>CM070773.1:172088949-173520626 GCA_036346955.1 Dipus sagitta
TTCAACTCATCTCCAGGCGGCTGCTGCTGAGTGAAGCCCTTGACTCCCAACACGCCTACATGTGGAGGCGGGGCCCTTATGATGGGAGTAATGGTCATTCTGGGCTGAGACAGAAGTCACACTAGCCAACCCAGGGAGGCACTGAACTTGAACTCCTCCTGCCACAACCTCAGTGCTGGGATCCCAACCCCAGTGATGGTATGGGAAGAGATGGTTGCCTGCCTGCTTCCCACCATTGTACAAATAGGTCCCGGGTGCAGAGGGAGATGGCGGCCATACCCAAGCTCCAGAAAATGCCCAGGATGGACCTACTCTGTAGGCACCTTCATCTTGGGCTTTAGCGCCCAGAATGTGGAATGCCTGTGTTTAAAGCACACGTGTGCTGCTGACACAGCAGCCTGAGGTGAGGGCACACCTGCTCTCCTGTCCACCACTTCCAGCCAGAGGTTAGTGGTCCTCATGCTCTGCCTACCTCAGGACCTTACACCACCATTCCTCCTGCACATGGCGCCCAGTCTCTTCCTCCCTCACGCAGCTGCATCCCACAAGAGCTGACTCCTGCTCCCACAGTAGGCTGTAGGTCACTTCTCAAGTGACTGACTACCAGGGTAGTAGGGCTCTTCAGCCTGAGCATCAACCTCCTCCCGCCAGTGCCCATGCCCCCGTGTGGTATGGAGTGGTTGTGAACGTAAGTGAGCCAGTGGCCTCAGGCCCATCTGGAGCCCAGCCCTATGATGCTCAGTCAGCTCACGTGGATAGGTCTCTGCTATGGGTGTGGGGTAAAGTGAGCCAGCTTCTTCTTCAGGACTGGTGCAGCAGCCTGCGATGAGAGATGCACCTGCTTTGCTTTGTGCACTAGTTCCAGCCAGAATTTTCTGGTCCTGAGGTAGAGCAGGATTCTTCCTGAAATAAACCCTTTCCTCCCATAAGCTGCTTCTGGCTGGGTGTTTGTCCCAACAAAGAGGTAATTCCAACAAGGCACATCATGTAAACATCTCTTTGTTACACACTGACCAATTTGGTTTTGTTAATTAAAACCAGTGGCTGATGAAATTTAAAGTAAGCTAGTTAACTTATATTTTTTGTTAAATTTATACTTATTTTGAGGCAGCTTTAATTAAAGCAAGAATGTAGGATACAGGTTGAGTTCTAAAATGCTTGGGACTAGATATGTTTCAGATATGGGCTATTTTTCTTTGTTGAATAGTTTATTGAGCACGCTGTCAGGAAGCAGGGGCTGGGCAGTAAGCAGAGGACTTCTGGCTTGGCTGTTTTTTAGATTTTGGAATATCTGCTCATCCATAACACATCCTGGAGACAGGACCCAAGTCTACATGAGATTCTTTGACTTATACACTCCTTTTTTTTTCCCCCCAAGGTAGGGTCTTCCTCTAGCTCAGGCTGACCTGGAATTCACTATGTAGTCTCAGGGTGGCCTCAAACTCATGACGATCCTCCTACCTCTGCCTCCGGAGTGCTGGGATTAAAGACGTGTGCCGCCACACCTGGCTTTGATTTACACACTCTTGACACACAGCCTGCAGGCAACTAACTGTATGTGGTAGTTTTAGGCACCTGCACTTTGACTGTGACCCTCATAGGGGTCAGGAGCAGAACTCTCCACTCATGTCACATCAAGCTCACAGCTTCAGGATGTGTTTGGAATGTTCGCCTGGGTCCTCTCTTTAGTGGTCCCCTCCACTGGTGAGAAGTCAGTGCCAACAAGCAGGGAGGGGCAGTGAGCAGGGCCTGAACTTTGCTTTACCAAGCATGCTTTCAAAAGACCATTTTATTTTAAAATATACAGGGTAACACAGACACTATGAGCTGTGGTGGTGGGAAGATGACTGATTGCTCACACTGGTCATTTCTTCCTCTCAGCTGAGGCAGGATCACAGGGTCTTGAGCACCAGAAGACACGTCTCTCACTTGGCATACCTATTTGTGGCAGGAGTCCTTCTTGACTGTCTTCAGAGAACCATATTGTCCACAGTCATTTGGTGACTATCAAAGTTTCGCAGTGGCTGGTTTTCCTACTGGCGTCCTACAACCTAAGACAGAGACGGCTTGTGACAGGATAGGGATCCAGCCCTCACTCCTTCCCAGAGCTCTGCAGTGGGCTCCGGTCCATGCTGCAGGGCAAGTGGCCAAACCTGAGAGGGGACACCACAGCTGCTGCATGTGGACCCTGAACTCCTGCATGTCCTAGTGAGTTCACACTTACATCACAGTGCCACTGCTATTGCATATGGACCCTGAACTCCTGCATGTCCTAGTGAGTTCACACTTACATCACAGTGCCACTGCTATTGTATGTGGACCCTGAACTCTGGAATATTCTAGTGAGCTCACAGTCATTACAGCTACTTCCTACTATTCGTGGTCAATTTCGTTCCTCAGAAGACTAGGAATATTTAGTTATACATACACTCCTCGTTTCCAAATCTGAAATGAGGTTTCAACGTTACACAGTCTGAGATATCAGCCACCATATACACTTTCTCCCCAGGTCTCTACCTACATCAATAAGGCAACTGTCCTGACTTCTGCTTCAACCTTCCCTTCCTCAGGGGAGTTCTGCCTTTCCACCCACCACACCCACCCACCCAGAGTTCTTCCATTAATGTCCCGAGTTAAAATGGGTACTAAAGTGTTGCTGTAGAAATACCTATACTTGGTGACATTCAATATGATCATCAGAAATGCACATTCTCCCCTTCTAAATCCACCTCTGTTCACCACCTGTGGGTTTCAGGGCACTTTACAAAGTCAGTAGCTGCCGTTCTAGATGGTACTATGCCTTCCTGAGCCAACAGGACCCAGAGAAGAGCAGGGTGAAGTCAGTCTCCACAATGTGTTACCAGCCCTGGTTCAATGTAAGAAAGTTTGTATGGTGAAGACTGCCATAATCCCACCTGGGAAAGAAGGGATCCGAGACCAAAGAGGGAAGGTAAGAATTAGGGCCATAGCTGTCATGGAGGCACACACTTATGATCCCAGCACGAGGGAGACTAAGGCAAAAAGATTGCTGAGAACGTGGGGTCAGCCTGGGCTATACAGTGAGAGCCTGTCTCAATAAAGAGGGGAGAGGATAGCAGAGGAGAGGGGGAGAGAGAGAAAGAGAGAGAGAGTGAGAGAGAGAGAGAGAGAGGAGAGAGGAGAGAGGAGAGAGGAGAGAGGAGAGAGAAGTCCGGGCCAGCACAGATGCATCTGCACCTCAGCCAAACAGGATCTGGGCCAGAGACACGCTCAATGTTGTACAAAGACTGCCTACTTCATGACTGTTGGTAATTTTCTTTGTACTTTCTTTTCCTCTTTTTTGTTTATTTTCTTGGGGGGTAGACAACTATTTTTTTTTGTTTGTTTGTTTGTTTGTTTTCAAGGTAGGGTCTCACTCTAGCCCAGGCTGACCTGGAACTCACTATGTAGTCTCAGGGTGACCTTGAACTCACGGTGATCTACCTCTGCCTCCCGAGTGCTGGGATTAAAGGTGTGAGCCACCATGCCCGGCTAGGGGTGGGCAACTATTTAAGACAGGGTCTTAATGGATGGCCCTGGCTAGCCTGGTAATATGTAGCTCCAGGCTTGCCTAGTCCCCATCCTTCAATTTCTTAAGTGCCGAGATTAGCACTTTCTCTGTAACTGAGAAACTCGTGGAGGAACCCTGCTGCTATTCCTTGGATGAAATCCCTAACGCCACGCCTAATGTCTAAAGCCCTGACTATAACACCCTGGTAACAACCAAGAGAAAACTCCCCATGTCCTACTGAGCTACTTACCAAGCATTTCCTCTAGTTTGGCTGCAGCCGGTTCATTCACACTAAACAGGTAGCCATTACTCCTGGAAAGAGCAACAACTTTGTCACTGCGCACACTGGGTGAAGACAACTCTCCAATGTACTATTTTGTTATTGGTTGTATATACTATCTTAGGACTACTTAAAAAGTCTTTGGGGGGGGGGGCTGGAGAGATAGCTTAATGAACCCATAAGTTCACTAAGGTGCTTACCTACAAAGCCAAAGGACCCAGGTTTGATTCCCCAGGACCCATGTGAGCCAATGCACAAGGTGGTACATGCATCTGGAGTTCCTTTGCAGTGGCTGGAGGCCCTGGTATGACCATTCTCTCTGTCCCCTGACCCCCGCCTATCTGCCCCCTTCTCTTTCAAATAAATAAAAATAAAATACAAAAAAAAAAAAAAATCCCCATTGTGGAAGAGGTGGCAGAAAGAGTGTTAAGAACCAAAGGAAGGAGTGCCTACAATACTGTCTTCCAGAAACAAAGTGGCCTTGATATCATGACCTCACAGTGGCTGACCCTTCCTACACAAGACCAGCATAATAGGAGGGGGAAAAATTAATGACACCAAAATAGAAGAGACTAGTTGGAAAGAAGGTGAGATTCTGTGGAGGGGGATTCAGGAGGGGGAAAAGGAAAGGTGGTGGGAAGGGATTGTGATCATGGTATATTGTCTATATTTATGGAAGCTGTCAATAAAGTTAAAAATCAATCTTTTCATGTGTATTTGTGTGTTTCTGTGTGTCAGTGCATGCAGGTCAGAGGACAACCTCCAGCGCTCTCCTTCCACCTTGCTTGAGGCAGGGTCTCCTGTTGCTCACTGCTGTCAAGGCGCTGGCCCCTGAGCTTCTGGGCCTCACCTGGGCTGGGATTACAGATGACTACTATGGCATCTGGCTTTTTCCTGTGGGTTCTGGGGACCAGAACTCAGGTTGTCATGCTTGTGCAGCAAGCCTTTCACCCATCTCCCCAGCCCAGGATGACTTTCAAATAGTCTTCTCAAGACCAGTCTATTGCACCGTGCAGAGCTGGGAATCAAGCCCAAGTCCTCGCACATGCTGGGCAAGCACTCTAGCACCGAGGCCCAGCCCCAGTCAGAGCAGCTGAAAGGCCTCTTTGCACCTTTCCACTTCCCGGGCCTCACGCCGCTGCAGACCACATCGAACATGACTGAGTATTTGCACACCAGCTTTACTGCAGCTACTCTCATTCACTTAGGGCGCGTGTCGATCCACGGCCACACTCTTCCCCAAAATGCTTCTTGTAATTCATCTATAAGCTTCAATAAGAGGCGAAGCCACAACATTATCAACTATACCCTATAATTTCATGAGGTATAAGATGCCAGGGTAGCTCAGCACTGATTTAATTCCTGAGTGGTGGACAGGCAAGCAAAGCACAGCACTGCGGATCTCGAATGACACACTCACTGCAGGTCCCGGGTGACACACTCACTGCGGGTCCCGAGTGACACACTCCTATGTCTCTTTGGGTTTTGAACTCCAACGTCATTCATTCCTCGTCTTGACCCCACTTGTGCCCAGTACTTACATCTTCTTCTTCTCTATCGACCCGAGCCTCACGAACGCTGCAAAGGCATTTTTCTGCACATCGGAAGACAACACATCGTAACACTGAGAGGCACCTGAAGGGGGTGGGAGGGTGGACTGGTGGGCCACTTTGTTCTCAGTGACAGGTCACCACCCACAGAGAGACAACTGACCTTCATCCAGAAGCTGGCTTGTGAACACTCTCACCGCAGCCATGTACTGTTTATCAGTGAAGCAGTCTTCTTCAATCAAGAGGTATTTGGAAATTATCTGATTTTAAGAGGTCCACAAAGAGAAAAGGTGATAGCTAAGTGAACAGAATGGGAACTACACCATCCTCTAGAGAACGACACAGGTAAGTACACGGCCCTCTGCAGAACAACACATCACACTGAGGAGAGTGCAGACCCTCTAGGGTTTGAGAAGAGAAAAACTGGAGAACTTTTAAGATATCTCTTTTGAGCTTCTAGTACTTTCTACAATTAGAAAACAAAGTTTGGAATACTGACATTTGTTAAAAGCTGAACTTCTCAGTTCAGCTGGTTCAAAGTTAGTCTCACTCCCAGCTCCAAACCTTTTGTGTCACCTGGGAAGTGAGGAGCAATTTTTTCACCCTCTCTCTCAACGTTCCTAACAAGTGCAGGCCTCAAGCACTGGGTGACTCCTACGACGGAAAGCTGACTAAAGGCACCACTAACCTTTATCAAATTGCTCGCCCAGTGCTAGACTTCATGGGAGAAGGTAGATGGTATCACTGCACCAATCACAGGCACCCCCATGCCAGGAAATGGCCTGGCATATATAACAAGGGCAAAGGCATGGAGCAGAGAGCCAAAGAGCCTCGTCCTCTGCAAGGTGCCCTCACATGGTCACAGTTCAAATGCCCTCCCTGAGACCTGCTAGCACATGTACCTTTCTTTGCTTCTCCTAAACCACCTGACAAGCTCTTCCCATACCTGCACTTGCTCAGTCTCTTGGGAGCAACATGAGCTTACCTACATGAACACACGTGTCATGACAGTATTGCTCTCACTAAACATCTACTGTGCCATCAACCCCAAGCCACACAAACAATACAAGCAGACAGCATGACCACAGGATGGGGTGTGATGGTGAGCTTACAGATGCTGAGCGAAGGTCCCACACTCTACCGCAGCCTTGGACAGGCCCAAGCTCCCTGCCTGTCCTTGAGAGGCTGAATCACACTGTACTATCTGGGGAAATAAAATGCTCGCCCTTCATGCCAGAAATATGTGTGCACTGGGAAGTTTATGAGACTGACATGGAGGCAAAAAGAGACCATTCAACCTTCACATACCTGGTAGGATTCCACGAAAGGTCTCAAGAGTCCCACGAGAAACTCTAACACAGCATGCCCTTCCTCTGTGATGACGATGTCCTTCCCCATCATCTGTATGGCCTCACTTTTACACAGCAGGTAACAGCCTTCCTCAAAGTCCTAGAAGGAGGAAGGGAAGGCTGGGACACATGCTGACCTGTGTGCCCTCAACTGAGGACATCACTAGTGCCCCTCCACCCCGCCCTGCCATCAGACTCTAGGCTGTAGCCAAGAAGCATGTGTCCAGCATCCACAATGCCAAATACACAAAGCATTTATGAAAATGTGACTAGAGTGACCAGCACAACCAGGATCCTTAAATTTACATAGGAAATGCATACAGCAAGTCCTAAAACCATATACAAGTGGGCTTAGGCCCAACACCCCGCTACCACTCCCCTGCCCTTGTTCAGAGACTACAACCAAGCCCCTCTCCTTCACACAGCACATGAAAAATGATGGCATCTCTCTTCTGTTATGCTACTGCCTGCCCTGGATCTGGCAGCCTAACCATTCCTCAGCTATGTGCACTACCAGGCAAGACCAGCAGCACAGCCCCAGAGCGAAGGCACCGCTGCACTGCCATGCTGCAACAGGCACACGAGCAGGGGCTCACTTCAACGTTCATGACAGCGAGTGACAGAGGCTGTGGTGACGCTAAGAACAACCCTCCTCTCGCCAGGTGATCCCCACGTCAGTAAGTAAACCTGGAGTCTGCCGAATTCAGAGTGTCCCAGTTTCTCACTGGGCTTGAGGAAAGGGACGGCACACATTGTGGCCTGTGCCCTCACCTGCGCAGCATGCATCATGGCTGCTCTCAGCAGCCAGGACTTACTCTGAGTGTGTTTCCTGGAAGGAAGATGAACTCATCTGAAAACACGTTGCGTAGGAAGGAAAAGCAGCTGTAGACATCCTCTGGAAATAATTATTACACACAATCAAGACATTGCTTTTGAACTTTCAGGGAGCACAGGAAACCCCAGACATTGACTTGCAGTCCTTCAAAGGCATATACTTATGCATGCAACAGGGACAAAACTAAGTCCCCTGAATCCACCTAGACTTTACCCACAGGGAAAACTACAGTCTAGCCAAGCTTTAATGACTGAATCTCAAGTATAAGACAGCCACCAATCAGTCTATCTGGTAATGGGTAAAACAACTTGACCCTTAGAAGAGGGACTTCCCTTGCCCAGCCCAGCAAAGCAGGAAAGGCCTAGATCTTTCAGCTCCCCTAGTCGTCTATCTCCCTCCTTAATCTATCTTTAGCACTCTGCCTTAAGTCACCTGCAGAGTTTTGGTTTTGAAAAACCAAAACTAGTTGAATGCTTGCCTAGTATGTGTGAGGCCCTGGGTTCAATTCCCAGCACTGTCAAAAAAGCAAAACACAAGACCAAGGTGCACCCCACTCTGTGGTCCCAAAGTAGACTTCACTATAGGATCCTGTCACAACACTGCACCACTTATTTCCAATTTCTCTTCCAAACCACACACTTACTATACAATAGTACAGTGTTGCCCTGTTTGCCACTAGTGGGAGGAGCTGTCAGAGCAGAAACTGCATCAACCAAGAGCTGGGCAGCAGTGCTCACAGTAGGAGCCTCAGTACCCTTGCAGTGCTCTGGCCGAACTGTCCTTGTCTCTAGAAGAGGTGGCCCCGATTAGAGGGTTGCTATGTCATTCTAAGTCTAATTCTGAAATTCAGTTTTGTTTTGAGACTAGGCCATGCTCAGACAGGCTCTAAAGTGGGGCTCCTCCTGCTTCAAGCTCCCCAGTAGTGGAAGCTCTGGCGCACACTGCCAGGCCCTCAACTCTAGAGCCCTACGTGGGGAGACGTGTATGTAGGGAACAAGCCTCACTCTGAGTGCACATGGGCTGCATGTGGGGTAAACAGAAGTGGCTGCATTTGAAAGGCTTCCATCGGTGTGCCTGCCTTGGAGCTAAAGGCTAGGCTTCTTCTGAAATGCAAGGTCACATTCTGGAAAGTTACCTTTCCTGAACCCAGGTGCCATCTGCAAGGCTACAGCTACTAAGGACGGACGGACAAAAATGTTGAGCAACTGGTTTCTGTAAGCTGAGCACATGAGGAGAGAGATGTGCTGGAAAAAGAGTCCATCAACCACCTCCGAGTCCGCTGAGTCCAGTTTCAGAATCACCTGGTCGTTGACAAGGCCGGCAAGGTTGGAGTGCAAGAGGATGCTGGACTGGACAGTTTGCTCAGGAGTTTCATTATCTGCAGAAAGAGACCAGCAGGGCACATGTACAGGAGACCCAGCAGCCTCCAGCTTCCCCTCTGAGGAGCTGGAAAAGACCAGTCTGTCCAAATGGCCCCTAAAACTTCACCATTTTTCCCATAACCTACATATCTCAATGCAACTCCAAGGCCACAGGCCAATGTGGTCTAGATGCACAACCTGTATCCTTTTGTTCCCTAGGCCAACTCTCTGACACACCCACGCCTGCAGGTCACTGAATGCCAGTTTTTGTGCCAATCTTCACTTACTAACTCCTGTGCGAGTCGGCCTCTGCTCTGTTCTCTTCCTGAAGACATCATTTTTTATCAGTTTCTGGCATATGGCTCCTCTCCCCGAAAGTACGCTCAGGAACCCTGCAGTGTCCACAGTGCTGGGGGCTGGTTCACCGGCCCTAGCACTAGTTCCCACACCACCAACCTGGCCTGCCTTCTGGGAACCACAAGCACCCTGGGGCAGGGATGGCAACTTCATCACCTCTGCATCCTGAAAGGACCCAGCCCAGACGGGGCTTGGGGCCAGCTCGGTGAGTGAGCAGCAGGCGGCTGACTAGAAACCATCACCTGCTCTCACCAGGATGACATGTCCAATTGCAGTCTACACAATTTCAAATCCAAAGGTTGAAAATAACTTTAAATACCCCAAATTCACAGCATACTATTCCTAACTCCAATGAGGATTTTGCTGAACTGTTCTTTTTTTATTCATGTGAATGCAAGGTCTTGTCAGCCCAAGCTAACCTTGAACTCCTGATCCTCCAGCCTCCACCTCCTGATTCTAGGTATGTGTCAATGTGGTGACTCAAGTCAGGTCTCCCTTGTAAACTTTATGTTCTAAATGCTTGATCCCCAGCTGATAGCAATTTGAAAATGGGAACCTTGATGAAGGTGTGTTATTGGGGGTGGGCTTATGGGTGTTATAGCCAGCTTCCCCTGGCCAGTGTTTGCACATTCTCTTGTTGCTATTGTCCACCTGATGTTGGCCAGGAGGTGATGTCCAGCCTCTGCTCATGCCACATTTTCCCTGCCATCACAGAGTTTCCCCTCCAGTTTGTAAGCAAAAATAAACCCTTTCCTCCCATGAGCTGCTTTTGGTCAGGTGTTTGTCCAGCAACATGAAGGTGACTACAACAGCCTCCAAGCCCAGCTCACAGAGGGCTGCAACAGGTCATGCACTTCTTTCTGACGCTAGGAAGCCAACAGGCTTCAAACACAGTAGGTTTAAAGAGAACTGAGGATGTAGCCCAATGGTAGAAAACCTGACTAGCATGAGCAAGGCCCTAGGTTTAATCCCCAGGACTGAAGCCAACAGTATACCTGCTGGACATAGTAGCTCATGCTACAACCCTGACACTCAGGAAACTGAGAGAAAGATTGCTGCAAATCTGAGGCCATCCTGGGCTACAGAATAAGTTATAAGCCAGACTTGGTTACAATGAGAGAGAGAGACAGACACACACACACACACACACACACACACACACACACACACACGGTATTCCCAAATAGCCTGACACAGGGTTCATGTTCTCCAGTAAAAGACAACTGAGGTGCTATGTCTCTGGGTACTTTTTGCTCTAAGCCTTACATGGGCTTCTCATATTTAAGCTCAATGTTCTCAGATTAAGTGAAAAGGTGGGCTAGAGACAGATGGTTCAGCAGTTAAGGTGTTTGCCTGCAAAGCCTAGTGACTTGAGTTCAATTCCCCAGTGCCTGCATAAAGCCAGACACACAAAGTGGTACATGCATCTGGAGTTCATGTGCAATGGCTAGAGGTTCTTGCAAGCCTATCCTCACTCATTCTCTCTCTTTCCTGAGCATGAACACCTTTAATCACAGCACTCAAGAGGCCAAGGTAGGTAGATCACTATGAGACTACTCAGTGAATTCCACTATCAGCCTAGGCTACAGCAAGGCCCTACCTTAAGTAAATAAACAAATAAATAAAATAAAATAAAAAAGGTGAAAACGCAAAGCCTCCACAGGACACATGGTGCACCCACCACATACCAGGCCAAATGAGGAACCCTCCGAATGTCTGCGTCAGGCTCTTCAGCCAGACAGTCTTCTTCACCAGGGCACTGAAGTCCATGGACGGCCGGTTCTGAAGCAGAACAGCAGCTATCAGGACCCACGGGCTCAGGACCAGGTTTTCAATTTGCACAAGCTGCATCCTATAGGCAACTTCGGTGACAAAGGCATGCATGTCCTCCGACTGTTTCTGAGGGATGTATCTAAGAGGAAGGGCACAGAACAGCAGGTTACATTTCTGCCACCTACACACATGGGTGTGGGGTTAGGGTTATGCTTTGGCCAATCTCTCTCTCAGACCGCAAGCAGGGAGCATTCCCTGGCATTACTCTAGTGCTGTCTGCACAGAGGTCTCCACAGTATGACCAAGATGTCATACCAAACACTTACCAATTCCCAGCTCCAAGAAAAAACCTTTTAACTTTATAAATAAGATACATTACAGCTGAAAAACAGTAGAATGTGGAACTGTCTTTCCCAAATCCTCTCTTGTGGAATATTAGTTTTTGCTATAGACTATACTTGCCAAACTGAGGGGCCAGGGCTGCCCACTATGCCACCCGGACCACCGTCCTCATCTGAGAGCTTCCTCATGCACTGAGTATATGCTGAGGGGCCAGGGCTGCCTGCTATGCCACCCGGACCACCGTCCTCATCTGAGAGCTTCCTCATGCACTGAGTATATGCTGAGGGGCCAGGGCTGCCTGCTATGCCACCCAGACCACCGTCCTCATCTGAGAGCTTCCTCATGCACTGAGTATATGCTGAGGGGCCAGGGCTAACTGCTATGCCACCCGGACCACCGTCCTCATCTGAGAGCTTCCTCATGCAGAGTGTACGCTGAGGCCCATGGAGCTGGGTTGAGCAGGGACATGCAAGGGACCCACAAGCAGCTATGTAAGGTGCTTTAAGGTGAAAACTCTTGTCTTGTACTGGACCAACTGGCTGGGGCCTAGGGCAGTGAATAGCAAATATCTGTTTTTGGTGCGGAGAGCGAGTCTGCTGGTAAATGCCACAGCCTCACTGCTGTCATGGAGCCCTGGCTGGGCAGGTGGCCTGTATGCCTTACTTCCCTACATATACTTCTCCGAATTAAGAAAACTCATATGCTATTCTACACCATGTGTCCTGAAAAAACCCTTGAAGACCCTCAGGCATTTTCTTGAGGACAGAGGTGCAATTGTTACTCAGCTCTCTTGAGCTGAAGCAGTGTTTTTGACACATTTTAACTGGCCTGCAGTAGGGCCCACAATTCCCAGACATGTCAGAGCCCTGAGGACAAATGATCAGCTGACTGCATCCTGACATGCACATCTTGCAGCTAATCTTTTCTGTTGTAGGGTTTTTTTGTTTGTTTGGTTTTTTTTTTTTTTTGAGACAAGGTCTCATGTAGACCAAACTAGCCTCAAACTTGCTCTGTAGATGACGATGACCTTGAATTCCTGACCCTCCTGCCTTCACCTCCTGAGTGCTGGGATTACAGGCATGTGCCACTATGCTGGCTTCAAACACATGGTTCTTTAACTGAAGCTCTCCGCTGATGAACATGGCTTCCCTGGTAATATGCTGGGAGATCTCAGGAGAGCCAAGGTTCGGTCTTAGAGGCGGTCATCTCAACAGTCATGGCTCACACCTCTTTGTGTGGTATTAAAACAGAGGCCTTGCACCTTGGAACCAAGTTATATGGGCTCTGCCTCATCCTCCCAGCTGCTAGAGATCGGAGTGACACAGGGTCTCCAAAGTACACGTGGATGTTGCCAAAGTTCTCAGAGAGAATCTTTCCAGCTTTCAACAACCCCTGGAGGAGAGAACAGGAATACATTTGTAAATTAGTTGGTGTATAAGTCAGATTATTCTCTATGCTCAAAGAAAATCAAGCTGACTATCCTCAAGTACCGTGGTAGATTCTTTTGGCTTAGGAATTCCTAGGAGTTCAGAGGCATAAAGAGTTTCTTCCAGTATCCTGTCATAACTGATGCTAATTGGGACAAGGTAGGTATCAAAAACTTCTCTTTTAAAAAATGGTTCCATCACAATATTCAGGAGACCTGCAAAGACAGGAGAAATATGTCACCATTCATGCTAAGAGCAGAGCCTCAGGCACATGAGTAAGAAGCCGTCCCGTTCACTTCTTCTGAGTCTATCTCCCTCTTCTAGCCCAAGAATAAAAGCCTTCTTCACTGCTCAACCAGCACTCAGTCTTGATACTAGTTCA
Source organism: Dipus sagitta (assembly GCA_036346955.1). Classification (NCBI taxonomy): domain Eukaryota; kingdom Metazoa; phylum Chordata; class Mammalia; order Rodentia; family Dipodidae; genus Dipus; species Dipus sagitta. The sequence goes on from CM070773.1 coordinate 172,102,135, forward strand.
CAATTTTAAGGCAAAAACAAACAAACAAATAAAAAACAGAAAACAGGGGCTGGAGGGATGGCTTAGCAGTTTAAGGCATTTGCCTGCAAAGCCAAAGGACCCGGGTTTGATTCCCCAGGACCTGTGTTAACCAGATGCACAAGGGGTGCATGCATCTGGAATTTCTTTGCAGTGGCTGGAGGCCCTGGCGTGCCCATTCTTTCTCTCTCTCTCTCTCCCCCTCTTTCTCTGTCAAATGCATAAATAAATATTTGTTTAAAAAAAATGGGGCTGGAGAGATGGCTTAGCGGTTAAGCGCTTGCCTGTGAAGCCTAAAGACTTCAGTTCGAGGCTCAATTCCCCAGGACCCAAGTAAGCCAGATGCACAAGGTGGGGCATGTGTCTGGAGTTCCTTTGCAGTGGCTGGAGGCCCTGGCGTGTCTATTCTCTCTCTCTCTGCCCCCCCCTCTCTGTTGCTCTTAAATAATAAGTAAATAAAATGAAACACACACACACACAAATGGCAGCGTGCACAGCCAGCTTTCTGCAGGACACGTCTACACAAACTATACTTTCACCTCTCACTGACTGACTTAAAATGTAGACTTAAGCTGTGTGGTGGGGCCTGCCATCCCAGAATTCAGGAGGCAGAGGCAGGAGTTAAGTCCAGTCTGGAGTGCACTGTGAGTTCCAGGCCAGACTGGGCTACAGAGTGAGAAATAAAATAAAATGAAACCATATATATATATGGAGAGAGAAGAGGGGGGACACAACAGGAGTCCATGTCCTTCGGGGCAACTCCACAAACATGTCCACAGCCTGAGAAGGCCCTGTCTTCCCTTGCTGTCTGTGCCTTTGTTCTTTGAATCCATGCCATCTGCTTCTGCCCCTTCCCACTCCTCACGGAAAACAAGATACCAAAAGTAAGTAAGGCCAGAAGCATATACAGTTACACTCAGGGAACTAGTTCTATTTACCAAAAAAAAAAAAAAAAAAAAAAGTAATCACGTGTCACCTGAGGACTCTGGGTGAGTATTTTTCTAACACATAAGTGACCTACCAAGTTTAGGAGTCAAAGTCTTGGTGGAGCGGCTCCTTGTCCCTTCGAGGAAAAATTCAACAGGAGCATAACCATTCTTTAAGAGAAAACAAAACAGACAAGACACAAAACCCATTGTCTACTCTCAAAATAATGCTGCTCTTGTGTGTGTACGTGTGCATGTGTGGTGCTATCACAGAACCTGGGCCTTGCACGTGCAAGGCAAGTGCTTGACCACTGTCCCACATCCCAGTCCGTGTCCATGCTTCTTTTGACTCCTCCCCCGGGGTCTCCCACCTCTGAACCAAAGCTGCTGGTAGCTCCCAGCTCATGGAGACTTCAGCGTTAGTCTCCCAGAGCAGGCAGGCTGCACAGTCAGACCGTTCCTTCAGGGGGAGAAAGTGATCTGTTCAGAAGTTAAGAATGCAAACAGGGAACCAGCAGTGGCAAAATGTGTAGCTTCACAGTCCTTGGGAATTATCTGTATTTACCCGCAACATCGTTTTTACGTATTCAGAGAACACGGCCCAGTACAGTTTATTGTTGCCAAAGGTGCGCCGCATGAAAAAGGCTCCAGACATCCTGAGCAGCTCACCGACCATTTTCATTCCCAGAAAGTCTGGAACACAAACAAGGGCTTAATATGGAAACTGTCTACAAAGATATGAATGCAAACTCTACTGAGAAGTTCATATGCGTGACATGCACCCTATGATATCATTAATTGTATTTTCTGACATTAACTCCATAAAATGACATCTAGTAAGAGAAGTGACTCTGGGCCACATGCCTGCTAGGAAGTTATCTTGTGCCTCTCAATGCACCACAGTGTTTACAAGCAAACCACCAGAGACAAGAGGCAATGGCAATGGAACTGGAAGGGCAATGTCACAACACTGTCACAAGGCCAATGACTTCAGCCTGGCTCTACACTTGAGAAGTGACATGTGTCTTTAAGCTTGGGAGAGCCTGGCCAACCTGCTCTCATCTCTCTGAAGCAGAGTAAAAGTATCAGCCTGCCTTTAATAGGGTGGATTAAATAAAGCAGGTCTGCAAAGAGCAGGAGGGAGGGAAGGAGTAGAGACAGGGAGAGAGAGAGAGAGAGAGAGAGCGCGCTCTAGCAACAGTTTTTCATTTTCTTTTCTCTGGCTTTCAAAGCACTTTCTCCCATTTCTTCAGCTACGCTCCTGGCAGCTGTCACCTTCCTGTCTTCTTACATTATTAACAAAGGTACACTTCTGAATCACAACTGTCCTAGAGACCTTGAAAGGGAACTGCTAGCTTAACAGCAATCCAAATTTTAAGAATTAGTTATCCTATAAAAATAAAAGCATGGATATACAATTCTATTGCAAAACCAGAAAACTACACACGTATTCTACTGAATACTGCTCAGTATCAAAAGTAATTAGACATAAAGGTGGACTCATAACCTTATACTGTGCACAAAAATTAATACAGCGGCTCAAAGACCAAAATGTAAGATCTCAAAGTATAAGAACTTGTACAAGATGACCTCAGGGAAATTTCCATGACTCCTGGATAAGACGACAGAGCACGGGGAACAACGGGAAGAACAGAAACTGGATTCCTCCAATGTTCAACCTCTGCGCTTCATGGGAAGCAGTTACCAGAGTGGCAAGGTAAGTGTGGACGGGACCAAGGAGGCAACCACCCATGTGTGGGAGGGAGAGGCCAGTACACGGGACATAAAGAACTCCTACAGCTCCATGTCACAGCAGCCAAACAAGCCAAGTCACAAATAGGCAATGGACTGGCACAGACATGTCTCCAAAGACGACTACATTGCCAGGTATGCAATAGTTCCAGCATCTGGGGGGCTAAGGCAAGAGAATCACTTGAGCTCAGGAGTTCAAGGCCAGACTGAGCAACATAGATCCCACAAAACAAAAGCCACACTGACCGAAAGGCATATGCATATGTCCAGTATCACTGGGGAAGTGCAAATCTAAACCATCACAAACCATTTCACACCCACAAGGACAGTTATTACTAAAAACAAAAACAGACTTCCAGGTAAGGTAGCAGAACAGAAACCACGCCAAAGCAGCCCAGGGAGGGAAATTAGGAGAAAAACAGCAAAATACACTCTTCTACCAAAAAGTGAAGATATATAAGTTACTATCAACCATAGCAGAGAAGCAGGAGAGACTAAGATCTTCCAGAAAGGAGGAAACTGGCCAGAATCCCACCAAGGCACTAGTGGCCCCAGTCCACATACTCACCCACTGGACCCCAATAGCCAGTGCTCAGCAAACCACTGTAGAACTCATTAGCCACCCCCCCCCCCCAGGGCCATCCAGCACAGTTGATTAGAGAAGGTACTTTTTTCAGATGGCAGTGACCTTGGGATGACTCAGAAGGCCCCATAGTGCTGAGAAGTGACAGAGGAGTGCTATGCACTGAAATATTTCTATCACACCTTCCAAGGCTAAGGGTCCATTGTGGAAGAGGTGGCGGAAAGAATGTAAGAGCCAAAGGAAGGGCAGGATACCTTACAACATGCTCCTCCAGAGACAAAATGGCCTGGAGATCCATGACCTCAGAGTGCCTGATACTACCTACACAAGACCATCATAATAGCAGGAAAAGATTATGACATCAAAAATAGGAGACTGGGCTTCCGGTTAAGATGGTGGCGTAGGAACCACACCAAAGCAGCCTGGGGAGGAAAAAATAAAAAGCAAAATTCACTCTTCTACTAAAAAGTGAGGTGTATGATTGGACTTGTGTGTGAGTAGGAAGAAAACAGTAGCATAGGCCAGTAAGCTAGAAAGGAGATATAAAGGGAATAGAAAGGAGAAGGGGGTTACTTAATAGGATGGTATTATATATATGTAAGTAGAATAACAGATTAATGGGGGTGAAAAGGCCTAAGTGAGGTCAAGGGAAGAGATTGAATAAAGGAAAGGTGGAGGGAGGGCTAATCAAAACCTAAGAAAACATAAATAAGTCACATGGAAACCTAATTTTTTGGACAATGGAACACTCAGGAGCCATAGACTGTTAATAGAAAATTTTCAGGGCCAGGGATTGGATATCTTCCAGTGAGTTGTTGGCCAGGGAGGTCCCTGATGCCGCCAAAACATTACAAGCCATTGCCGAGGCCCTTGTTTTCCCACCAGGAATAGATGGTAAGACCCTATTACTGAAGACTCCACATACTTGGGCTGCAAGGTCACTGAGAAATCCTGCTGGAACTGAGCTGAAAACCTTGCACACCAGCTGACAGAAAGCTGGAAAAAGCCATTCTGCATGCAGTTCAATGGGAGAGAGAGAAATCACCAGTGAAGATACTCAACAGTGAACACTGCAAGCCTTACATTTGGCCAGCCAGGCCAAATGAGCCAACAGGTGCAATAGTGGCATGTCTGTAACGGGGGAAACCAACTGCCCTATAATTTGACTGGAGGCCGGCTCCATGAGAGGGAATACATCTCTGATACTAAAAACCTACAACGGGGTAGTCATGAGCCCTAGGGGTTTAATGTCTACTGCTGTCTGGCTAAAAGTATATACTATGCTCACCAAACAGCCCAGTAAGCACTTCTTTTAATGTTCGTACCCATGTACTAATGCAACTCCCACCTTTTTGTTAAGAGAATTTTCTCTTTTCAGATGGCAGTGACCTTGGGATGACTCAGAAGGCATCATGATGCTGGAAAGAAGTGACAGGTGTGCTTAGCACTGCAATATCTCTATCACATCTTCCAAGGCTCAGGGTCTATTGCAGAAGAGGTGGCAGAAAGAATGTAAGAGCCAAAGGAACGGTAGGACTCCTTATAATGTGCTCCCCCCAGACACAAAATGGCCTGGATATCCATGACCTCACAGTGCCTGACACTAACTACACAAGACCATCACAACAGGAGGAAAAGATGGTGATATTAAAATAAAAGAGAGACTGTTTGGGGCGGGGGGGGGATACTATGGAGAGTGGAGGTTCAAAGGGCAGTGTGGGGGGAGGGAGGGAATTACCATATATTGCTTACAATCATGAAAGTTGTTAATTAAAAAAATTTGGAAACAAAATAACAGAGTGTAGGCGTAGTTTTATAAATGTAACCTAATACTGATTAATAAAGCTGTACAAATTTTAAACAAATAAATAAATAGAAGTAAGATTGATTGTGAGGGGGAGGAGATATGATGGAGAGTGGAGCTGTGGTGGGAGAAGGAATTACCATGGTTTATTGTCTATAATTATGGAAGCTGTCAATTAAAAAAAGAACATAGCTGTTCGTGGTGGCGCACGCCTTTAATCCCAGCACTTGGGAGGCAGAGGTAGGAGGATTGCTGTGAATTCGAGGCCATCCTGAGACTACATAGTGAATTCCAGGTCAGCTTGAGCTAGAGTGAGACCCTACCTTGAAAATCAAAAACAAAAACAAACAAAAGAACATAAAGCAGCAGGTGTTGGCAAGGATACGGATATGTCTGAACTCTTGTGCTCTGTTGTGGGAACATAAAATTGTGTAGATGCTATGGAACAGTATGGTGGATTCTCAAAAAAGTAAAATAGTCTTAAGATCCAGAACTTCCACTTCTTGAGGAACAGATACATGTACAACCATGTTCACTGCAGTGTTATCCACAAAGAACAAAGGCAGAAGCAACCCAGATACGCAATGACAGGCAGGGGTAGAAGTAATGTGGGACACCCACACTATGACACAACAGAACACCATTCCGCCTTGAAAGGGAAGAAAACTCTGCCACAGGCTGCAATGTGGACATCATGCTAAGTGAAATGAGCCAATCACAAAAAGACAAGTACCAAGTGTCTATAATATAATTCAGAGACAGACAGAAGAATGGTGGTTCTGTAAAGTAGGAGGAAGATATAATGGGTAGTTACTGTTTAATGGGTCCCGTTTCAATTTTTCAAAGGGAAGAGTTCAGGAGTGGATGGGATGATCATAGTACAACACTGTGAATGCACTCAATGCTGCTACCATGGCACCCTCCAAGATGGGTAAATGCATAATCTTATATGTATTGTACTGTGAGTGACAACAGGATTTAGGAGGGTGGGGAGACGGCTTGGTGGTTAAAGGTGCTTGACTGCAAGGCCTGATGCATCCACATAAAGCCAAATGCATAAAAGAATACATGTGCCTGGAGTCTGCAGTGGCAAGAGGTCCTGGCACACCTATACCTTTCTTTCTCTCTCTCTCTCAAATAAACGAATAGATAAATAAAACTTAAAAAAAAAAAAAAAAAAGAATATGCCGGGCGTGGTGGCGCACGCCTTTAATCCCAGCACTCGGGAGGCAGAGGTAGGAGGATCGATCGCCTTGAGTTTGAGGCCACCCTGAGACTCCATAGTGAATTCCAGGTCAGCCTGGGCTAGAGTGAGACCCCACCTCGAAAACCCAAAACCAAAACAAAACAACAACAACAACAAAAAGAATATGGTGAATATGGAGAGAAGCCATATATAATAAAGCTCATTTAAAAACATATATAATTTTAAAACACGGGTTTATTTATTGACCTAAAGTAACAACTAAAACTACATTATCTAATTTTTAAAAAGTGGGGACAGGGAGTTGGCTTAGTGAATTAAGTGCTTGTGACCATGCAAGCATTAGTACCTGAGCTTAGAACCCAAAACCAAGGTGGCAATCTGTAATCCCAGGACACCTACAGTGACAGGAGAGGCACAGACAGGAAAGCTGCCCTGGAAGCTCATGGGCCAGCTAGCCTGGGAACACAGTGAACAACAATGAGACCCTGCCTCAAACAAGGTGGAAAGCAAAAAACACCACCTACAGTTATGCTCTGACTGCTGTATTCATGCCATGGGACATGCACACACCCACACTTACATACCATACAACAATGCCCATTCTCTCTCCCTCTCTCAAAATAAAAAAAATAAAAAAAAAAGAGGGCTGGAGAGATGGCTTAGCAGTTAAGGTGTTTGCCTGAAAAGCCTAAGAACTCAAGTTCAGCTCTTCAGATCCCATGTAAGCCAGACACACAAGGTGATGCAAGCATGCAAGGTCGCACATGAGCACAAGGGGGTGCACACGTCTGGAGTTTGGAGGCCCTGGCATGCCAGTTCTCTCTCTCTCTCATTTAAAAAAAAAAAGAAAGAAAGAAAAGAAAGAAAGAGAAAGGTAGGAAATATACACAGGGAGGCTACAGTCTCACTTTTCAAACCTAACACAAAGCACCCTGTGGGCACTTGGCACACACACCTGTCTCAGTATGCTCAGGTACAGGAAAGAACAACACAGGCCAGGCTGTCCCACAATGGGACTACAAGAGAAAAGAGAAACAGTGTTCAAATACTGCAGTGTTGTTGGCACCATCCCAATGAACTTTTTCTGAAAGTGACTCATGTATCCCAGAATGGCCTTCAGTTCACCATGTAGCTGAGGATGGCTTTAAATTACGGTGCCGCCTGCCTCTACTTCCTGAAAAATAGGACTACGAACATGTGCCCTACACTGGGTAGCCAGTGCATTTTGCATTGTATAGTTAAAAAAAAAAGTAGAGCCAGGTATGCTAGTGTACACCTTTAATCCCAGAACTCAGGAGGCAGAGGTGGAAGGATCACTATGAGTTCAAGGCCTGCCTGAGACTACATAGCGAATTCTAGGTCAGCCTGGCCTAGAGCAAGACCCTACCTCAACCCCCCAGCCCCCTCCCACACACACTCACAACAGACCCATAGAACAATACATACCCATTCCTGCTGCTATAACTGGCACAGGTAAGTCATAGTTGTACAAAATAAATGACAGCATCAGAAAGTCAATGTAACTCCGATGACTGGGCAGCAGGACCACAGGGTATTCTTGGATAGCTCGTTGTAGCTTAAAAAAAAAATAAAAGTGACATTAAAATCACAACTCAAATCAGAAAACAGAAGAACGAATCCATGGCTGGGCATGGTGGCTGGCACCTAGCTAACCCCAGCACTTGGAAGGCTGAGGCAGGAGGACTGCTGTGAGCCTGAGGTCAGCCTGGGCAACAGAGCTGAGACCTAGTCTCACAAAAAACCAACCAACAAAAATCTATCTATTTATATAACTACTGCCACCAACTCCCCACCCCCCCAAAGCCACAAAGACCAAGGAATTATTGCAGATTACAGGCATCTGGGGGCTATAGAAGCTTCACAGGCTGTAAGTGGGACGGGTGGGGGACAAGGAGTGAGGTCTGCATTACTAGTGCTGCTCATCCAAGTAATTTACCTTGGTGACTACTGTTCCCTAAGAGTGTCCTAAAGAGACAAAAATCACACCAAAGTGGTAGGAAAGAGATAAAGGAAATGTTGTAATGGAATCTGGATGAAGGTATGCAAACATTTCTTGTGTTACTCTCGTAACTTCTGTGAACATGTGGTACCCAAATAGTACAGAAGTCTTTTGAACGCAGCCTGAGACCTGAAGGTCTGAAGCTAAAAGGAAGGACAGCTGTATAGAGTACACCCCCTTAGCACACACTGATGCCAGGTGGCCCACCCTCAGCACTTACTGCAACTGAGACGTTAGGGAGCCGACCACGGCCCCAGTGTGAAGCCAAGGCGGTAACACTGACACTTACCTTCTGAATGCCTTCCTCATTCACACACACCTTTGAGAAAATTTGTTTGAAAACTTTGCTCAAGATGAAGGCACAAAATCGAACAGCTCCCACGCGCAGCTTGTGACTCATTTCTTCCAAGATCTCACTAGCTTCCTCCCTGAGGTCATCAGCAGACTTGGGGGACTCCTTGGAAAGCTGAAAGAAGGGAGACAGGGACAAACTGTTAAAGAAGCCAGAACACCTTTGATTCAAACCAGTGTAACCAGTTCTAAATGGACCAATGCACTACGCCTAAGGTGATATGTTTCTGTAACTGAGACGGACATAACTCATTCTCTACACAGTGAAATACCTAAGTGCTTTCTCTTGTTCTCTCCTGCTTTAGGCAGGATTTCTCCAAGTAGCCCAGGTTAGCCTTGAACTCAAGATCCTCCTGCCTCAGCCTCCTGAGTGACAGGCTTACAAATGTGTACTACCACACTCAGTGATGAATTCTATTTAAACAAATGGAAAGACTAGAAATTCAAAGAGAATCAGCTTCCTAGGACAACATTTTAGACATACCTTTCTGCTGGGCTTGCCTGGAAGTTTAGAGCCACCTGTATAAGCTGCCACCCCTGAGCTCCTGCTACCCCAAGAGTCATAGGCTGACAAGAGAAACCATGGCTCTCACAGGACTTTCTCCATTCCCACAGCAGGCCACATCTCAGTACTTGGCACAAATGCCTCTTGGAGATGAACAATTCACTGTTTTTGTCGCCAGAGAGGACTGACAACTCTTGTCACTTTCCTCTAGGTGCACACCACCCATGTGGTAAGCAGTCTCTGTTTCCTAAGTGCTCTGGGACGAGCATGAAGGTGAGGGATGGGAAGCCAGAGCTAGGCAGAGCACTAAAGCGTACCCCATCTTTCTCTTTCACTGAGGTCAAAGTCACCATGGCAAGTAAACAACTCAGTGGTAATCACGGTATCGCCATGCTTGGCTCCACACTCCTTATCTGACCTTCTAGTTCTCAACTCAAGGGTTCCAGGAGAGAGAGCCTGAGATAAATTCTCTTGTCTTCCTTCATTTTACCCATAGGTTACCTGAAACAGTGACCAAGCAAAGAAAAGTTCACAACTCACAAGAGGAGAACCCACACCCAATGATGCTCCATTGCCTGAGCTATCCAGGCTTCTGCCCCACATCACATCTGTGTGACTGAGAAGAGAATAACCAGGAGGTGGGGACGAAAAGACAAGACAGCAGCCACAGAATAACTTCATAGGCATGAGCAGGACGTGGAAAGATGAAGGCAAGAAAGAATGCTTTCATTGGCATAGAAGGATCCCAACACACTCAGGAGGTAGAGGCAGGGAGACCACGAGCTTGAAGTAAACCTGGGCTAGAGAGTGAATTTTAGGGCAGCCTGAGATGTGGTGAGGCCCTGGCTTGAAAACAAAAACCAAACAACCCCGCTCCCACCAAAAAAAAAAAAAAAAAGACTTGAGCTTAGCTTTGAAAAGAGAGAGAGCTGGGCGTGGTGGCACCTTTAATCCTAGCACTGGGGAGGCAGAGGTAGGAGGACCGCTGTGAGTTCAAGGCTACCCTGAGACCACATAGTGAATTCCAGGTCAGCCTGGGCTAGAGTGAGACCCTACCTTGAAAAACCAAACATAAATACATAAATAAATAAATAAATAAATAAATAGAGAGAGAGAGAGAAAGGAGCCCAGATGCTGTCCCAGTCTATCACAGTCTTTTGAGGTGGGTCAAATCAGGTGAACACCTGTTCAAGAGCCACTAAATACCAACTATGAGACACCAAGAAAACAGCATGAAGAGGACAATGTTCCTGACCTTGTGGGGTTCTGGGTCAAAGTGATGGTAACATACTCATGTGCTACATAATGGATTGTGGTCAGTGACTGACCATATCCATACTGGACAGTGGTTCCATCAGACCATAATGAAGTTGAGCATTTATGTCATCTACTGTCACCACGGCTGTCATGACTCCCAGCCAAAGCATTCCTCATGCCTGTGGGATGCTGGTGTAAACGAGCCTCCAGCACCACTGACTACAAAAACGGACACTCTCGCCAGGCTCCTGTGGGCTCCATAATGAAAACCAGCCATGCTCCTGGCTTATGTGCTCACTACACTTCTCACTGCTTCTGCACGCTCCACTTAAAAGAAAGGCTACTGCCAAGTCCAGGGCGGCACGCACCTGCAATTCCAACACGCAGGAGGTGGAGGCAGGACCAGGAGTTCAAAGTCCGTCATGGCTACATTGTGAGTTGAAGGTCAGCCCAGGCTACTAAGACCCTAAAACAAAATCTCCCCCACCCCCAAAGTTACTATAAAATAGTATAAGTAGGGCTGGGGTTGAGCGCCCTCACTCGCACAGCTTGTGTTTCATCAGGGCTATCAAATCATTTCTCTCATGCTGCCTTCACTTCACATTGTTTTGCTCATTTCAGGCTGAGGAACAATGGGCTACGCCACACCACCTATACATACCATCTGGCCCTGGTGTGGGGCAGGCTGTACTCCTAAGCTTACGCAAGGACACGCTGGGACGCTCCTACACAATGCAAGCAGCCTATTGATGAATCTCCCAGAATAAAACCCCAAGTGATGAGTGACTAGAGGTCCAGGTTCACAAATGTACCCCAGGTCAATGCTACAGAAGTACTGTCTGTGACCCTGGCAGAGGAGAACTGGCTTCACACAGCAAACAGGCCTGACTACAGAAAACTAACAGCTCCTTCAGGATACTTGAGGCCAATTGAAGCAAAGGGACATGCCCAACTCAGAGCACTAACTGCTTCTGGCTCCTGAGTGATCAAATATAGGAAGCAATGGCGCTGTGCAGCAGCAGAACACACCGGGGAAAGCGAGGACCGACACCCGAGCTGCCACAGCTCTGAGCACCAAGAGCCTGGACCCACAGAGTCCCAGGCCAACAGCCACCCATCACCCAGGGACCTACGGTGACATGAGCGCCTCTGTCCTGGGAAACAGAGAGCTAGCCATCGGGAAGCCTTCCGAAGTCTTCAAGTCACAGCCATGTAGACTTTCCTTCCTCCTCTCTCGAGGTTCCTAGCTCAGCAAATGGCTCTGTTGTGTCAGCACTAAATCTCTCCGTCCCTTCCTACACCCAACAGGTGACTAAATATGGGCTTCCCCATCTTTCCCATCTGCCAACGTCTGCACTGCAGGCGTGAAGGTGGGACCACCTTGTAAAAGAAGCCCCAGCGCACTTCCTGCCTCAGTTTTGACACAAAAGTGCTTCTGAACCTGAACCCCACCCGCCATCTGAGTGTCCCCAAGGGTTGGTGCTGTAAGAGAAAACTCAGTCCATCCATGTGGCTCACCAAGCTGCTCGCTTTCCCCAGCCTTCCTTCCTGTGCACTGCTGTCAGGCCGAACCTCTTCCTTCACAGCTCAGGTCCTGGCAGCAAGCTGCACTTCCCGAGGCTCAGAACCCCTGGGCTTCTTGACAGGCCACTGTTGTCAGCTCCCTCATACTGCCAGTTTATTTAACTGGCAAGAGGACTGTCCAAAGTTCCATGTGTAATTCTAACATGGACCTTTTTGGGGGATGTACTGGGGAAGCATCTCACTCAAGCCCAGGCTGACCTGGAATTTCCTATAACGTCTCAGGGTGGCCTCAAACTCATGGCGATCCTCCTACCTCAGCCTCCCAAATGCTGGGATTAAAGTCGTGCGCCGCCATGCCCGGCTACCATGGAGGTTTTAAAAATATATATTTGTTGTACTCTGGTTTCTCTTCAGATTGAATAAATCTTACACCTTTTTCTAAAAATACATATATGTGTGTGTGTGTGTGTGTGTGTATGGGTATGCCAAGGCTTGTTGTTGCTGTCCAGCCCCCTGACATAGAGGTTTAAAGTTATGGGAATAATTGATCTCCAACCCCGTGACCCTGAACGACCCGTCAGATTGTGTCTAACAACAAAACTGCTCCCCTACTCCTCATACCAGATTAGACCTCCCACAACTAATCGACACCCTGCATCTGCTCTTTACAAGCAGGCCTTATCTCGTGGTTTGGGACCCTCATCATTTCCTACCACTCTGGTGCTCATGGCTGGCCAGCCAGTGTCTAGCAAAAATGACAGCATACATTATCTCAAAAAGATATATTGGAAATTACAAAGTAAATTCAGGGAATCAAGAGCAGAGAAACTGGTTATAGTGGAAGGCCACTGTGGCTGAGGGAGGACTCACCTGTTTAATAACATAACGAAGTTCCTCAGAGTTGAGAACACTGTCCTTGATGTCACTTGGCCTGCAGGGAATGATTCCCTTATACACAGTGGGGGTGTAGCATTTCATGGCAAATTTCAAGTCACTGGCATGCCTCCTCTCCTCCAACATATCTTCAAACTCATCCCACTTTTTTAGCTCTTTCTGTGGGTAAGAAATAAAACAAGTGATGAACACGCACTGTAAAGCTAATGCAGGCAGCCAGGCATGCCCTGGTGAGGGTTCACCTCCGCTAAAGTTTTAATTGATAGAAACCGAACAAGAGCTGACTTCCAATGTCAGCTTCGCATACAAAGAAAAAGAAATGTGAAAATCATTACTGAATTAGAAGCTGATGACAATTGCATATTGTTGTTTTCTTGAGACAAGGGTCTCATGTAACCCATACTGGCCTCAAACTCACTGCATAGCCAAAGATAACCTTAAACTCCTAATCCTCCTGTATCTGCCTCCCATGTGCTGGGATCCCAGGCCTGTGCCACCATACTTGGCTGACTGCACAGTTAGGACTGGCCATGCTGGGGACTGAGCCTAGGCCTTTGCATAACCCACAAGCACTCCTCCACTGAGCCGTGCTCCCTGGCCCCACTTCACCCTCACCCTCACCTCTGTCCATGTAAAAGTGCTCCTTTGGGAAATAACAAATATAGCCAAGGAGCCTCGAGTAACCCAATCAATTGTAAAGGATTCTTTTGACACACAAGGCCACTTGTTTTATCCACCTCTGCTTCTGTTTGAAAATTAAATGGAGGGCTGGAGAGAGGGCTTAGTGGTGAAGGTGCTTACCTGCGAAGCCTAAGGACCCATGTTCAATTCCCTAGTGACCATGTAAGCGGAATACACAAGGTTGCGCATGCATCTGGAGATTGTTTGCAGTGGCTAGAGGCCCTGGTGTGCCCATTCTCTCTCTAATAAATAAAAAGGGAAAATTAAATGGAAGCACACATTCAAAACTATGAACTAGCCAGGTTTGGTGGCACAGGCCTTTAATCCCAGCACTCAGGAAACAGAGGTAGGAGAATCACTATGAGTTCAAGATCACCCTGAGACTACATAGTGAATTCCAGGTCAGCCTGAGCTAAAGTAAGACTCTACCTCAAAAAAAAAAAAAAAAAAAAAAAAAAAGCCGGGCATAGTGGTGCATGCCTTTAATCCCAGCACTCAAGAAGGAGAAGTAGGAGGATCACCATGAGTTTGAGGCCACCCTGAGACTACATAGTGAATTCCAGGTCAGCCTGAGCTAGAGTGAGACCCTACCTCGAAAAACCAAAAAAAAAAAAAAAAAAAAAAAAAAAAACCAAAAACAGTAGCCCACCCCAGGTACTACTCATGAGGTGCCAGGACTACTCAAAGGTTGTCTCCATCAGTTCCATTTGTAATAGGAAACCCATGCTACAAAGATCACCTGCCTCCCACAGGGCCCTGGGATGGTTTGAATGTAAAATGCCCCCCCCCCCATAGACTCATGCGTTTGAATGCTTCACCTCCAATTGGTGACACTGTCCTGGAAGGTTATGAACCTTAGGAAGTGGCGCCTTGCTGGAGGAAGTGTCACAGGGCTGGAGGTGGTACAGCCCAGCCCTGCTGGTCATCTTACCTCCTCCCTGCTGATGGCCTGGCACTGGCAGTCTGCTCCTACCATGCTTTGCCCACCATGCCAGACTCGATCCTCTGCAACTGGAAACGGAACTACGCCCTTTCCCTCCCTAAGCTGCTTCTAGTCAGGTGCTTTGTCCCGGCTGTGAGAAAGTAACCGACACAGGCCTGCAGCTCCTGAATGGCAAAGAACCAGGGCTTCACAGTCCGCCCTGTCTTGTCTACGGAAAGCTGGAAACGGCAACATGCGCGGCAATTAGCTGCTGCCAATGCTGCACCTCCAAAACAACTCAATTCAGAACACTGGTTTGTTCATTCACAGCTCTACAAATATACACTTCTTATTCAAAATATGGGCCATGGGTGGAACGATATCTCAGTTGGTAAAGTGTTTGCTTTGCAAGGATAAGGACCTTAGTTCAACACCCAGAACCCACATCAAAAGGGCTGGGTGTGGTGGTGTACATCTGAAATTCCTGTACTGGGGAGGCAAAGACAGGCGGTTCCCCTGGGGTTCACTGGCTGTCCAGTCCAGCCTAACCAGGTGAGCTCCATGTCAATGAGGGACCCTGTCTCAAAACAAGGTGGTTCCTGAGGGTGACACCTGAGGTTGTCTTCTGACCCCTACGTGCACCCCCAACACGCACGCACGCACGCGTGCCCACACATCCACACACACACCACATCCACACATGCAAGATGTACAGGCTGTGCTAAATTTAGTTTATCTGTCTTCTCAGCTCTATTTTCCTATAGCAAATATTGTTTTAAAACATTGTCGTTGCTACGTAATCACCATGCTTCTTAAACTATTTTTGACTACCTACACAAGACCATCATAATAGGAGGAAAAGATCATGACATCAAAATAAGCGAGAGAGTGATTGAGAGGGGGAGGGGATATGATGGAGAGTGGAGTTTCAAAGGAGAAAGTAGGGGGAGGGAAGGTATTACTATGGGATATTTTTTATAATCATGGATGTTGTTAATAAAAAAATTTGAAAAAAGAAAACCAATTATTTTTGAATTATCAAAGTGAGTCATGCTCACTATAAAAATTCAGAAAATGCAGAAAAGCACAAAAACAAAATCTAAAGTCACCTGTAATTGCATGGTTCAGAGACCATTGTAAGGCATGCTCTTCTCAAAGCTTGTGAACTCAAGCACACACTGGGACTGGCAGCCTGGTTTTTTTCCATGTCATTAACACCTCTATTCTATTTTCTTTCACACACAAACACGGACAGAGTTGTTGGGTGTTTTTTTTTTGTTTTTGTTTTTTTTGAGGCAAAGTCTCAGTTTAGCCCAGGCTGACCTGGAACTCACTCTATTCCAGGGTAAGCCTTCTACCTCTGTCTCCTGAGTGATGGCATTAAAGGTGTGAGCCACCATACCCAGGTTACATCCACTATTTTTATTATTTTTTAGAGAGAGTAAGAGAGACAGAGAGAGAATAAGCATGCCAGGGTCTCAGCCACTACAATCAAACTCCAGATGCTTTCGCCACCTAGTGGGTATGTGCAACCTTGCACTTGCCTCACCTTTGTGCGTCTGGCTTACATGGGATGTGAAAGTTGAACATGGGTCCTTAGGCTTTGCAGGCAAGCACCTTAACTGCTATGCCATCTCTCCAGCCCTACTTCCACTATTTTTAATATTATTAATTTTAATGTCGAACACTTAATTCTTTACTCTTTGCTATCACACAAAAATGCAAGAGTGCTATGTTCTAGTCACCCCTGTCCCAGGCTCGTCTTCAGTGTGACATCATTCCCTATCTCTAGTGGTCAAGTAGGAAATTTCAGCTACAAATGTCTTCTTTACCCCACTTTCAGTGAGAGCACCTCCTCTAGCCCTGTCTTCCTGCCCTTCCACAGTGCTGGGTACGCCCATTTACTCCACTGGTTTGTTTTGTTTTGTTGGGATTTGTTTATTGTTATGTATTTGCTGAGCTGGAGATAAAATCCAGGCAAGTGCTCCACCACTAAGCCACACTCCCAGTCCCTCCCTAATTCCACATTCTTCCAAGTCTTCCAACCTGTCTTCTTCCCCACCATACACCCTTAATTGCCACCATTTCTCTTCTGCTCAGCCTTTCCAAACCCAGCTATTTCTGTGTCTGGTCCCACACCCTTTACTTTCCTGAAATCTCAACCACTCCACCTACACCCTCAGGCACCCTTCTAGATGCTTCTTCCCTCATCTGTTACCAGATTGGTGTGCACTCTGCATTCAGACCGCCCCTGCCTCAGCTTGCCTCTGGGCAGCCTGCGCTCACTGTCACAGAGACTCCAGGCCTTGTGGGTTTGCCCTCTGAGTCAATCCTCCTGGATGCCACTGTGTTCTTTTCAAAACACAAGCTTTTCTCTGCTTATTTTAATACTTAAACAAGAGCTGGAGAGATGGCTCAGCAGTTAAGGCACTTGCCTGCAAAACCTAACGACCAGAGTTCAATTCCCCAGTACCCTCGTGGAGCCAGATACACAAAGTGGCACATGCATACGGAGTTCATTTGCAGTGGCTGGATGCCCTGGTACATTCATTCTATCTGTCTATATATATCTTTCTTTGCTTGCAAATAAATATATAAAACTGTTTTTAAAAATATTTTAAATATTTTATTAATTTATTTATTGGGGGTGTAGAGGCAGATGAGAGAGACAGAATGGGCTGACCAGGGCCTCCTACCGATTGCAAACAAACTCCAACACATGCACCACCTTGTGCATCTGGCTTCACATAGGTACTGGGGAACTGAACCTGGGTCCTTTGGCTTTGCTGGCAAGCACCTTAACCACTAAGCCATCTCTCCAGCTCCTAAAAAAATACTTAAATGAGCCCTACCTCTCTCAGAATAAGGCCTAAGTCATGGCTGGTCTCTCCTTCCACTCAAGCACAGCCCACAAATCATCCACTCCCCAGTGAGAGGGCTGAACTGCTGCAGCACGCCTCCTTGCCACTGACGCGTCACCTGCTTCAGTGTCACTCCTGAGAGGCTCTCCTGAACTCTTCGCAGAATCACCCCACTCTGCTCACTGCGACCTCTCAGCCTGCTGGCCATGCTGACTGCAGTGAGTTCACACGCCACACCTGCCTGCATGCCTGTCTCTCTGTAACAACCATTCTGCAAGCATGACTTCTCCCTAACATCGGACCACGTTGCTGATTAGAGCCACCGTAACATATCACCGACTCCTGCTCATAAGGCCAGAGACCCTTCTTGTCTTGTTAACAACACAATTATACCAGCTCAGACTCACCAAACTACCATTACACAGTATAAGAGCAAAACGAGATCACAGAGATTTTCCAGTTAGTGGTCCTGTGCACCGAAGGGCAGGAGCAGCAGCAGTCAGGAATGTCTTGGAGCTTGTCCACGCAAACAAGACCACTCAAGAGAGGGAGAGCAGCACACATGTGCATTTTAAAAAATATATTTAAAATTTTTATTTGCAAGGAGAGAGAGAATAGGTGTGACAGGGCCTCTAGCCACTGCAAACAAACTCCAGATGCATGTGCCACTTTGTACACCTGGCTTTATGTGGGTACCGGGGAATCAAACTCCAGTCATTAGGCTTTGCAGCCAAGTGTCTTAACTAATGAGCCGTCTCTCCAGTCCAACATGTGCATTTTGAGTAAGCTTGCTCAACAGGATCAATGACTACTCTCTTTGGTTCTCTGATCCCTTCAAGGGCAAAGCCACACCAGAAAATGGTGGTCTCCCCCTCCGGTCCCTCTTCCTACAGTCTTTCTATGCAAAGGCTTGTTTCCTCAATGAGCTGTGCTGGCCCCGGCCTCCCAGTGCTCCGGGCGAGCTGCTGGCTCTGTAGAGCGGCTCAGCACTGTGCAACACAGTGGTGAAGACGGGCACAGTGCCCTGTGTGGGGACACAGGGCATAGTACTGCCAGCTGAGAGGCACTCATCAATGCCTTTCCCCACTGCTCACTCGGAAAGCGCTCAGCCCTCACCCACAGCGCGTGTTCTCTCTGGGTGCCGCTCACCAGCTCTGCCTCTACCTGCACAATGCTGGCCATCTTCTCCTGAATCTGCTGAACCCTTAATCACTGTATTACTTTTTATTTGTCTATCTGCAAACAGAAAAAATATGTAGCAGGGCCTCTTGCCTCTGCAAATGAACCCCAAATACATGTACCACTTCATGCATCTGGCTTTACGTGGGTACTGGGGAACTGAACCCAGGCCAGAAGGCTTTGCAAGCAAATCCTTAACTGCTGAGCTCTCTCTCCAGGAGACCCCCCATACTTTTGGGAAAGCCAGAGTAGCAGCCAAGTACCAGACTCTAGTTAGCTGTCCAGAGTTTCTCTTCCCCTCTCAACCCACTTCTGTTGTCAGAAACATCCTGTCTGCTGCAGAGTGCTAAATCAACATCTTCAGGTCACACCTTCCTCATGGTACCAGGACCCTACCTTTAAACCTGGATGTCTCCTAGACACTTAGGATGTAGCTGGTCCATATCATGATAACACTCAACTTAAAATCTCACATCTCAAGCTGAACACATCCCAACCTAACTAAACCTGCTCCTCTCCCTGCATTTCCTATCACCAAAGGATCAGCATCTGCCCAGTTGCCAAATCACAGAAACGCAACAGCCTACTTCAGACTGCCCCCTTTTTTTGACTCCTGCAACAACATCCAACTTCCAAGAGCCACTGACTTCCTGACTTAAGTCACACGCAGATTACCTGAGCCACCTTTTTGGCTTCACCACTGGGTTAGCCCAGTGTCCGAACTGATATCCGTGCTTATACCACACACCTTCCCTCTCCTGATGCTCTTCCTACAGTCTCTACTGAAGGGAAAGACCTTCACACAGACAACCATGCCAGAAGCTTACTAGCCTTCATATAAATGGTCTCCCACAAACTGAAGATTCGGACCTTGATATATCCATGACACACAAAACAACAGATTCCTGGGGCTGGGGAGATGGTTTAGCAGTTAAAGGTGCTTGCTTATAGAGCCTGATTGCCTGGGTTCTTTGCCCTAGCACCCATCACCTACATCCTTAATTCCTTCTCCTGTCGCCTTTACTCTATCCTTCCTTAACTGACCAGTTTCCCACACACATATGAGGCAGTGGTTTTCTTACATCAATGTCTTCCCTGTCCTGCCACTCACACTACAAAACCTCAGCACTGGGGGCTGGGGAGATGGCTCAGCGGTTAAAGGCTCTTGCTGGCAAAGCCTGTCATCCTGGGTTCAACTCCCCAGCACCCACACGAAGCCAGCTGTAAAGTGGTGCGTGTGTGGCATGCATGCTCCCATTCACATATACATACACAGATAAAGAATAAAAGTAAACAAAAACTCCGCTTTGGTGTCACCACCTCTTAGAAGCCTTCTGAGTTCCCAGACAAACCAGAGCCTCTTCTCGGCTCCCACACATGCCGTGTGTGTGTGTGTGTGTGTGTGTGTGTGTATGTGTGTGTGTGTGCATGTGCGCACGCGTTTCCATCATTGCTTGTATTTGCCCCACCTAACTGTAGTGATCTTTACAACTCCTATGGCCTTAAAAGCAAGGAAGTCTTAGGCACTGAGAATAATAATTGGGATAAGGCAGGTACTCCTAATGTTTGCCATCATCCGCAGGATCTTAAATATCTCTAAAGGGCTACTTTCAGATTAGACAGAAATTATTATGCAATACTAATGTGATGCAGGAAGTAAGGCAGCCTTAATTAGTAAGAAAGAAAACGTTTAGGTGCTCTCAAGGAAGTCCGGCTGTATAGTGAGTGTCTTTTCTCAGGTAGTGAGAGCCACTTGGTAAGGACTCCTGTCCAGCCTCCAAACTGGAAATGCTCAAAGCCAATAGCCCTAGTTGAGAAAGCTGACAAGAAGTCTTAAAGAACTTAAAGAAGGCTGGGCACGGTGGCTCACATCTCTAATGCCAACACTCAGGAGACTGAGATAGGAGTATGTTGGTGAGTTTGAGCTTCCTATCAGGCTGGGATAGAGTGAGACCCCCCCCCCACCTCAAAAAACCACATGCAAAGTGCGTTTGAGGCCAGCCTGGGACTACAGAGTGAGGTCCAGGTCACTGGGGTAGAGTGAGACCCTACCTCGAAGAAGACAAAAACAAAACAATCTTTAAAAAACTAAAAGCAACAACAACAACAAAGAAAAATTTCAGTCAACACAGAAATCCCCACAAGCCCATGAATGTCTTTAATGCAAGTTGGGCGACAAGCCTCTTTACCAGCATGCCTGCTTGGAAAACAATGGTGAACTATTCCCAAGAACTATGAGGTGGAAAGACCAGCAGCAAACCTTAGAGAAGCAAGCAGTTCTCGAATCATGAACCCAAAGTTCTTGTGAAGAGGAAAGGCCGTTTGCCCACGTGCCAAAGAATACTGAAAGTAGCAATGTTCCCTTAGAAACTAGGGGTTTTGTTTTGCTCTTTTGAGACTTTCTCTCTTTTGATCTTCCTGCACCAATTAATTAGCATTATAGTCGTCTTAAATCACAAAACTGATGCTAACTGTCAGGGCATGTTAAATGGCCTTTTAAAGGCAGGCATGCCAATGCAAACCTAGAATCCTAGCTCTCTGGAGGGCAATATATGACTACCACAAGGTCTACGCCAGCCAGCGCCTCACAGCTAATTCCAAGACCGACTGTTTCAAAAACAAATAGAAGCCCAAAAAGGCGTTTTTAAAATTTCTTCTTCCTTTCTTGCTAAAGTACATAAAACAAGCTAACAAAAACACAGCATGAGTTACAGCCCTTCCACCCTGACAGCTTCTGATGAAAATTGTGAGCGACCAAATAGGCTATTGAAAAAATAAATAAATAAATAAGCAAAAACCCGTACCAGTTAAAACCAAAACAGGAAGCCCTCGGTGTTGGGGTGTTTAAAAACAAACAAACAAAAAAAAAGGTAGGCGAGTTGGAGCCCGGCTGGGCGGCAATGACAGCTGCGAAAGGATCCGCGGGGTGGACGGATCGAGAGTGGCGCACGGGCCGGCGAAGGCCCTGCGGACCCGCGAGCTCACATCACACCTCCACCCTCCCGGCCCGGCGCACGTTGTCCCCGCGCTCGCGGGCAAGCAGGGAAGCCAGGCGCGCCCCCGGCGGGGAAAGGGGCCTGGCGAGCGGCGAGCCCTCCCGGCCGCCCCGCCCGGGCCTCGGCGTCCCCGGGTGCCTACCGCGTAGAGCGCGCCGGGGCCGGCGGCCGGGCGGCGGGCGCCGGGCGCGCTCGGAGAGTCCATGGCGCGCGGCCGTCCCGGGCGGGGCCTGCGCTCGTCTGCTACGCGGCCCGGCGGCAGCCGCGGGGGGCGGGCCTCTGGCGCGGGCCGGCCCCGACTCGCCCCGGGCGGCGGAACCCTCGGCGGCCGCCGCGCGGGACTCCGCGCTCCGCCATCTTCGCCGCACGCCACACCGGAAGCGGAAGCGGAAGCGCGAGTGGCGGGCGGGAGCTGGGGGGACGCCGGGGCGGAGGTGTGTTCGGGATCCATGGCCCCGGAGCCCGAGGCCCGCGATGCGGAGCCCGCCGGGTCCGAGACGCTGCTGGACGCGGTGCTGCGGAGCCTCTACGATCTGGGTGAGCGCGCGCCCGGCACGGGCTGCGGCGTCGGAGCCGAGGCCCCCGGGGGCGGACACGTGGCCCCCGCCACCCCTCTATAGCGTAGGGACCTGGGACAGGGCTCGGCGGGAGAAGGCGCTTGCTTGCCATGCCTGGCGGCCGGAGTTCGATTCCACAGTACCCACGTAAAGCTAGATGCACGAAATCGTGCTTGCGTCTGGGGTTGTTTACAGGAGTACAGAGAGCCTCTCTTTTCTCTCCCTACAGCATATTCTTTAAATGTATTTAGGGGTTGGAGAGATGGCTTAGCAGTGAAGGCGCTTGCCTGGGAACCATAAGGACCCGTGTTCGACTCTCCAGATCCCACATAAGCCACTCACACAAAAGTGAGGCAGGTGCAAGATCTCACGTCGCCACTAGGTGGCGCAAGTGTCTGGCGTTCAATTGCAGTGGCTGAGGCCCTGGCGCGCCAATTCTGTCTGCCTCTCTCTAAAAATTAAAATAGAGAAAAAATGTATTTTAAAGCCAGGCATGCTGGAAGACGCCTTTAACCCCAGCACTGGGAGGCAGAAGTAAGGATCGCTGTGAGTTCTAGGCCACAGGTCAGCCTGGGCTACAACCTTCTGAGACCCTACCTTGAAAAATCAAAAAAATATTTTAGGGATCTAGGTGTAACCCCATGAGATGGTCATCCAGAATGGGGTGGGATTTTGAGGTGATGCAGCTGCCTTTAAGTCACCCATGCTCTTGAGTGAAGATATTCTAAGAAAACAAAATGTGCCCCTCTTTTGACTATCAGACTGTTGAAACAATGGGCCCCATTGAAATTTCAGGAATGACGTGATTGGAAAGAAAGGAAAAGGCTGAAGCATGGTACCAGCCAGAGAGAGAGGAACTTATCTCCCAGGAAGAGATTTTATATAGTTACGACAACTTACAGGAGAGACTGGAGCCAAGAGATTGATGGGTCAGTGATGGTTGGGACCAAACCTTAGCCAGGAATACTTACTTATGCCGACTTCTTGCCCTGTATTTCAAATTTTTAATATTTATTTATTATTTGACAGAGAGTTGATGGGGGGGGAGGGGAGCAGACAGACAGAGAATGGGCACGCCAGGACCTCCAGCCACTGCAAACAAATTCCAGACCCATGTACCACCTTGTGCATCTGGATTACATGGGTACTGGGGAATCCAACCTGAGTCCTTAGGCTTTGCAGGCAAGAGCCTTAAACGCTAAGCCATCTCTCTAGCCTTTGCCCTCTATTTAAACCTAAACCTCATGTCAGTGTTCCCAAGATGGACTTGAGGGGGGTGAGGGCCACTGGGCCTCCATTCCTATTTCCAGTAACCACACTGAATAAATCTCTTATCTGTTTTCCAACTTTGTGTATATATATAGTCTTAGGGGCCTGGACTAAGATAAACCCAAAATTTGTGGCCTTGAAGCAGAAAAGACTAGCCTGTCTGAAGCAGAGTTTGGGGGCTTAATAGATAGATTTGTAAGTGCAAGGGCTAAAAAAAAAGAGAGGCCCTCTGAGAGAGAGACGCACCCAGTGTATGTATGGGCTTCTTGGGGAGAGTCACTACTAAATGGCCATGTATTCTATTTTGGTGATTTTCAAGTTACATCTCAAAAGGTTGCTAAGAAACAACCTCCCCCCCCCTTTTTTTTTCATTTTCTCTGATAAGTGAGATCATAGGGTGGCTTCAGGGCAGAGGTGTCTTAGATGAGGTTAAGATCTGATAAAGTGCAGGGGGTCTAGGACATGACTTTTACTGCAAAGAGGGGATTTTTCTGGTGAGATTCTTAGAATTGTAGGTTTATATCTGGGAAGGAAGACAGGTCTTAAGCAGATGTTAGTTGTACTAAACTACTTACTTGATAAGAGACTTCTAGTAGACTCTGGGGCGAAGGGTGCACCCCTATTCCCCAAGTTGGATGACATTTTGCTCTCCTTCCTTTTCTGACTGGGGAAAAGGAAGATAAAAATCCTTGTTAATGAAGATCAGCAACCACCTGGCACGTCAGCACTCTCACATGGGAGAGCTTACATGGGTGACTTCTGGGACCAAACACATGTACAGTGACATTGTTTCTGTTTTGGACCCATTGCTAAGAATTGTAAGGTCATCTACACACTAAAAGCAATAGCTTAGTTGGTGTTTTAGAGAACTTCCCAGGCCTGAATGCTTTTTGTGTAAGCCCTTCTCCCCCACACCCACTCCCCCACCCCGTTGAACTTTCACAGCATAGATAACTATTGCTAATCCCATTGCTACAGATGGGGAAATAAGCACCAGAGGTTAAGGAAGCTTACTGGAGATTAGCCTGCAGAGCCTGCATGAAGCCTAGTATCAGATTTATTGAGATTGTGCACTGTGTGACTATTTCGTGCAGGCTGTCCCAGCTCTTGGGCATAATGGAGGACAGAGAGGCAGACAGGTGTAGTTTCTGACCTTCAGAAGTTTTAAGTCTGTTTTGCAAAGCCCTAAATACAGTTTATGCCTACACAGACTGGAAATCATTATGCTAGGATGGCCTGGACTATGCCTACTTATTTTATATCCCTCACACCAAAATTTAGTTGGTTCTTTCTTGTGTTTTGTTTTTTTGAGGTAGAGTCTCACTCTAGTCCAGACTGACCTGGAATCCATTATGGAGTCTGAGGGTGGCCTACAACTCATGGTAATTCTCCTACCTCTGCCTCCCAAGTGCTGGGATTAAAGGCGTGTGCAGCCACACCTGGCGTTTAGTTGGTTCTTAATACATGTTTGTTGCATCACTTGGCAGTTAGAAAGCTCGTGTGCACATGCTGTAGGTGAGTGATGAGACCTGGAAGTTTGGCTCAGACTTTCAAGTCACTGCTCAGAGTTTGAGCAAATGAAACAACTAGCAGGTAGGGAGAAAAATAAAGGCACCCAGGGGCTGTAGAGATAGCTCAGCGGTTGAAGGTACTTGCTTGTAAAGCTTGACAGCCAGGGTTTGATTCCCTGGTACCCACATAAAGCCAGATAAACAAAATGGTGCCTGTATCTGGAGTTCATTTGCAGTGGCAGGAGGTCCTGACATGCCCATTCTCTCCCCCCCCCCTTCCTTCCCAAATCCATAAATAAACATTAAAAAAGAAGAAAATAAGGCTGGAGAGATGGCTTAGCTGTTAAGGCACTTACCTGCAAAGCCTAAGGACCCATGTTCAACTCCCCAGATCCCACACAAGACAAACACACAAGATGATGCATACACACAAGGTGGTACACACGTCTGGAGTTTGATTGGAATGGCTGGAGGGTCTGTCACACCAAATTCCCTCTCTCGTTAAAAAGAAAAAAGAAAAGAAAGGCATTCATATTAAGCCATCATCCCAGGTTCTGTTCACTTCATAACTGAAAGAAAACAGAAGTCCTTGACACATACCTGTAACCCTAGAGCATGTTAAAAACAAATGCTGGTGGGCTGGGGAAATGGCTCTGCAGTCAAAGGTGCTTACCTTCAAAAGCCTGGCGGCCTGGGTTCAATTTTTCAGTACCCTGTAAAGCCAGATGCACAGAGTATTGCTTGTGTCTGTGGTTCATTTGCAGTGACAAGAGGCCCTGGCGTGCCCTTAATTCTCTCTCTTTTTTTAAAAAAATATTTGTTTGTTTGTTTATTTATTTATGTATTTTACAGAGAGAGAGAGGGAGGGCATGCCAGGGCCTCCAGCATCTAACGTGGGTCCTTTGGCTTTGCAAACAAACGCCTTAATCGCTAAGCCATCCCTCCAGCCCACCTTAATTCTCTCTTTCTCTCTGCTCATAAATAAATAGAAATATATTTTAACAAAAGAAACACTGGTGTAGTGGTAGCTGTTTTTAGTACAGAGAGGGAACAGAGGAATTGAGGTTTAAAGTTGTTTTTTTTTAAATATTTTATTTATTTATTTATTTGACAGAGAAAGAGGGAGAGAGAGAATGGGTGCGCCAGGGCCTCCAGCCACTGCAAACGAACTCCAGGCGCGTGTGCCCCCTTGTGCATCTGGCAAATGTGGGTCCTGGGGAATAGAACCTGGGTCCATTGGCTTTTCAGGCATACACCTTAACTGCTAAGCCATCCCTTCAGCCCAATTCTGGGAACTATTGCCTTGATGTCACAGAGTGAGAAACAAAGGTGATGACCCAGTCAGTACTTGGCACTCAGGAGGTGAAAGCAGGAGAAATTGGGAGTTAAAGGTCATCTCAGCTACATAGCAAGTTTGAAGACAGCTTGAGGTATGTTAAACACTGTTAAGAAAAGAAATAAAAAGGCTAGAGAAATTGCAGTGATAAAGGTCAGAAAGATAACGTTTTGGATTCTGTAAATTGTGCAAACACACCTTACTTGAAATAAAAAACAAATAGAGCCAGACATAGTGGCGTACTCCTTTAATCCCAGCACTTGGGAGGCAGAGGTAGGAGGATCACCATGAGTTTGAGGCCTCCCTGAGACTACATAGTGAATTTCAGGTCAGCATGGACTATAGTGACCCTACCTCGAAAAAAAAAAAAGAAAAGAAAGAAAAGAAACCACACACATGCACACACAAATAAGGTGCCTATAGCTGGGGCATATGCACAAGTACACTAGCTACAACCAAAATACTCTTTTTTGTGTTGGAACAAACAGGAGAGACAGAAGATGAGCAGAAGAGAACCAGAAAGAAGAAAGAAAACAAGAAGGGAGATGTAGAGGCCACCCCAGCCATGGCCGCAGAGCCGCCTCCTCCTCCTGGGCCTCTGGTGAGAGGCCAGAGGAAGAGTGCTTCCAGCTTCTTCAAGGAGCTCAAGGAAGAGCTGCGCTCTGCTCCCCCAGGCGCTCCCCCAGCGCCTCCTTCAGGACCGGAAGTCCCTACTGCTGCCCTGCTCTCGCCCACTCCCTTAGAGACCAACAGCAAACGAGTGGAAGTGGTAGAGTTTCACAGTAGAAGTAAAAAACGAAAACCGAAGCCAGACCCAGAGGAGGGCACGAAGGTAATGAGGCAGCTGGGTTCTGTGTGTGTGGTGACCATAGCATCAGGTGGTGAATCAGGAGTCCCCAAGGCCACCTTCAGGCCAGAGGATCAGCTCATAATTCTTACCTCCACGCTAGCCTCCAGGACAAAGTCGTCGTTGACCGTAAAGATCGCTGTTGGGGGAACCTCTGGGCACACTTGGACAGCAGTGCTCAGTGTCTGCAGTGTGCATAAACACTCTAGTCAGCAGAGCATTCTGGCTTCACAGGGCTCAGTTTCAGGGTTTGATAAGCCCAGGCCTACTCAGCTGACCTTTTCCCACCCTTAAGCCTTGTGTGTCTTAGTGCTCAGAGAAAAGCCCAGTTTCTCAACATCGCTGCCACGCTGCTCTGTGCCAGCCGCTGTTCTGGAATATAACCGAACAAAGCACCAGCCGTCCTGCGCAAGGAACCTACGTTCTAGTGGAAAGCAAGTTGATTTTTCTCTGCAGCATTCTCTTTCAGACAACTCTAATCTGACCCAGAATTCAGTGTTTTAAGGAGGTACAGCTACTTCAGCAAACTGTTTGTTTTCCTGCTTTTTATAAAACTATCCTAACGGCTTTTTCAAGTTCATTGCTAAAATCCAGAAAGGTCCCCCTTTTCCCCCCCAAGGTAGGTCTCACTCTAGGCCAGGCTGACCTGGCATTCATTCTGTAGTCCCAGGCTGGTCTTGAACTCACAGCAGTCCTCCTACCTCTACCTCCCAGACACCATATTTCTTTAGCATTCCTCATGTCGCATAAATCGTGTTTATTTCTAAGACTGCTACATCAGACTGCCACAAATTTGGTGTCTTTGTTTTTGGTTTGTGTTTTCTTCAAGGTAGGGTCTTGCTGTAGCCCAGGCTGACCTGGAACTCACTATGTAGTCTCAGGGTGGCCTCGAACTCACGGTGATCCTCCTACCTGTTCCTTCCCAGGGCTGGGATTAAAGGCGTGCGCAACCACGCCTGGCAAATTTGGTGTCTTAAAGCAATAGAAATTCATTGTCTTGCCTTGCTAGAGGCCACATGTTCAACAAGGTATGGACAGGTCCACACTCCCTCTGAGGGCTCTGAGGTGAGGCCTTCCTGCCTCTTTGGCCAGGCTGGCTCTAAGCATGCCCTCATGGCTGCAGTGCTGTGGTGTTTGCCTCACTTTCATCTTCATGGATCTAGTCCCCTCTGCTGGCTCGTAAAGGGGCATTTGGCATTGAGTTTAAGGATCCCTCTAAGTCCAGGGTGATTGTCGCCTCTAAAGATCCTACTTGGCACTCTTAAGTTCCTTTTCACAGGTAAGTGGACACAATCTTCTGAGATTAGGCCATGGTCCTATCTTTCTGGAGATCTCCTGTTCACTGTAAAGGTAGTTGAGTGTGCATTGTTCTCTCTGTGTGTATGAACACATGAATGCTCATTGATTTGAAAAGCATTTGCTGGGCAGGGTGTGCAGTTCAGTGACAGAGCCCTTGCCTAGCATGTAGGAGGCCCTGGGTTCCATTACCCAGCCCAGCAAACCACAAAACTTACCAGTGTTTTAGAGTTTAGGTACTCTTTCATGCCACCTCACTAACATCTCTTCCTCAAAGATATTAAAACACAATGCTGGCATTGAGACTTGTTACAGATGGCCAAGGAAGGTTTTAGAGTCACCAGAGCCATAAGCCGGCCATTCCTTTTACCCCAGAGGAGGACCCTACAGATGTCTTCTCTGGGTATGCCATGCTATAGAGAAGTTGAGACAAGGTTGCTTTGGGGTTTGAAGAGTAAAACTGAACTAAGTCCCGTCTTCCCTCGCTGCCGCAGGCATCTCGGGCTCCCGTTTCTAGAGTGGAAAATTCTTACAAACAGCAGGGCGAAAAGGTTGGCATCGAGTGAATCAGGTTCCCCACCTGAGCAGCAGAAGTGCCTGCAAGCTGTCCAACTGTCTCTGTTCGGGCCGCAAGAGCTCTTTTCATTGCTGGATTTTCCCAGGAGCCTGTTTCTTCTACATTTTGAACTCCCTGACTGACCTTAATGAGATGTTTCACTTGTCCTTGATGCTCTGCCCATTCTTCTTTGTGAGAGAATTGTCCTTTGAAAATGTTTGTGTACGGTAAAGAAGCAGATGGGCATCTGACTGAGCGCCAGCCTTGCAGCAAGTGAGGTGCGGCTGTGGGTGGGGCTTAGGGTGCTCAGTGCTGCACTGAGAGCTTATGTGGCAGCAAAGGGATAGTTGGGTCTTGTTCTCTGAAAGCACTTAAGCTAAATGGTGAACTCCATAGCACAGTCAGGCCATCACCTGGCCATTACTGAACTTGAGGAAGGAAGAGGTAGTAGAGAATTTGGACACTGGTCCAGCTGCCTGGCTCTGCTAAGCCCAGAAAATGACTGTCTTTCCCTAGACTAAAATTTTAGACTTGAGCCATGCATTCTGTGATGAGACTTGTGTTGTGCCTTGTGACAGCTTTTCATGGGCTTATCTGGAAACATGGCCACCATTTACAAAGCATCTTACCTGTTCAAGTGTCTACCCTACAAATGAACGTCTTGGTGTTGTCGCACTTTTAACAGAGTGACTAAAAGTTGTTTCATAGGACATGCTAGGTGACTGGTCACCATTCGTGACCATTTATCCCACAGACCTTTGCTGTCTGCTGTTTATCCCTTGAGATGCAGCAGTGACAGGTGTGGACCTTTGTCTTCGTGGAGTTACCGTCTCCCATGGGGAGAAGTCAGGAGTTGCAGACACTGGTGGAAACAAACAGGGGGCTGAGAGGAACAGGCAAAGCGTGCTCCAGGCAGTGCTCAGGGCAGGGGTACTGAGCAGCCAGTGCTCTGTGGCGTGCACATGAGGGGCAGAGGACAGCGATGCTGGCAGGGAGCGGGCCCACAGCCTTGCCAGCCTCCTTGGCTGTGGGATGGCTAACCAGTTAGTTCAAGGAACTGGGAGGCCAGGAGTAGGACAGAGGACTGTGGACACAGCTGACACAGGAGAGCCAAGGAAGCCAGCTCCAGTTAGGCCTTTGAGGGAGCTGTGCGACTTTCTGACTTCAGAGTACTTGGGAACAGTCAGGAGTGGTGGCTTGCACCGATAATCTTAGCACTCAGGAGACCTAGGCAGGAGGATCACCAGGAACTCAAGGCCAGCCTGGGCTATATAGTGAGTCCCAGGCCAGCAAGGGCTAGAAACACGAGTTCAGAGCTAGTGTGGACTACATACTGCCATCTTGTGTAGGAACACAGAAGAAAGTGCATGTGAAACCACCTGACAGTTCCAGGCGGGCAGGACGTGATCTGCTGCACGCTTGCAGAATGCCGGTGCTAGAGGAGGTTTGGTGCAGTGCTGTGGTTGGAAGTGGGGTGGCCGAGGGTTCAGAGCCATGCTTTGGTCCCTGGGAGATGCTCAGTGGCTGGAGTGCTTGCTGTGCAAGCATGAAGACCTGAGCTCTGATCCTCTGCCCCAAGTCAGAGCTGGCCATGGCGCACACCTATAATGCCGTTGCTGTGGAGGTGGAGACGGTGATCCCTGGGGCTTGCTGGCTACTTAGCTTAGCCTAGTTCTGGGTTGGTGGGAGTTTGAGGCCAACCTGACTTGAGTTCCAGGATAGCCTGGGATACACAGTGAGATCTTTTTTTTTTTTTTTTTTTTAAATAAGGTCAGCTGGGCGTGGTGGCTCACGCCTTTAATCTCAGCACTTGGGAGGCAGAGGTAGAAGGATCGCCGTGAGTTCGAGGCCATCCTGAGACTGCATAGTGAATTCCAGGTCAGCCTGGACTAGAATGAAACCCTACCTCGAAAACAATAAATAAGCTAGACCTTACGTTGACTTCGCCCTGCAATATACATGTGCACCCACACAAAAACAAAAGCACACTATGCATATTTACACATGAGAGAGAAAAGAACCCACGCTTTTCTAGGAGCCCTGGTGGCCGGAGAGGATGGACATGCGTAGGCTTGTAAGTTGTGGGTGCCAGCTGCAGGCTCCTGCCGTGTCAGTGCCAGCCTTCCACCCACAGCTGCCCCGTCTCCACTGTCTCTGCCTCAGGGGTCTCATTCTGCTTTTGGATCTAGATAGAGGGGGCAGAAAGCAGAGGAGGCAGCGGGAAGGTCTGCTGGTGTGATTCTCACAGAATCCTCGGGGTTCCCCTCATTTCACAGAGGAGCAGTTACAGAGTTGTCCTGCAGTGAAACCTTTACCCCACGTAGTGCACGTGCTCTTCCAAACACCAGAGCTCTGGAAAGCACAGCTTGGCGGGGTTGTTTTGTTTTTAAACTGGCACAGCTTTATTGGCAGACAGACCTAATGAAGTTTCTGTTCACTGAGTGTGGTGGAATTTATAGCCATGGCTGCAGAAGTGCTGGGCATGGAACTGGGGACATGGCCCAGGCTAGGCAAGCTCTCCCCCGCTGAGCCACACTGCAGGCCACTGCTGAAACTCTGGCGTGCTGTAGGTTGCTTCCTGTACTTTCTTGAAGGTCACGTATGTCACCGGAGCCTGACCCTAGGGAATCCAGTTACAGAATTGTGGGTCTGAAGCAAGCACCTGCCGGAGGCTGGAGTCGGATCACGGGCTCTCTGTCTTCCAGGCTGTGTACTTACTTAGCTACTGCATAGGAGAGAGAATACCAGGCAGGTGGAGCTCTTTGTCCTTTGATGAGGCAAGAGCAAGAACGCTGGCCAGACCTGAAGCCATTTCCCCAGGTCATTTCCCAAACACTTGACACCCAGGTGCTTCTCCAGATCATCTCCCCCTCCCTCCAAGGCCAGGCAAGGTGAGTAACAAAGAAAGCCAATTGAGACAAACCTTCTTAACATCTCTAAAACTGTTTTCATTATTTTTTGAGGGGAAGGGTGGGTGGGTGGGTGGGTGTGTGCATAGTATGTGTGGTGTGAAAGTGTGTGTATAGTGTACATATGCATGTGCTGATCGAGCCCCCTGTGGGCTCGCCTACAGTGGCCAGAGGAAGGGATTGGGTGCCTCCCTCCATCACTCACCTGCCTGGTTTTTCCTTGCAATTGAGTCTTACTGAGTTGGAGTTGGCTTTTGGAGAGCCCTGGCGATTCTCCAGTGTCCACTGCACATAGGACTGGGGTTACAGATGTGCATGGCCACATCTAGTGGGTACATGGGTTTTCAGGTCAACCTTGGGCCCTCATGCTTATGCAGGAAGCACACTTAACTGCTGAGCCATCTCCAGCCCAACTGCCTTTACAGAGAGAATCTGTTTATATATCCACATACTCTTAATTGGAGATAGGTTGGACATCACAGGGCTGAGGAGATGGCTCAGCAGTTAAGGGCACTTGCCTGCAAAGCCTGACTGCCAGGGTCTGATTCACCAGTACCCAGGTAAAGACAGATGTACAAAGCGGTGCATGCAACAAGAGGCCTAGAGTGCCTGTACTCTCTCTTTCCCTCCCTACCCTCTTTCTCTCCCTGCCCCTCTCTGAAATAAAATTAAAAGATGTAAAACGTTAAGTGGGGGGGAGGCTCGAGAGATGGCTTAGTGGTTCAGGCACTTGCCTGCGAAGCCAAAGGACCCAGGTTCAGTTTCCCAGGAACCATGTAAGCCAGATGCACAAAGCGGTGCATGCGTCTGGAGTTCGTTTACAGTGGCTGAAGGCCCTGGTACGCCCATTCTCTATATATCTGCCTGTTTCTCTTGCACTCTCTCTGTCAAATAAATTTAAAAAATTAAGTAAATAAAAAAAAAGACTCCAGTTGTGCAGAAATGTTTTGGGCTGGCAAGTCAGCCATCGCACAGGCATGTTCCCCGATCCTGGAGCACCGTTCCTGTTTAGAGAAGTGAGTGAGGGCCTCGGGATCTATGGGATCTGCACTGTGAGGGGGTGTCCTGGACTGCAGGGTGCGCTCGCTGAGCAGGGTCCTGGGTAAGCTGCCACCCTCGTCCTCCGGGAGCCAGCACCTTTCCTGCTGTGGTGACAGCCTGGGGGCCAGGGATTGATTGGGGACAGTTCTTGCTGGCCAGATGTGCACTGTTAGCAGTAGTCTCCTTAAGGTCTCAGGCTTCCGGAGTTGTGTGGGTTTGAAGCCCCAGCGGTGTGTCTGCGTCAGGTAGTTCGAAGGCATTTGCCGTGACACTTTCCACTAGCAGTCATTATAAAGCAGATCCTCACCATTGCAAGGCAGCTAGTGTTTTGAAAGTTTCGGTGGCTGTTATTCCAAGAAATGAGAGAAGACAGAGGAGTGACTTAGGGATACATTTCCATGCTTCCGCCCTTCACCCAGACAGTAGCACTTCTCTGAAGCCCTCACCACATGGAATTTTCTCTTCTGTGAGGCAGATGTTGCTTGTGTTCTTTCTCTCACTACCCTTTTTTTTTTTTTTTTTTTTTTTGGTCTTTCAGGTAAGGTCTCACTTTAGCCCAAGCTGACCTGGAATTCACTATGTAATCTCAGGGTGGCCTCGAACTCACGACAATCCACCTACCTCTGCCTCCCAAGTGCTGGGATTAAAGGTGTGCGCCACCACGCCCAGCTCCTCTCTGGCCACCTTTGTTCTTTCTTGCTTCGTCATTCCTTCTTAGCCCTTAAGACTCTAAAACACATTTTCTCCACGTCCCCTCGCTCAACTGTTCATTTGCATGCTGAGCGCTGTGCTTACATGGTTGTTTGATATTTAGAGATGTGGGCTGACCCCAGGTGTCTCCCCCGTTTCTATTGTGATAAAAAAGCGTTTGTAGCATAAAACCGACCATCTTGCCTGCAGTGGGCGTACAGTCCAGTGGTACCTCCATCCCCAGTGCACCCGTCACCACCATCCGTCTCCACAGCTACACCTGTCCGCCTGGGTTCCCTTTCCCACCACAGCCTCTCAGCTCTGTTCTGCTCTCTGTTAACCTGACTGCTCCCCATGCCGCATGTAAGTGGATCTGGAGTTCATGTGCAGTAGCAAGAGGCCCTGGCGCACCCATTCCTTCTCTCTTTCTGTTTGCAAATAAACAGATAAAAATAGTTTTTAAAAAAATTAGGCACAGGTCGGGTGTGATAGTGCACACCTTTAATCCCAGCACTTGAGAGGCAGACGCAGGAAGATTACCATGAATTAAAGGCCACCTTGGGACTACATAGTGAATTCCAGGTCAGCCTGAGTTAGAGTGAGACCCTACCTCAAAAAAACAAAATAAATACATAAATAAAAAGTTAGCCACGGGCTGAAGGGATGGCTTGGTGGTTAAGGCACTTGCCTGCAAGACCAAAGGAGCCAAGTTTGATTCTCCAGGATCCACAGAAGCCAGATGAACAGGGTGGCACACACATCTGGCTTTATGTGAGAATTGGAAATTTGAACCCTTAATGAGTTTTTTTTTTCTTTTGCAGAATAAAACCAGTGTCCTAGAGAAATATGTAGATATTCAAGAATTTAACCTAGAAAAGGTATGTACTTGGAGATTATTTATAGTTCATCTTACAAGTTTATGTTTACATTAAGTTTATTACAAATGAAAGTTTTAAATACATCAACAGCTTTCTTCACAGTACTAAAATGCATGTTTTATGCATGTAATGACCAGGGAAATGGTTAAGAAAATCTCATAGCACTCAAATGTTATGACTCATTTTCTGCATGAGGGTTTTACAGCTGCAATGCCAGTGACGTGGTGGTGAATGAAAGACAGGAATGTGTGCATTCTTCTGTGGCTGTAATTTCTAAATGCCGGAGAGAGGGTAAGAGGAAGTCACTCAGCCACGGCGAGTGGGACTGGTGACGAGACCTCTTCTGAAACAGTCAAACACCTGTGGCGCCTGCACACGCAGCATGTGTGGGCGGAGGGGCTTTTCGTGTGAAAGGGCCAGCTCGCGTGCTGCGGAGCCCGTGGATCATGCAGAGGTGGTCTTTGCTTCACCTTCGCCTATGAGATGGCACAAGGGCGAGGGACCTGCAGGGACACGGTGAGGTGAGGTGAGGTGGCAGAGCCCTCCTGGCATTCCTGCAGCCACATGGTATAACGCAACTGCATGAATGCTGAGGCCCCGGAACGCGCTTCTGCCTGTGCCGTGGAGCTGTCGGCGCCTGGGCTCAATGTTGTGTGTCCACAGGCTCGTTTGGAAGTGCACCGCTTTGGGATCACAGGTTATGGCAAAGGGAAGGAAAGAGTCCTGGAACAGGAGCGGGCCATCATGCTGGGGGCTAAGGTAAGGGGCCGCCTACCGTTGCCAGGCAGGGAAAAGTGGTGGTGGGGGCCCATCACGGGATGTACACTGATGACATGTTCTGTTCTTTCATTTCAGCCTCCCAAAAAGAGTTATGTGAATTACAAGGTTTTGCAGGAGCAAATCAAAGCAAGAAAGGCAGCAGAGGACGAAGAAAGGAGAGCGGTGGGTGCAGTGTGGTGCGATCTACACTTTACTCTTAAACTGGAAACGAAAGATGGGTGCTCCCTGCTGCCCTGCAGGAGGCTCCTGTTTGCAAAGCAGTTGGGACACCCAGGTTGCCTGATAAGTCCCCCTTAGCACCAGCCACTCTTCATCGCGGCAGCCAGGGCCTTGGGCCTAGCCACGGGAAGACTGGCCTCGGCAGTGAGCCTCCGCTCAGGGAACGCCACCGCTTAGATCCTTCCATATGTCACATCTTCCATGCATTTCCTATGTAAAGCCTATGAGAAACATGGGATAGGTGTGATGCTCCTTTCATGTCAAGTGGAAGATTTGACTTCTGACTTTTCTGTTTCATACCGTCACCTTAACCTTTCACATTGGCTGGGCACGCACTCGATCTACCTTGAGCTACAGCCCCAGCCCTTGCTGCTTTGTGTGTGAGCTGTGGTCTTACTGTGAAGTTGGGGCTGCTAGGAATTCACACTCCCTCGGTGCTGGGTCACAGGTGTGCACTGTCAGCCCCAGTAGCCTTTAACGTTCTTGAAAGGACTTTAGGGTGACGTCATGAGACTTAGGTTTAGTATGCCCACTTGAAACATTTTTTAAAATAGACGGTGGCTCTGGCTTTTTGTCACACACGTTGCCCTTTTTTTTTTTTTTTTTCCGAGGTAAGGTCTCACTCTAGCCCAGGCTGACCTGGAATTCACTATGGAGTCTCAGGGTGACCTCGAACTCACAGCGATCCTCCTACCTCTGCCTCCCAGTGCTGGGATTAAAGGCGTGCGCCACCACGCCCGGCCCACATGTTACCCTTTTTTGAATCTCATTACTGACACATACCTTTTTCTGAAATCAGGCTCAGGACACAGAGGTTTTCAAGAGAAAGAAGAGGAAAGGGCAGGAAGACAGGTGAGTGACAACAGCAGTTGGCTGACACTGAGTCTCATGTTTGGTTCCAAGCTGGTATCGTGGGTGTGAGGCACCCGCCCTCTGTTAGTTCTGCTCATGCTTGCTTGGGAAAGGTAGGGTTAGTAAACTGCTCAGAACTGAGTCTGGAACCTTGTCCAGTCTCCTGTTGTCAAACACCAGACACCTCACGTGATTAGTGAAGAAACTGAGGTTGGCAGCATTTCAACCATGCTGGCACAGCCCAGCCTAGGTTGCTTGCTTGGACACCACATGGTGGAGCATCCTGATGCTGAATGGTAAGGTGCCAGCCATGTTGCCTGGTGCTGTCTCTCCACTTTCCTCCGAGGACACCCATCTCCCAGGCTGTTCCACACTTGACTCTTCATCCTAGCCATAGTGTGTTGCCTGTAGACTGTCCACAGTGCTGAGCACATAGGTGCTGTGGGTGTTGGTACCCATGTGATTGCCCTGAGGGATCCCTGTCCCCCAGGATGGGCATGGTGTTAGGGAAGCACTAGATCAGCTGTGTCGCTGTTGCTGGCAAGTCTGGGGAGGCTGCGGTGGAGCTGTGAGAGCATCACTGGGGTGAGCTGGCTGGGAGGTCACTGGGGGGGGTACACCCTGGTGAAAGCATTCCACAAGACAAAAGCTGGGGAACAGTAGGGCCTGTGTGGGGAGGAGTCAGGGTGGGCTGTAGGGCCTGTGTGGGGAGGAGTCAGGGTGGGCTGTAGGGCCTGTGTGGGGAGGAGTCTGAAGGTGGGCTGTAGGGCCTGTGTGGGGAGGAGTCAGGGTGGGCTGTAGGGCCTGTGTGGGGAGGAGTCAGGGTGGGCTGTAGGGCCTGTGTGGGGAGGAGTCAGGGTGGGCTGTAGGGCCTGTGTGGGGAGGAGTCAGGGTGGGCTGTAGGGCCTGTGTGGGGAGGAGTCAGGGTGGGCTGTAGGGCCTGTGTGGGGAGGAGTCTGAGGGTGGGCTGTAGGGCCTGTGTGGGGAGGAGTCTGAAGTGGGCTGTAGGGCCTGTGTGGGGAGGAGTCTGAAGTGGGTTGTAGGGCCTGTGTGGGGAGGAGTCTGAAGGTGGGCTGTAGAGCCACTTCCTTCGTCTGACTGCACACATCTTTCCCACCTTGACCACAGGAGGTCTAAGAAGCCGGCTCCCAGTATTTTGTCGAGTGGACGTATTGGACAGGTTGGGAAATTCAAGAATGGGACGCTGATTCTGAGCCCAGGTGATATCAAGAAAATCAATTCTTCCAGAGTGGCTAAGTGAAGTGCTGTGTCAACTGCAAGGAGGAACACGGACAAGTGGCATGCGGCGCTGGGCCCTGCCCACTTCAGACTGTTGGTTCATGTTTTGCCCACTGACTTCATTTGAGGAGAGTCATACAGACAGCCCTCCTCACTGTTCACGTGTGGGTGCCGGTGCTGGGCACTGGCCACTGCTCAGGCTTCCCTCCTGTGCTCTGGTCGTTGGTGTTGGCCACATTTGTTTGTAATACACTTTCATAAATGATAGTGATTGACATTAAGTTGCCTGGCAGCATTTTGTTGTTGTTGTTTGTTTGTTTGTTTGTTTTTTGAGGTAAGGTCTCACTCTAGGTCAGACTGACCTGGAACTCATTCTGTAGACCTAGGCTGGCCTTAAACTCACAGTGATCCTCCTTCCTCTGCCTCCAGATTAAAGGTGTATGCCACCATGCCTGGCTCCTTTCAACAATTTTAATGACAATGTTACCATCTTATGAGAGAGCTAAGAACAGTAACTTGTCAGTGGTCTTTGTGGGAAAGCAGTTAAAATTTGCAGCCTTCTATGTGTGTAAAATTTGCATGGTAAGAAGTTCTAGAAATAAAATACAACTTTAATGTATGTGACTAGCTGCTAAATAACCCAATGGTTTGTTAATTTAGAGAGGGACACAGAGAGAGATGGTGAGTCAGGGCCTCAGCCATAGCTATTGAACTCCAGACAGGTGGGCAGGTGTGTTCTTGCGCTTGCCTCACCTTTGCGCTTCTGGCTTACATGGGATTTGGAGAGAGCTCGAACCTGGGTCCTTAGGCTTCTCAAGCAAGTACCTTAACTGCTAAGCCATCTCTCCAATGGCTGATTTTAACTAATTTCTGGTACCTACACTTAAGTGTACATCATCTCTCTGGAGCAGTTAGCTTGCAAGCCTGTGTATACATTTGTAGTGATGCTGTCGCTGTCCAAGGTGTTAGCCTAAGGACCCATGTTCGACCTCTCTCCAGATCCCACATGAGCCAGACACACAGAGGTGATACAAGCACAATGTCACACATGAACACTAGGTGGTGCAAGCATCTGGAGTTTGACTGCAGTGGCTGAGGCCCTGGCATGGCAATTCTCTCTCTCTCTCTCTATCTATCTCTTGTGCCCTTGTTCTCATTCTAAAAAAAAATATATTAAAATGAAAAACAGGGGGCTGGAAAGGTGACTTAGCAGTTAAGGAGCTTTCCAGCAAAGCCAAAGGACCCAGGTTCAATTCCCCAGTACCCACATAAAGACACATGCAGAAGGTGGCACATGTGTTGGGAGTTCATTTGCAGTGGCTAGAGGCCCTGGTGCACATTCTCTCTCCTCTGCCTCTTTTTCACACTCTCTCTCAAATAGACAAATATTTTAAAAATTAAAGAATAAAAGATCGGCTCTCATATAAACCAGGCTGGCCAACTTGTGGTCTTTTGCCTCAGACTCCCAAATGCTAAGATTACAGGAATGAACCACTGTGCTCACTTTGGATTTATTGTAACCATCTTTGGACTATTAGGCATCTCCAATCTTGTAAGCTCTTTAAAACATGAATCCGTGCCTTTGGGAGATGGTGCCTTATACTTAAAGGCTACAGGTCATCACTTCAAGATTTCCGAGGCCCACAGACCAGACCTGTCTTCCAGTTGCTGGCAGTGTCAAAAGAATTTATTTCAAATCTGCTTAAGAATGTGGTAAAACTCAAGTTTTTTCAAAAGGTAATAATACAGAAAGTTCAACCAACCCCCAAAGACCAAAAAACACAGTGTTTGCAATTCAAAAAATACAAACGCTTGTGGATACCAATACAAAAATTAGAAAAAATTACTTTCCTTCCCATTGCCCACCCCTCCATGTTTTCAGTGAAACATAACAGCCACAGGACCAAGAGCTGCCACCAAATACCAACCACTAAGGACAGGATGGGTGCAGAAGGGAGGGCAAAGAAAGGCGGGGAAACAGGCCAAAACAAGGGTACACGGCTTTTTGCCTCTTGTTAAATTCCTTTGCCAACATTACACAAACACCTTTCATGCTTATTACACAGTATAGTGCGAAAGCAGAAATTCTACATCATGCATTCACATTGTCTGTTTTGCCTGGGCCCCACTTCCCTCCCAGTACTGAGAAGGGGGTGGGGGTGGGAAGGCCAGTCTCCAGGGGCAAGGACTTGGAAAGACTGTGGCAGGCCTGTCACGAAGCACAAGCAGTCACGCCCTTGTCTCCATGGCCACCCTTCACCCCAACGCCTGCTGCTTAAGTCTGCTCAGAGCCTTGTCCAAAAGCTTGGTGCCTAGTGCCACCCTGCTTGTCCCCAAAACTCGGGCCTTGTCGAGGACCCAGGTGACAGCTGGGAACCACAGCCCCAGGAGTCAACGCCCAGCTCCTCCTGCTGAAGTCAACATCATTCACAGAGACCAAGACCAGCCTGCACCTCCCGCTTCACGAACTGTGCCGAGAAGCCTCAGCAGTGGTCAGTTGTCTGAAAGCAACCCTTTTCCCTCTTAGCCTGACCAGCTTTTGAGTTCCAGCTCAGTGGTCTTGCATCACGCTCATGCCAAAGCCACTCCCACTGTCTGGGAAAGGCCATGAGGAGAAGAGCCCCTGGAGACCAGGATGGAGGTGGCAGGAGGCCAGGGGCCAAGTGAACGTCCTTTGCTGTGCTGCAGAGACCCTGCATAGTCTTAGCACTTGGGGGCGGGGTGGGGAGGGGGGGAAGCCCTGTTCAGGTCACTGGAAGTAGTGCCACTCACCTGGGCTGTCCAAGAATAGGACACGGTGGTTGCAGTTATGTGAAACCTGTCTAAAATTGTTCTTTTGCTCTCATAAGGCCAGCAGCTGTGGAATAAATACTTGCCTGGTCACAATTCAGGCTTGGATGGAAGACTCTATGGTCAGAGGATGCCGGAAAATCCCTCAGGGTTTCATCCATTGCATGTGACTATTCCACAACCTTCAATTCCCACCATTGAGTTGAAGAGGTGGGTTCATATGACCTGTCTGCCGGTAGTAATACTGAGGCACAGAAGAATTAGATGTGTGCCCATGCATGCCAAGAAGGGCCAGTATCAAAGCGAAGTTGAGAGAAGTGCCGAGGGCGAACCTGTTGTCTGATCCTTGCATCCTGCTCCAAGCCCATTCTACACGTGTGTGAGTGTGTGTGTGTGTGTGTGTGTAGGTGCACATCCATGTACAGGACAAGCTTGGGTGTGATTCATGAGGTGCCATCCAACTTTTTTGAAGCA
Source organism: Dipus sagitta (assembly GCA_036346955.1). NCBI lineage: Eukaryota > Metazoa > Chordata > Mammalia > Rodentia > Dipodidae > Dipus > Dipus sagitta. The sequence continues at coordinate 172,142,859 of CM070773.1, forward strand.
GGGTCTCTCCTTGGCCTGGAGCTCACCCCGCAGGTTGCTGAGCTAGCCAGAGAGTCCTGGGGACCTGCCTGCCTCCACCTGCCCAGTGCTGGGATTAAAAGAAGGCAGCATTGAGCCCAGCATTTTTCAATGCGGTATGGATATCGGACCTAGTTCCACTCTTACAACACTTCTACCTAAGCTGCCAGGACCCCATATGAGGCTACCTATGAAAACAGCTACCAGCTCACTTGCATAAGTCCTCAGTGTTCCCAGCATGGACTCCGGATATCTTCTAACAACATCTCAAATTTCTTTAACCATCCAAGGCCACAAATCCATCAAGCAATCCCTACTACAGCTTCCAGTAAACTGTGGGCATGGCAGAGGAAGGTGAGGGGCGTTGCTTTCCAGGAACGGAGGCAAGGGTTGGTCAAGCATCGTTAGCAAGCAGGAACACGAGTCCCCTTTCCCACTACCTGCCCTGCTAAAGCCCTGTGGATAGAGTCCTTGTCTTGGATTAACACAGGACCAGTAGCTTTGTGACAGGCTTTCTGGGTGACGCAGGAGTGGGTGTCACTCTCACTATAAAAACCAACAGCAGATAGCCGGGCATGGTGGGGCACGCCTTGAATCCAGGCACTCAGGAGTCAGGGGTAGGAGGATTGCCATGAGTTTGAGGCCACCCTGAGATTACATAGTGAATTCCAGGTCAGCCTGGGCCAGAGTGCGAGAAGCGCTGACTGGTCACCTGCAGTGCTGGGAGAGTGCTCCACACGTGATTTAATCCGCCTTCCCCACCTCTTCGCTGCAGACAGCTGGCCGCAGCCTTGATGGGCGAGCCCCTGCCACTGGCACTGTATGGCACCTCCACATGCAGACCAAGCCTTTGACTCGCGGTTAGAATTAAGGCAGGGATGCTAATGTCCCTGGAGGAAGTGCACATGCATACCACGTGCTGGTCCTGACAAGAGAGGGCTCTGGATGGGGCAGGACACCGTGGACCGCATAAAGGGCCGAGAAATGGGTGGCCCGCCGCCACCTCTTACAGGAGCTCCCCCTGGGTCCCAGGCTCAGGAGCCCTGGCATCTGCATGCTGCTCTGGGCTCTGGAGCCTTGGAGCAGCTAAGGGCATTTTTGGAACCACAGAGCACACATGGGGCTAAAGATGTAAGCTGAACCATGTACAAGGTCACAGCGTCTGGGCCAGGTACCCTTCCTCTAAAACTGGGGCCATGTTCCACGGACGGCACAGGAGGAGGAGACACCCTGGCTCAGTGCTGTCCCCCTGCCATGAGGGAGGGGCTGGGGCGCTAGCTTTGTGACGGGTGCTAGTCTAGTGGATACTCGTACAGGAGATTCATTTAAAAGGGAGCAGCATATGGTGGCCAGCTCGGCTAGTTGGATAGGACAGATTGCAGTTATGTTTCAGAGCACACTCCAAACACAAGAGAACCTGACATCATAAAAGATACTGGATTCCTTTCTTACGGATGCTTGACACACTTACACAGAGCTATTCCTCGGCGGCCCAACCACAGCATCATGTTGATGTCATTTATGCACAAAAGTCACCACAGTGCCAAGAGGCAGGGACTCCACGACCCGCGGCGTCCAGAGCCTTCCCGCGATGAGGCGTTCCTTCGCTGTTCTAATCCTTCACAATCCCAAGTGTGTGGGATTGCACACGGCCTTGCACTCCTCTCCTCAGTGCGTTCTTGTCCCTGACGTGTGCTCTGGGTGGAAGGCAGGGAAGATGGCTGCGCAGGGCGGCCTGTGCTGTCGCCGGCATCAGTCATCAGTGTATTGCTTCTGAGCTCCAGCTAGCCTCCTTCGTGCTGCTGGGGGTGGAGCCGGCTTCTCCTCTCCCAGCATCAGGAAACCTTCGAGAGGCTCCCTGAGCTGGGTGCAGTGCTTCACCCCTACACTTGGGAGGCTGAGGCAGGAGGATTGCTGTGAGTTCAAGGCCAGCCTGAGCTACATAGTTAAGTTCCAGGCCAGCCTGGGCTACAATATGAGTCCCTGTCTCAAACGAACAAAAAAAAAAAAAAACCAAAACCAGAGGCCACCTGGTGGGCTACGGGGCAGTTCAGTGGTAGAATACTTGCCTAGCATATGCGAGGCCAAGGACATGGGTTGTATTCCCTAGCACTGCAAAAACAAAACATAAAAATAAATAAATAAAAATTACAAAACAGAAGAACTGCTGGGTGTGGTGTGCATGCCTTTAGTCCCAGCACTCAGGAGGCTGAGACAGGAGAATTGTCATGAGTTCCAGGCCAGCCTAGTGAATTCTAGGACGGCTTGTGCTACAGTGGGACCCTACCTTGATCAAAACAAAACCAACAAAGAACCACTTCAAATGTGGGCATTTCCACATCTCCCCAAGGCCCAGTTATCGCCTAGTGACTCCTGCTCCCCAAGTAGGCAATTAGCCACCCACAGACTGAGGACGGCCAGGGTGATCCAGGCTGGGGGGGCTGCAGGACTCCCTCTGGATAGACTTCCTTGCCTTACTCTCATTCCAAGGCTGCTGGACTCCTCCAGAAGAGAGCCAAGCACCTAAACCCAACGCCCATGGCTGCACTCAGCTTCCTGAGCTCAGGAGGGCAATGGATCCTTTGTGTCCTCAATCTGAGTACCTGCTCCTTGCTCCGAGCCTGGGCCTCCTGGAGCCAGAGCTGTGGCTAGAGCCAAAGCTTAGGAAAGGCAGCAGGGGCAGCCAGGTAGCTGAGGCCACGTCAACCCAAGTCCGTGCGTTGCTCCGGGGACTCCGGATGGGACCGTGTGGGGCAGGAACAGGAGGAAGAGAGGCCAGCTGGCCAGAGCTGAACCTCCACAAAGCAGATAGCTCCAGGGCCCAGCATGAAGGCTAGACATAGCACCAAGCAGCTCCTGGTGACACCAGGCAGATGGTCTTGCCAGCCACATCTGTGGAGATGTGGGCCACGAGCCACGAGCAAGAGCTCTGAGGTAGGACTGGTGGGTCTGCACAGCCCAGCGGTGGGTGCTTGGGCAGCGGGTGCAGGGCTTGGGCACAGAGGCAGCAGAGGAAGCACAGTTGGCACTGGGTGTGGATGAGTCAGACAAACTCCAGCCCAGCAAGTGGACAAGTTGCTCCTCCATGTCGAATGAAATGCCTGATAATATAGAGGCTTTCCAAAGGAGAGAGAGAGCGCCGGTGACTATCAGGTGCAGCTGGAGACAGCAAGAGATAGGAGGGAGAAGTAGCTGTGGGACTCTGGAGACAGGGTGACTACATGTGGTCCTCAAGAACAGGGTCAGTGTTCACAGGAAGGAGACGGGCTCTCCCAGCACCCCAAGAGACCCTGGCATGGGAAGAGACAAGGCATAGGGTGTTGCCCTCTAGTTCCAGCCTTCTTCCAGGGTCCCGCCTGACTGTCAAGGCAGAGCCACCCCTGCCTGCCATCAGGCCACCTCTCAGGCCCGTGCTGCTTCCATGACGTCAGTCGATGGGTCTTGAAGCACAGGGACTGATGAGCTGACAGGCTTTCCCAGGTCCGCACGCTTGCGCTCACGAGTGAGGCATAGCCCAGAAAAGTAGTGTTGACTCATTTCTGTTGACCTCTGCAGAAGCCAGTTTCAGAAAAAGCCATTGTCACGCAAACATGTCACTGTCTTAAATTCCAGTGTTTCCATCATGTCTAAGAACTGGATGAGCAAAATGTAGCAAGATGGTTGCACACACCTGTGTGTGTGTGTGCACATGCACGAGTGTGTATGTGCAAGTGTGCGTGTGTGTGTGTGTGAGAGAGAGAGAGAGAAAGACACTATATAACTGGCTGATTAATAAAGGCCCCAGGTCACCCTTTTTGAAGGTCTCTGCAGTTCATTGAGAGACAAAAATCAAGTGTTAGTGATTAATGTCCTTTTCCATTAGTCCCAACTTCGTATGCAAATGGTGTATCACATATTGAAGATTATAGGGTCAAGTACTCAAGGGCACCTCCCATCAGAGATGACAAACTGCTGCTTGAGACCTGAGGAGTGGTGCCCGGCAGAGGTGACACGTGGGCATGGGTTGACTTGGCTTGACTCCCTCTTCCTGGAACGCCAGGCTCCCAAGTCTGCCTTTCTCTCTCCCTCCAAAAAATTCTTTGGAAAAAAAAAAAAAAAACAAGCTTTCCAAACAGATGGCCAAAAAACATGCATGCAACCAAGGCCTTCCCAAGAGCCCCTTGGGTAAGTCCTGGGGGGTGAGTTCGTGAAATGTGGGTGGAATGAAAGTGACACCCGCGGCCACCACTGACGGCGGTAGCCATAACGCGGCCTGTGCGGCATGTGGACGCATTCCCCATCCCCCAAAGAAACCATCTTCAGACACTCAGTAGCTGCTGGGATGAACCCAGGACTTGCTGTCTTGCCCTTGTGTCCAGTGAGGGCAGCCCGGCCCTGCTTGTGACTTGGTCACGGCCAGCTGGGCAGCGGGAGCTGCCAGGCTAGTTGCCTGACAGCTTTGGCCGCCCCAGATGTGTTGGCACCTCCAGTCCTGTGTGCAGGGTGACCTAGAAAAGAAGATGGGGCAGGCTGGGGTAGACTGTTTGAACTAGCATGCACGAGGTCCTGGGGCCCACCCTTGGCATAAGAGGAGGAAGAGGAGGAGGAAGAGGGAGAGGGAGGAAGAGGAGGAGGAGGAAGGAAGAGGGAGAGAGGGAGGAAGAGGAAGAACAGAAAGAGGAAGCGGGAGAAGGGGAAAAGAGGAAGAGGGGGGAAGAGGAAGAGGAGAGAAGAGAAAGAATAGAAGGATTAGGAGAAGGAAGAGGAAGAGAAGGAAGGAAAGTAGAGGGTGAGAGAAGCCATCCCCAGGCCCCGAGCGCTGAGATGGCCCAGGTGGCCTTGCGCCCCTGGAATCTGTTGTTCTCAGGCTGCTCCATGTCACTAAGGCCTGTGTCAGCCATGCCTCTTTCCTCACAACAGGACCCATTCCATTTTGCTGGAGCCGTGGATGCCCTGCAGCATGTGAGATGTGTTTGCACCCACTGCCCCCATCCCAGCCCTTTTCCTATCTTGTGGATTCCCCACACTGCAGCCCCCCCTTTTGGGAATGACTGGCGTCAGTGTGTGAGGCAGTGGGCACCACAGGTGGGTCCCTTGCTTGTTCCAGGGAGAAGGAAGTTGCTCGGCACAATCCAACCTCTCACTTGGTCTGTCTTGGGGCTCCTCGGAATCACGCCCCCCAGAACACCCAGTTCCTAAGTTCCTCCCCCTAGGTTGCCCCATGGAACCCATTTGTCCCAAGTAACGAAACAGAAGTAACTAAGTGGGGCCGGAAGGACCACCTTCCGGGACACATAGGGCACCGGCTGGCAAGCTCCCTATCTGGGTGGACACCTCGGCCAGCTTCAATAGAGTCCACTTTTCTCAAGAGTCAGGCAAGGAGTAGGGAGTGAGCAAGGCAGCTGTGGTCTGAGGGGCGGCAAGGTACCTGCACGTTGCGGTTGAGGCTGAGGGCGGGCATGAAGACCCCATCAATGTGGCTGAAGGCCGTGGGGCCCTGCTGCTGCCCATTGATGAAAAAGGTCAGGGTGTGCTTGTTGAGATCTAGCAGCACGCCGACGGTGGCCCCCTTGCACACGCCACCTTCCGTCCTGGAAGAGAAGCCCAGGAAGACCCGACATCACACCCAGCCCAGCCTGTGATAATTCAGGGTCATTCTAAAGATGCTGGGAACATTCTCACCCAACACCAACTCCCTAGGGGTACGTAAGCCTTCTCTTGTCGTGTTGCTAGTGAACAGGCCACGCGAGAAGACGCTGCCCTGAGGGACCCAGGCTGCACGGCCCCTTCTTATCCACAATGCGGTGGTTTGAATGTGGAATGAACCCCATGGCCTCACGTACTTTCGACTAAGCCTCCTGCTTAGGCCCCATCTAGTGGAGCCTTTGGGAAGTGGAGCCCTGCTAGAAGAGGTGTGTCCCTGGGGGAGGCCTTGGGTTTTATCATCTAGCCCCCCTTGCTGATGCTAGCAAGCTCACTCTTCATAGTTCCTTCCGGCTGATGTGACAACATGACGCTCTTCCATCTGTTCGTACCATGCTTTCCTCCCAATGATGAGACTTCTTGCAACTGTGAACTGAAATAAGCCCTTTCCTTCTGCAAGTTGATAGGGTGTTTTGTCCCAGCAACAAGAAGGTGACCTTGGGCTGGAGAGATGGTTCAGCAGTTAAAGGCACTTGTTTGCAAAGCCTGATGGTCTGGGTTTGATTCTCCAGTACCCACGTAAAGCCAGGTACACAAACTGGTGCATATTTCTGGAGTTTGTTTGCAATGGCAGGAGACCCTAGTGTGGCCTGCTCTCTCTCTCTGCTTCTCTCTCTCTTTCTGACTCTTTCTCTATGTTTCTCTGTGTCTCAAATAAATAATAAATAAGTGTTTTGAAAAGAAGGTGACTGCTACACATAATATCTGAGGTCTACACAGCAGGAAATTGGTGTTTGCGTTTGTGTTTGTATGGGTGAGTCCCTCCTGAACCGTCACACAAGGACTACCTTTGCCTGCGAGGTTATTTTCACGTTCAGCCCTGTGAGGACGCTGAGTGAAGGGAGGCTTCTCTGCTATGCCCCCGCCCCTGACACCTAGCCCTGAGCTCTGCTCCTCTCCAGGCTGGTTACTGGAGCCAAGCCCAGGGCTGGGTGTCCCAGCCCTCAGGCGTTTTGAAAGGACCCATTCCCTTCCTTTCAGCATTCCAGAACCATCCTAGGGCACTCATATAGCAGGCAACATATGGCAGGAGAAGGGGTGTTGAGTGGGGAATGAAGTACCCTGTCTTGGTCACCACGCCACGAGGGACCAGGCCTGCATTGGAGCACTTGAGAAATGTTTGGAATATGACATTCCTAGTATTGGGAAGATCTGTAACCTTGGGTGGGGAGGAACTTTGAGGAACCACCTTCCCAGTGGATGCCCTGTGCCCCATCAGCAGACTTTCCCTTCGATTTGCCAAGGGCTCAGCTAGCTTCAACGTTGCTCTGCTCTGGGAGGAAACCATGTGTTCTTGGTTAGGTCTGAGCCGAGCGTCAGTAACAGAAACTCTCCAGAAGGACTTGGTGGTCTGACCAGGAGGGTGTTCCGTGGTAGGGAGGGTGTTCAGAGGTGCCTTAGGGCCTGGTGGAGCAGTGTCCAGCAGGTGCAAACTGAAACTGGTGCTGGGTTACTACTGCTGTTTTAATATAATCCACCAAGTGGTGGTAATGACCAGTCTGGAGTACACAATTGTGGTTTCCACCCAACCCCAGCCTAAGGCCAAAGTGCCGGGAGGGGGGTACTCTAGGAGGGCACTAACCTGCCCTTGCCCCACACCCGAGACACTGGAGGGAGTACGAACAGGAGCTATTCCTCCCTCTGCTATCTTCTAGCCCGGCTGGGACACCCAGAGCCTGGCAAGCTCGGTGGTGGTCTAAGGACTCCACAGAAACTCAGGGTGTGGCAGCCTGTGCCTTGCGGGTTGAGGAGTTCCCACCACTTGGGCTGGCGTTAGCTCCTGGCCTGGATCCTGAGAGGAACATTCATTCTCTCTGTGGCCGGGCCCGCTTAAGCGTGTCTCATCATGTGCCAAAAAGGCCACGGTGACTGTGCTTTGGTGAGCACTGGGCTCGGCGAGGTGCCCCGCTTCCTGCCAGGCCAGGTGCAGTGCGCGCTCGTGGTGATTTTGTCCGTCCACACAGAGGAGCTGGGAGCTGGCTGGCCTCGAGCAAGCACCCACGAGCTGGTGGGTTAGGGTAGACTTGGCCCGCTGTGGGCTGGAAGCGGAGGAGGGATCAGCCCGCATCTCTTGGTCAGCCTGCACCCCCTGTGGTGAGCTCCATGGCCCAGTTAGAGGGCGCTGCTGCCCCTGCCCCAGGCCCTCGTAAAGAAGGGTTTGGCCAGCGAAAAGGCACTGAGGAGGGGGAGACCTGACAGCCCTCAGGTAAGTTCCTAGCCAGACTAACCCTAGCTTCCCTGCGAAAGAAAGTAGGTCCCCTTCATTGTGTGTATGGGGGGGGGGTTCTCACGGTTGTTTGCAAGAGCAATATTGTTGGTTTCACAAACACAAGAGCCTCAAGGGACCAAGCAGCCCAGCCAGGACGTGGGACCCACTGAGGTCAGCTCCTTGAGGCTCTTACCCCGGCCCACGGCACTAGCAGCAGCTGTCATCCCAGGCAACCCGCCGGCCATGGCAATGACGTGTGCTCCCTCTGTGGGGAGACGGTCTCATTAGTGGTGGGCAGTGGCTCAGGCTTGGCCTAATGTTTGAAAAGAAAAGTGGAGCAGGTCCAGTAAAAGAGGCCCAAGCTAAGTGGCCTACAAAAAGCCACAGCGCTGCTGTCTGGATGACGGGGCTCCCGGGCCAGTGTTGTGACATTGCCATCACATGCTCTCACTTGGGCCACGGACAAATCGTCACTCCTGCCAGGTCACTGTCAAAGCCTTCTAGGGACCAGAGTGCGTGAAAACAGCTCCCTTTTCCTGAAACCTGGCCTTGGGGACAGTACAGGGGCCCTCACCCCCAAATCCCACCTTCCGGAAGGGCAGTCGGGCTGCGCACCTGTTAGTGTGGGAGTTGCAGTGCATGAACCAGCTGCGGTTGTTGTCCACGTACATGGCCCAGGCCTTATCGTCCTTGCCCAGCATCATGTCTTTGACCACGCTGGCCCTGGCCACCCCGAAGGCTGGGTCTGGGTGGTTGTCATAGCGGTCCACATGCAGCTCCCAGTAATGCACCCCCTTGGAGAAGGCCGCAGTGCCCAGCACCACCCTGTCATCGTAGCTGCTGCAGGTGGCTGTCTGGTTGTCATTGGATAAGATGATGTCTCGGTGCCCAGAGTTGGGATCAAATGTGAACCAGGCCACTGGAAAGGAAGGAAGGAGTCAAGAATCTCTCAACATCTCTTTCTGCCTCTCCACCCCCCCCCACCACAGGCTGGCTGTGAATTCTGTCATCCTGCCTCTACTTTTTGAGTGCTGGGCTGATAGGCACAGAACACCATACCCGGCTCTCTGCCAGTCTCTAGGGTGCTTAGGGACAGATACCCTTGCTCCTACAAGAACAGTGGTGCTCAGCATCCAGTGGGATGTACACGTATGCCCACACACGGGCACATGCTCCCTGCTGTGTCCTGCTCCTTCAAGTTTCCGTGCCAAAAAGCCAGGCCGGCCAAGGAGCACACCCACTCAGGCAGGCACATTTCCAGCGATCCTGGCTCCTGGCATCTTCCCAAAGGCTTCGGACACTATTAGGACCGAGGGACCAAGTGGCTATCCGTGGCTATCTTGTTTGTGGGCCCATCTCACGGGTGGGAGATTGAGACAAAGAGGTGACGTGATGTGGCCAGAGCCACAAAGCTCTGTTTTTGGCCCAGTGGGTGGTGGCCCTGCCTTCCGCTTTGCACCCCGCACCACTGCCACCAGGAGCTGGGAAGTGAAGTCTTGCTCTGTCATTATGACCACAGCACAGAAGACAAGAAAGGAAGGTGCCTCACTGGAGACCCGGTGCTCACCATCTGACGTCTGCAGGACGACGGTCTTGCTGTATGGCCCAACGCCAGAGGAGTTGAAGGCTTTGACCCTGGCATTGTAGGTACTGTTGAAGTGAAGCCCATCGATGGTACACAGGGTCTCCTTGCCAACATACACTTCCTGCAAGAGTCAAGACTGCTCGTGAAGCCTTTCAACTTCCTTAAATCCCTCCCAGCAACACGGGAAGTACGGCTAATGGAAGTACCGAATAACGGATGTTCCGATCTGTTGTGCTCACCTTTGTGGGCCTAGACTTTGCCCAAGTTAGGCAGGAACCCTTTCATCTCGTTGCCTGGTCCTGCCTGGGAAGCTGTTGGGGGTGTAGGGTCCTGGGAGACAGGGGCTTGCAGGTCTGGAGGCAGCTAAGGACGTTGGCTGAGAATGACCTGCCTCTGTGATCAGCAAAATCAGAACTCCAGAGCCCTGGGGGACACCTAGGCCTATGTCCCTTCTCATCCCTGAGGCTGGCATCTGCCCCTTGATCCCTGTCGCTGCTGGTTCCTGGTTCTCCCCGGAGGGAGAGACATTCCTGCACCGCACCCCAGTTTTCATTGCCTAGGGTTTTTCTTTGTTCCCCATTTGCTCCCAATCCTCTCTTATCCTATTAAAACCCCATTATTGGTTGTATCTTTTATTTTATTTTATGTTACTTTATTGGTTGTAGCTTAAGTGTCTCCCAAAAGCTCATGGTTTGATGTAAACAGTGCTCAGAGGTGGAGCCTTGGGGAAGTGATTGACCCACGTGGGCTCTGACTTCATGAACGACTGAGTCCGTCGGTGGGCCCATGGCGTAATGAGTTTGGTGAGCAGCTTTGCTCTACCATGTTTCCCACCAGGATCCTCTGCTTCCCAAAAACCCAGACACAATGGTGACAAGGGAGCATGGAGCAAAACCTCTGAAGCTGTGAGCCAAACTAAATCTTTCCTCCTTCAAGTTGATCTCTCTCGGGTATTTTGTCACAGCATCAGGAAGCTGGCTGACACACCCTCCGCGTATGGCCCTTTCGTCTCCTCTCATAGTCCCGTGCTGTGCGTCTGTCTGAGGCCTCTTTCCTGCCTGCCTTTGGGGGCTCACTCTTCACTTGTCACAGTCCCAGTAGTTGTAAAGTTGTGTAAGGTTCCTTCATTTCCACACAGCCCCATTAACACCGTTACCATGTTTCCCATTTTGCACATGAGAAGTGGAAAAATTGGGGTGCTGGTGGAGCATTGCACTTAAACAAGCCAGGGGCCACCATTCCTGTGTGATGATGCATTTACTCTCTTGTCCCTCTCCAGCCCTGGCCCATGGCTCCAGCTTTGCCAGTGGTCGTGATTCAAGGAGGAACAGCCACCTTTCAGCTCCCAGAACTTAGCGTCTCCAGTCTTCCCTGGTTGCCACTTCTGGTATCTGATGGGAGGCGGAGCTCCTTAATCCTGGTCCCCTGACTCCCCAGATGTACAAACCTCTGCACCGGCTCCCGGTCTGCAGCCCTGACTTGAACTGCTCTACCGCACTTCCTTGATGGCCGTGTCCACACGGAACAAGGTTCCCAGTCATGGCTGTTTCCTGAACTCTTATATGCTTGCACATTTCAAACAACAAAAAAATTAAAAGTGTATGGAAATCCCTTTGAGGGGACCCAAACCTTCTGCAAAGTTTGCTCAGTGGGCACAGCTGCTGGGGAAGGAATTCAAGCACTTCAAGCCCTGCAGGGTTTGTGCATCCTTGAGGGCTGCAAAGGAGTCACTCCCTGGAGGCCCAGAGCTGTGCTCTCTGGGTGAGGCACTCCAGCCCTACCTAATATGGTGTCTCCAGTGGTTGGTGGGCTGGTCCAGGGCTCCTAGCAGGAGGGGAGAGGTGAATACGCACTCAGCCTTGCTAAGAGCCTCACAGTGGCCGTGACCGTCTGCCAGCGGTGATGTGTGAAAGCCCAATACCATCCCAACGTGGAACCCTATTTTCGTTTGCCGGGGGCACAGTCTCACTCTGTAGCCCAGGCTGTCCTCGCACTCATGGCAATCTTTCAGGTCTCAGCCTCCTGAGAGCTGGGATGACAAGTCGTGTGCTACTATACCCAGCTAGTGCCCATCTTTCATGTGTATTCTCTGTGCCCAGTGCTTTGCCAGGCACTGAAGGGTCCACAAGAACCCATTCCGCTCCAGAAACCTGCCATTTGTAGTCAGGACACCCCAGGGCAAAGTCAGAGAGTCAGACAAGAGGAGCTCTGATAAAAACCCATCAAGAGGGGCTGAGGAGATGGCTCAACGGTTAAGGGTGCTTGTTTACAGTGTGGCCAGCCCAGGGTCAATGCTCAGTGTCAACATAAAGCTGGATGTATAAAGTGGCACATGTTTCTGGAGTTGCTTTGTAGTGGCAAGAGACTCCAGTGTGCTCACACTCTTTCCCTCTCTCTGTCATAAATAAAAAGCCATCAAGGGAGGTGTGCACTGGGCTGGGTTACAAGGAAGCAGGTGCACTCAGAGGCACCTTCTCTGAGCTCTGTCAGCCCCACACTTGCTTTGGTAATGACAGGAATCACCCCAGCATGTCCTGACACACACCTCTGCCTGCAGGCTGCGGCCAGATCTCCTGCTGCAGGAAGCCCCATCTCCCACAAGCCCTGAACAGCTGGCTGTCTTTGTCCTGGCGGCCAAGACACTTCTCTTCTTCTTGTTGTAGTACTGGGGTTGAGAGCAGCCCCACAGGCTGCTTCTCTCCAGGTCTGTGTATTAGGGTTCTAAAACAAGCAACTCGCCACTCACCTGGAGCTGCGCCCAGACCAGCAGTCACCACCCACAACTGCTCCCATCCATCAGCAGGCCTTACTGGGAACTGCCCCATCAGGTAACTCACTGGGAACTACCCCATCAGGTAACTCACTGGGAACTGTCCTTATCAGGTAACTCACCCGGAACTGCTCCCATCAGGTAACTCACCAGGAACTACCCCCAGCAGGTAACTCACCCGGAACTGGCCCCCATCGCCGTCATCCAGCTCCAGGATGTAGCCATCCGCAGGGCTGTGGGTGAAGGGTGGCGTCCTCCATGCCAGGGTGACACTGTTGTTTCGGGTGCAACACTTCTCCAGTTGCAACAGGGGTACGGGTGGCACTGTGACAAGGATCACTTGGGTCAGCACACTGTGACCTCCTGGAGGCCCCAGTTTGATCCCCATCTCAGGTACCCTGGCCCCTAGCGGATAGCAAGGCTGAGTCCATCCTCCCTTCACCCTCTCCTCCCCCCCCCCTGCAGCCACTAGGATCCTCAGGGTGAGCTGGGAACAGGAAAATGTACTCATCTCAGGCCGCCAGGGTGGCCCTCCCCTTGGGGCCTGTGCCCTGAGGGAGGACGTCTGTTTTCCTACCTGCCACCAAGGCCCCTGGTGTGGACTCCCAGGGCTGATCTGGACAGAGTCCCTACCAGCACTTTTGCTGAGCCACTGCAGGGGCTCATGCAGAGGAGCCCTGTTAGCAGGGCAGGAGACCAAGCAAGAGCCAGCCTGCAGCTGATACCTGCGCAAGGAACGGGGGGGGGGGGAGGGCTGGGGTGCTTATTTTAATATCCTCCAAAGACCCGCGTGCTAACGGCATGATCGCCAGGGTGGGGCTACTGGGAAGTGGTGGAGCTTGCAGAAGTTTTCCTGGGAGACTGCTAGGTCACTGGGGGTGTGCCCTGGATGGGGATAGTGGAACCTCAGCCCTTTCCTCTTTCTCTCTTTTGCTTCCCGGTCGTGCGTGATGGCTTTGCACCACCGTGCCCTCCCACCAACCATAGCAGGCTGCCTCATCGCAGGCCCAAAGCATTGGCCAATCACAGACTAGGACCTGCAAACTGTGAGCTGAAATATACCTTTCCTCCACAAGTTGATTGTTACAGATGTCACAGACAGCTGACTGACACAGACAGGGAGTGAAATGCAGAGACATGCGGCAGCTTCTGAGGGAAGCTTTGCAAGGTCAGGGACTGGACCCCTGCATGGAAAGCAGTCTTTGACAGCTCAAGGGGCGAGGGGCTCAAATCAATTATGCCTTGAGCTCTGTTAAGCTGAGCAGGAGATTTTGTGTGTGTTCCAGCTCCATTTAGGCTCAAGAGATTCTAGAAGGTCATAGAGTACAGCATGGCTTGTTTTCAAGATCAGTTCAGTAAAGGCCGCGTCTTTCAACTCGGCTCCAAGAATGAGGTCGCTGCCTCCCAGCGTTGGCTGATGACCCAGTCGGGTGAAATTTGTGCTGGTGACAGACAGCTGGGCACAGCCTGCCCCTCCCTCTGCCACTTGGCTGTAAGAGACCTTCTCCATTTAAAATATTTTATTTTTATCCATTTATTTATTTGACAGAGAAACAGGGAGAGAGAGGGAGATGGGCACACCAGTGGCCTCCAGCCACTGCAGACAATCTCCAGACACATGCACCCCCATGTGTGTCTGGCTAGCGTGGGTCCTGGGGAATCGAACCTGGGTCTTTTGGCTTTGCAGGCAAATGCAACTTAACTTAACTGCTAAGCCTCCCTCAAGCCCACCTTCTCCATTTTACTCCTCTCCTCTCTTAAACCCTACAGTTCTTTGGGTAAGAATCAGTACCAACATCCCCCAAGCATCTTCCCTGGGGGGGGGGCACTTTGTGGGTCTAACCGTCCCTCCATTGCTTCTCTCCCATCCTGCCAGCTTCCTCCTGCTCCGTACACTGTCTCACTTGCACCTGGAGTGGGTGGCATTTCCACACCTCACCCACATTTAAGCTTCGTGGGAGTGAGCCTGAGGGTGTGCAAGGAACTTGTTTTTCTGTTTGTTCAAAGATGGCTACATGTGCAGGTGAGCATGGGCTGAGGCCACAGCTGTGGCTGTCTTCCCTGCTGAGCAGCCTGAACATCTCGAGGGTAGTGGCGAGCAGGACAGGAGTCCAGTTCTGGCCATCCCTTGTGAACTCGGCAACTGGCCAAGTTGTGCAAACTTCACTAACCCTGGCTATGAGTTTCCATCAGCTCCCCGGACCCCAGTGCTCCTGTCCCCCCAGTGTTCATTCTTCTCTCGTGTCAGGCCTGCCTTCTCTTCCTGTGGCAGAAAACTCTTTCTTGCCTCAGGGCCTTGGCATTGTCATCTCTCTGCCTCCTGCAATGCCCTTCCCCAGGGTTGCTTCTCTTTCCCGCCCTCCTCTCCTCCTCCTCCTCTTACTCCTTCCTTCCCTCCCTCCTCCCTCCAGGTTCTTCTTGTTTTCCCTCTTCCTCCCCTTTCCCTCCTCTTCTCCTTCCTCTGCCTCTTTCTCCTGCTCTGCCTCTTCCCCTCCCCTTTCCTCTTCCTCTTTCTCTGCCTCCTCCTCTTCTTTCTCTTGCCCTCCCTCCTCCTCTCTTTCCCCCTCATCCTTTCCTTGGCACACTAACAACCTCGACCATGGTCCTCCACTCTGCCTGTTGTCCATAGCACCTGCTGTGCATTGCTAAGCTCGCACACCACCTCTCTCCTCCTCTATCTGGAAGCTCAGACCAGGAGGGAGGTGACAGCACTGTCCATGCTGAGCCTCGAGTGCTGGGCTAGCCAGGTCCACACGGACTTTCCACCTGTCCATTCTGGTCTTTGTCCGACCCTCGTTGTATAACCGGAAGCTCAGGCTTGGCCACAGCTCACCCAGTCTGATCAGGACCCGCCCGCCCCCCACCCTTCACTCTGCCAGCCAACATCAACAGCCGCCACTGCCACCAAGCTGCCCTTGGCCTGGGTGCCTTTTGAGGAGAAAGCACCACTGAACAAGACCGACCACGGCTCAGCCCTACATTTCATCTGGACGAAATCCAGCTGGTGAATAGCCTGCAGCAGTGGCTCGCTGTCCAGGGTCAGGTCGAACTCTGCAGACACTTTTGGCTCCAGGGCACCCTTGACCCACTGCTCCTGAGACACCTGCACGCGCTTGATCAGGGCGTCGGAGATCTTGAAGGGAACACAGGGAGAGGGTTTGAGTTTGCAGCCAAGGAGCTGGGCAGCGGCCACAAGGAAGGGCTAGCCTTTTGTTCCCGAGCTCAGGGACAGGAAGGAGCTGGGCTGAGCCATGACCTGGGTTAAATGACCCCTGTTTACTGAGCACTGGCTATGGGAAGACACAATGTATTGTTCCAGCCATAGTTAAACCTCATGGTCACGGTAATGTATTTTTTGTTTGTTGGTTTGTTTTCGAGGCAGGGTCTCACTGTAGCCAGGCTGACCTGGAATTTACTATGTAGTCTCAGACTAGCCTCAAACTCACAGAGATCCTCCTACGTCTGCCTCCTGGGTGCTGGGATTAAAGGCGTGCGCCACCACGCCTGACTATTAATGTATTTTATTGTATTTATGTGGTCATGTTGCTGTAAAGAAACAAAGAGGAGTTAATGAAACTGGAGCCTTGGTGAAATACATGATGCTTCCTTCAAACATCCTTCATGACCTTTGGCCAGACCTAGTACTTTGCAAAGTGAAACAGACTAGTTATTTGCCTCAGGGTGTAAAGAGGGTATGCCACACCCCACTTCCGCTCACTGGGTCAGAGCGGTTCCCGCAGCAGCAAACCCTGACGCCTGCGCTTGCTTGCTGGGCGGTCCTGCCTCAGACATCAGCATGCGCCCCTGAAGAGCCTTGATCTTGTGCACAGCCTCTTGGGGAATAAGCAGTGGAGTTCATGTCCCCACAGATGGACTGAATCATGGCCACGTTCCCAAGGACTCATGACCCTGAGTCACCCCGAATGCTGCAGCAGCAACCCCCTCCCAAAGGCACACTGTCTTTGTGGGCAGCCTGTCACAAGCCAGGCCTGCAGGACTCCGTACAGCAAGGCCATGAGTCGGGTGGATTCTACCACTTGCTTCTCCCCTTGTGATCTGCTCAGCTTCTTCCTATTTGTTGTGAGAGGAGACTAAGTCACCTCACCTCTTCCTTTAATGGATGCTGTCGGATTGGGGTCCTGGTGAGTGAGGCGACAGCTCAGGTACTTTGGCTTCAGTAAGCAAAGCAGAAGTTGAGGAAGTCCCAGCCTAAGAGGGACTGAGCCCAGAACGGGGCTGGTTTGGGGAGAGGTGAGTTGGCACTGGGGGAAGCCGCTGGCTGCCCTCCAGGGGCAGGCTCACCTGCAGGAACCCGGAGGGGTCATCTTCTTTGATCACCTCCAGGCAGTACTCCATCAGCCCCGTGGACTGGCGCAGCTTCAGTGTGCAGTGATTGATCTGGTCCCAAACCATCTGCAGCAGAGAGAGGACTCTGAGGGATCTGCTTACAAAGGGGGGGGGGGGACGGCCAACCCCGCACGGGTCCCAGCACCACTTCGTGACCTCTCCTCTGCTTCACCCCGAGCTCTGTGTATTTTCCTCACTAGACAATAAATGCGCTACTTCCCACACTGCAGACTTTCGGAGCACCAGACCGCTAGGCGGACAGAGGACGTGACCTACAACACCCCGTGTTGACCGACTTCTTGCCTTGCTCTGCGTGGCGGCTGGTCAGGGGTGACTGGATGGAGTTGGCTGCCCCCTGCATACATCGTTTCCTGCCAACACTCAGCCTTCTCTCCTGCAGGGAGTACTTTCTGAGCAAAGTGTGGTGGCACATGCTGGTCATCCCAGTACTTGTGAGGCTTGGGCAGGAGGATTGCTGCGGGTATGAGACCAGCCTGGACTAGACAGTGAGTTTGAGAATAGCCAGTTCTTGTCTCAAAATTAAATAAACAAAGAAACAAAATTACTGCTTTCTGGGCTGCGGAGGTAACTCATCTGGTAGAGCATTTGTCTAGCATGCATGAAGCCCTGGATTCAATCTGCAGCATTGAATAAAACCTGGTATGAGTGCTGGGCATGGTGGCGCACACCTTTAATCCCAGCACTCTGGAGGCAGAGATAGGAGGATCACCGTGAGTTCAAGGCTACCCTGGAGACTACATAGTGAATTCCAGGTCAGCCTGGACTAGAGTGAGACCCTGCCTTGAAAACACAAAACAAAACAAAACCTGGTATGGTGGTGCATGCCTATGATCTTAGCCCTTGAGAGGTGGAGGTTGGAGAAACTGAAGTTTAAGGTCATCTTTGGTTACATAGCAAGTTTGAGGCCAGCTTGGTCTACATGAGACCCTGACTCAAAATAAAGGGCTGGAGAGGTGGCTTAGTGGTTAAGGTGCTTGCCTGCAAAGCCTAAGAACTCAATGTTCAGCTCTCCAGGTCCCATATAAGCCAGACTCAGTGAAGCAAGCATGCAAGGCTGCATATGCACACAAGGGGGTGCATGTGTCTGGAGTTCAATTGCAGTGGCTGGAGACCCTGGCATGCCAATTTTTCCTGTCTGTCATCTATCTATCTGTCTGTCTGTCTGTCTATCTATCTACATCTCAAAGGAGGGGGAAAATAAGGTCAGTCTGTTGGGCTTGCCTCAAAAACAAACAAACAAACAAACAAACAAAAAAAACAGACCCATCGATTTTCTTTCTGATTTTCTTAGGAAATGCCTCTAGTACAGAGCTGCTTGGACAATGACAGCCACTCACCAGGTCAGAGCATTCACAGGCATGGTCAGGAACACGGTGCCCGGTGAGGGGCAGTGGCCACTGGTCATACATATTATTGCTGATTATTGGTGCATGAGATGCCAGAGAGAGCTCGAGGAAGGGGGTAGAGCTGGAGTCCTGAGGGGAGTTAACCCACCCCTGCCACCTCTACTGGGCAAGAGGAGATGAGAGGAGTTCCTCCGCCAGACCCAGGAACCCCAAGAAGATGGCCGAGGGTGGGCTTCTGACTTGATAATAGCAGAATGCTGCAGCCTGCCTTGGCTTTGGAGAGTGATCAACCCCTCCTGACACATTCATTCACTCACTCAGCCACTCCACTAAGACAGCCAGTGCCTAAGGCAGTGCCACCCCGCCCTGGGTACAGAGGACAGGATGGGCATGGAGGTGTCATCACTGGGGCGTACCTTCAGCTTGTGCTCCCTCTCTTTGGTCACCTTGGTAAGCAGTTTGGCCTTCTGCCGAGTCAGCGCGTCAACCAGGGCATCACACTGAGCCACCAGGCAGGCTTCGTAGTCCAGTCCGTTTTCCTGGGGAAGTGGACAGATGTAGTCTAGCGTGAGTGGCCAGCATCCTCTGAACATAACTCAGAAAGCAGTTTTCCAAACAGCTCATCTCAGGCTGTCTGTACTGTTGTTAAATTGGGGACAATATAACGTGCCTGGGGGAGGGGCTCTGTGAACCATGGCGCATCTACATGGAGGAATATTCTGTAGCCATCCAAACCTGTTTATAGAGCACTGGGGATCCTGACCAAAAAAGAAGAAGAAGAAGAGGAGGAGAAGGAGGAGGGGCTGGGGTGATGGCTCAGCCATTCAAGGCATTTGCTTGTGCAGCCCACGGGTCCAGGTTCAATGCTCCGGTACCCACTAAAGCCAAACGTGGAAAGTGGCATAGACACATCTGGAGTTCGTTTAGTGGCAAGAGATGCTGGTGTGCACATGCACACATGCAAATAAATAAGCAAAAAAAAAATTAAAAGAAGGGCTGGAGAGATAGTTTAGCAGTTAAGGCACTTTTCTGCAAAGCCGAAGGACCTAGGTTTGATTCCTCAGCACCCATATAAGGCAGATGCACAAGGTGGCACATGCATCTGGAGTTTGTTTCCAGTGGCTAGGGGCCCTTGTGTGCCCATTCACTCTCTCTCTCTCTCTCTTTCTCTCTCCATCTTTCTTTCTTTCTCTCTCTCTCTCTCAAATAAATAAATACAATAGGAGTAAATAAATAAATAAGGAAGGAAAAGGAGTTGGAAAGATGGCGTATCAGTTAAGGCGCTTGCCTGCAAAGCCTAAGACCCAGGTTTGATTCCCCAGTACCCATAATACGTCTGCAGTTTGTTTACAGTGGCTATGTACAGAACTGTGGGGTTATGACCTCATGCTATGTACAGAGCTGTGTGTATTCTGTCCTTATGCTCTGTACTGAGCTGTGTCCCTGAGTCCTATGTTGACCCAAAAAGCCCTAGAATGTGACAGTGTCACTATTTGGAGACAGCGTCTTTAAAGAGGTCATGAAGTGAAAATGAGGCCATCAGGGTGGCCCCTGCCCAATCTGACTCATGTCCTCATAAGAAGAGAAAATCAGGACACAGATGCTCACTGATGTCCTCACATGGAGATGAAGATACCATCTGCATGCCAAGAAGAGCAGCCCCGGGAAGAACCCCCAAGCATCGACCTTGGACTTCAGCCTTCAAAACTGAGAACGAATTCCTGCCAGTGCAGCTGGCCCGTCTCTGATATTTTGCAATCAGAGCAAACTAACCTGTTTTGTGTCTGTGAAACCGAAGCCTAGTGACTTAGGATGCCAGCTGGGAGCCAGGCCTGCCTGCCGTCCTTCACTTGGAAGGTGAAGAAGGAGGATCATGACTTTGAAGTCAGCCTGGGCTACATATCAACACTCTGTCTCAAAAACAAACAAACAGAACCGGGCATGGTGGCACACGTCTTTAATCCCAGCACTCAGGAGGCAGAGGTAGGAGGATCGCCATGAGTTCAAGGCCACACTGAGACTACATAGTAAATTCCAGGTCAGCCTGGACTAGAGTGAGACTATCTCAAAAAACAAAAAACAAAAACAAAACAAAACAAACAAATTAAAAAAAAAACAGGGGCAGGAGAGATTGCTCAGTGGTTAAGGTGCTTGCCTGCAAAGCCTGGTGACCTGAGTTCAGTTCCCCAGTACCCATGTAAAGCCAGACACACAAAGTGGCACATGCATCTGGAGTGTAATTGCAACAGCTGGAGGTCCTGGCACACCCATTCTCTCTGTAACTGAGTGTGATGGTGCATGCCTTTAATCCCAGCACTCGGGATGCAGCAGTAGGAGGATCGCCATGAGTTCAAGGCCACCCGAGAGACTACATAGTAAATTATAAGTCAGCCTGGGCTACAGTGAGACCCTACCTCAAAAAAACTGAGAGAGAGTGGGGCTAGAGAGATGGCTTAGCAGTTAAGGTGTTTGCCTGCAAAGTCAAAGGACCCACGTAGGTCAGATGCACAAGGGGGTGCATGCATCTAGAGTTCCTTTGCGGTGGTTGGAGGCCCTGGCAAGCACATTCATCTCTCTCTCTCTCTCTCTCTCTCTCTCTCTCTCTCTCTCTCTCTCAAATAAATAAAATATATTTTAAAAACTGAGGGGGTGGTCCTATGGCTGAAGTCTGAGTTAGGGGCTTGTTAAGGGTGTTGTGTGTGTGCGTGTTTTTTTTTCCTATAGTTTAGGTCTGGAATGTCCTCCAAAAGCCAAGTGTTAAAGGCTTGGTCACCAGCCTGTGGCATGCTGGGAGGCAGTAGAATCTCGGGGTGGGGGGGGGCTCACTGGAAGGAGTTTAGAACAGTGGCATGCCCATGCCCTTAATGGGCGTATTGGGCCCCATAAGCCCTTTTCTCTCTCTGCTCCTTGTGCCACACACCTATCCACCATGAAGCCCTGGGCTCCTGCAGGCCCAAAGGGATCAACAGAGTCATGTGACTGACACTGCTGAAATGGTGAGCAAAATGAAACCTTTTCTCTTCATAAGCTGTCAGACACTGTCACAGTCATGGAAAGCTGACTAACGCATTTCTCATAGGCTGATTAAGAATTCGGGGCAGGGCTGGAGAGACGGCTTGGTGCTTAAAGTGTTTGCCAGCAAAGCCAAAGGACCCAAGTTCAATTTCCCAGGACCCACATAAGCCACATGTGCAAGATGGTGAATGTGTCGTTTGCAGTGGCTGGAAGCCCTGGTGTGCACATTTTCTCTCTTTTCTCTCTCTCCTTACAAGTAAATAAAATTTTTTCTTTTGGATTTTTGAGGTATGGTTTCACTCTAGCCCAGGCTAACCTGGAATTTACTTTGATCCTCCTACCTCTGCCTCTCCGAGTGTTGGGATTAAAGGCGTGCGTGCACCATGCCTGGCTTTTTTTTTTTTTTTCCTAAATAAAAATAGTTTTAAAAAAGAATTCAGGGACCCTGGGGAGATGGCTCAGTTGTTAAAGGCACTTTCTCTGCAAACCTGTCAGATCCCAGAATCCATGAAAAGCCAGATACAAAGTGGCACATATGTCTGTAATCCAAACACGCCTACCTCAATGGGAGGCAGAGTCAGGAAAATTCCAGGGCTCCTGGACCAGCTAATCTGGCTTCCCAGCAGCAAATAAGAGAGAGCGAGTCCCAAACAAGGTAGAAGGAGAGACTGAGCACTCCGAGGCTATCTTCTGACCTACACAAGGCACATGTGCATGTTCATACAAACACACACACACACACTTGAAAAAATAATTTGGAAATAATTCAGAGGTCTTGAATTTTATGTGGTGGTATACCCCTGAAATCTCAGCTCTCAGGGGGCCGAGGAAGAACCGTAACTTTGACGGCAGCCTAGGCTACACAGCGAGAACTTGTCAAAAAAAAAAAAAAGAAAGAAATGAAAAAAAGAAAAAGTTTCAGGGTCCTCAGCTTCTTTCTCCAGCCAGGCATATAGATGCTTTAGGAACTCCACGGTACCAACTGTGCCCTGTGTGTGCACACCTGTCAGCACTCGGTCCCCTACACACAGAGCTCACCAAAGCCAGACTCACTGATCTTAGATACTGATCGAGGTCAGTACTGGACTCAGCATGTCTGGTTAGGAAATGAAGCGTCTATGCTTTGCTGCATTGACTACAGCGCACGTTTGGGTACAAAACGTGTCACATGCATGTCAGTGGATTGAGAGTGGCACCTTGAGCATCCACAGCAAGACACATCAGTCCTGCAACGCTTATTGATTTAAAAAAAATGAGCTGGGGGCTGGAGAGATTGTTCAGTGGTTAAAGGCACTTGTTTGCAAAGCCGGGTGGCCCAGGTTCAATTCCCCAGTACCCACGTAAAGCCAGATGCACAAAGTGGCAGATGCATCTGGAGTTATTTGCAGTGGTGGGAGGCCTGGATGAACCCCCTCCTCACTATCTCTCACCTCTCAAATAAATAAAAATAGAAAAAGCAAAAATAAAAGGTGAATGAGCTGGAGAAATGGCTCAGTGGTTAAAGGTGCTTGTTTGCCTGGGTTCAATTCCCCCTGTACCCATGAAAAGCCAGATGCACAAAGTGGCACATGCTTCTGAAGTTTGTCTGAAGTGGCAAGAGGACGTGGCACACCCATTCTCTCCCTCTCCCTCTCTTTCTCTATCTCTGCTTGCAAATAACTGATAAGTACACATTTTATAACGCTCACCCAGCCCTCCCGTCCTTCTTCCTTTGCATGTTTTGTCCGTGTCCATGCGCACACTTCAGTACACGCTCACCTGGATCTGCTGCAGAATGTTCTTGAGCTGAACCAGGAACTCCTTTGCCTCTTTGGCCTTGTCTGAGACTCCGTTTAGGGCCTGAGACAGCTGGGCCTGGAAGAGACAGGCAATGGAGGAGGTTAGTTGTAGAAGGAACGTATCACACCTCTTCGTGAGAGACAGAGATGAGTGGAACTGGGCTCCTTAGGCAAGAGGTGAGCTCCAGAAGACATTGACCAAAATTGGACATAAAAAGCAATGGATGGTAGCAGTCTCTCCAGCTGGGTCAACTCAAGACCCTGAGACAGGATATAAAGATAGTGACAGTGGTTGACTCCAGATGGGCCAGCTCACTGTCCCCAAAGCAGGATATAAAGAATGACAGTTGGGCTGAAGAGATGGCTTAGAGGTTAAGGCGCTTGCCTGTAAAGTCAAAGGACCTCGGTTAGATTTCCCAGGACCCATGTAAGCCAGATGCACAAGGTGGCTCATGCATCTGGAGTTCCTTTGCAATGGCCGGAAGCCCTGGCACGCCCATTCTCTCTCTCTCTCTCTCTCAAATAAATAAATAAAAATAAACTAAAAATTTTTTATGACAGTTGAGTCTAGGGTGTGTCTTAGTGAGTGAGAGCACTGGGTATGCATGCATGAGTACCCGAACTCACTCCCCAGTACCCACGTGAAAAAGCTTGGCATGGCCATGCACATCTGAACCCCAGAGCTAAGGAAGACAGAAACAGAATTGCTGGGGCTCCATGGACAGCTAATGCAACCAAAAAAACAGGGAGCTTGTAGGTTCAGTGAGAAATGAGGTGGAAGAGAAGTAGAGGAGGACTCCTGATGTGCCCTGGCCTCGGTATGAATGCACCTGGGCATGCGGACCTGAACACACGTGCACATACATCACACATACTACACACATACCAAAAATGAACTATGGGGGCTGGGGAGATGGTTAGTGATTAAAGGTGCTTCTTATAGGGCTGGAGGGATAGCTTTGCAGTTAAGGCATTTGCCTGCAAAGCCAAAGGACCCAGGTTTGATTTCCCCAGGACCCACATTAGCCAGATGCACAAGGGGGCGCACGGTTTGCAGTGATTGGAGGCCCTGGTGCACCCATTCTCTCTCTCTCTCTCCCTCTCCTTCTTTCTCTGTCAAATAAATAGAAAGAAATTTAGAAAGGTGCTTCTTATATAGTCTGCTAACACTAGTTCAGTACTCCTCAGCACCCACATAAAGACGAATGCAAAATATGATCCCAATACACCTAAGACAATGGGAAAGGAAGCCAGGAGCAACTAGAGTCCATGGGCCAGCTAGTCTGGCCTTCATCTGCAGTGGCAAGAGATCCTGCCTCAAAGGTGGAAGAGCAGCACAGGTACCTCAAGGTTGTCCTCTGATCCCCATGCACACCCTCTGGCATGTGCACATCTGTACATAAACACGAGCACACACACTCAAAGAAGCAAACAAACGAATGACTAAATAAAAATCAATATTCTGGGCTGGAGAGATGGCTTAGTGGGTAAGGCATTTGCCTACAAAGCCAAAGGACCCAGGTTCACTTCCCCAGGACCCATGTAAAGCCAGATGCACAAGGTGGCTCATGCGACTGGAGTTTGTTTGCAGTGGCTGGAGGCTGTGGCACACCCATTCTCTCTGCCTCTCTCTCTGCTTGCAAATAAATAAATAAATATATATTTTTAAAAATCAATATTCTAAGTCTGCCCTATTATAGTTTGTATCTGAAGTGTCTCCCACAGGCTCATGTGTTTGAACATTTGTCCCTGGCTGTCGGTACTGTTTTGGGAGATGTGGAACCTTTGGGACAAGGGGCCTAGTGGGAGAAAGCAGTTATAGGGACAGAGGTTGAAGGTTGTGCCTGCCTCTGTGCTCTGTGATCTCTGCTTCCTGACCCACCAAGATGTGAGGTTCCTCCACCACACATTCCTGCTGCCATAAATTCCACCATGCCTTCCTTTCCAAACTGTAGACCAAGTCCATCTTTCTTCCCGTAAGTCAGGCATTTTGTCATGGGCATGAGAAAAGTCACTAGCACACTTGCCCTGCCATCACTTCCCTCAGCCATGAGGAGAAGGTCACAGCAGTGGGTTCCATGCAGAGCCACCACGAGGGTGAAGTGAGTGAGAATCCGCAGAGCACTGAGGACAGGACCAGCACTCCCCGGATGCTGCCTGCCTGTGTCCTGTTGTTACTATTTCCAAGCTGTCTCTCAAAGTCCCCCTGGCATCTGTGGGTACTTGTGGGAAAAAAAATGCCTTTCTTTCCCTTTTTGGTACTGTGAAGTGAGCCTAGGGCCTCATTCAAGCTAGGCAAACACTCTACCACATCACTATAACCTTAACTTTTAATTCTGAGATATGATTTACTTTTACCTTTTCATGAGAGAGAGAGAGAGAGAGAGAGAGAAAATTGGCATGCCATGGCCTCCAGCTACTGCAATTGAACTCCAGATGCATGTGCCACCTTGTGGGTATGCACAACCTTGCACATCTGTGCATCTGGTTTACGTGGAATCTGGGGAGTTGAACAAGTGTCCTCAGGCACCTTAACTGCTAAGCCATCTCTCTGGCCAATTTTTTTTTTTTTTTTACTTTTTGTTTTGAGATATGGTCGTGGTAAGTTGCCTGAGCTAGCCTTGAACTCATTATGTAGCTCAAGCAGGGCTTAAACTTTTGATTCTCCTGCTCTGGCTTCCTTGATGACCTGGCTAACAATGATTCTGCTGATAAGCTCTTTTTTTTTTTTTTTCTTCCAAACAGCCAAGTTGATTTCTTTTTCCTGCTACAAAGACCTGCAGCTGCTGTGTGGTCAGGTGAAGCACGCATAGCCAGCTACATTACACAGTGATGTGTACTGAGCCTGGGTCTGCTCAGGCCTATAGGGATGGCAGCAGTTAGGGTCTCTTCTTTTTCTCTACCGCGACATAATCTGGGGCTTCTGACACTTGAATGCTGACTGTGTAGGACATCTGATGACCTCTGGCCCTGGGCAGCTGAGAGGAGCGGCTAGGCTGGTCAGCCACGATATCCAAGCCGCCAGTTTCAATATATCACGCCACCAACTGAACCTTCTTGGCTTAGACTCAGTTCTGAGGTCAGACAGGGGGAGGAGGCAGGGCTACGTGGTGATTTGCCAGGAGCTAGCTTCCCATCTAGGACAGGCTGTGGGCAGATGGCTGCTCCCCATTCCAACAGGGGTCAGCTAGTGCCCAAGGACCTTGAAGAGCCCATCCGAGCAGAGGAGCTGGGAAGTCCATGCCCCCATGCGGCCTCCTAGGACATGGACTTGTCAGCTTCTGTTGAAGCCAGCAATGTGAGGAAAAGAAGAGAGAGGGGAGGGTGGTGAGGGATGCTGTCTTTTCTGTCAAAGGGTTAAAAGAAAAACCCAGTTCTGGAAGGATGCCTTTCTGTAGGAAGACCTCCTTCTGAGTTAACCATCCTTGAGACCAGAAGAGTTAATCCTGGAGACCAAAGCTTCTATTGCATTTGGTAAAATGTCCCTAAGCCTTCCCTTCCTTTAGGTTTCCCCTAGAAACTGGGTCATTTTTATGTATGTCAGCCAATCATACAAGAGTGTGTGGTGGGGCAGACACGGGACCCTTGCTTTAGTTGATCTAAGTGGCAGCAGACCTGCGGAGGGCGCACGAGCTTGCCCGGACTCCAGAGAGCTCAGCACCCTTCTGCAGAAGTAAACGTTGCCTTGCCAATGTACTTCTGACCGTGTGGCCATTCTCTGGCCCTAGAATGATCTCTGACAGGAGCAAGGCCATCGGCAGCACCTTCAAGACACAAACCAGACTGGCGTGGTAGCTCATGCCTGTAATCCCAGCGCCAGAAAGCTAAGACAGGAAGATCACAAGTTGGAGGTCAGCCTGGTCTACATGACAAGATAAATCCACGAAAAACTGAGTTGGGGATGGAGGGATGGCTTAGCGGTTAAGGCGTTTGCCTACAAAGCCAAAGGACCCAGGTTCAATTCCCCAGGACCCACGCACGTTAGCCAGATGCACAAGGTGGTGCATGTGTCTGGAGTTTGTTTGCAATGGATGGAGGCCCTGGCATACACATTCTCTCTCTCTCTCCCTCCTTCTTTCTCTCTGTCAAATAAATAAATAAATAAATAAAAATAAAAGATTTTAAAAAACTGCCCTGGGGCGGCTGGAGAGATGACTTAGTGGTTAGGACATTTGCCTGCAAAACCAAAGGATCCCAGTTTGATTCTCCAGGACCCACATAAGCCAGATGCACAAGGGGGCACATGCATCTGGAGTTTGTTTGCAGTGGCTGCAGGCCCTGGCACGCCCATTCTGTCCCTCCCCCCTCTCTCAAATAAATAAATAAAATATTTTTAAAAAATGGACCTGGGTTCCAAACAGAATCAGCTCCAGTAAGCTGAGCATTTAGGAGGTGAAAGGTCCTCCAGCCACATGACCGAGACCAGCCACATCTGGCCTGGAAACTCCCCCTTGGCCTTCCCCATGCCATGTTCCCCACAAGCAGCCATCTCACATCCAATAGTTAAAACCAGTTACCCACTGGACTATTGGATGGCTCAGTGGTGAGGCAGCTACAGGTCGGGCTCGGGGTGGCGGGGAACAGATCTTGAGACCTGTACTGAGGGAGCCAGGGAGTAGAGGTGGAGCTGACAGGAGACATGAAGATTCAAGAAACAGTGGGTGTAGTGGATCACGCCTGTAATCCTAGAACTCAAGTGAGTGAGGCAGAGGGATTACCAAGAGTTTGAGGACAGCCTGGGCTACACAATGAGTTTTAGGCCATCCTTGCTACAGAATGAGATCCTGTTTGACACAAACAGACAAGCAGACAACAGGGACAAATTGACTTTGCATACTCTTCCCTCTGATGTGCCCTTTCTCCCCTCTTAAGTTACAAGGGTCGGAGGTCCTCCGAGACTCTCCTCAGGTTTCCAGCCCCCCCCCCCCCAATCTGGTCAAGGGGACCCTTTCCCAGGCAGTCCCTGCAATTTTCCATCCTCCTATCATTCTGTGTTAACTTTTCCTGTCACTAAAGTGTTTGGTCTTGGGAGATGGAGACCTTGCTTGCCTCATCTTTGTGATGTTTACTAAGTATTTGTGGAACAAATGGCTTGTTTTCAACTTGGACAACATGTCAGGGAAGTTTCTAAAATGAACCAAGGATCAGCAGCAAGGACAGTTCAGTTCAGAGTTCAGTTTTGGGCTGGAGAGATGGTTTAGTGGCTAGAGTGCTTGTCTGCGAAGCCTAAGAACTTATGTTTGAATCTCCAGGTCCCACATAACCACACACAGTGATGCAAGCACGTAATGTCGCACACGTGCACAAGGAGGCGCTCACATCTGGAGTTCATTTGCAGCAGCTGAAGGCCCCAGAATGTCTATTCTGTCTGTCTGTCTCTCTTTCTCTGTCTGCCACTTTCTCTCTCTCAAAATAAATAATAAAAAAGAGTTCTATTTAGAGTTTTCACCTGACATGCAATATAATATTAAAATAGTCCTGGGCTTCCACTGATATTTTGAGGGAACGTACTATAAAAGGACCTTTGTTTGCCACCCGTCTCATAAAAACATTTTTATATTTTATTATTTATTTATTTAAGAGAGGGGGAGAGGGGGGCAGACAGAGAGAGAATGCGCACACCAGGGCCTCTATCCACTGCAAATGAACTCCAAATGCATGTACCACCTTGTGCATCTGGCTTTAGGTGCATACTGGGGAATCGAACCTGAGTCCTTTGGCTTTGCCAGCAAGTGCCTTAACTACTAAGCCATCTCTCTAGCCCTCATAAATCATTTTAAAAATATTTACTTATTTGTAAACAGAGGAAGACAGACAGAGAGAAAGAGAATGAGCTCACCAAGGCATAGTATCACTAGAAACAAACTCCAGATGCATGTGCATCCAGCTTTACATGGGTACTGGGGAACTGAACCTGGGTCATTGGGTTTTGCAGGCAAGAGTCTTAACCACTGAACCAGCTCCCCAGCCCATAAAAGCATTTTGATGTGAACACATATGTGATGTGTACAAAATATCTCAAACCATCACTTTTAAATACCTTTATCATTTTGCACTATAGCACAAGAAATGGATTTCAAGAAAAATCAAACCATTCCCATAAAATACAGAAAAGACTTTCAAAGGAGACTCAGACTGTTGTGGAACCAATGTTTACCTCTTCAGCTACCACACACTGGTTCAGGTTCATTCAGGGAATGTCTACCTCTGTGGTTCAGGCGTCAAGGGGGAAAAAACGAAACAGAAAAGTTTTTTGTCTTTTTGTAAATCAGGGCTAGGGTGGTAGCCTCGTGGGTAAAGTGCTTGCCTTGCAAGCATGAGGACCTGAGTTCTAGTCCCAGAACCTACATTAAAATGCCAAGTGAAGCTGGGCATGGTGGCACATGCCTTTAATCCCAGCACTCGGGAGGCAGAGGTAGGAGGATCGCCATGAGTTCAAGGCTACCCTGAGACTACAGAGTGAATTCCAGGTCAGCCTGAGCTAGAGTGAGACCCTACCTTGAAAAACAAACAAACAAATAAATAAATAAATAAATAAATGCCAAGTGTGAGCTAGGCATGGTGATGCACACCTTTAACCCAGCACTCAGGAGGCAGAGGTAGGAGGATCACTGTGAGTTCAAGGCCACACTGAGACTACAGAGTGAGTTTCAGGTCAACCTGGGCTAGAGTGAGACCCTACCTCGAAAAAAAAAAAAAAAAAGCCCAGTGTGGTGGTATGAACCTGTAATCCCAGCTCTGGGAAGGTGGAGACAGGAGGATGCCCGGAGCTGAAGCGCCAGCCTGGTCTAACTGGTGAACTTAAGGCCAGTGAGAGGTCCTGACTCAAAGAGCTGGACAGCTTTCCTGAGGATGTCACCCACAGTGGTCCCTCCGCATGCACACATACATAAGCGTGCATACACACATGCACAATAAACAAATAAAAATAGTGAGCTATGCGTGGTGGCATACACCTTTAATCCCAGCACTCAGGAAGCTGAAGTAGGAAGATCACTGTGAATTTGAGGGAAGCCTGGGTTAGGGTGAGACCCTACCTTATAAAACCAAAAACAAAAAAACAAAAAAAAAAAAACCACATGGATGGTCATGGTGGCACCTTTAATCCCAGCACTCAGGAGGCAGAGGTAGGAGGATATTGTAATTTATTTATTTGTAAACTGAATTTACAGGATACTGTACATTCAAGGCCAGCTTGGGACTACACAGTGAACCAGGTCAGCCTGGGGCTACAGTGAGACCTTACCTCAAAAAGAAAAAGAGGGGCTGGAGAGACGGCTTAGTGGTTAAGGCATTTGCCTGCAAAGCCAAAGGACCTAGGTTCAATTCCCCAGGATCCACATTAGCCAGATGCACAAGGTGGTGCATGCATCTGGAGTTCATTTGCAGTGGCTGGAGGCCGTGGTGTGCCCATTCTCTCTCTCTCTCTCCCACTTTCCCTCTGTCAAATAAATAAATAAAACATTTTTAAAAAAGAAAAAGATTTAAAAAGTGGCTTAATGTAGACTGCATTTTCACTTAAACAGGCCAGGCATGGTGGCTCACTCCTGTAACCTCAGCACTTGGGAGGTGGAGGCAGGAGGATCACCCACCATGCTGAGCCCTGGCACTGCCAGGCTAATGCAGGCAACAGCAGGTTTCCCTCACAGAATGCTTAGTATGTGGAGCCCATGATGTCCAAGTCCCCCAGAGTGCGTCGTCCCTCTTACTGTGAGGTCATCCCACGGCAGGTGCCGGAGCTTCGGGGTCACTCTTTCCATGGCCACCCTCCCCCTGCCTGCCTTGGACCGCCTCTGCAGTGAGCTGCTCCAGAGAACTGACACCCAGTGTGCTCTCTGAGCAAGGAGAAGCCTGCCACGTCTGGGAAAAGTCACACCAGCACTTCCCAGCCAGCTCCTGTCACCCTTGAGATGTGTCACATTAGCACAGAATGCCACTGATGAGCCTGGATCCATGCACGATTTCTCCACAGTGCTCCCTGGAATGACCTGTCCTGCCGTAAATCACTCTTCTCCTTAAGCCAGCGAGGAGTTAATAGTGTCTGCAGTGAAATAATAACCTATGGTATTGACATTAGACACTCCAGGGTCACGTCCTGTTCATTTATTCAATAGATGCTGTCCTGGCCCCTGGGGGCTGACTGCTCTGCTGCACTGGGAGTACAAAACTACAGGAAGAATTTGAGGCCTGCTCCATGGGAGGGAATTCCTGCCTGGTACTGACAACCTAGTCAAAATCTTATGACTGGGGAAGCCATAAGCCCTAGTGTTGTTTGACTAAATGGATATATTATGCCCAACAAACTACCCTCTAAATATTTATGTGTATGCCCATATATTAATGCTATCTCACTTTTGGTTAGAGAAGCTTCTCTTTTCAGATGGTAGTGACTACTGGGGTGACTCAAAACTCACCAAAGTGCTGAGACGTGACAGTGGAGTATTTAACACTAGGTGAGACATCTCTGTCACACCCTCCAAGGCCCAGGAATCATTGCAGAAGAAGTGGTGGAAGTGACGTTAAGAGCCAAAGGATGAGGAGGGTGCTTTACAACACTGCCTTCCAGACAGAAATTGCCAGTAGCATTGATAACTGCACAGTGGCTGATGCTATCTACACAAGGACAAAAAACTTATGACATCAGGGCTGGGGAAATGGCTTAGTGTTTAAGGTGTTTGCGAAGCCTAAGGACCCTGGTTCAATTCCCCAGGACTCACATAAGCCAGATGCACAAAGGGGTGCATGTGTCTGGAGTTCATTCGCAGTGGCTAGAGGCCCTAGCGTGCCCATTCCTTTTTTCTCTCTCCCTCCCCACCCCCTTCTCTCAAATAAATAAATAAATAAAATAAAGGCATGAGCCACCATTCCTGCCTTAAAAAAATTATGACATCAAAATAGAAGTGGGACTTGTTGGAAAGAAGGGGTTTAGCGGAGCAGAGGATAAGAGAAGGGAGACAAAGGAAGGTGGTGGGAGGGGATTATAATCAGGGTACATTTTATATATGTATAGATGTTATACATAAAAAGTTTAAAAATATACTTAAAAGTGAGGGAATGAAAAAAGTACTCCTTGTTTTCAAGATCTTTGAATTACAGTGTTACTATTGTGGTGGTTTGAATTAGATGTCCTCCATAAGGTTATGTGCTTTTTAAGTTTTTTTTTTTTTTTTTTTTTTTTTTTTTTTTGGTTTTTCAAGGTAGGGTCTCCCTCTAGCCCAGGCTGACCTGGAATTCACTCTGTATTCTCAGGGTGGCCTTGAACTCGTGGCGATCCTCTACCTCTGCCTCCTGAGTGCTGGGATTAAAGGAGTGCAGCACCACTCCTGGCTTTAAAACTATTTTTATTTATTTGAAAGCAGAAAGATAGAAGAGTGAGTATGAGCATGCCAGGCTACTGCAGACAGGCTCCAGATGCAGGCACCACTTTGTGCACCTGGCTTTACATCGATCCCGGGGAATGGAACCAGTGTCTTCACTGCTGAGCCATGTCTTCAGCCCAGCTCATGGGTTTCGAGCCTTGTTGGAGGAGGTGTGTTGTTGTGGGCAGGCTTCGGGGTGTTTGGCCAGCTCCCCTTCGCTAGAGTTTGGCTCACTCTCCTGCTGCTGTCCACATGCTGTGGCAGAGGTGACGTCCAGCCTCTGTTCGACATGTCTCCTCTGCTATTATGAAGTGTAGCCTCGAGAGTGTAAGCCAAAATGATTCCTTTCCTCCCGTCAGCTGCTTTTGATCAAGTGCTTTGTGACAGCAATGAGAAGCCAACTGCAACTCTTATGCCTGTGATTTGTAAAGATGGTTCAAAAAGTGAGGAGGGGCCTGGAGGGATGGCTTAGTGGTTGAAGGAGCTTGTGTGTAAAGCCTAAAAGCCTAATAGCCCAGGGTTCGATTCCCCAGCACCCATGTAGAGCCAATTCACAAATACATCTGGAGTTCACTTGCAGTGGCGCACCCATACTTACACCCTATGTGTCTGCCTTTTTCTGTCTCTCTCAAATGAATAAATAAATAAATATTTTTTAAATAAAAAGACCAGCCGAGCATGGTGGCACATGCCTTCAATCCCAGCACTTCGGAGGCAGAGGTAGGAGGATTGCAGTGGGTTTTTTTTTTTAATTTTTTGTTTGTTTATTTATTTATTTGAGAGCGACAGAGAGAGGAGGGAGGTGGAGAGAGAGAGAGAATGGGTGCACCAGAGCTTCCAGCCTCTGTAAACGAACTCCAGATGCATGCGCCCCTTTGTGCATCTGGCTAACGTGGGTCCTGGGGAACTAAGCCTCGAACCAGGGTCCTTAGGCTTCACAGGCAAGTGCTTAACCGCTAAGCTATCTCTCCATCCTTCGCCGTGGGTTTGAGTCTGCCCTGAGACTACACAGTGAATTCTGAGTCAGCCTGGGATAGAGTGAGGCCCTACCTTGAAAACAAACAAACAAAATTCCACTTTCTAAGTGACCTGATGGAATATGGCGATGGCCACACAGCAGGTATAACACGAGACAGTGACTGTACCAGGCACGGTTGTCATTCTGCAGTCTGTTGTATGGTCTGCTGGGAGCAGTTTCATGCCCCAGAGACCATGTTTGGAAGCTGTGTTCCAGACATTTCCAGCAGCACCTGAGTTTGTGACAGTCCCTGGGACACTGGTCAAAAGTAGGGGACCCTTAACACTAGCTATCAGAGGACTCCACTGCTCTTGAGTTTCATTCAAGCTTGTCAACTTCATTTCAAAGAGGGTTGGAGGCCACTCCTAAGAGTGTACAATCCAAGATTGCATAACCTACAAGAAAGAAAGACATCTTCTAGCCTCTGAGCAGAGGGAAGACCCCTTATACCAAAGGGAAGAGAAGAAAATTCCCTTTTTTTCTTTTGAGGTAAGGTCTCACTCTAGCTCAAGCTGACCTGGAATTCACTGTGGAGTCTCAGGGTGGCCTCAAACTCACGGTGATCCTCCTACCTCTGCCTCCCGAGTGCTGGGGTTAAAGGCGTGCGCCACCATGGCTGGCAGAAAATTCCTTTTTATCCTGGGAAGCAGAAGTATAAACCACCCTGGGAGGACACCATGAGAGGCTCCTTACTGTGAGGAAGAGGACGGAACAACTAGGAAATCTTCACAGGAGCTGGAGAGGCTAATAGACGGTCTAACACAGCCTGGAAAAGCATCGGTGATCTCCAAGACAGAGCAACAGAAGTTGTCCCAACCTAACAGACACAAGCAGCGACTAAAGAGAAAGGAATGGAACTCCCAAGAACCATGGGCCAACAGCCTGACATGCATGTCATTAGAATCCCAAAACGGGGTACGGAGGAAGAAATGAGACCAGGGGCCTGGGGAGACAGATCCACAGTTAAAAATGCTTGCTTCAAAGCCTGCTGGACTGAATTTGATTCCCCAGTACCCACGTAAACCCAAATGCACAAAGTAGCACACGCATCTGGAGTTCATTTGTAGCTCCAGAAGACCTTGGCATGCCTCTGTCTCTCTCTCTCTCACACACACACACACACATGCACATACACACAGAAATAAATTAATTAATTTAATTTAAATATTTGATTTACTTGAGAGAGAGAAAGAGGCAGATGGAATGAGTATGGGCACACCAGAGCCTCCTGCCCCTGCAAACAAACTCCAGATGCACGTGCCACTACGTGCATCTGGCTTTACGTGGGTGCTCTCATCTGTCCCCTCACTGCCAGACCTTCACCCTTGCATCCCCAAGTTGCTACCTATTTCTCTGCTCCCTCAATCTCTTCACACACACTTGCCCATGCCTGACCTACATACACACGGGCCTCTATCCTGCCTCGGGAAGGTTCTTGCTCCCGGTGAGGCGTGCTAACTTCAAGCTGGCAGAACAGGCCCTCCCTCCTTGTTTTCTAATTCCTAGCTGAAATGTGGCCCCTTCTCAGACTTGCCTTTCTACTTTCCCCACCAAAAGCCTACTGGAATATTGTGTTTTTAAATTTTTACTTATTTGCACGTGCGTGTACATGGGGGCATATGTGCCCCAGTGTATGTGGTCAGAGGAGTTGTCTCTGCTCCACCTTCTTTGAGGAAGGGTCTCTTGTGGCTGCAAACAAGCCTGGCCCACAGGCTTCCAGTTCTCCTGGCTCTCCCTCCCATTGTCGTAGGGCATTGGGATCATAGACTATGTGCCCATTTTGCCCAGCTTTACGTGCATGCTCTGGAATTGAACCTGGGCTGACAGGCTTTGCAAAGAAGCAACTTTAACTGCTGAGCCATCTCTGCAGCCCTGAAGTATTTTTTTAATTTTTTTGTTTATTATTTATTTATTTGAGAGTGACAGACAGAGAAAGAGGGGGAGAGAGAGAGAGAGAGAGAGAGAGAGAGAGAGAGAACGGGCGTGCCAGGGCTTCCAGCCACTGCAAACGAACTCCAGATGCGTGTGCCCCTTTGTGCATCTGGCTAATGTGGGTCCTGGCAAATCGAGCCTCGAACCGGGGTCCTTAGGCTTCACAGGTAAGTGCTTAACTGCTAAGCCATCTCTCCAGCCCCCTTGAAATATTTTTTAAATATTTTATTTATTTATTCATGTGTGAGAGAGAAAGGGTGCACCCAGGGCCTCTAGCCACTGCAAATGAACTCCAGATGCATGCGCCACCATTTGCATCTGGCTTTACGTGGGTACTGGGGAATCCAACTCTGGTCTTTAGGCTTTGCAGGCAAGCATCTTAACCACTGAGCCATCTCTCCAGCCCTGAAATATTTTTTAATCATGTTTTTTTACTTTTATTTTAGTATGCATCACTATCCAAAAGTGTCCAACTTATTTACCCATTTGGTTATCTGCTTTTTGTTCTCTTGGGATGGGATTTTTGCCCTTTGGGAGAAATAACAGTTCCTGCTACAGCCATGGTCACTAGGACCTCGGCCTCCGTAGTCCACTGAGGAAGACTGGAGCACACACCTTCCTGAGAGTCACACGCTCGGAAAAGGCTGGGTAAGGTTCGTCAGCTTAGCTCATTACAGGAGCTGCCAGAGGCGGCTAGGTGACACCTAGGTCAGGGGATAGGCACCATAAACCAGATGGCGAGTGATAGCTGGCCTCTTTCCTGGATGATAGAAAGTCTGCCCTCGCTAATATTCACTCACTCTAATTTTATAGCTATCACCTAAGATCAAACTACAATCAAGGATTGGGTATATCAGGCTAAGTACAAGTATTTGCTGCTCAAATTTTCTAACACAGCCTTGACCTACATGTGCCATCTGGACAGTTATTTAGATGGCACATGACCACGGCCACCGGAGCCCTTCCGTTTGGAGTAAGCTCTGGTCTGCTAGGTTCATCCCAGGTCACCCTGAAGTTGAGGACCATGCCTGACGCCACTTTCCTCCAAGTCACCTCTCTTCCCAGAGGCCACTCCTAACAGGCGAGTCTGTGCTGTTGGACCTCATAGCCCCTTCCAGTCCTCAGGGGACTTTGCTCCCCTGCCTACACGCCTCTGACGTCCTTTGCCTGCTGCTACATTGCCGCTGCAGAGGGAGTGTCCTGTTACTGGGTTTGAGAGTGACAGTGTCCCTCTGGGCTCTGGATGGGTGCAGCTTGGGAGTTAGAGTGCTGAGTGCTCAACAGTCATTCTAATTCTACAAGCCAGTGGTTCTCGAGCTCAGGTCTTATGATTCCCAGTGTAGAGACACAGAAGAGCAATGTAGGAAAGACTGACTTGAAGCCAGACGTGGCGGCGCATGCCTTTATCCCAGCCCTTGGGAGGCAGAGGTAGAAGGATAACCGTGAATTCGAGGCCACCCTGAGACTACCTCATGAATTCCAGGTCAGCCTGAACTAGAGTGAGACCCTACCTGGAAAAACGAAAAAGGAAAAAGAAAAAGAAGAAGAAGCTGGTCCCGATGTCCATCTTCAGTTAGGCTGAAATTATCTTCTAGCCTCTCTTTGTTTGGGCCTGTGTCCCTAACTACCTACCAACAAAAGAAGACTGCCTTGCTTTGATCCCTTACAGTCCCATCCCCGTCCCCACGGGGTTTCTTCTGTACATAATTCCCTCGGGCAACGACATCTGCAACTGTTTTTTTTTTCTTTTATGATTACTGGTGTTCAGACGCACACATAGCATTCTGCTGCATGTTTGTAGTTATCCAAAATGTACACTGATGGGGGAGGGAATCATCGTGGTTTATTGTCCATAATTAAAGAAGTTGTTAATATTTTTTTAAAACAAAGTACACTGAGGGCTGGAGAGATAGCTTAGTGGTTAAAGCACTTGCCTGCAAAGCTTAAGGACCAAGGTTCGATTCTCCAGGTCCCACTTATGCCAGATGCACAAGGTGGCGCATGTGTCTAGAGTTCATTTGCAGTGGCTAGAGGCCCTAGCATGCCCATTCTCTTTCTCTCCCTCTGTCTCTAATAAATAAATAAATAAAAAATTTTAAAAACCGTATGCTGGGGTGTCGGGCACTGCCAGGCACAGGCTGAGCTGCCAGGCATGGCTAAGGACCCCTGGGTACAGGAGGCCACTCCCTCTCCAAACCCGGCACACCTGAACTTAGGCCTTGCCCTGCGACCCTTGGCCAGTTGCCTAGGAAACTCCTTATATGGTATTAGCCAGCAATCTTCGCACAGCCCATCCCCCTGTACCCTCTACCTTCCCTTTGCCATTGCTTAAGTGCTAGAATGTATTTTCCCATATGCTAATTAGGCATCAGCAAGCAACCTTGTACATCCAATCCCCTTAGGACCCTCAACTGCTTATAAACCCATTTCCCTACTGATTAAAGCGAGCTGTTCACAGAGACTGTCTCCCAAAAGTGATTCTTTCTTTTGTCGTGGGCACAACCTTGCTCTCCATGGTTGCCTGGTCTCCTTGGGGGACCGTGGCCAGCCTAAGGACCCAGGGATACACACTGGGGACTGGAGAGATTGTTTAGTGGTTAAGGCGTTTGCCAGCAAAGCCAAAGGATCCCAGTTCGACTCTCCAGGACCCACGTAAGCCAGATGCACAAGAGGGCACATGCTTCTGGAGTTCGTTTGCAGTGGCTAGAGGCCCTGGTATGCCCATTCTCTCTCTTTCTCTCTGACTCTTTCTCTCTCAGATAAATAAATAAAAAAGAATTTTTTAAAATGTATGCTGAGAGGGCAGATGGCTCAATGGGTAATGTGCTTGCCGTTAAAGCATTTGACTGCAAAGCAATGGACAGGTCTCTATTCCCTGGACCCACCTTAGGACAGATGCACAAGAGGGGTGCATGCATCTGGAGTTCATTTGCAGTGGCTGGAAGCCCTGGCATACTCATTGTCTCTCTTCTCTCACTCCTTCCCTCTTTCTCTGTCAAATAAACAAAAATATTTTTTAAAGTTTTTTTTAAGTCATCCTTGGAGAGATGAAAGCCCCCTAATGACAGCAGCACCCCATGGACTGGATCTAGGATCTTCTAGGAAGCACACTCCAGGGCATGTCTGTGAGGCGCTTCCAGAGACATGTGACTGAGGAGAGAAGATTCCCTGAATGTGGGCAGCAGCACACCATGGACTAAGCACCAGCATTCACCTTTCTCTCTCTCTTTCTCTCTCTCTCTCTCTGCTTCCTGAACTGCCTCCTGTCTCTGCCTCCCCAGTACTAGGATTATAAATATACACTCCCTTGTCCACTATTCACTGGAGTGCTGGGGATTAAGCCTCAGATCCTTTTACTTGTGTGGCAAGCACCTTAGCCACGGAGCCATCTCCCAGGCCTTAGGAACACTTTCTCTTAAACCGGCATCAGGAGATGACAGCTAAACCTGCACTTCCCTGGCTGTACCCACCCTAAGGCAAGGACATGCAGGACCCCGAGGCCTCGTGTTGCTGAGTCTGTGCTCTGCCTTTGTCTTTCCCATGCCGTCCTCTCAGGTCCTCTGAGGCTTAAAAGCCTAAAATACTCTTACAAAATAGGCCAAACTAGCTGCTGAGGAGCCGGGTGCCCTCAGCAGAGCACAAGGCCCGCAGAGGGTAGAGTCCTGTCTTCTCTGAGATTTCCAGGCCACACTGTC
The DNA here is from genome assembly GCA_036346955.1 of Dipus sagitta. Taxonomy (NCBI): domain Eukaryota; kingdom Metazoa; phylum Chordata; class Mammalia; order Rodentia; family Dipodidae; genus Dipus; species Dipus sagitta. Next base: position 172,181,634 of record CM070773.1, read on the forward strand.
CTGTGGGGCAGCTCACTGGGATCCATGATCCTGAGCACTGGTGACATGCACTCTACAGCTCCTCCATTCTGTGACGGCCAGGACGTGGGCTGACCCAGGCTGACCAGCGTTCTGCCTCAGACTTCAACTCTGGAATCGGCATCTACCCGAGGCTGGCCTTGAACTCGTTTGGGAGCCAGGGACAACCTTGAACTTTGTTCTTTTGCATTTGTGTGAGTGTGTGTGTGTGTGTGTGTGTGCGCGCGCGTGTGTGTGTGTGCTTATGGGTGCACTAGGGTCTTTGCTGCTGCCCATCTGGCTTTATGTGAGTGGTTGGGGAACTGAAGGCAGATCAGCAGGCTTTGGAAGCAGCCTTTACCAGCAATAAACCTTGGCCATCCTCCTACCTCAGCCTCCGGAGTGCTGGCGTTAAAAGTGTGTCACCACACCTGGCTTTGCCTTATTCTTTGAGACGGGGTCCCTCCCTGAACCTAGAGTCTATTGGTTCAGCTGGCTAGCAAGCCCCAGGGTTTCTCTGTCTCCACCTCTGCAGTGCTGGGATTAAAGACGAATTCCACTACATCCAGCATTTCATGTGTGCGCTAGGATCTGCTCTCCGGTCCTCATGCTTGTATAGCAAGTACTTTGCCCACTGGGCCATTTCCTCACCCAAACTTGAACTTCTGATCCTCCTGTCCCCACTTCCCAATTGCTGGGATAGTGGGTGTGTGCCAGTACACCTGTTTATATGATGCTGGGGATCAACCCGGGACTTCGTGCATACTAAGCCAACACTCTATCAGCTGAGCCACACCCTCAGCCCTCATCTTTGAGCTCTTGCTTGTGCTGTGGCCTGGAACCGGAACTCTTCTACCTTAGGCTCCTCAGTGCTGAGATCACAAGCGCGTGACACCATATGACACAGCTAAGTCTACACTCTCCGTTTTATAAAGGGATACCGGCCTGCATCCTGCAGCCAGGGTGTCTCAGGCATGGCTGACATTCCGTGTCACTCTCAAGAACTGGTGGCCACAGTGGCTTGTCTGGGCTTGGCTGGGTTGTAGGTAAAGCTTTATAATGAGCAGACAAAAAGCTCCAGCTCACATCAGAACTTGTTCACATCAGAAGCTCTCTTAAAGGGCTCATCCTCTTCCAGGAGAATTATAGAAGAAAAAAAAAAAGCTCAGCCAAGACCTAAAGGTTTCCATGCTATATTTAAAAGGTGATAATCAACAGACTTCAGTGTCACCTATCTGTCTCCTTACTTAAAATCCACTAATCAGGGGCTGGGGAGATGACTCCATGGGTAAAAGCACTTGCTAGGCAAACGTGACCATGAGTTTAGAGCCTCAGAACCCACATGAAGCTGGATACTGTAGTCTGTAATACCAGCATGCCTATAGCAAAATGGGCCGGGTATGGTGGCGCACGCCTTTAATCCCAGCACTCAGGAAGCAGAGGCAGTAGGATTGCCCTGAGTTCAAGGCCACCCTAGACTACTGAGTGAATTCCAGGTCAGCCTGGGCTACAGTGAGACCCTACCTCAAAAAAAAGGGGGGGGAGGAGCTGGAGAGATGGCTTAGCAATTAAGGTGCTTGCCTGCAAAGCCAAAGGACCTTGGTTCAATTCCCCAGTAAGCCAGATGCACAAGGTGGCTCATGCATCTGGAGTTTGCAGTGGCTGGAAGCCCTGGCTTGTCCATTCTCTCTCTCTCTCAATCACTCTGCCTCTTTCCCTCTCTCAAATAAATAAATAAGTAAATAAATAAATAAATAAATAAATTTTTAAAAAGGGAGGGAGGTGGAGGCAGGAGAATTCCTGGAAGCTCTAGGGACAGCTAGCCCAGCATATGCAGTGATAAGCAAAAGAGACCTTGCCTCAAACAAGGTGGAAGGAAGAACTGACACCCACAGCTGTCCTCTGATCTTCGCACACGTGTCACGGCATGTGTACACTTGCACTCGCATGTGAAGACACACACACAAAGACATTTTAAAAGGTGGAGTGGGGCTATGGTACAGTGGATAAAATGCTTGCCTCACAAGCCTGAGTCCCCAAGTTTGGATCCCCAGACCCCATGTCATTCTGTTATCCCAGCACACTGACAGAAGATGAGAGGTGAGGATAGGAGAATTTTCCAGAAGCTCATGGAGCACTTAGCCTGGAAAATGCAGCAGTGAACAATGAAACAAGAGATCCTGACTCAAACAAGGTGGAAGGTGTGGATGAACCCCCAGAAGTTGTCCTCTGACTGCTACATGCCTGCTGGGGCGCACACACACTTGTGCTCATACATATGAACACCCCCACACAATAACAATGACAGTAACAGTAACAATAAGCCACTAATCAGATGCCATGTTCCCGTCACATCAGAGAAGAAACAGAATGGCTATGCCAAGGCCTCTTCAGTCTCAGAAACTTAGTGCCATGGGTTCTAGGGTGCTTAGACAATAAGGGCAGCAACAAATGTCCTAAGACCATGGTTTCCTGGAGAAGTCACTCGCACTGTCACAGCAGGAAGGAAGTCTGAAGTCCGAGGTTTCGGGCTCAGGTTCCAGAAGCTGTCACTATCAGCTCCCTGGTGGTTCCTGTGCCCACCCTCCAAGCTGGACCAAGGACTCCGTGGGGGGTGGAACTCTTCAGCCTTCCTCTTCCTCTCCAGCCCCCAGTGAGGTGCTCAGAATAAATCCTCTATAGTTTCTCTTGCAGCTGGGGAAGGCCAGGAGAGGCCTGCTTTCATTCTTGAAAACAGGGTTCCCAGAGCTACTCACCCCGTCCCTACCACAGGTCCCCGAAGGCCAAGCACCAAGCACGAACTTCAAACACAAGATCCCATATCATCTCCTCACAGGTGATGGTGTCTGCTCTTCTGGACAGATACTCATGCGTCCTCCATGGTCTTGCCACTACATCTGGTCAGTTGAGGACAGCAGCTTTATTAAACTGCTGGTGAAACCTAGACAGGGATGACCAATGATTTTTCCCTGCAGGACCTTGGATCTTGAAACCTTGGCTCATAATTAAACTCACCTTTCTTTTTTTGGGGGGGGGGTGAGGGGCAGGAGAGTTCGAGGTAGGGTTTTGCTCTAGCCCAGGCTGACCTGTAATTCACTGTGTAATCTCAGGGTGGCCTCAAACTCATAGCAATCCTCCTACCTCGGCCTGCCCAGTGCTGGGATTAAAGGCGTGTGCCACCACGCCTGGCTGAACTCACTTTCCTCTGCAGGATGATTCATCTTTCTTACACTGCAAATTCTCATCCCAACTTGCTATTTCCACTCTTCGCCGTTCTGAACATTTGAGTGGCAGGACTCAAAATCAGCCTTAGCCATCCACTCTATGGAAGTCTGAATGGGAGGTTTTGAACTTCTTATCTTGGTTGATCATGGCCTTTTCACACAGGATTTCTTCAGCTGCGAAATGATGTCTATTCTCTTAAAGGTGGAAACAACAGAGGCAGCTACAGTGACTGAAATGTCTTAAGAGCGATAGCCCTTCCAAGCAGGCAGTTCTGTTCGGCTCAAAGTTTTAAACAATGCCCAAAGCCACCAGCTACTCCTTTCTGTCTTTTTCTTTTCTTTTTTTTTTAATTTGGTTTTTCAAAGTAGGGTCTCACTCTAGTCCAAGCTGCCATGTAATTCACTATGTAGTCTCAAGGTAGCCTTGAACTCACAGCAATCCTCCTACCTCTGCCTCCCCAGTGCTGGCGTTAAAGGTGGGCGCCACCATACCCGGCTTGCAGCCCCTCCTTTCTCCAAGAAGCCAAGTCAATGAAGCCAAAAGCGCATGGTGCAACTGCTTTGTATCTTTCTGTAAGTTCACTGCTTTTAATACAAAGGTCATAAAAACAGTAAATAGCACTCAACGGGCCAAGTACTATGTTAGAGGGTTACTTAATCCTTTTCACGGGGATTTGGTATTTAGGTATTATTTCCAACAGATTTTAAGTTAACATAACTTAAACTCGTGCAGATAGTAAAGCGCAAGGCTGAGATGTGGGCCCAGTCCCCAGTGAGATCTCACAAACCCTCTGCAGGTTTCTGAAGGGCAGGGCCGCCTCCTGCCAGGCGCTGCACACACCAGGGGCTGGAGGCCTGGGGTCTTTTCCTATGCACTTCCTGGTGTAGGGCAGACCCTGAGCCTCTCCTCCCTGGATGCTGGTGGAAGCCCAGACAGCCCTGACTTTTCTTTCTCTTGGTGTCAGACAGGAGACATGCTCGCTGCCAGCCATAAGTTACTGAGAACGGCACATCGCCCGGCAAGTCCCGGGGAGGGAGGTTGTGGGCAGATGTGCTTGGTCCTCCTGTTAAGAGACGGCTCTGCCACTTTACAGCCCCAGGGGCAGAGCCTAGGGCAGGAGAAAAGTTCGGTCTCAGAAGAACTAATACCCCGCAGCCCCTAAACAGCTCAAGAGGCATTCCCCGCTTCCCGCCAAGCTGACAGGTACCCTGGGACAGAACGCGCTAGAGACCACTTGAGGGAAGGGTTATTGCCTCTGGAAGCTGGGGGTACTGTTGAACAGGAAACAGTGCGCCCCTTCACTGCGGGCTACGCAGCGACCACCCTGTCCTGGCAGCAGATTCAAGGAAGACTTCAGGCCGGCTTCTGCAGCCAGCCGCTAACACATGCACTCAAAAGAAATATGTGCTCCGCCCCTCCGTGCCCAGCCCGCCTTGATAAGGGGCGGCCACCAGGGTGCCTTATTAAACCTGGGAGTGAGAGCGCTCTGGGAATGGGCGTCCTCTGGCAAGAGTAAGAAAGTCTCGGGAAGGAGACCATTTCCAGATCGCACCCACCCAACACTCAGGGCCGAGAACTCGATCCACTGGCTGTTCACGTCACGGCTACCGGGATGGACACAGGGAGGGGTGGGTGGATGGGTGGACGCGTGCGTGGACTGATGGATGACTGCATTAATGATGGATGGATGAAGTGATTTGACTTGGCACTCAGGCCAACTTTCCAAGAGGTCCAGACAGAAGCCCTCCGGCGCGCCACCAAGCCCTGGCCTCGCCGCGCTTACCTTGTGCTGCCTCCACGTGGCCGCCAGCGGCTTCACCTCGTGCTTGCCGTGCCGGCCTTCCTCCAGGCACAGGTAGCACACCGGGCTCCGGCAGCTCGCGCAGTACATGCTGTAGTTCTCCACGTCGTGCTCCGGGCACGTGGGGAACTTCCGCGCCCCACCGGCCCCGGCGCCCCCGGGGCTCTTACAGCCGCTGGCGCCGGGGACAGGGGCCGCGCCGGCCGCAGCTGGAGCAGCCTCGGGAGGCGCGGGCGGCGGCGGCGGCTGCACCAGGCGATGCTTCGCAAAGGGTCCCCGGGATGGGTGGCACTTGAGCTGGCAGGCGGCGCAGTAGAGCACGTCGCACTGCTCGCAGAGCGTGGCTGCGGGCTCGGGCGGGGTGCGGTCGCACAGCTGGCAGATGGCCACGGCCGGGGCCGCAGACGCCCCAGGCACGGCCCCGCGGCCCTGCTGGTATCTCTGCACGATGCCTTCCAGCAGCCGGTTGCGCTGAAAGCCGCGCAGGCCGCGGTGGTCCAGGGAGGCGCTGCGGTGGCACTGCGGGCACGTGATGGAGCTGGAGGAGGAACAGAGCGAGGAGCAGGCGGCGCCCCGGGCCGCAGCGGCCGAGGAGCCCGGGGGCGCCGGCACCATGGGCAGCACGCGGACCCCGTTGGGAGACTTGAGGCTGGGGGTGTAGGAGCCGTAGCCGCTGTCCGTCTCGCTGTACAAGCTCAGTTTGTCCGCGTGGTCTCCTGCACCTGCCGCCCCGCCGCCCAGGCCCGCTGCCGTGCTGGCGCCCGCGCCGCCGCAGGCCCCGCCAGCGAGCGCGTCCTGATCCGGAGGGGGCGCGGCGGCGGCGGCGGCGCCCCGAGAAAGCAGGAGCGGCGGGGGCAGGTGCTGCTCGCCGTCCGGGGTCTGCACGGCGATGGTGCGGGCGCACGGCAGGCAGACATTGTGCGAACAGGGCAGGATGATGGGCTCGCGGAACAGGGAGCCGCACACCGGGCACTTCAGCTCCTCCTCCATCGCGGCGACAGAGGCCCGAGCCGCTCGGGACGTGGTGGGGAGGATGCCCAAAGCTCTGGAGACGGGCGCAGAGGGGCCGGCGAGATCGACGCCGCTGACACGGGAGGCGGGGGCATCACGCGGGCATGCTGCCTTCATCTGCGGTGGGAGGGTGCGGGGGGCACGCCTCTCTCTGTCCTGTGGCCACCGCCCTAAGGCGTTTGGGGGCCAAAGAAGGGATGAGTCCTCACCTCCTGCCTGCCGGCCTCCCGCACCAGCGGCCGGGGTCTAGAGGCGGCTGGATGCTCTGGCCGCGGTCTCCGAGGCGCTCGGGGCGATGAATCAGCAGCCACAGCGCCGTCTCTGGGCACCCCGCGCTGGGCCAGCGGCCGGCTGCTGCTGCTGGCCAGCTGCGCTCCCGCGCCTGGGCTCTGCGCGGCCGCGGCCCGGAGTCTCCCTTCTGCCGGCGCCCCGCCCCCGTCCAGCTCCGGGGCCAGGCGCCCCCAGGCCGCTGGGGCCAGGGCGAGTTCAGCACCACCCGAGAGTGGACAGCGCCAGCGCCCACCGAGGACCGCGGCCCTGTGCTCGCTCCCTAGGGTGCCCGGCCGGGTCACGGTGCCGCGCCCCGGCCACCTTAGCAAACCCGCCCCGCCGGGCCCGCAGGCCGCCCGCGCGGGATGCTCGTCTCGACCCGCGGCCCCCGGGGGCTCGCCGCCGCTGCTCCTGAGAAGACTCCCCTGACCTTGGCCGCGACGCCGCCGCGGCGGAGGGAGGGCGGGGTGGGTGGGCGAGGGCCGAGCGCCCGCCGGCCGGGGAATCCCCTTCCCGGCCCCGCCGCCTCCCGCGCCCGCCGCGCCGCGCCGCGCGCCCAGGAGTTGTAATTTCCAGAGCCGGAGCGGCCGGGCAGGGGGCGGGGCGCGGGGCGCAGGCTCAGCCAATGAGCGCTCGCCTCTCGCGGTCGGCGGGCGGGGGCCAGTCGGAGGGGTTCGCGGGGAGCATCATTGTTGGGAACAGCTCGTGATTTGAATGGAGGACCGGCTGCATGGCGAATTAGCCCGGCGCCCCGCCCCGCCCCGCCGCCGCGTCCCCGGCCCGCTCCTCCGGTGCACCGTGAAAGCGTAAATAAACACCGGGCCCTGCAACACCTGCCGCCTCGACGCGGTCCCCCCGCGGCCCCAAGCGGCAGTCGGCTTCCCAAATGTGTTTCGGCGCAGAACGATGGATGCACAAAATGTCGGACGGGCTGGCGCCAAAGGGCGAGGTGTGGATTTACCAATCGAGCCCCACAGGCCATTTTGTGTCCTGGGCTCCTCGGAGGGGTGGTCCCGCCCTGCGCCCTGGGCGAGGACTCTGCCGGAGCCCCGCGGGCGCCACCGCTCCCGGGCTGCGGACGCCCCGGGGCGCGGGGCGAGGCGGGAAGCGGCGAGCGCGGGGTCCGCTTCATGAATGGGAGCTCCCCGCAGCGCCACGGCCCGCGCGCCACACGGCCCCGGCTCCCCCTGCCGCCGCCAGCCTGTCTGCGGCGCGCAGCCCGGCCTCCCCTCCGCCGCCTGGAGCAGCGCGGGGAAGCCGGGGGCGCGGGGGCGGGGGGCCGTGCTGGGGACAGGCATGGAGGGATGGTGAGGGCAGGGCGCGCCCCAAGCCTGCCTCTCCCTCCCAAGTCACGCTACCACGGAACAGGCAGAAATCGGCTGTTTAAAAAAAAAAGAAGAAGAAGAAAAAAAAATGGAAAAGATAGCAAAACCAGGCATGCTCATGCTCAGGAGGCTTAGGCAGAAAATTGTCCCAAGTTCGAGGCTAGCCTGGGCTACAGATTGACACACTGTCTCAAAATTAAGAACAAGCCGGGTTCTGGAGGGGATGGCTTAGCAGTTAAGGCGTTTGCCTGCAAAGCCAAAGGACCCAGGTTCAATTCCCCAGGAGCCACGTAAGCCAGATGCACAAGGAGGCACACGTCTGGAGTTCGTCTGCAGTGGCTGGAGGCCCTGGTGTGCCCATTCTCTCTCTCTCCCCTTCTTTGTCTGTCAAATAAATAAAAATAAAATATTAAAAAAAAACTAACAACAAGCACCATGAGTTCGAGGACAGCCTGGGACTACAGAGCGAGTTCCAGGTCAGCCTGGGCTAGAGTGACACGCTACCTCTATAACAAAATAAAATAAAGCGAGCAAACAACAATAACAAAAAAAATTACTTGGTACCCATTGAGCCTCCCTGCTCCATCCAAACAAAGACCACAGACTATTGCTGGAGCTAAGGCTAGGCACTTGCCTGAGCCCAGCCACGGCTTAGAGACCAAGTCTGGGAAGCAAGGAAGGAAAGCCAAGGAGGCCACGGGAGGAAGCAGCAGCCCTGGCGGGCCCAGATCCTCATCCAGGACTACAGAGGAACAAACGTGGCCCCAGTAGCTTGCTTCTGCTTTCCTTGTCTGGATTATAATGATACTTATGTGTGAGACCCAAAAGTGATCGTTGTAAACACAGGTGCTGTGTCCTACTTTCTGCATATTTTCAATTTAGAGGGACAGAGCTGCTTGCTGCCCTCTGGCCCCAGGCTCACAGGGGCTAAGAGGCCTTGCTGCTCACCAGGAAGCAGGGTCCCCAGGTGGGGGCGGGGGATGGTAATGACTCTGTTCTAATCTGACCTTCTATAGGTGAAGGCACAGTGAGCTGGTCCTGCCTGCAATACTTTGATGAACCCTGGAGAGGGATGCAGACCGGGTAACCTAGTGCCCAGCAGGTCAATGTTTGCCTTAGCTCATCCCCGCCCCCTAGTGATGGCACTGGGAAGTTCTGACCTCTCCTGGTTCTGTTGTAAGCAAGTAGGGTGCCCACAACCTGCCCCTCCCCTTGTCATTTTCAGACTGACACAGCCGGCTTGGGTTCTGACAGGTGACCTTATGGAGAGGTGTGTGTCTGTCTCCGCACAGCACTTCCAGCCGAGTGTAGTATCACGCACCGCATTTGCTGGGTTGAATCAGGAGCTTCAGTTCCAAGGCCAGCCTGGGCAACACAAGGAGAACCTGCCTCCAAAAGCAAACAAGGAGGCAGAGGTAGGAGGACCGCCACCTGTTCGAGGCCACCCTGAGACTACATAGTAAATTCCAAGTCAGCCTGGGCCACAGTAACACCCTACCTCGAAAAACCAAAAGAAAAAAAAAGCAAATGGCTGGAGAGAGGGCTCAGCAGTTAGAGGCACATGCTTGCCAAGCCTAACGACCTGGATTTGATTCCCTAGTACCCATGTAAAGCCAGATGCACACGGTGGCTCACAGTCTGGAGGTCATTTGTAGTGGCACTAGGTTCTAATGCATCTGTTTTTTCTTATTCTGTCCCTCCCCCCCCCCACAAAAAAAACAACACTTTTTTTTTGGTTTTTTGAGGTAAGGTGTCTCTGTAGCTGAGGCTGGCCTGGGATTCATTCTGTAGTCTTAGGGTGGCCTCGAACTTATGGCAATCCTCCTACCTCTGCCTCCCTACTGCTGAGATTAAAGGCGTGTGCCACCACCCATGGCTTAAAAAAACAAACAAACATTTTTTCAAGCACACAAACATGGCTGGCAAGATAGCTCCATGGGTAAAGTACTTGCCGTGCAAACATGAGGACCTGAGTTCAGATCCTCAGAACCCACACAAAATGCTGAGTGTCATGCCACTTGTCTGTTATCCCTGGAAACACTGGGAAAGTGGAACAGGGAATCCCTGGATCGCACTGGCCAGCTAGTCTACCAAACTTACTGGTGCAAGACCCCCTGTTGCAAAGAACACAGGTGGAAAGTAAGCAAGGAAGAAAGCTGGCATCTGCCTCTGGCCCCCACGTGCATGTGTGCACAGGCACCCAGACACACGTATGAACACACATACGCATGCATACCACATAGGGGAGCATGCAATAAAAAAAAGTAAACACACAAAGCTGATCGTGGGTGTTTCCCGAAGGAAGACACTCAGGAAATTCCACAGTTCCGCATCTCCCCCATGAACATAGTCCCCACCACTAAGTTTGGCTCAGCTGTGTACTAGACTACCACCTAAGCTCTGCCCACCTGGAGACCTGGCTTCCTGCCACTGCCGTGTGTGAGCCAATCTTCCACCCAGCTTGGGTGCTTCTCACACATGATCTCTAACAACTGTCACTGTCATCTATAAAAAAAAAAAAAAAAAAAAATCCCATCTGCCACAACTGTCTTCTGAGCCATGTGTATGCATGTATCCAGAGAAGTTGCTTTATTTCTCTGAACATCAATTTTTCATGTTAAGGAATTTTAAGGCTATAACTCATTGAACTTCAATTTTTGTTCTGATTTTACAGTCTCTGTGTATTAATTGTTGCTAAGAGTGTTTTATCCCACTTTTAAATTTTTTATTTTTGGGCTGGAGAGATGGCTTAGCAGTTAAGGCACTTGCCTGCAAAGCCTAAGGACTCAGGTTTGATTCCTCAGTACCCACATAAACCAGATGCACAAGGAGGTGTGCAAATGCATATGGAGTTTGTTTGCAGTGGCTAGAGGCCCTGGTGTGTTCATTCTTTCTATATCTGCCTCATTCTCTCTCTCAAATAAATAAATAAGTAAAATTTTTTTAAATTTACTTTTCAAGGCCCTGGAGGGACCGTTCTCCCCCCCCCATCTCTTCCCCTCTCTCTCTCCTTGCAAATAAATTAAATATACATATATATATATATTTTTTTTAAATTTACTTTTGGGAGCTGGGCATGGTGGCACACACCTTTAATCCTAGCACTTGGGAGAGACAAAGGTAGGAGGATCACTGTGAGTTCAGGGCCACCCTGAGACTACATAGCGAATTCCAGGTCAGCCTGGACTAGAGTAAGGACCACCTTGAAAAAAAAAAAAAAAGAAAGAAAGAAAGATGGAAAGAAGAAAAAAAAAATTACTTTTGGGGCTGGAGAAATGGCCTCAGTGGTTAAGGTGCTTGCTGGCATACAAAGGACTCAGGCTCAATTCCCCAAGACACACATAAAGCTGGATACAAAAGTGGCACATGAGCCGGGGGTGGTGGCACATGCCTTTAATCCCAGCATTTGAGAGGCAGAGGTAGGAAGATCTTCATGAGTTCAAGGCCACCTTGAGACTACATAGTGAATTCAGGTCAGCCTGAGCTAGAGTTAAACCCTACCTCAAAAAAAAAAAAAAAAAAAAAAAAAAAAAAAGGCACATGTATCTGGAGTTTGTTTGCAGTGGCTAGAGACCCTGGTGTGCCCATTCTCTCCTTCTCTCTCTCTCTCTTTTTCTCTCTCTCTCTTCCAAATAAATAAATAAAATATTTTAAAAAATTACTTTCAATCCAAGCATGGCAAGTCAGCCTTTTAATCCCAGCACTTAAGAGGCCAAAGCAGGAGTGTTGTCATGAGTTCGAGGAGCATGGTAAGTTCCAGGCCAGCCTGAACTACAGCCCATGACCTCATCTTATACTGCAACATGCTAATACTAATAACAATCATTAATAATAATTGCTTTTATAGAGAGATTTACCCCAGCATTGGATGACATGTCAAGTTTTCCAAGTCGCTATCAGTGTATGACAAAAGTCACGCTGCACATCAGGTAAGGTCAGTAATAACACCTGCATCGTCAGCATTCCGCACCACGAAATTCCTCACCACCCTGACAAACGGCATCACTACATGTCAGTGCCTTCTCCCCGTTGTTGTGACAAACACCTGACAAAAGCAACTTAAAGAAGGAAGGGCTGGCCTTGCTCAGAGCTTGAGGGTCCGCTCCAACATGGTGGGAAGCCATGGTGGCGGGAGCGAGAGGCAGCTGGTCACATTCCGTCCCCAGTCGGGACGCAGAGAGCAGTAAATACTGGTGCTGAGCTTGCTTTACATCAGGTCCAGGACCTCACCCCACGGAACAATGCTGTCCATAGATAAGATGGCCTTTCCCTCCTTAATTAACCTGATCTATAAACTCTCTCACAGACATGCCCAGAGGTTTGTCTCCTGGGTGAGTCTAGCTCCTGACAATATTAACCACCACTCTACATGTACCCAATGCTTAGATGTGCCGAGTTTTACATGTTAATGTTGCTGAGACCAAGAATGCTACAATTATCTACACTTCTCTCCCCTCCCCTTTATCTGGGACATTTCTAGGTTAATTGATCGTGGAAAGTGCATTAGTAATTAACATTCCATGAGCACCACTTTCGAGGCAGAGCGAAATAGACCGCGCCATGAGTCACTTCAGATAACATGGTTTTGACTCCTCAGTGTCCCAGCAACCCCCCAGAGACAGACTCATGTTACTTCCTCTCCCAAAATAGCACAGATAGTTAAATAATTTACTCTGGCTCACATAGCAAGTTAGAAACAAAGCAGTCTGTATTGCTTTTAGAACCCTTTCAAGTTCAAGTTGAAGTAGCTAAAAGTGGATGTTGTGGTCTCAACTCTAAAAAATTCTAAAAGCACTGGAGCTATGGTTTAGCGGCTAAGGCACTTGCCTGAAAAGCCAAAGGACCCAGGTTCAATTCCCCAGGACCCATGTAAGACAGATGCACAAGATGGCGCATGTGTCTGGTTTGTTTCCAGCAGCTGGAGGTCCTGGCACACCCATTCTCTCTCTCTCTCTCTCTCTCCCCCCCTCCCTCTGCCTCTTTCTCTCAAATAAATAACTTAATTAAAAAGAAAGAAAAGCCAGGTGTGGTGGTGTACAGCTTTAATCCCACCACTCAGGAGGCAGAGGTAGGAAGATCACATGAGTTTGGGGCCACCCTGATACTACATAGTGAATTCCAGGTCAGCCTGGGCCAGAGTGAAACCCTAAGTCAAGGAGTAGGGGGAAAATGAAGCTGGGTGGGGTGGTATGCACCTTTAAAAAAAAAAATCCCTTTTCTTTCACAAGCTGCTGGTTCCGTATTTTGTCTCAGCAACAAGACAGTAACTTATTCAGCCAGCAATTCCCAGGAATCCTCCTCTCTCCACCTCCCCAGCGCCATGATGACAGGGGCACACACCACACCTGGTATTTTAGGTGGGTGTGGGGAATCAAATTCAGGTCCTCATGCTTCCACAGCAAGCATTTTACCCACTAGCTGTCTTCCTAGCCTTGATTGTATCTTTCTTTCTGCTTCTGGCATGTGTGGTATATGAAGTGCAGCACGCGGGCGCGCGCTGCGCATGTGTGTGTGTGTGTGTGTGTGTGCACGCACATGTGCATGAAGATGGGCCCGAGGAGACTATGGGATGCCACTCCTCTAGGGCTCATCCAGGTACTTTCTTGAGATGGAGTTTCTTTCTGAATGCAGTGATGCAGTTTTTGCAAGCCCCAGAGATTCTCCCGTCTCTACTCTCCCCAGGAGTGAGGTCACAGGTACGCGTGGCCACACCCAGCACTTTCCTTGGGTGCTGAGGAACCAGACTTGGGCAATCCCAGGTCTTCATGCTCGCAGAAAGCGCTGTACGCCCTGAGCCAGCTCCCCAGTCCCAGGATCTTCTAGTTCACTTTCTGTTGCTACTATTTGGTAGGAGGTGTAGGGGGATCCAGAGAAATTAGAAACCTTTAGTTCAGGAACCAGTGATTCACCATTGTTTGTCTTTAGCTCAGAGAGAGTGACTCCAGGGCTGGAGAGATGGCTCAGCAGTTAAAGGCACTTGCTTGCAAAGCCTGATGGCCTGGGTTCGATTCCTCAGTACTGACCTGTTGCAGTCAGCTTCATGTCACTGAGATGAACTTCCAGGCCAGGCACAGTTATGGAGGAATGGCATTTATTGGAAGCTTACAGATCCAGGGGAAGTTCCATAACGGCCGAAGAAGCTGGCCCCCTTCACAGGTCCATGTAGAGAGAGAAGCCACCAGCAGCAGCACAAGCCCGCTCACTTCAGGAGCCCAGGCGGAGCTCAAACACTCTGCTTATCTTTAGACTGGAATTCAGATCCGCCCCCACACCTTAGGGCTGGACCCTAGGATCCACCCACAGTAACACCAAGTTAGGAGCTTGTGTAAAACTCCTGAATCTATTGGGGGACATCCATCCAAACTACTATACCACATACAGCCAGATGTACAAAGTGGCACGTGTATCTGGAGTTCATTTACAGTGACAGGAGACCCTGGCACACCTATACTCACTCTCTGTCTGCTTCTTTCTCTTCCCCCAGAACATCTTCTTTATTTAAAAAAAAAATGCTTTTAGGGCTGGAGACATGGCTTAGCACTTAAGGCACTTGCCTGCAAAGCCAAAGGACCTTAGTTCAATTCCCCAGGACCCACGTAAACCAGATGCCCAACATGGCGCATGCCTATTCTCTCTCTCTCTCTCCCTCTCTCTCTCTCCCTCCCTCCCTCCCTCCCTCCCTCTCTCAGATAAATAAATAAAAATAAAATATTTAAAAATATGTTTGAGCAGGGCATGGTGGCACACACCTAATCCCAGCACTCGGGAGGCAGAGGTAGGAGGATCGCCGTGAGTTTGAGGCCACCCTGAGACTACATAGTGAATTCCAGGTCACTCTGGACCAGAGTGAGACCCTACCTCAAAAACATACATATATTTTATTTATTTGCACTTGCATGCTCATGAGAGAGAGAGAGAGAGAGAGAGAGAATGAGCATTTCAGGGACTCTTGTTGCTAAGAATGCATGTGCCACTTTTGTGTCTGCCTTTATGTAGGTACAGGGGAATTGAACTTAGGCTGGCAGACTTAGTAAACAAGTGCCTTTAATCACTGAAACTTCTCCCCAACCCTTCTCCCTCCCCTCCTTCCCACACACTGCATCTTCTGCACTGAAAGACAGGATCAAATCCCAGGGGAGGCAAAGGCGCTGCCATTTCTTGGTATAGTTTCTGGTGTACGTTACTTCCACAAAAGCAATTCGGGCTCTGATGCTTCCTGGGTTGCAAATGTCAGCACAGTCGTAGTAGTGGTACCTTCCATTTCAGTCCTCGTAGTACAAGGCCTGGGCTGGGAGACGGGAAATTGGTAGATGAGCCCTGGCCCTCTGAGTGAGGATTCACCAGCCCGGCTTGTGTGGCCTGACGTCCACTGGCTCAACTAAGGGTTCCTGACTGAGCTGGGCCCATCAGGATGCTTTCTTCCTGAAGGCAGAACTGGAATGCAGAAAGGGGACTTGATTCAGAGGTTAAGGAGCAGTTGTATTCTGCGGGGTGGGGGTGGGGGGACAGAAGAGACCCAGGCATGGCGGTACATGCCTGTAATCCCAGCATTTAGGTGGCTGAAACAGGATTACCACAAGCTTGAGGGCCATCTGGCTCTAGTATAACACCCTGTCTCAGAAACATAAAGCAGAAATACAGTCAGAGAAAAGAGGGGGCCTTACCTCTACTCTGATCTCTCTCCATTTTTTAAATTTAATGTGATTTTAGTACTCCTGAGGTTCTAAGTTTATTTCATTTTATTTATTTGTGAAAGAGAGAGGCAATTAGAGAATGGGCGCAGCAGGGCCACCAGCCACTGCAAACGAACTCCAGACCCATGTGCCACCTTGGGCATCTGGCTTTATGTGGGTACTAGGGAATAGAACTTGGGTCCTTGGACTTCCCAAGCAGATGCCTTGGCCGCTGAGCCACCTCTCCAGCCCTCCCTCTCTTTCTTGGCTTCACTCCATGGCTCTCTAGCTTCCTCCCTCCCACCCCGTCTTCTTCCCTTCTTCTTCCTGTCTGGGTAGGATGACACCATCAGTGGGGTAAATGGGTGGGCCCGCCTGCCCGTTCAGACGGTGAAGGAGAGCCCTAGCTAATTGAATGGTTCAGCACCTTGGTCTGGATGCTGGACGGCTTCTGCTCAGTCTCTACAGGGTCTGACCTCCGCTCTCCCTGGCTTTGCCTTGTTCCTTGGAGCGCTGCTTTCTGCCACATGGACCTGCCCTGCCTTTGCGCTACTTCCTAGTGCCGCATCCGGGAGCTCACGAACGTCAGGTTTTGCTCGTTCGTTCGTTCGTTCTTTCTTTCTTTCTTTCTTTCTTTTGGTTTTGTTTGCTTTTTTTTTTCAAGGTAGGGTCTCACTCTAGCTCAGGCTGACCTGGAATTCAGTAGTCTCAGGGTGGCCTCAAACTCACAGTGATCCTCCTACCCCTGCTGGGATTAAAGGCATGTGCCACCACAGCCCCAGCTTGCTCTTTTTTTTTTTTTTTTAATTGATTCTGGAGAGAGACAAGCCACACCTGCCTCCTCTGAGGGACCCACAGCCCTCACTGTTCGCCATTGCCATTGATGGGCCAGTTCACGTGGTCAGGAGAGGCCAGGAAGGCCTTGATCTTGGGCCATGCACCGAGACAGGCACTCCCAAACACATCCTCACACCCATTGATTTCCTGTCAGAGAGGACACTGAGTGAAGTCAAGGGCATGTTGCAGCCAGGCGCCTGCGGTAGTCAGCCAGAGGAAGCCAGGCGCCCGGTCCAGGGGAGCAAGTGGCTCCTTAGAATGGTGATGGGTGGATCCAGCCAACTCCCCATAGGAGAAGAATTCACATACCACCAGCCAGCTTCATGCCTTTGTGAGATGCCAGGCAAGTCTCCTCACACGACAGACCACAATAGAGGCGTTGGGTTCCCATCATGGACCACGTGTGACTGACTTCTGCCTGAGGAGCCCCTGGCCATGTTAAGAATCTGATAATGCCCAGTGTCTGGAGTCAGCATGGAGATGGGGACAGTGGGCTTGGGAGCTGGACCACACCGGTTGGAACTCAGACCCTAGGGTTAACAGGCCAGGAAGTTTTGGCAGGATGCTGAGATTCCCAGAGACTTGGCTATAAAATAGGGATAATAAGGTCTGGGGAGATAGCTCAGCAAGTAAGAGCACTTACTGTGCAAGTCTGAGGGCCTGAAAGGGACTGAGTTACCTTTCCTAGCACCCATGTAAACAGATGGGCACGGTCACCCACATGTGTCACCCCAGTTCTGTGGAGAATGGAAACAGGAGAGTCGCTGAGGCTTGTGAAAAATGGCAGCTTCAGGTTCAGAGAAAAGCAGCACACAGGTGAGGGATAAGGTCAGCAACCTCTGCTTTCCCCACACACTCACGGGGTGTGCACATCTGCACACATACATGTGTACACCACACACGCCACACCACATGTACTACACACACACAGGTGCACACAAAACATAAAGATAATAATGCAAATATATATGTCAAAAACTGGAGGCTGATAACCAGGCTTGGTGTCACACGCCTTTAATCCCAGCACTTGGGAGGCAGAGGTAGGAGGATCACCATGAGTTTGAGGCCAGCCTGAGACTACATAGTGAATTCCAGGTCAGCCTGGGCCAGAGTGAAACCCTACCTCGAAAAACCAAAAATAGCCGGGTGTGGGGGCACACGCCTTTAATCCTAGCACTTGGAGACAGAGGTAGGATTGCTGTGAGTTCGAGGCAAGCCTGAGACTACATAGTGCATTCCAGGTCAGCCTGGGCTAGAGCAAGACCCTACCTTGAAAAACAAACAAACAAAATCTTGGTAATGTTTTCTCAATAATTTAAAATTTTCTAACAAGTTATCTTCATCTTGAGATCCTTCAATTTAAACTGGGGCCTGGGAAGACAGGTCAGTGGCTAAAGGCACTTGCTTGCAAAGCCTGCCAGCCCGGGTTCAATTCCCAAGTATTTGGGTATTAATTTGCATCGGCAAGAGGCCCTGGTGTGTCCATACACACGCATGTGCAAATAAATAAATAAAACTATTTAAAAAATAAACTCAGCACCCACCCATTACCAAGTAACAGTTTGCATAGTAGAACCAGAAAAAAGCAAATCTTCTAATTGTCAAATGTGGTCTTCAAATTGATGACAAAGATAATAAAATAGGAAAAAAATGTTCAGATAGCTTTGTGCAGTGGCAGTATCATAGCCAATGAGGTCCTATCATTCTTTTTTTGACTGTTATCTTTATGTGCATGATATGGGGGGATGTATGAGGGCAAGTGTGTACATGGCACGGCGCTTGTGTGGAGGTCAGACTACAATGTTGAGTGGCAGGTCTCACCTTCCACCATTTTTAAATCAGGATCTCTTGTGCCCTGTTTTGTACCCCAGGCTAGCTTACTCATGAGCTTCTGGGACATTCTGTCTCACCACAGGAGCATTGGGACGGCACAAGCCCCGCTTCACTCGGGAGCTGGGACTTGAACTCGGATTGTCACACTTTTGTAGCAAGTGCTATATCCACTGAGCTTCCTCCCTGGCCTACAATGACAATTTTTTTAAAAAACATTTTATTTACTTATTTTGAGAGAGAGGGAGGCAGATAGCAAATGGGCACACGAGGGCCTCTAGCCACTGCAAACGAACTCCAGACACATGTGCCACCTTGTATATCTGGCTTTATGTGGGTCCTGGAGAATCGAACCTGGGTCCTTTGGCTTTGCTAGCAAGCACCTCAACTGCTAAGCCATCTCTCCAACCCGTACTTTTCTCCTAAAATATTGTCATTGCAGGGCAATTAAGGCACCTGCCTTCAAAACCTAACAACTGGAGTTTGATTCCCCAGCACCCACACAAAGCCAGATTCACAAAAGGGGTGCATGCATCTGGAGTTCGTTTGCAGTAGCAGGAGGCCCTGGAGCACCCAGATTCTCTGCCTGGGTGGAGTCTGTGGAGCCACATGCTTCTTGGGGACCTCAGTGGACTCAAAGGCCACAAAGCTGAAATGCCACACACAGAGTCCAGGCAGGCAGGCAGGCAGGCCCCGGCTCTCAGCTGGGTCACTCACTCTCGACATGCACCCCAGAATGTTCTCTTGTGTGGCTCAGACACAGCCCAGAAAGTTGGCAAGCCAAAAGTGGCCTTTCAGCCAGAATCCACAGGAATCATATGATCAGAAGCCAGACTGCAAAGCCACTATTTCAGCAGATGCCTGTGTGTGAGGGTGACAGGGACAGGAGCCTGGCCCGCCACATAGACAACACACCGCCATAGAGGAAAACCCAAGAGAATGGAGATGAGCTGCCCCACCCCGGGGGCGGGGGGTTGCAGGAAGGAAGTTTATCTGGCAAAGACCGGGAGAACACTTGACTGGCCAGTCACACAGTCCCATCCCACAGTATGATGGCAACTGGTGGAGTGAAATCCACTAAATGACACCAGAAAAACTTCTTGGGCTGGGTAGATGGCTCAGCAGCTAAAGGAACATGCTTGCAAAGCTTGTAGGCCAGGATTTGATGCTCTAGTGCCCATGTAAAGCCAGATGTATTTGGAGTTCACTTGCAGTGGCAGGAGGCCCTAGCAAGTTCATAGCCTCTCTCTCTCTCTCTCTCTCTCTCGCTTGCTCACTTGCTTTCATGCACACACACTCTTGCTCTCACTCTCATTCTCAAATAAATAAATAAAAATATTAAGGCTAGGGAAATGGCTCATCAGTTATAGGTGCTTGCTTGCAAAGCCTAATGGCCCATTATCCACATAAAGCCAGAGGCACAAAGTGGTGCATGCATGTAAAGTTCATGTGCAGTGGCAAGAGGCCCTGATGCGCTCGCTCTCTTGCTCTCTCTCTCTCTCTTTCTCTCTTTGCAAGTAAATAAATAAAAATAATTTAAAAGCCAGGTGTAGGTGACGCACACCTTTAATCTCAGCACTCGGGAGGCAGAGGTAGGAGGATTGCCATGAGTTCGAGGCCACCCTGAAGAGAGTAGATTCTAGGTCAGCCTGGGCTAGAGTGAGCCCTATCTTAAAAAATAAAAATAAATAAATAAATAAATAAAAATAATTTTAAAACCTTGTTCTTCCCCCTAAGTGAATGGCATGAGATTCATGCCTGACGTAGACCTCCCACTGTTACCATGCTGTGCAGTGGGATTTGACCGTCCCACTTCACAGATGAGAATGGGAAGGAAGGGGAGTGAGCTGGCTGCCCAGTGGTAGGGGAATCATTAAGTAGTGGGAACACAATGTGACCCATGCCCCTGGTTTCATGATGTGATCTAGCATGTCTCTTCCTTTTTATAAAGGCATTTGGTGCTGTGGACATCTGTAATTTTGCTATTCGTTAAGTTACATCCCACAATTGGTGGCCTGTAGCCTGAAACTGTGAGCCAAAATCAGTCCTTCCTATGTTGCTTCTTGTCAAGCATTTTGTCTCAACAATGAGAAAAGTAACTAATACACTTATTTTTCTTTTTTAATTATTTTGTTTTTATCTGTTTATTTGAGAGAGGGAAAGAGGCAGAATGAGAGAGAGAGAGAGGGAGAGAGAGAGAGAGGGAGAATGGGCGCACCAGAGCCTCCAGCCACTGCAAAGAGCTCCAGATGCATGTGCCACGTTGTGCCTCTGGCTTAGGTGGGTCCCGGGGTATCGAACCGAGGTCCTATGGTTTTGCAGGCAAACACTTATCCACTAAGCCATCTCTCCAGCCCACGTATTTTTCCTTAAAGGACTTATCACAACCTGCCATTTTTGCTTTCTGTTTATTTTCTTTTACTTCCTGACCCATGAGATCTGGAGAGCAGAGGCCGTGAAGGTCTTGAACGTAGCTCTGTCTGCAGCAGTGGGCACTGTGTGCAGTAGTCTGCCCACGGCTGAGTGAACGCGGGGATGTCCTGCGGACAAGTCAGGACAGAGATGCTTCTCTGGGGCCGTCCTCCCAGCTTGTACATTGGCCCCCAAAGTTGTGCAACACAAGGGAGGTAAGAGTGGGCTTGGGAAGGTGCCAAGGTGGGAATGCCCAAGCCTTCCAAGGGTACAGAACACACTTCAGATATTCCCAAAGGACGAGGCCCAGGCGAAGGGCATGTCCATGGCAACACACAGACTGTGGGCACAGGGGCCAGAGGCTGTGCAAGCAGGCAGCCTGCAGATACACCCACAATGCAGCTTGTCCTCAAACCTGCCCCTGAAGTTTGCCAAATATTCTGGTACATTCCGTTGACTCTCCCTTCTGGTCTTGAGCAGTGGCAAACATATTAGAACCTCACCGTGGGCCTGCGGCGCGTGCCTGCACTCGGGGCTGGTTAAGCAAAGCCAGGGCGGGCCGAATTTCAGTGCTGAAGTGGTTTTTGGTGTTGGCAGCCTGCTACTTACTCTGTGTTTGAGGAGAGGCAGAAGAAAGTCTCTCTCTGCTGACAAACAAGACACCTTTATTACAGAAAACCCTAAAGATTCCACTCGGGAGGCAGAGGTAGGAGGATCACTGTGAGTTTGAGGCCAGCCTGAGACTATATAGTGAATTCCAGGTCAGCCTGAGCTAGAGTGAGACCCTACCTCAAAAAAAAAAAAAAATGGTTCTGGGAAAACTAGATGTCCTCATGCAAAAAAAAAAAAAAAAGTGTGCGATCTGTGTACATGCAGAGAAATGCACACATGCACGTGCACACACATGTGGAGACCAGGGGAGAATGTTGCTGTCTTTATTATTCCTCTGCTTTTTTTTTTATTTTATTTATTTTAGAGAGAGAGAGAGAGGGAGAAGCAGAGGGAGAGAGAGAGAATTGGCTTGCCAGGGCCTCAACCACTGAAATCCAACTCCAGACACTTGTGCCGCCTAGTGGGCTGGTGAGACCTTGCTCTTGCCTCACCTTTGTGCATCTGCCTAACGTGGGACCTGGAGAATTGAACATGAGTCCTTAGGCTTTGCAGGCAAGTGCCTTAACTGCTAAGCCATCTCTCCATCCCCCCCTTTTTTTTTAGATAGTCTTTTATGGAACCTGGAGCTGCTGTTTTTACAATCAGACTGGTTGACTAGCAAGCCCAGAGATTCTCCTGTCTCCACCCCCTCAACACTGGGGTAACTTTGTGTGTGTGTGTGTGTGTGTGTGTGTGTGTGTGTGTGTCCACCCTGGCTTTTTTCCGTGGAGCCTGGAGATTGAACTCAGATACTTATGCTTGCATAGAAAGTGCTTGTACATGCTGAGCTATCCCTGCCCCCCATCCCCATGTTTTTTTTTTTAATTTATTTATTTGAGAGCGACAGAGAGAAGGAGGCAGAGAGAGAGAGAGAGAGAGAGAGAGAGAGAGAGAGAATGGGTGCGCCAGAGCTTCCAGCCTCTGTAAACGAACTCCAGATGCGTGCGCCTCCTTGTGCATCTAGCTAACGTGGGTCCTGGTGAATTGAGCCTCGAACCCGGATCCTTAGGCTTCACAGGCAAGAGCTTAACCGCTAAGCCATCTCTCCAGCCCCCCATGGTTTGTTTTTGAAACAAGGTCTCTTGAAGTTCAGGCTGTCCTCAAACTCACTATGTAGCCATGGTTGGTCTTGAACTCCGCATCTTCCTGCCTTCACTTCCTGAGTGCTAAGATTACAGGCAGGCGCCGCCATGCCTGGTGTGATATAGGTACTTTTAGCAGTGTGGTTATCACACCGCAATATAATCTTAGTTTGCCATCCCTGCTTGGCTATGAGTGAAAAAGGAACAGAGCCTGCCTGTCACTCATCTTTACAGCCCTGACATAGGGCAGAGGCTTGACTGGCCCTTAACATATGCTTATTAAGTAAATGAAGGGTTGATTGGATGAATGAAGGGACAAATGACCACGAATCTGCCTCCCAAAGGGTAGTTCAATCTATCATTTGCTTATTTCCTATGTTCAGACATAAAGCTTAAATTAAACTCAGCAAATTTACACACAACACTTAGTGCATGCCCATCCTAAGCCAGGCACTGGAGATGCCAAGGCTGTTCTGGGACCCTCAGTGGCTCCCAGCCTGGGCACTGAGGCTGCTGGCAATACAGAGCTGGAAAGCCAGGCAGATCCACTTTCCCTGCAACAGGCCCGGCCTCTACCAAGGGCTCATTCAGGCTTCCAGCTGTGCCGCGTGAGTGGTGATAACAGCCGCCTCTTCCAGGTTGAGCATGGGCGAAAGGGGGTCCCTGTGGGCCACCATGCATGGAGCCCCAACCAAAGCCAGAGCACAGGTCCAGGGCATCGTACTCTTTTTAAGATCACCCGAAGACCTGGAAGGACGTTGGCCTGCGTATCAGAGGCTGATGATGGAGGGGAGGACAAAGGCCTTCCATCCACAGTCACCCTGGTGCCACCGCTGGCCAGAGGGCTTCTGTCCCAGAGCATCAGGCCCCTGCCGTGGGAGCAGGAGAAGGGGAACTGGAGGCAGAACACCTTTCTCAGAACCTTGAGAGTCACATCTGCTGAGGGACACTGGCTAGCAAGGGTCTTTTCTTGCTTTGGTGATTCCTTGGAAGGCCTAATGTGGAGCTGGAAGGCAGGAGGCAAACTCCTACTGGCCAGCTGCTCTCCTGCACTGAGTCATGTGACCTCCACTCTCAAGACCTGTGAGTCGAGCTCCAGGTGGGACATCCAGACCTAACCTGGACAGTGACAGGAGGCCGAGGTCCTATCTCAGATCTAACATGTGACAGAGCCCTCAGGGCCACCACATAGCCAGAGGTTGTGAGGGCAAGTGTACAAATGACAATAGAGACAGGAAGCAGAAAGAGGAGGGAGGGAAGGAAGGAGGGAGGGAGGAAGAGAGCAAGCCAGAAATACACGGGGATGGAAAAATGCGGAGATACAGGAAGAGAGAAACAGATAAATAGAAAGACATAGAGACAGCTGTGTGTGGTTCAGGGGCAGAGCGCTTATCTAGATGCATAGGCCCTGGGATTAATCCCCAGTACCAGAAAAAGGAAGGGAGAAGGAAGGAAGGGAGGGAGGGAGGGAAGGAGGGAGGAAAGAAGGGAGGAAGAAAGGGCACAGTGAGATAGAGCCAGAGGAAAAGACAGAGACAGCCGGGTGTGGTGGCACGCGCCCTTAATCCCAGCACTCAGGATGCAGAGGTAGGAGGATCACTGTGAGTTTGAGGCCATACTGAGACAATACAGTGAATTTCAGGTCAGCCTGGGCTAGAGTGAAACCCTACCTTGAAAAAGAAAGAAAGAAAGAAAGGAAAGAAAGAAAGAAAGAACAAAAGAAAGAAAGAAAGAAAGGAAGAAAGGAAGGAAGGAAGGAAGGAAGGAAGGAAGGAAGGAAGGAAGGAAGGAGAAAGAGAAGATACAAAGACAGGCACTGAGGCAGACAGAGACAATGGTTAAGTGATAGAGCACTTGTCTCGCATGCACAAGACCCTGGCTTCAATCCCCAGTAGCACAAAAAGAAGACAGTGAGAGGAACTGAGAGACAGTCACCCAGAGAGAAGGACAGAGGCTGAGATGGACAGACAGCAGACAGGCCTGGAAAGCAGAGCAGTGGGGGTGGCTCTGAGAGGTCTTGTGTCATTCCATCGCGTTGTCCCACCATCACAGAGGGCCTAAATTTGGAGTGAAAATGGCAAAGCCTCAAAGAGAAGGGACCCAGACACTCTGGAGTGACCTCATCAAACAGCTGCTGTCAGCAGCTGTGTTCTATTTATAGCTGAAACAAGAGCCTTTCTGACGGGGATACAAATTGCAGCACCTCCGTGTCACACGGGAGGCCGGGGTGTGCATTCATCTCGCGCTCAGGAAGTTGGCCATCACAAAATCCATTTTACTGATATTGCGAGGCCACTCCCCTTTTCTGCACACGCTGACATCTATTTGGTATACAAAGACGAAAAGTAAATGGACTCCTTTGTACAATGCACAATGTATAATTTATGGCAAATACAGTTCGTGTGAACCACCGTCTTGGAGCCTCCTGACTTGACATGAAGGGCTGGGTGCCCTGCTCATGCTGCAGCTGTGCCTTACAGAGCTCACTGTCAGCAACCTCACTAAGTTTCACAGACGTCATCTTAGACCACACCTTCAAGAAGAAAATTGGGCCAGAGAAATAGCTCAGCAGTTAAGGAGCTTGCCTACAAAGCCTAAAAACCAGGTTCAATTCTCCAGTACCCACATAAAGCCAGATGCACAAAGTAGCACATGCATCTGGAGTTCATTTGCAGTGGCTGGAGGCCCTGGTGTGCCCATTCTCTCTCTCTCTCCTTCTTCTTCTTCTCTGTCTTTCTCTCGAATAAATAAAAATATACAATAATAAAAAAGAAAAAATATTAAAAGCAGCGTACTGAGCCAGGCGTGGTGGTACATGCCTTTAATCCCAGCACTCCAGAGGCAGAGGTAGGAGGATTGCTATAATTTTAAGGACAGCCTGGGTCTACAGAGTTCCAGCTCAGCCTAGGCTAGAGTGAGACCCTGATTCAAAATAAACAGGTCTGGGAAGATGACTCAGTGATTAAATGCACTTGTTTGCAAAAGCCTGGCAGCCCAGGGTTCAGTTACCCAGTACCCATGTAAGGGCAGATGCACAAAGTGGTCCGTGTGTCTAGAGTTCCTTTGCAGTGGCAAGAGGCCCTGATGTACCCATTCTCTCTCTGCCTCTGCTCACAAATAAATAAAATGAAAATATCTTAAAAGAAATAAAAATTGGGCGTGGTGGCACACACCTTCAATCCCAGCACTTGGGATGCAGAGGTAAGAGGATCACCATGAGTTTGAGACCATCCTGAGACTACATAGTGAATTCCAAGTCAGCCTGGGCTAGAGTGAGACCCTACCTTGGAAAACAAACCAAAAAAAAAAAAAGACTGGAGAGATGGCTCAGCAGTTAAGGCACTTGCCTACAAAGTCTAATGACATGGGTTCAATTCTCCAGTACCCATGTAAAGCCAAAACCACAAAGTGGCAGGAGGCCCTGGTGCACCCATTTTCTCCATCTACCTCTTTCTCTTGCTCAAATAAATAAAATTTTTTCTTCTTAAAAAATAAATGAGGGCTGGGGGGATGGCTTAGTGGTTAAGGAGCTTGCCTGCAAAGCCAAAGGACCCAGGTTTGATTCCCCAGGACCCATGTAAGCCAGATGCATAAGGGGCACATGCATCTGGAGTTCATTTGCTGCAGCTGGGGGCCCTGGCGTGCCCATTCTCTCTCTCTCTTTCTCTCTCTCTCTCTCTCTCTCTCTCTCTCTCTCTGTCTGCCCCTCTGCATCTTTCTCTCACTCTCAAATAAATAAATAAAAATAAATTTCTTAAAAATAACTAAATAGGGATGGAGAGATGACTTAGTGGTTAATGCACATGCCTGTGAAGCCTAAGGATCCAGGTTCAATTCTCCAGGTCCCACATAAGCCAGATGCACATGGTGGTGCCTGCATCTGGAGTTGGTTTGCAGTGGCTGGAAACCCTGGCACATCCATTCTCTCTCTCCCTCTCTCTCCCTCATAAATAAATAAATAAAAATAAACCTTTAAAAATAGTAAGTAAATAAAGCCGGGTGTGGTGGTACACACCTTTAATCCCAGCACTCCAGAGCAGAGGTAGGAGGATTGCTATGATTTCAAGGCCACCCTGAGACTACATAGTTAATTCCAGGTAAGCCTGAGCTAGAGTGAGACCCTACCTCAGAAAAAAGCAAAATAAATAAATAAATGAAGAGCTGGGCATGGTGGTGCAGGCCTTTAATCTCAGCATTTGGGAGGCAGAGGTAGGCGGATCACAGTGAGGTGAGACTTAGACTACACAGTAAGTTCCAAGTTAGCATAGGCTAAAGGAAGATCCTACTTTGAAAAAAACCACAAAATAAATAAATGAATTTGAATGAATGAATAAATAAATAAATATATTGTTAAACACTTAAAAATATTCAAGCTGGTGCCGGAGATATGGCTTAGCCGTTAAGGCATCTGCCTGTAAAGCCAAAGGACCTTGGTTTGATTCCCCAGGACCCACATAAGCCAGATGTACAAGGGGTGCATGCATCTGGAGTTCATTTGCAGTGGTTGGAAGCCCTAGCACGCCCATTCTCTCTCCTCTCTCTTTCTCTCTCTCTCTCCCTCCCTCCCTCCCTCCCTCTTTCCCTCTCTCAAATAAATAAATAAAAATAAAATATTTTTAAAAACATTCAAGCTGCAGCAGGAAATTGTTCCCTGAGTCTGCTGGTGAATTAGTTAGCTCTAGAGTGTGCAGCCTTATGGGGAGAGGATCTGACTAGCACATAGAAGAGGATCTATATGGAGTGGCTGGGGAGAGATGGGACCGCTATCAGCTGGGCTGTCAGGGCAGGACATGGGCTGTGGTCATCTTCAGGCATCCCTTTATTTCACGTCCCTCTCTGCTCATCTCTGTTTGGATGCTTGCTCTCCCTCTCTCTATATACCAGGATAGAACTCACCTTCCAAACCCAGGATGGAGTGTGTCTACACTCTCCACTAGTCCTAGCAGGAAGGGATAAAACCCTCCCTGGCTTGTCCCTGGACCTAGAACTGCACCCTGTGTCCAGTGCCACAAACCCCTGTGACAGAGCCTCTTGTCCACCCTTTGGTCGAGGACTGGACTGCTCCCAGGACAATGGAAAGGCCCCAGTCTAGACAAGATATCCAGTGCCTGCAGGGACACTCAAGGAGCTCCATGAGTGTGACCTGCTATCAATATCTTTTTGCTTTTTTGAGAATTTTTTACTTTTCAGGTGGGAAGGATATTTCCTATCTTGCAGGTGACTGGAGAAGTTAAATGAGGTAATAGATGAAAAGCTACCTGGTGTTTGATCATCACGTAGACAGGCAGTGTGCTGGATGAGCATCCAATCAAACACAGCTTTATGGGAAGAAGGGGTTTATTTTAAGCCCTGGCCCCCAATAGATTCATGACTATCTCACATTGCAAACTGTATTCAGTCCAACTTCAAAGGTCCCCATCATCTTTACCAACTTTAAGATTGTTCCAAAGTCCCAATTCTCATGTGAGATTCAAGATTGTCTCTCAACTGTGAGTCCTATAAAATCAAAACAAGTTACATACTTCCAACATATAATGGCACAGAGTAAACATTTCCAGTGCTATAAGACATAACAAGGAGAAACTAGAACAATGCAAAATCAATAACTATCAAGTAAACAAACATCATAGTTCAAGTCCAACATCCATAATCAGTGACAAACAATCTCTGGATTTCCAATTTCTATCCCTCCAGCTTGGCTGAGTAGTGGGAGAAAACTTCCATCCAAGCCAGCTACACTCCATGGTAGCCCTTGCACAGTCCTGGTATATCCAATACATCTTTGAGTCTCCACTGCAGACCAATGTCCATCTTACAATGGCCTTACAATCAGGGACCTCATGCCCTACTTCATATGCTGTGTCTCAGCAATGGCTCCTGGAACCATGTGCACTTTATGACGTGCTTCTATGCATTTTTCATGCTTCCAAAATCAATACTAGGATTAAAGGAATGCCCCACCACACCTGGCTGCATTGTGTTTTTGAGACAAGATCTCCCTTGAATTTGCTCTCCTCCTGCCTCAGTCACTCACATCCCAAGTGCTGAAATCACAGCCTTTTGTCACCATGTTCCGTGTGATTTTGCATTTCCTTTAGACAGCTCAATCATCAGAAGGTTGTAGGCTCCTCCATCTCCACAGCCCTCTGCACTGCACTGGATCATGTGCTACCAGCCCTCGGGATTCACAGCAGGTGACTGAGACCCTGCAGCCTGTGGGTGGAGCACACCCATGAAGGAGAGGCACGCAGAGTTGTTGGGGCTGGAGGGAGTTGTCCTGCACTTAGGTGCAATTCTATCATTTTCTAATGCTCTTCTGGGACCTGGAGCAGATACTGGTGGTGCCCTAGCCTACCCGCTGTGCTTCTGGTAGCTTTGGTGGGCAGTGCAGGAAGGCTGTTGGCTTTCACTTTGGGACTCCTTCCTTCCCTTCTCTCCTTAAGGCTTCCACCCGCGCTGTGGAAGCTTGCCCAGCCCGCCAAAGACATAGGGCATGCAGGGACCAATTTCAACCACAGCAGGTGACGTTGGACACTTTCTCTTTGTCCTTCAGATGGAGACTTCTGAGGTATCTCTCACACTTCCCCTCTGGTGGCCTCTAGAGGGACTGAACCTCAGTCCCCAGGGAAACCCACCAGACCCTTCACAGTCTTTTCTCCTTTGTATGCCCATGACTTCATTGTACTCCATGTCCCCTCTCATGAGAGCCACTTGTCCCCAGGTTCTTGTCTCAGGGTCTGCCTTTGGGGAACTCAAACTAAGACACCCAGAGAGTCATGCTAGCTGAGCTGGAGTTGGTTCTAAAACTCTTCCTGTCTGGCCTTGCTTTAAATAGTAGCTATCAGAGCAGCAAGGGTGTGTGACGAGCTGTTCTAGAGTTTATCTAACTTTCCAGATGCCAGTGAACTGAGGGGATGCCCCACTTCCAACTGAGGAAGGAAGCTGGGTTTCAGGGCAATTTGCTATGAGCATGGGGTAGGCCTTTCTGGGTTCCTGAATGAACAAAAAGGGGAAAAAGAGGAACCCACCTGAGCAGCAGCACTTGTCTCTCTCTCTCTGCTTCCTGACCCACCCAGAGGAGAGCAAAGAGCCTCACACTTCTGCAGCCACAGACAAGAGCCACTCCTCTTGCCGTGCCTTCCCCACCATGATGGACTGTGACCTTCAAGCCCTGAGCCAAAGTGAACGCTTCCTCCTTTAAGTTGCTTCTTGTCAGGTATTTGACTATAGTAAGAAGAAAAGTAATGAATAGTAATAAATGGAAGGTTATGGAGACATAACCCCAAGATCAAGTCAGGAGAGTTAATCCTCTCCCTCCCCTTTGAGTTGTTAAAACTGCAGCCATAAATTCACAGGTTACAGCTTAATAAGCCAATGTGCTCTTTAGAAGGAGAAGCATCCAGAGATGGAGAAGGTAGGAAGTCATCACTGAGGATGCTCCTTGACTTGTCCCATGTCTTGGAGGGTGAGGCTGCACTTGAACTTGCCTGAGGGTGAGGCTAGCACACACACTATTGGAGTTGGAAGCACACTTAGGCATCATGGAAATTTCCTACAATCTCCTGTTTGAAAGAAGCCATTGGTAAAAGTACAGATATGGGCTGGAGAGATAGCTTAGTGGTTAAGGTGCCTGCCTGCAAAACCGAGGGACCCAGGTTCGATTCTCGAGGACCTACATAAGCCAGATGCACAAGGTGGCGCATGCATATGGAGTTCTATGGAGTTAGTTTGCAGTGGCTAGAGGCCCTGGCACACCCATTCTCTCTCTCTTTCTCCCTCCCCCCCCCCACGCAGTCTCAAATAAAAAATAAATAAAAAATTTAAAAGCACAGATATGAGTGACTTTCGTGTGCTTTGCTGTAGAAAGGGCTGGATCTTCCTTCTGCCGGTCATCTGTGGCTGTGGAATTTATTATGTCCTGTTTTGGTCTGCATCTACCAATATCCCCCAGAGGCTCATGGGTTAAGGTTTTGATTACCGACCACTGGGCTTTTGAGAGATACAGGTGCTAACTAACAGACATTATTCTATGCGACAGCACATTTGAGTGCTTTCATTTTATTTATTAATTTATGTGCGTGGTGTGTACATGTGCATACACGCTAACTTCCTCAGCTGACGAACCCACCTGCAGCTATTCAGAGGCAGGGCCGAGCTAGAAGACACACAGCCCTGCACGCTTGACTTTCAAGGGCGCATCTTGTCTCTGGACCTTCCTTTCTGTCTCCATGATACTCACCCTGACCTCAGACCCAAAGCAAAGGGAGGCAGCTCACCATGGATTGAAACATGAGCAGAAATGAATCTTTTGGGCAAAAGTGATGGCTTAGTGGTTAAGGCACTTGCCTGCGAAGCCTAAGGAGCCAGGTTCGATTCCCCAAGACCTACATAAGCCAGATGCACAAAGGGCACATGCATCTGGAGTTCATTTGCAGTGGCTGGAGGCCCTGGCGTGCTCATTCTGTCTCTTTCTCTCTCTCTCTCTCAAAAATAAATCAACAGCGCTGGAGAGATGGCTTAGTGGTTAAGGTGCTTGCCTGTGAAATCTAAGGACCCATGTTCAATTTTCCAGGTCACACATAAGCCAGATGCACAAGATTATGCAAGCACACAAGGTCACAGTGTGCACAAGGTGGTGCATGCACTTGGAAGTCAACTGCAGTGGCTGGAGGCCCTGGCATGCCAATTTCTCTCTCTTATAAAAAAAAATTTTTTAATACAAAAATAAATACTTAATCAATTTTTAAAATTAAAAATAAAAAGGAGCTGGAGAGATGGCTTAATGGTTAAAGCATTTGCCTGCAAAGCCAGAGGACCCAGGTTCGATTCCCCGGGACCCATAAGCCAGATGCACAAGGGGCACATGCAACTGGAGTTCGTTTGCAGTGGCTGAAGGCCCTGGAGCACCCATTTTCTCTCTGTCTGTCTGTCTCTCTCTCTCTGCTTACAAATAAATAAATAAATTTAAAATTATTAAAAAAATTAAATTTTAAATTTAAAAAATGAATCTTTTCTTCCTTAGGGGAGTTTTCTCAGATATTTTGTCTCAGTAACAAAAATAACTGATTAACACACCTTTGGAGACTCCAGAATATTCAATCCAGTAAAAATAAATCGTATATTTGAAAAGTCATTCAGAATATGCATGGCGCGCGCACACACACACACTGCCAGATTTTTCACGCTGCCTTTCTAAAGGAAACTGTTTTAAAAGGTCGCTTCCTGCCTGAACATCCATCAAAATGCCACAGACCATCTGGACGGATCGAGGCAGCACAATGAGAGGTCACATCCTCTGTGCATGGCCCATCACGGGAACTTCCGTCTAAATGGGAGCCTAGGACCCAGGCAACAGAAGAGTCACCGGCCCAGAGGAGGGGCAGTCTGGGGAACCTGGGCACCTGGGTGGCAGCTCCATGTGCAAGGACCTGCCGGGGGGGGGGGGCGGGGAGCACAGAGTGGAGAGAGCCTGGTGTGGCTGTGCACACCTTTAATCCCAGCATTTGGGGACCAAATATCTGGTGCCTTCCTTAATTGTTCTCCACTGTATTTTCTTTTTCATTTTTTTTTAAATTATTTATTTGAGAGAGAGAGGCAGAGAGGGGAAAAGAGGGAAAGAAAAGAAGAGAGAGAGAGAATGGGCGCACCGGGCATCCGGCCCTCTAGTGCATTTTCTGAGACAGTCACTGAACCCGGAGCTCACCTACTTGGCTAGTCTGCAAGCCCCAGGAATGCTCCTGTCTTGGGATGACAGGTGTACATGCTTGAGCAGCAAGCGATAAACTGACTAAGCCATCATCTCTTTATTTTATTTATTATCTTTTTAAAAATTTATCTTAGTTATTTGACAGAAAGATAGGAAGGGGGGAGAGGGAGAGAGAGAATGGGCACACCAGGGCCTCTAGCCACTGTAAATAAACTTCAGACACGTGCACCACCTTGTGTATCTGGCTTACGTGGGTCCTGGGGAATCGAACCTGGGTCCTTTGACTTCACAGGCAAATGCCTTAACCTCTAAGCCATCCCTCCAGCCCAAGTACCTTTATAAATGTGACCTGATAACCAAGCACTTCATTCGCAGCTCTGTGGAAATCCTCAGCCCTGAATCCCCACATTGGGGCCTGCACTGCCTCTCTGGGGAAGCCAGGGCCTCCTTCCATGCTAGGCAAGTTCTCTTCCAGACTTCCACCTCAGCTCCATGCTCCTTCAAGAAGCATGTTGCAGAGATAAACTGATTTTTCATACTGCCTTTCATGTTGGCAACTACACTTGTTGAGCAGTAGAGGCTGCTGTCTGTCTCTAAGTCATTCTTGGATGTCACAGTGGTAATTTGGAGAACTGTGCACAAAGCATCCTCATCCTGCTTCACAGATGGGGACAACAAGGCAGTTAATGGTGTGAAAACAAGAGCTGGTTCTCAGAGCACTAGGGAGGAAGTCAGGATTCAATCCTGCGATTTCCTGCTCAGCCTTATACCTCCTTTTCCCTGCTGTCTCCATGACATCTGCCAGGTCTGACTTCATCCATTCCTGCAGGAACTCACAATCCCAAAAAGACCGGGGACACGTGGGTACTGAGGGCCCCTCTCATGAAGTCTAAGACCAGCCTTGGCTGGGAGTCAGGGGACCCTGGCTGTGAGCACAGCTTCTGAGACTCCAGCAGGCGGCGCCACGATCACCTGCTCTGGAGCTCCAGGCTGCTGACCTCACAGACCCCCAACACACAGACCGGCCAACCAACAGAAGGAAAATCAAGGAGTTTCTTCTCCATCTGGACACACGACCAGAGCCAGCCTGCCCATCAGGGTTCACGTGGAGGCCGTGATGGTTAGTCTCTACTGTCCACTTGATTGAACCAGGAATCATGTCAGAGACTGGCTCTTGCACAGGCCTCTTCTGGCAACTCCAATATGCCAGGCTTGGCCATCCATCCTCAATAAGCCAATCAGAGGAAGGAAATCAGCCGGGTGTGGTGGCGCACACCTTTAATCCCAGCACTCAGGAGGAGAGGTAGGAGCACTGAGTTCAAGGCCACCCTGGAGCTCTAAGGGGGTTCCAGGTCAGCCTGGACTCGAGTGAGACCCTGCCACACACACACACACACACACACACACAGAGAGAGAGAGAGAGAGAGAGAGAGAGAGAGAGAGTAACATATCAGACTGGAGATATGGCTCAGCAGTTAAAGATGCTTGCTTGCAAAGCCTAAATTGTTTGCAAAGGCCTGGGTTTGATTCCCCAATACCCAAGTAGAGCCAGATACACAAAGTGGTTCACATGTCTGGAGTTGGTTTGCAGTGGCAGGGGGCGCTAGTGTGCCCATTCTCTTCTTCCTCTTGCAAGTAAATTTTTAAAATTTAGGTAAAATAAAAGAGCCAAATCAATAATGAAAAGCAGAAAAAGAAGATCTATTCAATGTGGCCATATTTAGAAAAGGAACAGAGATTCAGTGATACTCCCCTCCTGCCTTCAAGTCCCTATTTGGGGCCCTGACACATGAGATTTAGTTGTGTGCTTTTGTTGTTGTTGTTGTTTGAGGTAGGGTTTCACTCTAGCCCAGGCTGACCTGGAATTCACTATGGAGTCTCAGGGTGGCCTCGAACTCACGGTGATCCTCCTACCTTTGCCTCCAGAATGCTGGGATTAAAGGCGTGTGTCAACAAGGCTGGGCCAAGATTTAGGTTTAAATAGAGGGACAGAGGTCTGCATAGCTAAGCGATCCTGGTAAAGTGTGGTCCTACCCACCACTGTCTGGTGGATTTGTGATGACTGGTTTGTCAGCTTGGTGGGGCTGGGAATCATCTGGGATAGGCACTTCTGGTCTTTGAGGAAATTCCTAGATTGAGTTAACTCAGACGGTCAGACACACCCTAAATGTGGGCAGCACCATTTCATGGGACAGTCCCGGATCAAAAAGGAGAAACTGGAGTTAGGGATTTAGCTCAGTGGAAGAGAGCTCGCTCAGCAAACATGTGACCCTGAGTTAAGTTCTCAGTGCTGGAAAAGAAAGAAAAAAGCAAGGAAGGGAGAGAGGGAAAGAAGAAAGGAAGAAGGAAGGGAAAGGGGGGAGGATGGAGAGAGGAAGGGAAGAAACAGGAGAAAGCGAAAGCAGGTCACCAGCATTCATCTCTCTCTGCCTCCTGACTGTGGATGCCATGTGACCGGCAGCCACCTCACCCTCCTGCTGCCACGCCTTGCCCGCCATGGTGGACCGTACCCTCAAAACTGTGAGCCACGGCAAGCCCTCCTTCCCTTAAGTTGCTTTTGTTGCATATTTTGTTACAGCAATGAGAAAAGTAACTAATACAGGGTCTTTGATCGGAAGTAGGCAGGCCTGGGTGTGCAGATGGGGGTGGGCAGTCTGAGTTTGAGCTCTGAGTCTTGCTGGCTCCAGCTAGTAAGGAAACTGAATTGGGTTGTAGGACAACCATCAGTGAGTGAGTGAAAACAGAAAACTGGTCACTGGGCACACTCCAGTCAGCCCTCTCCTGCTTATTGACCTGAGCTGGTTCCTGCAATTTTTAGCCAAAGAACCTTAACTAACAAGCCTTTCCTGAGAGGCTTGCAGAGACAGCTCAGTCAGCAAAGGTATGCTCTGCAAGCATGAGGACCTGAGTTTGATCACAGAACCCACTAAACATCCCAGCACCGAGGGTGTGGGGACAGGCAGATCCCTGGCACTAACCGGTCAGCCATTCTAACCCTAAAAGAGAGCTCTAGGCTGAGATACCTTGTCTCAAAAAGATGCATGGTGCCAGGCGTGGTGGCGCACACCTTTAATCCCAGCACTGGGAAGGTAGAAGGATCACCATGAGTTGGAGGCCACCCTGAGACTACACAGTGAATTCCAGGTCAGCCTGGGCTAGAGTGAGACCCTACCTTGGAAAACAAAAACAAAACAAAACAAAAAAAGACTAAATGATGGCTGCTCTATGGAAGCAGTCATGGAGCTATGGGGCAGCCTAGAGCTCTGCTGGGTCAGCTCATGGTGACCGTGGCTGGGATGTCTGGCAGCAGACACTGAATCCCAGGCCTCTGAGAAATCAGTTTAATACCTTGGCAGGAGGAAGGGACGCTCCCTGGAAACTCAGAGACCCAATGAATCACCAAACCTCCTCCTCTTTGAACTCTAAGCCATAGGGAGTAGACCCCAGAGCACAGGTAAAGGTGACATCAGCTCTGAGGAGGGGTCTGCACAGCTCGGGTCTTTCTGAAGCTGTCAAAACTTATTCGGCCCCTACCAGCCCCCTGGAGGTGAAAGACCAAGCCCATCACCCTGAAGCCTAACTGATGCCCCCCGTTTGGCTCGTCTGAAGTCAGATGGGGAGCTGGGAAGATGGCTCAGCTGTTAAAGGCGCTTCCTCACAAAGGCTGCCAGTCTGAGTCCAATTCATTCAGGTAAATCCAGATGAGGTTCATTTGCAGTGACAAGAGACCCCGGTGTGCCCATGCACATATACAGACACATGTAAATAGGTTTTTCTGTGGGGTCGGGAGGGGGGAGGTTAGTGATTAAGGTGCTTGCTTGCCAAGCCTGAGGACCCTATTGGTTTGTAGATTTGGAGAGCATATCCCAGAGCCGGCCCACTTGAGCCAACCCGCCTAGGTAGTGCACTAGGCTGTGGGCAGAAGGGGGCACTGTAAGATCAGTCTCCATCAGACACAAGCTCTATTTTTTTTTTTTTGTTTGATTTTTTGAGGTAGGGTCTCACTCTACCCCCAGACTGACTGTGGTAGTTTTTTTTTTTTTTTCTTTTTTTTTTCGAGGTAGGGTCTCACTCTAGCCCAGGCTGATCTGGAATTCACTATGGAGTCTCAGGGTGGCCTCGAACTCACGGCAATCCTCCTACCTCTGCCTCCCAAGTGCTGGGATTAAAGGCGTGCGCCACCACACCCGGCTGACTGTGGTAGTTTGAATAGATGGCCCCCAATATATTCAGTGTTTTATTAGTTTGTAGTTTTCATCTGCAGCCACCAGGCTGGAGGCAATGTCACTGGGTGGATCTTAAGGTGTGGTGGTGGGTTTGAGATTCCAACCTAAAGGTATGCAAAGTGTGCCTAGCTGGAGTTCCTGAAGTTGCTGTGCTGTGTGGCTTTTGGCTTGTGCTTCTCTCTCTCTGCTTGGGCCTGTGAAGGCAGGCCAGTTTCTTCTGCCATTATGGAACTTCCCCTGCATCTGTAAGCTTCAGTAAATCCCTTCCTCTGTAACTGTGCCTGGTTTGGAAGTTCATCTTAGTGAACCTGAAGCTGTCTGCTACAGAAGTTGGTACTAAGAGTGGGGTGACATGAACCTGACCATGTGGATGTTGGTCTTTTGGAACTTTTGTTTCGGAGGAATGAACGTGGACTTGGTGCTTGCAACTGAAGATGCCTTCTGGAGAGGTAAGCCAAGTTTTATAGACTATTCTGATGAGAGTTTGAAATGCTAAGTGCAGACAGTATTGAACTTCAAGGCTTGGCTTATAAACTTTCTAAGGGGAAGAGAAGACTACAGAGGACTTTGTTGGAACTGGGATACTGGCATAAGGGCTGGCTGCATTCTGCTGCCCAGGCCCAAAGAGTTCTATAATGAAATTAGAGGTTTGTATGGTCACTGTAGTGGCCATCTTGTGTCCAACCAGTTTTAAGTAGTCCACCTAAGATGGGTCTTCTGAGCCTACAGGTAACATTCTCTCTCATTTGGTATGATCTTGATGGCATGCATACTGTCCTATCAAGTGTCCAGCTTCTGGCCAGGTGGTGGAATTAAGCTAAAGCCTCCTTGCTTGCCTGGGAATGGACATGTGACAAGGTCTGGTACCCTCCCTCTCAGGTCTTCCCATTGCTGCCCTCTGTCCCTAGGTGTGTAGGTGACGGTTTCTCCATGTTGGCCTCTATGGTTTCACTGAGGTGACTGACAGTGAAAGGGCGAGCTGGCATGAAGTCTGAGAAAGCACTTTTACCCAGCAATTTCGCTCCTCAGGGTCATTTGAAGGTCTACGGAATTCACCCATTGGATCTTAGGTGCTCTTATGTATGTATAGAAGGTGGGGTTATAATGGTGTTTGGGGGGTTCAAGAAAGGTCCTTGACCTCAAAACCCTGAGTTCATGTCAGTTTTTACCAAAGAATTGTAATGAAGCAAGACTGAAGGCCAGGCATGGTGGCGCACACCTTTAATCCCAGCATTTGGGATGCAAAGGTAGAAGGATCACTGGGAGTTTGAGGCCAGTTTGAGACTACATAGTGAGTTCAAGACCAGCCTGAGATTACATAGTGAATTCCAGGACAGCCTGGGCTAGCATGAGACCTACCTTGAAAAACAACAACAAATTATTATTATTATTATTATTATTATTATAAAATAAAGCAAGACTGAGAAGGTAATTATTTTAACATTTATTCAGGGCAAAGGAAAAGAAAGTACAGAGAGTTTCTGCCATGTGGAAGGCAGGAGGGGTAGGGAGCTCACATGGCAGTAGGGGCCGAGGTAGGAGTAAGGGGGTCCCATCTGCCCATCTCATCCCAGCAAAGCCGAGATGAGAAGGGCTTAGGGGAGAAGGGACCTGGAAATTCAAGAGAGGTGCCAAGCCAAAAAAGAGGGCTTGCCCACCTGGTAAGGATCTCCTTATAACCTTATTGTGGTGGGCTTTACCTTCAGGCTCAGGTGAGCCTCAGACTGGCTGGGGAAGAGGCCAGCCATGATGCCAAGCTCTGGGGCTGAGCTTCACCAACTGTAACGAGGTTTGGGGGGTTCAAGAAAGGTTCTTAAACTCCAAACCCTGAGTTTGTGTCTGTTTTACCAAATATTAAAATAAAACAAGACTGGGAAGGATAATTATGAAATTTATTCTGAAGTCAGGAGGGGTGAAAGAGAGTACGGGGCCAAGGAAGGGGAAATGGATGCACCACAAGGCCCGGGAGCCCATGTGGGATGTGAGAGCGGGCCCGAACCATGGACAGGGATTTAGAAAGAGAAGAAAGTGCACAGCACTCCTGCCTGGTGGGGGACAGAAGGGGTAGAGAGCCCATGTAGGAGGAGGAGGAGGAGTCCGGGAGGCTTCACAGGACCTGGAGGCTCAGGAGAGATGAACAATCAACAAAGGCTTGCCCACCTGGCAAGGATCTACTTAGAACCGCATTGTGGTGGGCCTCACCCTCAGACTCAGTGGGCCGCAGTGAGCTGACTCATGTGGACTCGTGGGGATGCCTCACCAAGAGGCCAGCCATGACATCAGGTTTGGGAGCTGAGCTTAACCAACCACAATGCCAGGTTCAGATTTAAATTCTAGGAAAGGGGAACTCCCTCCCATGGAAGGGCTCAGGTTGTTTATGGAAAAACAGATCTAGGAAATTCCTTTAGTCAAGAGATGAGGAGAGGAGCCAGGCATGGTGGCACTTGCCTCTAATCCCAGCAGAGATAGGAGGATCACTGTGAGTTTGAGGCTACCCTGAGACTACATAGTGAATTCTAGAGTGAAACCCTATCTTGAAAAACCAAAAAAAAAAAAAAGGTAAGGAGAAGTGAGATCCTTCTTTGATCTCTAGTAAGGTAGAGACTGCAAGGGTAGATGTAAGGACATTTCTGCCTTTGACTTTCAGGGCCCAGTCACCCTGAGAAGTACCTATCAGAGCTCCCCAACCCCCCTCAGGGGTCTTATCTCAGGGTTAGACTTATTTCCATATAGCCTGGGTTAAGATTTCATCTTTCATCACTGGCTGTCTCGAGACACAGACCAAACCAAGATGGGTGTGGTGGTCACGGCTGCTTTCCCGTGGGTCCCTGAATACGTGCAGCCCCCAGGGTGCAGCTGGCTGTGGTAGGAGAGCCCACAGCAAGCCCAGCTGTGTCTTTGTTCTCCACACAATAGCTGGCCCACTTCCTTCCCTCCCAGGTTCCTCCCCATGTCCTGTGGGACTTGCCTTTGTGACAGGTTTCACCTTTGCACACCCATTCCTCCAAGAGCTTAG
Organism: Dipus sagitta; assembly: GCA_036346955.1. Classification (NCBI taxonomy): domain Eukaryota; kingdom Metazoa; phylum Chordata; class Mammalia; order Rodentia; family Dipodidae; genus Dipus; species Dipus sagitta. Next base: position 172,220,696 of record CM070773.1, read on the forward strand.
AGGAGGCAATATGGGAACATTTTCTCCCCAACTGTCCCTTTTCCGGGTTCTAGGAGAGATTATCTGAGCCCCTGAGAATCCAGGAAAGACTGGAAAAGACCCACTGACCTGAGCCCCAAACAGAAGGATTTGGCCTCACGAGTTCTATAAGGGGGTGGCCCAGATTAGAAGAGAGCAGTGGAGCTGGCTGGGGTGGAGGCTCAGCTGGGAGGGCACCTGCCTGGCAGGCTCAGACCCCTGGCCTTGATCCCCAGCTTGATGCAGCAACTGGATGTGGTGGTTCATGCCTGCACTCCAAGCATGAATGCAGCAGGAGAATGAGAACTTCAAGGCCATCACTGGCTACGCAGTGACTTTGAGGCCAGCCTGGGCTACCTAAGACCCTGCCTCAAAGATGGAGAGGGGAAGAAAAGGGACAGAAGTGTCCTTAGGCCAGAGCCGAAGAAAGGGAATTCTTGACAAGTGACTCTTATTTGACAAGCCACCCTTCCAGCTACCATGCTCCTTAGCAGTCCATGGACATGAGATTCTGGACCCTTGGGTAAGCCAAGGGCACTGTGCTGAGGTCCCTCCACAGCCCTGTCCCAGCCGCTCAGGCAACCACACCTCTGGAGAGAGGAGACTTAATACCCAGTGCATCAGGAAAGCTGTCAGCGCAGTGACTTGTGTCTGTACTGGGATGTTAAGGGAGTCCTGATGGGGTGGGGAGATGGCTCAGAGGCCGAAAGCGCTTGCTTCAGAAGCCTGAAGACGAGTTCAGATCCCCAGAACCCACGTAAAGCCAGATGTAATGTGGCAACAAGAATGACCCAGTCTCTTGGGCTGGAGAGATGGCTTAGTGGTTAAGGTACTTGCCTGCAAAGCCTAAGAACTCAGGTACGATTTCCCAGTATCCATGTAGCCAGATGCACAAGGGGGCCCATGTATCGAGTTCATTTGCAATGGCCGGAGGCCCTGGCACACACATTCTCTCTCTCTCTCTCTCTCTCTCTCTCTCTCTCTCTCTCTCTCTGCCTTTCTCTCCCCGCCCCGCCAAATAAATGAAAATATTTTTTAAAAAGAATGAGGGCTGCATTTTTTTCTCTAGGTAATGAATGTCAAGAAACAGTTGATGTGGTCTGCACACTTGTGAGAAACATTGCTCACACACCCAGCTTGTTTCATGGTGGGAGTGTGTTAGTTTTACTAAGTCATGATAATTCTGTGATCATTAGTTTCTTAGGACATATTGTTCAGTCATTTTGTATTATCTTTCTCTGAACATGAACTTGCATGTAGGAAATAGTTTTTACATATCTTTAAAACTCCAAATAAAATTATTTAAAAACAAAACAACAAAAAAAAAAAGAATGAGGGCTGGAGAGATGGCTTAGTGGTTAAGGAACTTGCCTGGGAAGCCTAAGGACTCATATTTGACTCTCCAGATCCCACGTAAGCCAGACACACAATGACACAAGCACACAAGGTCACACATGAGCACAAGGGGGCACACGTGTCTGGAGTTCAATTGCAGTGGCTGGAGACCCTGGGATGTCAATTCTCTCTCTCTCTCTCTCACTCTCTCACTGTAACATAGAAAAAACAGGAGTTTGTTGGGCTTGCCTCAAAAAAACAAAGAAGAATAATCTGGGTGTAACGGCACACACCTTTAATCCCAGCATTTGGGAGGCAGAGGTAGGAGGATTGAAATGAGTTCAAGGCCACCCTGAGACTACATAGTGAATTCCAGGTCAGCCTGAGCTAGAGTGAGACCCTGACTCAAAAAACAAACAAAAAAGACCCAGTTTCAAACAAGGTGGAAGGTGAGGATAGATACCCTGACGTTGTCCTCTGATCACATGTTCACACATCCATAAACACACACACACACTTCTTGGAAAGAAAGGAAGGAGAGAGAGGGAGGGAGGAGATAGAAAAAAGAAAAAGGAAAAGAGAAATTAGTTCAAAATGATGAACTATACAGAACAGGAAAAAAAAAATGCAGAGTCCCCAGACAAGCACATCTGTATGTGTTTTTTTCAAACCCAGTGCACTAGGTTCCCTGTAGGAAATGTTCAGAGAGAGACGAGCCCGCAGTTCCTTCCTGCTTGCTTCTGAAAGGGCCTTGATGGCACCCGTGGGGAGGAAAACAGAGTCCTCTTTCAGCAACCACTGCTGAGAGAGGCTGCATTTCTCTCCCAAACCAGGCTGGAGTTCAAGAAGGGAAGTGAGCGTCTGGTGCTTGCACACCACCTGCCCCTCGCCCCCGCCCCGCGGTTCCTGCTCTCCCCACGCTGCTGGGGTACAGCACACGCAGGCTGAGGGGCCAGGCCACCAAGCTTCTGCTAAAGAAGATGCGAGCAGGGGGTGAGGTGTGCTGCCAACGCAGCGGATTTTATTTTCATAGTGCATGGACTTTGATTACCGCCCGCCATCCTTCCTTCCTTCCTTTTTTTTTTTTTTTTGGTTTTTAGAAGCAAAGCAGCTGTTCCTATCTCTTGGACCCAAAACAATGTATTCACTGTATCACTAGGATGGAAGGCAACCATTTCTAAGCTGACTCCACTGGACTGTGAAACAGGACAGGTTGGGCCCATACCCACCCACTTACAGTATCCATATTACTTTTCTTTTTTTATGTATTATTATTATTATATTATTATTTTGATTTTTTGAGGTAGGGTCTCACTCTAGCTCAGGCTGACCTGGAATTCACTATGTAGTCTCAGGGTGGCCTTGAACTCATGGCAATCCTCCTACTTCTGCCTCCTGAGTGCTGGGATTAAAGGCGCGTGCCACCATGCCTGGTTTACTTTCCTTTTATTAAAAAAAAATTATTTATTAAGCCAAACATGGTGGCGCATGCCTTTAATCCCAACACTCAGAAGGCAAAAGTAGGAGGATTGCTGTGAATTTGAGGCCAGCCTGAGACTACATAGTGAATTCCAGGTCAGCCTGGGCTAGAGTGAAACCCTACCTCGAAAAACTTCATACACAAAAACCAATAAAATCTGTGTTCAGAATTTGTTTAAAGGGCTGGAGAAATGGCTTAGCATTTAAGGCGCTTACCTGCAAAGGACCCATGTTTGACTCTCCAGATTCCATGTAAGCCAGATGCATAAAGGTGAGGCAAGCACAAGGTCACACATGTCCACTAGGTGGGACAAGCATCTAGTGTTCAATTTCAGTGGCTGAGGCCCTGGCACACCAATTCTCTCTTGCTTGTGCTCTCTAAAAAAAAAAAAAGAATTTGTTTTTGTTTTAAAAAATTTATTTCTTTATTAGCCAGATGTGGTGGTGTATGCCTTTAATCCCAGCACTTGGGAGGCAGAGGTAGGAGGATTGCCTTGAGTTTGAAGCCACCCTGAGACTACTTAGTGGATTCCAGGTCAGTCTGAGCTAGAGTGAGACCCTACCTTGAAAAACAAAAACAAAAAAATTATGTATATATATATATGCAAGTAGAGAGAGAGAAAGAAAATGGGCATGTCAGGGCTTCCAGCCATTGTAAACAAACTCCAGATGTATGCATCACTTTGTGCATCTGGCTTTATGATGGTAATGGAGAAGTGAACTTTGTCTTTGCAGGCAAGCGCCTTAACTGCTGAGCCAGCTCTCCAGCCCTGCATTATTTCTCTTATTGCTGTAACCATATGGCTGACAAGAACAATTTAAGGCAGGAGGGGCTGATTTTGGCTCACAGTTTCAGGGTATCCAGACTATCACAGCAGTGGCGGGACATTAGGCAGCAGGTTACACTGCACCACAGTGAGAAAGCAGAGAAATGAGCTTTGGGCTCAGCTTTTCTCATTTGAGTTCAGTCTGGGACCCCAGCCTGTGGGAATGTGCAGCCCATGTTCAGGGTGGCTCTTCCCTACTTGGTTAAACCTCTCTGGAAGCACCCCACCCCAGATCCACCCAAAGTGTATTTGCATGGTGTTTCCAAGTCCCATCAAGTATCTTTAGAGGTTGAAAACAAAAACCACTGGAGAGGTTCTGCAAAGTGCAAAGCTAATGCCCCTTCGGTCTGTTCAGCGGGAAGCGCCATCCCAAGCACCGTGATGGAAGTCGGTTGATGCACTTCCTCGCCTGATGATTATTTCATGACCTTGTGTGACTTCATAAATTAATTCACAGAAGTAATGAATAAAGAATGAACTGATCCCCTAAGTACTTAAGGAACCTGCAGATGGAAAGCCTGGGGAAGGCCATTTAATGGGATCTAGGCTCAGATGTTGTCACTTCTGGGGCAGAATGGATGTCTGTCTTGGAGTAGCACACCCTCCCTTGTCAGGGCTGCTCATTTCTTCCCCTTCCTGATGAGACAGTTCTACTCAGGTTCACAAAGAACAAAGGCCTTATGTGAAGGTTGCATAAGTTAGTGTTCCGAAAATTCATTAGGACATAAGAATTCTTTCTTTCCTTTTATTTTAAGATAAGGTCTCATGTATTCCAGGCTTCAAACTCTCTATGTAATTGAGGATGACCTTGAATTTCTGATTCTCTTGCCTCCACCTCCTAAGTGTTGAGATGCCCTACCATGCCCAGTTCATTCAGTCTTGGAGATCAAACCCAGACAAGCACTCTACCATCTCAGCCACATCCCCGATGTGTGAAGCAGTCTCTTTTTCTCCCCTCTCCCCTCCTTCCCCCCTCACTCCTTCTGTCTCTGTCTTTCTGTCTTCCTTCCTTCCTTCTTTCTTTTAGGCATGGTCTTGTTATGTATGTAGCCCAGGTTGGCCTCAAACTCACAATCCTCTTGCTTCTGCCTCCAACATTCTGGGATTACCAGGCGTGTACCACAACACCAATGGCAGAGTTTCTTGTTTAATGCACCTGTAGTACACAGCTTTACAATGCTGTGATGAACCAGGCACAGTTTATAGGAGGAATGGGATTTACTGAAGCTTACAGATCTGTTGCAGTCAGGATTGCATCGCTGGCAGAAAACACCCGACCAAGAGCAGCTTGTGGGAAGGGGAAAAAGGTTTATTTTGGCTTACAGACTTGAGAGGAAGCTCCATGATAGCAAGGGAAAATGATGGCATGAGCAGAGGGTGGACATCACCTCCTCACCAAAATCAGGTGGACAATGGCAACAGGAGAGTGTGTCAAACACTGGCAAGGAGAAATTGACTATAATACCCATAAGCTTGCCCCCAACAATACACTGCCTCTAGGATGCATTGATTCCCAAATCTCCATCAGCTGGGAACCTAGCATTGAGAACACCTGAGTTTATTAGGAACACCTGAATCAAATCATCACATTCCTCCCCTACTCCCAATAAGCTGATAACCATCTATGATGTAAAATGTAATACATTCAGTACAACTTTAAAAGTCCTCATAGTTTCATCAATCCTAATGATGATCAAACATTCCCATAGTCCTAGATCTTTTAACTGAACCATAATACCAAAAAAAAAAAAAACCTAAAAACCCATAATGGCACAGAATAAACACTCCTACTGGAAAAGATGGCATTGGCATAGCAATATATATATATATATATATATTCAACCAATACAAGATTTAAACAGGGCAAACATCAAACTTTGTAGCTCCAAGTCCAACAACTCTAGTCAGTGACAAATCCCCAAGTCTGATAATTCTAACCAGCAACAAGTCTCTGGAGTTCCAATTCTGCCCCTCCAGCTAGGCTACTCACAGTCCTGGAAAACCTCATCCAGGGGAGTAGTTCTCCTTAGCAGCTATCTTGTGGTCCCACCATCCACTGGGTCTCCACTGCAACCCTTGGTCCATCCTCATGGCTCTGTCAGGTCTCCATTCAGGCATCCAGCAAACCTGCTTCACACTGCCCATAGCCATTTCCAAAACACGAGACCATGTTGCAAATTCAATGACTCTTTCCTGCATTTATTAATTCCATAATACCAGGTGGAATGCCAAGTTGTTAATCCCGGGTGGGGGGAGGATAAAGCAGACTTTGAAGAACTGGACACTCCTTCAGCATTCAGGCCCCCTCAAAAGACTGCATTCTTTCTGTTGTCCCAGTGCAGGTCAGCTGGCCCAATTTCAATGGTTGGAATCTCTCATGGAATTGCAGCAGAATGAGCAGAAGTTTCAGCCCAAAGATGTCATTTTTTCTGTGCCATATCCTTCTGCTCACATCAGTCCATTTCTATGCAATGCAACCTTGCACAAGTTCTCAGGACACAGGCATAACAGCAAGCCTCTCACACAAACTGTTTCTAACCCAGCCTAGGCAAAGCTCTTTCTCACCGTCATAAGCCAAACCTCACAGCCCATAGTTCTTACTGTATTCAAATCTTTCAATTCTGACCAGAATGGTCCATCAAGCTGTACTTACAGCACTGCAAAGCATCTCTTAGGCCAAGATTTCGAATTCTTCCACATTCTCCTGCAAAGCAGTTCCAAAAGGTCAAAGCCACAGAGTCAGGTTTCTATCAGCAGTGATCCCACTCCTCTGGTACCCACTTTACTGTTGCAGTCAGGTTTGTATTGCTGGCAGGAAACACCTGACCAAGAGCAGCTTGTGGGGGAAAAAAAAGTCTATTTTGGCTTACAGACTCGAAGGGAAATTCCAAAATGGCAGAGGAAAATGATGGCCTGAGTAGAGGGTGGACATCACCCCCTGGCCAACATAAGGTGGGCAACAGCAATAGGAGAATGTGCCAAACACTGGCAAGGGGACACTGGCTATAACACCCATAAGCCCACCCCCAACAATACACTGCCTCCAGGAGGCATTGATTCCCAAATCACCACCAGCTGGGAACCTAACATTCAGAACACCTGAGTTTATGGGGGCCACCTGAATCACACCACCACACTATCTAAGAGAAGTTCCATAGTGGTGGAAGAAGCTGGGCCGCTTTACAAAGATCCATGTAGAGAGAGAAGCAGCTGCCACCTACCACAAGAAAGCACCCTCCAGAAACCCCGCAGGACTCAGACTGCTCTCTGCACAACTGAGCCTGGAATTCAGATCTGCCCCCACTAACACCTGAAGACTGGACCCCAGGATGCATCCACAATGACACCTTGTCTATCCAGAAGGCTGGAGACCTAAAGCACACGCTTTAGTAAACTCCTGAATCGCCGGGTGTGGCGGCGCACGCCTTTAATCCCAGCGCTCGGGAGGCAGAGGTTCCCAGCTGATGGAGATTTGGGGATTAACGCCTCCTGGAGGCAGTGTGTTGCTGGGGGCGGGCTTTGGGTGTTATAGCCAGTTTCCCTTTGTCAGTGTTTGGTACGCTCTGCTGTTGCTAGGGTGCACTTTATGTTGGCCAGGGGGTGATGTCCACCCTCTGCTCATGCCATCGTTTTCCCCTGCCATCATGGAGCTTCCCCTTGAGTCTATAGGCCAAAATAAACCTTTTTTCCCACAAGCTGCTTTTGGTCGGGTGATTTCTACCAGCAATGCGAACCTGACTGCAACAACAGGCATTTACCAACACAGTGGGGACCACAGGCAGGCAGGTGACAGCAAACTAGGAAGTCCTCTGCTACAGAGTTCCGAGGCTCTCTGATGATGTTCTTAGCTTTGGGATTGGTGGAAGCCAGTGACCTGCTAAGTTTATGTTTATTTCATTTTTTATTTTGGGGTTTTTGGGATAGGGTCTCCCTCTAGCCCAAGATATAGTCTCAAGGTAGTCTTGAACTCACAGCAATCCTCCTACCTCTGCCTCCCAAGTGCTAGGATTAAAGGCATGTGCCACCATGTCTGGCCCTAAATTAATATATTTAAAGAGATCTTACCTGGACTAAGATATGGCTCAATGGGTAGAGCGCTTGCCTTGAAAGCATGTGACCCTGAGTTTGACCCCACAACCCACATAAAAACTGAGTATGGGCTGTAGAGATGGCTTAGCGGTTAAGGCACTTGCCTGCAAGGCCTAAGGACTCAGGTTCGATTCCCCAGTACCTACATAAACCAGATGCACAAGGTGGCGCTGTGTCTGGAGTTTGTTTGCAGTGGCTGGAGGCCCTGGCACACCCGTTCTCTCTCTCTTTCTCTCTGTGTGTCTCTATCTCTCTGCCTCTTTCTCTCTCTCTCTCTCTCAATTAAATAAATAAATAAAAAAATTTTAAAGACTGAGCTTGGTGGTATGTGCCTAGAATCTTAAGATTAAGGCAGTAGAGGCAGGAGAATCCCTGCGGCTTGCTGGCCAGACATCCTCGTCTAGCCTGCTTGGTGAGTTCCACAGCAATGAGAGAGCCCGTCTCACAGGTGGATGGTGCCTGAGGAAGAGCACCTGAAGCTGTCCTCCGGTCACCTAATGAATATGTACACACACAGGTAAATATGTATACACATATGCATTTAAACAGTTCTATCTAATAGTCAAAGGATGTTAGGGGCTGGAGATATGGCTCAGCAGTTAAAGGTGCTTGCTTGCAAAGGTGGATGGCCTGGGTTCTATTCCCTAGTGCCCACAGAAATCCAGATGTACAAAGTGGCACGTGCGTCTACAGTTTATTTGCAGCAACAGGAGGCCCTGGTTTGCCCAATCTCCTCCCTTTCTCTCTGAAGTAAATAAAAATGAAAAAAAAAATAATTAAAAGGATGTTAGGTCAGACCAAGAGGTCAGCGATAAATGATTATTAAGGGGCCCAAAGATAGCCTAAGATGGGGCTGGGAAGATGGCTCAGTGGCGAAAGGTGCTTGTTGAAAAGCCTGCTGGCCAGGGTTCAATCCCCAAGCCACCCACATAAGATGGACCCAAAATGTGATGCACGTGTCTGGTGTTTACAGTAACAAGAAGCCATGGCATGCCTGTACACACACACACACACACACACACACACACACGCTTAATAAAAGACAGCCCAAGGTATCTTTTGGCCTATAGAAGTTCTAATCAGTTGTTCAGTTTTCAGAATCTTCCACACAGGCGTGACTTTTTAGGGTACTTGAGGGAGGATCTTATCACTAGGGTAGCATAGTGCTAACCTCAGACCAGGGCCTGGGATATAGCACAGCAGAGCAGGTTGCTCTGGCTACTCTGTGACCCTCCAGTTCTGTGGCGGGACAGTGGAGCAGCCTGTCACGTCGGCTCCATCGCTCACAGCTGGCCGTGCTGACTCAATGAGGAGTCTGGAGCGAGTCCTCCCGTGCTTCTGCACCTTCGCCTACAAGACGCCCTTCTGCCTGCCCTCCTGAGACAGAGAAAGACAGAAAGAGGCAAAGGGAGAGAGAGAGAGGGAATGGGCACACCAGGGCCTCCAGCCACTCACTGCAAACGAACTCCAGACGCATGTGACCCCTTGTGCAGCTGGCTTACGTGGGTCCTGGGGAATCAAACCGGGGTCCTTTGGCTTTGGAGGCAAACGACTTAACCACTAAGACATCTCTCCAGCCCTGATGTACCTAATTTTATACCTAGTACTAAGCATTATATGTTCCACACATTCAATCCATGTTGAGTGAATAAATGATAATAAATCCACACTTAGCATTTATGTGTCTCATAATAATGACTGATTGTTCTTTCTTTTTTTTTTTTTGTTTATTTTTCCTCTCTCTCTTCTTGTAATATTGGAGATAGAACTTGGGGTCTCACAAATAGTAGGAAGACCTTCATCACTGAGCCACATCTCTAGCCCTCTGTATACCTTTTATTTTCATTCTGAGATATGATCTCACTAGGTTGCGTAGGCTAGCCTTGTACTGGCTCTGTAGCCCAGGTTGGACTTGGATTTATTATCTTCTGCCTTAGCCTCCCAAGTAGCTGAGCTTGCAGGTCTTTGCCATCAGGTCTGGCTCTGATTTCTATTTTGCTGAGCTCCACAAATACTGAGTGTATGTTATCCCTTAGGAGGAAAAAATCTCTTTTTAGCCATTTGACCAGATTCGCAATAAAACATTAACTTTGGTGGAAAATTGACTCACCTCTGATTCTTTCTAGCAAAAAATAAAAAATAGGGCTGGAGAGATGGCTTAGTGGTTAAGGAGTTTGCCTGCATAACCTAAAGACTAAGGTTTGATTCCCCAGGACCCACGTAAGCTAGATGTACAAGGTGGTGCATGCATCTGGAGTTTGTTTGCAGTAGCTAAAGACCCAGGTGTGCCCATTCTCTCTCTCTCTCACTCAAATAAATAAACATTTTAAAAAAGAAAAAAAGCTGGGTGTGGTGGCGCACCCCTTTAATCCCAGCACTCAGGAGGCAGAGGTAAGAGGATTGCCAAGGCCACCCTGAGACTCCATAGTGAATTTCCGGTCAGCCTGGGCTAGAGTGAGACCCTACCTTGAAAAACCAAAAATAAATAAATAAACCAAAATTAAAAAAAAAAAAAAAACAGGTTATGGAATGAGGTGAGGGAACTCTCTCTTGACTCCCGAACCTCCAGGTTCTGGTAATTCTCCCCTGACCTCTCTCTATGCCCTCTTGCCCTCCGCATGGCAGGAACTCTGTGTGTTCTTTTCTTTCCTTTTCTTTTTTTTTGGTTTTTCGAGGTAGGGTCTTGCTCTAGCCCAGGCGGAACTGGAATTCACTATGTAGTCTCAGGGTGGCCTCATGGCAATCCTCCTACCTCTGCCTCCTGAGTGCTGGGATTAAAGGCATGCGCCACCACACCCGGCTCATTCCTTATCTTAATCTAATAAAGGCTCTCTAAAGTTTACCCATTTCTCTATGGATTTTAAATTCATAAGATGAGAATGTGAGGTACCCTAAATTTACAGTTCATTGGCATACTGGTGTATTGGCAAGGAACCCCAAAATTCTTGGTGGCTTGTGCCTGTAATCCCAGCACTCAGAAGGCTGAGAGGCAGGAGAATCTTGGGTCAAAAAAAAAAGCTACTTCTCTTAATATTCACACCCTTATATTAATGCTACTCTCACTTTTGCTAGAGAACCTTCTCTTTTCAGATGGCAGTGACCTTGGGATGACTCAGAAGGTATCATGGTGCTGGAAAGAAGTGACAGGAGTGCTCAGCACTGCAATATCTCTGTCACACCTTCCAAGGCTCAGGGTCTATTGCGGAAGAGGTGGCGGAAAGAATGTAAGAGCCAAAGGAAGGCTGGGACTCCTTATAAAGTGCTCCCCTAGACACAAAATGGCCTGGATATCCATGACCTCACAGTGCCTGGCACTACCTACATAAGACCATCATAATAGGAGGAAAAGATCATGACATCAAAATAAAAGAGAGACTGATTGAGAGGGGGAGGGGATATGATGGAGAATGAAGTTTCAAAGGGGAAAGTGGGGTGGGGGGAGGGCATTACCATGGAATATTGTTTACAATCATGGAAGTTGTTAATAAAAAATAATAAATAAAAAAATAAAATAAAATAAAAGAGAGAAAATTAACAAAACAAAAAAAAGAAGAAAAACTAACCAGTCATGGTGGCGCACACCTTTAATCCCAGCACTCAGGAGGCAGAGGTAGGAGGATCACTGTGAGTTCAAGGCCACCTGAGACTACATAGTTAAGTCCAGGTCAGCCTGGGCTAGAGTGACACCCTATCTCAAAAAAAAAAAAAAAAAGACACTTTCAATTTATAGTAAATTTGCCTGGAGTGAATGTATCATTTTTTCCCACTTGTTTATTAAACTGAGACTACATAGTGAATTCCAGGTCAGTCTGGGTTAGAGCAAAACCCTACCTTGAAACTCCCCACCAAAACAAAAGTTAAGTGAAAGAAGTCAAATGCAAAGGGACACTAAGTATGTGATTCTACTCCTGAGAAATTCCCAGACAAATGGGGGGAAAGAGATAGTGGCTTTGTTGTGACCTAGAACTAGGAGCAGGGAGGTGAGGTCACCACAGATAGAAGAGAGAAGTCTTGGTCTAGAGAGATGGCTTAGCAGTTAAGGTGCTTGCCTACAAAGCCAAAGAACCCAGGTTTGATTCCCCAGGATCCATGTAAGCCAGATGTACAATGGGGCACATGCATTTGGAGTTCATTTGCAGTGTCTGGATGCCCTGGTGTGCCCATTCTCTCTCTCTTCCTCTCTGCCTCTTTCCCTCTTGCTTGCAAATAAATAAATAAATAAATATTAAAATATTTTTAGAAAGAAGAGAGGGGCTGGAGAAATGGCTTAGCCATTAAGGCGTTTGCCTGCGAAGCCTAAGGACTGGGATTTGATTCCCCAGGACCCACATAAGCCAGATGCACAAGGGGGTGAATGCGTCTGGAGTTTGTCTGCAGTGTCTGGAGGCCCTGGCATGCCCATTCTCTCTCTCTCTCTGCCTCTTCCTCTGTTTCTCTCTCTCAAATAAATAAATAAATAACATATTTAAATTTTTTTCGCTTATTTTTATTTATTTATTTGAGAGCAACAGACAGAGAGAGAAAGAGGCAGAGAGAGAGAGAGAATGGGTGCGCCAGGGCCTCCAACCACTGCAAATGAACTCTAGACACGTGCCTCCCCTTGTGCATCTGGCTAATGTGGGTCCTGGGGAATCAAGCCTTGAACCGGGGTCCTTAGGCTTCATAGGCAAGTGCTTAACTGCTAAGTCATTTCTCCAGCCCAATAACATATTTTTAAAAAAGAAGAGAGAGGTCTTCCCAGAAAGAGTGGAGTACCTTAAAATTGAATTGTGGTGATAGTGTCAAAACTGTAAATGTACTAAGAAAAAAAAAATCACTGAACTCTATACCTAAAATAGCACACGATTTATACTCAATGTCTTATTCTGAGCTGGCATAATCAATTGCCAAACACCTGGGTGTCTTATAAATAACAAATTCATCTCTCAAAGCTCTGGATTTGGAAGTCAAAGACTAGGGTACAACTAAGCTGGAATCCGTGAGGGCCTACTGTAGGTGCAAGCTCTTGACTTCTTGCTATGTGGTCATAAGACAGGAAGAGTGGCTCAGCTCTCTGCTATCTGTATGGGCACTAACCCCATTTGTTTTCTGAGGCAAGCGCAATAGACTGGCCTTTTTTTTTTTAATGCAAGAGAGAGAGAGAAATTGGTGTGCCAGGGCCTCCAGCCACTGCAATCAAACTCCAGCCCCGTGCACCCCCTTGTGCACATGTGCAACCTTGCACTCTTGCATCACTGTGCATCTGACTTACATGGGACCTGGAGAGTCGAACATGAGTCTTTAGGCTTTGCAGGCAAGCGCCTTAACTGCTATGCCATCTCTCTAGCCTGCTACCCCATTTTTGAGGGATCTACCTTTATGATGTAATACTCCTGTCGGCTAATGCCATTGCATTGGGAATTAGATTTCACAATATGACTTTTTGGAGGGGAAACATTTAATCTATAATGGTTTCTATTTTTAGTGTGTGTATATATATAAATTATGCTACAGTGTGTGTGAGCATGCATGTGTATGCTGCATACGTGTATGTACAGATGTGCATGTTCCGTGAGCATGAGTGCAAAGGCCAGAGGAGGACCTCAGTTGTCCTTCTCTATTGTTTTTCTGCCTTATTTCCCTGAGACAGAGTCTCTCATTGAATCTAAGATTCCCAGTTTTTTAAAATATTTTATTTATTTATTTATTTGACAAGAGAGAGAGAGAGAGAGAGAGAGAGAATGGGCACGCCAGGGCCTCCAACCACTGCAAATAAACTCCAGATGCATGCACCCCGTTGGGTATCTGGCTAACATGGGTCCTGGGGAATTGAACCTGGATCCTTTGGCTTTGCAGGCAAATGCCTTAACTGCTAAGCCATCCCTCCAGCCTGGCTCCCTGTTATTTTTGCTGTTGTTGTTGTTAGATTGGTTGACCAGTGAGTCCTATCGAGCATCTTTCCAGTACTGGAGTTCCACATGTATATGACGAAGCCCAGCTTTTTTTGTGGGTGCTGGGAATCAAACTCAGGTCCTCAGCTTGCACAGCAAGTTCTCTTACCTGCTGAGCCATCTCCCCTACATAAAACCATGGTGGTGCACGCCTTTAATCCCAGCACTTGGGAGGCAGAGGCAGGAGAATCGCTGTGAGTTTGAGGCCACCCTGAGACTACATAGTGACTTCCAGGTCAACCTGGGCTAGAGTAAGATCGTACCTTGAAAAACAAAAACAAAAAAATTAAAAGAAATAAGCCAGGTGTGGTGGCATACACTTTTAACCCCAGCACTCAGGAGGCAAAGGTAAGAGGATTGCTGAGTTCAAGTCCAGCCTGGGACTACAGAATGTAAAGAAAAACAAATAAATAAATAACATGTGTCCTTTTGATATTAAGTGTTTATTTTCTCAGTTGTTTTTTTCTAGTAAGATACTGAAAAATTTCAGTTTATGTCTTTCAAGCATGGTGTCACAGTATTTGAGGACTCTGAGAACATAGAAAATAGTCAAGCCGGGCTTGGTGACACAGGCACTCGGGCGGCAGAGGCAGGAGGATCACTGTGAGTTTGAGACCACCTTGAGACTACATAATGAATTCCAGGTCAGCCTGAGCTAAAGTGAGACCCTACCTCAAAAAAGAAAGAAAGGAAGAGAGGAAGGAAGGGAGGGAGGGAGGGAAGGGAAGGGAAGGGAAGGGAAGGGAAGGGAAGGGAAGGGAAGGGAAGGGAAGGGAGGAAGGAGGGAGGGAGGGAAAAAGGAAGGAAGGAGAGAGAGAGAGAGAGAAAATAGTCAAGTGGAGCTGGCAGAGGCAGCTCTTTGGTGTGGCTCTTTCGCATCCCCAGCCAGGTGCAGTTGGGTCTCGGCCCCCTCTCCCCCACCCCCGCACTCTCTGCACCCCCTAGCCTCTCCCATGCTCTGCCTGAGCTACCCTGGGAGACTCCAGGCAAACAGCCTGCAAGGGTAGGATGCCCCTTATTTGGTCCTGTTTCTCCCAGGGGTCCCGGTCACTTGTTGCCCCCATTCTCCTCTCTCAGAGGTGCTGCTCCTTATGTTTGGATATGAGCCTAGTTTTCTGCACCAATGACCTCATCATGGTCAAAGGCCATAACATGTCTCAAGGTTAGACTCCTTTATTATTTTGGTTTTTTGGGGGGGTAGGGTCTCATTCTAGCCCAGTCTGACCTGGCATGCACTCTGTAGTCCTAGCCTGGCCTTGAACTCACAGCGATCCTCCTACCGTGCTGGGATTATAGGCGTTTGCCACCACACCCGGCTAGCTTCTTTTTCTTGTGTGTGTGGTGTGGTGTGGCACCTCATCCACTTGCAGGGGGGGGGCACTCACTTACCATGGGCAAGTGGAATGTTGCCCAGCGCCATTGCTCCAACCAGTCTTGTTTATTTTTCTTTTTAAAAAATATTTATTTGGGGGCTGGAGAGATGGCTTAGTGGTAAAGGCTCTTGCCTGCAAAGCCAAAGGACCCAGGTTCGACTCCCCAGGACCCATGTAAGCCAGATACACAAGGGGGCGCACACATCTGGAGTTCTGGAGGCCCTGGCATGCCCATTACCTGCCTATTTCTGTATCTCTCTCACTCTCAAATAAATAAATAAAAATATTAAAAATATTTATTTTTATTTATTCATTAGAGAGAGAGAATAGGTGCACCAGAGCCTCTCGCCAATGCAAACAAACCCCAGATGCATGCACCACCATGTGCATCTGTCTTATCTAGGCTCTGGGGAATTGAACCTGGGTCCTTAGGCTTTGTTAGCAAGTGCCTTAACTGCTAAGCCATGTCTCTAGCCCCCAGTCTTATTTTGAGCCAGTCTCTTTACTGATTCTGGAGTTTGTGGAGCTCCAATAATTCTTAGGCTTCTTGGGCCTCCGCTCTCCCATGGGGCTGTTTATATGGGATCTGGAGGTTCCAATCAAGGTCTGGTGGTTTCAGGCCCTCTCGGACTTGTGCAGGAAGTGCACTTAACTGCTGAGTCATCTCTCTAGCCCTAGACTTTTCTTGGTGTCAGCGCGGTGCATGCCTTGGTAAGGACTTCGATGAGCTCAGGCTAGACACAGCATATTCATTCTCTCTTCCACTTTGTCTTTCTTTCTGTTTGGAAATGGGACCTAGGACCAGTGCTGTGGTTTGAAGTATGTTCCCATAGAGCCACGTATTTTCAAAATATTTTTATTTATTTGCATGTTCACCGCAGCAATGTGGAGCTGTCTGCAACACACCACAGCCCCAGTTGTCTCTCTTTCCTAATATTTATTTATTTGAGAGAGAGAATGGGCACACCAGGGCCTCTAGCCACTGCAAATGAACCCCAGACACATGCACCATGTGGGAATCAAACCTGGGTCCTTTGGCTTTGCCTTAACAGGCAAATGCCTTAACAGCTAAGCAATCTCTCCAGCCCCTCTCTTTCTTACTTTATATTTCGAGACAGGGTTTCACTAAGTTAGTTATCCCAGGCTACCCTGGAAATATGTAGTCCAGGCTAGCCTTGAACTTATGATCCTTCTGCCTTAGCTCTCGAGGACCTGGGGTCACACGCCTGTGTGACCAGGCCCAGCTTTCATCTTGTCTCTGAAAACACCACACAGAGTTGCAGGGCAAAGCTGGACAATTTCCCCCACCAATGAGTGTTCGCTGCAGTCTCTGCTTTGGGAGACTTATTCCAGAAGTGTCACCCAAGGGTGAAACTAAACAGATGCCTAGAGGGAATGGTATGAAGGATAAAGAACACCCTGCTTGTCATCTAGGCACCCTCATCACTGTCACCCCCTGCTCCAAGCCCTGCTGGGTGTCTCCCGCTGATAGACACCTGAATGAGTTGGCCAATCCTCACAAGCGCTTCCGTCAGTACTCCATTCTGAAGGGGAGATGAGACAGGGGAACAATGAACAAACAGCTTCCAGGGACACTGTCCCCAGGAACGACAGTCTGCAAGATTGCTTAGCGTCTAGGACAGGCCTGCCACTGTCTGACGGGACCCAAATACTGAGCTGGCCCATGGTTCTGGTGGCCAGACACCCAGCAGGGAGCACCTCCCCTGAGGCCCCACAAAATCAGAACGTGGGCCAGGCAGCAAGCCAGGGCTGCAAGGGCATCAGAAGCGGCGCGGAAGGCAGTGTGTGTGAGAGCGACTGTCTTGCACAACGCACAGACAGGGTGACAAGGACAGAGATCAGAATCTTGCTCTTCCTGATCTGCTGTTCTTCTAACCCTGTGGCACTCAAGAGAATGAAGGGAGAAAGGAGGTTGGCTGGGACAGGAAGGAAGTTATTTGCAAGCAGAGACAGATAGAAAAGAAAAAGGCAGAGAGAGAGAGAATGGGCATGCCAGGGCCTCCAGTTGTTACAAACAAACTGCAGATGCATGTGCCACTTTGTGCATTGGGCTTCACATGGGTGCTGAAGAGTTGAACCCAGATCCTCAGGCTTTGTAGGCAAACACCTTTCCAGCCCCTTCCTTCCTTTCTTCCTTTCTTCCTTCCTTCTTTCCTTCCTTCCTTCCTTCCTTCCTTCCTTCCTTCCTTTCTTCCTTTCTTTTGTTTATTTTTATTTATTAATTTGAGAGCGACAGACAGAGAAAAAGACAGATAGATAGAGAGAGAAAGGGCGTGCCAGGGCCTCCAGCCACTGCAAATGAACTCCATATGCATGCACCATCTTGTGCATCTGGCTTATGTGACTCCAGCGCCCCCCCTTTTTTTCTGGTTTTGGAGGTAGGGTCTCACTCTAGTCTAGGCTGACCAGGAATTCACTATGTAGTCTCAGGGTGGACTCGAACTTGTGGTGAACTTCTACCTCACCCTCCCAAGTGCTGAGATTAAAGGCATGTGCCACCATGCCCGGCTTTCTTTCTTTCTTTTTAATTTTAAACATTTTTATTTATTTATTTGCAAGCAGAGAGAGATAGAGAGAATGGGTGCACCAGGGCTTCCAGCCACTGCAAACAGACTCCATACGTATGTGCCACTTTGTGCATCTGGCTTTACATGGGTACTGGGGAATTGAACTTGGGTCCTCAGGCTTTGCAGGCAAGCACCTTAACTGATGAGCCATTTCTCCAGCCTTCTTCCTTCCTTTTGTTTTTTTTGGGGGGGTGGGTTTCGAGGTAGGGTCTCTCTATGGTCCAGGCTGACCTGGAATTCACTATGTATAATCAGGGTGGCCTCGAACTCATGGAGATCCTCCTACCTCTGCCTGCCGAGTGCTGGAATTAAAGGAGTGAACCACCATGCCTGGCCTTCCTTCCTTCCTTCCTTCCTTTCTTCCTTCCCTTCCCTTTCCTTTCCTTCCTTCCTTCCTTCCTTCCTTTCTTTCTTCCTTCCTGTATCTCTCCCTTTCTCCTCTCTCTCTTTCTTCCTCCCGCCTCCCACCAGGCAGGACTCACTTTAGCTCCAGGCTGGCCTCACACTGAAGGTGATCTTCCTACTTCAGCCTTCTGGGTGCTGGGACTAAAGGCATACACCATGCCTGGCTGAGTTCACTTTTTCTTTTTCTTTCTTTCTTTCTTTCTTTTTTTTTTTTAATGAGAGAGAGAAAAAATTGACATGCCATGGCATCCAGCCCTTGAAGTCGAACTCCAGACATGTGGGTCACCTTGTGCACATATGTGATCTTTTGCACTTATAACATCTTGTGCATCTGGGTTATGTGGGATCTAGAGAGTCGAACATGAGTCCTTAGGCTTTGTGGGCAAGCACCTTAACCACTAAGCCATCTCTCCAGCCCCTTCTTTTTTAAAAATTTTTTTAAAAATTTATTTACAGGCAGAGAGGGACAGGGAGAATAGACATGCCAGGGCTTCCAGCCACTGCAAATGAACTCTAAATGCATGTACCACTGTGTGCATCTGGCTTTATGTGGGTACTGGGGAATCAAACCCCAGTCATCAGGTTTTTCAGGCAAGCTCCTTAACCACTGAGCAACTTCTCCAGCCCTGCTTTTCTTTTGTTTGTTTTGAGTAAGGTCTCACTCTAGCTCAGACTAACCAGGAACTCACTTTGTAGCCCAGTCTGGCTTTTAATTCACAGTGATCCTTCTACCAGGGTCTCTCAAATTCTGGGATTATATATATGAGCCACACTGAACTAAATCTTTAAAACGAGACACCAAGAACCTGAGAAATAATGCATCCAGACAATGACTAGCACTCGCCTCACTGTGTTGCCAAAGCTGGCCTCAAACTTGTGTTCCTCCTGCCTCAGCTTCCAGAGTGCTAGGATGACACGTGTGTACTACCACTCCCAACTGATACTATAAAAGACACTTTCAGCCGGGCGTGGTAGACCAGCACTCAGGAGGCAAAGGTAGGAGGATTGCCGTGAGTTCAAGGCCACCCTGAGACTACATCGTGAAGTCCAGGTCAGCCTGGGCTAGAGTGAGACCCTATCTCAAAAAAAAAAGAAAAAAAGACACTTTCAATTTATAGTAAATTTGCCTGGAGTGAATGTAGTCATTTTTTTCCACTTGCTTATTAAACTTCATTGCCAAACATTATATGAGAAGAATTAGGAAGATTGGTGACCTATCTGCTGGGTCATTTGGCTCTTTGCCTGATGGGATTGATGGCAGAGCCCAGTGTGGCTAATCTGTGGCATTAAATAGAGAAGTTCCCTTCACTCTGCAGTGTGGGACGTTGATGAGCGCGTCTGAATGAAATCTGCCTAGTCTCTCTGATCTGTTTACAGCCCGGTTCCCTTTGTGTACAAATCCCCCGTGGGCAGGCACAGCAAGCTTCATCTCCCAACATTTTTTCCCCCAACACTTTTTATTCAAGTTTTGTCCCCATGGCTTGATGTTCAGTGAAACAGTGAACAATGCCCAGTATGAAAACGAGACCTTCAGTCCCTGCAAAGTGACTAAAACAAAGTAGTTTTGGAAGCACTGACTGGTGATGGGAAGGGGGCATTGAAAGGCTGATCCCTTGTCAACTGTATGACATTGTCGGTGACCACTTGTCATCCTCTCAGCTCATTCTGCAGGATAAAAAAGGAGAATATGGGCTGAAAGGATGGCTTAGAGGTTAAGGTGTTTGCCTGCAAAGCCAAAGGACCCAGGTTCACTATGAGTTCAAGGCCACCCTGAGAGTTACAATGTGAATTCCAGGTCAGCCTGGACTAGAGCAAACCCCCCCCCAAAAAAAGGGACTGAAGAGATGATTTAATGGTTAAGGTGCTTGCCTGGAAAACCTACTGACTCTGGTTCGATTCCCCAGTACCCACATAAAGCCAGGTGCACAAAGAGGTGCATGTATCTGGAGTTCATTTGCAATGGTTAGAAGTCCTGGAGTGCCCATTCTCTCTGTCTGTCTCTCTCTCCTTGAAAAAAATAGAAATAAAGCTATCAGCTTAATTGTGGCTCATAAGGATATTTATTCATTTGATTGAATATACGTAAAGACGAAGACAGATTTTTTGTTGTTGTTGTTGGTTTTGCGAGATAGAGTTTCACTCTAGCCCAGGCTGACCTGGAATTCACTATGTAGTCTCAGGATGGCCTTGAACTCACGGCAATCCTCCCACCTCTGTCTCCTGAATGCTGGGTAAAGGTGTAATTTGGTTTTAAACTTCCAAAGGAGGTGCAGGAAGGAGGAAGCTGCCCAGTGACACTTAGAACTTATCCCATTACACATCAGGGTGGGGAGTTCAACACCACCCTGAGGCTACAGAGTGAATTCTGGGTCAGCCTGGGCTAGAGTGAGACCATAACTCCAAAAAACAAAAAACAAAAAAAATTAACAAATCTGATGAAATAAATGAATCATTTCTTTAACATAAATATAAATAAAGTATTGTCAGGCATGGTGGCACATGGCTTTAATCCCAGAATTTGGGAGACAGAGGTAAGAGGGTCACTGTGAGCTTGAGGCCTGCCTGTTCGTGGTCAGCCTGAGCTAGAGTGAGACTATCTTGGGGGGTGGGGAAAGACTGAGGATAGCGCCAACATTGACCTCTGGCCTTCTCACACACACACACATGCACACACATGCTCAGGTCACACACACATGAATCCACACACAAACACATATACACTTGAACCCATATACCATACACACATACACATGCAAAAAATGAATCTGAGAAGAAAAAAAAAAGAATCTGGAATCTTTCCCACACACAGGAACAAATACTGACAAACTGTCCAGAGGAGAGTAAGTAGGCAAAGGCCGTGTCTCAGCACAGTGACTCTTGGGCTTAAGGTTGTGTGACCTGACGAAGGGACATTTTGGAGGTGTGTGCCAGCCATTCAGTGGGAGGTTAAGAGCCACTGTAATGGCCTTAGGAGCAGTTTGTGACCAGGCCTTTCGTACTTGGGCATCATAGATTGACTGCTGAGAAGTGACTAAGTCAGGAGGGTGGAGCCTCATGAATGGAATTAGTGTCCTCATGAAAGAGTCTCCAGGGACTGCCCCTTCTGCCATGCCAGGACACATAGAAGGCCTCTGTGTGACAGTCTGTGAGGCACAGGCCCTCACAGACACTAAATCTGCAGATGGCTTAATCTTGAAATTGCCAGTCTTGCAACTGTTGTAAATAAATAACCAAACCTAAGGTATTTCGTTAGAGCAGTTCAAACAGACTGAGACAGCTTTTCGGCAGATGAAAGACGATCACATAGTCCACACAGTCTCAGAAGTTCTTTCCCTTGATAACATGAGCTGTAAAAGCAGGTGCTGGCCCAAGGGTGTGGCTCAATGGTGGAATGCTTGTCCAGCAGGAGTGAGTGGTCTTTGATCTTCACCACTGCCAATTTGATAAATGTAAATAAATAAGGGATTGGGGAGATGGCTCAATGGTTAAAAGCACTTGCTTGCAAAGCCATTTACTTGAGAGTGAGAGAGAATGGGTGTGTTGGGGTCCTGCAAATGAACTCTACTTTGTGCATCAGGCTTTATGTGGGTACTGGGGAATTGAACCTGGGAAGCCAAGCTTTGCAAGCAAATGTCTTTAACCGCTGAGCCATGTCTCTAGCCATTCCATAGTGTCAAAATATTTCTTAACCTGGGCATGGTGGCACACACCTTTAATGCCAGCATTTGGGAGGCTGAGGTAGGAGGATCACCATGAGTTCAAGACCACCCTGAGACTACATAGTGAATTCTAGGTCAGCCTGGGATAGAGTGAGACCCTACCTCGAAAAACAAAAACAAACAAACAAACAAAAACCAAAGATGACTTTGGTACCCAGACGTTTCAAAATGACTTCCCAAATCGTGTCATCACCTACTACACTTGGTGATGTCTTGTAGATCCTGCTGGTGAGGCTGTAAGGGCGTGAGAAGAATTCAGGCCAGGGTGTGAAGTCTAAATACCTTCCATTCTTCTCCCTGCCTCCCACACAGGCAATCACAGCTCCAAGCTGAAGACACCATTGCTTCGCAGGGGAATGGAGGAATAAGTGGCTGAATGATGGCTACAATTAAGGTAAGGCACAGGGTGGGGTTGTGGGAAATTCTGGGTGCCCTCAAATCTTACTGCCTGATCTGGGGTTTCTCCTGGCTGTCTCCCTGGTCCTTGAAACAGTCTCCCAGGTTGCTTTTGGGGTGTACTCTGTACATCGTGGAATGAAGGGGAGAATACCCCCAAAGCTTAGAGGGAACTTTCAAATGTTTTTTTAAATTAATTAATTAATTAATTTATTTATTTATTTTTGCAATGACTGGAGGCCCTGGTGTGCCAATTTTCTCTCTCCCTCTCTTTCTGCCTCTTTCTCTCTCTCCTATAAATAAATAAAATATTTAAATAAAATAAAATAAGGTGTGTGTTGTGCTATTTTTACTGAAGTTGAGTTTTCCCAGATTTGATGTTTTTTTTTTTCCCCCCAATTCCCTGACATTTCCATTTGGAATCACTCATGTGTTCATGGCCAGGCTAAAACACATATTGGCTGTTTCTGGAAGTTCTCAAATTCGGCCCAGTGCTCTTCCTGGCTGCTGAGGTTGTGGGGGTGGGGGGAGGATCCTGATATCCACCAGGGAGGCCAGCAAGACCAAGAGAAGGAGAGGCCTGTGCGGGTCTACCTGTCCCCAGCCCTTTAGGCTTCCTCTCCCACTGTCCTGCCTTCAATCCCAACCGGGTCTGGGCCCCTTCTGTAGTTGTTACCAGCTTGGGGGAGGGAGGTGTCTAGCCTGGATCGTGGGCAGAGAGGGGCAGCAAGAGCTGGCCTGGAGGTGGGGGGAAGGCTGGGGCGCAGAAAGGGGGGGGCAGGACTTGTGGAGTGGGACTAGGGCTGGCGGCACAGAGGTTAAGGGCCCAGTTGGAGGTGGGACTCATGGGTAGGGCTGGACCTAGCAATGGTGACCAGGTGGAGGTAAGGCACTGAGGGGTGGGACTGGGGCTGGGCGTGGGGTGCAGAGGGGAGGTACTGGGCCTCTAGTGCGGCGGGAAAGGGACCCACTCTGGGACTGGGATTTGGCCTTGAGGTGAGCTGGGCGGAGGCGGCCGGGCGGCTAGGCGGG
This sequence comes from Dipus sagitta, assembly GCA_036346955.1. Classification (NCBI taxonomy): domain Eukaryota; kingdom Metazoa; phylum Chordata; class Mammalia; order Rodentia; family Dipodidae; genus Dipus; species Dipus sagitta. Next base: position 172,243,887 of record CM070773.1, read on the forward strand.
GTCTCGGGGGCAGGAGGTGGCGGTCGCAGGGGCGGGGCCTGGGCTCTATGGGCGGGGAGGTGGGCGGGCTCCCGCGGGGCGCCGCGCAGGGACTAGGCCGGGGAGGCGCGGGCGTGTTGGGGCCGCGGCGCAATGAGCGGGGCCGGGGCGGCGGGCGCGAGCCGCGGGCTGCGCGTGGACGGGCTGCCGCCGCTGCCCAAGAGCCTGAGCGGGCTGCTGCACTCGGCGGCGGGCGGCGCGGCGGGCGGCTGGCGGCACCTGCAGCGGCTGTACGCGCGGAAGTGGCGCATCCAGGACGAGCTGAGCCGCGGCGGCGCGGGCGGCGGGGCGCGGGCCAAGCCCCCCAGCCTGGACGCCGCGCTGGCGCTGCTTCGCCGGGAGATGGTAAGGGGAACCGCGCGGCCGGAGGGTCGCCCGCCCGCCCGTCCCTCTCGGGCTCCCCACGACTAGAGAACCCCGTCTAGAGGGTGGCCTGGGACTCCGGGGTTCGTCGTGGCCGAGCCCCGAGGGGGCCGCGGATGGACTGTCCATCCCTTCCTGGCTCCAGGCGGAGCCCCGGGGGACTGCAGATGGACTGCCCGTCCTGGCTCCAGGGGAAGCCCGGGAGTACCGCACATGGACTGTCCGACCCCTCCCGGCTCCAGGCGGAGCCCCGAGGGGACCGCAGTGGACTGTCCGTCCCTTCCCGGCTCCAGGCGGAGCCCCGGGGGGACCACAGATGGACTGTCCGTCCTGGTTCTAAGCGGAGCCCCGGGTGGACGGCTGATGGACTGTCCGTCCCGTCCCCGCTCCAGGCCGAGCCCCCGCAGGGACAGCAGATGGACTGTCCGTCCCCCAGGCGGAGCCCCGAGGGGACCGCAGATGGACCGCCCGGCCCCTCCCCCGCGGCGCCCTGGGAATCCGATTACGCGGGCGGCCCCGGGGCGCGGAAGCCGCGTTCTGTCGGGTGAAGTCGGGGCGGCGCTGCTCCCAGGAGTTTTGTCTGGTCCCAAACAATAGGGTTTAGTTTTTTCTCAGTCTTGGAAAGTGCAGTAGGTGTGAGTGCACCGGGAGGTGCCATTTAGAGTGACGCCAGGGCAGATTGGGGTCCCTGCGAGCCTTGCCCCAGCCCAGCCCTCGGTGCCAACAGAGCCCACGAGGGAAGTGCTGAGCCTCCACCCTCTCGTCTTCACCTTGTCCAACATTTCCCTCCTTTAGGCCAGGTAAATACTTTATTAAGGAAATCTAATATAACAAAGCTATATTTCCCCCTCAGGATAAATTTGCCAAAGAACGTTAGAGATTTGGATCCTTTGAATAATCGTGTTTGACACGATTTGATATATTGTTTAGAAAAATTCAGTGTATGCCTACTATTTTTTTATTTTTTGGTTTTTCTGAGGTAGGGTCTCGCTTTCGCCCAGGCTGACCTGGAATTTACTGTATAGTAGTCTCAAGGTAGTCTCCAACTCACAGCGATCCACCTACCTCTGCCTCCCCAGTGCTGAGATTAAAGACCACGATGCCTGGCAAGTTTAACTTTCTTTCTTAAAAAAATTTTTTGTTCATTTTTATTTATTTATTTGAGAGTGACAGAGAGAGAGAGAGAGACAGATAGAGAAGGAGAGAGAATGGGCGCACCAGAGCCTTCAGCTACTGCAAAGGAACTCCAGAGGCGTGCGCCCCCTTGTGCATCTGGCTAACGTGGGTCCTAGGGAATCAATCCTCCAACCGGGGTCCTTAGGCTACACAGACTAGCGCTTAACCGCTAAGCCATCTCTCCAGCCCTCTTTCTTTTTTTTTTAAGATTTTATTTTTATTTACTTATTAGAGACAGAGAAGAGAGAGAGAGAGAGAGAGAGAGAATGGGTGCGCCAGGGCCTCCAGCCACTGCAAACGATAACTGGGCGCCTTAGGCTTCACAGGCATGTGCACCTCACCTCAACTGCTAAACCATCTGTCCAGCCCAGGTTTAACACTTTCTAATGAGTCAGATACAATCTTCCCTTTCTGCAGCTGGTATGGGAAGCGATGTGTAAATCTCCCTGAAAGGATTGACCAAGCTTCTTACAGGTCCACCTAAGTTTGAAGTCAGCTAGGGCTACAGAGTGAGTTTCAGGTTAGCCTGGATTGAGTGAGACTTTGCCTGAAGAAAAAGAAAAAGGCCAGGCGTGGCACACACCTTTAATGCCAGCACTCCAGAGGCAGAGGCAGAGGCAGGAGGATTGCCATGTGTTCGAGACCACTTTGAGACTACATAGTGAATTCCAGGTCAGCCTGGGCTAGAGTGAAACCCTACTTCAAAAACAACTAAACAACAACAATAAAAAGAACAGCAACCCAAGGCTGAGGACATAACTCAGCAGTTAAAGGCACTTGCCTGCGAAGCCTGTCAGTCCTAGTTCAATTCCCCAATACACACATAAATCCAGAAGCGCAAAGTGGTGAGTGCATCTGCAGTTCGAGGCCCTGGTGCACCCATACTCATTCTTTCTCTTTGCTTACAAATAGATACATAAAAAAATATATATTTTAAAAACCAAACATTAACCTGGGCTGGAGAGATGGCTCAGTGGTTAATGAACTTGCCTGAAAAGTCTAAGGGCCTGGATTCCATTACCCAGTACTTACATGACGCCTGATGAACAAGGTGACACATGTGTCTGGACTTCGTTTGCAGTGGCTAGAGGCCATAACCCACCCATTCTCTCCCTCTCTCTGCTTCTTTTTTTTTTTCTCTCTCTCTCTCTCTGTCTCTCTCAAATAAAATAAATAAATAAGTAAATAAATAACTAGCCCAAGAATGGCATAGCTAGTGAACTATATTTTTTTTGTTTTTTGTTTTTTCAAGGTAAGGTCTCACTCTAGCTCAGGCTGACCTGGAATTCACTATGTAGTCTCAGGGTGGCCTCGAACTCACAGTGATCCTCCTACCTCTGCCTCCCGAGTGCTGGGATTAATTAGATAAATCCCCGCTTGGTGTTAGCCTGAACTTGAACACTGTGTCTGGTTGAAATAGAGACCCACCCTGGGGTATCTGAGTTCCTCTCCTGCTCTTTGTTGTGGAGCTGTGCTTTATCTACAGGCTTTGTCTTTCGTGCCCAGAGTATTTTCCAGGCACATCCTCCTGCTGTGACTGAAGCACGTATAATTAAGCCTTGGACTCCTCTGAAGCTTCCTCTGGGAAACAGAAGAGCAGCCGTCAGTCTGCCTGATGCAGTGATAAAGCCGGGGCTGGGAGGTGGCTCAGCAGATCATGCGCCCGCCCTGCAAGCCTGAGTACCAGAGTTCAGACTCCCAGAGCCCCTGTAAAAGCCAGGTGCTGAGGGGCGGCTGTCATTCCTGTGCATTTACAGTGCGGAAGGAGGCAGGGACCAGCACCCTAAGTTGTCTTCTGAACGGCACTTGTGTGCTGTGGCGGGCGCCCGCCACATGATCATGCGTGGTGTGTAGGGTATGGCTACAGGCCTTGACGATCTTTCCAGAAATGTCACAAGACTTGGGGGACGGTGGGGTCTCAGTAAGCAGCTGAAGAAGAACAGGAGTCCCTTGCGGAGCCATCTGCTGAATGTCTGTGTCCGTCTGTTGACTGTGAAGGCCTGAGGTTTAATGTGTGTCCTGGACTTAACAAATGTCACTGCAGAATGTGACACATGCCTGAGGCGGAAAGTCCTGCGTGAGCACTGAAAGAGGGCAGGAGGGCGGCTCCCAGGAGGGCGGCTCTTCTTCTGGAAGCTTGCAGTGGGAGGCCCGCACATGCACACGGGGAGAGAACGCTAGGAAGGCAGCAGAAAGCAAAGCTTTGAACCTCCGGCTGTCTGAACAAGAGGTGAGTGGAGGGTGGTGTCATGCTGTGGGAAGTGTCGGTGCAGCCGGAGCAGTGTCACCAGGAGGAGCGTGCGGTCCTGGGGGACTCTGGGAGCGCAGGTACAGTGGCAGCCGTGTTTTCAGCAGAATCCAGCAAGCTACAGAAATTCCTAAAGGGCCCAGGAAGGTGATAAAAATAGGAGTAAAACATTATTAAAGCTTCCCCATTATTATTATTATTATTATTATTGTTTTTTTAACATTCCTCATGAATGTAAATTAACTAACTATTCTTGGTTGTAAAATCTTGTCATTGTATATTGTTTGGTTTTTTGAGGTAGGGTCTCACTCTAGCCCAGGCTGACCTGGAATTCACTATGTAGTCTCAGGGTGGCCTCGAACTCATGGTGATCCTCCTACCTCTGCCTCCCAAGTGCTGGGATTAAAGGCGTGCACCACCATGCCCAGCCCTGCCCCCCCTTTTGTTTTTTTTGTTTTGTTTTGGTTTGGTTTTGGTTTTTTGAGGTAGGGTCTCACTGTAGCTCAGGCTAACCTGGAATTTACTCTGCAGTATTAGGGCGGCCTGAACTCATGGCGATCCTCCTACCTCTGCCTCCCAAGTGCTGGGATTAAAGGCGTGCACCACCATGCCTGGCCAGGCTTTAAAAAAAATAGATAGCATATCAAAGCAAAACAATTAAGAGTCACTGCTCAGAGATGATCACTGCTAATATTTTGAGATATTTCTATGCTTTCACCTGGTATGATGGTACACACCTTGGATCCCGGCACTTGGGGAGCTGAGGCAGGAAGACTGCAAATTTGTGGCCAGCCGGGAATACACAGACAGACACCGTCTCAGGCACACACACACACACACACACACACACACACACACACAGTGCCATATATATGTATATATATATATATTGTTGTTTTGTTTTTGTTTTTCAAGGTAGGGTCTCATTCTAGCCCAAACGGACCTGGAATTCACTATGTAGTCTCAGTGTGGCTTTGAACTAACAGTGATCCTCCTACCTCTGCCTCCTGAGTGCTGGGATTAAAATTGTGCACCACTACGCCCAGTTTATATTTTCTTCTTTCACTTCAATTTTGTTGTTGTTGTGGGGTGTGGGTTTTTTTTGGGGGGGGGTTTTCGAGGTAGGGTCTCACTTTGGTTCAGGCTGACCTGGAATTCACTATGTGGTCTCAGGGTGGCCTCGAACTCATGGCGATTCTCCTACTTCTGCTTCCCCAGTGCTGAGTGCTGGGATTAAAGGTGTGTGCCACCACGCCTGGCTTGTTGTTTTTTGAGGTAGGGTCTCTAGCCCAGACTGACCTGGAATTCACTATGTAGTTCCAGGCTGGCCTTAAACTCACGGTGATCCTACCTCTGCCTATCTCATGCCTCCTGCATGTGCCACCATACCCAGTTTAATTTTTAATTTTTATTTATTTTTCTTTTTAACTTTATTTATTTATTTAAGAGAGAACGAGAAAGAGATAGAGAGAGGGAGAGAGAGAATGGGCGTGCCAGGGCCTCCAGCCACTGCAAACAAATTCCAGACACATGTGCTCCCTTGTGCATCTGGTTTACGTGGGTCCTGGGGAATTGAACCGAGGTCCTTTGGCTTTGCAGGCAAACACCTTAACTGCTAAGCCCCTGTTGCACCAGGGCCTCCAGCCACTGCAAACAAACTCCAGACGCATGCAACCCCTTGTGCATCTGGCTTACGTGGGTCCTGGGTGATCGAACCGGGGTCCTTTGGCTTTACTGGCAAATGCTTTAATCACTGAGCCATCTTCTTCAGCCCCTCTCTGTTTCTGGAAGGGTGAACAGTGCTCGTTTGTGTTCTGCAGTTCAGTGAGGTGAGGGGTGCTCTCCTTCCTTTCCTATTGGACCCTCCCTCAGTGCGGGACTGGCTCCTGGGCTGGACCTCCAGCAGCCCACTGCCCTCTGCAAAGGGCCTTGGCAGGAGCCCGGGCTCTTCTCTTGTCTTCATCTCGGGGTTCTAATGATATGGTGGGAGCCATGTATACCCTCCACAGGGACATAGGACTGCCTGTCCAGCCGTGGCCTCTGGGTCACCTGAGAGATGTGGCCAGGATCCCTGCCACATGAACTCACATCTGGTCACATCTGCAGCTCCCGTTTTGTGCAGGGCATCCTAGAGATCCATAGCCAGATGTTCTGTCACCAAGAACGTGCTCTGGAGGGCTGGGTGGGCGGGTGGGGGAGGTGAGGATATGGCACTGTCAAGGGCTCCCAGGGGAGCTGGTTACTGTGGTGGAGGAGCATGTCCTGGTCAGGATGCAGGACAAGAAGATAGAAAACTATGGGCACATGGGAAGGGACAAGAGCCGCTCACTCTAGAGTCTGGCTGAAGTCTCTCACCAGCTGAGTGAGAGCCAAGAATTCGAGCACTTAGGGGCTGGGAAGGTGGCTCATCAGTTGAAGGTGGTTGCTTGCGAAAGCTGCCAGTCTGGGTTCAGTTCCCAAGACACCCACGTAAGCCTGAGGCAGAAAATGGAGCAAATGTCTGGTGTTCATTTGTAGCGGCAAGATGCCCTAATGTGCCCCTCTCCCCTGCACATAAATAAATTAACTTAAAAAAATCCAACAGTTAACAATTGCTCAAGGCCTTTCTACCTTCCCAGCCAGAAACCTGCAAGTTCATGTGCTCACCCCCTTGTGAAACCTTAGTGGTCCCTGGTTTGGATGCAGGCATGTTGGTGGTCTTTGAGAGTGATGAAGCTTTTCTCTGCTCTTGGTTAGGCTGTCACCCAGGAGGCAGGGTGCCGGATGTTCATGGCTACACAGAACTTTCACTCAGTCACTTGCCTCCAGGTTCTTGTCTTAAGAATTTTGACACATGAAATCCACAGATCATAGAGGGCGATGTTTAGAAAGATTTTATTATAGGGCAGGAGAGATGGCTTAATAGTTAAGGCACTTGCCTGTGAAGCCTAAGGACCCAGGTTCAACTCCCCAGAACCCACGTAAGCCAGCTGCACATGGTGGCGCATGCATCAAGTTCATTTGCAGTGCCTGCAAGCCCTGGTGTGCCCATTCCCAGTCTCTCTCTCTCTCTTTATCTGTCTCTAATAAATAAATAAATAAAATAAAAGATTTTATTATAGAGCAGGGAAAGAACTTAGAGCTCCCGCTGTAATGCAGGAGAAGGTTGCTAAAGATGGGAAAGTCTGCCCGGTGACCCTGACTGGGGTCTTTTATGGCAACTTACTGGACTTGGGGGTTGAGCTGGTCAGCTGTCCAAGTGCTGCCAGGTTTTCAGAAAAGGGAGTGATCACATTCATTTACACTCCTAGGAAAGAGACAAGGAGAAACCAGACTCCATGCCATATGTTCAGGCACCTAGTTGTCATTGTCTCATTATTATTATTTATATATTAAGTATATATTATTTAAAGACCACATATTATTTATTTATCTATATATTAAAGGTAACTATTTATCTTTTTGGGTTTTTGAAGTAGAGTCTCACTCTAGCCCAGGCTAACCTGGAACTCACTTTGTAGTCCCAGGCTGGCCTCAGACTCACCGCCATCCTCCTTCCTCTGCCTCTCAAGTGCTGGGATTAAAGGTGTGCACGACCATGGCCAAGTTAGCCTAATCATAGTCACATCCTCTGGTGAAGTTTCAGGGAAAAGTGATAAGGAAGAACTAAGTTCCCCTTTTAGAGCCTCAAAGACATTCCTTGCTTTTACTCTCAGGGATCATAATATCCCTAAACTGCCTCAGTTTTGCCTTATCAGATTATAATTCCATTCAAGGCACCATCAGAGCCACTTTATAACCTCAACCAGTGAAAAGGGGAACAGAGGTGGAAGAGGGGAGGATCCTTTAGAAACCCATTAAGCAATGGACTTCCCAAAGTTTCCAAAACCCTATAGATGATCACCACTAGGACCTTTCAGTGGAACTCTGGGAAGCATATCATCCCACTTGGATATGTCTACTCCATTCCTGAGTGCTTATCATCTCTTGCTTTTACATCTGTTAAAAAAAAAAAAAAACTCCACCTCTGCTTAACACTGGCTTACCCTGAAATTCTTTTATTTTTATTTTTATTTATTTATTTGACAGAGAAAGAGGAAGAGAGAGAGAGAATGGGTGCACCAGGGCCTCCAGCCACTGCAAACGAACTCCAGATGTGTGTGCCCCCTGGTGCATCTGGCTAACTTGGGTCCTGGGGAATCAAACCTAGGTTTTTTGGCATTGCAGGCAAACGCCTTAACCGCTAAGCCATCCGTCCAGCCCTTACCCTGGAATTCTTTTCTGTGTTGAAGTCAGACCCTGAGTAGAGGTCCTGAAAATGCTAAAGGAACTCCTCAGGCTGTTGCCAGCAGCAACAGGGAGCAAAGTCCCCTCCACCCCTACTAATAAGGTAAGAGGAGCCGCTAGGCACAGATATGTACATCAGTCACAGGAGGCATATCAACTTGGGGAGATATCAATGCCAGAAGTCAGGAGAGAAGGTGAGGGAAAAGAGGAAGCCTTCTGAGCCAAGTTAGGGAGCTGCTATAGTCAGATGGACAGAAGGCCTTGACCAACAGGTGGAGGGGGCAGGTGGGGCATTCTGGACCAAGAGGCTTGTCCTGAGTTTGTCTTGGTCCTCAGGTTTGGTGGCAGGCAGGTGACAGCTAATGAAGGGCTACCCTAAAGTTTCCACTACCCCAGAAAATGAAGTGACCAAGTTAGACATGCTGAGGACCTGAGGTCCTGGCCCGGAAGTCAGGACCCCACCTCTGCCCCCGTGGGAGGAAGTTAGTCTGGTGCCTAGAGCAGGTGATGTGTGAGCTGGGGCGGGGTTGGGTGTGGGCATGCGTCTCTGTGTTTAGGTCCTGGTGAAATCTGTGGCACGTGTTCAGTTGTGTAATAGGTGTGTCAGGATCTTGCTATACTCCTAGGTGGGTCAGATCATTGTTTCTAGGCCAGTGTTCCACCCAATGACAAGGCAGTTCTGAGTCACCCCTGTGGGGTGGCGCTTCCTGCCACCTGCCAGCACATCTTTGGGTGGTTCAGAAGTCTTCATATGAAAAACCCACCCAGCAGGGCTTCAGAGCCATCTACCCCAGGTTCCTGTGTCACTCTGGGCAGACACCTGGTGACTGTGGAAGGCAGACAGCACCATCTACTCAGAGCTCCTAGGCTGTCTCTACGGCCCTCACCTGATGCAGAAGTCAAGTCTTGGGTCCCCCACTCACTGAATAGAAGTAGACCCAGGTTTCATATGAGCCCCACTCTGTGATTTTTTAAAAAATTTATTTATTTATAAGGAGAGAGAGAATGGGCTTGCCTTTCAGCCATTGCAATTGAACTCCAGATGCATGTGCCCTTTTATGCATCTGGCTTTACATGGGTACTGGGGAACCGAACTCAGGTTATTAGGCATTGCAGGTAAGTGCCTCAACTGCTGAGCCACCTCTCCAGCCTCTGATATTTTAAGCTAATATAGGAATGAGTCTGAGAGCATGTGACTTTATTAAAATTAATATTCCTTGTCTTGGGTCCCAGAAGAGACCATGTGTTTTGGTTTCCTGAGTCGGAGCCCACATGTTCAGATCTGTAGTGGGGTCTTGGGAAATGGGAGCAAGTGTAGAGGAAGGACTGGGCCAGTCCGTGATGGCTCAGGCAATTTTAGTGGAAACTGCAGCGGGACTGAGGAGTTGAACTCCCAGGTGACATGGTTGTGTTGATTTGTTTGAGGCTGTTGTTATGTAGCCCAGGTTGGCCTTGAACTCCTCCTGCTTCAGCCCACGTGCTGGGATGACAGGCACGCACCATCAAGCCTGGCTTAACCAGTTGACCTTTTATTATCATTATTATTTATAAGTTTATTTGCATGCAGAATGGTTACACCTAGTGCCAGGGCTCTGCAGGATGGATACCTGGGAGATTTTGATTTTGACTTTATACAAAGACATACCTGAGTGAGAAGGCAAGGCATTGCAGGGTCTCCCTCCTCAAATCTGAGGTAGAACATCCCAGATCCCGCCTTGCTGGCATCTTAAGCTACACTTCAGCCTTCGTGGTTTTGCTGGCTGGTTTTCATCCTGTGTGGCCATGCTGGGGGCAGCTGCGCAGGTAGCCAGCTGTTGTCTTCCTACGGTAGGTAAATGGAAGGTAAATGGAAGGTGGGCCGTGTTTCAGTCTGGAGGTGGAGAGTCTGCACCCGGCCCAGCAGGAAGAAAATGATGATGACAGCTGATTCTTCACCTAGCCTCAAAGCAGAACCTGTCTTCTTTTTTTTTTTCTTTTTCTTTTAAAATATATTTATTTATTTGATTTGTTTGTTTTTGGTTTGTTTTTCTTCAAGGTAGGGTCTCGCTGTAGCCCATGCTGACCTGAAATTCACTATGGAGTCTCAGGGTGGCCTCGAACTCACGGTGATCCTCCTACCTCTGCCTCCTGAGTGCTGGGATTAATGGCGTGCACCACCATGCCTGGCTACTTATTTATTTGAAAGAGAAAAAGAGGCTGAGAGAGAGAGAGAGAGAGAGAAAGAGAATGGACACACCAGGTCCTCCAGCCACTGCAAACGAACTCCAGATGCATGCATCCCCTTGTGCATCTGGCTTACGTGGGTTCTGGGGAATCAAACCTGGGTTCTTAGGCTTTGCAGGCAAGCACTTTAACCACTAAGCCATCTCTTCAGTCAGAACCCATCTTTTTCAGTTCTTTTCTGCTTGTCTGGCCTGAAATGCTGTGCTTACCAGAGAGTAAATGCAAAGGGCTCAGGAGAGACAGGAAGATTCTTGTGTTAAACATTGGCGATATTTGACATCGGGGTGTCTTTGAGAGTGATGGAGACTTTCTTGCTCTTGGTTGGGTTTTTAACTCAGGAATGAGGGTGCCAAGGTGTTCTCAGTCACACAAATCTTTCCACTGCATCAGTGGCCTCCAGGCTCTTGTCTTATTATTATTATTATTATTATTAATATTAATATTATTATTATGTTCCCGAGGTAGTGTCTCTCTCTGGTCCAGGCTGACCTGGAAGTCACTATGTAGTCTCAGGGTGGCCTTGAACTCATGGTGATCCTCCTATCTCTGCCTCCCGATTGCTGGGATTAAAGCCGTGTGCCACCATGCTTGGCTTTTGTGTCTTATTAATTTGAAGAATGAAATCCATAGGCTACAGAGGATGAAGTTTAGAAAGACTTTATTATAGAGCTCATGAGAAGCACAATAGGCAGAGCTCCTATGTAGCAGGAGGCTCCCTCGCAGGCGATCCCCCTGGTGACTCTCATTGGGGTTACTTACAGGAATAAGACATACTAGGTCGGTGGGGGGATGAGCTGGTCCATCCAGTTCCCATGCCAGGTGTCTGGGTGCCTTGCAGTGTTAGTCACACCCCCCTACCTCTGGTTTCTAGGTAAAGGGAACTCCTTTAGGATAAAAAGATAAGGAAGGTCTGGATGCCCTCTGTGGTGGTTTGATTCAGGTGTCCCCCATAAACTCAGGTGTTCTGAATGCTAGGTTCCCAGCTGATGGAGATTTGGGAATTAACACCTCCTGGAGGCAGTGTATTGTTGGGGGTGGGCTTATGGGTGTTGTAGCCAGTTTCCTCTTGCCAGTGTTTGGCCCACTCTCCTGTTGCTATTGTCCACCTTATGTTGGCCAGGAGGTGTTGGCCACCCTCTGCTTATGCCATCATTTTCCCCTGCCACCGTGGAGCTTCCCCATGAGTCTGTAAACCAAGATAAACCTTTTTTTCCCCCACAAGGTGCTCTTGGTCAGGTGATTTCTGCCAGCAACACGAACCTGACTGTAGCACCCCCTTACAGGCTCATGGGCATTTCCTGCTTTTAGCCATGAGAGGAAAAAAAAAGCAAAAAAAAAAAAAAAAAAAAAAAAAAAAAAAAAAAAAACTGTTCACTTTTGAGGCCCTGTTACCCTCAATTACCTAGCTAATTTTTTTTCTTTTTAAATATTTTTATTTACTTATCTGAGAGAGACAGAGGCAAACAGAGTGGGTATGGGCACATCTGGGCCTCTTGCCACTACAAAGGAACTCGAAACACATGTGCCACTTTGTGCATCTGGCTTTCCATGAGTACTGGAGAATCAAGCCCGGCTATTAGGCTTTGCAAGCAAGTGCCTTTGGCCACTGAGCCATCTCTGCAGCCCCTGTCTAGCCAATTTCTATCTAGTTCTTTTTTAAAAAAAATATTTTTATTTATTTACTTTCAAGTAGTGATAGAGGAAAGAGATACAGAGAGAGAATACGTGTGCCAGGGCCTCCAACTGCTGCAGATGAACTTCAGATGCGTGTGCCACTTTGTGCATCTGGCTTTATGTGGGTACTGGGGAATTGAACCTGGGTTGTTAGGCTTTGTAAGCAAGCACCTTAACCACTGAGCAATCTCTCCAGCCACTCCCCACTGTTCGTTATCTCTGCCCTGGGCTTGGGCATCTATGTTACCTGGGCAGTGTTTACAACAGGATGCCCGAGGATTGGGGGTGTGGCTTAGGGGTACACTGTGTACCTTGCACATGGGAGGTCCTGGGTTCGAGCCCCAGCACTATCAGAACTTCCTCCTGGCACGCAACGTACTTGGAAAGAACAGCTATGAAGTCTGACCTACATGGGACTCCTGGGTGCCTCTCAAGTTGTTCTTATGATGCAGGATTTGAGGGTTCAGGAGGGGTGCCCCCATGCCTGGGAACCCCAACTTTTGGGCTCTTGTCTATTTATTTATTTGCCAGCAGAGACAGATAGAAAGAAGAGAGACAGAATGGCATGCAAGAGCTGCCAGCCACTGCAAACGAACTCCAGATGCATTTGCCACCATGTGCATCTGGCTTTACATGGGTACTGGGGAATCGAACTCAGGTCAGTAGGATTTTCAGGCAAACACCTTAACTGCTAAACCATCTCTCCAGTTCCCCTCTTGTCTATTTTTTAAAAATATTTTATTTTTATTCATTTATTTGAGAGAGGGAAAGAGGCAGAGTGAAGAGAAAGAGAGAGAGAGAGAGAGAGAGAGAGAGAATGGGCATGCCAGGGCTTCCAGCCACCGCAAACAACTCCAGATGCTTGTGCCACCTTGTGTATCTGGCTTATGTGGGTACTGGGGAATAGAACCGAGGTCTTCTGGCTTTGCAGGCAAGCACCTTAACTGCTAAGTCATCTCTCTAGCCGTCTTGTTTATTTTTAACAAAGAATTGAAAAAAATAGACCGATAGGGATGAATTATAAATTAGTCAGTTTATTTAGACAGAAATTTTGAATTATGAGATTTAGGGAAAATTGGTATCTAGGAAAAGGCTGGAACAGTTAGACACATGGAAGACAGATCCTAGAAGGCCATGCCAAAAGACTTAGAAGAGACACTGACATACTTGTGTGGGAGCAAAGCTAAAAGAGCCAGCCCTGTACCTCCACAAATGAATAAAACTATATTTTAAAATATTGTATTTGTTTATGAGAGTGAGTGATTAAGAATGGGTGTGCCAGGGCCTTTTTGTCACTGTAGATAAATTCCAGGCATACACCACTTTGTTTTTTTGTTTGTTTATTTTTATTTATTTATTTGAGAGTGACGGACAGAGAGAGAAAGAGACAGATAGAGAGAGAGAGAATGGGCGCGCCAGGGCCGCCAGCCACTGCAAATGAACTCCAGACGTGTGTGCCCCCTTGTGCATCTGGCTAACGTGGGTCCTGGGGAATTGAGCCTCGAACCAGGGTCCTTAGGCTTCACAGGCAAGTGCTTAACCGCTAAGCCATTTCTCCAGCCCGAGACATACACCACTTTGTATCTGGCTGTGTGGGTAGGGGGATTGAACCTGGGTCAGCAGGCTTTGCATTTACAAGTAAGTACTTTTAACCATTGAGATATCTCCCCAGTCCCCCTTTTTTTAAAGAGAGGGATGAAGACTTGGCACGCCAGGGCCTCTAGCCACTGCAATCGAACTTCAGACATGTGTGCCACGTTGTACATCTGGCTTATGTGGGGTCTGGAGAGTCAAACGTGGGTCCTTAGGCTTCACAGGCAAGCGCCTTAACTGCTAAGCCATCTCTCCAGCCCCCCCCCCCCATTTTAACATCTCTCTATTTATTTATTTGGTTTTTCGAGGTAGGGTCTCACTCTAATGCATGCTGACCTGGAATTCCCTATGTAGTCTCTGGGTGGCTTTGGACTCATGGTGATCCTCCTTTATCTGCCTCTCAAGTGCTGGGATTAAAGGTGTGCGCCACCACGCCTGGCTTCAGCCCCCCGCCTTTTAAAAATATTTAAAAAAATAAAAATATTAAGTCACCTCCAATTGAGTGCCCATCCTTATTCCAAGGTGAATGCTTTTGTTGTTGTTAGTTTTTTGTTTTTCAAGGTAGTGTCTCACTCTAGCTCAGGCTGACCTGGAGTATACTATGCAGTCTCAGGGTGGCCTCGAATTCAAGGCGATCCTCGTACCTCTGCCTCCCAAGTGCTGGGATTAAAGGCGTGCGCCAGCACGCCTGGCACCCAAGGTGAATGCTTTTACCATGCCGCAGCTTCTCTTTGTGACAGACTGTCTTGAGTGGGTACATGAGTCTCAGCAGCCATAGAAACCAAGTCCTGTGCCACTCTGTTCCAAGTGTGCGTACCCATGCGTCAGGAGCGCTTTGACTGTTGAAGAGAAATTATGTTTTCTTTCATTGGCCAAGGGAGAGATGAGCAGTGACCCACTTAGGGCTGCGGGTCAGAAAGCATGTGTCCCTTTGGGACTCAGAGCACATCCACCCACCCCGTCCCTCCACTGGGTGTGATGAGCGTCCCCTGAGGGGCGAGTTGGAAGACAGCCTGCAGTGGTCACGCACTGAACAAGCTCCCCACTGGGTTCTTGTGTTGGCATCCCGAGCGTCCGTCGCCCCATGCCTTGATTTGGAATACATGGAAACTGCGCGATTCTTCTGGTCCTTGGCTCTTCAAGCAGGGTGGGCAGAATGGAGGGAGGAAGTTGAAGATGAACTTTCTTACACGTTCCTCGTCCCATTGCCACTTGTTTTGTGAAGTTCCCTGGACGTTCTGTTGAAGTTACATCATTGGTTCTTCATGGTCTGTTGCTTTGGGAAGTATGCCACGGCCGTCCTAGGGCAAGCCTGGCCCTGTTGGTGGCAGGAGGGTCTGATCCTCGACATTAGCGCAGGTGCCGAGTTTGCAGAAGGGGAATGCTGTAGGCGATGCTGTCGCACCCCAAGGTGAGCCACTGCCAGGGCCCATCTGCTGCCCAGGGGCCGAGGGTAACTATCACAGAGCCCTCCTAGGGAGGCGACAAAAAGCAAATGTGGCTTTTCTCCGAGTCTGGTCACGTGGAGAGGAAGGGAATGCCCTTGTGATCTGGTGTCCACAGTGAAGCCAGCTGGTGCTCCCGGAATGGTCAGAGCTCTTGCTTCCCTGGGCTGGGCTCTCTGAGGTGTGGCACGACAGCGGAAGTGTGCTCCATTTGGGAGCCAGGGCACCGGCGTGAGGCTGCTCTCAGGCCCTTCTGGGGGAGGAGTGTGTGCGCTGGCCCAGGCCGACTGCTGGCCGCTCAGCTGTCAAGTCTGCCACAGACTCCTGGTTTAACTTTTTTCGGAGGTTGGGGGTAAGTTTTGAGGTTGGGTCTTAGTACAATGCCTGGCTATTTTTAAATTTTTTTTATTATTGACAACTTCCATAATTATAGACAATAAACCATGATAATTCCTCCCCCACTTTCCCCTTCACAACTCTGCTCTCCATCATAACCCCTCCCTCTCTCAATCAGTCTCTCTTTTATTTTGATGTCATCATCTTTTCCTCCTATTATAATGGTCTTGTGTAGGTCGTGTCAGGCCCTGTGAGGTCATGGATATCCAGGCCATTTTGTGTCTGGAAGAGCATGTTGTAAGGGCTCCTACCCTTCCTTCGGCTCTTACATTCTTTCTGCCACCTCTTCTGCAATGGACCCTGAGTCTTGGAAGATGTGATAGAGATATTTCAGTGCTGAGCACTCCTCTGTCACTTCTCAGCACCATGATGCTTTCTGAGTCATCCCAGAGGTCACCACCATCTGAAAAGAGAAACTTCTCTAACCAAAAGTGAGAGTAGCATTAATATATGGGTATGAACGTTAAGAGAAGTGCTTACTGGGCAGTTTGTTAAACATAATATACGCATTTAGCCAGACACCAGCAGGTGTTACACCCCTAGGGCTCATGACTTCCCCCGTTATAGGTTTTCAGTATCAGGCATGTATTCCCTCCCGTGGAGCAGGCCTCCAGTCCAATTAGACAACAGTTAGTTTCTGTTTTTTTTTTTTCCAAGGTAGGGTCTCACTGTAGCTCAGGCTGACCTGGAATTCACTATGTAGTTGTCTCAGGGTGGCCTCAAACTCAATGTGATCCTCCTACCTCTGCCTCCTGAGTGCTGGGATTAAAGGCTTGTGCCACCATGCATGGCTTTTTTTTTTTTTTTTTTGGATATTTTTGAGGTAGGGTCTCACTGTAGCCCAGGCTGACCTGGAATTCACTCTGTAGTTCCAGGCTGCCCTTGAACTCATGGTGATCCTCCTTCCTCAGCCTCCCAAACCCTGGGATTAAGGGCGTGTGCCACTATGCCTGGCCTTTTGTTAAAAATTAATTTATTTGAGCCAAGAGTAGTGGTGCACACCTTTAATCCCAGCATTGGGGGGAGGGGGGGCTGAGGTAGGAGGATCACCGTGAGTACCAGGCCAGCTTGGGCTAGAGCATGAACTTACCTTGAAAAACAAACAAACAAAAAAAGTTAAGGCAAAAAAGCTGGGGTGTGCTGGCGCATGCCTTTAATCCCAGCACTTGGGAGGCAGAGGTAGGAGGATCGCTGTGAGTTCAGGTCACCCTGAGACTACATTGTGAATTCCAGGTCAGCCTGGGCTAGAGTGAGACCCTACCTCCAACAACCAAAAAACATAAAAAAATAAAAGTAGTAATTTATTTGAGAGGAGAGACTGTGAATTGGTACACCAGGGCCTCTTTTCACTGCAAACAAACTCCGTACATATGTGCTACTTTGTACTCTGGCTGTATGTGGGTACTGGGGAATCGAACTAGGGCTGCTGGCAGGTTTGGCAAGCAGGTGCCTTTAACCACTCCAGCCACTTTGTTATGTTTTGAAGCAGGCTGTCACTCTATCCTAGGCTGACCTGGAACTTACTGTAGCCCCAGGCTGGCCTTGAACTCAAGGTGATCCTTCCTCAGTCTCCCAAACACTGGGATTAAAGGCATGTGCTACCATGTCTAGCCTTACTTTTTCCTCTTTTTATTTTGTTTTCCAATTTTCATTTTATTGACAGTTGACTCCTGTTTTTATATTTCCCCTTTCTTCCCTCGAGGTTGGCCTCCGGCAGCTGGACATGTCCTTGCTGTGCCAGTTGTACAGCCTCTACGAGTCCATTCAGGAGTACAAGGGTGCGTGGCAGGCGGCCTCCAGCCCGGACTGCACGTACGCATTAGAGAGTGGCTTCTTCGGTGAGGAAGGGGAGGAGGAGTTCCAGGGGCAGCGCTGCCTCCACGAAGGCCAGGGTCCAGGTCCTTCTCGGAACGCATCGCTTCCTGTCACTCATCTCTCCGGGAGCGACTGGATTCTCAAGTCCATCTAGGGCCTCAAAGGAGCCCTTTGACTTCTTGCAAGAAAGTGCCGAGCCCTTCCATTGCCGACAGTCCACAGGCGGTTGTGTGGGGACAGACGCCACTAGTTTATAATTTGTGGGTGGGGAGTCGGATGACACATGGGCAGTTGGCTTAGATGGCTGCAGGGTCTGTGTGGTTGACCTAGAGGTGTTTCAGAATACCCTGGACACTCTGTGAGGACGGTTTGGGGTAAGGTGATGCTTGGCTCCCTCCTTGCAGGTGGCAGGTCATTGATACCCTTTGGTTTGGGGATTCCTGCTCCTGGCATGTGACATACAGAAACCACCATTTTTCTCTCTTACGCACACGCACTCTCTCCTCCAGGTAGTCAGCAGCTTTTCTTGCTATTTAATGGCTCAGCCTCTCTGCTCAGCTTTATTATTATTTTTTCTAAGAGGCTCACTGGCTCTCTAGGTAACTCGAGAGCTTTCTGCTACTAAAGGAGAAAATGTTTCTGCCACACTGGCATTTTCTTTCTTGTAACCCACCAAACTGTACATCAGGTATAGGTGGGGAAAGAAAAAACAAATTGTGACAAACCAGTATTTGCTTCACTCACTGTAAGATGCCGACTGTTTATTTTTTAAAGATTGAATGTAAATTTGTATGCCCCACCCCTCCAAACAGTGGTTACCTAAAGCCTTAATATATTTATTAAAATATAAGAACCTCACGTTGTAGGATAAGATGCTCAACTGTCTGTTGCCATGCATTATTTTAAAATATATGTGTGTGTGTGTGTGTTTATTTGCAAGCAGAGGAGAGCATGGGTGCATCAGTGGCTGTAACTGCTGCAAACGAAGTACAGAGCGTGCACCATTTTGTGCATCTGGCCAGCGCCTTAACTGCTGAGCCGTCACTCCAACCCTTGCCAGGTGTTACTTTGGTCTGAATTCAGAATCATCAGTTTTTTACAACCTGAAAAAAATTAGGGTTTTTGGCCATTAAGTGAATTTGAAACTAGTTTTATTTCTCTGTTAAGCTTGAGCAATCGTTTCAGTCATGGTAGGCCACATTTACAGCAAGATCCCACCACATTCTGTCTCCAAATACTCAAGGCTCCTTGCTCCCACTTTAGTGCGCTAATTGCTCACTGGCGCCCCCTTCAGGTCAAAGAGATGAAGTACAGTTGACCATTCACAAACTGTCCAGAGCACTGGGTGAGAAACAGGAGGGCGTCCCTGTTCAGCAACTCTGTTGGCAGTAATCACAGGGAAGGATACCAGGGTTCTGCCTTCAGCCTGTGACTGAAGCAGGGACAAGAAATTGAAAGCAGGAAGTCTAGTCATGTGCACTGCCTGGCTTCTTTGAGACTGGCCCTGATTAACAATGAGTTGAACCTGAAGTCAGCTGTTGGCCCTTACCACATTCAGGGTGACTTGAGCTTTTGGAAGGAGCTCCGGCAGCAACCCCTGACCCCCAAAATCTCGACTTAGTGACACCAGGGCACCTGTGGCTCTAGGTCTTGATGGCTCCTAGCCAGCCCAAGCTTGTTTGCAGATGGGAGGTGTGGTGTATTAGTGTGGCTTCCTCAACTGTGCACCCCTGTATTTCAAATAGTCTGGTGTGATGCAGAGTCACCTTTGTACCCCAAATTACTTACAGCTGCTTTATAAAAACTCATACCCGCCGCGCGTGGTGGCGCACGCCTTTAATCCCAGCACTCGGGAGGCAGAGGTAGGAGGATCACCGAGAGTCCGAGGCCACCCTGAGACTACATAGTGAATTCCAGGTCAGCCTGGGCTAGAGTGAGACCCTACCTCGAAATGCCAACAAAACAACAACAACAACAACAAAAATACCTCACACCCAGGGCTGGAGAGATGGTTTAGCGGTTAAAGGCGCTTGCCCACAAAGCTTAAGGACCCAGGCTCGATTTCCTAGTACCCATGTAAGCCAGATGCATAAGGTGGTGCTTGTGTCTGGAGTTCATTTGCAGTGGCTAGAGACCTTGGTGTGCCCATATTCATTCTCTCTCTTTCTCTCTTAATAAATAAACTCATACCCAGTAAAATGCAATTTAAAAACAGTGGTTCACAAGTCAGAACAAAAGGCAGGCAGATAAAATAAAGCCAGGTTTTGTAAAGTGGACACACAGCCTAAGTGAGGGACACAAGGGCTCCTGTGTTTACAGGATCCATGAGATGGGCTCTGACCTTGATTTCAAGGCAAAGCCCAAAGAGCACTCGAGAGCAGATGTTCACCTGCCATATGTGTCCCTGACCTCAGGGAACTACAGTTAAGAGTGCAATCTTTGTTTTATTACTATTATTATTTTTTTATTATTTATTATTTTATTACTATCATTATTTATTACTATTATTATTTTTCAAGGTAGAGTCTCATTCTGGCCCAGAATAACCTGAATTCTCTGTGTATTCTTAGCTGGCCAAGATCAGTGATCCTCTTACCTCTGCCTCTCGAGTGCTGGGATTAAAGGCACGTGCCACCACAATCTTTATTTATTTGTTTTTATTTTTTGGTTTTTAGAGGTAGGGGAATTAACTATGTAGTCTCAGGGTGGCCTTCAATTTACGGTGATCCTCCTACCTCTGCCTCCCAAGTGCTGGGATTAAAGGCGCGCGCCACCACCATCTTTATTTTTATGTGTGTTGTAGCTGCCTTCTTGTTGCTGGGACAAAGCACCCAACCAAAAGCAGTTGATGGGAGGAAAGTATTTTATTTTGGCTTACAGTCTCAAGGGGAAGCTCCATGATGGCACGAGCAGAGGCTGGACAGCACCTCCGCCACGGCAGGTGGAAACAGGAGTGAATCCAACTGTAGCAAAGGGAGCTGGCTGTAACACCCCTAAGCCTGCCCCCAACAGCACACCACCTCCAGGGAGGTTCCACTTCTCAAATTGCCATCAGCCCGGAACCAGACATTCAAAAAACAAAAAACAAACAAACAAAAAAAACCACATGAGTTTACGAGGGACACCTAATTCAAACCACCACAATTAATTTGGCTTTCTTTGAGGCAGGGGGTCACTTTGTAGCCCAGGTTTACCAGGAACTACGTAATCTAGGCTGTGCTCAATGATCCTGCTTCAGCCTCCTGAGTGCTGGGATTACAAACCTGCACCACCATTCCTAGTTAGGTGCCTTTAAAGGCTGCAAGGAGGTCTTAAAGCTGACATCAACTTCTGCCCTTGGGCAAACAGATGACCCTATACACCTGACCCGGACGGGCTCGGCCATGAGGCTCCCCTGACCAGGACGGGGCCTCACTGCTTATCAGGCCACTGGCCATCAGGCTCCTTTCAGAGTTCCTTGTGTTACCTTGATAACCGCTTTCCTGCGGTAGAGGTTCTGCTCCATGGGAGAGCCCAGCTCACATTTGAGAGGGGGTGTTGATGTCTTTATGGGTGGGCAGGGATAGTAGGTTTCAGGCCAAAGATGGCTCCCCTGCTGGGTGTGGTGACATGTCTTTAGTCCTAGCACTCAAGAGGTGGAGGTAGGAGGATCACTATGAGTTCAAGGCCAGCCTGAGGCTCCATAGTGAATTCCAGGTCAGCCTGGGCTACAGTGAGATCCTACCTCTGGGTGGGGGAGTTAAAAAAAAAAGGCTCCCTAAAGATATCTAGTCCAAAGGTGGAGTTCAGGGAACTAGTAACTGTGATCTTAGCTGAAGAAAGGGTCTTTACAGAGGTGATTACTGACCAGGAAATGGAATTGTTCTGGATGAGCTCGGTGGGGCCCACCCAGCTGCTACTAGTGGTGAACACAGCAGATGAGAAGTGACAATGCAAGCTCCCGGGAAGCCTCCAGGGGGCAGATCTCTGCCAACTCCCTTTGCTTGAACCAGGAACTGCCTTCGTCACATGCAGGAATGCCTATGTTGCTCTGAACTGCCCAGGTATGTCTGGTAGACTCCTGATCACCTCCAAGTTCTTTCCTACAGCTTACGACCTGGTCCCTGAGGCCTGTCACCACCCGACCTACAAACCCAGTGCTGTTCTCACTCTGAACACACTGCGAGAACATTTGCTGAGGGGCTCCTGGGAGTCACCCATAGTGGACAGGCTTCTTCTAGTCATGTGGAATTAAATAAATCTAAATTGCAAAACCCTTAACCCAGCGCCCGCTCCGTCAACAGCACATACATATATTAACAACTGGAAGTAGGACAGATCCAGCTTAGGGGACGAGGTTCTTGAGGTGTCAGAATCCAGGAATACTGTCTTGAGCTAAACAGTTTTCCCTTCAGAGCATGCTCCCAATTTATTGCTGTTTTTTTGTTTTTGTTTTTTTTTTTCCGAGGTCGGGTCTCCATCTAGCCCAGGCTGACCTGGAATTCATTATCTCAGGGTGGCCTCAAACTCACAGTGATCCTCCTTCCTCTGTCTCCTGAGTGCTGGGATTAAAGGCATGCGCCACCAAGTCCAGCTGTTCCCCATTTTATGTCTCAGTCTCCTCAATGCTGGGATTACAAGCGTGCCTCACCATGCCTGGCCCCAGTTATGTTGTAAGCAAATGTCTTTAAACACTGAGCCATTTTCCCAGCATCCCAAGGTATAGTGTAGTTGTTGTTGTGAGGCTAATTCCCCAGGGTAGCTGGAGTACATGTGCACTTTCATAAAGACATGAGACTTTTTTTTTTTTTTTTTCAAGGTAGGGTCTCACACTGGCCAAGGCTGGTCTCAAACTCACATCTCTTGCCTCCTGAGTGCTGGGATTAAAGGTGTGTGCCACCACGCCTGGCTAGGATCAGCTAATTTAAAAGAGGAGCTGACTCATCTGAAAATTTACAAAAACTTGGTTTATTCTGAAAGGCTTTTTTGTTTCTATTGCTGGAAGAACACAGAATATTATTTCAAGCCAGTAATAATATTTAAATATAAAAGATATAAATACACCAAAGGGATCAAACCTTGTTTCTTTTTTAATATTTATTAGAGACAGAACAAACTAGGGCCTCCTGCTGCTGCAAATGAACTCCAGATGCATATATCACTTTGTGCATCTGGCTTTATGTGGATACGAGGGATCAAACCCAGGTCAGAAAGTGCCTTTAACCCTGAGCTATCTCTTCAGCCCCCAAACCTGGATCTTTTATTCCTCATGAACCACAGTGCCTACCCTGTCCTGGATTATGCACATATCTTCCTGTGGGTCATACCCAAAGCCTGCAGCCACACCCAAGCCTGTGCACATATGTGTGTGCAAACACACGTGTGTAAGTGATTCAGAGCTTCCTGGGGTTCTGGGTGTGGGAGGGCAGGGCCTCTTTCTTCAGAAGTGTTCCCAGTCTAAGCATCACTTCACTCATTAGAACTGAAGAACCTGGCTTCCATCATGTCCTTTCTTTTGATGCAGCTGGTCCTATCACACTGAGTAAAGAATAAAGCTGTGGACAGTAGAGAATGAATCAGAAGGGTCCACTCTGTTGACCAGTACAGGGGGAAATGCTTCCAAGGCTGGCCCTGAGGAGATACAAAGCATGAGATTACAAAGCAGGACACAACCTCTGAAGTCGGTTCTAAGATTGTGGGAGCTTATTTTCCTGACTATAAACACAGCAGACAGCTAGACACATAGAAGCACATGTGACAGTGGGGACGAACATCACCCTGAGACTAGGTAGTGTGGGTGTGGCATAGGAGCAGGCACCAGGGTTTGGGTGTGGACAGGCGTCCCTCCTCAGGAGAGGGAGGAGGCGGCTGCAGGGAAGGCTGTCCAGGAGGCTGAGCCACAGTCCAAGTGGAAGAGGCGAGGGCACTCTGTTAGGCAGGGACTACTTTAGGCCTGTCCTGGTTATGGAGGAGCAGGGGACTGGGCTCAGCAGCCCCACAAGGGGAGCAGGAGGGTGGAAGAGTCTCACAGAAAGCCACCAGGTGTTTCAGAAGCTCAGTGAGGCTGAGGCCCATGCAGAGCAGCTACAGCGGCTTCCGCGAGCTCAGGCGACGGGGAGGAAGCACACTTCACGCAGAGGCAAGGAAGAAAGGACACAGCTCAGCGTTTTGGAAGAAAGAGCTACTGCGTGTAAAAGCTGAGGGAACGAGCCACGTGCATACAGGAGGGTAGACAGGTGGCACAGCAGCACCTCTGAAGAAGGGAAAGGGGGAACCAAGAGTCTGGACTGGCTTGAAGGGTGGCAGGAAGCAGGACAGCTGGGGCACTGACAGCTCTGTGTGCACCGTGGAAACAGAATGAGACAGCAGTGAACTATAGTGTGGCCTCCCTTCCCTGACCTCGGTTCGAACCCAGCCCCTTCCTCCTGCATCTCTGCTTTCCTCACCCTGGGTCCTGCTGCCTCAAGTGCAGGGCAAGGGCCTCTCATGTAAGAATAGCCCCAGAAGGAGCTTTGCCCAGCAGCAGCTGGACAGAACAGAGGGAAGATGGAGAGGCAGAAGTTCCACTCTGAGGAGCACCAACGAAGGGCAGCTGCTGAACTCAGCAGAGGAGGCCAGGCGGGGCACAGAGCCGCGGGTAGGGGACGTTCTGATTCTTTCAGTCTCTTAAGACAGGAAGGGCCCTAGAGGTCACCAGAGTCCTGCCAAGTCCGCACACTGCAGAGGTGGGCAGCTCGAGATGCTTGAGCCATGTGGATACAGAAGGCTTGGTGGTAGGAAGGTACGAGGCACGGGCATCTGCAGAGCCTGACAGAACCAGAGCCCAGCAGCTGCCTCCAGGCCTGGTGTGGTTAGGACAGAGCAGCAGTCAGAAGCAGAGAGAACCCGAAGGTCAGGGACAGAGGTAAGCAGGGTAGAGGGAGGGGGAGGAAGCATGGTGGCTGGAGAGGAACCGATGAAGGGTGAGGACAGGGTCCTGGAAGCAATCACCAGACACGTGGAGCTGAAGAACCCGGGGAGTCAGCCCTTCAGTCTTTGAGGAAGAAGACCCAGGGCAATGAGACACCTCTCAGTCACAGTGCCACCTAGCTGAGGACCTGTGTCCGGATGTGGGACTGCTGGGGAACATTGTCTTCTGCTCATGCATGGCTTCTGCCCTTCTCACTCTCAGCAGTGTGACACCTACGCAAGACGGGGTCTAGTCACATCCCATGAATGGACAGGTAGCTAACCGCTGTGAGGGACGGACTTCGCTTCAGCGGTTTAGCGGCCCGTAACTTGCCCACGCTCCTGGAAGTAACCCCAACTAAACTCACTGATTCACCAAACTAGAGCTTTGCTGGAGTCATTTCTTTGGTCTACTGTAAGTGCCAAATGACTATCTGACACACGTGGTCACTTGTTCACTCTAGATGTTTTCCAGTACCTTCAAAAGTTCTGAGACTTGTAGACGGCACAGTCACTGCTCACATCCCACTCCATCCTCTGGAAGAGGTAGACCATGGCACTCTCCAGCAGCAGGCCACTGAGCACTGCCAGCAGGGAGAGCTTGCGGGTGGTGTTCAGAGTTACTGGAAAACAAAGGGAGCCAGGAGCCCTTAGAGCCCGTCTACCACCACATCCTGAGTCAGTGCTGGAACTCCCACGTGAAGCTGTTTGCAGGTAACTGGCCCCTGCTCTTTTTAGTCTCAAGGGTGTCCACTCTATTGACATTATGACATGACATTGTCTACAATTGTGCTGACATCATTCAAAGCTATCCTGGGATGGATGTGGCCTATGGCCACTGGGTTGGTCATTCCTGAAATGTATTTTCTCCTCCTGAACCACAGCCTGTGTGCTTTTTTATCTTTTTTTTAAATTTTAATTTATTTATTTGAGAGAGAGAGAGAAAGAGGTAGATACAGACAGAGAGAGAGAATAGGCGCTCCAGGGCCTTCAGCTGGCTGCTGCAAACAAACTCCAGACACACGCGCCACCTTGTGCATCTGGCTTACATAGAATCTGGGGAATTGAACTTGGGTCCTTAGGCTTCACAGGCAAGCGCCTTACCTGCTAAGCCATCTCTCCAGCCCTTTAATTCCTTTTTAAAAAAAAAAAATTATTTGGGTTGGAGAGATGGTTCAATGGAAAGGCCCTTGCCTGCAAAGCCTAAGGATCAGGGTTTGATTCTTCAGTACCCACATAAAGCCAGATGCGCAGTGGCACATGCATCTGAAGTTTTTGTTTTCTTTTGCAGTAGGAAGAGGCCTTGGCATGCCCATTATCTTTATCTCTCCTCTCTGCTTGCAAATAAAAGAATTTTTTTTTTTTAAATACCACCTCTAAGGTTATGAAGACAGTAACAGAACGGTGCTATCTGCAGTGTGGTGGTATCACAGCTGCAAGAGAAGCAGTATGATAAAAAGCATCAGGTAGCAGGTCCATTCAAAATGGCAGGGTTTTTTTTTTGTTTGTTTGTTTTTTTGAGGTAGGGTCTCTCTCTAGACTGAGCTGACCTGGAATTCACTATGTAGTCTCAGGGTGGCCTTGAACTCATGGAGATCCTCCTACCTCTGCCTCCCAAATTCTGGGCTTAAAGGCATGTGCCATCATGCCAGGTCAAAACAGTACTTTCATAGTTGGCTGGCTGGCCAGCCAGCCAAGATGTGCCCCTTAGTGCAACAGTGGCATCTGTTATGGAGGTAATGAACTGTACTTCTGATTTTTTGTTATTGTTTTTGAGGTAGGATCTCATGCTAGCTCAGGCTGACCTGGAATTTACTATGTAGTCTCAGGGTAGCCTTGAACTCATGGTGATCCTCGCAGGTGCTGGGATTAAAGGTGTGTGTCACCAAACCCGGCTTGTACTTCTGACTGGATTTGAGGCCCCCTCCATGGGAGGGAATTCCTGCCTAATGCTAAACACCTAGTCAAAACTCTATGGCTGAAAACACCACAGGCCCTGCTGGGAAGCTACTACTATTATTTGGATAAATGGATATATTGTGCCCATCAAATTACCCATTAAATATTCATTTAATTTAATTAATTTATTTATAAGCAGAGAGAGACAGAAAGCTAACAGGCATGGCAGGGCCTCCTGCTACTGCAAAGAAGCTGCAGACACATGCACCACTTTGTGCATCTGGCTTTACATAGCTACTGGGGAATCGAACCTGGGCCATTAGGCTTTGCAGGCATACACCGTTAAGTGCTGAGCCATCTCTGCAGCCCCCTGTAAATATTTATGTTTATGTTCAAGATTAGGGCTGCTGTCACTTTTGGTCAGAGAAGCTTCTTTTTGTAGATGGTAGTGACCACTGGTAAGACTCAAAACTCATCAAAGTGCAGCAAAGAGCTCTAAATCCCCAGAACTTCCACATGGACTAGAGGTTGAGAGTGAATGGAAGTGCACACTCACCTCGGATTGCCTGCACATTCGATGTGAGGACAAACACTTTAATGAGCCTGAGGCACAGAGGCGTGTAGTCGTGCTCCCAGATGACGGCTGGGATCAGCAGGAGTTTCCCATAGCTCGACAACAGCAAAGCTTTCAGCAGCAGGAGGAATCCGGGCTTCTTTCTTGCTGTCATCGGTTGCTCTACCCACAGGAAAGTGAAAATGCCAAGTAAAAAGGCAGCTTGTTCTATGGAGAAAATAAGAAATAAAAATACTGATGTCTCTCCACATCTAAGCCTTATTCCATATATGTAAACCCTAACTCTCAAATAGAACACCAGCTGATTTCCTAAGAAATACCTCAACAATAGCAAATTTTCTCTCTCTCTCTCTCTCTCTCTCTCTCTCTCTCTCACACACACACACACACACAGACTTCCATGTCAAATCTAGCTGGCATGATTTAGGCAATATAAACTGGACATGGTGGCACACACCTTTAATCCCAGCACTTGGGAGGCAGAGGTAGAAGGATCACTGTTAGTTCGAGGCCACCTTGAGACTACGTAGTGAATTCCAGGTCAGCCTGAGCTAGAGTGAAACCCTACCTCAAAAACTAAAAAAAAAAGCCAGGCGTGGTGGCGCATGCCTTTAATCCCAGCACTGGGAGGCAGAGGTAAGAGGATCGCTGTGAGTTCGAGGCCACCCTGAGACTCCATAGTGAATTCCAGGTCAGCCTGGGCTAGAGTGAGACCCTACCTCGAAAAACCAAAAACTAAAAAAAAGAAATAGAATTTAACAAGTTTTGTTTCTTGTTTCTGTGGCGTCTTGCTATGTTGCCCAGGCTGGCTTTGACCTCTAGGGTGCTCAGATTACAGGTGTGTTCAATCATGCTCAGTGAGGCTTTGATTTAAAGTCTGAAATTATACTGTAGCTCTCTGGGTAGGTGACATGCTAAAAAGTATTTCTGTTATTACTGTTTTATAAGATGTAAATGCTAATATATTTTGTACATTTCAAATATTAATTAACTGACCATAATAGAGAATATCCCATTAAAGGGTTTCTAAGTTTTAGCAAAGTCCAAATCCTATCTCAAATTACTGCTGGAATGGGAATCGTGGTTGTTGAAGTTATAAAACTGAGCAAAGAAATCCTAACCCAGTTCTGACTCTGGCTCCCAAAGGGCAGAGAACTTCCATGCAGTCTCTTGGTTACATCCCCAATATCTAGTACATAAACTAATAATAATGGACAGTGAATGAGTAACTGGGCTCTCGCTGATGGGGCCTGCTTAGGTTGGAACACATGCATATCTGTAAGCAGTCACTCAGTCACCTAAATGGCCTACTGAGCAGCTTCTACAGATGAGGCACTTTCCCAAGTGCTCAGGCTACATGGGTGACTGAAACAAAGAGCCAAGTCTGCATTGAGTTTACATTAAGTGGGGAAGACAGATAACACCTGTGCTAGCAGAGATGGTACGAGACTTGAGAGTAGCAAGTCACCAGGATAGAGTGGAGACCAGGAGTGTTGGGGCAGAGGTGGCAGGGTTGACTGGAACAAGTTTCATAGAGAAGACTGACGTTTAAGCCAAGACCCGAGGGACATGAGAAAGCCAAACAAGGAGGCATCAAGAACAAGCAGTCCAGCAGCAAAGAGAAGAGCCAGTTCAAAGGTTCTCAGCTGGATCTCAAAGGTGTGTCAAGACAAGTTAACCACAGAGGGTGAGCTAGAGAGGGACGGAGGGGCAGCAGCTGAAGTAAGATGGACAATACCCAGGAAGGGCAGGCCCTGGTCCCATTGCAAAGACCCAAGTTGTTAATCTCAGGCAAACAGAAATCTACTTTCTTGCAGAGGAGCCACCCAGGGATTTGGGCTGATTAGGACATTATCAGAAAGTTCTGTTTGGAGAACAGATCTCTGAAAACAGGGCTCGGGCAGAGGAGGTCGCCATGTTACTCCAGCCTGTACCAAGCTGCAGGTGTGGAGGCAGAGGGGAGCAGTGGGAGTGCAGGAGCAGGATTTTGAAGGTGGAACGAGGGCAATTCCTGAGGTCGATTGTGAGCTCCAGGTGTGACTCCAAGGCTTTCAGTCTCGGCAACTGGCAGAAGAGCTCCCGTGGCTGTGACAGGAGGCTTACTAGCTGTCCAGTGCAGCTGGTGAGAAGCAGCAGACACAGGGTCCAGAGGTCAGGAGAAAGGTCTATGGGAGACATGGATACTTGGGAGTTCCGGGCAGGTAAGATGATCCAGGGAGTGACAAGGGCAGATAGGACAAAAGAGGGGTCTAGAATGTGACATGGAAATATATTGCAGAATATCACTAAAATTATATTCCATGATTGTCTGAGGAATTTTTCATTTATTACTTTTATCAGCTACTTTCGCATCGCTGGGACAAATGCCTGCTTAAGGGGGAAGGGTTTATTTCAGCTTACGTCCATCACAGCAGGTAGGGCACGGCAGCAGGAGTAGGCCACATTTGGTTCAAAAGTAGGGGAGCAGAGCCGAGCACTGAACGCTACTGCTCCACCAGCTGTCTCCTTTTTCTGTGGTTCAGAACCCTGCCCACATTTAAGGCAGGTCTTCCCACCTTAATCAAGATTCCCTCACAGGTGACTTAAGGTCCTGTCAAATTGACAGTCAACATAAACCATCACAATGTTTGTTGTTTTTTTTGAGACAGAGTCTCCTGCAGCTCAGGCTGTCCTAAGAAAGACCTTGAACTTTTGATTCCCTTGCCTCCATTTCTTGAGAGCTGGGATTATAGGCACGCAACATAATACCTGGTTTGTGTGCTAGGGATTGAACCCAGGGCCATGTGATTGTCAGGTAAGCACTCTACCAATGGAGCTACACTCCTAGCCCAGGATTTCCTTTTTTGGTTTTTCGAGGTAGGGTCTCACTCCAGCTCAGGCTGACCTGGAATTCACTCTGTATTCTCAGGGTGGCCTCGAACTCATGGCAATCCTCCTACCTCTGCCTCCCGAGTGCTGGGATTAAAGGCGTGTGCCACCATGCCTGGCTATTATTTTTATTTTTGTTAATTTTTTTGAGATGGAGTGTTGTTGAAGCTGGCCTCAACTTTCTGGGCTTAAGTAATCCTTCTGCCACGGCTCCTGAGTAGGTAGGACTTCAGGTGTGCCACCACACCTGGCTTAAGGTAAATGCCTCAGAAGCAGAGAAGTATGAAAACTAGTCATTGCCACAGAAGTTATTCAGTACAATTGAGACCGTAATGTGAATTCTGGAGAAAGGCACTTTCCCAACAAGTAAGTCTGGGGAGTGGCTCGTGTGCTGGGTGCAGTCCTATAGGCAGCAAACGACACTAAGCACGCACACCCATGTCACTAGTACACTGCGCTGGGGAATAGCTTTATTAAAACAATGTTTTGTTGTGTTTTTGTTTTTTGAGGTAGGGTCTCACTCTAGCTCAGGCTGACCTGGAATTCACTATGGAGTCTCAGGATGGCCTTGAACTCACAGTGATCCTCCTACCTCTGCCTCCCAAGTGCTGGGATTAAAGGTGTGTGCCAGCATGCCTGGCTTTTTCTTTCTTTTTAAAAAATTTTTATTTATTTATTTGAGAGCGACAGACAGAGAGAAAGAGGCAGAGAGAGAGAGAGAGAGAATGGGTGCGCCAGGGCGCCACCAGCCACTGCAAACGAACTCCAGATGCATGCGGCCCCTTGTGCATCTGGCTGACGTGGGTGCTGAGGAATCGAGCCTCAAACCAGGGTCCTTAGGCAAGGGCTTAACCGCTAAGCCACCTCTCCAGCCCTCTTTTTCTTTTCTTTTTTTGGTTGCAATCAATATTTTTAATAAAGATGGTCAAGCTGAATAATCATAGCTTAAAAATGGAAGCTTATCAACATTACACTTCAAAATGTTCTATGAAATTTCCTAATCTGGTAAATACAGCTATGTCCCTACCATTTATTTGGCAACAGGGCAAGCAGGTAATCTGTACAAACTAATCCAGCAAGTTAGTGGCAAAGCTGAAAATGTAGTCTCCAGGGCTGGAGAGATGGCTTAGCAGTTAAGGTGCTTGCATGCAAAGCCAAAGGACCCAGGTTCAATTTCCCAGGACCCAAGTAAACCAGATGCACAAGGTGGTGCATGTGTGTGGAGCTCATATGCAGTAGCTAGAGGCCCTGGTGCACCCATTGTCTCTCTGTATCTGCCTTTCTCTCTCTCAAATAAATAAATAATAAAAATCTTTTAAAAATGGAGTCTCATGATAGGATACCATCCAGTGAGTTGTTGGCCAGGGAGGTCCCTGATGCCCCCAAAACATTATAGGCCATTGCAAGGCCCTTGGTTTCCTCCCAGGAATAGATGGTAAGACCCTATTGCTGAAGACACCATATGCTTATGCTGCAAGGTCCCTGAGAAATCCTGCTAGAAGTGAGCTGAAAACCTCCTCCATGTAGACCAGCTGACAGAAAGCTGGAAAAAGCCATGCTGCATGCAGCTCAATGGGAGAGAGAGAAATCACCAGTGAAGATACTCTACAGTGGACACTGCAAGCCTTGTATTTGGCAAGCCAGGCCAAATGAGCCAACGGGTGCAATAGTGGCACGTCTGTTATGGGGGAAACCAACTGCCCTTTGATTGGACTGGAGGCCCTGCTCCACGGGAGGGAATATATCCTGATACTGAAAACCTGTAACAGGGGTAGTCATGAGCCTCAGCGGTGTAATGTCTGCTGCTGTCTGGCTAAATGTATATATTATGCTCATCAAATTGCCCAGTAAGCACTTCTCTTAATGTTCATACCCATATATTAATGCTACTCTGAATTTTTCATTAGAGAACTTTCTCTTTTTAGATGGCAGTGACCTTGGGATGACTCAGAAGGCATCATGGTGCTGAGAAGTGACAGAGGAGTGCTCAACACTGCAATATCTCTATCACACCTTCCAAGGCTCAGGGTC
The DNA here is from genome assembly GCA_036346955.1 of Dipus sagitta. Classification (NCBI taxonomy): domain Eukaryota; kingdom Metazoa; phylum Chordata; class Mammalia; order Rodentia; family Dipodidae; genus Dipus; species Dipus sagitta. The sequence continues at coordinate 172,275,424 of CM070773.1, forward strand.
CATTGCGGAAGAGGGCGGAAAGAATGTAAGAGCCAAAGGAAGGGTAGGACTCCTTACAATGTGCTCCTCCAGACACAAAATGGCCTGGATATCCATGACCTCACAGTGCCTGACACTACCTAACACAGGACCATCATAAGAGGAGGAAAAGATGATGACATCAAAATAAAAGAGAGACTGATTGAGAGGGGGAGAGCATATGATGGACAGTGGAGTTTCAAAGGGGAAAGCGGGGGAAGGGAGGGAATTACCATGGGATATTGTCTACAGTCATGGAAGTTGTTAATTATAAACAAAAAAAAAAAGTACTCTCCAGTCCTGTGTTAACTAGCTCCTCTTACCATGATTCAGAACATGTCTGTTTTCATCAAAATACTTAGGTGCTAGTTAGCCAAGTATGGAAAGCAGGAAGTCTGCTTACCGAAAGAAGCAATCACAAACATCCTATAGAAATCCCACTCTTTGGCATAGCGAATCAGGTCATCTGGCGCTGTGCTCTGGCTTGAATCTTGCAGCTGCCACCACCTCAGGTATGCTTCACAAAGCAAACAAAACATGCAGAGTTTTCCATGGATCTGATAGTCAAAGACAGTGCCATCTGGTCAGGTAAGAAGCACTCGGCTGTGTGGTACAGCAGGCACGTTGGAGCTGCAGTGTTGTTTTGTGCAGATGGTGTGTGTGTGTGCGTGCGCGCATGCAAAAGTATCAAGTAATGTTAAAATATTTAAAAATTGCCGGGCGTGGTGGATCATACCTTTAATCCCCGCACTCGAGAAGCAGAGGTGGGAGGATCGTCATGAGTTCAAGGCCACCCTGAGACTACATAGTGAATTCCAGGTCAGCTTGGGATAGAGTGAGACCCTATCTCGAAAAACCAAAAATAAAAATAAAAATAAAAATAAATAAATAAAAATAAAAATCACCACAACTTACATTTATGTTAGTGTTGAAAAGAATATGCCGGTAGGCTTGGGCTTTGCATAAAATGGCATTAATCAAGATGATTACAGGATCATATTCGATGTATTTGTCTACAGGTTTCTGGCAGGATTTCTGAAATAACACAAGATAACATTAGCACAAGCAAATCTGTACATTCTGAAATCTTAACTGACTTCAAAACAAGTCTGTCTTAGACTTGTATAGCAACAAGGCTCTACACCTAAGCAAACTTCTACTCAGATCAGCAATGTTCATCTGTGCAGGAAGTGGTCCACAAGTGACTAAATATAAGCACCAACCTACACACAGTAGTATTTTACATTCATATTCAAGAATCTAAAAAGAAAGCTAGGTGTGGTACACATCTATATCCCAACATGGGAGTGGGAGGTGGATACAGAAAGATCCAGCTTGGGCTATACAAGGAGACCCTGTCTCAAACAATAACAACAACAAAACGAGGCAGAAGAATCACTGTGAGTTCAAGACCAGCCTGGCCTGCAGAGTGAGTTTCAGGAGGACAACCTGGGCTACAGTGAGACTCTGCCTCGGGGTGTGTGTGTGGGGGGAACACTGGAAAACTAAAGAGATATTTGACTTAAAGCCCCATTCTAGACAGAAGAGCACCCCAGCTACTTTCAAGTCTATTTTCGATTTGTGTGAACTGTTTAAAACTCCCTGGTGCACTTTCACTGATGAGCTGGTGGTGCCTATCCTTCAGATGTGAAGTGTTCAGCAGAGCTCTTTGCCCTTTGAACTTCTGAGAGCTACAGGTTAGGACAGAGCTGGGCACAATGCCAGTAATGCTAAGGTGGCAGACACCAGGGGAAGCTTGGGGTTTTGTCCAACGAGAACGTGGAAGGAAGCCGTGTCTCTGCTACCAGACAGTGGAAAGTGCAAGGACCTGGGTTGTGCAGGCTGGTTCCAGTTCACACGATCACAGTACCCTTGGCTTCCAAAGCAACCCAATACCTTATGGTCACCTATTTAGAGCTCAGATGTCTAGACACAGGATTACAATGCAACCAAATCCCATTTGAACACTCTTCAAGAGGAATCTTTCAAGACTGCACTGTTACCATTTATTACAAAAACTGAGTGGCTACAATTCAAAATGGTTACTTTGAAATGTTGGCAGGACCACACAGAAGTAGAAGGAGAAGTAGCAGGTATACAAACATACTAGGAATGGCCTTTTAAAAAAAAGTAGCTGGGTGTGGTGGCGCACACCTTTTTTTAAAAAAAATTTTTATTTTTATTTATTTATTTATTAGGGGGGGGGTGAGAATGGGCACACCAGGGCCTCTAGCCACTGCAAACAAATTCCAGATGCATGTGCCACCATGTGCACCTGGCTTATGTGGGACCTGGAGAATCAAACCTGTCCTTAATCTTCACAGGCAAGTGTCTTAACCACTAAGCCATTCCTCCAGCCTTAGGATGGCCTTTTGGTTATATAAAAGGCTACGAGCAAAGTCAAGTGTACAGAAGACTATTAAACACACACTTCAAGATAATGAAAAGTTGGATTCACTTCTAATTGGAAGTTTTTCCACTTCATGTCCTTACAAGAAACAGGGCTATTTTCCCAGTCACCAAGTGAATCTGTGAAAGGAGGGGTGCCACTCCCTCAAACTTCAATCTCCCAAACAAAATGGAGGTACAGGGCTCACAATTGTGTAGTAGTTCTTTGCCTGATTAAAGAGTGAGAAGACCCTCTCTGAAATCCTGTTCAGGATAAACACCCTTTCCAGCCTCCCTTTCCTGTCCACTGATGTGGTCACCCAATCTCCCTTCATGCATGGACTTCAAGCCCGATATGGAAGTCCAAGGTCCACCTTTCTGTCCTTCAAAAGCTCTCCAAACCCACTCTCAGACAGTGCTCTGAATGTAAGACTGAGGACATGGATAAGCTCTGAGAGCCAGAAGGTGAAGACCTTAACTGGGAGAGACGGTAGCCCTTGGTCCTTCTGTGTTCCTTGTTTGGCAGATGGCTGAAGAGTGAATGTTACATCACAACAAGAGCTCCCTTTCCTCAGCCACTGCATACACCAGGCGCTTTTTTTTTGTTTTTTCCAGGTAGGGTCTCGCTCTTGCCCAGGCTGGCCTGGAATTCACTCTGCGGCCTCGAACTCATGGGGATCAATCCTCCTACCTCTGCCTCCTGAGCTCTGGGATTAAAGGCATGTGCCACCACGCCTGGCCTTAGACCAGACACTTCTAAGATGCCAAAGTCAACTAGGGCCACTATTCTCTAGCTTTGCAGACCTTAGAGCTTAGAAGGGTGAGACAATCATGCCACCATACCTAGTCGTAGTGTTACACAATGGGTTGTCACAGGGTGACATCAAAATAAGAGGAGCTTCTGGCACCAGGAGACTTGTACGCTCCGTGCACGCTCCCTCCGGAGCACCTGGACCCACGGAGCTCACTAAGGCCTCGGGCTCTCTCTCCTCTGGGGAGACCTGCTTGAGCCTCCTTTCTCTTCCTCCTGGCTCCACTCTGAAAGGATGAAAGGAACGGCCACTCCGCCCCCAGAAACGAGCACAGGGAGCACCTCACTGGGAGCTAGGTTTACTTTTAGCAACCGCTTTCTTATTTTGGAGAAACTGATCCATTCCACATCATTTGCTATTTGATTGACAAGTACCCTATAAAAGGCCCAGTGTTCCTCTACAACACACGGACGTCAAACACGGCTTCCAGCTTCTCAGGCTCAACTCGGACATGCTTCCCGCTAAGCTTTCCACTTCCCTTAGAAATCACATGCATCGTCTGAGCGAAGGCCTACGTAGCTCAGGCTGGCCTCGAACCCGCGATCCTCCTGCCCACGCCTCCAGAGCGGGAGGCAGTGCGCGCCGCCACTCTCGGCGGCCGCACGTCTTAGGACATCAGTGACCCAGCCAATGTCCTCGCGGGCGGACACCCTCGCCATCCCTTCAGGAACCTCTTGTCGCCCCACGTGTTTGCAAGTCAGTGACGCTGTCCCCGCCGCCCACCAACAGGCTGGCCGGCCACAGCGCGCCCCAGGCCCGCCCGCCGCACCACCTCCCCGCCTCGGCTCACGCAGATGGTTATCTTGAACACGCCGTGGCTGTAGTCCCGATACAGCTCCCGGGCCTCCCGGTTGCACTCAATGCAGCGGTACAGGCACGGGGCCGACACCGACCCCTCGGCGCCCAAGGCGCCCTTGCCGGACCGCCTCCCGCTGCGCCCACCCGTTCCCATAGCCCCAGTTGGGCCCTCACTTCCGGTCTCTGGCGGAAGCCGCCAGGTCCAGCCCGGACGGGGTGCTGCATGGGGTTGCTGGGACTTGTAGTCCACATTCTAGGCGCGGGCCCAAGGCTGACGGGATGCGGACTACAACTCCCGGCGGGCAGTCTGTCGCGCGCCACGCCCACCTGCCTGCTGCAGGCCCGAGAGCGGGCGCGCGTGCGCCGTGCGGGAAGATGGCACCTGCCGGCCGCGGCTGCGGCTGCCTGGGCGGCGCGGGAGCCTGGGCGCTGCGGCCGCCGCCGCCGCCGCTGCTGCTGCTGCTGTTGGGCGCGCTGGTGTGCGCGCGGGCCACCGAGCACTACTCGCCGCTGTCCCTGCTCAAGCAGGAGCTGCAGCACCGGCAATCGCACGAAGCCCCGGCGGGCGGCGGCTGCCCGCAGTCCGGCGACTGGGCGGACCAGTACCCAGCCGAGTGCGGTGAGTGGACACCCGGCCGCCCTCCCCACTGCGGCCGTCCAGTGCCCGACGTGGACGCTCCGGGGTGGCGGGGAGAGAGGGAGGGACCGGGCGAAGGCAGGCGGCGAGAACGCGGACCCCTGATCAGGGGTGCCTGCCCGCGTAGGCCAGCAAGTCCAGCCTGCCCCGGGTGGGTATCTTCTGTTCAGCCCCGTCCTCAAGGAGGCCAGCCGTGGGAGAAGACCGAACAAGACACTTGCGTCCATGGGGTGACATCAGGACCGAACCTGTGTGCGTCAGGTGTCCCTGGGATGGGGGAGGCCCTCAGGCCTGGATCGTGTGTGCCCTCCAGCCGCGCAGGCTCATTCATTGAAGCCTGGCCTGTGGCGTGATCACTGACTCCTCGGGGCACAATACACGCATGCTTTCTGTTCCGAGTTCTGCGGTGGGTCTTTTTACCCTTCACTCTCCTCTGCCCCCTCCCCTGGGTGGATTCTCTTAGGACTTGCCTTGGGAAGGACCTGCCTCACCCAGACTAGGTGCTGGCTTTTCAGACTCCGCCATGGCGTTCTTTTGAACTCTGTATGCTTTTACAGACAGTACCTGATTTATTTTTATTTTTTGGTTTTTCGAGGTAGGGTCTTGCTCTACCCCAGACTTAGAATTCACTAGGTAGTCTCAGGGTGGCCTTGAACACACAGCAATCCTCCTACCTCTGCCTCCCTAGTGCTGGAATTAAAAGCTTGCATCAACAGGCCAGGGCCCAGTACTTGATTTATTTTATTTTATTTATTTATTTATTTTAGTGGAGATGAGGTATACTCTGGCTTTCTGGAGGAAGTCTCATTCACTAAAAGAGATGTGACTTGTCTTGTGGTAGGCCTTTGCTGATAAACATTGTAACTAACATGGCCAGCATTGCTTAGTGAAAAACAGTGGTCATTACCAGTGTCACTCCTGTGACTCTAGCCAACTGAGTTACCGCTCTGAAATTGTCTATGTAAATGAGAGACTGTTTACTTGAACATGAGTTTTGCTATTTTTCCCCTGCTCAATTGGCTTTGTAGATTAGTCTATCAGAAAAGCAGTTAGCCACCCCAATGAATAGCAGCTCCTTATTTCAAATGAGGATACTGAGGTGCAGGGAAACTGTCATCTCCCTAAGCCCTCAGCTATATAAAGTGTATCCTGGTTAGCTTGCTGCTGTTTTTGCTATATTTATACATGTATTTATTAGTTATTTGAGAGAAAGAGAGAGAGAATGAATGAGAATGAATGATGCTGCAAATAAACTCCAGACACATGCACCGTTTTGTGCATTTGGCTTTGGGATTTACGAGGTTACTGGGGAATTGGACCTGGACCAACAGGCTTTGCAAGCAAGCATCCTTAACCACAGAGCCATCTCCCCTGCCCTTGTTTTATTTATTAATTTTGGTTTTTCTTTCTCCTTGCCCCCCTTTTAAATTCAAAGTAGAGTCTCAATCTAGCCCAGGATGGCCTGGAACTCACAGCAATCCTCCTACCTCTACCTCCCAAATGCTGGGATTAAAGGCATGCACCACCGTGACTAGCCTCGCCTTTGTTTTATTCTTGATATAACATCTCACTTGTATCCCAACCTGGCTGGGAGCACACTGAGATCTCTTTGCCTCATTCTCCCAAACGCTGTGATTATAAGCTGGAGACACTATGTCCTTTTTTTAAAAAAAAAAAAAAAAGAATTTTATTTATTTGTAAGTGCAGAGAGATAAAGACAGGGAGGGAGGGAGGAGGGAAAATGACTGAGAATGGGTGATACAAATTCTAGACATATGTGCCGCTTTGTGCATCTGGCTTTATATGGGTACTGGGGAATCAAACCTGGACCTTTAGGCTTTGAAAGCAAGTGCCTTTAACTGCTGAGCAATCTCTCTATTCTGTTTTTTATTTTATTTTATTCTATTTTATTTATCCATGCTGAGAGAGAGAGAAAGAATAGGCACACCAAGGTATCCAGCTACTGCAAACAAACTCCAGTTGCATGTACCCTCTTGGGCATCTGGCTTACATGGGCACTGGGGAATCTAACCAGGGTCCTCAGGCTTTGCAGGCAAACACCTTAACCACACTAAGCCATCCTTCCAGCCATGTTCTGTTAGTTTTTATCCTAACCTTCATGTGGTTGCTGGTAGGAAACACCTCTCACCCTTTCTCCTCACTCTGGACAATTCTGTCAAAACTGGAACCTGTGAAGGCAGCCTCTGTCCTAGGCTGGGGGGACAAATTCAGAGTCAACAACTAAGCATGGTGTACATAGCCTGTGGGGCAGCTGATGGTTTGGTTTGGTTGTTGTTGTTTGAGGTACTCTCCCTCTACTGTAGGCTGACCTGCAACTCACTCTGAAGCCCAGGCTGGCCTCAGACTCACATCTATTCTCCTGCCTCAGCCTCCTGAGTGCTGAAATTAAAGGCGGGTGACATCATGCCTCACTGGCAGCTGATAGTTTGTATCCAGAGCCCTGATCATATCAGTACAGTGGTCTAGAACAAGTGTGTCCAACCTGGAGCCCATGGGCTGCATGTGTCCCATGATAGCTATAAAATATAGCCCAGGAGAGATGGCTTAGCAGTTAATAAGGCTTTTGCCTGCAAAGCCAAAGGATCCCTTTTAGGTTCTCCAGGACCCACGTAAGCCAGATGCACAAGGAGGCACATGCATCTGGAGTTCGTTTGCAGTGGCTGGAGGCCTTGGTACGCCTATTGTCTCTCAATCTCTCCCTCTTTCTCTCTCTCAAATAAATAAATAAAATATACCATATATGTGTGTGTGTGTGTGTATTTTTTTTAAATACAGCCCAAACATTTGTAGATGACAACGTCTTATCACAATGTCAAAAGGTTGGACATGGATCAAGTCTTCAGAGTCACACACACCTGACCATGAGGCCACCTTTGATCCTACGTGGTCACTTGTCTGCCTGTCCACATCAAGCCAGCCCCTGTGTTGTAGGGCAAACACAACAGCATAACTACTTCTCAGAGTCGCTGCCAGGCACAGGTGGCTGGGTGATATCTGTTTGGGTCTAGCAGTCAAGTAGAAGGTACGTTCCCTTACTGCAGAGCCCCTGCAATGGCAGGTACAAACAACTGCTGGTGAGATCCTGAAGGTGTCACCTGCCAGTGCAGGCCCAGCTGAGTGCACTGCTATCAAATAGACTCCTGATCCCAAGGAGCAGCCTAACCCTCAGACTCACTGCTGAGGGGACAAGCAGCCCAGATGTCTCAGACTGAGTTGTAAGTGCTCCTTAACCCATGTGACTTTCCAGCCAGCATGTTTTTACTTTTTTTTTTCCCCTCAATTTTTATTAACATTTTCCATGATTATAAAAAATATCCTATGGTGATACCCTCCCTCCCCCCACTTTCCCCTTTGAAATTCCATTCATATCCCCTCCCCATCTCAATCAGTCTCTCTTTTGATGTCATGATCTTTTCCTCCTTTTATGATGGTCTTCTGTAGGTAGTGTCAGGCACTATGAGGTCATGGATATCCAGGCCATTATGTCTGGAGGGAGGACGTTGTAAGGAGTCCTACCCTTCCTTTGGCTCTTACATTCTTTCCGCGACCTCTTCCGCATTAGACCCTGAGTCTTGGAAGGTGTGATCGAGATGTTACTCAGTACTCCAGTCACTTCTTTCCAGCACTATGATACCTTCTGTGTTGTCCCAAGGTCACTGCCATCTGAAAAGAGAAGATTCTCTACCCAAAGTGAGAGTAGCGTTAATATAAGGGTATAAATATTAAGAGAAGTGCTTACTGGGCAGTTTGATAAGCATAGTATATACATTTTTCCAGACATCAGCAGATGTTACATCCCTAGGGCTCATGACTGTTTTAAGTTTTCAGTATCAGGGATGTATTCCCCCCATGGAGCGGGCCTCCAGTCCAATTGGAGGGCAGTTGGTTTCCACCATGACAGACGTGCCACTGTTGCACCCGTTGGCTCATTTGGCCTGGCTGGCCAATTATAAGGCTTGCAGTGTCCACTGTTGAGTATCTTCATTGGTGGTATCTCTTTCTCCCATTGAACTACATGTAGAATGGCTTCTTCCAGCTTGCTCTCAGCTGGTATACATGGAGGAGGTTATCAGCTCAGTTCCAGCAGGATTTCTCAGTGGCCTTGCAGCCCAAGTATGTGGAGTCTTCAGCAATAGGATCTTACCATCTATTCCTGGTGGGAAACCAAGGGCCTCGGCAATGGCCTATAATGTTTTGGGGGCATCAGGGACCTCCCTGGCCAACAACTCACAGGAGGTATCCCATCCCTGGCACTGAAAATTTTCTAACAACGATCTATGGCTCCTGAGTATTCCATTGTCCAAAACCGGAGGATTCCATATGATTTATCTGCATCCTCTTAGATTTTGATTAGCCCTCCCTCCACCTTTCCTTTACTCAATCTCTTCCCTTGACCTCACTTTGGGCCTTTTCATCCCCTTTAATCTATTCTTCTACTTACATATATACAATACCAACCTATTAAGTACCCTCCTCCTTTCCTTTCTCTTTCCTTTATATCTCCTTTTTAACTTACTGGCCTCTGCTACTGAGTTTTTTCCTTCTCACACAGAAGTCCAATCATCTGTAGCTAGGATCCACATATGAGGGAGAACATGCGGCGCTTGGCTTTCTGGGCCTGGGTTACCTCACTTAGTATAATCCTTTCCAGATCCATCCATTTTCCTGTAAATTTCATAACTTTGTTTTTCTTTACCGCTGAGTAGAATTCCATTGTACAAATGTGCCACATCTTCATTATCCACTCATCAGTTGAGGGACATCTAGGCTGGTTCCATTTCCCAGCTATTATGAATTGAGTGGCAATAAACATGGTTGAGCATGTACTTCTAAGGAAATGGGATGAGTCCTTAGGATATATGCCTAGGAGTGCTATAGCTGGGTCATATGGTAGATCAATTTTTAGCTGTCTTAGGAACCTCCGCACTGATTTCCACAATGGCTGGACCAGATTGCATTCCTACCAACAGTGTAGAAGGGTTCCTCTTTTTCCACATCCCCGCCAGCATTTATGATCATTTGTTTTCCTGATGGTAGCCAATCTGACAGGAGTGAGATGGATTCCTTCTTTTTCTATTTTATGGAAAAGCTTAAGAAGCAATGGTGTTAGTTCTTCCCTGAAGGTCTGGTAAAATTCAGCAGTGAATCCATCTGGGCCTGGACTTTTTTTACTTGAGAGATTTTTGATAACTGCTTGGATCTCCATGCTTGTTATAGGTCTGTTTAAGTGATTAATCTCATCTTGATTTAATTTAGGTGGGTCATATAAATCAAGGAAATCATCCATTTCTTTCAGATTTTCATACTTTGTGGAGTATATGCCTTTATAGTATGTCCCTATGATTTTTTGAATTTCTCTGGCATCTGTTGTGATGTTACCTTTTTCATCTCTAATTTTATTAATTTGTGTCTCTTTTTCTCTTTCTTTTGGTCAGATGTGCTAAGGGTTTATCAATCTTGTTTATCCTTTCAAAGAACCAACTCTTTGTTTCATTGATTCTTTGGATTTTTTTTTTTTTTTTTGGTTTCTGTTTCATTAATTTCTGCCCTAATTTTTATTATTTCTTCCCGTCTACTGATTCTTGGTTTGCCTTGTTCTTCTTTTTCCAAGGCTTTAAGGTGAAGCATTAGGTCGTTTACTTGCGATCTTTCTAATTTCTTAATATAGGCACTTAAAGCTATAAATTTACCTCTTTGGACTGCCTTCATTGTGTCCCAGAGATTTTGGTATGTTGTGTTCTCATTATCGTTTGACTCTATAAATTTTTTATTACCTTCTTGATTTCTTCATTGACCCATTCATCATTTAGTAGTGTGTTGTTTAATTTCCATGATTTTGTGTATGCTCTATAGCCTTTCTTGCTATTGATTTGTAGTTTGATTCCATTGTGGTCAGATAGAATGCAAGGAATTATTTCAGTTTTCCTGCATTTGTTAAGATTTGCTTTGTGTCCTAATATATGGTCTATTTTAGAGAATGTTCCATGTGCTGCTGAAAAGAATGTATATTCTGCAACATTTGGATGAAATGTCCTGTAGATACATGTTAGATCCATTCCTTCTATGACCTCATTTAGTCCAGTGGCCTCTCAGTTTATTTTTTCCCAGGATGACCTGTCAATTGATGAGAGTGGGGTGTTGAAGTCACCTCACCCACTACCACTGTGTTTGGTGTTATCTGTGACCTTAGTTCTAATAGCGTTTTTTTGATGAATTTGGGGCCCCCCATGTTAAGTGCATATATGTTTAGGATTGTAATGTCCTCCTGTTGGAGGGTGCCTTTAATCAATATAAAGTGGCCTTCCTTATCTTTCTTAACTAATGTTGGACTGAAGTCTACCTTGGCAGATATTAGGATAGCAACCCCTGCTTGTTTTCTAGGTCCATTTGCTTGAAACACGTTTTTCCAATCTTTCACCTTAAGGTAGTGTCCATCCTTTGTAGAAAGGTGGGTTTCTTGGAGGCAACAAATTGAAGGATCCTGCTTTTTAACCCAGTCTGCAAACCTATGCCTTTTGGTTGGGGCATTGAGGCCGTTGATATTAAGAGATAATATTGAAAGGTGTGTATTCATTTTTGACATTTTTTTTTTGTAGTTCTTCTGGTTTTACCTTTGCTCTCTTGCGTTAACTAGTATTTGAGTATTGTTTGTTTTTTCCTGGTTCCTTATATGTGTGCTTTTCTTCTTCTTCAGCATGGAGGATTCTTTCAAGTATTCTCTGTAGAGCTGGTTTTGTCTTCAAATACTCCTTTAGCTTGCTTTTGTCGTGGAATGTCCTTATTTCTCCATCTATTTGAATGGATAGCTTTGCAGGATAAAGTAACCTTGGTTGACAGTTGTTATCTTTCAGGACTTGGAATACATCACTCCCCGCCCTTCTGGCTTTTAAAGTTTTTGTTCAGTAATCTGCTGTAATTCTGATAGGCTTGCCTTTGTAGGTAAATTGATTTTTCTCTCTGGCTGCTTTCAATATTTTTTCTTTGGTTTGTGTGTTTGGTAGTTTGATTATAATATGGCGAGGAGAGGTTCTTTCCAGGTTTTGTCTGGCTGGTGTTCTAAAGGATTCCTGTTTCTGCATTGGCACCTCTTTCCCATTTTGGGGGAAGTTTTCTTCTATGATTTTGTTGAAGACGCCTACTATGCCTTTGGAGTGAAATTCTTCTCCTTCTACTATGCCCTGAATTCTTATGTTTGATCTTTTCATAGTGTCCCGAATATCTTGAAATTCCCACTCATACTTTTCTATTAGTTTGTCTTTCTCTTTGTAGGACTGTATTAGATCTGCCACCTGGTCTTCTAGCTTAGATATTCTGTCCTCTCCTTCATCCATTCTACTGCTGAGATTTTCTACAGAGTGTTTAATTTCATTAACTGTGTTCTTCATTGCTAGTAATTCTGACTGGTTTTTCTTTATTATTTCTATTTCCTTATTTATGTCTAGTATTGACATCTTTATTTCATTAAATTGGTGTCCTGTGTTTTCTTTGATTCCTTTGATTTCCCCTTTCATTCCTTTGATTTCTTCTTTGACTTCTTTGAACATATTTATAATCATTCTTTTGAAATCTTTCTCAGGCATTTCCTCTAACTCGTTCTCACTGGAGGTTATTTCTGATGCATTAATACTTTTTGGTGGATTTATATTGTCTTGATTTTTGGTGTTTCTTGTGTTATAATGTGTATATTTTTGCATCCTGGATTATTTAATGATTGGATTTTCTAGTTAGATGGATATTATTAGATGTATTAATCAATCTGATGTTATATAACTTCAGGGTAGGAGCTTAAGGCACTAGGTATGGCTCTCAAGACTCTCAGAGTAACTACAAAAGTGTCCTTAGGTTTTGGGTTTGCCTGCTATGAGAGTATTCAAGTAGGCTGAGTGGAACCAAATACAGATAGTTTCTAAAATTTAACTAAACAATGTACATTTTCAATGAAAAACAGCTCAGAGTATTTATCCAAGTGTAGGTATTATGACAACCAGATCCTCTGTCCCTTAGGCTGTGTGGTGCCCCACCCACAGCCTTAATCCTGACAACAAGTAGGTTAAGAGTTCTGGTCTGTTGAGGGTTCCAAGTCAGCTTGTGACCAGGTGAGACCCTTCTCTGGTATAATCCCAGTTACCTTTGCTCCTGCTTGGGTCCCGCTGTCATTTCAAGTAGGTGTGGCCGGGTCCCTGGACTGCTGCTCTGTTCCCTGGAGCTGGGCACTGGCGGTGGGGGTGGGGAGGCTGCCAATGCTGCTCTAGTTCTCTTGCTGTTCCACGTGTTCTTCTACCTTGTGATCTGCTCCTCCGTTGTTCACTGCCGTTCTCCCTTCACGTTTCTTGAGTTTGCGGAGAGGTCTGGTGTGAGTGGAAAATCCCCTCGTCTGGCTTTTCCTGCGGCTCAATCCGAGCCTGGCGGATGGCTACCGCTGCTGCCGCCGCCACTGTCTACGGACCTGCTGGCGGTGCTTCTGCCAGCCTGTGCGGGCTCTGGATGCTCTGGATCTCTCCTACTTCTCCGGTGCCGTTTCAATTTCCTATACACCTCACTTTTTAGTAAAAGCGTGTATTTTGCTACTTTTTTTTTTTTTTTTTTTTTGGCTTTTCCCCCCTAGGCTGCTTTGGCGTGGTACCTACACCACCATCTTAACCAGAAGTCTCTGTTTTTCCTTTTTTGTTGTTGTTTTGAGGTACGGTCTCACTCTAGCCAGGCTGACCTGGAACTTGCTCTGTAGTCTCAGGCTGGCCTCCAACTCACAGCAATCCTCCTACCTCTGCTTCTCAAGTGCTGGGTTAAAAGGCATGAGACACCATGCCTAGCGATTTTACTTTTTTTGTTTGTTTGTTTTGAGGTAGGGTCTTGGTCTAGCCCAGGCTAACCTGAAATTCACTGTGTAGTCTCAGGGTGGCCTTGAACTCACAGCAATCCTCTGCCTCCCTGCCCCCCCCAACTCCAGGCAGGGTTTCACTCTAGCCCAGGCTGACCTAGAATTCACTATGTAGTCTCAGGGTAACCTTGAACTCGTGGTGATCCTCCTACCTCTGCCTCCCAAGTGCTGGGATTAAGGCATGCACCACCACACCTGTACATTTTTATCTTCATTGAAAATCATTCCCACAAGCTTGTGAGCTGGTCTGCTTTCCTGTTGGGGGGGGGGGATAATCTTACCCTTAAAAAATATACAGTATGATCCTTTTTTTCTTTGAGACAGTTTCATTCTGGCCTTCAACTCATAGCAGTCCTCCTGCCTCAGCTTCTTGAGTGCTAAGATTACAGATGTGATTCACCATAGCTGGCTCATATTTTTTTCTCAATTTTTATTATCATTTTCCATGATTATAAAAAATATCCCATGGTAATACCCTCCCTCCCCTTTCACTTTCCCCTTTGCAATCCCACTCATACCCCTTCTCCCTCTAAATCAGTCTCTTTTATTTTGATGTCATGATCTTTTCCTCCTCTTATGATGGTCTTGTGTAGGTAGTGTCAGGCACTGTGAGGTCATGGATATCCACGGCATTTTATGTCTGGAGGGAGGACGTTGTAAGGAGTCCTACCCTTCCTTTGGCTCTTACATTCTTTCCACCACCTCTTCCACATTAGACCCTGTGGCTCATATTTTTTAACTAAAAGTAAAATTTATTACTGTGGTCCTACTTTTTAAGATGTTTTTATTTTATTTTATTTTTTGTTTTTTTGAGGTAGGGTCTCACTCTAGTCCAGAAATTCACTGGACCTGAAATTCGCTATGTAGTCTCAGGGTGGCCTCGAACTCACAGTGATCCTCCTACCTCTGCCTCCCAAGTGCTGGGATTAAAGGCATGCGCCACCACGCCCGGCTCTACTTTTTAAGACGTAATTGTGAAGAAGTCATCCTCTCCCTCAGTTTTCCAATTACAGGATTGAAAACATTTTTGCCTTTGATTGACCTTGAACTAGGTAGTGTTTGTTTCCATTTTACCCAGAGGAAACTGAGGTCAATAAAAGTTAAGCAAGGTTACCCCCCAAGGAGCAGAGCCCAGATTTGGGGCTGATTAGGGGTGATACCCTCAGCAGTGTTTTAATAAACTTGACTTGTTGAAAGTTGTATTTCTCAATAGCATCTAGGATTTCAGATTTGACCTATGAACAAGGATGTTTCACTGACCCTAAGATGTTGACCAGTAGCTAGAAGTGGCCTTCACGACCTCAGGAGAGCTGCTATGTGTGGCCCAGACACTGTGGAGCGGCCGCAGTCTCTAGAGCGCTTAGCCCTCTGCCAGCTGATTGAGGACTTCATTCTTCTGCGGGTCCTACAGAACCGAGCTGCATCTCGTGCAGACAGTGTTCACTGGAGCTCAAGACATCTGGATGTTCCTTAAATACAACTGAAGATGCATCTTAACGATTCAAACATACACATTTATAGTCATTCAAAAATGTGTGTGAGGTTTCTTTTGCTGTTTGTTTTTTAGACGGAGTCTCATACAGCCTACACTGGTTTCAAACTCCCTGTATAGCTAAGGATGACTTTGAACTCCTGCCTCAGACTCCCAAGTGCTGGGATTCCAGGCAGGCTTGTGTGGGGTTCAAATCCAGGGTTCTGTATATACGCCAGGCAAGTACTCCCTCTGCTCCCTGAGCTACATTTCCAGCTCTTACGGGAGTTTTCAGCAGTGGACGGAGTTGACTGTGTCTAGGTGACAACCTTTCGTACTTCATGTCCTCAGTGTAGTTTTCACATGGCATCTCCATCTACTGGTGATTCTATTTATCCGTTTCCTGTTTTATCCTTTTAGTCCCCCTCTCTCTTCTCTACTCCCTCCTTTGACCCTACTTGGACCTTTCTACCCTCAGTATTCAGCCCCTTTACTTACATGTCTGCTGTCTTCCTCCCTTAAAAAACCTCTGTCCTCTTCCTAACCTAAATGGCCTCTTGGTAGACAATTAACGCAGTCCATGTTTAATACTACATTTGATTTGACTGATTAATTTACAGCCTTAAGCACTTTAGTTTGTTGGAATGAATGATCCCAGAATGGATGGAATTGTTATTTTTTAAAAAATATATATTTATTTGAGAGAGGGAATGGGCATGCCAGGGCCTCCTGTTGCTGCAGACGGAACTCCAGACATGTGCCACTTTGTGTATTTGACTCTACATGGGTACTGGGGAATCTAACCTGGGTTGTCAGGCTTTGCAAGTAAGTGCCTTTAAATACTGAGCCATCTCTCCAGCCCCCCCCCCCAGAATCGGGGTTATTTTATTTTCTGACAGCTCTTTGTGGAGAAAGCATTTAGTGCCTGTCCACTCTGGACGTACCTGACACAAGAATAAGCAGTTATGAACGCAGCTCTGTTCTGGCGGTCGGTGAGTCCTGCTTTGCCGGCAGGGCTCCTGTCGTTGAGGAGCGGGGCATGGGAATACTGGAAGTTGATTTGCTTTCAGATGCAGCAGACAGTCAATAGGAGGAAGTGTGAAATGAGTCTCTTCCTTTCTTTGTTCTCAGAGGAAGTCGAGCGCGAAGTTTGTGCTCTGTGTTCGCAGCAGTGCAAACCCTCAGTGCTGTGTGCAGGTGCCTCCCAGACTGCGCGCGACAGCACCTGGTGTGGAGGCATGCTGGGTCTCCAGATGTTACTTCGGGGCTGACCTGCATCAGTTTGCGTGGGCAAAGGCTCCACCTGCTATATGTGTGGGGACTGGGAAAGGTCCTGGCCACTGAAGTATAGCCTTGAGAACAGCAGGGTTCTTCAGAAGTGGTAGCCCTGGGTGACGGTTGAGACCTGTGAGACTAGCTGTGGTGTTCACAGACGCATTGGCTGCTCATGTATGTCTGATGTCATGAACAATTCTGTTACCTTTTGGACTGGGGAGATGGCTCAGTGGATAAAAGGGCTTGCTGCAGAAGCGTTAGATATGAGGACCAAAAGTTGGATCCCCAGAACCACGTAAATGCTGAATAGGCATGATGGCTGCCTGTTAACCCGTCACTGGAGAGGAGCGTGGCTGAGGAAATTATGACCATTTTCCTTTTATTGTATGTGTGTGTGTTTATATTTTATTTCATTTATTTGCAAGCAGAGAGGGAATGGGAGCACCAGGGCCTCTTGCCACCACAAATGAACTTAAGATGCACGGGGCATTTTGTGTATCTGGTTTTTATGTGTGTACTGGTAAATTGAACCCTGGGCCATCAGGCTTTGCAAGCAAGTACCTTTCACCACTAAGCCATCTGTCCAGCATCTGTTATTCTTTTTTAAATCAAAATATACCATATTGCAGAAAATGCAAGTGTCACTGTGTATAAAAGCTCAGGGCTTAGGAGATTTTCACACATACCTCTTGTGTAATCAGAGAGAAACCCAGTAAGCTATATGTAAGATTTTCAGGGGACTGGAGAGATGGCTGAGAGGTTAAGGTACTTGCTTGCAAAACCTAAAGACCTGGCTTCGATTCCCCAGTACCCACATAAAGCCAGATGCACAATGGTATATGTATCTGGAGTTTGTTTGCAGTGGCTGGAGGCTCTGGCACCCCATTACAAAGAAAAAAAAAACCCGATTTTCATAAACAAACATCTTATGTAATTAGAGAGAACCCCAGCCAGCTGTCTTTAAGTTAGGAGTTAGGTGGTGAAGCCTTGTTATAAGCTGAACCCTGTCTCATTTGGATGACATCCTATCCAGTGTCATCTCTGAGTCATGACCAGCACAGGGCAGTGGACTGAGGCTGCAATGTGCTGGGGTCCTTTTCTGGGCACTCAGGACTCTCTCTGGACCTGTTGTCCCCTCAGGGCCTCCTGCACACATAAAGGCTGCTTGGCTAGTCTTGCCACTTTGCTCTGTCTGTTTTTGGGTGACCTAAGGGACTCTGTTCCCTAGTCACCTGGAGCTGCTGCCGTAATCCTAGTCAAATTGATGTCCAACAGTGAATGGGATTATGGGAAACATTGGGATTATGGGAAAGATTTTAGCTTCTTTGTCTTCATCCCCCTCTCCCTCCTTCTTCAGTTTTGAAGTAGCCCAGGCTGAGCTTTTAGCTTTTATCTTTAATTAACTAATTGCTTAATTTTTGAGAGAGAGAGGCAGATAGAGAGAGAATGGGCATGCCAGAGTTCCCAGCCACTGCAAACGAACTCCAAATGCATTCGTCACCTTGTGCATCTGGCTTTATGTGGGTATTGGGGAATTGAACTTGGGTCCTTTGGCTTTGCTGGCAAACACCTTAACCATCTAAGCCATCTCTACAGCTCCATGAGTTTTTAGCTTATTTTTTTATGTTTATTTATTTATGAGTGAGAAGGAGAGGAAAAGAGAATGGGTGTGTCAGGGTCTTTAGCCACTGCAAATGAACTTCAGACACATGTGCCACCATGTGCAACTGGCTTTTGTGAGTACTGGAGAATTGAACCTATGTCTTTTGTCTTTGCAGGCAAGCACCTTAACTGCTAAGCCATCTCCCCAGCCAAGCTTTTAAAAGTATCTGATGTGCCGGGCGTGGTGGCGCACCCTCTAATCCCAGCACTTGGGAGGCAGAGGTAGGAGGATCTCCCTGAGTTCAAGGCCACCCTGAGACTCCATAGTGAATTCCAGGTCAGCCTGAGCTTGAGTGAGACCCTACCTCGAAGAAAAAAAGAAAAAAAAATTATCTGATATATCTTAGCTGTACAGCCCAGGTCCCTGCTTTGCCTCTGTGATCAATGTATTAACCTACACTCCAGCATTAACACATAGGAGCGGATTACAAGTGGCCAATCCAAGAACACAGGAGGTGGTGGAGCAAAGCCATGTTTATCAGATCACATTCAAGTTTTGTTAAACATTCTTTTCCTTCCAGATGGCTTTTTTTGTTTGTTTGTTCTTTTCGAGGTAGCATCTTACTTTAACCCAGGCTGATTTAGAACTCACTCTGTAGTTCCAGGCTGGCCTCGAACTCACAGCGATCCTCCTACCTCTGCCTCCCCGAGTGCTGGGATTAAAGGCGTGTGCTGCCACGCCCAGCCCAGGTGGCTTTTGGACCTTTATTGTAATGTGTCTTGTGTTAATTGTATGGTTACTGCATATTCTCTGTTGAGAACTTCTCTTTTCAAGTTGTTTTATAGTGACTTTGCTGTGGCTTTGTTTTGTGACAAGCACATGGGCTTGGTAGCCCATGTCTGTAATCCCAGTACCCAGGAGGCTGAAGCAGGAAGATCAAGAGTTCAAGACCAGCCTTGGCTACATATTGAGTTCCAAGCAAGTCTGGGCTACATGAGACCCTGTCTCAAAAAAAAAAAAAAAAAAAAAAAAAATCAGTAATAGCAACACCACTACCACCAAAACCCTATACATTAGTGAACTTGGAACTTCTTTCTCATATACCCTGGGTATAGTGTATATCTTACCTATCTCCAAGGATTAAGTACCAGAAGAAATCATATTGTGAAGTATTAACAGAAAAGAAAGGTTTCAGCCTATATCTCTTAAGTATCCCCGATCCAAACATCCAGAATGCCCCAAATCCAGAGCTTTTGAGTACCTGCATGATGCCACAAGTGGAAAATTCCACACCTTGAAACTTTGTTTCCTGCACAAAATCATTTAAAACATTGAAATATGTGTGTGTGTATGTAAAAGACGTGAATTTCATGTTTAGACTTTGGCTCTCTCCTTAAGATATTTCGTTATGCATATGCAAATATTGTAGAATTGGAAAATAAATCCCCAGTCAGAAGCACTTCTGTTCCCTAACATTTCAGGTAAGAGATGCTCAGCCTGTGTTAAATGTAGCCATCACTTCCCGTGAGCTGGGCTGTGTGGCCTCAGCTCCTGTTGATAGTAGTCCTTTCCATCTTAAGGATGGGGTACCAGGGCTGGGGTACTAAGGACATGTCCAGCATTATACAGCCAGTGCGGTGTTTGGTCTGAGTCTGTCACCTGGTGGCCTAAGCTCTGAACTACTGTGACCTTGCCTCCAAACCAGTTAAGTTGAAGTTAAGGAAAAAGTAGAATGAAGTATAAGACCTAATTCTGAAAATAGATAAAATGTAGGCTGATATTTAATATACCTACACAAGTTAGAGAAATAACTATTTGGCCTTAGAAAAAGGAAATATGAAATATTCAAATCATTATGATAACTTAAGAAAAAGGAAGTATATCTGGGGTGTAGTGGTGCATGCCTTTTACAGGCTGAGGTAGGGTTACCATGAGTTGAGGCCAGTCTGGACTACAGAGTGAGTTCCTGATCAGCCTGAGCGTAGAGTGAGACCCTACCTTGAAAAAAAGTATAATGAAGTCTGTAACTCGGTATAATAACTGAAGCATTAAGGTTAAGATGAGGAACATTTCAATGACATAGTCCCCGCTCCCCCTACAGGGTCTCATTCTAGCCCAGGCTAACCAGAGTCCCAGGGTGGCCTCAAACTCACAGCAATTATGCTTGGATTAAAAGTGTGCACCACAACATCTGGATAGTTCTTTTTTTAATGATGATGTTGAGGATCACTTCTTTCACTCAGTGGCCATTTCTCTGTCTTTGGAAAATTACCTGTTCTAGGCCTTTTACCCATTTTTAAAATATTTTTATTAATTGGGCATGGTGGCACATGCCTTTAATCCCAGCACTTAGGAGGCAGAGGTAGGATTGCTGAGAGTTTGAGGCCACCCTGAGACTACATAGTGAATTCTAGGTCAGCCTGAGCTACAGTGAGACCCTACCTTGAAAACCAAAAAAAGAAAAAAATTTTTAATTCATTTATTTGCATGCAGAGAGAAAGAAGAAGCAGATAGAGAATGGGCATGCCAGGGCTTCCAGCCACTGCAGACAAACTCCAGATGCATGCTCCACTTTGAGCATCAGGCTTTATGTGGGTACTGGGGAATTGAACCCAGGTCATTTGGCTTTGCAGGCAAATGCCTTAACCACTGAGCCATCTCTCCAGCCATTTTAAATTTTTTATAAAATGTTTTTATTGGGACTGGAGAGATGGCTTAGCGGTTAAGTGCTTGCCTGTGAAGCCTAAGGACCCTGGTTCAAGGTTCGATTCCCCAGGACCCATGTAAGACAGATGCATAAGGTGGCACATGATCTGGAGTTCATTTGCAGTGGCTGGAGGCCCTGGTGCACTCATTCTCTATCTATCTGCCTCTTTCTCTCTCTGTCGCTCTCAAATGAATTTAAAAAATATTTTTTTTAGTTATTTGTTGCTTATTTTTATATTGGTTGTCTTTTTCCCCATTGAATTGAGGACTTGTTTCTATACTCTGAAGCCTTAGTGCAGTCTTCCAGTGTTAGGTCTCCTGGCTTAGGCTCGTACTCACGCTCTCTCTCTCTCTCTTTCTCTCTCTCTCTCTTCCTCTCTCTCCCTCTTTCTCTCTCTCTCTCTCTCTCTCTTTCTCTCTCTCTCTCTTCCTCTCTCTCCTCTCTCTCTCTCTCTCTCTCTCTCTCTCTCTCTCTGTGTGTGTGTGTGTGTGTGTGTGTGTGTGTAACCTAAGGCAGATGCTGCCACAGAAGAGGCATCTAACTGGACTTGTGCCCCAGCCCTTGGCTTGCACCAGCTTGTAAGACAGACATTAAGTGGGGTGGGTTCTGTCCTGTTGCTTCAGAGAAGTCACCACTCACCTCCTGACCCCACCTCACTGTTGGGAAACTCTGCTCTGGTCCAGGACAGGTGGTGGAACTGGCATTAATAGATGTGTAGGACAGTTGTAAACTAAAATGTTCCATAACAATAAGGGTAGAAGAAAGGATGTCTCTTTTAGGATTGCTTACACTTGTCCTGATTTTGGTTTTGTGGGATCTTAACATTTCAACCTAGAGCTAAGTACCTAAAAATGCTCATTGAGATGAGATGGATGACATGGAATGTTTCCTTTTCAGAGTCGTCATTTTTGAACTTCCATGAATCTGACTGTGAACCCAAAGGCTCACCACCCTGCGACTCCCTGCTTTCTCTCAACACTGAAAAGATTCTGGTACGTATCTTGGTCCTGTCTGTCTCTTCCGAACATTGACAGATTCCCTCCTATGGTCACTCCCTCTGCCAGTTCTACTCGGTGATCAAAGTTTGACCAAGGGCCGGGTATGGTGGTGCACACCTTTAATCCCATCACTTTGGAGGCAGAGGTAGGAGGGTTGCTGTGAGTTCAAGGCCAGCCTGAGACTACATAGTGAATTCTAGGTCAGCTTGGGCCAGAGCGAGATCCTACTTCAAAAACAAACAAACAAACAAATAAAAAATGTTGTCCAGATGACAGCATGAAATTTGACTGTGAAAGATGGTAGGATTTGGATGTTTCCATCGCAAGCCTCCTAAACTGAGTGCCTCTGGCCTCTGTGTCTCCATTTTTCCTTTTATTTTATCTTTTGGTTTTTCGAGGTACTGTCTCACTCTAGCTCAGGCTGACCTGGAATTCACTATGTAGAGTCAGGGTGGCCTCGAACTCACAGCAATCCTCCTACCTCTGCCTCCCGAGTGCTGGGATTAAAGGCGTGCACCACCATGCCCGGCAATTCTTTTTATTTTTATTTGTGTAAAAGAGAGAGAATGAGTGCACCAGGGTCTCCAACTCCTGCAAATGAATTCCAGATGCATGCACCACCTTGTGCATCTGGCTTATGTGGGTCTTGGGCAATATAACCTGGGTCCTTTGGCTTTGCAGGCAAGCACCTTAACCACTAAGCCATCTCTCCAGCTCCCCTATTTTGTCTTTCAAGAGAGAGTCTCACACTCTGTAGCCTAGACTGTTCTGAATTTCCTTTGCAGACTAAGCTGACCTTGAACTCATGGACAGCCTCCTGCCTCAGCCTCCAGAGTGTTGGGATTATAGGTGTGAGCACTAGGCCTGGCTAAAATGCAGGTTTGTTTTTTAAAAAATATTTGTTTATTTGTTTTATTTATTTGAGAGAGAGGGAGAAAGATGCAGATAGAGAGAAATGGGCACACAAGGGCCTTCAGCTGCTGCAAACAAACTCCAGAAGCAAGTGCTACCTTGTGTATCTGGCTTATGTGGGACCTGGGGAATTGAACCTGGGTCCAGTAGCTTTGCAGGCTAGTGCCTTAACTGCTAAGCCATCCCTTCAGCCCCCAACACAGGATTTTTTAAATTGTTTTTTTGTTTTTATTTATTTATTTGAAAGAGAGAGAGAGAAATAGGCAGAGGAGAGAAAGAGAGAGAATGGGTGTGCCAAGGTGTTTGGCCACTGCAAATGAACTCTAGATGCATGTGTCCCCTTGTGCATCTGGCTTACATGGGTCCTGGGGAATTGAACCTGGGTCCTTTGGCTTTGCAGGCAAGTAAGCACATTAACCGCTAAGCCATCTCTGCAGCCCCAAATACAGGTTTTTAATACAAGGTTTCCATTGTCATCATACACTGAAATAGATGTTTGGTTCTTCTTTTTCAGAGCCAGGCCAAGTCTATTGCAGAACAAAAGAGATTCCCATTTGCCACTGACAACGACAGCACCAATGAGGAGTTAGGTAAGACTTCTGTCAAGAACATTCCTGTAACATTTGCCCAGAGTTCATGGTGAGACACGGAACAGGAAGTCAGTGGGAGAGAGAGCTAGCCTTTCCACCTTGTCATTGTCACGCTGGCCTTTGGCTCTCCTGAGGTTCTGTGTGGTACACTCCTTGTCTGTTTGTTTTGAAGCAGTGTCTCACTCTAGCCTGGGCGAATGGGGCTCAAAGCAGCTGCAGGACTAATGCCTGCAGAGTGACGAGGTGCTTCCTCTCGGAAACCAGGGTGCTGGTGAAGGGAAGCTGGCCTGGAACTCACCCTGTAGTTCCAGGCTGGTCTCAAACTCATAGCAATCCTCCTGCCTCTGCCTTCCAAGTGCTGGGATTAAAGGTGTGGGCCATCATGCCCACAGTGCAGGACATTTTTGGAAAGGCTGCGGTGGAATGGGCAGTAAGCTCTGCCCCAGCCTTGGTTTCTGTGGAAACGAATGGATAGTGACAGTGACCTATATGCCATCATCAGTGTGGGCAGTGAAGAAGTGAGAGCAAGTGATTGTCTCAGGACACTGTCTTCAGTTTTCCGTGTGATGAAATACCTTGGTCTGCATTTATGGCACTCACAAGGCTGGTCCATGGTTACTGGATCTCAGCGTTGGGCTGGAGAGGTGGAGTCCATTCAAGACTGCCATCAACTCTCATTTGGCTCATACATGGTGTTGTTTAATTATTTATTTATTGGTTTTTCGAGGTAGGGGCTCATTCTAGCTCAAGCTGACCTGGAATTCACTGTGTAGTCCCAGAGTGGCTTAATTTTTATTTTTTTATTTTTGTTATTTTTGTTATTTTTTAATTTGAGAGAAAGAGGCAGATAGAGAAAGAGAGACTGGGTGCGCCAGGGCCTTCAACCACTGCAAAGGAACTTCTAGATGCGTGCACCACCTTATGCATCTGGCTTACATGGGTCCTGGGGAATGGAACCTGGGTTCTTTGGCTTTGCAAGCAAGCCTTAATTCCTAAGCCATCTCTCCACCCTTATGGTGTGGTTTTAAACAGGCATTGTTCCCCAGTGTTTGATATCATTGGGTAGCACTGGGCGTAACCTGGGTCGGCACTTTCTGTGTGACAGGAATTCTTCTTGAAAAAATGTCCTCTTGGGGATGGAGAGATAGTTTATTGGTTAGGGGCACTTACTTGCAAAGCCTGCTGGTCTGGGTTCACTTCTCCAATACTCATGTAAAGTCAGATGCACAAAGTGGCACATGGGTATGGAATTCATTTGCAGTGGTGTGAGGTCCTGGCATGCTCATACTCTGCTTCTCAGTCTCTCTCTCTTTCATACATAAGTTTTATTTATTGTTTTGCTTTTTGTTGTTGTTGTTGTTGAGGTAGGGTCTCACTCTAGCCCAGGCTGACCTGGAATTCACTCTGTAGTCTCAGGGTGACCTTGAACTCACGGTGATCCTCCTACCTCTGCCTCCCTAGTGCTGATATTAAAGGCGTGTGCCACTACGCCTGGCTTACATAAAATATTTTTGAAAAAAAATGTTTTCTGTCTTGGAGATGGAGAGATTCTGGTTCATAGATTCCTGCTAAGAGTTAAAACTCATCTAGTTTTTCTTTCATGTCTGTATATTCCCACAATATCTATCTGTGTGACGTGTGGATTGGGAACTTTTCTAAACTTAGGTTTATATGGTAAAGAGTTGGGAGCTGTGCTTTGCACTTATGTAAGTGGAGTTAAATAGCTAAACTGTGGACATGTTTAATCAAGTTCCAAATCACAGAATTTCCCCTGAAGTTCCATTACATTGGGAAGCTTACTCACTCATCTGTTCATTCAGCAGATATTACTAATTATGGGAAAACAGGAAATTCTAAAAGTCTGTCTGAATGGGAATCTAAGAATATTTTCCACTGGCTTGTTCAGCAAGATTGAGAGAGCTAAGAAAAGTGGCTGAGGTTTGGCAGAGACAGTCAGATCTTGGCTGCCCAGTGATCCTCACCTTCTCCTGTTCAGAAAGCAGACTGGGTATGGTGGCTGGGGCAGGTGGCACCTGGGCTTTGGAGGGAGCTGGTGTCCCTGATGGCCATTTAACTACCTGCACCTTACTTCCTTGTCTGCAAATGGAGGTACAAATCACATGGCCTCCTTCCAACTAGTTAGGGAGTAAGGACATGACACCCCTGAGGCCCAGGACTGTGCTGGGCACCTCGGGGGAGCCACGTGCCATAGCTGAGCTCTTGCTGTTTCTGCTGTGAATACCGCTGTCCCGCCCCGGGGTGTCTCTGGTTACATGGAGCCTTGCTGTCTGAATGGTACCCCCTTTAGCAGTCTCAACCCAAGTTTGACCATACTTGAACTTTTCAGAGAAACTAAGATAAAATACCCCTTATTTTATGTTGAAGAATGCGCCAAAAGTGTGATGCTCATTTTTTTTTCCTCTTGATTTTATGAGACAAGGTCTCATGTGCCCACGCTGGCCTTGATCCATGTACCTCCTCTTTCCAAGTACTGGGATTACTGAAGCGCACCACCATACCTAGCTTATTTCCATTGTTGTTGTTGTTGTTGAGGTAGGGTCTCAGATGCTCCAGACCAGGCTGACCTATAATTCACTGTATATTCTCAGGCTGGCCTCAAACTCACAGTGATCCTCCTGCCTCAGACTCCTGAGTATTGGGATTAAAGATGTTTACCACCACCCCCAGCCAGGATTTTTTTTTTTTTTTTTTTCTCCAAGGCAGGGTCTCTCTCTAGTCCCAGGCTGACCTCAAACTCACTGTGTAGTCCCAGGCTGGACTTAAACTCACAGCAATCCTCCTACCTCTGCCTTCTGAGTGCTGGGATTAAAGGTGTGCGCCACCACACCCGGCTCTGATATTCTCTGTTTTGTCTCACAGCTATTGCGTATGTGCTGGTCGGCAGCGGTCTCTATGATGAAGCAATAAGACATTTTTCAACAATGCTCCAGGTACTATTTCTCTCAATTCTGTGATTGCAAGTGTGTTGTCATGACAAGTGCGGAGCCACATAGCGCAGGGCCGCTGTGGGCGCTGGCGGGGTGCAGGGGCGCGGAGGGAGCCACACTGGCCAGGCCTCTGTGGCGTCGGGCGCCGCAGGGCTGCTTTGCTCTAGAAGAGGACGAAGAAAGGCACGGGGCTGAGCAGCGGCTCACTGGCTCACTCTGACCACAGTTGGGTGGCAGAGGTGGAATTCCTGCAAGACTGAAAAGGTGGAGCTCAGGTCACCGTCCTCTGCCGCACACCTCTAAGTCAGGAACCTCTGTGACAGGTGGCCACTGGGACTCTTGAAGCTACGGCTGCTCCCGGGCCAGGGCTTACAGGCTGTCTAGGGTCCTCCTTGCAGATCTGCTGCCCTCAGCGGGAACTGCGGGACTTCGTGGCCGGCTCAGCCTCTGTCTGCTGATGGCTGGGTGAAAGTCTAGTTAAGAGGAAACGAGAGCCACACCTGACACATGCCTGGACTCTCTGCTTAGGAGACTGGGGCAGGGGGATTGCGAGTTCCAGGCAAAGAGAGGACTCATGTAGCTGTACTATGTGTGTTGCAAAGGAAACCTGCCACTGAAAGATGGGTTTGGCTTTTTGTCACACACCGTGTTGGCTGTGGTCTAACCATTTGTCACTTGTTCGTGTGTCCGGCAGTGCTGTGTAGTGAGGAGGGCCTGGACTTACAGTTAGCCTCTCCCACCCATACCCGCCTGCGTCATGCTGCCACATTCTTTTCCTGACTTACAAGGGGTAAAAGTAACAACCTCCAAAACAGTTGTTTTGTTTTTGTTCAGATAAAATATACTGTAAAGTACCCAGCACCCAGTACTGATTCATAGTGGAGACTGAGGACTGCCTGCTCAAATCCCACCCTAGTAAATTCATAAGCTGTGCTCACAGCAGGAGCCAGCAGATAGCTTACAGTACAGCAGCTAGACTTGATTTTAAAATATTAATTTTGAGCCGGGCGTGGTGGTGCACGCCTTTAATCCCAGCACTCGGGAGGCAGAGGTAGGAGGATCGCCATGAGTTCGAGGCCACCCTGAGACTCCATAGTGAATTCCAGGTCAGCCTGAGCTAGAGTGAGACCCTACCTCGAAAAACCAAAAAAAAATAATAATAATAATAATAATAATAATAATAAAAATAAATAAAATAAAATAAAATAAAATATTAATTTTGAAATGTTAGCTCTGCACCTGTTTTCCTTTTAAAAAATTGGATTATGTTGATAATACTCTTTGTTCTTAGCAAATTGAAAAGATATTTTTGCTTATTACTTTGAGGTCCTTAGATCAGCTGTGTGCATGAGTGACTACTATTTGTCAGTGGAATTTGAAACAAAAAGGTAGATTGTAAAAAGACTTTAAGATAATCTGTCTCTTTAGTGCTGCAGTGTTACTCGTGGTAAGTCACACTTCACACAGTGAATGCAGGGCTTTGTTTGGAAGGGAGTTCTGATCTGTTTGTAAGAACAGCTGTCAGTTACTGATGGCACCAGCGGCCTGCAGGTGTGTGAGTGCTTCTCACCTTTTGAGAACATTATTATTGCACAGCATTTAAATAAAAAATTTCTAATTCTGCCAATCTAACATATTTTAAAATTATTGCCTTTTGGGGGGAGGGGGTCGAGGTAGGGTCTCACTCTAGCCCAGGCTGACCTGGAATTCACTATGTAGTCTCAGAGTGGCTTGAACTCACAGCGATCCTCCTACCTCTGCCTCCCGAGTGCTGGGATTAAAGGTGTATGCCACCATGCCTGGCTCAAATTACTGCCTTTTGAAGTATGCATTTTTGTCTTATAACCTAAATATATGTGTTACATATTTTGTATGTCTCATTTAATACTCTACCTTTTTGTCACTATTTATTTATAATCTTATCATTTCAGTAGTTCTATAGTATTGTTCATTTATAGCCATAGAACATATTTCTGTTGCCATTACATTGAGAAACTCCATTCAGAACTTGTCTTTGTGCAAATAAAGACAATCATCCATTGGAAGTTGATGCTGAGCTCTCATAAGTGTGGGATAGATCACTCGCTTTCCATGCAGAGATTTTTTTCCCCCGCAAGAATGTGTGGATTATTGGTCAGGTCAAGTGCAGAAGGAAGGACCTTTGTGATGAGCTGAGTGTGACAACAGGAGAGCCCGGCCCCTCCGTTGCTTTCCTAGTGAGTTTCTGTGGTGCCACACTCACCCTTCTTCACACAGGGCCACCCCGTCATGCTCTCATCCACACCCAAGTGGACAGGGCAGCCCCTCTCTCCCCAGAGCTAGGTAATGATGTGTTACTTTTCTTCACAGCCTGTGATTATACTGAGAACTGTTTATCTAAAAGATTCAATAGCAAATGCTACTTTTCTCCAAAAATTATAAATTAAAACATATCTTTTTTTCTGTGCAAAACTTTTGTAAGCATTTTGTATTAAGTGTTGTGTTGGAATCTATGCACACAGTTCCCAGTAGAGTTCCCCATTGGATTCCTCCAGTACCCTGTAGCTGGTCCCATCTCGACCCTGAAAGAGTAGGTGATAGAAGATGTAGCCACCCCTGCTTCTCCACTTGACCAAGACTCCCTTCCCACCAGTTATGTAATTGGGCTCTTGAAAATTTGTGTTAACTGCACTCTTTAAGCCGAAGCACTCTCCCTTCCCGTGTGTTGGGGCAAATTCCTGGCTGTAGTGGAAGTGCTTTTATCCCAGTGACCGCTCTTCGCACCCTGCGCTTCGGAACTGGGATGCGTCGTTCCTCAAGCCCACACGCCTGTTGCTCGGTCTCTTCTCTCTTCAGTTTATAACTGAGCTGAGCACCGCTAGGGAACCGCTTTCGCCAGTCCTCATGCCAGTTTGCTTTGCGTGCTGCTCATGGGACCTCCCGGATGTGCTGAGGTTGTGTTTTTCAGCCAGTGAGGATCCTTACTTAATCACAGTGTAATAACCATCGTCACACAGGTTTGGGATTTTCTTGAGTTCATTAATGTTTGATGAGGCCAGAGCAGCAGAATCCCATTCAGCTCAGAGTGGACAAGGGTGGAGTGTAGTGATGAGATCACTTCGTGGGGAACTCAGGCCTTCCTGCGAGGCTGCAGCATGGGCTGCAGACCTCCGAGATCGTCCCGTGGGCCTGCCTCCTTCTCACTGCTCCTTTGCCTGTTCATCACCACGCTTCTGTGAGGAAAACGGAGCTCTTTGTATGTCATGGGTCTCACTACCGGAGTTTTTGTTGTTGGGTTTTTTTTGTTTTTACCCTGAGGTAGGCTGACCTGGAATTCACTCTGTAGTCTCAGTGTGGCCTCCAACTCACGGTGATCCTCCTGCCTCTGCCTCCCAAGTGCTAGGATTGAAGGTATACACCACCACACCCAGCTTTTGTTTGTTTTTTAAATTTATTTCAGACAGAGTCTCACTATATAACCCAGGCTGGCCTTGCACTCAATCCTGCCTCAGCCTCCCAAGTGCTAGGGTGACAAGTGTGTGTTACCACATAGTGGGTAGCCCACACTGACCTTGAACTTGAGACTTCTTACTGCCTCTGCCTCTGCCTCCGCCTCCTCGGTCCTGAGATGCTGGCCTGAGCCCCACATGGAGCCGAAGCTGCAGATTTTACAGCTTTGAGTTCATGGACGCTGCCACAGCGCTCTGGCATCGCTTCCACATGTCTGCGCAGCACAGCGCTCTGGCATCGCTTCCACATGTCTGCGCAGCACAGCGCTCTGGCATACCAGACCTGTTCCCTGTCCTTAGACCTGGCTGTTGCACTGAGTGACTGCCAGCTCACCTGATCCCAGTCTGATTGTGGTGGATCTGAATTCATAAAGGAATTTTGCCTCTTGCTTTTTCACCAGCAGGCAGATTGAAAACATTTTGAGCATAACATGTGACAAACATGCTCCATGTAAATAAACATCATGCAATCGAGGCAGAATTGAATCTGCAACAAATTGTGCATGTGCTGATTTTGTGACTCATCTTCGGACACAGGGAATTGCCAGTTTTAGTCAAAAAGCCAGCTTTGTCCATAAAGAATCACTTTATCCGTAATAACGCGAGGGTGTCATAATAGACTTTATTTCATCTTATTGGACACACACCCTCACAGTAGCTGGCTCCCATGACTTTGCAGTTGCTAAAACTAATGAAGTTGGAAGGCTAGATACTAGTTTTCACTTAACTCACTTAAAATTCCAAAAATCCTGTATACTGTAAATATGACTATATTGATATACACAGAAGTACTTTAAAATTGGTACATGTTTTTATAGAGTTTGTTTGAAAAAAATAATTTATAGCCACATTCCATAAATAAAAGTTTTGTCTGGTTAATATCTAAAAACCAAAGAATGGGCTGGAGAAATAGCTCAGTGGTTAAAGGCACTTGCTTGCAAAATCTTACGGCCTGGGTTCAGTTCCCCAGTATCCACATAGGGCCAGATGCACAAAGCGACACATGTGTCTGGAGTTCTTGTGTGTTACTAAAATTTAGGAATATTTAACACTAGACTTCCAAATGTAGTATCAGCTACAATCCATCATTCTATGCTGTTAGAAAACATCTCCTAAAAGGGAAAATTGAATAGTGCAGACTCAGGTGTTACATAGCTACTCAAAGGACCCATTCAGTGCTTGGGGATGACTAGAGCGCAAGGTGGGTCGAAGGAGGCCTGAGCCTAGGCTGTATGTGGACAAAGCCTAAATACTGGTGACTGAAGCCATGAAGTCCTCAGTGTCCACATATTTCACTAGCGTTCAGATATTTCAAGTGCTATCAACTTTTATTTTGCTTTTTATGTATTAGTTTCAATCAGAGAGAGAAGAGAGAGAAAGTGGGCACTTCAGGGCCTCCATCCACTGCAAACAAACTCCAGACACACGCGCCACTTTGTGTATCTGGCGCACATGGCTTTATGTGGGTACTAGGGAATCAAACCCAGGTCATTAGGTTTTATAGGCAAGTGCCTTACCACTGAGCCATCTCTCCAGCCCAGTGTTGTCATCTTTTGAGTGGCTGTTCTTCAAAGGTTTAAAGTTTATTCTTGCTCTAAAAGTGCCTACCTCCTCCCCCATGCTAGCTGGAGGTTCCCATGAGCTGTTTCCTGGGAGGCGTCTGTGGCAGAGCTCAGTGCATGCCTGTCCCATTTAGTAGTAAGTCCACGCTGCACATACCCACTGTGGGAGGGCCAGCACGAAATGTGAATGGGGAAGGGAAGGGGACAAGATGAGTAGTGAAGCCAGAGGTGGTCAGCAGTTCCTACAGGACTGTGCCTGATGTCCTCATTGCCAGTGTCCTTCAGTGAATGAAGTTCACTGGAGACCAGTGCTTTTGAAAAGCGGAACCTGTTACGCTGGGAAATCCCAGGTTTTACTGTGTGTTGATAGCAAGGCTGGGGATGACTCAGGGAAATTCTCCCTGATCCCTGTGTGTAATGCACACGTGTGTCTGTGTGCATTTCTGTGTGTGTTTTGTACTCTGTGGGTGCTTGCACACGCTGGGTTGCATACCGACATGCATTTCTGTTACTGGTTTGTAGTAAGACATTTGGATCTTACTGTGTTCATGTTGTGTTGGGGAGTGGTGCACCCAGGCCTCAGGGTTAGAAACATGCTCTGTGTTCTGGGGCCCAGGCAGAAGGATCGGGACAATGGGGAGACATTACAGGAATCCTGTGGGGGAGCGAGGCTTCAGTTTGAGTCCAAAACGTGGTGAGGGATGTGTACGGGGATGTGTTGGGATATAAGGTGATGCCCACAGAGCCAGCCTCAGTCACAGGCGCACAGGGATGCTGTCCAGAGCTAGCCAGCCTTGGCCACACACGCAGGGAGGCCGTCCCTCACATGGAGTAACTGTTAGTACCATTTGCTGACTCACATCATGGTTGCCTGGAGTGAACTTTTCTCTGAAGAAAAGCTATGCTGCTGTCAGGTTCATGTTGCTGGTAGAAATCACCCAACCAAGAGCAGCTTGTGGGAGAAAAGAGTTTATTTTGGCTTACAGGCTTGTGGGGGGGGGGGAAGCCCCACGATGGCAGGGAAAACAATGGCATGAGCAGAGGGTGGAAAACACCCCCTGGCCAACATAAGGTGGACCATAGCAACAGGAGAGTGTGCCAAACACTGGCAAGGGAAAGCTGGCTATAACACCCATAAGCCCGCCCCCAACAATACACCACCTCCAGGAGGCTTTAATTTCCAATTGTCATCAGCTGGGGAACCTAACGTCCAGCACACCTAAGTTTAGGGGACACCTGAATCAAACCACCACAAGCTGCTTGGTCATAGGTTCAGAGTCATGCCAAGCCAAGGCCTGGTTCTAATCAGGAACGTGGTCCCTGGACTTGCCTTGCAGACTGTCCTGGTCCTGCCTGGGCAAGCTGCTGCTTTATCTGCACTTGTACCCCTGTTTCAGTGGCTATGGGGACAGGAGTCCAGGGTGCTTTTTCTTTCCTGAGCTTTTCTACTATAGGGAAGTAGGTATTACTTTAAGAGCATTCAAGGTGGGGCTTGTCTTTGCTGCCTCTTTGCTTTGTTGGTTACAGACAGGATCTTGCCGTGTAGTTCAGGCTGGTTTCAGATTCACAGCAGTCCTCCAGGCTGTCGCTGACTCCTTGACGTTCTGGGAGAAGCTGGCAACCTGGGGTTATTGGGTTGGTTCTGAGGATTTTTGTTTGTTTTGTTTTTCAAGGTAGGGTCTCACTCTAGCTCAGCCTGACCTGGAATTCACTGTGTAGTCTCAGGGTGGCCTCGAATTTACAGCGATCCTCTTACCTCTGCCTCCCAAGGGCTGGGATTAAAGGCATGCACCACCACACCCGGCTTGGTTCTGAGGATTTTTGTTTCGCATGCCAAGTAAGCCACAGTGCTGTCTGGGCCCTGGCCAACCACGGGCCAGCTTGCTGCTGAGAGTCAAAGATCCTCATTCTGTTTAAGTAGCCTATTAAAAAATTAAATATGTGGCTTTATTTATTTGAGACAAGGTCTCATGTGGTCCAAGCTGGCCTCAGACTCATTATGTAGTAGAAGCTAACCTCGAACTTCTGTTCCTCCTGCCTCTACCTACCAGTGCTGAGATTACAGGCATGCAACCACCATGCTGTTTTGTTTTGTTTTGTTTTTTGAGGTAGTGTCTCACTCTTGCCAGGCTGACCTGGAATTCACTATGTAGTCTCGGTG
Source organism: Dipus sagitta (assembly GCA_036346955.1). Taxonomy (NCBI): domain Eukaryota; kingdom Metazoa; phylum Chordata; class Mammalia; order Rodentia; family Dipodidae; genus Dipus; species Dipus sagitta. The sequence continues at coordinate 172,308,691 of CM070773.1, forward strand.
GCCTCAAACTCACGGCGATCCTCCTACCTCTGCCTCCCACGTGCTGGGATTAAAGGTGTGCTCCCCCATGCCCGGCTGCTGTGTCTGGTTTATGTGGTGTTGGAGATGGACTCCCAGTCTTCGTGCATGCTAGGCAAGCATGCTACCGACCGAGACATCCCTAGTCCCTTCCTTATCCCCACTTACTCATCGTAGCTGCAGAGGTGCCCTTTCTCCACAGTGCAGGCAGATCCCGGTCTCGGCTTTGAAGCGGAGCAGGGCATTCAGTTCAGGGCCCAGCCCAGGGCAGTTCTGTTGATTCTTCAAGTTGGTGCGTAGGATTCAGAAATAAGGTGAAAGTGACAGGGGTTAAGTGTAGACACAAGTGCTGCATCCATGTGCCAGGAAGCGCGTTCATGCTTTGTGCCTGGGCGCACGGCCTCCGTGGCTGGGCTGGAACAGCAGGCGCTCTGCTGGTAGGTATTCCTGTGCTGTGTGCATTGTAAGGAGCAGGAGGGACAGAGGAGCGGAAGCGACTGGCTTTCAGTTCTGATCATTTAGGGAAAGGAGTTGGGTTGACCTTGAGCAGTCTATGGAGCATGTGTCCCTCCTCTGTGGTCTCAGCTGCTCCTGTGGTGTTGGGGTGGGGGGAGGGTCCTGCCTCCTCAGATTACCCTGGGTGGGCACAGCAACAAACCCAAAGAAGCATTGGCCAGCCCCCTGTCACCCCAAGCCCCCAGGTTCTCTGTCATACGCCATTACTGATGAGCTAATCGGCGTGGTAGAAAGGAGTCCATTTGGAGTAAAACGGGAGGAAGTGATGTGGAGTTCCTCCACAGAGTGCACGGCAGGGTGGGGTCCCTTCCTTCTGCCTCAGTTGGAGTTCGTGTCTCATTCTGGTGAACTCCGTGACAACACGTTTGGGTTGCTTTGCAGATTGACGAGGAATGGTCCTACTGTGAAGTAGAGCTGTCACTTGTGGTCAATGTACTTGAAGCAGAAACTGATTTTTTTTTGTTTTGTTTTTCAAGGTAGGATCTCACTCTGGCTGGCCCAGGCTGACCTAGAATTCACTATGCAATCTTAGGCTGGCCTCGAACTCATGGCAGTCCTTCTACTTCTGCCTCCCAAGTGCTGGGATTAAAGGCGTGCACCACCACACCCAGCAGAAATGGATTCTCTCTCTCTCTCTCTCTCTCTTTTTTTTTTAAATATTTTATTTATTTGTTTGAGAGAGAGAAAAAATGGGCACGCCAGGGCCTCCAGCTGCTGCAAATGAACTCCAGATGCATGTGCTTTGTGGGCAGTGGGGAATTGAACCTAGGTCCTTAGGCTTCGCAGGCAAGCACCTTAACCACTGAGCCATCTCTTCAGCCCCAGAAACTTATTCTTGCTTTGTTTGTTTCTAGTTTTTGACGTGTTTCTGTTTTGGTCTGACTAGGAGGAGCCTGATCTGGTTAGTGCAATTTATGGCCGAGGGATGGCCTATGGAAAGAAGGGATTACATGTGAGTATGTGCTAGTGCTGCCTGCCACCTGCCCACGTGCCCTGACGCCACCTGGCCTTTGCCGAACTGCTTACTGTTCATGAGCTCTGCTTGGGACACAGATGAGGAAGGGGATGGGCACCCACCCCAGGGTTCGTGGCTAGCCCCTGGTGGCTGTGTCTTCTGCTGAGACATAGATGCTTGGTGGCCAGGGTCTCTCCCAGGTCTTTCAAAGTCAGTATGAAGAACTCGCTGTAGAAAAGTTCCAGACTGCATTGTGGTCCTGGAAGCATTTGCTGTACAAGCAGAGACTAGGCCTTGATGGCATCTGGGGACCTAGAACCTGAATTCCTTTTGCTATCATTCCAGCAGTTTTCAGTGTAAAGTTTATTTTTATATGCTGTTTTTGCAGATAGGTGTTTTGCAGATAGGTGTGTATATTTGTGGCTAGACTCAAATGATTCCCCTTGTTTCCCTGAAGAAGGGGGCAGGAGGTTACAGTAAGCACTCTGTACATTAAAAAGCCACCGTAGTTCTTTCCTGAGATGGTGTGGTAAATCACGAGATACCTTTAATTCAGCTCTCCACATGTATAGAGCACTGTATGCACACTTCCCTGTAATTCTGTACGAAAGTATATCAAATGGTACTGTTGTAAACTTTGATGTTAAAAACATTTTTATCAAGTATTTTAATTAAAATTTATTAAAGTTTAAAATATTATGCTAAACTGTTGCTGGCTTGTTGGGAACATTTTTCATGACATTTGTACTCCTCTGAGATGAGATGTGGAGGGCTGAGGATAAACTTGCGATCAGTACAACGTTCTAATCTCCATCTGTTTAAATTTTGCATCTCAACCTGTGATTTATTTTGGTCATTAGTGGAAAGTTGCACATGTACTTGTTAATGTAGAAGTGGCATGTACATGCTTAGTGGGTCTTAGCTAGATTGGCCCCAGGGTAGGCTCTAGGTTCATGGTTTTGATTGACACATGGCCTGTTCCTATCAGCAGGCACTGATGGGCATCATTCCCGAGACTGGTGTCCATGTGCGTATCTGGGGATTGGGTAAGTTACATTTAGATAAGCTCCTGCCCCCTGCGAGCTCCTCATAGGCAGCAGGGTCCAGTGTGCCAGGCGTGGAAGGAAGGGCAGGATAAGTGAGCTGAGCAGGGCACTTACAGGGATGAGCTTCATGCTATTTCCCAGCAGTTGGCCGTATCATGACTGAGTTGTTAGTGTTACAGAAGATGTTTGCTGTAGGTTCCAAGTAGCAGTGTGTCTCATACTAAGCTAATACCTTTTCAAGGACATTAAGAATGCTGAGCTTGCTCTGTTTGAACTGAGCCGAGTAATTTCCTTGGAACCTGACCACCCAGAGTTATTTGAGCAGCGAGCCCAAGTGAGTGCGGTTTTCTTTCTCCCTCTGTTATTGAATTCGTTGAAATTCAGAATTTTCCCCTATTTATTATTGTAACTCTTAATATTCCTTTATGTCTGTTTTCTTACATAGTTACCTAAGGCCTATAAGCATGGTTGAAATTACTAGAGAACAATGGACTGAGTGGTGCTCCCGAACTGACATGGAAAAGTAATTCTTGGGCTGGAGAGCTGGCTCAGTCAGTAAAGTACTTGCTGTACAAGTATGGGGACCTGAGTTCATACCCTTAGGGCCCACACAAAAGCTGGTGGCACCTTCCAGCAGTCCCAGCGCTTGGGGGGAGGCAGGATCCCCACGGCAAGCTGGTAACTAGGCTAGCAGAGTCGGCAGGCTCTGGGTTCAAGTGAGAAGCCCTGTCTCTGGAGACAAGAGGATAATCAGTGTCAGTGTCAGGGCCTCGCCTCCCCACTCATGCACGCACAGGCGCGTGTGCCGCTGCACAGGTGCCCACCCACGTGGGAACATGCACACCGGGTAACATTTAGTACTGAAATGTGTGGCTGTGGGGTGTACTTGGATGAATATTCACTACAAAGATACCACACACATGAGGCCTGTATAGATGACATGCTTTTGTTTTTTCTAGATAGAGTCTCACTCTAGCCCAGGCTGACCTGGAATTCACTATAGTCTCAGGGTGGCCTCGAATTCACGGTGATCCTTCTACCTCTGCCTCCCTAGTGCTGGGATTATAGGCGTGTGCCACCACACTTGGCTAGATGATATGCTTTAACAAAACTTTCTGTGTTCATTTGGTCAAACGAGTGTGGGGGGCCACCTGCATGTGCTCATGCACAGTTCTCGTGAAGTGAAACCTTGAGCAGGTAAGGAGTATACTCACAGACCTAAAGGGACTGTGACTTAGGTAGAGGCAGAGAGGCATGGAGGGTGGTACCTATGGGGCCTGCTGAATAGACTCCTGGAGGTGTCCTCTGTAGAAGTGGTGGGGCCAGTGTCCAGGCTATAGGGTGATGAAACTTGGGGAGTGTTTTACACTGGTCTGTCCTTAAAACAGTGCTGGGCTGTGTAGGACTCGCGCGCATGGGTATAGTCAACATGAGTGCATCTGAACTTGCAGGGCGCTTATGGGATGTGAGCACTGAGTGCTTAGTCATTTAAAGACTGTATTTCTGGGCTCAGCAGTTAAAGGTGCTTGCTTGCAAAGCCTACTGGCCTGGGTTCAATTTCCTAGCCACCACATAAAGCTGCATGTGCATTTGTTTGCAGTGGCACGAGTACTTGGTATGCCCCCCCAACACATACATGTGCAATTTAAAAACTAAAGACTGGGGGACTGGAGAGGTGGCTTAGCAGTTAAGGCATTTGCCTGCAAAGCCAAAGGACCCAGGTTCGATTTCCCAGGACCCACGTAAGCCACATGCACAAGGGGCACATGCATCTGGAATTTGTTTGCTGTAGCTGGAGGCTCTGGCATGCCCATACTCTCTCTGCCTCTTTGTCTCTCTGTCTCTCTTAAATAAATAAATAAACTTAAAAAAAAAAAAAAAAAACTAAAGACTGGAGCCTTTAATCTGAGCACCCTGCAGGCAGAGGTATGAGGATCACCATGAGTTTGAGGTCAGCCTGGGACTGTGTAATGAAGTCCAGGTCAGTCTGGGCTAGAGTGAGACACCCTACCTCTAAAAAAATAAAGACTGTATTTTTGTTGTTTTTCCCCTACCAAGTTATATAGTGTCTTATAGTTTAAGCTCTTAAAGTGGTTTGTTAAGGATTTGTTTTTAATAAAATCTTTCTTAGTTGGTGGCGTAATTCCTCACCTGTCCATTTTGAGCCAAGCCCTCAGTTTAGATGACCATAGTCTTTTCGCCTTGGTGGAAGGCCTTTGTGTAGTGACTGCTGGTCACTCTGCTGGTGCCTCCCAAGGGACTCTAGGGGTGCTTGGAATGGTTCTTAAAAGTCATGAATTCAGTTATGCTTACTTAGGAAAGGCTCAAAAATTTATAAGTTTTGCTTGTATAATAAAAAGCTAAATGTTTATCCAAAGATGATATTGGTAATTAAAACACAATTTTTAATTATCTTAAAGATATGTTTTGTTGTTGTTTTGTTTTGTTTTTTCGAGGTAGGGTCTCACTCTAGCCCAGGCTGACCTGGAATTCAGCATGTAGTCTCAGGATGGCCTCAGACTCACAACGATCCACCTACCTCTGCCTCCTGAGTGCTGGGACTAAAGGTGTGCACCACCACGCTCGGTTTAGCAATACTTTCTCTTCATTACACTGTCAGGCAGTAACACCACTGCATCACAGCTAAACTATGGCAATCCTTTGTCCTCCTCAGAAGTTACTTTGTAAGATATTTCACCTTCATGCTTCCTGAAACACTCTGTTTGATGAAAATGATTTAACCTTTGCTCAGCACTCTTCACTGTGCACATTGATGGATTGTCCCAATCTGTAATAAATCCACTGTGTACCTTGGGGCTAATGAAGCTGGGAGGGTGTTTCTCCTTCCACGTGGCAGCCCCACCTACCTTGTTTGTGTGATGCTCTGGACCACACGTCTGTCTTTTTCTTCTCTTGGAGCTGCTAATTACTGGGCTGGGCCTGCCTAAATGCTGTCCCATGCCTGGGCTGAGCTCCTAAAACAACTGACCAGTTAGTAGCATAGTGTGAAAGTGGCCTGTTTTACAAGAATATGCTGGATAGAAACCCTGTTGGAAGGATGATTGCTTGGGATAAGGTGTTGGGACTTGATTGTACAAGCGCATACACCATTAGGGTTTTCCTCTGAGTTATGATCGGTGTTGTCACACTGCCTGAATGCAGTGACTACTGGCCCTCAAGAGCTTTCCAAGCAGGCCTGCAAACATCTCCTGTGACACCACACGTGGCTGATGAGCTGGGGCTGACAAGGCACCTGTGATCATAGGAAGTGTCACTGAGCTCTTGCTCCCACAGGGGAGACTTAAAGGCCACAGTGGACACTAACCTTGCCGGTGACCTATCTTTCTGCTCAAGTGGTTCCAAGTTGTCTTTCAGACAAATATTGACATCTTTCTGTGCGTATGCCAAACTTTGACATGGAGAACAAATGTAGGATAAGGAGAAAGCATCATCATTTACGAAGTGCTGCATCTGGTACGCTCAGAGCAGAGCCAGTGGTAAGGCAGTTGTCTAAGCAGCTTAAGACAAGTAGCCCTTGGCTTATCCCTTGAACCCTCCACCCCCGCCCGGAACTGTGGCTTTGCAGCCTGTTTCCAGTTCTGTGAGTGGTGAGTGGCAGAAGGGAGCAGGACGTCAAAAGCACTGGCAGTGCAGCAGGGCTGGGTGTGGGGACTCTGCCTCATTCCATGTTTTGGATTTCTAGATTCTGTCCCCTCTGGGACGAATTAATGAAGCCGTGAATGATCTCACTAAAGCTCTTCAGCTTCAGCCCTCAGCAAGGCTGTACCGGCACCGGGGGACCCTGCACTTCATATCTGAGGTGACTGGCTTTGTCTTAGAGGCTTCCCTGTCAAGATGACACCTACCTCATTCCCTTATCTCAGAAAGACCCTTCACTACGCTTGGGCTCAGTCTGCCTGATAAAGTCTGTGCTACAAAGCAATTGTGAAAGCATTTTCTTTAGCTGAGATTAAACCCAGTAGAGGATATCAAGAGCTAAAGTCATATTTTCCTAACTGCTAGACATCACTCCAGCCCAAAAGTCTTCTTTTCTTGTTTGAGCCATCAGTAGCATCAAATTCTGGACTGGCATTAAATAGAAAACAGATGGAATTGGTCTATAGCGTACATTTCATTTTAGAGGTACACCTGGAACTTGTCTGCTTCTCTCAGTCCCCAAACCATAACCTGAGCCAGTGTGGCTTCCAGACTGTGGCTCTCAGTGAAGGTGACCCAAGCATAGCCAGGGGCTGTTGGCATCACAGCAGTTCCAGGATTGCTCCAGGGATCTGTGAGCTTGTGGTACTTTAATAGCACTTTGCTGGTGATAAAAGGAATGCAAAGAGTTTCAGCAAAACTTGGTGAGGCTGATCCTGCAGCCTGGTTACTGCAGAGATGTCCATTCGAGGGTTCTCTTAGCACACGCTCATCCAGCAGTACTTGACATGCATTCTTTCGGTAGTGGAGTCAGAGAGCCTAAAGTAAAAAGCCAGCTACGGGCTGGTGAAATGGGTTAGCGGTTACGGCGTTTGCCTGTGGAGCCTAAGGACCCCAGTTCGATTCCCCAGGACCCATGTAAGCCAGATGCACAAGGGGGCACATGCGTCTGGAGTTTGTTTCTAGTGGCTAAAGGCCCTGGCGCACCCATTCTCTCTTTCTATCTGCCTCTCTCTCTCAAATGAATAAATAAATAAAATATTTTTTTAAAAAGCCAGCTACAGCCGGGCGTGGTGGCTCACACCTTTAATCCCAGCACTCGGGAGACAAAGGTAGCAGGATCGCCATGAGTTCGAGGCCACCCTGAGACTACATAGTTAATTCCAGGTCAGCCTGGACCAGAGTGACACCCTACCTCGAAAAACCAAAAAAAAAAAAAAAAAAGACCAGCTATCCCCCAAGTACGATAAGCACTCAGTTAACAAGAACAGCCATGGAATGTTTCCTTCAGAGGCAAGAACGGGGCTGAGGTGATAGCTCAGTCAGTAAATTAAGTTGCTTGTCTTGTAAGCGTGAGGACCACAGTTTGATCCCTAGAACCCTCTTTTTTTTTTTTTTTTTTTTTTTTTTTTAAAGCTGTGTTTGTGGTAGCTCACTCTCATAATCCCAGCGCTGGGCTAGGGCAGAGACTGGCAGTTAGTGGGCTTGCTGGCCAATCTAGCCTACTTGGTGAACTCCAGGCTAATGAGAGACCCTTTTGCAAAAAAAAGCAAGTGGCACCTGAGGAATGTCATTCAGGGTTGTCCTCTGACCTCTACACACACACACACCTCAATACCCACACAAGTGCCCCAAAGGGAGCAGGAGCAGCGGGGATTTATTTTTCGCTCTGCCTCTCTCAAAAGCAGGAAGCGTCTGTTTCTAACGAGCGCACTCTTATCTTTCCCCTCCTTCTCATAGGACTACGCGACAGCGCATGAGGACTTTCAGCAGTCCTTAGAGCTGAACAGAAACCAGCCCGCAGCCATGCTGTACAAAGGCCTAACTTTCTTTCACAGAGGACTTCTGAAGGTGAAGCTGTTGTGCCACGTGTGCGCCGCAGTGCTCTGCTCGCTTTGCTGGGGAGGGCGGGCTCCAGCGAGATCCACTTTGACATGTCTTAGAGTGACAGCTCCGGAGCCTTAGCAGTCTCTTTGAGAAAGTAGCCTGAAATGATTAGGGGACCCTGAGGTTTGCTAGATATAAAAAGGGAAGGGACTAAACATCAGTAAGGAAAGGCGACTTTTACTTACAGAGTTACAATTTACAGAGCTGGGCTAGAGGCGGGGAGTAAAGGCCCTCAGGTGGAGAGGAGCCTGGGAGTGTGGCTCTGACAGAGGGAACTGGCCAGTGTACTGGGAGGGCGTAGTGACTGGGTGACAGCCAGCCCTTCCTCCTGAGCCTCTGACTTCAGTGTGTGGCCCAGAGGAGCTGAGTGTTGGGACTGGGGAGAACCCATCATTAGGACCAAACCTGTGGTTTAGGAAGTTGGTTCTAACCCTGTGGCTCAGGTGAGCAGGACGCGAGGCTGGCTGAAAGATGCGGTAGCTTCCCCAGCTGGGGCTAAGGAGACTAGGCGGCAGCCGAGCTACTAGAGGTCCACAGGAGTAGGAGGGAGACACCATTGAGCCTGATGCTGTGACTGGTGTAACTGGCCTGAGGACCAGAGGGTGTGGGCTTCTGTGGAAGACAGAAGGCTGACAACTGACAGGAAACTCGCGTGGCACTGGGCCCTCCAGTTCACGGTCATTTGTCTGTGTGGGGCCCCTCCTATGCAGCAGGCTTGTGCCAGCCACCAGAGGTTGTAGAGATGACATCTACACTGGGCTGCACTGACACAAGGCCTGGCTGCTGTTAGCCCTTAGTACAGGATAGTCCAAGGCAGTCCACGAAAGACAGGCTGGCCCAAGAGCGGAGCATAGCACAGCCAGGAAGCACGCTGTCCTGCTGGGGGTGACATCTGCCTGTGCAGAGAAGGTGGCCTTGACCCAAGCTCTAAAGAGCCTTAGCAGCTCAGGGTGGGGAGTGACCCGTCCTACCTGAGGGGGACCAGAGCCCCTGCCGGTGTTGGTGTCTGTGAGGATTCTGGAGCCATCCCCACAACACCCAGGCTGACTGTCGGTGTTTCTGGAGGGTGGCAGATTTCCCTGGGCGAGGCTTCCTGTAAGGCTTCAATGCCAAAGACAGGGCCTGTCACGCAGCTGAAGAGGTGACAGCCGTGAGGGTGTTGGGCAGAGCACTGAGCATGTCTCGGGAGGCGGTGTGAGCTCTTACTCTGAACCTTGCTAACTGCCTGCTGGACAAGGTACCAAACTTTCAGCTTCTCCTTTCACATCCATAAAGTGGGAACTCTCACAGGCTGTCTGGGAATTGAGCAGAGTCCCACATGAATAGTAGTCAAGTGTTATTGCAAGTATTATTGTCTTATCAGTGAAAATTTAATCTAGATAGATAATAAAAATCAAAACCCTCAGGAGGATTGCCTTGAGTTCAATGCTACCTTGAGACTACACAGTGAATTTTAGGAGTGAGACCCTACCTTGAAAAAGCAACAACAACAAAAAAATCAAAACTCTCATACCAATAAAAATTGGATGACAAAGAATCTTGGCAAAGCCAGGCATGGTGGTGCATGCCTTTAATCCCAGCACTTGGGATGCAGAGATAGGAGGATCACTGAGAGTTTGAGGCCACCCTGAGACTACATAGTTAATTCCAGGTCAGCCTGGACTAGAGTGAGACCCTACCTCAAAAAAAAAAAAAAAAAAAAAAAAAAAAAGAATCTTGGCAGTTCTGTTTGGTGCACCTCATATCCCATGTTCAAGTGTCCAGAGGTTGTCACCAGAAGACCTCCCCTCCCTTCACACAGATTAGCACTTTAGTGGAGAGGAGCCCACAGGGTGCAGTGGCTCGGCAGGCTTCGCTCACCCTTTCTGAGAGGGCCTCTGCTCCCATGTCACAAGCAGCATGACAGTGCTGTGCCCAGGGAAGAAGAAAGGACCCTGATGTGAAAAGTGCCACTCAGTCCCATGAAGAGGTGCAGGCATTTCAAAAGGAAACCTGTTCTCACTGTTACTGTGCAGTGGGTTTGGGCACAGGGGCAGGGTCTGTGGTTTCATTCGAAATGAGTCTTTGGAGAAGGCCTGTAATAAGATGGAGTAGACTCTGCTCAGTTTGTTCCTGGTCTCCTGATGAGAGCCTAGAACAGGGCTTTTATTTTCTGTGCATTAGAAGTCCCTTCGTGAATGAGCCTTCCCAAGTTGCCAGGCCCTCTCCTCCCACCACGCTCCTGAGCTCAATATCCACAAGATAACAGGGTTCTCTCTGCATGCTTGTCATCCGCCTCTCACCCCAGTCACCTCTGAGGTAGAGACAGTACCCTAGAGGTTGGGGATGAGGTCCACATGACGGGCACAGCTAATGCGTGCCTTCCTCTTGTCGACCATAGAAACAAAGTGGTGGACTTCTCAGTGAGCTCGAGCAGCCCACGCACCCTGCGGTCGCTCTCTTCAGGCCAGTAGCAGTTTACAAAGTAATGAGGTAGTTGATTCTTACTTGATAACTATGCTTTATGGCAGGATATGGATGGTGTTTTAAACTTATTTATTTACTTAACTTTGAGACAAGGTCTGACTGTGTAGCCCAGGCTGATCACTAACTTGTGATCCTCCTGCCTTACGCTCTTGTGCTGGGATTTCACACTTGTACCAGCACACCCAGCTAGGCAGTGTTATTACATCACAGTACTTCACAACTATCTGATGGGTGGGTGGATATGTCAGGCACTTTGGGTTTTCCTAGGGAAACAACAACAAAAACTTCTCTGTTGCATTTCAGCTGTCCTACCTGTGCCCATAAGGATATTTTAAGCTCTTTCACCCTTCCCCTCCAGCTATCTGATGTGGGAGGCAGAGGAGCAATGGCCACCCAGGGACTGTAGAGGGTGGTGGTGACAGAGAGCAGTGACGGTCACATCTACTGAGCAAATGCATTCCCAAGAAGTTCATATACTATGAGATTGCCTCATGTGAGCTAGTTTCTTGTTCCCGATGGCTTCACATCTTGATTCTACTGTGTCCCTCTTTGGCAGAGTGAGGTAGAGAGCTGAGCAGTGCTTAGACAGGAACCCCGAAACCAAAGACTCTTAAAAGCTGAAGAGATCAGACTTTGAAGAACTGTGGCGTCCACGCATGCTGTAAGTGGAGTGGGCAGCAGATGCCCACTGGGCATCTCCCCCAGATGTCCACAGACACTGCAGGCTTAACACGCCTTAGCCCCTCCAGCTGTCTTCCTGTACTCCTTGTGGTGCCCTCTCCCAGGCTCTCCACCCCAGAACCCCCTCCCCATCACCTGGTTCCTCCTCTACCCCACTGCCACCAGAATCCACCTCTTTTTGCCTTTATAAATTGGTCCTGTTCTGACCCTTCTTTCTCTCCTCAGACACGCTCAACTTGAGCTTTCATTACCTCTTGCTCAGGTGCCATAGACTTCTAGCTGGGTCCTGTCTTCCCGCCTTTCTTCCTTCTGCCCATCACTGCCCTGTCTCCAGAGCCATCTCTGAAGCCCCAGCCTCCAGGGCAGGGCGCATGGGCTCTGTCCTTGCCTCTCCCCACTCTCACCACGTGCCCCACACTCTGGTTCCCCACCACTTCCGACCTCAAGCCATGCCCAGCACTATAAGATGCTCTCCTGCCCACAGTTTTTCCTTCCTCCGGAAGCCTCGTCTCACATGGCTTCCTTCTCTTTGTTCCCAGAGACTTAACTCCTATCTCTGCTGTAGCCTCTAACTTTCATGCTAAGAACCCCGTTACATAACTGGCTTTCTAACCAGATGTTCTCAGAGTCAGAGATAATGACTTGCTCATTTTACATCCCCTGAGCCTCACACTGTCGCTAGCACATAGCAGGCGCTCAATACATGTTTGTTGACTGAGAGTGTCAGCAGTCCTAAAAGCAAGGCTGGGCCACAGCAGGAAGCCATATCCAGAGCAGCATTTAGTGTTTCTTCAATGCCATAGTGTATCCATTCTTGACCTGGTGACTACCAGTATGCAGTAGGAGGTCATCATCCCCACTATTGTCTTTGAAGAGTTCGAAGCCATCCCCTCTCCTGGCTGTCCCCCACCCTTGAATCCAGGTGCAGGCATGAGTGGCTTTTCAATACTTGGGGTTGTGCTGTTGATAAACTATTTTGAGCCTACAAATCCTCAAATATTTATTGAGTGCCTACCATGTGCAAGGCATGTGATACCTTCCTAGCTCTTTCCTGCCAGCATTTAATCAGATATGACATTACCTAAAGCCAAGACTTGACCTTCAAGTTGCAGTAATCACAACACTTTGTAGCTGTTAACTTGAGTAAATGGGAGAAGGGTGAAGTGTCTTTGTAATTTGTTATTATAATAACAGTACAGGGTGGGGGGGTACAGGTTTTTTAGCCTTGACCAGAATGGTACAGTAACAGTTCTCACAGATGGAAGTGTGCAGATCCTCTGCAGTGGCCCTGCAGCACCCCCTCCTCAGTCACGTGCCAAGCTGTGCAAGCCGTACCCAACACCTCTCCCTTTTGTCTCACTGCTTCCTCTTTGTCAATCAAGGGACCCTCAGATGGCCGACCCAGGAGCCTTTTCTGCTGCTTTTACATGCAGGTTTTTTACTATTTTTATTTATTTTTTATTTGTCTCTTGTTGACTCAGTTTTCAAATGCAGCAAGTTGTAGTCATTCCGAATCCTCTCACATAGCTGTTGGGTTTCTTTTGGTCTATTGTGCCTTTTTGGACCAAGAAAGTGATGTTCATATCAAGGCAGTGTCATTAGCTCCCAGAGTCCTGAAGAGTTGGAAAAGGCATGCGGCTGTTTTCACACTCGAGAAAGGAGAGGCACGAGGCTGTTGGTTTTTCTAGGCGTGCATTTTCTGCTGGGATCACACACTCCCAACAGTTTACTGCATTGTCTACCTCTCTCTTTTGTCCTACTTAAAAGACTTTCCAGAGACAGGCATAGTCTATATTGAAATTCTTTAGTGATGTAAGTGGAACTTAAGAGTCAGCGAGTGGATTCATTTCCTGCATACTTTTCACAGGAAGCCATTGAAGCCTTCAAGGAAGCTCTGAAGCAGAAAGTTGACTTCATTGATGCATATAAAAGCCTGGGGCAGGCCTATAGGTAAGTGACCCGAGTGGGTGAGAGGATGAGGCTCTGTCATTCAGAAGGGATAGTCACGCTTATGTTGTGAGGGAGTTGTCGTATCTGTTGTCGTATCTTCCAAACAGTGAAGGAGGCTGTGCCAGCAGCCATTGTACATCGCTATCTCTTAGAACCAGTGGTCCAAGGAGCCAGTCCTTCCAGGTCAGGGTATCCCAGTGGTCTGAGGTTGTCAGTCTTTCCAGGTCAGGGTGTTGACTCTGGCACTGGACAGTGTTGCATGGGAGATGCTGCCGCCTTCTGCCAGTACGTGGTGAATGTCCATCATGGGGTCTGTTTGTAGAGCCCTAAGGTGAACGGCGGAGATGGTGTTGGGCGTAAAGACCCGTTGTGGGAAGCTCTGACTGGACTGTGGCTCCCTGGCTCCATGCGATAGGGCTTGAGAGATGGCTCCTCAGTAAAGTGTTTGCCTCACAAGCATGTGGACCAGAGTTTGATCCCCAGAACCCACATAAGTGGTGATGAACCTGCAATTCCAGCACTGGGGAGTCAGAGACAAGATAATTCTTAGGAGCTGGCTGGCCAGCCTCTCCAGCTTAACTGAAGAGTTTTAGGTCAGGGAGAGAGCCCTGTGGTGGAGAGGTGGACCGCATACCTGAGGAATGACACCAGGTTGTCCCTTGCCCTCTACATGCACATGCACGCCCATACACACACACCCTTACACACACATGTGCGCATGCATACTCAAACCAGGCAATGTCCAACAAAACACACAGCCACTCAGCAAGCAGTGGTGTGTCCCAGAGACCTCAGTCGTGATCTGCTTGCCTGTTCCACAGGCATGCCAGCTTCCCTGAGCGTCTTGTGTTTTGCCCATAAACATGCCGTAGCCGGTTCAGAAGAAAGAGCTTACAAAAATCCCCAGTCTGCACCCCATTTGGGAAGCTTGTTTGTATGATGGGATAGCTTGAGAAACTACACTTGGATTTGTTTGGCGTTTGGGTGATATTTATCCCTCCAGTCCCATGGAATTGTTAGAATACACAGTGAAATAGATTGGAAAGTATCTTGTAAAGAGATAGAAATGTAAGTAAGGAGGCATTGTAAAGAAAACCGGCAGGAACAACCATTCTCATTTTGGAAGATTGTAAAGTTTACTTTCTTTAATTAAATGGCGATTTACTAGGTATTAACTGAAGTAACTTCAGTGACTGTGAATCACTCATAAGCCTGTGAGTGTGTATCAGAACGGCAAAGCTACGTGTGGGTTAAGTCCGTGTGTTTTTCTTCCTAAGGGGAGTGTGTTTTTATCCTGAGACAGAATCTACAACATTGTAGAGGTCAGTGCGCATTATAAACTGGAAGAGAGATTCGAATAAGCATTTGCTTTTAGAAATCAGTAAGTTAATTTTCTCCAGAGAGATCTCCAAGCCGTGTAGTTGTTCTGGTTAGCTTTGTAAGTGCTGAGAGGGCAGCTACATGGAGGCCGTGAGGTGGCCCCATATGATACCCCATGTCTGCTGTAATGTCTGCATGGCTCATCAGTGCTTCTCAATCCCTAGGGAACTGGGTAATTTCGAGGCAGCCACTGAGAGCTTCCAGAAGGCCCTGCTGCTCAACCAGAACCACGTGCAGACCCTGCAGCTCCGGGGGATGATGCTGTACCACCACGGCAGCCTGCAGGAGGCCCTCAAGAACTTCAAGGTAAGCCTCCACCAGCAGGGGGCGCGTGGTGAGGCCACTGATACTGTCTACACGCCACGTAAAGAAAGGTGAACTGTTGTTCTGGTCTCTAGATGAAGTCATGGAGCACATTCTGTGGTCTGAGTCATCCTGAAGGGAAAACTCACCATTTCTTGTTAGAGGCTGAGGGCACGCACTGACATACTCCTCTGTCCTGACCCTAGCGCTGCCTGCAGCTGGAGCCGTACAATGAAGTGTGCCAGTATATGAAGGGGCTGAGCCACGTGGCAATGGGACAGTTTTATGAAGGGATTAAAGCCCAGACAAAAGTCATGTTAAACGACCCTCTCCCAGGCCAGAAGGCCAGCCCAGAGTACCTGAAGGTGAAGTATCTCCGAGGTAAGAAGAACAGGTTAGGACACTTGGACTTTGATGTCAGGTCCCCTTGTCAAAGAAAATAGTTGGGTGAGGAAGAAGGCAAATATTTCAGTTCTCTTTTTATTGTTCATACTTACTTTTTCTCTATTTATATTTGTGTACATATATATACACATATACACACATGTATACTTTTCCCCCATTCTTTTAAGAAATTAATTTTAAATTTATTTGTGAGAGAGAGAGAGGAGTATTGTGCCAGAGCATCTTGCCATCGCAAGTGAACTCCACACTCATGCTCCACTTTGTGTATCTGGCTTTGTGTTTGGGGAATTGAACCCAGACCATCAGGCTTTGTAAGCAAGTGCCTTTAACCACTGAGCCATCTCTCCAGCCCTATGAAGACATTTTTGTTGTGTCTGTAAGCCCTATTCCCCAGTACCCATATAAAGCCAGAAGTTGCACATGCATCTAGAGTTCGTTTGCAGTGGCTAAAGGCCCTGGTGCACCCATGTTCTCTCTCTCTGTCTGTCTTTGCAATTAATAAAATTTTTAAAAGTTTAAAAGAGGGCTGGAGAGATGGCTTAGCGGTTAAGTGCTTGTCTATGAAGCCTTAGGACCCCGGTTCGAGGCTCGACTCCCCAGGACCCACGTTATCCAGATGCACAAGGGGGCGCACGCATCTGGAATTCGTTTGCAGTGGCTGGAGGCCCTGGTGCGTCCATTCTCTCTCCCTCTCTCTATCTGCCTCTTTCTCTCTCTGTCTGTCGCTCATAAATAAATAAATAAATAAATAAAAATAAAAGTTAAAAGAGGGCTGGAGGCATGGCTTAGTGGTTAAGGCATTGTTTGCCTGCAAAGCCAAAGGACCCAGGTTTGATTCCCCAGGACCCACATTAGCCAGATGCACAAGGGGGCACATGCATCTAGAGTTCGTTTGCAGTGGCTGGAGGCCCTGGCACACCCATTCTCTTGCTGGCTCTCTTTCTCTGTCAAACAGATGAATGAATAAAAATATTTTAATAAAAAAGTTTAAAAGAGCTGGTTGTGGTGGCACATATCTTAAATCCCAGCACTTGGGAGACAGAGGTAGGAGGATCACTGAGTTTTGAGGCCAGCCTAGGCTAAAGCAAGTCCCTACCTCAAAAAAAAAAAAAAAAAAAAAAAAAGTAAGGGCTGGGGAGATCACTTAGTGGTTAAGGCACTTGTCTGTGAAGCCTGAGGATCCAGGTTCGATTTCCCAGTACCCACATAATCCAGATGCACAAGGTGGTGCATGCATCTGGAGTTTGCAGAGGCCCAGGGGCATTCATTCTCTGCTTCTCTCAAATAAATAAATTAAAATTTTTTAAAAAAAGTAAGCTGGATATGGTGGTACATGTCCTTGATCCTAGCGCTTGGGAGGCAGAGGTGGGAGGATCACTGTGAGTTTGAGGCCATCCTGAGACTACATAATGAGTTCCAGGTCAACTTGGGCTAGATTAAGACCCTACCTTGAAAAACAAACAAACAAACAAAAAAATAGATTTATATACGAAGTTGTTCCAAACATACCCGAATTTCTAATAATTGAGTCAAACATATGTGAATTCAAATTAATGAAGTAAACCTTCATTAAGTACAAGTAGTGAGGAGAGGCCACCTCTGCCCTTCACCTTCCCCCTGGCTCAGCAGGGCTGGCTCTGGAAAATACACCCTGAAGGGCAGGTCCACCATGTCTTCTTCCTGTTCCACTTCTGTGGAAATACACAGCAAGCAGAGAAACTGCACACCGTGAAGTCTGTCTCATTAGACAGAGTCCCGGGCTCTGAATTGAGAAAAATTAGATCTTTGGTGGTATTCATGGGAACGTGGTTAAAGTCTAACCAAAGTGGCCTGCGATACTGCTCAGCACATTAAGAGCACTTGATGTGCAAGTGTGAGGGCCAGGAGAGGTCTGAGGCTGCCTGAGTTTGGTTCCCCAGCACCCACGTAGAGTGCCGGTCGTGGCCATGCACGTCGTAACCCCAGGCTGCAGGGGCGGGTGCCGAAGAACCATGCAGCTTGCTGACCTGAACTCCACAGCTCCGGGCAGACGAGAGACTCCACCTCACGGAAACATGCTCATGAGCAATAGAGGACACCCGATGTTCACATGTGCACACATGCGTCTGCACAGATATACATGTGCCACACAGACATCACATCATGTACTGTACATACACACCAAAGAGAGAGAGACTTAAACCAAAGACCTGACTGACCTTTGCACTTCAAGATGGGGGCAGGTTACAATTATCCTGTATGGTGTGTGTGTGTGAGAGAGTGTGTAAGTGTGTGTGGGGGTGTCATGCATGTGCCTTAGAGCATGTGCCATGGCTTGTGTGTGGAGGTCAGAGGACAACCCCAAGCTGTTGGTCTTCTCCTTCTGCCTTGCTTGAGGGGCCGGGGGGGGGGGGGGCTGTCTCTCGATGTTTGCCACAGGCAAGGCCAGGCTGGCTGGCCCGCAGTGGCACGTTAGGATTACAGACGCCTTTACACCACTTTTGCTTCCAACTTTAGGTGGATGCTCGGGATCCTGAATTCTGGTTGGTACACTTGTGTGGCAAGTGCTGTTAGCCACTGAGTCATCTCCCCAGTCTCAGAGAAATCTTTTTTTTTTTTTTTTTAATTTATTTGTTAGGAGAGAGATAATGAGAATGGGCGCACCAGGGCCTCCAGCCCAAACTCCAGATGCATGCTCCACCTTAAACATCTGGCTTTATGTGGGTACCAAGGAATTGAACCTGGATTGTTAAGCTTTGCAGGCAAGCACCTTAACCACTGAGTCAACTCCTCAGCCCTCATAGAATTCTTACAGTTACAAAACAATGTGCTATGAAGTTGCCACTTGGTGGGTCGCTGTAACAGTTTCTTCAGCACTATCTGAGTTGAGCAGCTCGCTTTCTGTCCACAGAGTACTCACGATATCTCCATGCACACCTCGATACCCCTCTGACGGAGTATAACGTCGATGCGGATCTGCCAGGCAGCTTCAAGGATCACTGGGCCAAGAACCTACCTTTCCTCATAGATGGCTATGAGGAGCAGCCCGGCCTGCAGCCCCACATCAGGTAAGTGCCACTCCGCACAGGCTGGCCTCGCCCACGACCCGCCTGCCTCAGTCTCCGCGTGCCAGGATGACGATGGTCATGCTGGTGCTTCTTGATCACAAAAGGGCCTTCTGCCATGTTGCTGTTTTATTTCCTTTTGGATTTTGCATGTCTGCAGCTATTTCCTATGTGTATAAAGGTATGTTGAGGGCTGGAGAGATGGCTTAGTGGTTAAGGCACTTGCCTGCAACGTCTATGGACCCAGGTTCGATCCCCCAGTGCCGTCGTAAGCAAGATGTACATGGTGGTGCATGCGTCTGGAATTTGTTTGCAGTGGCTAGAGGCCCTGGTGCACCAGTTCTCTCCCTCCCTCCCTCTTTCTCTCAAGTAAATAAATAAATAAAAGTAAAGCCGGGAGATGGCCTGGCGGTTAGAGCTTTTGGGCTGGAGAGCTGGCTTAGCGGTTAAATGCTTGCCTGTGAAGCCTAAGGACCCCGGTTCGAGGCTTGATTCCCCAGGACCCACGTTAGCCAGATGCACAAGTGGGCGCTCGTGTCTGGAGTTCGTTTGCAGTGGCTGGAGGCCCTGGCACGCCCATTTTCTCTCTCTCTGCCTCCTTCTCTCTGTCACTCTCAAATAAATAAATAAATAATAAATAAATAAATAAAATAAAAACAAAAAATTTAAAAAAAATAAAAATAAAAAAAAATAAAAGTAAAGAATATTTAAAGTCATGTTGAAACTGTCCGGTAGGTTTCCTTTTCTGCTAGCCTGGCCCTCAGCCCTCACTTTGGACAGCCTTCACACATGTATAGGCAACCTTTTGATAAGCACGGGCTCTGACCATAATGCTTTTTAAAAAATCTTTTCTACTGTTTTGCATGTATATGTATGTGTTTGTATGGTGTGTGTACATGTGTATATGCATGTTTGTACATGTGTGGGCACATGTGGAGGTCAAAGGCCAACACCGGATATTGTTCTCAGTTGCTGTTAACATTACTCCTTGAGACAGACTCTCTTGCTGAACCTAGAGTTCACTGACTCAGTTACACTGTCTGAGCCCCATGACTGGGACTACAGGCAGATGCCTCCATACCCGGCATTTTATTTGGCTTCTGGGCCCTCATGCTTACACAATCAACACTTTACCCTCAGAGCCATTTCCCAAGCCCCTGTGTTACTTTTGTTTGCTTGAATTTTATTTATTTTATTTTTTTGAGGTAAGATCTCAATGTAGCCCAGACTGACCCTTAACTCACTATGTAGCCCCAGGCTGCCATAGAACTCATGCAATCCTCTTGCTTCTGCCTCCCAAGTGCTGGAATTAAAGACGTGCTCCACCATGCCTGGCTCCTCTGTGTTACTTTTTTATTTTATTTTTTATTTACGAGAGAGAGAGAATATAGGCATGCTAAGGCCTATAGCCATTGCAAATAAACTTCAGATGTGTGAGCCACTATGTGCATCTGGCTTACGTGGGTTCTAGGGAGTCAAACTTAGGTCCTTAGGCTTTGCAGGCAAGTTCCTTAACCACTAAGCCATATCTCTCCAGACCCTCTTGCTACTTTTATTATTATTATGTTTTTTAGTTTTTTGTTTTTTTTTTCCAAAGTAGGGTCCCACTCTAACCCAGGTTGACCTGGAATTCACTATGTAGTATCAGGGTGGCCTCGAACTTATAGTGATCCTCCTACCTCTGCCTCCTGAGTTCTGAGATTAAAGGCATGCCACCACCATGCCTGGTTATGTGTTACTTTTAAAACAAATTATTAAACTTGGGCTGGGGAGACAGGTTAGCAGTTAGGATGGTTGCCTGTGAAGCCTAAGGACCTAGGTTTGGTTCTCCAGTACTCATGTAAGACAGATGCACGAGGTGGCACATTTGTCTGGAGTTTGCAGTGGCTAGAGGCCCTGGTGTGCCTATTCTCTCTTTCTCTCTCTCAAAATAAGCAAATAAAAATTACTAAACTCTGAAAGTTTAGCTGAGCATGGTGGTGGTGTACACCTGTAATCCCAGCGCTTAGAAGGTAGAGGCAAGAGAATGAGGAGTTCAAGGTCATCTTGGCTATATAGTGACTTTTGAGGTCAGCCTGGACTATATGAGACCTGTCACAAAAAGAGATAGAGGAAAGATGGCTTAGTGGTTAAGGCACTCGCTTGCACAGCCAAGGGACCAAGGTTTGATTTCTCAGTACCCACATAAAGCCTGATGCACACAGTGGCTCGTATGTCTGGAGTCTGTGTGTAGTCGCTAGAGAGGCCATGGTGTACCCATTCCCACCCCCCCCACCCCCTGCCTCTTTCTCTCTTTTTCTTGGACAGATGGAAGTTTAGAATCACACTGTCATATAACTACTGATGTCACATGGCAAAAGTGACATGCTTAAATGCTGATTTACTACAAAGTATTTAAATCCCAGTGTAGAAATTCATTTGGGAAGTCTGTAGTGCCTTCATATTAAAAAAAAAAAAAAATGCTGAAGTGTAGCCTTTCTATTCTCTAAAAACAAAGAGGTGAAGGGTGAACTTTCCTGAAGATAACTGTGCAGGGAAGTGTATCCAACACCCCCCGAAGTAGAGTAGTGCAAGCATGAGCCAGAGCCAAGCTGTGTACTGAACCTCTTAAGAGGTTCACATCACCCACGTTGGAGGCATCCCAGGATCTCACCAGAACAGGTGCCAGGCAGAGTCTCCCAGGTGTGGGACACTCTGTTTGCCAAGCAGGGTGTGACCAGCCCAATAAAACCCTTGGGTGCACTGTAATTCACTTCCCTGGTTCATAGCATGCACATGCTGTCACAACTCACTGCTGGGGGACCTGGTGCCTCCTGCAGGAATCTGCTGGGAGAGGACCCTCGGCAGCTTGTTCCTGGGGTCTTCTTGTCCTCGTCCATGCCCTTTTCCCTGCTGGCTCGGCATGGTGGTCTTTGCACTGGTGGACTGTGTATATGCTCAGTTTCTCGCCCTCCTGCTGAGGATGGTCATGACCCCAAAGCCGTCTGCAAATTAGAATTGTGGTCTTTAATATAAGAACATAAAACAGTTGGCAGGTAAATAGCAGTAGGTACATAGGCACTCTCAGGTATGGATGCTATAATGCAGTTTGGGTGGGACAAAAGGCTGGAGGTTGGGTGCTTGCTGATGGGGACAGTATACACAGATGTGTATCTGGAGACGTTTCCAGAACAGCGCTAGTAGACGGGCCCTGCACATTGCACCCTGCACCCTGCAGCATGCTCTAACACATGGTGGGTGGCAGGATGCCAGGCTTCAGCGCAGGACTGCGTGTCATGATGTCTTGATTGGTGTTCTTGTGGGGACTCGAGTCCTTTGCACATGGAACAAGACTGCAAGTGTCTGTTGTTGAAGTCTTTCCCGTGTACACCTTTCTTGCAGAGATGTGCTGCATCAGAATGTTGACAGTTACAAGCCTCAAGTCCAGGAGCTGATCTGTGCAGCTGACCGCCTGGGGTCCCTAATGCAGTATGAGACGCCCGGCTTCCTGCCCAACAAGAGGATACACAGAGGTATTCTGGAGACTAGCTAGAAACGGAGTCTTTCAGCACAGGACTACGGCCGCTAGGTCATGTTGTCCTTCAAAAATCATCGTGCTTACTCGGCTGCATGTGGCCGGAGCACAATCTGTAGACGCACTCACAGTGACTACGGAAAGGTGCTTCTTGCGGAGCTGGGAGCTGGCTCACTAGATAAAGCATGTGCCGCACAAGCCTAAGACCAGGGTTCAGATCCCCAGCACCCACTTAAATGCCCTGTTGACGAGGAAGCTGACTGTAACCCTTGTACTTGAGAAGTGGAGATGGGGTTCCTGGTGCAAGGTGGCCAGTAAGACTGTGAATGAGCAAGCCTCAGGCTCAGGTGGGGAGAGACCCTGCCTCAGGAAAGTGGGGAGTGGTCGAGGGCCACAACCTGTTGTCAGCCTCTAACTATCACACACACACGTATCTAACATTGCTGTACCCATATAAACACGTGCATATCACACACACGCACACAGAGATGCTTCTTCCAGCCTTGACTTATGGCTGTTGCTCTCACATAGATGTGGAACACAGGTCTCGATCGGGCACCTGACCCTTCTCATGTGAGGAAGGAGGACTCTGAGCCTCCACTTGACTCAGTAGGAGACAGAATTGGAAGGTGACAACTTGTCCTTGATTTTCTTTTTTAATTTTTACTTATTTATTTGAGAGAGAAAGAGGTAGAGAGAGAGAAACAGAATGGTTGCACCTGGGCATCCAGCCACTGCAAACAAACTCCATACATATGCGCCACCCTGTGCATCTGGCTTATGTGGGTCCTGAGGAACCAAACCTAGGTCCTTGGGCTTTATAGGCAAGTGTCTGAACCACTGAGCCATCTCTCCAGCCCTAATTTTTTATTTGTTTATTTAAGAGAGAGAGCATGGGCACATCAGGGCCTTCCGCCTCTGCAGACGCACTCCAGATACATATACCACCTTATACATCTGGCTTACATGGGTCCTGAGGAATAAAACCTGGGTCCTTTGGCTTTGCAGGCAAGCAACTTAACTGCTTAGCCATCTTTCCAGCCCACTGGACCTTGATTTTAATAGGACCATCATCATTTTGGGTTCTTCTTTTTAAAATATTTTTATTGACAATTTCCATAATTATAAACAATATCCCATGGTAATTCCCTCCCTCCCCCCACTTTCCCCTTTGAAACTCCACTCTCCATCATATCCCCTCCCCCTCTCAATCAGGTGGGTTCTTTATTATTATAAATATATTTTTTTCAAGGTAGGGTCTCACTGTAGCTCAGGATGACATGGAATTCATTATGTAGTCTCAGGGTGGCCTTGAACTCACGGCAATCCTCCTACCTCTGCCTCCCTAGTGCAGGGATTAAAGGTGTGTACCACTACGCCTGGCTTACTAGTAATTTTTAAATATTTGTTTATTTGTGAGACAAGAGGGAAAGAATGGGTGCACCAGGGCCCCTTACCACTGCAAGTGAACTCCAGATGTATGTGCCACTTTGTGAACCTGATTTTATGTGGGTACTGGGGTGTCAAACCCAGGCCAGCAGACTTTGCAAGCAAGTACCTTTAACTACTGAGCCATGTTCCTAGCCTCATTATTAATGTTTTATTTTGGAAATGTGTGTTTGCATTAATACTTTATTTTGGAGGTCTGTAGTATGTTTGCATGAGTGTTTGTATGCATGCAGGTTTACATTTGTGTGTGGGATACACATTTTTAGGTAGAAGCCAGTGAACAGCCGTGGTGTTGTTCTTCAGCCACTGTCCACAGGTTCCCTCACTAGCCCAGAGCTCTCCACGTAGACTAGACTGGCTGGTCAGTGGGCCTTGGGGATCCTCCGGTATGTGTCTCCTCAGTGTTGGGATTGCAGGCACATGCACACACTCCTTTCTTACATGGCTTCTGGGGATCAGACGTGCTTGCAAGGCAGACACTTTACCACTGTCTTCCCAGCCCTGCTTCTGGGTCTTTATGTGATGACTGAGGTCACTGAGACTTGGAAAGCAGGGCGGAGCATCCACTCCGAAGCGTCCTGGCGAGCTGTTCTTGGTGTTTCTCTCCCATAGCCATGGGCTTAGCAGCGCTGGAGGTCATGCAGGCAGTGCAGCGCACGTGGACCAACTCGAAGGTTCGCATGAACGGAAAGACACGGCCGATGCAGTGGAGGGACATGTTTGACATCGCCGTGAAGTGGAGAAGGTGACCAGTGCTGAGTGAAACGTAGCTGCAGGTCTCATCCTTGTCAGACACTGTATCTTCACACCAACAGCTTTGGGGACCCCATTTCATGTACTAACTTAGGCCCTAGACATTGGGGTTGGAGGTTTTGTTTTATTTTTGCCAGAAATTGCTGGCATCTTGACTCTTTGGAACACACTCAGCTTGTGTTGAATGTTGTTGCATTTCTGAGTCCCTAGATAAGCACAGTATTTCAGAAGACTCGGTCTCCTTAGGAGTGTTCCTTACCTGAGGAGTGTGAGCCCATCTGAGGTCTTTCATACCCATGTGCTCTGCTAGTGTATTAGTTATTTTCTCATTGCTATGCCCAATATTGCTGTGGCATGGAAGACTTGACTTTATTTTGCTCATGGTTTGAAGGTCCCGTCCACGATGGCAGCCGGAGCCTGGGGCGGGAGGCAGAGTATTGGAGCTCAGCATACTTTCTCTTTCTTTTCCCCAGGCAGGTCGCAGGCTGACCTGGAACTCACTCTAGTCCCAGGCTGGCCTCAGACTTACAGGAACCCTCCTACCTCTGCCTCCCAAGTGCTGGGATTAAAGGCGTGCGCCACCATGCCTGGCTTTCACTTTCTCATTTTTTTAGTCCAAGACCCCACCCATGGAATGATGGTACCTACATTCAGGGTGGGTCTTCATCTGTTAATCCTTCTGGAATTATCCTTATGGGCACATGCAGAGATGAGTTGTCTAGGTCAACTAAGTACTTCCAGGTTGATAGACCAACCATCACAGCCAGTAAGACTGACCATTAAACCAGTAAGACCATCACAGCCAGTAAGAAAGACCATCACAGCCAGTAAGACCATCATAGCCAATAAGCCTATCACAGTCAGTTAGACCATTACAGCCAGTAAGATCATCACAGCCAGAGAAGACCAATCATCACAGCCAGTAAGAAAGACCATCACAGCCAGAGAAGACCATCACAGCCAGTAAGCCTTTCCTGCCTCCACCCTGGCGAGGCAGGATGCACGTTTGGATTCGCAGCCTCGCTGCGCTCTTGAGAAGGCGGAGCCAGCAGGCGCTTACCCTCACTTTTGCAGACTTATCCTTGGTTTATTGTGATTGCTTTGCACATATATGGGATGGGCAAGGCCTCAGCTTTCACAAGCTCTGTCTCACAGGATCGCCGACCCAGACCAGCCTGTGCTGTGGCTGGATCAGATGCCAGCAAGAAGTCTCAGCAGAGGTTTTAACAACCATATCAACTTGATCAGGTGGGACTCTTTCATGCATCGCTCGTGTGCGTGCATAGGTGTGTAGTCTCATAGAAACTGTGGTCCTTTCCTGGTGGGCTTGATGGAGGACACACCCAGGGCACTCTGCATCCATGGCGTCCCCCTGCATCCCTTCCTATGGCCCAGCTACAGACAGAAGTGCAGTGCACACCACATGCCTTCTGCGGTGCAGAAGCCGGGGTGTTGGCTGTCAGAGCCTGCAGCAGCTCAGGAAGTAAGAGGGCGGAGAATGCTGCCTTTCCCATAATATCCTGATGGTCTGTTGTGGCAGGGACTCCACTCCAACCCCACCCTCTGCATTCAGAGCTTGGAGCAGGGATACCGGCTGGTCACTAAGCTAAGGTTGCTTCCTGGTGGTGAGTCAGTGAACGGAGAGCCCTGCAGGCTCACACCTGGGCGTGCTCCCCTTTTCCCGCTTTTCCTGCGCTTAGCCACCCTCTGAATAAACATGAACCCTGCTGAAAAACCAGCTCAGGAAGACCAGTGGTATTAGCCTGTCACTTAGTGAATACAGCTTTAGATAAAACCTACAAATGAGCCAGGCGTGGTGGTGCCACCTTTAATCCCAGCATTTAGGAGGCAGAGGTGGGACAATTGCCATGAGTTCAAGGCCACCCTGAGACTACAGAGTGAACTCCAGGTCAGCCTGGGCTAGAGTGATACACAAAAACAAAAACAAAACAAAACAAAACAAAACAAAAAACAAAATAAAACAGCAGGGTGTGGTAATGCACACCTTTAATACCATCACTTGGGAGGCAGAAGCAGGAGGATTTGCTAAGTTAGAGGCCAGCCTGGGACTACTGAGTATGTTCCAGGTCAGCCTGGGCTACAGTGACACCATGCCTCAAAAAAAAAAAAAAATCTACAAATGGCCGGGGGTGGTGATACACCTTTAATTAACCCAGCACTTGGGAAGCAGAGGTATGAGGATCACTGTGAATTTGAGGTCACCCGGAGACTACATAGTGAATTCTAGGTCAGCCTGGGCTAGAGTGAGACCCTACCTTGAAAAACAAAACAAACAAACAAATCTGCAAATGTACTTTCACATCTAATTCTAGTTCTAGAAACTGGAACCAAAAAATGTTACTCTGTATAACTTCAACATATAAATTTAGATTCTAATGAAATGTCATTTGTATGCTTACCTTTTTAATTTCTAGAAAATACATTTCTTTCCCCCTGTAACTGTCATCTTCCTGTTCATCGTGGAATAATCTGTGACATTTGTAGCAGATGCAGTCAGCAGCTGTTGCTGAGCCACTGTATAAGTGCATGTTTGCACCGAGTGAGGGTGACAGGGAGGGGACGTGGCGCAAGAAGCTCAGGCTCCCTGGCTAAAGCCCAGCCTCGTGAAGAAGGCAGGCCGGGAAGCAGCCACCACGTGGGGTGGCCGGTGTGGCTGGGGCTGTCTGGGAGGCCTGGGGCCATGCGGAGGCGCTGACCCACAGGTGAGTTTAGCAGGACCAGGATGATGACTAATTTTATCATTTTTCCCACACAGGGGGCAAGTGATTAACATGAGATACCTGGAATATTTTGAGAAAATACTTCATTTTATTAAAGATAGAATTCTTGTCTATCATGGGTATGTCTTTGATTTTCTCTTCATTGTGAAGGCTTGATGCCGTAAATGGTATGTGTGTTGTTTTGTGAAATGTGAGCTCTAAGCCACTGGCAGACCAAACAAGTTAAATCACATGTTTACAAGGTATTTCCTCCTCACTTTTTTCTCTCCCTGGTCACTTACCACCCACCTTCTCTCCCTTGAGTGCTCACGTCCCTTCCATAGACGGCACAATATTTTTGATCCTCTAGATTCCCTGTAACACCTAATATAAGGCAAAAGCTGTGTAAATGGCTGTCACACTGTCTTGCCTAGGGGACAAGGACAAGGTGTACATACGCGGTACAGACCCCAGTGTGCACATGAGCTGTTGATCCAGGTTGGCTGACGGCATGGATGTGCGTCATGCTACTGAAGCCGCGTTAAGTAGCTTGTCAGTAAAGACATTTTACATATTTATTTATTTATGAGAGAGAATGAATGGGTCTGCCTCTAGCCCCTGCAAACAAACTCTAGATGCGTGCACCATTCTGCAGCTTATATGTGTTCTAGAGACTCGAACCTGGGTCCTTAAGCTAAGTGCTTTAACCGCTAAGCCATCTCTCCAGCCCAAAGCACTTTATTTAAAGTGAAGTTTAAATATGATCACTTTATCACCTTTCTGCATTATCTCAGTTGTCCTCTTTCTCTTGTCCTTCCTCTCTCTTCAAGAGCTAATAATCCAAAAGGATTATTGGAAGTCCGAGAAGCTCTGGAAAAGGTGCACAAAGTGGAAGACCTGCTTCCAATCATGAAGGTAAGCTTCTCCGCAGACTTATTACGGGGGACTTTTTAATTTTTTTATTTTTAATTTTATTATTATTATTATTATTATTATTATTGGTTTTTTGAGGTAGGGTCTCGCTCAGGCTGACCTGGAATTCATTATGTGGTCTCAGGGTGGCCTTGAACTAATGGCAATATACCTACCTCTGCCTCCCAAGTGCTATGATTAAAGGTGTGCACCACCACGCCCAGCACAGGACGGGCTTTTAAATGGGATGAAAACAACTACACTTTTAGAAAGAATTTGTAATTATTAAATACATATTTATTAGTGTTGTGCTGTGCATTTTTATTAGTATCTGAAATCACTTACATAAACCCATTCTGAGTAATAATAAAATGAAATGCTAAAATCAGACTCAACCAGAACTGATATGTGAGGAAGTAGTTAATCCAGAAACCATAGAGACTAAAAAATACATGCAGCTGGACTGAACTTCTGGCCACACTCTGGTCCTCAGCCTGGGAAAGACCCAAGGTGGCTCTTCTCAGAAATCGGAGAGCTTAAGACCATGATTCTGAGACGTGAGAACGTGAGGGGAGTCTTGTTGACCCCACCCCCCCAGCTTTCTGTCAGGATTGTTCACTGCACCACAGGACATGCCAGTAGAGGCCGGCAGGAGCAGAGGAGGAGGTGTACAGGGTTGCGCATGCCCAAGGCGAAGGGCAGTGGTCCTTGTTAGGCCATGTACTTGCAGTATGGCCTGGGTAGTTACTGAGTCCTGAATGCATTCCTCATCTCAGTGCAAGCCCCACGGGATGTTGGGAAGTTGTGTGACTATCACCCACACTATGAGACGGTCTTGGTTTCTCCACCCCATCTGTGATAACCAGTCTCCCACGAATCTCCGTAGTGCCCTCAGAGGGCAGTGGCATCACGGAGGGATCAGAGTGCACCACAGAAGAAACTGGAAACTAGAGTTGAAATGGACCCCCTTGGGCTTGGACAATAGCCACATCAGCCAGTGGTGTGGGCTAGAGACAAGGCGCTGGGTCTGCCTTGTCTCTACCACTTCCAGGCCCTGTCGCTCTGGCTGGCCTCATCTTTGTGAGCACAAGTCCATACTTGGTCTTCCTCTTCCTCTCTGTGGTGACCCTTCAGTGAGAATCAACATGCAGTAAGTGTCAGCACTTGTCTTCTGAGAGGCATTCCTGTAAGAAAGGTACACCCTGCTCCAGGCCTCCAGCCAGACACCGTCGTGGCCTGCTGCTGGAGACGGTCTCTCCCCCCAGGACCTGAGGGAGGCTTGTATTGTTGCCTGCCCAAGCCCAGGTCCATCTGTCCTAAGACAACCCGGGTAACATTAAGTAGCTGAATTTGGGAGGCATCTTTCTAGAGTAATGACCAGGACCTACTTGCTGTCGTTTTGGGTTGTTACAAGGCTTCAACAAGGACTGGCATCTGAAGATGCGTTCCTGGGAGGCACCCTGCCCAGTGGAGGAATTCCGCAGCATTGCCACGTTCTGTGAAGTGCATGTAGGAAATTCCCCAGCTGGCGAGTGGGAACTCTGGAAACCTCTTAGGAAAGGCAGGCGGCTCTTGAACAACGCTCACAGGAACATAACATGTTTTTTTGGGTGCCAGAATGTTGGCAACAGCTGCTGTGTTCACAGCCAGGGTTGCTGCCCACTGAGGTAGAAGGAAGAAGGACTCAGGAGCAGCTGCAGGGGACTGGAGCCTGGCTGGCTAGGCCTAAGCTTGCAGCCGGAGTCTCTGTTGCTCTGCAGGGTCTGAGGATAGAAGTATCTTCAATCTCTGCCTACAGGACACAGTGCAGTGCTCTTGAATCAGGTGCCTTCAGAAACATCCAGAACTGAGTGGGCACTACAAGCTGTTGTTGGGGGTTCCTGATAGTTTAAAGAATGCTAATATGGATTTTCTTTCTCCCTCAAAAGCAGTTTAATACCAAAACAAAGGACGGGTTCACCGTGAACACCAAAGTCCCCAGCCTCAAAGATCAAGGGAAGGAATATGACGGGTTCACCATCACCATCACAGGAGACAAGTATGTGCGCCCAGGCGCCGTGTGGGGCTGCCAGCAGTGGGAGGCTGTGCTTGGTGTGTCCGGAAATGGAAATCTCAGGGTCTGGTGTGCACTCACATGTGTCTGGGCACCACATCTGTTCTGTGGGCCCATGCTGAACCGAACAGCTCCTGGCTGCCAAGTGTAGAGGCTGGTGTGCTTCAGAGCACCACACTCAGCTGCTCAGAGGCCTTCCGAGGGCTTTGACCAGTAGGGAAAGCTGTGCAGGTTGAGGCTCACTGTGCTGAGATTGCTTTCTTTTTTTTAAAAAAAAAAAAATATTATTCATTTGCGAAAGAGAGAGAAAGAAGCAGAGAAGGAGAGAGAGAATGGGCATGCCAGGGCCTCTAGCCACTGTAAATGAACTCCAGACACATGTGCCACCATGTGTACCTGGCTTACATGGGTTCTGGAGAATC
The DNA here is from genome assembly GCA_036346955.1 of Dipus sagitta. NCBI lineage: Eukaryota > Metazoa > Chordata > Mammalia > Rodentia > Dipodidae > Dipus > Dipus sagitta. The sequence goes on from CM070773.1 coordinate 172,338,822, forward strand.
GAACCTACGTACTTAGACTTTGTAGGCAAACACCTTAACTGCTAAACCATCTCTCTAGCCTGATTTCTTTCTGTTTGAAGCAGGGTTTCATGCTAGCCCAGGCTGACCTGGAACTCACAGTAATCCTCATACCTCAGCCTCCCAAGTGATGGGATTAAAGGCATGCACCATCATACCAGACTTTTGTGCCATGATTTTTGTTGATGTTTGGAGGTAGGGTCTCATTCTAGCCCAGGCTAACCTTGAACTTACTCTGTAGCCCAGGCTGACGTTGAACTTCTGCTCCTCCTCCTACCACACCCTCTCAAGTGCTGAGATTATAGGCATGCACCACCTTGCATGGCTTTAATAAAGTTTTGATCTGTTGTAAGGGTAACACAGTCTTGCTATAAAAGTTTCAGAAATACAGATAATCAAAATTAAGGAAATGGAGATCAATATTTTTTTAAGTTTATAGTATTTTTTAAATTAATTAATTTATTTAATATTTATTTATTTATTTATTTGACACAGAGAGAGGATGGGAGCGCCAGGGCCTCCTGCCACTGCAAACAACTCCAGACGCATGTGCCCCCTTGTGCATCTGGCTAATGTGGGTCCTGGGGAAATGAACCTGGGTCCTTTGGCTTTGCAGGCAAATGCCTTAACCATTAAGCCTTCCCTCCATCCCTATAGTATTTTTAAAATGTTTTTATTTATTTATTTGCAAGCAGAGAGAGATAAAAGAGAGACAGACAGAATGGGCATGCCAGGGTCTCTAGCCACTGTAAACAGATTCCATATGCCTGCGCCACTTTGTGCATCTGACTTTACATGGGCACTGCGGAAATGAACTCTGGCCCTTAGGCTCTGCAGGCAAGTGCCTTAATCACTGAGCCATCTTTCCAGCCCCTATTTTATTTTATTACTTTATTTTATTTTTATTTATTTATTTGGTTTTTCATGGTGGAGTTTCACTCTAGCCCAGGCTGACCTGGAATTCACTATGTATTCTCAGGCGGGCCCTGAACTCACAGTGATCCTCCTACCTCTGCCTCCCGAGGGCTGGGATTAAAGGCATGCGCCGGGCTGGAGAGATGGCCTAGCGGTTAAGCGCTTGCCTGTGAAGCCTAAGGACCCTGGTTCGAGGCTCAACTCCCCAGGACCCACGTTAGCCAGATGCACAAGGGGGCGCACGCATCTGGAGTTCGTTTGCAGTGGCTGGAGGCCCTGGCGCGCCCATTCTCTCTGTGTCTCTCCCTCTGCCTCTTTCTCGCTCTGTCTGTCGCTCTCAAATTAAAAAAAAAGGCATGAGCCCCTACGCCTGGTGACCTCCTGCTTCTCTATACCTTCTTCCAGCCACTTCCTTGCAAGTTTTTTTTTTTTTTTTGTGTGTGTGTGTGTGTGTGTGTGTGTGTGTGTGTTGTATAGATATGCCTGTATGTGTGTTCATGTGTGTGGGTACATGTGTGGTGTGCATGCATCTGGAGGCCAGAGGACAACCTTGGGTGTCACCTGCAGGCACTCTGTCCGCTTCTTTCTGAGACAGAATTTCTCCCTGGCCTGGGGCTTGCTCACCTAGTAAGCTACACTAGCAGGCCGGTGAACTTCAGGGATCCATTTGTCTCCTCTGCCTTCCCAGAGCTTTCATCATGTACATAAGGAATGTCTGGCTTTTCTGTATTAACCAGTTAGGGTGTTTTCTATAGTTTTACTCTATAAATAACAAATACAAGCTTTTAAAAAAATTTAAGGGGCTGGAGAGATGGCTTAGCAGTTCAGCGCTTGCCTGTGAAGTTTAAGGACCCCTGTTTGAGGCTTAATTCCCCAGGACCCATGTAAGCCAGATGCACAAGGGGACACATGCATCTGGAGTTCGTTTGCAGTGGTTGGAGGCCCTGGTGTGCCCATTCTCTCTCTCTCTCTCTCTGGCTTTCTCTCTCTCTGTCTGCCTCTCTCTCTCTGTCTGTCTGTCGCTCTCAAATAAATAAAAAACAAAAAAAAATTTTAACTTAAAATTTTTTTTATATATTTGAGAGAGAGAGAGAATGAGTGTGCCAAAGCCTTCAGTTAATGCAAATGAACTCCAGATGCATGCGCCACCTTGTGCATCTGGCTTACATGGATCTGGCTTATGTGGGTCGTGGGGAATCAAACCTGGGTCCTTTGGCTTTGCAGGCAAGCGCCTTAACCACTAAGCCATCTCTCTAGCCCTTTAAAAAAAAAATATATATATATATATATAATTTATTTTTTTAAGTTTTTTAATTTGTTTATTTACTTATTTTATTTATGAGAGAGAAAGAGGCAGAGAGAGAAAGAGAATGGGCATGCCAGGGCCTCCAGCCACTGCAAACGAACTCCAGATGCATGCGCCACCTTGTCCATCTGGCTTACATGGGTCCTGGGGAGTCAAACAGAGGTCCTTTAGCTTTGCAGGCAAGTGTCTTAACTGCTAAGCCATCTCTCCAGCCCCCCAAGTATTTTTATTTTTATTTATTTACTTACTTACTTATTTATTTATTTATTTATTTATTTATTTATTTGAGAGAAAGAGAGAATGGGCATGCCAGGCCTTCCAGCCACTGCTAACGAACTCCAGATGCATGCGCCCCCGTGCATTTGGCTTACATGGGTCCTGGGGAATTGAACTGAGGTCCTCTGGCTTTGCACACAAGTAGCTTAAACACTAAGCCATCTCTCCACCCCCCTCCTTTTTTAAATTAACTTTTATTGACAACTTCCATAATTATAGATTTATTGGCTAGTTTTATTCATATCCCAGTACTCAGGAAATGGAGACAGAAAGATTGTAAGTTCAAGGTCTTCTCACTATATAGCAAGTCTGAGGCCAGTCTGGGCTACATTAGTCTTAGAGTGGCTGGTAAGCGGTGCTCAGGTATATGGAATTAGAATCACTTTCATAGTAACTATGCTATTAAAAACATGCCCGAGGGGCTGGGGAGATGGCTTAGTGGTTTAGGCCCTTGCCTGCAAAGCCAAAGGACTTTAGTTCGATTCCCCAGGACTCACGTAGACCAGATGCACAAGGTGACACATGCATCTGGAATTCATTTGCAGTGGCTGGAGGCCCTGGCATGCCCATTCTCTCTGTCGATCTGTCTCTCTCTCTCTTTCTCTCAAATAAATAGATAAAAGTATATATATTTAAAAACAATAACCAAAAACATGCCTGAGCCAGGCATGGTGGCACACATCTTTAACCCCAGCACTACGGAGGCTGAGGTAGAAGGATCGCTGTGAATTCAAGGTCACCCTGAGACTACATAATGAATTCCAGATCAGCCTGGGCTAGAGTGAGACCCTACCTTGGGGAAGAAAAAAAAAAAAAAGCCTAAATCCAGGCATGGTGGTGCATGCCTCTAATTCCAGCACTTGGGAGGCAGAGGTAGGAAGATCACTGAGTACAAGACCAGCCTGGAACTACAAAGTGAGTTCTCTAGGTTAGCCTGAACTAGAGCGAGGACCCTACCTGGGGTGGCGGGGCCAGGGAGTATGCCTGGCTGTAGCCTGGAAGAGAGGAGTCTTGGGAGGTGTGTTTAGCTCCTGCTCCGCCCCTGTCTGGTTTCCTTTGTTTGCCTCTTTAGACTGTGATGCATGCTTTGATTCTCCTGCTTGTGTTTTCAGAGTTGGCAATGTCCTGTTTTCTGTGGAAACTCAAACCACAGAGGACAGGACCCAGTTGTATCATGCTGAAATAGACGCACTTTATAAAGACCTGACGGCAAAAGGAAAAGTATTGATTCTCTCGTCTGAGTTTGGGGTAGGTTTCTGTATCCCCATTTTTCCTCTCTTTCTACCATTCATTTCATTCATTCATGGATATTTAGTCTATTCTTTTATGCTTTTTTAAAAAGAATTATTTTTATTTATTTACTAGAGAAAGAGAGAGTGAGAATGGGCATGCCAGGGCCTCTAGCCACTGCAAACGAACTTCAGACGCATGCGCCACCATGTGCCTCTGGCTTACACGAGACCTGGAGAATTGAACCTGGGTCCTTAGGCTTTGCAGGCATGTGTCTTAACTGCTGAGCCATCTCCCCAGCCTTTTAGCCTGTTCTCGCTTGTGGCACATTGGCCTCGATCTCAGTGGGAAGGGACAGAGGCAGTTTGTCAAAGCTTTTTAGGCTAAAGAAGCATTTGAGTAAACACGTAGGTATTGCTTGCTATGTGCTTTTTTAAATATCAGCTTTTTTTTATTTGTTTGTTTATATTTTTTTGAGGTAGGGTTTCACTCTAGCCCAGGCTGACCTGGAATTCACTATATAGTCTCAGGGTAGCCTCGAACTCACAGGGCTCCTCCCTCTGCCTCCCGAGTGCTGGGATTAAAGGTATGCGCTACCACGCTGGTTGAAATCTCTACTTTTAAGTATATTTTGATACTGCAGGTTACAGTATAGGAGGTAGATCTAGGTATCAAAAAGTTGTAGTTTCACCTCAGCTGGGGAAACATTACTCTTTAAGCCAACTGGTGTAGATTCCCTTTCAGTAGAGCACAGTGCCAGGGAGCAGTATGTGCAGGTGGGCTGTCAGTGTGGAGCGGTCCTTTCCTAGCGTAAATGGCCCGTGTTTTGCCACCTAACAGAGTTGGCTTGTGACCTGGGATATATGTTCATGAACCTCTGTCCTTTTTCCTAGGAGGCTGATGCTGTCTGCAACTTAATCTTATCCTTAGTTTATTACTTTTATAACTTAATGCCCCTCTCTCGAGGATCTAGGTAAGTGATGTGCTGTATAAGATTGTTTTAATTGAATAATGTGTTCTTACTGCTTATGCTTCCTGTTACAGATACAGGCTCAAGAGTATACAACAAAATCATAAGAAGCCTCCTACTTTGGGTTTTTGTTTGTTTGTTTGTTTTTGGTTTTTTTTTTTCCTTCCAAGGTAGGGTCTCACTTTAGCCCAGGTTGCCCTGAGACTCACTGTGTATAGTCCCAGGCTGGCCTCGAACTCACAGAGTTCTTCCTACCTCTGTCTCTAGTGCTGGATTAAGGGCATGTGCCACCATGCCTGGCTAAGGTTCCTCTATTTTTTCCCTTAAAATCCACACATAGAAATATCACTTCCCAGCTGGGCATGGTGGCGCACGCCTTTAATCCCAGCACTTGGGAGGCAGAGGTAAGAGGATCGCCATGAGTTCAAGGTCACCCTGAGACTACATAGTGAATTCCAGGTCAGCCTGGACTAGAGTGAGACCTTACCTCGAAAAACTAAAAAAAAAAAAAAAAAACCAGAAATATCACTTCCCAACCAGCCACATCGCCAAAGAAACTGTAAGAGTCTTAATGAAATTCAACAAGAGAGGGATTTACTCAGCGAGGGTCACCGTGTGCCTTGCCTCAGGCCTCTGTAGTTTTGGTATTGACTAGCCCACTCCTGTCCCCTTCTCCCAGTCCTTTTTTTTCCTCCTTAGACAATCTTTGACTCAAAGTTTTGCATTGTGGGTCATAAGTACCTCCTCAATTGTTGTTATGTTTTGGGTGGATTCTCTCTGCTACGCGAGTGTGAGAACAGAACATGTCTGGAGTGTGTCAGGCTGCAGGAGGGGGCCACTGTGGCTTCCACACCAGGTCTTGCAGCCTGCCGCCCCCACGCTCCGTACCAGCCAGTCACCGAGAGCGAGAGCCTGGCTGTTTCCAGAGCCTCTCCTCAGCCGCTGTACCTGCTGCCCCGTCCTTGGTCTGGAGTTCCTAGGCGGCAGATGCCACCCAGGAGTCCCAACTAAGCAGACAAAGCCCCCGGAGCCCTGTGGTGGCCACCAGAGCTGCCCTTAAAGGTTTTTTTTTTTTTTTCTTCATTTTTTTAAATTTATTTATTTGAGAGCAACAGACACAGAGAAAGAGGCAGATAGAGAGAGAGAGAGAGAGGGAATGGGCACGCCAGGGCTTCCAGCCACTGCAAACGAGCTCCAGATGCATGTGCCCCCTTGTGTGTCTGGCTAACGTGGGTCCTGGGGAATGGAGCCTCAAACCGGGGTCCTTAGGCTTCACAGGCAAGTGCTTAACCGCTAAGCCATCTCTCCAGCCCAGCAGCTGCCCTTAAGCTCTGGCAGTTCACTCCTCCCAGCCAGACCACTGGTCACGCATACAGCTGTATTCTGTTCTGTGCATAAAAAATGCGATTAATACATTTTTAAGTACAAACTTCGTTATATATGTACATTTTAAGGCTAAACTTTGTAGAAGTGTTGAAAACAGAAATGGGCACATTTTTAAGCGTTATTATTTCAGAAAAATAGGAAAAATGAAGAAAGAACATGAATAAACATACATTTTTTTTCTCAGAAAGACTTTCTGACATCTAGTCCCTAATGTATAAACTTGTTAAGTAGTAAAGTAGAAAATATTTTTAAAACAAGCCAAACAGAATTCTTCTGTGTAAAGTCAGACATAGTGGCACACACCTTTAATCCCAGCACTCCGGAGGCAGAAGTAGGAGGATCTCTGTGAGTTTGAGGCCAGCCTGGGATGACTGACTGAGTTTCAGGTCAGCCTGGGCTAGAGTGAGACCCTACCTCGGGAAAAAAAAACATTCCTTCAAGCAAGTGTATTTTTGGCTTTTCACCTCTTGAACTTCCAGTCTCCTGATCTGGTAAAGCCCCCTCACCTCCCCTCCTTGGCTGAGATGGGGGGACCCTTACTCCCACATGGGGTCTGTCTGTATCCCTCCTGCCTTCCACATGGGAGGAGCTCTGTGCACTTTTTCCTCTTCTCTTAATCTAATAAACCCTCTCTAAGTCTTAAAAAATATTCTTATGTGTAACTAAACATTTAGTGTTTTAGTTAAAAGAATTCTTTTTAAAAACTATTTTTATTTATAACGGGTATGAGAGAGAAAGAGGCAGAGAGAGAGAATGGGTGTGTCAGGGCCTCTAGCCACTGCAAACAACCTCCAGACACAAGCACCACCTTGTGCTTATGGCTTTACGTGGATCCTAGGAAATTGAACCTGGGTCCTTAGGCTTTGCAGGCAAATACCTAAGCTGCTGAGCCATTCCTCTGTCCCCAGTTAAAAGAATTCTTACATGAGGTTTGAGGTTTCATGATGGAAAATCCATGCCAGGTGTGGTGGCACACACCTTTAATCCCAGCACTCAAGAAGCAGAGGTAGGAGGATCACTGAGTTCAAGGTCATCCTGAGCTACAGAGTAAGTTTTAGGTCAGCCTGGGCTAGAGTGACCCTACCTCAAAACAAAACAAAAATGTGGGCTGGGGAGATGGCTCAGTGGTTAAGAGGCTTGTGTGCAAAACCTAACAACATGTTTGATTCCCTAGTACACACGTAAAGCCAGGTGCACACAGTGGCTCATGCATCTGGGGTTCATTTGCAGCAGCTAGAAGCTCTGGTGCCCATTCATTTTCTCCCTCTGTCTCTCCTCTCTCTCTCTCTCCTCTCTCCTCTCTCTCTCTCCCTCCTTGCAAATGAATAACAAAAATATTTTAAAAGGAGAAAAAAAGATCATGGGCTTTGGAGAAAGACTATGTTTTTAAAAAAGGAATCATGGAAACCTATAGTGAGGTTTAGCATGGAAGCTGTCTGTGGACCGGGAGTGACTAAACACCATTCTGTTCACAGTGTCATCGCCTACTCTGTCATTGTGGGGGCGCTGATGGCCAGTGGCAAAGAAGTGGCTGGGAAGATCCCCAAAGGGAAGGTGCGCTGGGTTGGCGGAGGGGGTGTGGCTGTGTGTGGTTGTGCCCACACCCCCCCTTCCTCCTCCATGTTAATCACATCCCCAATCTCCTTTCTCAGCTCGTTGACTTTGAAGCCATGACAGCCCCTGGCTCAGAGGCCTTTAGCAAAATAGCGAAAAGCTGGATGAACTTGAAAAGGTAAGTGCAGATGGAGTGGGCGCCAGCCTCGTCCACGGGGGGGGGGGGTGTGTCTCAGTTCATCAGGCAGTGCTCAGTCTGTTTTAAGGAAGAAACACTTTGTTGTGTTGAAGAGCCTTTAATGATGAGTTACAGATAAAATGAGTGATAGGAGAAACACGGAAAGAGAAATTATAAATGTCTTGTTTATGTAGCCAGATACTCCCATCTTGGTCCATTATCACAGACTCGGCCCAGGATCCATGAGCCGCTGGGCAGAGCTCATTTCCTGTGAGGCTGAGTAGCCCCCACTGTTTGCACTTTTGGAGGCACACCAAACTTTATTACAGCATAGGCAGAGTGTTTGTGACCCACTGTTGGCTAGAGGCAAGCACGCTTGACCCTCATAGCCCTTGTCTGCAGAAAGACTCAAGCCATAGATGTGACACGCCCCACTGTCTCCCCTTCCTCCTGATCCTCCTTGTTTCCACACCTTCTCCCTTGCCTAACCAGAGTCACTTTGTTGCCGGCTGGGTAGTTTGAGCTCTGTTTAAAACTGAAGTGTGAGGGGGCTGGAGGGATGGCTTAGCGGTTAAGGCGTTTGCCTGCAAGGCCAAAGAACCCAAGTTTGATTCCCCAGGATTCACGTTAGCCAGATGTACAACGGGGTGCACGTGTCTGGAGTTCATTTGCAGCAGCTGAAGGCCCTGGTGCACCCATTCTCTCTCCCTTTCGCCCTCTCTCCCTCCCTCCTTCCCTCCCTCTTTCTCTGTCAAATAAATAAATAAAAATATAAAATAATAAAAACTGAAGTATGAGTGTTGTTCAACATTGCTTAGCTTGTCCCCACAGGCTTTTGGGGGGGAATTACTAGTTTGTGCCTGTTCTGATAATATCATGAGGGCAAAGAGCCTGCCTTCATTCCTTACATAATTTTATAATGACTCTCTCCAGTTCTATTTTGTACATATAGCTGGCATGCATGCTTTGTGTGTGCGTGTTCATATGTGGGCTCATAGATGTGAGGCTGACGTCAGGTGTTCCTTAGTTGTTCTCCACCTTTTAAAAAATATTTTATTTTTATTTATTTATTAGAGAGAGAGGGAGAGGGAGAGAGGGAATGGGCATACCAGAGCCTCTAGCCGCTGCAAAGGAACTCCACATGTATGTGCCACCATGTGCATCTGGCTTATGTGGGATCTGGAGAATTGAACCTGTGTCCTTAGGCTTTGCTGGCAAGCACCTTAACCACTAAGCCAGCTCTTCAGCCCACCATTTTTTTTTTTTATGATAGAAATACAGAATGAGAGAATGTTGCAGTCAGGTTCATATTACTGGTAGAAATCACCTGACCAAGAGCAGCTTGTGGGGAAAAAAAGAGGTTTATTTTGGCTTACAGACTCGAGGGGAAGCTCCATGATGGCAGGGTAAACGATAGCATGAGCAGAGGGTGGACATCACCTCCTGGCCAACATAAGGTGGACCATAGTAACAGGAGAGTGTGCCAAACACTGACATGGGGAAACTGGCTATAACACCCATAAGCCCACCCCTAACAATGCACTCCCTCCAGGAGGTGTTAATTCCCAAATCTCCATCAGCTGGGAACCTAGCATCAGAGCACCTAAGTTTACGGGGGACACCTGAATCAAACCACCAGAGAGAGACAGAATTGGTCCACCAGGGCCTGCAGCCACTGCACTTGAACTGCAAAGGCAAGCACCACTTTGCGCATGTGTGACCTTGCGTGCTTACATCACCTTGTGGTCTGGCTTACGTCTTACGTGGGACCTGGAGAGGCTTCACAGGCAAGTGCCTTAACCACTAAGCCATCTCTCCTGGCATCTACCTCATTTTTTGAGACTGGGCTCTCACATTGAACCTAGAGCTTACATATTACATAGACAAGTCAGCCAGCAAGCCCTGATGTTCCTCCTGTTTCTACTTCCCAGTGCTGGGATTACAGACATGAGCCACCACACGGCTTTTATCAGGGTGCTGGAGATGAAACCCAGGCTCTCATGATTGCATGGCAAGTACCTTACCTACTGAGCCATCACCCCAGGAGGAAAGAACCATGTAGGCCCCATGTCCAGTCAGTTCCCAGTGAAACTGACTATGTGTTGCCTCTCTTGGGGATCATGGCACCTCTGAACTGAGGGTTCTGTTCCCTGCTAGTGCAGATGAGTGAGGCAGATCTTAGAGAAGTGACAGCGCTGGGCCTCAAGGCCATGTCTTTGGAGTCCAGGCCAGCATACTGCAGCAGGACATGTGGCTCTTGGTCCTGTGTACATCAGAGCACTATTTCCTTCCCCAAAGCCCTGGGTGAGCCTCTGAGCAGCTCAGGACATGTGGAAGTGTCCATCTGCCACTCTGCCTATCTGATGTCCCTCAGGATAACTCAGGAGATGCTGGAAAGTTCATCACAGGGCTAAATGTAATACACACTGTGGCCTGTTCTTGTAAGGTGACAGTCGTAGTCACACCTCCTCTGTGCTTCTCTTCCAGCATCTCCCCTTCATACAAGACCCTGCCATCCGTATCAGAGACGTTCCCGACACTAAGGTCCATGATCGAGGTGCTCAACACGGACTCGAGCCCGCGGTGTCTCAAGAAACTCTAGTTACGCTGCCAGATTTGTATGTGTGAAGGGCCAGGCCTCTTGTTCCTTAAGTTATTTTTTAAAACATGGAATTATTAAGGAATTAGGTCCTTTATTACTTTTGATACCAATTTTTGATAGGGATTGAATACTTGAAATCATTTCCTTTACTTTTTCTGAACTGTAATGGAAATCATGAAAATGGGTTTTTGGGGGAAAAGCTACTTGACTGGAAGGGAAGTCTATGTACCAGCAGCAACCTGTTGGCTTCCGTGTATAAAGTTGTATGGCGCCTCCCTTCAAGCAAAAAAGTTTGCTTCAAAAGCCAAAAATTAATGATTATAATTACAAAGCCAAGAACAAGCGGGAATGTCTGTACCCTTCAGAGGCTCAGGCACCCCCAGACTTCTTCCTGTGTACCCTTTGTGGGGTCGCCTGGTGGACCTCACATGTGGGGTGCTCACGGGCATCCGTGGCACCATGGCTTACAGCCAGGAGCACTGACTGAACGACGCAGACAGTATTTGCTGATGTCCCAACACCGAGTGACTCAACCATGTCTTTTCTTCATTGGAAAAAAAATAATAAACCAAGGTGATTTGTATAAATCACAGGTTTTTGGCACTGGATTATGTATGTTTTGATTTTGTGAGCTAGTTTTGCTTATAAGAACATTAAAAAGGTTGCTTGTCTTTTTATCAGACATGGTGAATGATGGGAGTAAGAAGGTTCATTAAAGTGTTGCAATTTCAAATCATGTTCAGTTTCCCTTTTCTTGCTGTTGTCACTGGGTTTTTTTGTTTAGGGTTTTTTTTTGTTTGTTTGTTTGTTTGTTTTGATTTTTTGAGGTAGGGTCTCACTCTATCCCAGGCTTACCTGGAATTCAGTATGTAGTCACAGAGGGTGGCCTTGAACTCTCAGAGATCCTCCTACCTCTGCCTCCCAAGTGCTGGGATTAAAGGTGTGTACCACCATCCTGGCTCTTTTTGGGGGTTTTGTTTTGTTTTTGCTCTACCACTCCATCATCTGGGAGTCACCCTTCTCTCTTCTGTCTTCCTTTCTCTCCCTCTTTCTGTGTGTTTCCAGGGTGTTGGCATCTTAAAGAATTAGAGAAGGCCACACACAAGCAGTTATGTAGCGAAAAGCTCTATTAAGAGCAAAGCGATAGTAAAGGTTTGAATACACTGCCAAGTAGACAGTGGCCACTCATGTGGAGAAAACTCAAGGACCCCAGGAGGTAGTTCTGAGAGCCCTCTCTTTATATGAAATTTTAGGGGAGGGTGGACAGTAGCTAGGGGCACAGTTTGAGTATTTCTCTGGTTTAATTGACAGATTTGGGTTACATAACATTTTTTCTACTGTGCATGTTCCTTCCCATGATGCATCTGAGTTTAATCATGCAGCCCAGTTATACCTAAGCGCAAAATGGTAAATGATGGTTTCTCCTTAAAAGCTCACTTTGAAGGCACAGTTTGCTTTATTGTACATGCACTCAGTACCAGTTCAGGCTGAATGGTCTCTTACGGTTTCAATCCCAGATCTCAGGACATATTTGAGTAGGTACTAATCACAAATAATGGTTGCTAAGGGAGGAGGAAACTGATTGATTGCTTGGAGTGGGTTGTACATATGGCTCCATACAGGTGTGGGACCCAGGTTCCCTGCAGTTTACTGCTCAAGTCAAGAAGTGTTCTGGGTGGGTAAGCTATTCCCTGTGTTTACCCACTGCTCCTGGAACCGGGGAAGGGGGTGGGCTTGCACATATGAGGCAAGCAGCCTTCACGGAGCTACACCCCCACTTAAGTAGTTTTTTTGTTTGTTTGTTTTGAGGTAGGATCTCGCTCTAGTCCAGGCTAACCTGGAATTCACTATGTAGTCTCAGGGTGGCCTTGAACTCACAGCAGTCCTCCTACCTCTGCCTCCCGAGTGCTTCCCGAGTGCTGGGATTGAAGGCATGCACCCCTGTGCCTGGCAAGTATCTAGTTTCTGTTTTGACCTTCTGGTGAGAGCCTGGGCCATGATGGTTTGGAGTGAGTCAATGCACACTACAGGACAGCACATTTGAGCCACCCTGTCCACGGGGGTCTTTTGGCCATGCCATCCTGGGAACTGAACCCCAGAGACGTGGTCCTTGTCCTCATTTCCAGGTAACCACTGAGGGAGCAGCGGTGGTGGCATGAGTCGCCAGAAGTCCTCTATAGCCCGAGTCCATAGCCACAGGTCCACCTCCCTGTGAGCTGGCTTGGATGTCTGCAATTTTACAGGACAGCTCTGTCTTACATTAGCCAAGAAAATTACCCAGGCCTCAGACTCTGAACAAAAATTACGCATATCCTTATTCCTGCGCCCACATACACCAGCTCTGGTAGCAGCATGAACCACCACTACCCCCGCCAGAACAAATGCAAGTTCTATTCATTAAGTCCTTACAAGTGGGTAGCTGTGTCTTCCTCTTGTTGGTTTTAGTACGCAGTGTTAAACACTTCACACTCCTCCACCAAGAGCCACAACCCCTACAGACAGGCCATGTCAGCTCTGAGGAATCCTGCGTGGTCAGGCCTTCCCAGGAGATGGCTTCACCATGGGAGTGCATCCTTTGAAATGGCTCCTCCGTTTGGGTGGCAAGGTTTTCTTTCAGTGCCAGGGATGTGATTTCTTCCAGGGAGTTGTGGGTCAGGGAGGCCCTTAATGTCCCCAAAATATTACAAGTTATTGCCCACATACTTGGTTGCCCACCAAGCACGAGATGGTAAGACCCTGTTGTGTAAGACACCACATGCTTGGGCTGCAGGACACTGAGAAATTACACTGGAGCTGAGCTGAAAGCCTCCTCCCTGTTGACTAGCTGTTCGGATGCTGGAAAGACCTGTGCAGCCTGTTGGGGGAGAAAAGTCATCAACAGTCTTAACCAACAGTGGGCCCGGCAAACTTCATGGCTGGCCAGCCAAGCCAAATGTGCCAACTGGTGCAATGGTGACATGTCTGTTATGAGGGTTAAATCTGAGGCCTGCTCCATGGGAGGGAATTCATGCCCAGTACTGAAAGCCTAATCAAAAGTCTATGGCTGGGGAAATCATAAGCCCTAGGGGGAAAACTACTACTGTTGTCTGCCTAAATGGGTATATTATGCCCATCAAACTGCCCTCTAAATACTTCGGTTTATGCCCATATATTAATGCTACTCTCACTTTTGGTTAGAGAAGCTTCTCTTTTCACATGGCAATAACCACTGGGAAGACTTAAAACTCATCAAAGTGACAAGAAGAAGTGACAGTGGAGTGTTGCACTAAGTGAGACATCTTTATCACACCCTCCAAAGCTCAGGAACCACTGTGGAAGAGGTGGCAGAAAGAATGTAGGAAGCAGCCCATAGGCTACTCGAGAAAGCCATCTTCGCCTTGTACCCAAGTCACCCATCCGCTCACCACAGCCACCTTTGCTGCAGCCACTTAGGCCACTGGACTCTCGCTTTCCCTTTCACCGGATGCATCGCCCACCATGTTGGCTGTGGCCACCAGCTCTGAGACCACCGCCATGGTGTGAAGGAAAAGAAGGAAGTTGTGAAGGAAGCAGAGAACGGAAGCAAAGCCCCTGCAAATGGGAATGCTAATGAGGAAAACAAATGGGGAGCAGGAGGCTGACATGAGGTAGATGATGATGATGGTGGGGAGGAGGAGGTAGGTGACGGTGAGGAAGAGGATGGAGATGAAGATAAGGCTGAGGCTTGAAGATGACGTCGATACCAAGAAGACTGATAAGGATGACTATACAGCGAAAAAGGAAAAGTTACTGAAAACAGACCACAGTGACCTCTTCACCCTCCACTTCCCTCTCAGAATCTAAACATGGTCACCCTCGAGTAGAGGCAGGCCTGCCCGCCCACTGCGGGCTGTGGACATCATCAAGCTCATTGACAACAGGGTAACCTTTGCACAACCTAAGCCCGAGGAATGGAAGGCTGTGCACCTTGGGTGGAGTATCTTAAAGGCAGGAGCTCACAATCCAAAGATTTCCTGATGAAATGACCACGGGCCAAACAATTTGCGAATATGATCTGAACTGACAAACACGAGGCTAGCAGCTCAAGGTCTCTGAGAGCGCACACAAGTCAATCAGTTTGTGATTTGTCACGTCAGTAATTACAAAAATTACAGTAAAAGCTGCGAGCACAGTCAGTATGGGGTTCTCTCTCCAGGGAACCCCCGACCGTCCTTTAAATCATATTTTGCATGTTGTGTGTTCATTGCATGTTAGTGCAAATGCCGCTGGACGGTGTAAACAGCGGGCAATGCCGCCTGCAGATGACACACAACCTTCACACCACTGAAACCACGGTGAGAATTTGCAACCGGGGAGGAGAAAATCAAAACTTCCAAGACCCTGCTTTTTTTTCTTAAAAATACTTTAAAAGGAAAATTTGGGGCTGGAGAGATGGCTTAGAGGTTAAGACGTTTGTCTGCCAAGCCAAATGATCCCGGTTCGATTCTCCAGGATCCACGTAAGCCAGATGCACAGGAGGCGCATGCATCTGGAGTTCGTTTGCAGTGGCAGAGGTAGGAGGATCACCATGAGTTCAACACCACCCTGAGACTGCATAGTGAGTTCCAGGTCAGCCTGGACTAGAGTGAGACCTTACCTCAAAAAAAAAAGATCTGCATAATAGGAGGGGGAATGATGACATTAAAATGGAAGAGAGACTAGTTGGAAAGAAGGAATTCAGTGGAGGGGGGATTTGGGAGAGAGAAAAGGGAAAGTGATGGGAGGGGATTATGATCATAGTATATTGTGTATATGTATGGAGGTTGTTAATAAAAAGATACTTAAAAATAAAAAAAGAAACTGAAAATGTCCATGGCTTGTATGGCCCTGCCTCTCTAGAGGGATCTTCTGAGCTATGAGGGATCTTCTGAGTTATGAGGGAAGTGGTAGATGCCACTGGCATGCCAGCTCCCTCATTGGCCTGAAGTGGTAGGACAGCTTAATGAGGGCCAGCTAGGGAGAAGACACCCAGAAAAAAACAACAGGGGCAAGCTGTATCTCCACAGCAGAGGTGAGGGGTGGAGGTGACAGCTGAGAAAGCGTGCTCTATTCTTCCCAGTCAGTTCAGCTCCTGCTCCTGGGCCGTGAGGTCACCTGATACCAACAGTGTCCCTGGTACAATTTGGTGGTTCAAAGCAGAGACTGGATTCAACCATCACTGAAATGCGATAACAGCTGAGTGTTCTTTCTTGTGTGGACATACAGTATCCCCAGGTCAGTGGCGTGCACCCAGAACCTGGACACAAATGCTCTCTTCTAAGGCGTCTTGCATGTGCTCCCCAACTGCTGGAGGTTTGGATTGGGTGACTGGGCATTCAAGACAGTGGTTTGCAAAGTGTAGCCCTGGACCAGAGGGCCAGCAGCATCAGGGACCTTGCTGATGACGTAAGTTTTGAGTCACACTACTGGAGATCTATAGGATGAGAGAGATTCCTGGGTGGCTCCAGACCTTGGCTTAAACAATGAGATTCTGTCATGAGCAATCAATCACAGGAAGCACACCGCTCTGGGATGTGAACATGTCGCGTCTGCTGCTACATGTTAACCGTTGTCTATACCTCTAGTCCTACTACCTTCCTCTAACCAAGCTGCCAGGAGAGAGAGGACAGAAGTCAGAAAGTTTTTTGAAGAGCCGGGAGTGTGACACATGCCTTTAATCCCAGCACGTGGGAGGCTCTGTGAGGTCAAGGCCACCCTGAGACTACATGGTGAATTCCATGTCAGGCTGGGTTAGAGCGAGACCCTACCTCGAAAAAGAAAAAGTTCTTTGATGGCCAAGGTCTATGTGAAGATGTACATGGGGAGTTAAGGGTGGTGGGACATGTGCGTAGTCCCAGAACTTGGAAGGCTGGGGCCGGAGGATCATCAGTTCTGAGCCATCTTAAGCTATATAACATGTCCCTGTGTCGAAAAAGAGACCCAAGGAAGGCATGGTAGTACATGCCTGTAACCCCAGCATTTGGGAGGCTGAGGGAGAAGAATGACCCGTTTGTGTCAGGTGTGGCGGCACACACCTTTAACCCCAGCACTCAGGAGGCAGAAGTAGGAGGATCGCCGTGAGTTCGAGACCACCCTGAGACTACGTAGTGAATTCCAGGTCAGCCTGGGTTAAAGCAAGACCCTACCTCGAAAAAAGAGAGAGAGAGAAAAGGATCACCAGTTTGAGGCCAGCCTACGCTATATAATATTTTCTTACTCAAAGAACTGAAGAAAGGCACACAAATTATATTAGGAGCCAAATAATAGTAAAGGCTTGTATATACCACTAATGAGTGGCACTTGCCTGCAAAGCCTAAGGACGTGTGTTAGATTGCCCAAGACCCACATAAAGCAAGATGCACAAAGTGTTGCATGCATTTGGAGTTCATTTGCAGTGGTTGGAGGCCCTGGCATGCCCATGCTGGCTTTCTTTCTCTCTCCTTCTTTCCGTCTCTATCACTCTGCTTGCAAATAAATAATAATGAATAAAATATTTAAAAATTTTTCTGGCAGGATATTTGATACAAAACACTTATTATTATTGTTAGGAAGCAACGTTTGCTTTGGAATCAGCATGAGGCCAACTGCACATTGCCAAAGAACCCTTCCTGTAGCTTCAAAGCAAGCATGCCAATCACCCTTGTTATTAGGATTAGTGGAGAGAAACCAGGACACTTAGGTCAATGTGCTGGGCCTTCCTTGAATTCACGTAAATAGGGAATACTGACAATAACAAGAAGTAAACTCCCAGGCTGCACAAAAAAGCTTCAGGCCCAGCGTGGTGGCGCACGCCTTTAATCCCAGCACTCTGGAGGCAGAGGTAGGAGGATTGCCATGAGTTTGAGGCCACCCTGAGACTACATAGTGAATTCCAGGTCAGCCTGAGCTAGATAGAGTGAGACTCTACCTCAAAAAAAAAAAAAAAAAAAGCTTCATATGGGTTGGAGAGATGGCTTAGCAGTTAAGGCACTTGTCTGCAAAGCCAAAGGACCCAGGTTCGACTCCCTAGGACCCATGTTAGCCAGATGCACAAAGGGGCACATGTGTCTGGAGTTTGTTTGCAATGGCTGAAGGCCCTGGTATGCCCATTCTCTCTCCCCCTCTTTCTCTCTCCCCTTCTTTCTCTCTCCCGAATAAATAAACAAAAATTAAAAAAATTATTAAAAAAAGTAGCTTCATAAATGCTGAGGGATTCAAGCTGCTATTGAATGGCTTCACTTTGTGTTGTAATGTGGCGTGGTGTGTAGCGGTGGCCCCTCCCGCATGGGTACCCACAGTGAGGCATGGGGCGCTGGCCTACAGTGGCCTGAGGGACATAGCGTATCCTGCTCCATCGCTGTTCGGCTGGAGTCTCTTACTGATCCCGGAGCTTGCAGGGCGCTGAAAGGTCTCTGCTTCACTAAGAGACTGGAGTTACAAACGTGTATTACCATGCCTGTTTACGTAGTATCTGGAGATTTGAACTCTGGCAATCTCAGCACCACCCCCGCCCCAGCAAGAAGTGCACTAACCACTGAACAATCTCTTCAGCCATGCTTCAATGTTAGCTAGTAACATTCTTTTATCTTTCTTTTTCTTCTCCCCACCCTTGCATTTTTTTTTTTTTCTGAGACAGGTCTCACATTTGTAGCCCAGGCTGGTCCGCAACTTACCATACAAGCTTTCAACCCAGGCTGCTCCCAGATTTGTTGCAGTTC
The DNA here is from genome assembly GCA_036346955.1 of Dipus sagitta. Lineage (NCBI taxonomy): Eukaryota > Metazoa > Chordata > Mammalia > Rodentia > Dipodidae > Dipus > Dipus sagitta. The sequence goes on from CM070773.1 coordinate 172,356,951, forward strand.
TCCTACCTCAGCCTCCTGAATGGTAGAATTGCAGATGCTGATAACATTTTAAAAAAATATTTGAGAGTGCTGGAGAGATGGCTTAGTGGTTAAGGGGCTTGCCTGTGAAGCCAAAGGACCTCGGCTCAATTCCCCAGGACCCAGGTAAGCCAAATGCACAAGGTGGTGCATGCATCTAGAGTTTGTTTGCAGTGGCTGGAAGCCCTGGCACACCCATTCTCTCTCTCTCTCTCTAATAAATAAATAAAAATAAAATACTAAAAAATATTTGAGAGAGGAGGATAAGTGAATAAATATTAGTAAGCCAGGGCCTCCTGCTGCAAATGAACTCCATATACATGTGCCATTTTGTGCATCTGGCTTTATGTGGGTACTGGGGAATCAAACCCAGGCCATCAGGCTTTGCAAGCAAGCACCTTCAGCAGTGGAACTGTTTTTCCAGTCCCATATTTATTTATTTTCTCTTTTTTTCTTTTTTTTTCGAGATAGGGTCTCACTCTAGCCTAGGCTGACCTGGAATTCACTATGTAGTCTCAGGTGCCCTTGAACTCACAGTGATCCTCCTACCACTGCTGGGATTAAAGGCGTGCACCATCACGCCCAGCTTTCTTTTTCTTTCCTTCTCCCTCTCTCCCTCCCTCCATCCCTCTTTTCCTTCCTTCCTCCCTTCCTTTCTTTCTTCATTTCTCCCTTCCTCCCTCCTTCTCTCTCTCTCTCCCTTTTTTCTTCCTTCCTTCCCTCTTTCTTCCTTTCTCCCTTCCTCCCTCCTTCTCTCTCTCCCTTTTTTCTTCCTTCCTTCCCTCTTTCTTCCTTTCTCTCTTCCTCCCTCCTTCTCTCTCTCCCTTTTTCCTTCCTTCCCTCCTTCTTTCTACAGGGCTGCATATAGCTCTGGCTTGCCTAAATTGAACTTCTGACCCCCAACCTCCATCTTAAGTGCTGAGACTACAGACATGAATCACCGCATCTGGTTTGTGCTTTGCTGAGGATCAAGCCCGGGGCTTCGTGCTAGGCAAGCACTCTCCCAGTGGAGCTGTGTCTGCAGTCCCTCCTGCCCCATGACATCTTGATGGTGGTGTCTTCTATGACAAAGCCTGCCGCATTCATGACATTCCAAAAACATTCCCAGGACTCTGAGAGGGAGGTTGGTAAGGCCAGGTCACATTTAGATCAAGGCTGTGCAAGTTATTTGTGTGTTTCTCCTCAGAATCTCAGACAGAATTAGCCAAGTGCTGCTTAGGACAAAGACCCTAGCAGCTGCTGGGGTAGCTCTGCCTTGGCAGCAGTGTCCACGGTCCTTCCCTGGGACTTGCTACAGTCGCATGACAATCAACCAGGTGTCAACTAGGTGGTGGGGTGGGCGGGTGAATGGCCCTGGATAATTTTAATTTTGTGGTTTGCAGAGAAAGATACTTCAAAAGTGACAAGCCTGCCCCCCTTCAGACTTCTGTAGGGAAGGGTCTCCTATGCCTCTCTGTGGAGCCTTTCCACACTCTTAGGTTTGTTTGCAAACAGCGAGCCTCGCAGAGTTCTTGTGATTTCTGACATTCCAGAACCAGCCTTACCATTTTTGGAAGTTTATTCCCCACTTAGGTTGATGCAATATAGGTCCAGTACACTGATCCCCCTCACTGACTTCTCTGATCCCTGTTTAGGAAAGGGAGCGATGTCTAACTAGCTCCCAGGGGGCTTGCTGCACAGGGAAGGCATCACAGGGGAGATGGGGCACTTAGGAGCTGCCCTCCACGGGAAAGGTCTCTGTCCCAGGCTGCAGGGTTTTTGACAGCTTTGGTTGGGTCCACCTCCCGGGGCCAGTGAGTCCCTCTCTTACAACCCGCAGAGAACAGAGAACGGACAGGCGCAGACAAAGCAGACAGGCCGGTGAAGCAAAGCTTTATTCTTAGAAAGCAAAGCAGAAAGCTGAGCCGTGCCACCCCCCCACCACCGCTGGTAACCCACCTGGTGACTGGGACCAGGGGTTCCTGTATCCTCACAGGGGTCAACAAGGCTTCAGGTCCGGGAATTGGATGGGTTACTTTGAACAGATATGGAGGCTCTTGATGAAAAAAGGAGGGGGGAATGGGATGGGATGGGATGAGTCCATTTCTTGGCGAGTCAGGGCTTTTTGGAATTCAGTCAGTCCCTTGGACTTGTCATTAGTAATATTCCTTTTTTTTTTTTTCGTTTTTTTGAGGTAGGGTCTCCCTTAGGCCACGCTGACCTGGAATTCACTATGTAGTCTCAGGCTGGCCTCAAACTCACAGCCATGCTCCTACCTCTGCCTCCCGAATGCTGGGATTAAAGGTGTGTGCCACCACACCCAGCTGTTGATATTCTTTTGAGGCCTGTTACCTTGACCTAATTACCTACAAAATGGGGGTTCTTTTTTTCTGTTCATTTTTTAAAATTCATTTATTTGAGAGCGACAGACACAGAGGGAAAGGCAGAGAGAGAGAGAGAGAGAGAGAGAGAGAGAGAGAATGGGTGCGCCAGGGCCTCCAGCCACTGCAAACGAACTAGGGAATCGAGCCTCGAACCGGGGTCCTTAGCTATCTCTCCAGCCCACGGGGACTAATTCTTAGTTCCTATCACTATAGGGTTCCTGGTGTCTCCATCACCTTCAGCGGAACCTTTTCTTTTTCTTTGAGAGGGCGGGGCAAAGAGGCTCACTGGAGCCTAGGCTGGCTGAGATCTTCCTGCCTAAGCCTCCCGGTGTCCCGTATGTGACCATGAGCCCCGGGTTAGCAGGTCTTTTGTTTTTTAAGACTGTGTGGTACAGGAGTTTAGCTTTCCTAGGCAGCCCTCCCTGCCCCGCCTCCTAGAGGGTACCGATAAGTCTGTACCCGAGTCTGGACCGGACCGGACCGCTGAGGGAGAGCGCAAACTAGAAAATGGGCCGGAGAGCTGGACCAAATGCTAGCCATGCTGGGCACGTGGAGGAGTAAGTTTCCTTTGTCAGCAATGACCACGTGGCACCATGGCGGTCCACGCCTGGAGTTAGCCAAGCAGGCCTCTCCAGGACAGCCGGGCGCGAATGTGGACCCGCCAGCCCCACCAGTGACCAGGAGGAGCCTCGAAAAGTGCCCGCACTGCAAGGACAGCTAGGGGTCACAGGGAAAGGGCAGGGAGAGTCGGCCCTCCGGGGGGCGGGGCTCCGGGGAGGGAGGGGTGCGTAGGAGGGGCTCCGGGGAGGGATCGGGGGCGCAGGAGGGGCTCCGGGGAGGGAGGGGGTGCGTAGGAGGGGCTCCGGGGAGTGCTCGGGGGGGAGGCAGGAGGGGCTCCGGGGAGGGAGGGGGTGCGTAGGAGGGGCTCCGGGGAGTGCTCGGGGGGGGGCAGGAGGGGTTCCGTGGAGGGATAGGGGGCGTAGGAGGGGCTCCGTGGAGGGATAGGGGGCGTAGGAGGGGCTCCGGGGAGGGACGGGGGTGCGTAGGAGGGGCTCCGGGGAGTGCTGGGGGGGGGCAGGAGGGGCTCCGGGGAGGGATCGGGGCGCAGGAGGGGTTCTTGGGAGGCACCGGGGAGCGCAGGCTGAGCGGACGCGAGACACGCGCAGACAGGACTCCGGGCTGTGCTCCGGGACCGGTCCCCGGGTCTGGAGGAGGCGGGCTCAGCTCTGGGTGGCGGCGGGGAGGAGGGCGGGGCGCAGGCGGCCGAGTGGGAGCGGGTCCCGGGGCGGGGCGCCGGCGGCCGGGAGGCGGCGCTCCGGGCCGGGGCGGGCGGCCGGGCATGGCGTCGATGGCGGCGGCGATCGCGGCCTCGCGCTCGGTGGTCATGAGCGGGAACCGGCCGCTGGACGACCGGGAGCGAAAGCGCTTCACTTACTTCTCGTCGTTGAGCCCCATGGCCAGGAAGATCATGCAGGACAAGGAGAAGATCCGCGAGAAGTACGGGCCGGAGTGGGCGCGGTTACCGCCCGCGCAGCAGGACGAGATCATCGACCGCTGCCTGCTCGGGCCGCCGGCCGGCAGCGCGGGGCGCGCGGGGGACGCGGGGGACCCCGGCGGCGCGCGCTTCCCCGGCCTGCGCGGGCCCACGGGCCAGAAGCTGGTGCGCTTCGGCGATGAGGTGGGTGCGGCGGGACGGGCCTTGCGTGGGCGGAGTGGGCGAGGGGGAGTTCCGAAATCCCGGGATGGGGGTCCGGTACGGACACCTCCCCGCATCCCAGGTGGGGCGCGGGCCCACAGGGACGCTGGTCCGCTCTGCCCCTTACCAGTAGTTGTGGCCTTGGGTTTATGACTTAGAGCCTCAGTTTCCCCGGTGTGAAACGTGATGGATGCCCACTCCGTCTGCTCCCAAGGCACTCAAAGGCCAGAATGTGGTGGTGTGATTTATTAAACGAGTTCTTCAGTGGTCCAATTGGGAGTGCCAGGCACTGCCACCCAGGGATGTGTCCCAGGAGGGTATTGTGCCCTGCGTGTTTGAGAATGACAGGGTGGCGAGCCCTTGACTACCTACACACAGCTATTACATGCTGGTGAAGGAACAGAAGCTGCAAGAGCCGACCCAGGAGGACCTAGGAGGGTGGTAGTGGTTTAAGGCAAAAAGGCCTCCAGGGCAGAGCTGCTCCTAACCCCCCTCCCCCAAGCCCCTTGGAAAGACTTCTGGGAAACCTTTGTCCATTGAAGTCTGTTCTGTGCGGTTCTTGGGCCTTTCAGATCCAACTTTGCCTTGCGGCACAGTCAGGAGCGGCGGAGTTTGAGAGGCACATCACTGGCCGCTGGGGTGGTTTCCTAGGTGGCCCAGAGGAGGGGCTGGGGAAGTGTGTCTGAGGAAGTTGTGCGTAGTGGAAAGAATTCCCTGGAAGAATGAGGTTTGAATCGGATCTTCAGGCTGGATATGCACGCACGCTCCTTGCTACAGAACGGTGGTGGTCACAAGCTCACTTTAACGTCAGGGAAAGGGAAGCGAGGATGCAGCATGAGCTGCCTACCATGGCCTTATTCTGATGGAATTAAAGGAAAATTCAGCCCTGGACTTTAAGCGCTGAAGGTTTTGCCAGGAAAAACAAGGGTGTGGTAGGAGATGAAAATATAGGTCTTAAAATATATTCCTGGAGCTGAAACATTTCATTGGGAGAATCTGTGTCTCCACAAAGACACGTGCTCAGTGTTTGGATTAGGCTGATGAAAAAGCAGACAGTTTCTCCCTGGAAGAGTCACTGATGGATAAATCTGAGAAGCAGCAACCCTGTTACTTACAAACGCTTACAAGTAACTTACAAATGCTGGGGAGGGACTCTCATTGGCCCTGCACATCATCAAAAAGCCAGGCCACACTGGAGCCAGAGTCACTGACCAGGAGAGATGTGGCCAAGTTTTTACTGTAGTTCCTCATCCCGTGTCAAGCTGAACTGCTTCTGCCTCTGGACTGGTGTGCTTTTAAAGCCCGGTGGACTGTGTGCAGGTCCATTCCCCCCTGCTCTCCAGAGCACCCCACATAATTTGAGCGCCACAAAATGCAACAGAGAGCATGCCCCAAGTGCCTGTGACCCACTCAGTCCTTGAGTGTTAGGAGGGTCCATAGGGACTTCTCCCAGGATACATTATTTTTATTATTGTCATGATCATTATTATTTACGTACAGTGGTGTACGGTTTAATGATACCAGAGTTTAAATTCCACTGGACTGGGAGAGTTGGTGCCAGAGTGGAATTGGTTGGTGGTCTCAGGGTTGCCTCCAGGAGGTCATTCTTCGAGAAGGCCAGACTCCCGGCCACAAAGGGTAATGAGTATGGGCAGGGAGGGGCGATGACCCCCAGCTGAACAGCTGGACAGTAGGCCCAGGTTGGTAGCCCCATCCTTGAGTGAAAAACCTTTAACTAGATTGAGCAGGGTCCCCTGCTGGTGCTACCCCGGCAGGGACCTCCCCAGCCCTTTCCATTACCCTTAAAGATGTTACCCATTCTCCATTCTTCTTGAATCATGTCCTCCATAGCCAGTACAGTTTTGTGTCTCACATAGTAAATGTCATTAAAAAAATTGTTTTTTCAAATTTTTATTAACAACTTACTTCCATGATTATAAAAATTATTCCATGGTAATACCCGTTCCCCCCCACTTTCCCCTTTGAAATTCCATTCTCCATCATATCTCCTACCCCTCTCAATCAGTCTCTCTTTTATTTTGATGTAATGATCTTTTCCTCCTCTTATGATTTTTTTTTTTTTTCAGGTAAGGTCTCGCTGTAGCTCAGGCTGACCTGGAATTCACTATGTAGTCTCAGGGTAGCCTCATCATCTAGTCATTTTTGACCATCATTTAGTCATTGATGTGTAAGTGTAGGGTAGTGACCACAGGTTATGGTTGCTCTGTGTGGCCAGGGGTTCATCTACCTGTGCATAGGACAGGTGCAGCAGACCCCGTGTGCATGTTTACTCTGCCTTTATACATATGGCTGGAAGACCTGGACTGGTCTTAAACCCCCAGGTACCTTGATGATTTAACCTGTCTCCTGCTGAGAAAGAGGATGCTGCCTTTAGTGTAGAAGCAGGGAAGGGACATGTCAGTTTTTTTAAATTTATTTACTTATTATTTATTTATTTATTTGAGAGAATAGGTGTACCAGGGCCTTTAGCCACTGCAAACAAGCTCTAGACGCATGCGCCACCATGTGCGTCTGGCTTACGTGGGTACTGGGGAAACAAACCTGGGTCCTTAGGCTTCGCAGGCAGGCACCTTAAACACTAAGCCGTCTCTCCATCCCACGTCAGTTTTTTGGTTCACGATTCCTTTAGGAATCATTTGAGGATATGTTTCTCAATGCCATGTATTGGAAATCTGGGGCATCTTGCCTTAGGGTGCCTAAGTCCCTCCCATTAGCTTTCACCAACTCCTTTAATTTTTTTTAAAGGGTTGGAGAAATGGCTTAGCACTCCAGGCACTGCCTACAAAGCCAAAGGACCCAGGTTCAATTCCCCAGGACATACATAAGCCAAATACACAAGGTGGCACATGTGTCTGGAGTTCATTTGCAGCGGCTGGTGGCCCTGGTGCGCCCATTCTCTCTATCTGCCACTTTCTCTCTCAAATAAAAATAAATAAATAAAAATAAAAAGTTTAAAAGATTTGTAAGAAAGACTCCCAGCCTCCTGTCCCCACTCCACTGTTGCCCAGCCGCTCCTGTGTGAGGCACGGGAGGCTGTGACCAAACAGCCACAGCGAAGAGCGGGTCTGGAGCCTCGGCCCGGTTCAAGCCAGGTCAGCGGCCGGGTGCCCCCCATGAGGGTGAAGCCAAGAGCAGAACCAGTGGCTTGGAACAGGCAAGGGTCCTGGGGACATCCTCTGCGTTGAGGATGTACATTATGGCATGTTTAACCTTTTAACAGCCCGCTTGTCCAGCGTGTTCTTCCTCCAGGAGTGAGGTTCTGGGAACATCTTGCTTTGGAGATGAAAGACCTTTTTTTTTTTTTTTTTTTTTTTTGAGACAGAGTCTTATAGTCCAGGCTGTCCTCCAGCTCCCTGGGTAGCTAAAGATGACCTTGAACTAGTGATCCTTCTGCCTCCCTCTCCCAGGTGCTGGGGTTGTGGGTGTGGGTCACCATGCTCCAATTTGTCAGTTGATGCTTGCTGGGCAAGCGATCTATCCACTGACCTACATCGCCATCCGTGGGAAGAGGCTTTTCTTTTTTAGCATTTATTTATTTAACAGATAAAGGCTTATTTTTATTGATAACTTCCATAATTACAGACAATAAACCATGATAATTCCCTCCCCCACTTTCCCCTTCACAAATCCACTCTCCATCATATCCCCTCCCTCTCTCCATTAGTCTCTTTTGTTCTGATGTCACCAACTTTCCCTCCTATTATGAGGGTCTTGTGAAGGTAGTGCTAGGCACTGTGAGGTCATGGTTATCAAGGCCAATTTCTGTCTGGATGATTGCATTGTAAGCAGTCCTACCCTTCCTTCTACCCTTCCTTCAGCTCTTACATCCTTTCCGCCACCTCTTCCTCGATGGACCCTGAGCCTTGGAAGGTGTGATAGAGATGTTTCAGTGCTGAACACGCCTCTATCACGTCTTCTCAGCACTATGGTGCCTTTTGGGTCATCTCAGGGTAGTTTTTTGTTTGAGAAAGGATCACCCTGGCTACTTTTGCTATTTCTTCTTATTAGAAAAACAAAACAAAACCACACCCCTGAATGATCAGGAACATTACCCCTGAAGGAGCTGAGTACATTGGTGAGTTCCACATGCCACGTCCTGGGTCGTGTTCTTGGCCCCAGCAGGGGCCTTACGCAGGTGCTGGGAAGCTGGTATAGCTGGTGCCTCTTGTTGGTACTGCCTGGTTGCCTTCTGCCACCTCCTGTGGCTAGGTGGAGCCAGACAGCAGCGCTGGTGCCCATCGCCTAGCCCTCAGCTCCCTGACTGGATTATACTGAGTTGTAGAATGTGGAGTCTTAAGACCCTGGACCAGGCAGCTCTGGCCCTGTCCAGTTGCCTCCCACTCTCCTCCTTCTGCTACTGCACTTACTCCTCTCAGCTTGAGCCTCTTTCTTTCTATTTATTTATTTATTTACCTGAGAGTGACAGAGAGAGAAAGAGGCAGAGAGACAGAGAGAGAGGGAGAGAATGGACGCGCAAGGACCTCCAGCCACTGCAAACGAACTCCAGATGCGTGTGCCTCCTTGTACATGGGTCCTGGGGAATCGAGCCTCAAACCAGGGTCCTCAGGCTTCACAGGCAAGCGTTTAACTGCTAAGCCATCTCTCCAGCCCTTGAGCCTCTTTAACTGAGACCAGCTTGAACCCTCCTAGACTCCCAGATACCTGCTGCTCTGCCATGGGATTTTTTTTATTTTTATTTTTATATATTTTTAATGGTTTTTCGAGGTAGGGTCTCACACTAGCCCAGGAATTCACCCTGTAGTCCCAGGCTGGCCTCAAACTCACAGAGATCCTCCTACCTCTGCCTCCCAAGTGCTGGGATTAAAGATGTGCTCCACATACCTGGCTTAGAATTCTTTTTTTCTTTTTTTTTTTTAATTGACATATTAGGGAGGGGAGAGAGAGAGAGAGAGAGAATGAGAAGGTATGTTCCAGGGCTTCTTGCCACTGCAGACAAACTTCAGATGCATGCACCATTTTGTTTATCTGGCTTTACTTGGGTACTGGGAAATCAAACCTGGGCCATCAGGCTTTTCAAGCAACTGCCTTTAACCACTGTAGCCCCAGAATTCTTCTTGTTTGACTTGAGTTTCAGTTTGGTGGCTGCTTGGCTTCCAGACGTGGGGCCTGGGACACACTCTCTTTTCAGCAGCTCAGCCGGAGTTTTGGCTGGGAGGAGGAAATTTGAAGGTGGATGTCTCAGCATCTTTGGACTTGATTTTAAGGAAGGTGGCATGTAGGAATTCCCATGCTCTCCTGCCTGGCATATCCACATATGTTTTAGAAACCAGGCGAATGTGGCTTTTTTTATCCCTCTCCCGGCACTCTGTGCTTGGCTGCCAGGCCAGTGTTGAGAAGTGGCCAGATGCCATTGCACAGGCTGCGAGGGGAGGCCTCGGGCCCGTCCCGCCCGCTTCCCCTTGAAGATTGATAGCTCCCTGCCCTGATAGCACCTGGCCTGGTGCCCGCAGCTGAGGCTGCAGACGTGGCCTCCGCTTCCAGACACCTCCCCTGCTGGCTTCCATGGGAGGTGACCTAGTGGCAGCCTGGAAACTGGTTTTGCATAGCTGAGATGACTAGTTTGTGCCATGCATGAAGGGCAGGAAGCACATTGGCAGGCTTGGCAGTCATCCTTTGACTGACAGGAATCACTCACACCTTACACAAGAGGTTCTCCTAATACCAGAAAAATGCAGTGTATGTAAAATAAGGAAGTAACAAAGGGGCTGGGGAGATAGCTCAGTTAGCAAAGTGCTTGCCTCAAGAGGACCTGAGTTCAGCAACCCACATGAAAAAGTGTCCAGCATGGGCTGGAGAGATGGCTTAGTGGTTAAGCGCTTGCCTGTGAAGCCTAAGGACCCCGGTTCGAGGCTCGATTCTCCAGGACCCACGTTAGCCAGATGCACAAGGGGGCACATGCATCTGGAATTCGGTTGCAGTGGCTGGAGGCCCTGTTGTGCCCATTCTCTCTCTCTCTCTCTCCCTTTTTCTCTCTCTGTCACTCTCAAATAAATAAATAAAAATAAACAAAAAAGTTTAGAAAGAAAGTGTCCAGCATAATAGTGTGTACCTGTAACCCCAGCACTGGGTGGCAGAGACATATGGATCCTTGGAACTTGCTGGCCATCCAATCACACTAACTGGTGAGCTCCAGGCCAATGAGAGACACTATAAAAAAATGAGGGTTGGAGAGACAGTTCAGTGGTTAAGTCGCTTGCCTGTGAAGCCTAAGGGTCCATGTTCCACTTTCCAGATCCCACGTAAGCCAGACCACAAGGTGACGCAAGCACACAAGGTCACACATGTGCACAAGGTAGCACATGTGTCTGGAGTTCGATTGAAGTGGCTGGAGGCCCTGGCGCACCCATTCTCTCTCCCATAAAAAAATATATGACCTGCGAGTGGTGACGCACACCTTTAATCCCAGCACTCAGGAGGCAGAGGTAGGGGGATCGCCATGAGTTCAAGGCCACCCTGAGACTACGTAGTGATTTCTTGGTCAGCCTGGGCTAAAGCAAGACCCTACCTCGCAAAACCAAAAAAGAAAAAAAGATAGATAGATGGCACCTGAGGTGTATGAACAACTAAGGTTGCCTTTCCAGCCTTCATGTGGCCCTGCATGCACACACAGTTGCAGTGGATGGTGCCACCAGGCAAGGCATTGGGATTTTTTGTGTCCTCGGCACTGAGGGTATGTCCTTCCAGCTATGGGACCCTTATCTCGGTAGAGGTAAGTAGTTTTCAGACCTGGTTCTGTAAGTATTTGTATAGCTGCTATGAACAAGCAGTTGATTTTTTTTTTTTTTTTTTTGAGGTAGGGTCTCACTCTAGCCCAGGCTGACCTGGAATTTACTATGTAGTCTCAGGGTGGCCTTGAACTCTCAGCAATGCCCCTACCTCTGCCTCCCGAGTGCTGGGATTAAAGGCATGCTCCACCACGCCTGGCACAGTTGATTTTTTTAAAGACATATTTAGAAAAATATTTTATTTATTTATTTGAGAGAGAGAATGGGCATGCCAGGCTTTGCAGGCAAGCACCTTAACCACTGAGCCATTTCTTCAGCCCAAATTTTAAAATTTTGAGATAGGGTCTCACTAAGTTGTCCAAGTTGACCTTGAACTCAATGTCTGTAGCCTAGGCAGGTCTTGAATTTACAACCCTCCTGCCTCAGTCTCCCTAGTTGCTGGAATGATAGGCTTGCACCTTCAGTCCTAGCTAGACATGGTTTTCCACTTGAACTTTGCACACCAGGGAGCTGTGAGTGTGCCTAGTCAGTTCATTGACCAGGGTGCTGTATGTATGTTGTGTCATGGGATGGGCTTTGGCGTTGGTAAGTGCAGATAGCTCACCAGTAGTGATATGCTCATCTGGATGTGCCAAGCAGCCTAGGCTACTTGGCATCACCACACAGATGACTGCCATCATGGGGAGGTCGCTTTCTGTCCCCTTTCACTGGAGCACAGTGACAGTTCACAGCCCCAGTGGGCATCTTATGGCTCCAGACACTATGGAGTTGCCAAGAAAACCGACCCTATGAGAGTTGGGAGATGCCTCAGGCCGGGATTCAGGTCCCCAGTGCCCACGTAAAACCAGATGCAGAAAGCAGTGCGTGCATCTGGAGGTCGTTTGCAGCAGGAAGAGGCCCTGGCGCACCCGTTCTCCCCCTCTCTGTCTCTCCCCTTGTTTTTCAAGGTAGGGTCTCTCTAGCCCAGGCTGGCCTGGAATTCACTATGTAGTCTTAGTGTGGCCTCAAACTCATGGCGATCCTCCTACCTCTGCCTCCCTCCCAAGTGCTGGGATTAAAGGTGTGCGCCACAACATCTGGCTATCTATTATCTATCTATTTATCTACCTATCTATCTATCTATCACCTATCTATATATTTTTAAAGAAAATTGACCCTCTTCCTGGGATTTTAATAGCTGGAGTTCCAACTTTTGGAAACTGGGCACTCCTAGCAATAGGGGATAGTTAGCAAACTATAACTGGATCCTGCCTCTGTGGGGTAGGTGTGTACTGTTGGCAGGAAGCAGAGACTGCAATTCAGAAACATTGTTATTAAATGTACTTTGCAGTTGAGAGTGTGTGGCATTCAAGTGCCACCAAGAACAAAGGAGCCCTTGCAATGCTAGGAGGCCACTCATTTGCCCTGGGTTTTATTCTGATACCAAGCGGTGAGTTGCCATGCCTGGGTGTGGGGATGGGGCAAGACCTGGCCAGGAAAACTTGCTCCAGAGAGCGACTTGAGTCTGAGCCCTGCAGGGCGAGGCTGTCGGGAGCCCGGGCGGTGCTTGAGGGCCTTGCGCACGCTGCCACGTCACCGTGATCTTCCTGCTGGCTCCATGCTGTGGCCTCTTCCAAGGAGCTGGGATCACAGGGTCTGCAGGTCAGCCTCGTCGTTAGTAACTCACATTGGTGGTCCTTCCATGTCTTTTCCTGTCTTTTTATTGTGGTGCAACATACATAACACAGAATTTACCATTTTAGCCATTTCTATCCTGTGTATCCCAGGATGGCCTCAAACTGGCTATGGAGCTGAAGATGTCCTTGAACTTCTGATCCTCCTGCCTCCTCCCAGGTGCTGGGCTGAGGGTGTGTGTGAGCCACAATCTTGGTTTATGCTTTAAAAAAATATATTTTTATTTATTTACTATGAGAGAGCTGGGGGGGGGGCGTGGGGAATGAGCATGCCGGGGACTCTTGCTGCTGCAAATGAACTCCAGATGCATGTGCCACGTTTTGCATCTGGCTTTACATGGGTACTGGGGAATCAAACATATGGGCCAACATAAGCCAGCGGCCTTTGCAAGCAAGTGCCTTTAACTGGCAAGCTATCTTCCAACCCCATCATTGTTTTTTTTTTTTTTTTTTTTTTTTGAGACAGTGTTCATGAAACCCACAGTTGCCTCAAACTCTCCACGGGGAATGCCCTTCTGAGGCTGGGATCACAGGCATGTGCCACCCGGTTTATGCAGTGCATGAGATTAAACCGAAGGCTTTGTGCATGCCAGGCAAGCATTCTACCAAGTGAGCTACATCCCCAGCCCCAGAGGGCACGTGAGCGGTGGTGCCACAGGCCCGCACTCAGTCACATTTTGGTTGCTTCCTGGCATCGTGGGAGAAGAAAGAAAGATTGTGTGTGCCTATATGTGTGTGTGTGTGTGTGTGTGTATATATATATATATATATTTGTGAATATATGTCTATGTGTATATGAATATGTGCTGATATGAGTGTATCTGCGTGTATGCCTGAGCATGTCTCTGTATGTGAGTATACCTGTGTATATGAGTGCCTGTGTGTGTGTATCTGAGTATATGTGCATGTTTGTGTGCTAGTATGTGTGTATGTGCGTGTGTCTGTGTAGCTGTCTCTGTGTGTATGTCTGTATGTGGAGGTGGGCACTGCCGCTTTGAGATTCTGGTGCCATTTGTGCTTGGCAGCCTGGGAGCCTCCTGCCGCTCCGTCCCGTTCTGTTGCTGAAGGTGCAGCCATTATGGCTGATGTCACAGCTCCCACCATACTTTTGTTTAGCAGATTTCTCTTTGTTAAGAGCGTCATTACTTTTTATGAGTTCAGAATTGCAAAAATTCAAGGAATCTGCCTCTTGACTTAATTTCTTGATGGAGCAAACAAAAAACTGTTGGCAGCAAGTTCAGGATAAATCTCGGTGCGACCTCTCTAACTGTGGCTGCCGTGGAATTCCAGCAGTATGCGTGGTGACCACCGAGCCCTGAGTCCGCTCTTTGCTTCGTGGAGCCTTGCTCAAGTCGCCTCTCATAGCTCCAGCCTTCTCATGTGTCTTTGCAGATTCAAAGGGACTCTCATAATTGGTGTTTAGAAGACAGGTCAGGTGACATCATAGGTGGGTCCAGCTCCCACTGCAGTCCCCTACCCACTCTGTGGGAACGTCCTGCCTCTGTCTATTGTGACAGATGGGGTTGGTGACTTTGGTGTAAAAGTCAAGGGCAGTTAATCCATGTCACCTCTCCCATGGGTCACTTTGTTCCATCAACCTCTGCTCCCCATCTGAAAGCAAAACCTTTCTTTCATCAAGTCTAAGAGGAATGCACAGGGTCCCAAGAACCTGGAATTTCAGAGACTTTGGGGTCACGTAGCTCACCGCCTCTTCCTGTCAGGCCCGCAGACCAGAGCAGGCCCCAGCCGCAACTGTCTCCCGGGCTCATTAACTCGCATTCCTCCAGACAGCCATGGCCATTTTTGGAGCAGGATTTGAACATTGGAAGTAACTTGGATTTAGCTGAAATTCCAGAGGGGAAAGCAGTGACCCTGTTCCTCCTGTTTTTGTTTTTTTTAAAGAAGTTTTGTCTGACAGCCTTGAGGAACAAAAAAGCAGTGCAAACCAGTTCTGAAGCCAAGGTCATTACCAAATGCTGCTGGGTATGCATTACGCAGCACAGCATCCCTGGCTGTTGGCACATATTGATGGGGCCTCTCACAGTGCCCCTACACAGTAGCTGCACAGCCTGCATGCCCTGTGGCTCTCCAAATGCCTGACAGCACTTTATGGCAGCTTAGCCCAGTGCCAAGGTCTCTCTCTCTGCTGTGATTTTGGCGTCCACCATCACCTTGTTCGTGTGAGTGGCCTTCCCCGTACGTGTGTGCCGTCCTTGAGTCCCCTGCTCACCCACCGCAGGAAAAGAACCCAGGCCTGGCTTTCTAATAGCCCTTCCTGCTTTACTTGGCTCCTGTTCCCAGGAGCCACAGAGGGACATCCCTCAACTGGTCCCCTAGTGCAGGGGATAATGTACTTGCAAACAGTGGCTGTATTCTTGGGGCCCAAAGCAGGGAAGACTTGGTGTTCGGCTTCCCATATCCAGGAGCCTTGGGAGTGTGGAGTACACCAGGGCCTGGCTTGGGCAGTGTCTGGGGTGTGGAGTCAGCTCTGAAGCTTTGGGGCCAGAGCAGGAATAAGATGCATGGTTGACTACGGCGGCTTGGTTCTCTCCTGCAGCCATCAGCTTCCTAGAGCCACCGTGTACCTCCACTCAGTCCTCAGCAGCTGTGCCCAGAAAGGCTGGCTCGTGGTCTGGGCAGTTAATGTGTTTGTAGGGCACTTTCCCAGGGCCTCTGCCATCTGCAGTTCAAGGCTGGGGCTGCGTGAGCTCTGTCAGTGACTGAAGAAGGAGCCACCGGCTCCTGAGCCAGGTTGGCCAGCTAAGAAGACAGAATTTACTAGGTTTTGCATGGAAGAGCATGAATCACCCAGAGTTGTTTGCATGGGGCAGGGGATAAGATATGGCTATAATAATATCAACATTACTCAAAACATTTTATGCTAGTTTCAGTCTGTGTCACCCAGTATATTCAAATTTTTGGTCCAGAATCTATGGTCCCCATAGTAGCCAAGCACAGGAACCCTGCTGGAGTTGTGTGTGTTGGGGGGCGGGGCGGAGGTGGCAAGAGGCAGTTTCCTAATGAAGCCCCCTTTTTTTAAAGATTTATTTTATTTATTTATTTGTTTGTTAGAGACAGAGAGAGGGAGAGAGAGACAGAGAGAGTGGGTGCACCAGGGCCTCTAGCCACTGCAGACAAACTCCAGACACATGCACCACCATGTGCATTTGGCTGGAGAATCAAACTTGGGTCCTTAGGCTTCGCAGGCATGCGCCTTAACTGCTAAGCCATCTCTCCAGCCCATATGAAGCCCCTTCTCGAGGTCTGTAGAGATGACCCCAGGCGCAGAGCCCAGCCGTTGCTCTGACGAGGCTCTTCCGGCCACTGTGTGCATGCTGAGTTGGAAGTGATGTTAGCGGGAGGAGGGAGGTGATGTGTGTTGGCAAGGACGGCATCCTGTCCTTCAGTTACTGGGCTTCGCCCTCACAACAAGCCTACTGGGTAGTTCGAGGCCCCTCGCACAGGTGAGGACACTCGCTCAGCAAGGCCACGTCCTTGCCCCACGAGCAGGCGCTTTATCCACTTGAGCCTCGCTGCGACCACCAGTTCCCTTCATTTCCCCAAGCTTCTGTTTTGGATTGGGTCTGCTGGGGGCCCCTCGCATTCGCTGAGAGGAGCCTGTTGGGCAGTCGTGGCGCGGGGGGCGACTAGAAGCCTCTGCTGAGAGGTGAGGGGAAGAGATCAGTGCTGTCTGGGCCAAGCTTGTGCAGAACTGGAATCTTCCCTACGTGTGGCTCCCTCGTGGCCCTGGGTGGAGACCCGATTTGGGTTGCCCGAGTTTCATTCTCAGACTTATTCTTGAATTTTTATTTCAGGACATAACTTGGCAAGATGAGCACTCTGCCCCGTTCTCCTGGGAAACAAGGGTAAGTTGAGTTAATTTTAGACATAGTTGTCCCGTTTGAAAAATAATCAAGTCCTTGTACAGTTTCTTTCAGCATTGAATGGGTGCAAAAGGCCGTGTGTGGTCCCCACTGCGGGGTTGCAGAAGATAGCCCATGTCAGTGGGACAGGAAGAGACTGTGGGAAGTTTAACCTATGAGGTTTGGTGGTGAAAGTCAAGGTTATTATGAGTCCTGTCAACCAGGGCCCATAATGTCCCTGAGGCCCACGAGGTCCCTGGCATGGCTGGGGCAGCCCTCTTGGGGGACCTCTGTCTTCTTGTACTTCTGGCTGCCAGGACTCAGCACCGTGGTGGGAGGTGCCCTGCGAGGTGGCGTTAGAGCCTTGGTGAGGCCGTGTAGGCCACTTGACACATACAGATGGGCATGGGGCTGACGGAACCAGCTTGGACCACTGATGAGTGACTTTTCCCGAGGAGACATGAACAAATGTCTGTTTTCTCCAGGCAGGGCCCCAATGACGAATCAAAGAACTGATTCCACCCTGAGACTAGCTTAGGGAGCCAGTGAGTTTACTGCAGTTGCTTACAGACCGTGTGGATGACTCAGAGGCAGCTGCCTTGCTGAAAAGCCCACCCCAGCGTGGGTGACAGCTCGTGAAAGCTGCATCCCTGGAACTCCCTGTGGGACTCGCAGACAGCTCAGCTGGTCAGAGTCTCTTCTCCCAGTAATCGTTACTGCTTATATAGCCTTGTGAATCGTTCTGAAGCATATGAAGTTTTATTTCCTGAGCCTTGGAAGTTTGATTTACTTCCTGGGTTTTCTTTCTTTCTTTCTTTCTTTTTTTTTTTGTCTTTTGAGGTAGGGTCTCTAGCTCAGGCTGACCTGGAATTCACTCTGTAGTCTCAGGGTGGCCTCGAACTCACGGTGATCCTCCTACCTCTGCCTCCCGAGTGCTGGGACTAAAGGTGTCACCACGCCCAGCTCACTTCCTGGGGTTTAAGGAGCTTGCCTCTAGGAGGGGATGTTTCAGTTGGGAGGAAATAGCTACCCGTACCTCCCTGTCACTGTGTCATTGCAGAGCAGCTGAGGACTTCAGGTCTGACTTCAGGGCATTGCCTCATCTTCCCTGCTGCCCTGAGCAAGCAGCAAGATGGCTCTCACGGAGGAGGCGAAAGGCCACGATGTTCTAATTCTAGAACTTTCCCCATGTGCCCAGCCAACACTGACACCCAGGGGACCTGTGGAAAGAGTGGGTCAGGGTGGGGGGAGCACTGAGGGAGTCCCGAGGGTCCCCGAGAGCCTCCTCTTCATCCAAAACCTTGGAGAGGCCTGCCTTTGCCTCCAGGAATGGGCCATGCTCCGCTCAGTACTGAAATGTCACCAGGAACCTTGATGGAGAGCCACACGCAGGAGGTGGCTTTAGGGAGAACAGGGTCCTGGTCTCCAAGTGTAGGGTACTGGATCAGACCCCTGTCTGTTCCTGTTGTCCCTGGATGCTGACCTCCCCTATGCGTCCCCCTGGGTTAGGAGCCCGGGGCAGCATTGGTCAGCCTGTGATTCCGTGGGTCAGCAGCCTGGGCTGGGCTCAGCTGCACTGTGCTTGGCGGCCCTACTGGGATTGCTCCCTGCCGCCCAGCACAACCGGAGAGCCTGTGTGATCACGTGCCCTGGGGTGCTGTTGTCAGTGAGCTAGTCTGGGCTTCTGCATACATTGGAGAATGCCCAGCATTGCGCCTGCGTGGTTCTGCTGGCCTGATCACTGCTGAGCCCAGGTGTGCGGGGAGAAGCCGCCCTTGTGGGAGCAGGTGCGCTGTTGGTAGCCATGTTTCATGCCAGATTAGGCACTTGGAGCTGTCCTTCACTCTGTTGTTAAGTCTCTCATTTCTTCCTACATTTATTCCGTCATCCATTGATCTTCACTTCTTTTAAATTAAATATATTTTATTTATTTGAGAGAGAGAGAGAGAGAGAGAGAATGGGCACGCCAGGGCCTCCAGCCACTGCAAACGAACTCCAGATGCATATGCCCCCTTGTGCATCAAGCTTACATGGGTCCTGGAGAATTGAGCCAGGATACTTTGGCTTTGCAGGCAAATGCCTTAACCGCTAAACCATCTCTCCAGCCCCCCTTTTTTTCTTTTCTTGAGATGGGGTTTCTATATAGCCTAGGCTGACCTGAAACTCACTACATAGCCCAGGCTGTCCTCTAACTCCCAATGATCCTTCCACCACAGCCTCTCAAGTACTGGGCTTAGATACTATGAGCTCATTAAAAAAATATATTTCCATTTCTTTATTTAAGAGAGAGACAGGGCCGGGCGTGGTGGCACACACTTTTAATCCCAGCACTTGGGAGGCAGAGGTAGGTGGATCACCATGAGTTCAAAGCCACCCTGAGACTACATAGTGAATTCCAGGTCAGCCTGAGCTAGAGTGAGACCTTACCTCGAACCCCCCCCCCCCCCAAAAAAAAGAGAGAGAGAGAGAGAGAGACAGGAAAAGAGAGAGTGTGCCAGGGCCACTTGCCACTACAAACCAACTCCAGATGCATTTGCTACTTTGTGCATCTGGCTTTACGTGGGTACTGGGGAATCCAGTCTGTGTCATTAGGTTTTGCAGGAAAGCGCCTTAACTGCTGAGCCATCTCTCTAGCCCTCCACATTATTATTATTGTTGTTGTTGTTGTTATTATTATTATTATTTTGTTTTTGGTTTTTCGAGATAGGGTCACACTCTAGTCCAGACTGACCTGGAATTCACTATGTAATCTCAGGGTGGCCTTGAACTCACGGCAATCCTTCTACCTCTGCCTCCCAAGTGCTGGTCCACATTATTATTATTATTATTGTTATTTGGATTTTCGAGGTAGGGTCTCACTCTAGCCCAGGCTGACCTGGAATTCACTATGGAGTCTCAGGGTGGCCTCAAACTCACGGCGATCCTCCTACCTCTGCCTCCTGAGTGATGGGATTAAAGGTGTGCGCCACCACACCCGGCTTCCACCTTACTTTTTAAGACAGGGTCTCTCACTGAACCTAGAGTTTATAGCTTCAGTTAGATGAGCTATCAGCAAGGTCCAGGGTTCCTCTTGCTTATACAATAAGCACTTTACCAACTGAACCATCTCCGCAGCCCACGAACTTTTTATTACTTGTGATAAAATGCACACAAATAATTAAAATAAAATTTATTTTCTTAGCTTTATTTGTTTTCTGTTTGTTTGTTTTATGACATAGGGTCTCACTCTAGCCCAGGCTGACCTGGAACTCACTATATAGTCTCAGGGTGGCCTTGAACTCACAGTGATCCTCCTACCTTTGCCTCCCGAGTGCTGGGATTAAAGGCATGCACCACCATGTCCGGCTTTTAGCTTAATTTGGGAGGTGCTGGGCATTAAGCCCAGAAGCTTCATGTATGCTGAGCACACGCTTCGCCACTGAACTGCATTGGTCCCCAGCCATTAACCACTGTCAGGTGTGTGGCTCAGTGATATTTAGTGCCCTTATGTTGTGCCACCATTACCATTCATCTCCAGAACTCTCCTTTTGTTACAAAATTGGGTGAATTCGTGGAGCATGAGATGTTTTGCTCTTTGCACACATTGTGAAATGATTAGATCAAGCTAATTAACATACCCAGAATTTTCCATCTTGCTAGACACAGCCCTGTACCTCTTAGACAGTAACCTCCGGCCCAGCAGTGGGCTGGGGGAGAGGCCAGCCCTCTGGCGGGGCGGGGGCAGGGCAGGGTCGCCATCTTTTCCACTAGTCCTCCAGCTGGGCAGGCGTGCAGAGGGAGGGGCCGCCACACTCCTCTCTCATGCTCCTGTATTTCTAGGAGAGAACTCCAGCACTCTGAGTGTCTGGGGTGGGGATGGTGAGGGGCACAGGATGGAGAGTGTCCTGTGGTAGTTCTCAGGCTGCCTGGGTTGAGGGCATGGGGGAGAGCGCTTCCCCTGAAGCTGTCTGTGTACCTGCCTGTCTCTACTGATGTCCCGCCACCCGTTTGGGGTAGTGAGGTGGCTGGGTGAGGAGGGGGCTCAGGTCATTGACTTTGGTCCATGGGCATCATTCAGAGTAGGGGCGCTGTCAGGATCTTCCCGTGGCAGAGAAAGCAGCCTTGTTAGTGAGCACACACGCGCGCGCATGCGCGCGCGCACACACACACACACACACACACACACACATGCACACGCACACACACCACAGCTCCTGCGCTGTGTCCTGCCTCAGAGTGGAGGGCCTCTGCTTCTGTTTCTGCAGTTCAGGGTGGTCACAGACCCATTGTGCTGGAGAGTGGCACTCCCGTGCCTGTGGCTTTTAAGTTTTGCTGCCCATTGGAGGGTGGGAAGGTCATTCCTTTGTTCCAAGCTGTGGCTTTGCACGACTTCCTCTGCACTGCCCACCCCAGTTTCTGGGGAGCACGGTCCCATAAGCTGCACCCCACCCCGTCGCTGTACAGCTCGGGGACCAAGAGGGCTCCTGAGTCTTCCTCACTGAGTTTCCCATCTCTGCCCAATTATCTCTCTCCCTCCCTCCTTTCTTCCCTCCCTCCTTCTGTCTGGTCTGGCCTAACACCCTTCCTGAGACCCAGAGCTGAGCCCCCTGGCCCCCTACCATAGATCCTTCCAGCTTCCAGCTTCTTCCAGTATGTAGACCCTCAGCCCAGCAGTCTCAGCCCCGCCCCTTTGGCAGTGTCTGTCCACTGCCGCTGGTCTCGCTGCAACCCTCAGATCCATCTTGTCATTCTACCATCAGCACTTCCTCTGCACAGGGGCTTTGTTCCAGCCCTACTCTGTCCCTCAGTGACGGTCTTTGCTCTCTAGCTGCTATCTAAATCCAGTTTCTGGTGGTCCTCTTACAGCCACAGCCAAGGGGCGTGGGCAGGGGCTTGCCCCGCAGGGATCTGTGCTGATCACGTGCATAGCCCTTGTAGTAGTTATCATCTTGCTGCTGGGATAAAACACCCAACTAAAAGCAGCGGATATAACAAAGGGTTTATCTTGGCTAACAATTTCCAGAAGCCTCATCTTGGCAGGGAAATAATAGGAGAGAGGAGGCCAGGCGTCCCTGCTCGCCTCAGCAGCTACGGGAAAGTACGAAGAGTGAGCCCGGCTCTGGAAAGGGGGAAGCACAGCCCTAGCAGCACACCTCCTGCACCAAGGCTCCACCTCCCAAATTGCCACCAGCTTGGGCCCAAGCATTGAAAACGCAAGTTTGTGGGGGACGCCTCGTTCAAACCACCACAGCCTTGATTCTCCTATCAGCCCTTTCTGCCAAGGAGTAAACTGAGACAGGAAGAAAGGGGTGCAAACAAGAAGTTGCTCCATCTAAGCTGTGCTCCCAACCCAGCACTGTCTCCTTGTTATCCTGGGAGGCCGGGATGTTTGCATCTTAATCCTTAATGACGTCCTCAGGGTGTAGACCCCCCCCCCCATCTTTGAAGATAATACCTGGCTATCAGGCTTTCATTGCTTTGCAGTCACACGCATGGACACATGTGTCCAGTTTAGCTGCCATCTTCACGCCAGGGGTCCTACCTGCAGAGTTTTGCATGGTGACCATGAGGTGTGCGAAAATCAGCTCTTGGTCTGCACAGCGCCTTGGGATAAGAGGAGAGTGAAGGCTTGTGTATCCAGCCATCAGATCATGTCCCTGTCCAACTCCCACCTTGCTAGTTTTGTCTTTTTAATTTTTTTAAGATTTTATTACTTACTTATTTATTTATTAGAGACAGACAGAGAGAGAGAGAGAGAGAGAGTGAGAATGGGCACGCCAGGGCCTCTAGCCACTGCAAATGAACTCTAGATGCATGGTTTACGTGGGTCCTGGAGAATCGAACCTGGGTCCTTAGGCTTCACAGGCATGCACCTTAATCACTAAGTCATGTCTCCAGCCCATCTTTTAAATTTTTTAAAAAATTTTGGTTTTTCAAAGTAGGGTCTCGCTCTATTGCTCTAGCCCAGGCTTACCTGAAATTCACTATGTAGTCACAGGCTGGCCTCAAACTCACAGTGATCTCCTACCTCAGCCTCTTGAGTGCTAGTTTTAAAGGCATGCAGTACCACACCCAGGTTTTTTTGTTTGTTTGTTTTATTTTTTGAGATAGGGTCTCATGTATCACTGGCTAGACTCTGACTCACTGTATATCCAAGGATGACCTTGAACTCCTGATGGTCCTACTTCTACCCCCTGAGTGCTGGGATCTCAGGCATGCACAACCATGCCTGGTTTCTGTGTGCTGGGTATCAGACCCGGGACTTCACGCATGCTGGACAAGCGCTCTTATCAGTTGAGCAACACCAGCCTCCTATGTTTTTGTGACTGTGAGAGTTTCTCAGGTCTCCTCCCTTCTTCCCTTCCCTCTTTGGAGGGGTGGAGGGAAGAATATATGCTCAGCATTTGGCAAGTTGATTGGGATTTGCTTCGGTAACTGACCATAGCCTGTGCAACCTCTGTCTTGACAGTTTGCATTTGCTGGCGGCTGCCAAGCTAAACAGGCCATTCTGGCGGCGTGCACTCCCCCTTTGCCGAATCTCACACATTCCTCTCCAGTGAGTGGGACATAAAAATAGATCCTGGGCCCTGTTGTGGTCTTGCTGTTTTTAGAACGGACATGGCCAGTTTAGATCTGGTCCCCACATGGGCTGACTGCCAGCCAGCCCCACTGACTGACCGGGTCCCCTGTGCTGACCTCAGGGTCCAGGAGCCCTGGGTCATCGAGGACAGGTGGGTCTGTGTGTCTCTATGTCCATGGTCACAGAAGGCACTGGGTTGAGCTCTAACCGTCACTTTCTGCCTAGAGCCAGTGACATGATGATGGATCGATAGCCACTGTCCCATGGGCTTCTGTCGTCCTCCATGGACTGTCATCCTGCAGGCCTGCTCAGGCTGCCCATGTGCTGGGAGAGGCCTGCATGACCCCTTCCATACCTGAGAAAGATGGCTGCTTTCTAGAAACAGGAAACTTGTTCCTGGTCTCCCTTGGCTTCCCACCTCCCCTCTCCATCCCCTAAATAGAGGTGGCATGGTGTGGCCTCCAACATCAGTGTGGCTTTCAGAATAGTGGCATGGACCTGCTGTGCTGGTCATTTTTTCCATTTATTTATTAATTTATGCTCATATATGTACATGTTCATGTATGTGTGTATGTGGAGGCTAGAGGACAACCTTGGGCGTCTCCTTTAGGAACTCTGTCTATCTTATTTATTTATTTATTTTTGTGTCCATCTTATTTTGAGACAAAGTTTCTCACTGGCCTGGAGCTCACCAATTAGGCTAGACTAGCTGGCCAGTGGGTGCCGGGAATCCTCTGTCCCCACCTCCCCGTCGCCGGGGTTACAAGTGCGCACCGCTGTGCCTAGCGTGTTCTCAGGGTTAACTTCAGGTCCCCACGCTCGTGAGGCACGTGCCTTTCCGTCTCTGCAGACTCCCAGCCCTTCCTTACTGAAAAGAGGTGGGGAACCTACCCCTTCGTTGTGCCTCAGGGAAAAGTGGGTGACGCAGCATCTGAAGGTTTCTGGGGTGCTTGGCTCCTAGTACGCGCTCAGCCTACTGAAGCCACTTGGCAGTTCTTCCCAAATGCGTGTGTTCTGAGGTCAGCTAACTTCTACTTCCAGGATCATGGTGTATGGGGAGCCACAGTATCCCTGCCAGCTCCCACAGGTTCTGGTCCCTCTCTTGCCTTGCCCTGGGCCCTGGAGGTATGGTGGCCATTGTCCCTAGTGAGGGCCATGGGTAGCATCTAAGCCTGGAAGAGTAGAGCTGTTGATGCTGTGCTAGGGTGCCCCCTTCTGGTGCCCAGGGCTGGCGCCTTGAAACCTGAGCTGTGACCTCCCCCTGGTTCTGTTGTCCAGCTGTTGTCTCCTTCCGTGGCCCCTGGAAGGGCCGAGTGGTTATGGAACTGCTAGAACTTTGCTACCCTCGCTTCCCCTAAGCCTGGGAGTGTCACACCTGCAAGGAAGGCTGGGGACCACTGAGATCTACAACCCAAGAGGGAACTCCTTCTTGTGTGAGCCTGCCAAGCTCCTGTAAAAAATTATTTTTTTAAATGATAATCTAACAGATTATCCAGCTTTTTTTTGTTATTTTTATTTATTTATTTGAGAGCGACAGACAGAGAGAGAAAGAGGCAGATAGAGAGAGGGAGAGAGAATGGGCCCACTAGGGCCTCCAGCCACTGCAAACAAACTCCAGACGCATGCACCCCCTTGTGCATCTGGCTAACGTGGGTCCTGGGGAGTCGAGCCTCAAACCAGGGTCCTTAGGCTTCACAGGCAAGCGCTTAACTGCTAAGCCATCTCTCCAGCCCTAAAAAATTATTTATTTATTTGAGAGAGAGAGGAGAAAGAGAGAGAGAGAGAGAGAGAATGTATGCACCAGGGCCCTCAGCCACTACAAATGAACTCCAGATGCACGCACCACTTTGTGCATCTGGTTTATGTGGGTCATGGGGAATCGAACCTGGGCCCTTTGGCTTTGCAGGAAAATGCTTTAGGTGTTAAGCCATCCCTTCAGCCCCCAAGCTCCTTTTATGTCATAGGTCCTGGAGTTTTCTGCTGATCTGACCTAGGGCTAGACAAGGGACAACATGCCCTTCCCCTCCTCCCCTCTGAGTCCATAAAGTTGTGCTTGAAAATCCTGCAGAAGGAGAAATGACGCTCATGGCAGCGTCCTGCCTGCACTCCTGTGGGATGAGGAGGTTGGTGGAGACCTGTTTGTCAAGGCAAATGAAGAAGTCGTCTTGTGAAAAGACACTGGAAGGGTTGGGGGTATATAGCTCAGTGGTAGAGTGCTTGCCACCATGTGAGTTAATCCTAGTGTCGCCAGAAAAAGAAAAAAAAAAAAGAAAGTCCCTCATTCTCTTCCTCCAGCTTTTGCTTTAAAGACAGGGTTTTGCTGGGCGTGGTGCTGCACGTCTTTAATCCCAGAATTTGGGAGGTTGAGGTAAGAGGATCACTGTGAGTTTGAGAGGTCGGCCTGAGACAGGGTCTTGCTGTATGGCTGGCTTGGTACTAATTATGTAGCCCAGGCTGTTCTCTAACTCACAGCAGATCTGTCCCAGCCTCCTGAGTGCTGAGATTATAGGACTGACCTCCATGTCTGGCTCTTTATTTTTCCATTAGGTTCTCATTTTCCCATATTCATCCTGGAAGCAGGTAGCTCTGGTAGCATAGTCCCTCTACGTCCATGTCACCTTCCTCTGGGGGCTGCCCAGTTATCCATACGGGGACTAGGACAGCTGTCACTCAAAGCAGCGTCTGGCTTAGGATCCCACGTCTGGCTTCCCTGGCATCTGGCTGCCACATGTCAGGATGGCCAGCCTCACACCCTACAGACTTCCAAGCAAAGCTCCTGCCAGAGAAATGGTGGGCCCTAAAAAAGCCTGGGTGTGACAACATGTAGGTTTAAGTGCCGTCCTTACACTACAATTTCCAGATCAAAGTCAGCCCCATCTGTGAGTCTGGAGCTACTTCCGGGCTATTTTTAGCCCAGCACCCCTCCCCCTTGCTGCCGTGGAATCGGAAATATGCAAAGCATTCAGGATGCTTCACTCAGAAATGATCCTTTAAGCCCCCGTGGTGGCACATGTCTACAACCTCAGCTCTTTATCCGGGTGACCCCAACTGCAGCAACAAAGAACAGCAGGAGTGAAATGCCTAAGAACAGAAAAGTAGGTGGTGGGACAGCTCCTCAGTGATGCCTTTGCATGCATTAAAAATAGTGTTTGTACGCTGGACATGGTGGTGCACGCCTTTAATCCCAGCACTCGGGAGGCAGAGGTAGGAGGACCCCTGTGAGTTCAAGGCCACCCTGAGATGACATAATGACCCTATCTCAAACAAACAAACAAACAAACAAAAAACAAACAAACAAAAAGGTGATTGGAGGGCTGGGGAGATGGCTCAGTGGGTAAGTGCTTGCCTTGCAAGCATGAGGACCGAGGTCCATCTCCAGAACCCAGGTAAAAGTGCTAGGTGTGGTGGCTCACTCTTGTCATCTCGGTTCAGGCGAGGCAGAGGCAGGAGGATCCCTGGGGCTCACTGTCAGCCATTCTAGCCTGAGGCTGAGTTTCAGGCAAGTGAGAGATACTGCCCCCCCCCCCAAAAAAAAAAAAGTGAGGTGGGCATGGAGCTGGAGAGATGGCGGCTCTGTGGTTAAGGCGCTTGTCTGCAAAGCCTAACAACCCTGATTCAGCTCCCCAGTACCCACATAAAAGCCAATTGCATAGAGTAGCACTTGCATCTGGAGTTCACTTCTTAGTTTTTCTTTTTTTCCAGTTTTCTATAAGGTCATTTTATTTTTAAAAAATGTTTATTTATTTATTTGACAGAGAAAGAAGGAGAGAAAGAGAAAGAGAGAATGGGTGCGCCAGGGCCTCCAGCCATTGCAAATGAACTCCCGATGCATGTGCCCCCTTGTGCATCTGGCTTATGTGGGTCCTGGGGAATAGAACCTGGGTCCTTTGGCTTTGCAGGCAAATGCCTTAACCACTAAGCCATCCCTCCAGCCCAGGTCATTTTATTTTTATAAGAAGGTGAATGGAGGGAGCAGTTAAGGTGCTTTCCTGTGAAGCCTGAGGACCCAGGTTCAATTCCCCAGTACCCACGTAAGCCAGATGCACAAGGTGGCAGATGCGTCTGGAGTTCATTTGTAGTGGCTAGAGGCCCTGGTGTGCCCATTCTCTGTCTGCCCCCCCCCTCAGTTAAATAAATAAATACGAAAAAAAAAAAAAAAAAAGAAGGGAGCTGGGTGTGGTGGTGCACACCTTTAATCCCAGCATTTGGGAGGCAAAGGTAGGTAGATTACCATGAGTTCAAGGCCACCCTGAGACTACATAGTGAATTTCAGGTCAGCCTGGACTAGACTGAGACCCTACCTTGGAAAACCAAAAATAAATAAATATATAAACCAAAATAAAATTTTTAGAAAAGGTTGTGGAATGAGGGAGAGGAAGTGGTGGGGAAGAGAAAAATTTCAGGATTTAGACACGATTAGGATCATGGGCTGGCCTGTTCTGCAGCTGGAAAGATGTGCTTGCTTCTGGCTCTGGTTTCTTGCAAGATTTCTTGGTCAGAACAGTTCAGCAGCTGCATTTTTAGCGATCCGTCATGGTGGGAAGGATGTGGGTCAGGAAAGCAGTCTGTGCACTGTGATACGGGCACACGTTTTGCTGGGCATGGCCACGTGCATCCTCTGGGTGTTTGTTGTGGGAGTCTGGGCTCTGACCCCTGTGGAGTCCTCACACCCTTCCTGCCCTTGAGGGAGGGCCTCACCTGCAGGCAGTGACCCAGGAAGGGCTGGGCCCATGCTGGGCACAGGAAAATTCCCTGGTTGACAGCTGGGAGCCCTCATCACTGGTGCGACTAGTCTCCGAGCTGCTCATGACTTGAGTGTGACAGAGCTCGGCCTCACAGCTTCTGATGGGTTTCAGGGGTGCAGGGGCTACCTTGAAAATAGCCACTCAGGACCAGCAGAAAGTTCTAGCAAACAGACATCAACTTGTATCTGTGTACATATGTGGGAGAGTGTGCGTGTGTGTGACCTGGTCACCTGTTACAGTGGGCGCTGACAGTTGATTTGTTTTTCCCTTCTGCCCTGTCCCTCCCACAGAGTCAGATGGAATTCAGCATCTCCTCCTTATCCATCCAAGAGCCCGGCACAGCCACCACGGCCAGCGAGTCCAGACCACTAGCCAAGGCTCCCCAGGGCCCCCAGGCCCTCAAGCCCTCCCAGGGCAGCAGGTCTTCCAGCCTGGACGCCCTGGGTCCTGTCCGGAAAGAGGAAGAAGCGTCCTTCTGGAAGATCAATGCGGAGCGCTCTCGGGAGGGGCCTGAGGCTGAGTTCCAGTCCCTGACGCCCAGTCAGATCAAGTCCATGGAGAAGGGGGAGAAAGTCTTACCACCTTGCTACCGGCAGGAGCCCTCCCTGAAGGACAGGGAGGCCAAGGCCGCCCTTCCGGAGCAGCGAGCCCTGCCCAGTGTGAGCGTGGAGCACCAGAGGCCCCAGCCTGTCCTGGCCCCTGCCAGCTCGCTGCCCAAGGCCACCCCTCCTGAGTCCCCAGGGAAGCCACCATCTCTCGGTGCGCAGCAGGATGACGAGGACAGTCTCTTCTCAGAGCCCACGCTCCCACAGGTGCGTGGCCAAGGCCAGGGCACCTCAGACGGGGCGGGGGGTAACATTATTTCAGAGGAAACCCCACGGAATGGGACAGCCACTGGTTCCCCTTCCTCCTTCAGCCTTTGCCTGCATTCTTCTCCGAGGATGTAGGGCCGTTAGCAGCCCTGCCTCCAGCATGATGTCTCGACTTGTTTGCTGGTTATGTGCCCCCGCTGTCCCCCATGTAGGGCAGGGGAGAAGGGTTCACAGGGGAACCTCATGGGAGAAAGTGGTCTGTTTGGGAGGATGGGACATCCTGCTCTATCTGCGAGGCCTGTGAAGTTAGGCTATGATGTGTCAATAAGAACGGGAGCCATGCATGCCCAAACAATGTGGGGAAGCAGCTCCAGGCATGACCCCGGAGCACTAGCCAGGAGTTTTGCTTCTGGGAGGGATTGGCCTCTGCTTGCTTGCTTGCTTGCTTGCTTACTTTCTCTTTCTTTCTTTCTTTCTTCCTTTTTTTCTTCTTTCTTTTTTAATAATTCTGTAATATAGCTTATTTATTTATTATTTGAGACAGAGAAAGAGAGAGGGAGAGACACACAGAGAGAATGGACACGCCAGGGTCTCCAGCCACTACAAACGAACTCCAGATACATGCACCCCTTTGTGCATCTGGCTTATGTGGGTCCTGGGGAATCAAACTGGGGTCCTTTGGCTTTGCAGGCAAACACCTTAACCACTAAGCCATCTCTCCAGCCCATGGCCTCTACTTTCTAAGCAGGACAGGGTTAGGTGTCCAGAGAGAGGGTCAGAGAAAGGAGTTCTTCCGGGGCATGGAGGAGAAGCAGAGAAAAGATTGGGCCCTCCAGGAAGATGGTTGAGTCAAGTAGAGGACAAGAGGCCTGTGGCTTTTGAACACTCCAGGTGTCCAGTGGGAGCAGTAAGCATTGTCCTCAGTGTGAGGCTGTGTTCTTTTAAGAAGTTAAGATAGCAAAGGGAAGATGGAAGGTTTATGATTAAGCAGTAGTGTTGAAGGGGTGACACAAAACTAAAAACAGGACAGCTGCTGTCTTCGGAGGGAGGACTGGCTTTAGAAACAGTAGTATCTCACACTAACACCCTCCTCTGCCCGGTGCCACCTTCCGTTTTCTGTCTGTGATTTGACCACACGGTGGTAGGATCTCATAATCGGTGTTCCTTTGTGACTGGCTCGTTTCATTTACCATAATTGTCCCCAAAGATCATCTGTGTTGCAGCATATTTCAGAAGTGCCCCCCCCCCTTTTTAATGTTAGAGAGAGAGACAAGAGAGAATTGGTATGCCAGGACCTCAGCCACTACAGTCAAACTCCAGAAACTTGTGCCACTTAGTGGGCATGTGCCACCTTGCACTTGCCTCACCTTTCTGCGTCTGGCTTATGTGGGATCTGGAGAGTTGAACATGGGTCCTCAGGCTTCACAGGCAAGAGTATTAACTGCTAAGCCATCTTTCCAGCCCCAGAAGTCCCTTTAAAAATTTTTTTTGTTTATTTTTATTTATTTATTTGAGAGCAACAGACAGAGAGAAAGAGGCAGAGAGAGAGAATGGGCACATCAGGGCTTCCAGCCACTGCAAACGAACTCCAGATGCCTGCGTCCCCTTGTGCATCTGGCTAACGTGGGTCCTGGGGAATCAAGCCTCGAACTGGGATCCTTAGGCTTCACAGGCAAGCGCTTAACCGCTAAGCCATCTCTCCAGGCCAGAAGTCCCTTTTAAGTCTGAATTATAGCCAGTGGCCTGGATATGCCTCAATTTGCTCCTGTCTGCATCGATTCATCCGTGGGTCCTGGCTTCCACCTGGCATTGTTGTTCAGACATATGAGAGCCTGCCTTCAGTTCTTCTGGGTGGATACCCCGGCATGGAGTTGCTGGGTCGTGTGTTTTGACTCTTTTAGAAACTGCCATGCCGTTTTCCACAGTGGCTACCTCGTTTTACCTTCTCACAGGCTGTGAACCCAGGTTCAAACGTCCCCGCTTCCTGACCAGTGCTGGCTACTCTATCTCGTAGTTTGATTGCATTGATCTGATCCTTAGTAATAGTAAGTGTCTTTCTACGAGCTTCTTGGCCACCTCATATCTTCTTCTTAAAAAAAAAATTTTTTTTAGCCGGGTGTGATGGCGCACGCCTTTAATCCCAGCACTCGGGAGGCAGAGGTAGGAGGATCACCATGAGTTCAAGGCCACCTTGAGACTACATAGGGAATTCCAGGTCAGCCTGGGCTAGATTGAGACCCTACCTCGAAAAAACAACAACAAAAAAAGTTACTTATTTTTATATTTATTTGAGAGAGAGAGACAGAGGCAGATAGAATGGCCTCCAGCCATCACAAACAAACTCCAGATGTATGCACCACCTTATGCATCTGGCTTATATGGGTCCTGGGGAATCGAACCTGGTCCTTTGGGTTCGCAGGCAAGCGCCTTAACCGCTAAGCCATCTCTCCAGCCCCATATCTTCTTTTGAGAAATGTCTCTGTTCCATCCCTTGTTCAGTTTTTCATTTGGTTGCTGGTCACTCTGTTGTTGGCTCATGGTCACTTCCTAGTGGCTCTCGTGTCTCCGGAAGGGGCTCCTGGTCTTGTACACCTCCCTAAGCAGTTAGCCTCATCTACTGTCCTTCCAAAGAAGGAGAGCCAGTCTTCTAGAACCTTCCCTCAGCCCCACACCCTCGTCTCTGCTTCTCCCTTACCCCCATCTTCAGGGCCCTTTTGGGGCCTGTCCTTTGGGACCCTGCCTGTTTTCTGAGTTTTATCTTCTGCCTTCCTCCTGTTTTCTGAGTCTTATCTTCTGCCTTCCTCCTGTTTTCTGAGTCTCATCTTCTGCCTTCCTCCTGTTTTCTGAGTCTCATCTTCTGCCACCTTCCCCCTGTTTTCTCCCCATTGCTGAGGGCAGCTGTCTCCGAGGCCACCGTTAGGGAAAGACGCATTAATACAGAACACACGAGGGTCTCCCCTGCAGGAGGAGAAAGCCTAGGCTGAGGCAGTTGGATGGCAAATTCCAGGCCAGCCTGGGCTACGTGGAGAGATCCTGCCTCAAAGAACAAACACAAAAAGAAAAGCAGGGGCGCGTGCGTGCGTGTGTGTGGACGGGCAGCGGAATGCGGTGGGGGATAGCAAGCAGGAAGGCAAGAAAATGAGTTCAGGGAAATGGCTTAGCGGTTAAGGCGTTTACCTGTGAAGCCTAAGGACCCCGGTTCGATTCCCCAGGACCCACGTAAGCCAGATGCACAAGGGGGCGCATGTGTCTGGAGTTTGTTTGCAGCGGCTGGAGGCCCTAGTGTGCCCATTCTCTTTCTCTCTGCCTCTTCCTCTTCCTCTCTCTCTCTCTCTCTATTAAATAAATAAATAAATAAAACATGTTTTTAAAAAGTGAGTTTGGATGTCAGGGACCAAAGCACAGAATGGGGTTCCTCACGCTTGAGAGACAGAGTGGAAGCTGGCAGAGGAGCACAGGGCCTACCTCGTGTCTGGGGTCCTGGCTCCCCCCTGTTACCTCAGGTGGAGCACACGCTCATATAAGCCACTGAGCCCTTGCCTGCCTCACCTCACCAGGCCCTGCTTGATGCTGTGCAGAGAGCAGAGTTGGTGGTCACTCTGCCAGGGAGACGGGGGCAGACCTGGGCCCGCTTCTGTTAGGCTACAGGAAAGGGGAGTCTTTTTTTTAAAATATGTTTTCTTTATTTATTTGAGAGAGAAAGAGGGAGAAAGGGCCTGCAAAGCCAAAGGATCTTGGTTCGGTTCTCCAGGACCCACGTAAGCCAGATGCACAAGGTGGCACATGCGTCTGGAGTTCGTTTGCAGTGGTTGGAGGCCTTGGTGTGCCCATTCTCTCTCTTTCTCAAATACATAAAATATATTTTAAAAAATAGAAAAAAAAAAAAAAACCTTTTCAAAACTGGGTCTGGTGGCTCGTGCCTAGATCATCCTTATTACCCTAGAGTTAGTTGAGTGCTACCAGCATGCCTGTTAATCCTTGCACGTGGGTGCCAACATGGCCTACGAGTGAGTTTTAGGCTGGCCTGGGTTACATAGTGAGATCTTGTCTCAAAAAAGAAAGAACATTTTCAAAGCTGGCCATGGTGATGGATGCCTAGAATTCCTGATCTCAGGGAGGGAGGATTGCTGAGAGTTTGAAGCCAGCCTGTACTTCATAGTGAGACCCTGTTTCAAACAAAAAGCGGGGCCGCTGGAGTCACGGCTTAGTGTCTAAGGCACTTTACAGCAAAGCCAAAGGACCCAGGTTCGATTCCCCAGTACCCATGTAAAGCTAGATGCACAAGGTGGCACATGCATCTGGAGTTTGTTTGCAGTGGTTGGAGGCCCTGGCACACCCATTCTTTCTTTCTATCTGTATCTGCCTCTTTCTCTCCCTTTCTCAAATAAATAGAATTTTTTTTTTAAAAGATTTCCTACCTGTCCCCTCACTTGATCATGTCATGCAGAATCAGAAAGATTCCTGTCACTTCCCTTTGCCCTGCTGCACATCTGCAAGCTGCGCACAGACATGCCTGGGGCCTGAGGCGCTGCTGCTGGGGGCAACAGAGTGTGCTTTGCATTGAATTGTGTGCAGTTTTCTGGTCCTCATTGCTGAGGTAAATTGAGGTCAGGGGCCCTGAGATGGAAGCTGACTATTTTTATTTGGGTCATTTTAAATGAGATGTTGTTTTTAGATTTGTGCACAGCTGAGAAAGAGACTCACATCTCACTTGAGCGCCATTGTCCTTCTCCAGGTCAGCTCAAGTAATGTCGTCTTGAAGACAGGGTTCGATTTTCTGGACAACTGGTAAAGTGCATTGCAGAGAGATGCAGCCCGAGGCTCCACACGCCCTCCGCCGCGACATGCCAACAGGATGAGCAGGTTACGCCGCCTGGTGTAGTTTCCTGCGCTCTCTACTTTTCTCTTAGTCCTTTGGAACTGGGAAATACTGCAAGGGTGTTTCCTTTTTTTTTTCTTTTTGGTAAAATCAGATCTATATGGTATTTTCAAAGATTTGATAACAAAAGTTTTACACTTGGAGCTTATAAGGACTATTAAGAATTCAATACATTTTGCCAGGCGTGGTTGGTGCACGCCTTTAATCCCAGCACTCGGGAGGCAGAGGTAGGAGGATCGCTGTGAGTTCGAGGCCACCCTGAGACTACACAGTGAATTCCAGGTCAGCCTGAGCTAGAGTGAGACCCTACCTCGAAAAAAAAAAAAAATTCAACACATCTTGTAAGTAAAACATCTGTTCCCAGCCCCCAGTTTCCCCTCAAAGGATGTGTTCTCACTAAGTCCTAAAGTCCAGCGATTCTCTTTCCTTTGTACCCCCGCCCCACCCCCTCCATTCTGGGGCTCCTGGGGCAGGTGACTGACTGCTGGCAGCGTCCTCATTCATGACATCGTCAGCTGCTGGCAGTAACTGTGGGACACCTGCTCTTAAGACGCAGTCGCCCCGACACTGAAGGCTCTCTTGCTGAAGCCACGCCTGCCATGATGTCACTTCCAGGGAACCGACAGTTGGCAGGTGGCGGGCATCAGATACCTAC
Organism: Dipus sagitta; assembly: GCA_036346955.1. Lineage (NCBI taxonomy): Eukaryota > Metazoa > Chordata > Mammalia > Rodentia > Dipodidae > Dipus > Dipus sagitta. Next base: position 172,390,981 of record CM070773.1, read on the forward strand.
TCAAAGTATTGATCATTGTTTAAAAACAGTTGCATGTTTCAAACTTTTGTATCAAGTTCTCAGTATTTTATATGTAGACTTAGCAGCCCGGCGCTTCCACCTCTCTTGCTTTTATACGAGTTTCCCTTTGGAAGCCTTGTTTTTATCTGACCTTCTCTGTGTCTTAGTACTGACCCCTACAGGAGTCAAGGTGGTGGCCATGTTGCTGGAGAACAGGGCTTTTCTGATTCACTGTGTTGGAAACTTCAGCATTGGCCACCCTTCGCTCCAAGAAGTGGTCAACCTCCATCATGAAGGACCTCTCCTGGCCGGCCCTGATTTCCCAAATGCAAGAGGCCATCCTGAGGGCACCAGCAGTGTCCCCTCGCGGCCCCAGGGGTTCACTGCAGCGGTTTCCCTGGAAGCAGGTGCCTAGAAGAGTGCACCTCACCAGGGACGTCGCTGTTCTCACCGCTGCCCTGCCCGTGGTCCTTGGATCCTATGCGCCTCAGGAGGTGCCAAGCAGAGCCATTGTTCCTGTGTAATCCTCACCTGAAGCCTTAACCCCCATGAGCCCTCTGCGAGCACCCAACGTCCCCTTCTTAATGCTTGTGTTATAGGACTTTCTGAAGTTGCTTCTGGAATATTCTATTTGACCCCAAGGTAGAGCACATGACACGTCTCCCACTTCTACCCCAGGAAAACATATGCCAAAGGTATAAGTTAGCCAACATTGGAGTTTTGTCTACCAATTAATTTATATCCTAACCCTTCCCTGGCTCCTCCCTTGGGGCTTGGGCATGCCCTGTTCCTCTGGTTCCTACATGTTGACACATAGCAGGTCTTTCTGTACCATTTTAGGGCAGTTGGTATTTGTAAGGGAAAAACATTGTTTTTGGCGAGGGTGGGAAAGGGTGTTAGAAATCTTGGTGAGCATAGTCAAGCTGCTATCTCCCCCCAGAGCTAGCAGCTCTGTCACACGGGAACCCAGCACAACTGCCACCTGGCCGCCCTATCCCAGGGCCATGAGCTGATTTCAAGCCCTTGTAGCAATTTTTCTTTCTTGTGAGTTTGTGCTCTGTGGTATTGGTGTAGCCTGGAGGAGAGGGTTGCCTCACGGCATTCGGCCAGGGTGACCCGGCTGCTTCCAGGGCAGAAGTTCTCATTCTTCCCTTCTTCCTCGCAATCTCCATATTCCCTCCATGGGGAGTGAGAGTACGGAGAGGGGCCGAGCCCTGGTGGCCCGTCCCTGATGGGGAGACCTGGAGGGTCCCACCTGAGCTGGGGGTCACCTTCACACTCAGGAAGAATCCACGCTCAGTTGGCCTTCTCCTAAGGAACGCACAACCGTGAGCAGGGAGAAGAAACTGCGCTCCAGGCTGACTTGGGCATCTGTGTCACAGTGGAGTTTCTGAAGCCAGAAGTTTCTGGTCATTTTGGAAATGCACACACTCTTTGGCGACAAAGCCTCAGTGTGATTTGGGAGCCCACCACACCCCAGGCTCAGCACCTGGGAGGCAGCTCCAGGGCTCCTTGTCTTGCTCTTGGTGACTACACCCTACACCCCGCCTCCCCCCTGCCCGGTGCCCAGCCAGGTACATCCCTTGTGCCAGTGTCAGGGGTAGCCTTCCGTTCTTAATGCCTCTCTTTCTTTGATACCTATTTTCAAAAATGATGAATTCTTACTGACATTGTGTAACTTGGTCATATTTTATACTACTAGCCTTTAATAAAGCTCTTTTAAGAAGCAAAGTGCCTGCTTTGCCTTCTGTTGGGTCTAAGAAGCCAGTCAGGGCGGTGGGGTTTAGTGTGGTGTGGCATGACTTTTCCCAGGGAGATGTAAGAACGTGTCTGTTCACCCCGATAGGGCACTGAGAGACCTAAGAAGGGACTCCATCCATGTCTAGCTTGGTGGTGACTCACTGAGTTGACTGGGGTTACTTATAGGAGCATGAGTGATCTATAAGCATCTACACCACTGGCAAGTCCCACCCAGCAGAGACAACTCAGGAAGGCTGCATTGCTAGAGTCCCCACCCCAGCCAGCCTTCCCCCTCCCATGTACTCTAAGACCACCCCCCAAACCAGGGAGTGGCGTCTAGAATATCACATGAGTCTAGTGGTCCTCCCCCTTCCTTCTGTGAAACTGTTAAACAGCCCCAATACCATCACCATAGCCCTGGCTACTGCTGTTCTGTTTTGCTCGTTCCCTCACACTGACTACAGGCCAAGGTTTTCTGTAGGCACCATAGCAGCCTTGCTTTATGACGGTGAAGTCATGCCGTGCCTGGAGGAAATAGCTACATGCAGTAATGAAGAATGCAGGTTGGGGCTGGAGAGGTTGCTTAGCGGTCAAAGCACTTGCCTATGCAGCCTAAGGACCCATGTTCGACTCTCCAGGTCCCACGTAAGCCAGGTGCACAAAGTGACGCAAGCGTGCAAGTTCACACATGTGCACAAGGTGGTGCATGCGTCTGGAGTTCAATTGTAGTGGCTGAAGGCTCTGGTGTGCCAATTCTCTCTCTCTCCTCTTTTTTTAAAAATTATTTTTATTTATTTATTTGAGAGTGACAGACAGAGAGAGAAAGAGGCAGATAGAGAGAGGGAGAGAGAATGGGCACGCCAGGGCCTCCGGCCACTGCAAACGAACTCCAGATGCGTGCGCCCCCTTGTGCATCTGGCTAACGTGGGTCCTGGGAAGTCGAGCCTTGAACCAGGGTCCTCAGGCTTCACAGGCAAGTGCTTAACCGTTAAGCCATCTCTCCAGCCCGTCTCTTTCTTGCTCTCATTCTCTTGCATAAAAAGAGGCCAGTCTGTTGGGATTGCCTCCAAAAAAAAGAAAGAATGCAGGCTGGAAGCTGGCCTGGAGCCAGTTCAAAGCCCACCCACCACACAACCCCTTCTCCAACTAGTGAAGGTAACAGCCCTGGTGCACCTGCCCAGCCAACACGTGACTGTTCTAGAGATGCAAACCCAGTAGAAGAGGCGGGCTGCCTGCCACCACAAATGCCAATGAACAGAGGTAGGAATTGAACCTTTAAGCCGCTCTTTATTCATGGAGCTGGTGATCTGAGAAGACAGTGAGTTAACACCCTACAATCTTCCTCCCATCTCATGGAAGGGAGTAGAAACGAAGGCAGTTATCCTAAAGCTTAGTCACAGTCCTCTGTTGAGGCAGTCAGCCTGTCTGTGAGGTTCATGGTGTTGGTGTCTCTCCTTGCTGTGTGAACATTTCCCTCGGCTCTCCCTTCGCAGCTGGGTTTGCCTTCCATTCCTCCTGCATTGTCATTTGGGCTAGGAGTTAACTCGGAACACATAAACAAATACCTCCTGTCCGTGTTGAGCTATTAACTATTAACTAGGACTATAACTATGAGCTATTAACAAGGTGCCCATGCAGATTCCTTTCTGTTATGCAGCACAAGTGTGTCTTTATGATACAGAATATAAAAGTAGCCCTATCTGTCTCTCCTGTCCCTTATCAAAGGGATCCTATAGCCCTTAGGTGACATGGGGCTACAGTGAGACATCCCCAAAACATGAGACTGTTGGTGACAGCAAGTGCCGAGCCCCTCAATGCTCTCCTGCTAAGCCCAGTCTAGACTGACTCATTGTTTTGTGGCAGAAGAAATTCAAAGTCCAGTCTGGCTGGTCAGTCCCATTCTGTTGGTTGAACCACGGGTGATACATTTCCAAGTAGAGATGGAGAAATGTTGAAGTAAATTTTTTTTACACCAATTCAACTTGACACTAACAACTCTCACCTCAAGTGGAATAAGATGGCTCATTCTGAGCCTGGTCAGATTTAGGTTACCCTGAATGACACATTCCAATGCAGAACAGTTATTTAAACATTAAAGTCGTAGAACAAAAGACAGGTCATAAATCAGTGCATTGACCAAATACACTGGTGAGAACATCAGGAAGTTGGGTTACAGCAGAGTGGAGAAATTTCTGATACAGGTCTCAGATGCTTTTTATTTTTTATTATTTTGGTTTTTTGAGGTAGGGTCTCACTCTAGCTCAGGCTGACCTGGAATTCACTATATAGTCTCAGGGTGGCCTTGAATTCATGGTGATCCTCCTACCTCTGCCTCCCAAGTGCTGGGATTCAAGGCGTGCGCCACCACGCCCTGCTCAGATGCTATTTGATGACATTCTTAGCCTCTGAATTGGAGGACGCTGGTGGCCTAAGTTAATACGTTCCAAAGGTTTTACCTGAAAATTGAAAGGATGCTAAATCAGACACAGAGGTGGGCAATGAGTGACTATCAAGGGGACTAAAGACAGCCCGAGGTAATTCTGCTGAACCTGCCATTCTAACTCCCTACAATAATGAAGTTCTAACATTCAACACAGGTGTGGGGTTTTTTTCTGGGAATTTCAGTTTACAGTTTTCGAGCAGAGCGTGGCGGTGCCTGTCTGCCGTCCCAGCGCTAGCGAGGCAGAAGGAGGAGGATCAGGAGTCACCCTTGACTACACAGTGGCTTTGAATGTCGTCAGGTTGATGGGCTGTCCGTGACTTCTTGACCCCCATGGGGACTTTGCTGCCTTGGAGCTGGAGGTGTCAGCAGTCACTGCCTGCTGGCCTCCTGATCCACGGTGCTTAGGTTTCATGGGCTGTAAGTGCTGGATTATTACGACTGTGCCTATGGGAGGAGACAGACTAGGTTCTAGGCTGCAAGGTCTGGCAGTGTTTGCTTTTTTTTTCGAGGTAGGATTTTACTCTGGCCCAGGCTGACCTGGAATTCACTATGTAGTCTCAGGGTGGTCTTGAACTCACAGATATACTCCTCCTTCTGCCTCCCAAGTGCTGGGATTAAAGGCGTGCACCACCACACCAAGCTATAGTCTGGCAACTTTATTGGTAACTTAGTGCTTGATACTAGCACATTAAAAACAGGGGAGAGGTGGACATGGTAGCACATGCTTTTAATTTCAGCACTCAGGAGGCTGAGGTAGGAGGATCCCAGTGAGTGGTGCATTCCTTTAATTCCAGCACTTGGGAGGCAGAGGTAAGAGGATCACCATGAGTTCGAGGCCACCCTGAAATTACATAGTGAATTACAGGTCAGTGAAACCCAACCTCAGAAAAAATAAAAAGAAAGACCAAAATAAATAAATAAAAATGGGGGAGGGTTTCTAAGCAGGAAGGGACTTATCGACAAAATACATTTGGGTACATTCAGCACTTTGCAGCCAGGAAGGAAAGCGCACAGAGATGGGCTATTCCATTCGAAGGCATCACCCGCTCAGCGCTAGGCCGGGCCGAGAGCAGCATTCAAGGGCAGAGGATGATGCGGAAGTGCAGGCCAAGGGCACGGCAAGGCAGGGTGGACAGACACCAAGGACGTGGATGAGTGGGGCGACTTTTCTAACAAATGTGTGGGTATCTTTTTCAATCGTAAGGAACAGATCCATTCTCTGTCTTGGGGGAAGAGTCAAGGGTCCTAATCCTGGGCAAGATGGCTTCCCTCTCTCACACCTACTGCTGGTCCAGCTCATGTCCAGGTCAGTGCTGGAGGACTGTCGGGCACTGCAAGGCACAGGCTGGAGCCTTCAGGAGAGGGCCTGAGGTTCTAGGTCTAAGGACCCCCGGGCTACAGGAGGCCACTCCCTCTCCAAGCCTGGCACACCTGAACTTAGGCTCTGCCCATAGCCCTGTGACCTTTAGCCAGTTGCCTAGGAAACTCCTTATCAGCCAGCAGCCCCAGCCTTCACACAGCCCATTCCCCTGTGACCCTCTTCCTGCCACTATATAGATCACCTGACTCTCCCTACATGCTGGAATGACCGTCCCTAGGCATCAGCTAGCAAGCTTTGAGCTCACCAGTTCCCTTAGGACCCTCTTCCCTCTCTCAGCTGTTTATACACCCATTTCTCTGACAAATACATGAGCTGTTCACTGAGACTGCCTCTCGAAAGGGTTCTTTGGTTGTGCTCATGGCCACTCAAGACCCTGCTCTCCACGGCTGCCTGCACGCCTTCGCAGAACCGTGGCCTCGAGGACCCAGGGACCCACAGGTGAGCACTTGGCCTTGCTGGAGAGGGATGGAAAGTTGTGACTGCTGTTGCCCAGCACCGTGGAGCCATCCAGGAAGCAGGTAACCCTCTGCAGTGCTGACACAACAGCCTGTCACTGGGGACTCGCTGTGCAGGTGGACACGGCATCCTGATCCTTACAGCTGAGCTCGAAGCCTTGGCACCAATGTGCCCACCTGCCCTTCACTCCTGCTCCTCTTGGAGCAGATGACCAGCACAGGGTCCATGGGTCTCAACTGGGGGTGTGGGGGGCTGCATGGGGAGAATGCACAGGAGGAAGCTCTGACATGGAAGGTTCTAGAACCCTTTACCGAGTGAGTGCACTGGACTGCCAAGAGGGCTGACAACATCGCTGTTAACATAACCCTGGCTTGAGGTAAACACTCCTATAGAGCCATTATGGGATGGGCATTGGCATGAAGGTAATTCCCTGTGCTAGGCTCCCAAACCTTCTACGCAGTGGCCATGTTTCTGTCCTGGGTCGTTCCGCCATCTCCAAGGTCCTGCTCCTTGCACAAGGGCATGATGCCGTCTGTGCTCCCACTTCAGGCCCTTGCCTTCTCCTGAGTACCACCTTGGTGTTGGGCAGGGGGCTACCCACCCTTCTGCTCCTCTGACTACTCAGGGGCTGACCCTACATGGGGGTGTCAGGTGGCACATTCACATCCCTCCAGCCTGCCGCTGCTCCTCTGGAATGTTTTGTGCCTTACAGCACCGGGGCAGAGGAGTGGATGGGGTCAGTGTGGGCAAGGCCTGGCTGGTTTCAGATGCTGCAGGAGTCCCTAGAGGACTCTGGTCTTTGTGTTATGGCCTCAGCACCCCAGTTCTGCTCTGCCTGGGGACTCAGCTCTCTTGCTTGTCACGTACTTGTCAGACAGAGAGGCTCCAGTGTGCCCAGGAGCCAGGCCAAACAGTCAGTCTCTGCGGGAGCCACTCCCTGGCATCTTGTGCCCCTCAGCCTGGGCCAATCGAGTGTTTTGTGTGATTGATGGACTCAATAAGTCTTTGTTCTGGATCATCTCTCCCTTTTCTTCCCCAGGCTGTCTATGTCCCAGGTTCCCGGGGGACTCTGGCCACTTAGGAGAACTCGCTGTCCCGCATATACCCTGCTTCCCAGAACCTCACCACCCACGGAAGTCTCCTGTCCTTGTCGAGGGCACACGTGAGAATTATTCAAAAGTGATGGACCCCTGAAGTGTTTCCTGGTAAATCACCTGGGATGTCACTCACCTCGTGTTCCCCAGGCTCCCGAATGTCGCTCAGCTCTTGTTCCCCGGGCTCCTCCTGCAGTCTGGGTGGGACAGCAGCCCTGCAACGTGGCAGGACTCACGCACACATCACCTTGAGTGACCTGGTGTTGAAGCGGCCTGGAGTCCGAGTCCCGAAGCCTGTGACTCCCACGGTGGGAGCTTGGGAGTGGCTTGGGGTATTACTGCATAAAAACCTGCCTTTCCCAGCACGTGCAAGTCAGAAACACAGACAGGTGTCTAGAACATGGCAGTGTCAAGGTTTATCAGACCCCTCCCAACCCCTGCCACCAGCAGATTGGGTGTTCTCTCAGCAAACCGCTTTCTGTCCCCAAACATGATGGGTGACTCGTGTAACTATTCTTGAATTTTCTGGATTCAACTGAAATGGAACCAGACGTGGGCGATGATCTCTGCTTTAGTGTCATGACGACCACATTGTGTTACAATGCCTGCGAGCTGTGGTGAAAAACCCCTTGGCCTGCTTGTCCATGGGAACGTGAGCCCCCAGGGACCGTGCCTCCATTAGCCCCCGATCGATGAGGGGCCCTGCCTCAAAGAATGGGGTGAGGAGTGATTGGGGAAGACATGCAATATGGATCTCTGGCCCCCACAGGCAAGAGCACGTGCGTGTGCACCCATCCATATATCAACACGCGTACATACACATGCATACAACATATGTGCACAAAGTTTCTAAAATTATTTATTTATTTATTTGAGAATGAGAGAATGGGCTCACCAGAGCCTCCAGCCACTTCAAACAAACCTCTGGACGCATGTGCCCCCTTGTGCATCTGGCTTACGTGGGTCCTAGGGAATCGAACCTGGGTCCTTTGGCTTTGCAGGCAAGTGCCTTAACTGCTAAGCCTTCTCTCCAGCCCCATACACAAAATTTTTAAAAAGGCTTTAGGAACCAGGGGTGCATTGTGGTTGGAGTCAATAGGGAGAAAAGTTCCCCCTTTTTTAATGCAGGCTCTGGCTCTGGCCTTGAAATCTCTACGTAGCCGAGAATGACCTTGAGCTTTTGATCATCCTGCCTCTTCCTCTGAGGTGTGGAATTACAGGCAGGTACCACCGTACTCAGTTGTATGCTGTGCTGGGGGTGAAACCTAGGTTTCCTGCATGTTAGGCAAGCAACCTCTCAACTGAGAAACACCCCCAGCATGAAAAATGCCATTTCTTTTTTTTTTTTTTTTTAAGGCAGGGTCTCGCTGTAGCCTAGGCTGACCTGGAATTCACTATGTAGTTTCAGGGTGGCCTCGAACTCACGGTGATCCTCCTACCTCTGCCTCCCAAGTGCTGCAATTAAAGGCATGCGCCACCACGCCCAGCGAAAAATGCCATTTCTACTCTGGTCCCCAGTGAATTCAGCTGGCCTGGTGACCTAGGTCTGCTGCTTCAGTTCAGGCTGGAGAAGGCTCCCCTGTTTACTCTGTGACTTCCTTGGCAGCCTGTGGTCTGGCTGAGACGTGACTTTGATCCCAAGCAGGACGTGCTATTCCCCCTCCACACCTAGCTCTGAGGTGGAGGCCATAGCGGCTTGGCCCTGTAGTCAGGCCTTGGCTGGTCCTGAGTTTCATTCCACGGTCTCAGGCCACCGCGTCATGATGTGTGTGAGGAGGGTGTGAGGAACACAGGCCCAGCCAGTCTGTTAGGGTGGGTGAGGACCAGTGTGGAACAGACACGGCCGTGCCCATCCTCCACGGCAGCGTCGCCAGGCCCAGAAGGCTGTGAAGGTGTTAGGCCAACGGTGGCAGCGCACTGAGGCAAGAAGGTGAGGGGACGGCCCTGGCCAGCAGACAACACAGCAAGCTTCCCTGCAGCTCAGGGGACAGGGACGGGCTCCTGTGCAGTCCCCAAGGGTGTCAGAGAAGCTGAGCTCTTCAAAGGCATGTGTGCGTGCTTGTCTGTCTGTTATTCCCAGAGGATGGAACCCAGTTCTGGAAGGAGCCCATCCTGTGAGTGATACTCGGAGTCTGGCCATCACAAGCCCTATCAAGCTGTAGGCTGCAGGCCTGTCAGTCTCTGCATGGGCTTCTGACATTGCTGGGGGCAGAACTGGGTCTCCATCCTGCCTGGCCTGCAGTCCATCGAGGAGGGAACCAGGCCCCAGAGGATCAGCTGCCTCCCACGTGTCTCGGAGAAGCGCTGGGCTCTCTCTGAGTCACAGGACCAGACGGCTTGGCTCTGTTAGAACCATCGCTTTGGCTGCAGGCATTTCCTGGGCAGAGAGCCGGCTGGCGCAGGATTTCTAGCATCCTGTTTCTGGATGGACCCGGCCCAGGTTTGGCACCACCAATGAGAGGTTGTTGCCAGAGCCCTTGGGCCTTTTGCTGGGTGAGAAAAGTGGCACCTATGGTTTTTCATCATCTGTGACGTCGTCTGGCTCCTGCGTACTCACAGATGGGTTTGTTGGCTTTCCCTACAAAACCTTGTCTTCTGTGTCTTCAGCTTAGGGAAGACACCCAGGGAGAGACAGTTCAAGGCCAGGAAATTCAGCTTCCCACATTGGGCTCATGGACAACCACCTCCATGAACAGAACACTTGCTGCTTGCCCAGGCTAACCTTGAACTCACTCTTTAGCCCAGTCGAGTCTTGAACTCATGATCCTCCTGTCTAAGCTTCTCAAGTATCTAGCTAGGTTGACAGGCTACATCACCAGGCAAGGATCCCTCCATTTCTTTTGTGGGAGATCCTGGATAGGCCTGCCCATGGGAATCCTCCTGTCTCTGCCTCCCCAGCACCGGGGTTGACAAGTATGTGCCACCGAGCTGGCCTTATTTACGTGGGCTCTGGGAATTGAAGTCAGGCCGGTCTTCATGCTTGTGAGGCCAGCACTGACTGACTGAGCTCTCCCCACCCTGCTCTCATTTCATGTTTTCATTCTGCTGAGCCTGGTGGCTCAGACCTGCCACCCTAGCTACTCAGGAAGCTGAAGCAGAAGGATTGTATGTTCGAGGCCAGCTTGAGCTACAGAGTGAATTAAAGGCCATCGTGGGTAACTTAGTGTGACCCAGTGTCAAAATGGAAAGTAAAACAAGGGCTAAGGATATGACTCAGTAGTAGTACTTGCCTGGTGTGCACCAGATGTTGGATTTGATCCCTACCTCTATCAGAAAAAGAAAGAGGGCTAGGGAGATGGCTTAGCAGTTAAGGCACATGCCTGCAAAGCCAAAGGACCTAGGTTCGATTCCCCAGGACCCACATAAGCCAGATGCACAAGGTGACGCATGTGTCTGGAGTTTGTTTGCAGTGGCTGGAGTCTCTGATGTGCCCATTCTCTCTCTATCTGTCTCTCTCTGCTTCTCTCTCAAATAATAAAAATAAAATAAAATATTAAGAAAATAAAGATAAAGGAGGAAGAAAACATGCTAAAGAAGGAAGGAAAATGTTTGCAGAGATTAATCCTAGTCAACGAGAACATGAGTGACATGTCTATGATGGTAGTCTGGAGTGTTCATGAAACTCCTTTAGGGAGCTGAAGCTGGGGCTCCTATGAAAGCTTAGCACAAATGGCTGACCAGAATGGCACCTTCCACATTCAGATCACCAAGTTCTAACCTCACGTCCTGCCTGTAGTCTTTGCACTAGTGTTCCGTAATGACCTCAGAACCTCACACCGTACCAGTTACCCATCTCCTCGGTGCTGGTTTCTCTCTGTGGCCAATGGTCATGGGTCAGCCGTTCTTGTCCAGGCTCCCGCTGTGGTCTCCTCCCTCAGCTGAGAGCAGCTCAGAAGGTGCTGGAGACACAAGCAAACACCCCCGCTGTGGCTTTTCTGAAACAAGGCTGCTGTGGGGGGGCTTGTCCGAGCAGACTCGCTTCCATTACCCTGTGCTCTGCCCTTCTACCAGTGTGTACCCTTGCCAGCTGTCTCCCTCCCTTTTGTCAGGCACCCTAAATTATAAAGACTGGCTCTACCTAAATGGCGAAATGTTAGGTGCTTGATCATCTTTCATTCCCCACTCCCACACATCGGGTCTCACCAGCCCAGACTGACCTGGAATTTACTCTGTAGCCTCAGGCTAGCCTTGAACTCACAGTGATCCTCCTACCTCTGCCTCCCTAATGCTGGGATTAAAGGCGTGCATCACCATGCCCAGTTCCAAATACTTTTTTTTAATTTCAGAGTTATAGAACCCTGAACATCTAGTAACCTTTGCAATACCCCCTCTTCTTTAGATCTGTGTATCAGTTAATGAAAAGCTTATAAATTGCTGTGAGGTATAACTTATAGAAAAATAACGTGTCTGAGCTGGGCGTGGTAGCACATGCCTTTAATCCCAGCACTTGGGAGGCAGAGGCAGGAGGATCACCATGAGTTCAAGGCCACCCTGAGACTACGTAGTGAATTTCAGGCCAGCCTGGCTAGAGTGAGACTCTACCTCAGAAAACTAAAAAAAAAAAAAAAAAGTAACGTTTCTGATTTTTAAAAATTCAGGAACGAATCCCACAACATCATGGTGGACTTCAAGTTACCACCCAACAAGCTGTGGGGTGATGTCTGCCAGGTGACAAAGACCTTGCTGAGCACACAGCTTTCCTGCTCATAGTCTCAGTGCGCCTCATCTTGCTTCTTATAAAAGCCGTTTGCACCCCCAAGTCCTCCCCAAGACAGAGCAGTGGATCCATAACCCTTCCACCTTCCCAGGACGCAAGCCTTTGAATCAACCCAATCCTGTATCACAACTCTCAGCTCACGTGCTTTGGTTTCAAGCGGTGAGTGGTCGTCAGTGTGGAGTGGTCATCAGACTGGTGTCGTCCCCACCCTCTCTCAAGAACAGCATGAGATGTTCTGGATTCATGGAGTGAGGAAGTGAGACACCGACCTGTTTTTTTATTTTAATTTTATTTTTTCAAAGTAGGGTCTCACTCTAGCTCAGGCTGACCTAGAATTCACTATGTAGTCTCAGGATGGCCTCAAACTCATGGTGATCCTCCTACCTCTGTGCTGGGATTAAAGGCGTGTGCCACCATGCCCAGCTGCTGATCAGTTTTTGCCGGGGTGACCTGCTCAGCAGCACAGATATGGGCAGTGTTTGGATATTTCAGATCTGAGCAGGGGGAGCAAGACGGACCAAGAGACAAATGCTCCGTCCTCTCTTTCTCTTGGAGAACGAGAGGTGGTGCCAACTCCGCATCCCTGGTGAAGAGACGTGGAGCCGCCATGTGGCAGAGATGAAGGAGGAAGCAGGGCCCCTTCCATCCCTGCCCCAGTGTTTTTCCTACAGCATGGGAGGCTTATTCTCAAGTGCACGTTTCATTTTCCATTACTTAACGGATGCGTGGTGTCCTTGCTTCCTTCTGTGACTTCATGTGTGGGGATGCTGTGGGCCGTTTCGATTCATACGTGCACTCCTAGCAAGTCTACACACTCCTCTCAGCACCATGGTAATCAAACACACCGGGCCATGTGTGTCTGTGCTTGGTTACATTTAGGGAAAGTTTTAGTTTGGGAAAAAAAAAAAAAAAACCTTATAAGTGAGGGCGAGGTCTTGGAGGGAGGCCATGTGGGGACAGCCCTGTGCCTCCCTCCCAGGAGAGTCTGGCGCTGGTGACACCAGGGTTCAAGTATGTGCGTGGGGCGGGCGGAGCTGAAGTGGGGCAATGCTAAGGAAAAGTTATTCACGGGGCTGAGGAGATGGAAGGCATGGCAGGCACGCCTGGAACCTGAGTGCTGAGGAGGGGGAGGTGGGCTTTCTGGCTAGTCAGTTGTGACGGTTTGAACCAGATGTTCCCCATAAACACATGTGTTTTGAATGCTTGGTCCCCACCTATTGACAATCTTGGAGGTGGAGCCTTGCTGGACAAGGTGTGTTCCTAGGGGTGAAGCTTAGGGATGTTACAGACAGCTCCCCCTTTCTAGAGTTCAGCTCACTCTCCTGCTGCTGTTTTTCCACCTGATGTGGCAGAGGTGACGTCCAGCCTCTGCTCGTGCCATGCTTTCCCCTGCCACCGTGAAGTTTCCCCCCGAGACTGTGAGCCAACGTACACCCTCTCCTCCCATCAGCTGCTTTGGGTCAAGTGCTGTGTTCCAGCAACGAGAAGAAAGCTCAACACTAATATAGCCCAGCTGGTGAGCAAGAAATCCTGTCTAACAAGTCAGATGGAGAGTGACTGAGGAAGACGCCAAACATTAGCCTCTGGCCTCTGCACACATGTGCACACATGCATGCACACCCCCTACACCTATGCCCACACACACATGAACGTGAACACACATGTACACACCACATACACACGTGCAAAAAGAAACAAGAGAGTTATAATAGCTTTTCAAATTTTATTTATTTATTTTTTATTATTGTCCAACAGCTTTTTTTGTTTGTTTGTTTGTTTTTGGTTTTTTGAGGTAGGGTTTCACTCTAGCTCAGGCTGACCTGGAATTCACTATGTGGTCTCAGAGTGGCCTCGAACTCATGGTGACCCACCAACGTCTGCCTCTCAAATGCTGGGATTAAAGGCGTGCGCCACCACACCCAGCTCTCAACAACTTTTAGGACAGTCTGGCAGGCTTTATTCAGGACCATTACTGTAGTTGTAGGAATCATGGCCAGGGAGCTTTGTTCTGGGGAGAGGGATTAGGCTCCACTCTGGGCACAGCAAGATAGGGGTAGTGCGAATTTCTAGCCAAGGAGTAGAGCGGGGTGGCTGGTCAGTAACTGGAAAGTTACTGAGGAGAAGTGTCAGAAGGTGGTTGTTCTGGCTAAGCTAAGCCAGTAAAGTTCTTGCTGGAGGTGGGCTGGGGTGGGAGATGTCATGGTGGAGGGGTGGTGCAGGATGTGGGATTTGATCTGGTATGTGGAGGGTTTCTACCAAACTGACAAAGCAGTTTCTGCTAAGTTTGGATGATGAGGACATGACCACGGTGTCCCCACGGTGGAGGTGTAGCTGGGAAGAGGACTAAGAGGAACCAGCTAGAGGAACCCGCTCTCGGGCCCGATGGCGCCGCTCCACACGCCCCTCACGTGCTCTCTGCAAAAGCCATTCCTGCTTTGCAAGCTACTCTGCGTGAGGCTCACCAATCACGGCTGGAAGGGGATTGAGAGACCCGGGAAGGAGGGGGCTCGGTCCATCCTGTCTGTCCTCCTGTCCACGTGCAGCTCCTGCGAGTACCACTGAATGCCTCTCCCTCACCGTGGGCGTGTAGCTTTCCCAGCCCTGCAGTGTGAGACTCCTGGCAGCTCTGAAAGATGCCGCATTCTGCAGCCCCACCCTGAGGAGTCTTCCGGGCATTTGCCCAGTGCTGAGCACAGCTCACCGTCTGCACGCCATTTCGCTGTAGCCCTTTGTGCATTGATCCCATTGCTTCCGAGGGCAGGAGAGGTGACTGCAGCCAGGTTCACCTTTCCTTTTTTGCTTTTAATTTTATTTATTTATTTATTTATTATAGAGAGAGAGATAGAGGCAGATAGAAAAAGAGAGAGAATAGGTGTGCCAGGTCTCTAGCCACTGTAAAAAAACTCCAGACACATGCGCCACCTTGTACATCTGGCTTACATGGGTCCTGGGGAATTGAACCTAGGTCTTTGGCTTTGCAGGCAAGCACCTTAACGGCTAAGCCATCTCTCTAGCCAGACAGAGTGTGTTTGATGTTCCCATTCTTTTTTTAAAAAATATTTTAGCAACAACTTTATTTTATTTTAATTAATTGATTTATTTATTTGAGAGAGGGAAAGAGGCAGACTGAGAGAGAGAGAATGGGAGCAGCAGGGCCTCCAGCCACTGCAAATGAACTCCAGACACATGCACCACCTTGTGCATCTGGCTTACGTGGGTCCTGGGGAAGCGAACCGAGGTCCTTTGGCTTTGCAGGCAAGTGCCTTAACTGCTAAGCCATCTCTCCAGCCCCTGATGTGCCCGTTCTTTGTGCTACAGCAGGAAGTGTGGCTTCATGGGCAACAATCTTCCTCGTGTAGGGGACAGGCATGAATTTGGGGTGACCAGAGAGCAAACTGTGTTAGACTCAGTAATATTCCCTGAGGATGATCAGATCCAAATCTCAGAAAACTCGGAATGCTATGTTGCCTGAAGAGGTTTTGAGCTGAGCAGAGTGCTGTGTGCCTGGGATCCCAGTGCTGGGAGGCAGCGGCAGGAGGATCCCTGGGGCTTACTAGCTAGCTAATCTAGCTGAATTGATGAACTTCCATTTCATTGAGAGCTCCCGCCTCAAAATCAGGTGGAGAGTGATAGAGGAAGACCTCTGACCTTGACCCCTGGCCTCCCCTGCACACACACACATGTGCACACCTCCCACCCCGCCACATGTGTGTGCACACCCGCACCCACACACTGTTGTGGTCCCACCTAAGC
The DNA here is from genome assembly GCA_036346955.1 of Dipus sagitta. Lineage (NCBI taxonomy): Eukaryota > Metazoa > Chordata > Mammalia > Rodentia > Dipodidae > Dipus > Dipus sagitta. Next base: position 172,406,565 of record CM070773.1, read on the forward strand.
AAGCCTCAGAGTAATCAAACTGATTTTATATAACCTGAGTTCCTGAACACTAGATTATTTATAGGATTACCAAAATATTTAGCAACCAAGCTAAATTCATAATCAATAGGAATGTCTAATCATGCAAACAAAGCAGGAAAGAGAGTCCACCATGAGGGGAAAATCAATCATCTGAAACAAATCCAGAGGGCTGAAGACATGGTTCATCAGTTAAAGTTGTTTGCTTGCAAAGCCCACTGCACAGGTTCTATTCCCCAGTACCCACATAAGGCCACACACGCAAAATAGTACATGCATCTGGAATTTACTTGCAGCATCAAGAGGCCCTGGGGTGCCCATTCTCTCTCTCTCTCTTTCCTTCCCCCTGTCTCTGTGCAAATACAGAGACTTTTGTGTGTTAAAGTTTTTTAAAAAGAAACTAACTCAAACTGGGTGTGGTAGTGTGAGTTCGAGGCCACCCTGAGACTACATAGTGAATTCCAGGTCAGCCTGGGCTAGAGCAAGACCCTACCTCAAAACCAAAACCAAAACAAAAGCAAAAACCAAAAGACAAAGAGAGAGAGAGAGAGGCTAGAAAGAAGAAGGGATTCAGTGAAGGGAAGAGGAGGAGGGAAAGGGTGGGCTGTGGAAGGGGTTGTGATCATGGCATAAGTGGCTATACATATGAAAGTTGTCAATAAAAGATTGAAAAAAAAAGAAACTATATAGTGAAACATAGAAAAAAAAAAAAAGACTGAAAGCTGAGGAGAGGGCTCATCAGGAAAGACACTGATTTCAAAGTCTGTCAGCCTGAGTTAGATTTCCCAGTACCCACGTAAAGCCAGATGCACAAGGTGGTACATGCATCTGTAATTTGATTGTGGTGGTAAGAGGCCCTGGCATGCCCAACTTCTTTCTCTCTCTTTCGCAAATAAATAAATAAATGATTTTTAATATTTTATTTATTTATTTGAGAGAGAGAAAGAGGGAGTGAGAGAGAGAGAGAGAAAGAGAGAAAGGGAGGGAGGGAATGGGGATGCCAGGGCCTCCAGCCACTGCAAACGAACTCCAGACACATGTGCCCCTTGTGCATCTGGCTTACATGGGTCCAGGAGAATCGAACCGGAATCCTTTGGCTTTGCAGGCAAATGCCTTAACAGCTAAGCCATCTCTCCAGCCCAATAAATAAATGTTTAAAGAAGAAGGCTGGGAGCTGGGGAGATGGCCCAGGCAGTAAAGTGCTTGCTACCCAAGCATGAGGAGCTGAGTTTGAATCCTCAGTACCCAGATAAGGGCCTGGCGTGGTAGGGTGCATGTCTGTAATCTCAGCCCTGGGGAGGCACAAACAGGAAGATCCTTGGGACTCACTGCTTAGCTAGTCTGGCTGATTCAGTGAGCTCCAGGTTAATGAGAGACTCTGTCTCAAGGAATAAAGAGGAGAGCTATTTAAGGAGACACCCTGTGTTGACCTCTGAGCTCTACATGCATGTGCACAGATGTTCACACACAAATAGACACCCACACACTTACAAATACACATATGGGGCTGGGGAAATGGCTTTGCGGTTAAGGCATTTGCCTGTGAAGCCTAAGGACCCTGGTTTGATTCCCCAGGACCCATGTAAGGCAGATGCACAAGGAGGTGCATGTGTCTAGAGTTTGTTTGCAGTGGCTGGAGGCCCTGGTGTGTCCATTCTCCCTTTCTCTCCATCTCTTCCTCTGTCTGTCTCTCTCTCTCTCAAATAAATCAATAAATAAAATATTTTTAAAAATCCAAATACATATATGCACACAACACACACCCCAAACATACAAACACTAAAATAATAATAAGAAGAAAGAAGTCTGGTGGCACACACTTATGCTCCCAAGCACTAGGCAAGGGGTAAGGCAAGAACATCAAGTTCACGATTATGGGGGCTGGAGAGATGGCTTAGTGGTTAAGGCGTTTGCCTCCAAAGCCAAAGGATCCTGGTTCAATTCTCCAGGACACACGTTAGCCAGATGCACAAAGGGGCGCATGCATCTGGACTTTGTTTGCAGTGGCTGGTGGCCCTGGCATGCCCATTCTCTCTCTTTCTCCCAAATAAATAAATAAATAAATAAATAAATAAATAAATTTTTAAAAAAGAGTTCAAGATTATCTTCAGATATATCACAAGTTAGACCAGCCTGGGCTACACGAGGCCTTGCTCAAAGAACCAGGGACAAGAGAGCAGGTTAAGCCCGCAGAGCAGGTGGGTTTTGGCAAGTTTCAAAGATGGCGGCACCTGACCTTGGTTGTAATGGGAAGGGGAGTTCAGAGGCTTCTGTGTGGCCCAGAGTTGGTCCTCCACACAGCCAGCCTTAGCACCTCTCTGACCCCTCCTCCCAGTGTCTCCATAGCTCAGTTAGACCAGAGAGAGTCTCCCCTGGCTAAGCCCCCATGCTTCTAGAGTGGGAAGATAGTGGCAGACTTCTGGGTGACATGGCAGGACTCTCATAGGGCATGAGAGTTCTACACTGGGACATGGATCCAGGCTTTAAATCCAAACCCACGCCCATTATACCATCTCGTATACGGGCTCAGTGAGTGCCTGCTTGGCCATTCGCTTTCTGGTAGAAGAAATAAGAATGCCCCCCCCCCATGCCCACAGGCAGACAATGAACGTGGGCTTTGAACTCAGGAAGGCCACATTGCTATTCAGGTAGCTCAGCAAGTCTTTTGGGCTTTCCTCTCTTTGTGGCCTTTCTTCCCTTCAGAAAGGCCCCAGGGGCTGGGAAAGTGCCCAGGCCACGTCACTGGCAGCCAACATATCCTCCTACTGATTCACGGCTGTGGTGGGAGCAGCCCTCACTGGTACTTGGCAGGCATTCTTGGCTCCCAGTAGAATGGTGCTTTGTCTCCACTAAGGATCCAGGGCCCTGGGTTGGGATGGCACCAGCAACCTTGGTACCCTTGCCAACCAGGTCATATGCTCTGTCTTTCTGAAGTCCTGGCCCTTCAGTGGACCACGCTGCTCTGAAAAGGGTGGGGGTGGGCTGTAGCTAACTCCAAAATTCAGATAATAGGAGCTGGTTCTGTGGCTCTCTCAAGGAAGGAGCCAGGGGATTGGGTCCAAGGGCCTGTAGGGACTGATTTCTACTGCCTCTGGGCTGGACCACAGGGCTGCAATGGGGATCAGGCCTCTGGATCTCCCCGAGAGAGAGATGTTGGGACAGGTGGGCTGTCTCTGGCCTCACAATAGGGCTGGAAGGGCCATTGCTGTCCCTGCTCTGTCCTCTGCCCAGGGAATTCCACCCCAACTGCCCTTTATACTACATTTTATTGAAGAATTATGCTTTGTGGTTACATATTAATTTCAATTGTCCTTCAAGAAATTTTGTCACCTGTGATGGAGACAGAGACGTAGCTCCACTCTGCCCTCTCCAAGCAGCCCAGCAAGTTCCCGTCTCAGAGACCTCTGCCCAAGCGGCCCGGGCATAGCCAGGATTCGTGGTATCAGCGATGAAATGAATTTCCAGACGAGTCAAGTATGACAGAAGGTGTTCCAGGGTTGGCTTCTCAGGGACAGTCACAGTGTACTGAGTATACATAGGGGTTTGGTGGATTTCAAGTCACAGCTCTAGAAGTTGCTAAGAAGCCACTTGCTCTTTTCCTTATCTTTGCCCCAAAAGTGTAATTTGTAACAAGACTAAAAGTTAAAGAAATGTTTTTAGTAAACAAAGTTATAAGGAGGATTTATGAGGGAGTAAGAGGAGGTGCTAATGACTCATGATTACACAGAACTTTGGCCCTACGTAAGCATAGACTAATTACTGTCCACTGCACCCTTGGTTAAGATGTCTCTAGGAATGTAACCTCTGGCTTCAATATTGTCCTTGGCAAGATGCCTTTTGGAAAACACTTATTATCTTGGTGGGCCATTCATCCCCTATCAGTATTTTTTTTTTTTTTTTGAAGTCTGAAGTCCCAGGCTAGGGAGATGACCCAGTAGTTAAAGGCACTTGTTTTGAGTTCAGGGCCAGCTTGAGACTACATAGTGAATTCCAGGTCAGACTGAGCTAGAGTGAGACCCTACCACGAAAAACCAAAAAAAAAATAAAAAATAAATAAAATAAGGGCTGGAGAGATGGCTTAGCGGTTAAGGCACTTGCCTGTGAAGCCTGAGGACCCAGGTTCAATTGCCTAGTACCCATGTAAGTCAGATGTGTAAGGTGGCATATGTGTCTGGAGTTTGTAGTGTCTAGAGGTTCTGGCATGCCCATTCTCTCTCCCTTCCCATCTTCCTGTCTCTCAAATAAATAAAAATAAAATATTTAGGGCTGGAGAGATGGCATTGTGGTTAAGGCACCTGCCTGCAAAGCCAGCGGAGCCAGGTTCTACTCCCCAGGACCCACGTAAGCCAGATGTACAAGGTGGCCCATGTGTCTGGAGTTTGTTTGCAGAGGAATAGAGGCCCTGGCATGCCTATTCTCTCTTTCGCTGTCTATATCTGCCTCTCTCTCAAATAAATAAAAATAAGTAAAAAAATTTAAAACTCTTGAAAAAAAAAAAAAAAAGCCAGGCATGGTGGCCCACGCCTTTAATCCCAGCACTTGGGAGGCAGAGTTAGGAGGATTGCTATGTATTCAAGGCCAGTCTGAGACTATGTAGTGAATTCCAAGTCTGCCTGGGCTAGAGTGAGACCCTACCTCTGAAACACCAAAAAATGGAAAATAAAATAAAATAAAATAAAACGCAATGTTATCCATCATCCATACTACTTCCAGAATAATTTCCAGGGTGCTGCATAGCTCCCGGAATCTCAGGGTCGGGAGGGCTGACTTGCTCCATGGGAGCTGAGCACTTCCCTGAGTTTCTGCTTGAATGGGTCAGGCAGCGGCAGGTTCACATGTTTCCTGGTCTCAGATCCAGTTTTTGAAAATTCGTCTTATGAGCTGGGGAGATAGCTTGGTTGGTAAAGTGTTTGCCTTGAAAATTTGAGGGCCTGAGTTTAATTCCCAGAATCCACCTGAAATGCTGGGAGAGGTGGGATTGAATACAATCCCAGTGCTGAGAGGCAAAGACAGGAGAATCCCTGGGGCTTCCCAGCCAGCCAGTCTAATATCATTTGTGAGCTCCAGGCCAATGAGAAACCCTGTCTTAAAAAGAGGTAGACTGGGCTGGAGGGATTACCAAGTGGTTAAGGCACTTGCCTGCAAAGCCAAAGGACCTCAGTTCAATTCCCCAGGACCCATGTAAGCCAGATGCACAAGGTGGCGCATGTGTTTGCAGCAACTGCAGGCTCTGGCACGCCCATTCTCTTTCTCTCTCTCCTTCTTGCTCTCTGTCAAATAAACTTACAAAATTAAAAAAGGGCTGGAGAGATGGCTTAGCGGTTAAGCGCTTGCCTGTGAAGCCTAAGGACCCCGGTTCAAGGCTCAATTCCCCAGGACCCACGTTAGCCAGATGCACAAGGGGGCGCACGCATCTGGAGTTCGTTTACAGAGGCTGGAAGCTCTGGTGCGCCCATTCTCTCTCTCTCTTTTTCTCTCTCTCTCTCTCTGCCTCCTTCCCTCTGTTGCTCTCAAATAAATAAATAAACAAAAAAATTTAAAAATTTAAAAAATAAAATTAAAATAAGAGGTGGAAGGCTGGAGAGATGGCATAGTGGTTAAGGCGCTTGCCTGCAAAGCCAAAGGACCCATGTAAGCCAGATGCACAAGGTGGCACATGTGTCTGGAATTTGGTTGCAGTGGCTGAAGGCCCTGGCATGTCCGCTCTCTCTCTTTTTTTTAAAAAATATTTTTAAGTTTTATGTATTTATATATTTTATGTATTTATTTTAGAGAGAGAGAGAACGGGCATGCCAGGGCCTTCAGCTGCTGCAGACAAACTGGATGTATGCGCCATCTTGTGCATCTGCCTTACATGGGTCCTGGGGAATGGAACCTGGGTCCTTAGGCTTCACGGGCAAATGCCTTAACCGTTATGCCTCTCTCCAACCCTCTCTCTCTCTCTCAAATAAAATAAAATAAATCAATGGGTTTTAAGCAAAAATTAAAAAAGAGGTGGGCAGCATATCTGAGGAAGGACAACTGAGGTTGTCGTCTGGCCTCCACAAGCACAGGCACACACATGCACACACATGTGAATATGCACACACATGTGAACATGCACACACGAAACATAACAGACATTCTGACTATTTGAATAGGATGGAACCGGGTGTGGTGGTGCACACTTTAGTCCCAGCACTCAGGAGCCAGTGGTTGGAGGATCGCCGTTGAGTTTGAGACCACCCTGAGACTCCATAGTGAATTCCAGGTCAGCCTGGGCTAGAGTGAGACCCTACCTTGAAAATCCACAAAAGTAAATAAATATATGAGTAGGATGGAACCATGAGGGCACCCTGATGGTTGAAGCACACTGAAGCTAGGAGCCAGGGTACTGGAACATGGAACGTTTAATAGGTGGAGAGGACAGCGGAAAGAGGGGTATTTAGCAATTCCAGTCCTGGGCACAGGTGCAGGTGGTGCCTTTGGTCCTCATGAGGCAGAAATTTGACAACGAAGTACCCAAGAATCACTTGGTTCTTCCAGATCAAGATGGGGAAGAGGGCAACACAAAGTGAGGAGACAGCTGTGGGCTTGACCATCCTCCAGCAAGAGAAGCTTTGGGGTTCAATGTCCCACAGCCAAGACTCAGCTGGAGCGGTGGCGCCCCGCCAAGGCAGCCTCAGATGTTCATGGTCAGGCTGATAAACTGGAAATAAAGAGAAAGAGATGATGGTCTGTCCCACCAGGCGCCTTCCACCCAGCTACGGGTGTGACTCCAGTTTGCTTATGTCACAGGAGCTGTGCTGTCTGATTTTTAAATGCATGTGTGTATGCATGGCCCTGTATATGTGGGGTGTGTGTGCATGTGTGTGCACATGTGTGTGCACGCACATGCGTGTGGAGGCCAGAGGACAACCTTGGGTGTCACCCTCAGGAACACCATGCACCTCCTTTGAGACAGGTCCACTCATTGGCCTGGGACTATCCCATTAGGCTGGACAGGCTGGCCAGCAACTTCCAGAAATCTGCCTGTCTCTACCTTTCCAGTGTTGGGACTACAGGCACACACCATTACACCTGGTATTTTTTTTTAGAGAGGGAAGGAGAAAGAGAGAGAGAGAGAGAGAGAGAGAGAACTGGTGCACCAGGGCCTCAGCCACTGAAATCAAACCCCAGATGCTTTTTCCACCTAGTGGGCAGGTGCAACCTTGCGCTTGCCTCACCTTTGTGCATCTGGCTTACATGGGATCTGGAGAGTCGAACATGGCTCTTTGGGCTTCACAGGCAAGCGCCTTAACCACTATGCCATCTCTCCAGCCCTACACCTGGTATTTTTTCCACAAAATCAAACTCAGGTGCTCGTGCTTACAAGGCAAGCACTTTATCAACTTAGTTATCTCCCCAGCTCTGCTCTCTGATCATTTTGCAGGCAAATTTGGACTCTGCCTCAACATGAAACCATTAAAACAAACAAACAACAACTAAATGAATTCTCAGCACTTCAAGACCTCCAAAGGGCCAAAGCTCCGAAGCCTTTGGAGATGGAAACTATGTTTTCTCCCTGTGGTGGTTTGCATGGACGTCCCCATAGACTCGTGTGTTTCGAATGCTTGGTCCCCAGCTGGTGGCGGTTTGGGGAGTGGAGCCTTGCTGGAGGAGCTGTGTGGCTGGGGGCGGGCTTCGAGTGTTAAACCCAGCTCTCCATTGCCAGAGCTGGGTTCACCCTCTTGGTGCTTTCTGGCAGCTGCTATGGCAGAAGGGATGCCCCTCCTCTGCCACCCTTTCCCTGCTGTGATAAAGCTTGCTTTGGAGACTGTAAGCCAAAACACACACTTCCTCCCATTAACTGCTCTTGGTCAGGTGTTTTGTTCCGGCAACAGAAGGTTAACTACGACACTCCCTGTTGAAGGAGATGGCCCCCTCGTCCCCCAAACACCCTGGGGAGAAAAGTGGCTCTACTGTGGTGGGGCTGCAGAAGGGGAAAACAGGTTCAAGTTTCAGGCAGTTTACAAGTGAGCCAGCAGGAAGCAGCTGGGTTCCCTATGTGTCCCGAACTCCTCCTCTCCTTCCCATCAGGCAGCCTCAGAACCTGATCGCGTGGAGGGTCTCTCTCTCCTTTCCCTGCCCTTCTCCCCAGGCGTGCATGAGCAGAACCCTGGCTCTTGTAGCTGAGAGAGATTTCTAGGTAGCTCGGCCTGCAGTGGCTCCCATTGTCCCCACAGGGAGAAAGGGACTTGAGACCAGTGTGCTCCCATGTGGCTACATCTGGGCTCACTGGAGGAATTTTAGACGTGTGCTGGGGTCCTGCCTCTAGAGATTCATATTTTATTGATGTGGACCCAGCTGGGACATCTGGATTTTAAATCTCCCTGGTGAGGCTGATGGACAGCAAGGGTGAAGCTAGATGTGGAAGGTTTTCCTGGCCCTGCAGAGTGAAGCTGGCGGCAGGGCAGGGACACCTTTCCGCCCCATACCCAAGGACGCTGCAGGTGGCTGGGGTACCCTGAACCCACGGTGATGGCCGCTTCCTTCACACTTCTGTTTCTCAGAGACTTTGGCCAAAGGCACCATCCTTCCCTCTGTCCCTCGCACTTTCTCTCCTCGTGTCAACGTGAGGAAAGCCTTGCAGGAAGTGGGAAACCAAGATGGGCCTCGGGTCCCTCCAGCTTCCTGAGGGAGCGTCCTGAGGGCGGGCACCTTTCTCTGGGATCCTGAGGCATTTCACATAGCCAGTTACAGTTACTAAGCGTGTCCTACATGAAAAAGGTATAAGTTCAGTTTCCTTTTTCTTTTCCTTTCCCTTCTTTTTCCTCCCTCCCTGTCTTCCTTCCTTCCTTCCTTTCTCCCTGCTTTCCTTCTTTCCTTTCTTTTGTGACAGGGTTTTTCTAGATGGAGCCCAGGTTGGCCTGGAACTCTAGATCTTCCTACATCAGCCTCCCATGTACTGACAGTATAGGCATGTGCCACCTTGCCTAGCACTCTTCTCAGTTTGGAGGGGTGTGTGTGTGTGTGCGTGTGTGTGTGTGCACATGGCACCATGGGAACCACAGACAGTCCAGGGCAAGGAGATGATGGATCACACACTGGAAGGCAGAGGGAGGAGAAGCTCAACCGCAGGACAGAAGACAAGGAGACGCAGGCTTGGCTTGCTTGCGCACATCCTTTAGGGTGATTCACTGATCAATTCCTCAGTTTCCACCTCAGCAAAATGGGACCACTCCTGGTGCTTAGCTCATAGGACTATTGCACCGATGGCATCAGCTGCCAAGTGAACAGCGCCTCGGAAACATGAGCTGTGGCCCTGCTGGGATCGCTGCTGCGAGCACGAGCCCTTTGGTATCGCCCACCCAGCAACGATTGTGGAGCATGTGCCCTCTGCCAGGCCTGGCTGGGACCCTGAGCAGGAAGTTGGGGTGGCCGTACCTCATTTATATTGAGATGGATGCAGTCCTTGTTCTTCACACGGAGAGCCTGGAACACCCCTGGTGGGAGAGATGGCAAGGCATAGTGAAGGGAGGGAACCGTCTCCTTAGCAGACTTAAGGAGTCCCCAGAGCCTGGATGAAGACTGTGGGGGATATTGTTTACAATTATGGAAGTTGTCAATTAAAAAAGAAAAGACTATGGGGAGCTACTCCCTCTGGTGGGGGTCAGGCTCCCTGCGCAGCAGGCAGGTCTCTGCCACCAGGGGCTCCAATTCCTGCCTCAAACTAGTGGCCTTGGAACAGGCGCCAGTCTGGCTGTGTCAGCTGGCCAGCGCCCAGGTCTATAGCATTTCTGTTTTAACCTTTTAGGAGAGTTACAGATCCCACAGTATGTAAAGCATGGATCTTTCAGGTGTTTTTTTCTCTCTCTCTCTCTCTCTACACATGTCCTTAATGGAAGGACTGTGGGTGCTATCACATGCAGGAGACATGAGGTGTGGGAAGGAGAGCCAGGCCTGCCAGCTGGTGTCTACCACATTGTGTGGTCTGAGAAGTGCACCATCTTCTCCGGGTTGCAGTCTTCCCCTCTAGACGAGATTCAGACAATCTGAGTAAAGAAGGGGCCAAGGGGGCTGGAGAGATGGCTTGGTGGTTAAGGCATTTGCCTGCAAAGCCAAAGGACCTCAGTTCGATTCCCCAGGACCCTATGCACAAAGGGCACATGCATCTGGAGTTTGCAGTGGCTGGAGGCCCTGGCACGCCCACTCTCTTTTTCCCTCTCTCTGCCTATTTTTTTTCTCTATCTCTCTCAAATAAATAAATAAAAATATAGTAAAAAATTTTTTTCTTTAAGAAGGGGGCAGGGGACTGTCCTAGAGCACAGGCGATGGAAGCGACCACAACCAAATGCAGCCATGGGGCCTGTGTGGATGCTCAGGGAATCAAGCAATGACAGTGTACTGTCACCAACCTGAACATTTCAGCATGGACTAGGCATCCAATAATGACAAGAATTAGTAGAGAATTTTACTAGAAGGACAAATAGCAAGGCGATTGTGCTAAAACCAAGTCTATCCATTGCAGGGGAGAATAGAGCTTCAAGATTTGTTCATAAACAAGGTGTGGGGAAGAATCATGCGGGTGTCAAGTGCTGGAAGTTCCTGGAGAGTCTACAAATCCTGGCACTGTATACCACCCTTGGGATTCTAACTTTACTGTCCTACCTGAGGCCTGGTCCGCACAACTCTCTCGCTTTCTCTCTGTCACTCTTGATGTTGCTAGAACCGCGGGTCTCATGCAAGCAAGCAAGCGCTCAACCTCTTATCTATACCCCCACATTTCTATCCCAACAACTCTTAAAAGTTCCCCTCATAAATCCGGGGGTGGTGGTGCATGTCTTTAATCCCAGCCCTTGGGAGGCAGCGGTAGGAGGATCTCCGTGAGTTCGAGGCCACCCTGAGACTTCATAGTGAATTCCAGGTCAGCCTGGGCTAGAAAGCAAGACCCTACCTCAAAAATTCAAAAAACAGCCCAGTGTGGTGGTGCACGCCTTTAATCCCAGCACTTGGGAGGCAGAGGTAGGAGGATTGCTGTGAGTTCAAGACTACCCTGAGACTCCATAGTGAATTCCAGGTCAACCTGGGCTAGAGTGAAACCCTACCTCGAAAAACCAAAAAAAAAAAAAAAAAAAAAAAATCAAAAAAGAAAAAGAAAAAAATGTCCCCCCATAGTTGCAGTGTGTAGCAATCTGAGAACATTGGTGTGGGATGCTTGGGAATCCATTATTTAAATTGAAGTGGATGGTTGAAAGTTAACAAGAAGTAAAAATAACACTGGGCCAAATCTTGATGGTTCCAGAAGTACCCCAGCTGATCTAATGTAAAGATCCCTGAGTGAAAGGGTTTTCTGTATGCGTTGTCTGCTCTGGTATGTGTGCATGTGCACACACGCAGAGGACAGCCTTAGGTGTTATTCCCAGACATCATCTTCCCCACTATTTCTTTTTCTCCGAGGTAGGGTCTCACTCTGGTCCAGGCTGACCTGGAATTAACTGTGTAGTCTCAGGGTAGCCTCGAACTCACGACAATCCTCCTACCTCTGTCTCCCAAGTGCTGGGATTAAAGGCGTGCGCAACCATGCCTGGCTATTTTTTTTTTTTTTTTTTTGAGACAGGCTTTCTCACTGGCACGGATCTTAAGAAGGCTAGATGGGCTGCCCAGTGGGCCTCAGAGATCCACTTGTCTCTACCTCCCCAGCATTGGGGTTATAAGAATTCCTGGCATTTTTTTCTGTGGGCTCTGGGAATTGTACTCAGGTCCTCATGCTTGTGTTATCAAGCACTTTACCAACTGAACTATGCCCACGGTCTGCCAGCTTGTTTCTTATGTATTCATGGAGAGGGACTGGAGACACCGCCAAGAAAGCCTTAGGGCGCCCAAGGACACTCACGGCTCGCGTTCTCCAGCCGCACCAGGCAGTTGAGGTAGTCATCGAAGTCCAGCTGGAAGTTCTCGTCCGCGTACCTGAGCACGATGAGTTGCAGGAGGTGGCCGCTCAGCTGGAAGCCTGGGCAGAGACGCACAGCTCTGGGCTTCTAGGTCACAGTGGTGAGTGGTTGTCCCACAAAGCTTGTGACCCAAGTCCTTGGGGATGTGAGGATGTGCTGTGTAAGGTGATGTAAGCTCCCAGGGGAGCCGTTTGGGTATAAGGCATCTGGGTTTAGTGGGTTCACAGTGCCGGTTTTTGTTTTGTTTTGTTTTGCTTTGTTTTCTAGGTAGGGTTTTACTCTAGCCCAGGCTGACCTGGGTGGTCTCAGGGTGGCCTTGAACCTATAGCAATCCTCCTACCTCTGCCTCCCGAGTGCTGGGATTAAAGACATGTGCCACCATGTCACAGTGCTGGTTTTTTAAAATTTTTTTTGTTTATTTTTATTTATTTATCTGAGAGCGACAGACAGAGAAAGAGGCAGAGAGAGAGAGAGAGAGAGAGAGAGAGAATGGGAGCGTCAGGGCCTCCAGCCACTGCAAAGGAACTCCAGATGCATGCGCCCTCTTGTGCATTTGGCTAAGGTGGGTCCTGGGGAATTGAGCCTTGAACCGGGGTCCTTAGGCTTCACAGGCAAGCGCTTAACCGCTAAGCCATCTCTCCAGCCCCACAGTGCTGGTTTTGATGCCAGTAGCACACCTAGGTCTGAAGTCCTGGGTGCTATGAGCTCTGTGGGGTTTCCCTTGGGTCCATCTGAGCTCGCTTCCACCTGCAGGGGCCGGGGGATGGCGGGCAGGGCTGGCACTTGGACTCAGTGAGTGTTTCTCACATTTTAGCCCAAGAGTCCTAGAGATGTCTCCCAGAAGTGCTGCCATCCACAGTGAGGGGAGCTGGGCAGAGCTCGCCCTCGCATCACCCTGGAGGGCAGTGCCACACGACGGTGGCAGGCCAGGGGCACCCTGTTGCTTTCTCTGGTCGCAGGCGTGTGGCTTCTGTTCTTTGGGCCTCAGTTTCTTCTCTCATCAAATAAAGGTTTTGGGTGAGGTGAAGGTCCTTCTCGGTCTGGCTTTCAGTGCTCGACCTCCCAGTCCACGCTCTTACTGGAGTCGTGCTTTCCCTCCGGCTGGGAGCGTGCGCTCCATTCGCGTGTTCACAGGCACGTTTGGAAGTGGACCTGGGGTCTTTGGCCTCTTCGTTCATTTCTGCCACAGGCAGAGGCCGGTCAGGCTCAGAGCAAAGTCTGTGGAGCTACTGCGCTGGAGCTGGCTAGGGCCCTGCCTGGACTCTACATATTTTTAGAAAATATTTTATTTATTTACTTGAGAGAAAGAGAGGCAGAGAGAGAGAGAGAGAGAGAGAGAGAGAGAGAGAGGGAGGGAGGGAGGGAGAGAGAGAGAGAGAATAGATGCACCAGGGCCTCCTGCAAATGAACTCTGGATGCATGCGCCTGTTGTGCATCTGGCTTACGTGGGTCCTCGGGAATCGAACTGGGGTCCTTAGGCTTCACAGGCAAATGCCTTAACTGCTAAGCCATTTCTTCAGGCCCTGGACTCTACATTTGTCTCCATGGGACTGAAGGGGTGAGAGAGGGCAGCCCCTCTCCCATACCAAATTGAGATCTCAAAGGCTTGGTCGTGTCCCCTGGTCCCCTGCTCCATCCCTCCTACTCTGGACACAGAGTCATCAGTCCCTAAGAAAACCAGGCTAAAGCCGGGCGTGGTGGCACATGCCTTTAATCCCAACACTTGGGAGGCAGAGCTAGAGGATCGCCATGAGTTCGAGGCCACCCTGAGACTACATAGTGAGTTCCAGGTCAGCCTGAGCCAGAGTGAGACCCTACCTCAAAAAACAAAAAACAAAAAACAAAAAAAAAAAAAAAAAAAGAAAAGAAAAGAAAAGAAAACCAGGCAACTCCCTCCATTTCTAACATCTAATGTTCTTCTTTCTCACAAAGGACCAGAGAAAGTAGGTCTTGCTTGTAACACTCCATGTCCTTATCAGACCACAAAGCTGGGAATGTTCTGGAAGCTGGGAATGTTCTGGATGTTTGGTTCTCGGGGAGGGGACCCCTGGACCAACTAATGCCTGGGCTGGGCTCAGGCTGTGAAGGGCACTGAAGGCTGTGGCTGGGAATGCAGGTCACCAAGCCTCAGTTACAAGAATACACCACCAGGAGCCTATCCTTTGTGAAGTGGGGCATGGTATAAATGGAATCATTTGGATGAGATACAGTCTCCTCCTGACAAAGCCAAAGATGGGGCCACAGGAGGACACGCTGGCTCCCCAAACCCTAGGCGGGGCATGCTCTATTTCCTCTGTAATCACTGCCATCCCAAAGCACAAGTTAGAGGGCTACAAATATAGTCACTCCTCGCTCTGCTGGCAGGAATATATTGCCAGAGGTTGAGGAGCTGGGGTGGGACAGCCCAGATCATTCGATGTAACCTTGAACTCACTACATAATTGAGGATGACATTGAATTTTTGAGTCTCCTGCCTGGGATTCCAGGTATGCACCACCATGCCCAGTTTTGGCGGGGCTGGACTTTGAACCCAGGGCTTCCTGCATACTCGGCAAACACTCTACCAACTGAGCTGCATCCTTAGCCCTCAGAGGCTGCATCTTAAAGTCCCTTTTCCCTTTTCACAGAGGTTTAACACAAGAATCCTGGGCTAAGGAAGTGAGGCTTGGGGGCCAAGGAAGGCCTGGCATGACACTCAGGTCTGTGGCCTTAAGAAGTATCTGCTTAGCTTAGGGGACCACCTCCCAAGTGGTGGCAAAAGACTCACCAGCACCCCACCACCCGCCAGCACCACGCGGTGAGTGCCTGTCAGCAGGCAGCACGACTGACAGGCCACAGCCAGCCCCGCGTCCAGGCCTTTCTTTACCTGTCGCATTCAGCGTGGTCCGAAGCTCATAGGAAGACATAGTGCCCGACTTGTCCACATCGAACTGGAGGAAAAGGTTCTGGAGGTAGAAGAAATGCACCGAGAAGTCAGCTCCCAGAGCGGCAGGTGTGGGTGGCAGTGACCACTAACAGCCACCTGGGGACTCTACATAGGCAAGTCAGGCCGGGCCCTTTTTTTAAATTTTGAGATAGAGTCTTATGTAGCCCAAACTGACCTTGAACTTCTGATCCTCCTGCCTCCACCTCCCAAGCGTTGGGATTATAGGTGTGCTCTGGTTTATGCAGTGCTGGGGCTAGAACCCAGAGCTCTGTGCATGCTGGGCAAGCGAGCTACATCCCCAGCCCATAGGCCGTCTTCTAGAGCGCAGCGCTGGGGACGGAACTCCAGGCCTTGTACCGCAGGCTCTACCCAGCGCCAGGGCCCTCTTTCCTTCGTTCCCCTCCCAGCCCCACTCTCGCCGGGGTCCTCGGCCTCCTCCCCACCCTGCTCTGGGCCCGGGGTCTGCGTCGGTTCACACACCATCCACTGCTTCAGCTTCTCCCAGAAGACCCGGAACTCGTCAAAATCCAGTTTTCCGTTGCCATTGGCCTGGTAGTGCCAGTTAAGGGAGCTGGGTGTGACCTTTTAGCCCAGGCTTCTTATGGGACCAGGAGGAAAGCAGTGGCTGACCTGGTGGCATGACTAACGGGCTTGGGGCCTTGGGGAGGTGGCTTTAATGACCAAAACACAAACCTCTGAAGAAGAGAAATAGCAGGATGAGATGGGGGTGAAAGGCTGAAGGTTTGCAAAACATGAAAGCAGATGCCATTATTTCTTTCAGGGAGTTCAAAGCTCAGAAGAAGACCGCTAGATCTTTTCAGAATCTCTCCCTGCAGTGAAGGGTCCCCTGCCTCTTGATTCTGACCCGACTCCAGCACCAGGGCCCCCCAGTTCTGGAGTGTCTCCTAAGAGGCCTGCCTTTGGAAGGTATGCGCTGCAGGAGACCGCTGCTTGGGCCTTGGGTGCGTGCTGTGGGAAGGATACGTCCATCAGAGAGATGATGTTCCGGCAGGAAAGCAGGCTCAGCCTCTTGAACTTCAGCGCCGTTTCTGCAACCGCACGGAAAGCTGTGCGCTCAGCATCCCCACAAGGCAAAGCTATATCCCCTTCCGCCCAGAGCCCAGGGGTGTGGACAGATCTGGGGTCACCAGGGAAGGGATGTGGGCACTGTCTTAGGACGCTGAGAATAGAAAGAGTCCGTAGGGAAAACTTGTCACATGTGAGAAAAGCCCAAGTGATGGGAGCATTCTCCTACCCATTTACCTTAGCTCTAAGAATCCTGAGAAGAGAATTGCACAGAAATTGCGTGTTATTGGGGTTGGAGAAATAGCTTAGCCATTAAGGTTTGCTTGCCTGCAAGGCCTAAGGACCCAGGTTCGACTCTCCAGTAGCCATGTAAGCCAGATGCACAAGGTGGTACATGCATCTGTAGTTCATTTGCAGTGGCTGGAGGCCCTGGCATCCTCATTCCCTCTGCCTCTCTCTCTCTCAAATAAATAAATATTTTACAAAGAAAGCATGTTATTATCAGGTTATTTGTAATTGCAAATATTTAGAAATGATATAAATGAGACTGGGGAAATAGCATGAGAACCTGAGTTTGATCCCCAGATGTAAACAAAAGAAAAAAAAAATGCCAGGCATACTGGTGAATCCCAGCGTGGGGCAGGGGGAGATGGAGGCAGAGGGTCTATGCAGCCAGTTGGGCCTAATTGGTGAACTCCAGGCCAACGAGAGGCTTGTCTCAACAAATGGTGCTTTAGGGCTGTCCTCTGACCACGGCAAACAGTGAGCACGTATGTGTGCGCACGTCACCCCCCTCCCATGAAGAAATGATGTAAAAGCCAGAGGAAAAATACTGCATCACATAATACGTCACTCAGGAATGTTTTCGAAATGTAATTTTACATTTTATTTATTTATTTGGTATGCATCTATGCTTACGTGTGTGCCTGCTCCTGTATGTGAGTGTGTGTATGTGTGTCACAGGGCGGTCAGAGGGCAACTTTTGGGTCAGTCCTCACCTCTACCTTTTTAAAAATATTTATTTATTTGCAGAGAGAGAGAGAGAGAGAGAGAGAGAAAAGAGGAAGAGAATGGGCATGCCAGGGCCTCTAGCCACTCTGAATGAACTCCAGTTGCATGCACCACTTTGTGCATCTAGCTTCGTGTGGATGCTGGGGAATCAAATCCAGGTTGTTAGGTGTTAAGGCAAAGCCTCTTAACTGCTGAGCCATCTTTCCAGCCCACTTCTACTCTTTTTGAGGCAGGGTTTCTAATTGTTCACTGCTTAGGCTTGAGCTTCTGGAAAATTCTTTGGTCTCTACCTCCCTTCTCACCATAGGTTCACTGGAATTACAGAAGCCTACCATAGCTCCCAGCTTTTTACATGGGATCTGGGGATCAGAACTCAGATACTCAGTTGAGCAGCAAGCGCTTTATCCGCTGAGCCACCTCCCCGGCCCTCTTGAAGTGCGTTTTAATGACCCACTCATAAAAGTTAAATTTAAGGCAGGATGCAAGATCACCAAGGAGCCGGGCATGGCTGCACAAGCCTGTAATTCCAGCATGTCGAAGGCTGAGGCAAAAGGGTTGTGAATGTGAGGCCAGCCTGGGCTTCTTAGCAAGATCCTCAGCCAGCAAAATCGCTGCTAAGAGAAGAGGGCAGGGAGAAAGGACTGCGAGGTACGTGATTCCTTTCCTATGAAATCAGTTACAGAAACATGAAGTACAGCAGCGGCTGCCAGGGGCTTGGGGAGAATGGGAGAAACAGGGAGTGACTGCTAATGGGTTTTAAAAGTGATACAAAGGGGCTGGAGGGATGGCTTAGTGGTTAAGGTGTTTGCCTACAAAGCCAAAGGACCCAGGTTCGATTCCCAAGGACCCATGTCCCAGCACTTGGGAGGCAGAGGTAGGAGGATTGTCATGAGTTCAAGGCCACCCTGAGACTACATAGTGAAGTCCAGGTCAGCCTGGGCCAGAGACCCTACCTTGAATAACCAAAAAAAAAAAAAAAAAAAAAAAAAAAAAAAAAGGTGATACAAATGCTCTGAAATGGATTCCATACACACACACACACACACAGTCAAGGCACACATACAGTGACAGTAGTTATTTAGGGGTGATGATGTTTGATCATTTTCATCTTCGTCACTAGGATTTTTTTTTTTTTTTGCAGTTTGTAGAACATTCGATCATAAGCCTGCATCAGTTTTGCAATCAGCAAGTAGACAATGGAAGGAATTTCTAAAGTCTGTGTACAAACTAGCCCTGGAAAGCAGGTCTGAAAGCAAGGAAGAGAGAGTCTGGAGGAGTTGCAGGTCCAAGAAATGTGTGTGCGTCATTCGGCCCCTCCCATGGGCTCCCTGGGTCCCCAGAGGGCGTGGCACTTACTCTTCTGCAGCACAGCATTTAAAATGTGTTCAAGTTCCTCTGCGGTCACCTCCATGTCCTGCAGTGCGACACAGCACGCTTTAAGGCCCTTGTCCGTTCTCAGCTGGCCTTGGCTCCCAGGACAGAGGAGCCCCGGGACACCGTGCTAGTAGCCACACCCATCTCTGTGGCAACCCACTAGCTTCTCAGAGAAGACTCAACCTTCTGGAGAGATGCCAACCAGGAGAGGGTCAGGAATGCTTCCCAAAGCTCTCTGAGAATCTTCAAAGTGCCCGAGGGTGTTTGCAGACTACGTGACTATCCCTAAGCCCTCCCTGCCCCTGGAAAGAAGGAACCACTTCACATTTTGGGGTTCACTCCAGATGTTATCCAAGCCAGAAAACTCCCAAATAGCTCACTACTTTAAAAACCACTAGGGGGCTGGAGAGATGGCTTAGTGATTAAGGTGCTTGCTTGCAAAGTTTAAGGACCCAGGTTTGATTTCCCAGTACCGACGTAAGTCAGATGCACAAGGTGGTTGGAGTTCATTTGCAGTGGCTAGAGGCCCTGGCATGCCCATTCTCTGTCTCTCTGTCTCTCTTTCTCTCTCTTAAATAAATAAATAATTAAATAATAAAAACCACTAGAGGGCTGGAGAGATGGCTTAGCAATCAAGGCAGTTGCCTGCAAAGCCTAAGGACCCAAGTTTGATTCCCCAGTACCCACATAAAGCCAGATGCATAAAGTGGTGCATGCCATTGGAGTTTGTTTGCAGCAGTCGGAGGCCCTGGTGCACTCTCTCTCTCTTTCTCTCTGTCTCTCTGCTTGCAAATAAATAAAAATATTGAAAACACCACTGAATTGGTGAACCTCAGAAGCACCAATGTAAGGCGCCCTCTACCTCCCGCGTGCCACGGCAGAAGCCTCCCAGAGACGTGTCTCAGGTCTTGCCCACAGCTACAGAAGAACCTAGAGTCCTAGGGAGTCTGGAGGTCTGATTTATTGTTGTTTTTGTTTTGAGAGAGTCTCCCTCTGTAGCTCAGACTGCCCTTGAACTCATGGAAATCCTCCTGCCTCAGCCTCCCAGTTGCTGGGATTAAAGGTATGCACTACCATGCCTGGCTTTGAGCTTTTTTTTAAATTATTTTTTGAGTGTGGAGGGTGGGGGAGAGGAGGGAATTATCATAGGTTTATTGTCTGTAAGTATAGAAGCTGTCAATACAAAAGCAAGCAAACAGGGGGCTGGAGAGATGGCTTAGTGGTTAAGCGCTTGCCTGTGAAGCCAAAGGACCCTGGTTCGAGGCTTGATTCCCCAGGACCCACGTTAGCCAGATGTGCAAGGCGGCGCACGCGTCTGGAGTTCGTTTGCAGTGGCTGGAAGCCCTGGCGCGCCCATTCTCTCTCTCTCTCTCTCTGCTTCTTTCTCTGTCTGTTGCTCTCAAATAAATAAATAAAAATAAACAGAAAAAGCAAGCAAACAAACAAAAAAGACCAACAACAACAGAAAAAGAAATTTAGGGCTGTGAAGATGGCTTAGTAGTTAAGGTGCTTGCCTGAGAAGTCTAAGGAACCAGGTTCAACTCCTTAGTGACCACATAAGCCAGATGCACATGGTGGCACATGGGTCTGGAGTTTATTTGCAGTGGCTAAAGGCTCTAGCATATCCATTTTCTCTCTCTCTCTCTCTCTCTCTCTCTCTCTCTATATATATATATATATATATATATGTATATATGTATATGTATATATATGTATATATACATATATGCATATATATACATATATGAATATATATACATGCACACATACAAATGTCTCTCTCTGAAATAAAATAATTAAATCAAATTTTTAAATAAGCTTAATACTATATAAAGGAAAAATATAGATAAACCAATGCTTCAGACTTCTCCATTTGCATTTGGTTTCTATATATCTGCCAGGAATTAGTTACCTTTTAAAAATTATTTAAATATTGGACAGCTGCATTGTATAAATAAAATAGATAACAGCAATAATGTCAGAGGTATCATAGAGAAAACAGAGTCCTAATTTTCTGCTTTGATATAACTCAGTGACTTTCAATCCTTAGCAAATATAAGAAGTGGCATATATGGCTATAAATTAAAAACTCATGTCGGGGCTGGAGAGATGGTTTAGCTGTTAAGGTGCATGCCTACAAAACGTAAGGACCCAGGTTCGATTCTCCAGGTGCCATGTAGCTAGAGGTACAAGGTGGCACATGCTTCTGGAGTTCATTTGCAGTGGCCAAAGGGCCTGTGAACGTCGATTCTCTCTATCTGCTTCTCTTTCTTTCTCTCTCAAATAGCTTTTTAAAAATTATTTTTTTAAAAAGGCCAGTCTAAGCCGGGCGTGGTGGCGCACGCCTTTAATCCCAGCACTCGGGAGGCAGAGGTAGGAGGATCACTGTGAGTTCAAGGCCACCCTGAGACTACATAGTGAATTCCAGGTCAGCCTGAACTAAAGTGAGACCCTACCTCGTAAAACCAAAAAATTAAAAAATTAAAAAAATAAATAAAAATAAAAAGGCCAGTCTGTTGGGCTTGCCTCAAAAAAATCCTTTTTAAAACATTTTATTTTCATTTATTTACTTGACAGAGAGAAAGAGGGAGAGAGAGAAAATGGGTGTGCCAGGGCTCCAGCCACTGCAAATGAACTCCAGACGTGAGTGCCCCTTGTGCATCTGGATAACATGGGTCCTGGGGTGTCAAACCTGAGTCCTTTGGCTTTGCAGACAAATACCTTAAGTGCTAAGCCATCCCTCCAGCCTAAAACATTCCTTTAAAAGTCACCTTCTGGGCTGGAGAGATGGCTTAGCGGTTAAGGTGTTTGCTTGCAAAGCCAAAGGACCTCAGTTCAATTCCCCAAGACCCACGTAAGCCAGACACACAAGGTGGCTCATGTGTCTGGAGTTTGTTTGCAGTGGCTAGAGGCCCTGACGTGCTCTCTCTCTCTCTCTCTTTGTCTCAAATAAATAAATAAATAAAAATCTTTAAAAAATCATGTTAATATATTTTGAAGCAGAATTCAGATTTTCTGAGAATTCTTTGAACCACATAAATTTTCTGACTTCACATCCTATTCTCTCAGGTTGCTGCTGACTTTGGGTGTATTCTCAGAGTAGGTGACAAAAGAACAAAATCTAAAAAAAAAAAATAATTTTTTAAAATTAAAAATATTTTATTTTTATCTACTTATATGAGGGGGGTGGAGAGAGGGAGACTAGGCACTCCAGGGCCTCCAGCTGCAATGAACTCCAGATACATCCACCACATTGTGCATCTGGCTTATGTGGGTACTGGGGAATCAAATCTGGGTCCTTTGGCTTTGCAGACAAGTGCCTTAACTGCTAAGCCATCTCTCCAGCCCAACTCTGAGTTTTTGATGTCATGGTGCCTTCCCAAGCAGCAGGGACCACAGGGGAATTTATTTATTTATTTGTTAGGAGAGAGAAGGAAAGAGAAAAAGATATATATATAGACAGAGAATAAGAGCACACTATTTTGCCACTGAAAACAAACTCCATATGCATGTGCCACTTTGAGCATATGGCTTTACGTGGGCATTAGGGAGTTGAATCTGGGCCAGCAGGCTTGCAAGCAATCACCTTTAACTGCTGAACCATCTCCCCAGACTTAATTAATTAGCTAATTAGAGGAAGAGAGAGAGAGATTATAGACTTTTGTTGTTGTTGTTGTTTTCTCGAGGTAGAGCCTCACTCTAGCCCAGGCTGACCTGGAATTCACTATGTAGTCTCAGGCTGGCCTGGAACTCACGAGGCTCCTCCTACCTCTGCATCTTGAGTGCTGGGATTAAAGGCGTGCGCCACCATGTCTGGCAATAGACATTTTTAATAGCTGCACTTTTGGAGCAGAGTTCAAAGTCATTGCGCCTTTAAGGATTTCTGACCTGCCACAAGAGGCTCTGGGGCCAGTTCTGAGCTCCTCTGAGCATTGATGCCCATCAACAGAGAGACAAACTGGTCTCCAGCATTTGACCAGAGCCGGCCTCCCTTTCAACAAACCCACCAGGCCATGGAGGGGTGCTGCTGACAGCCCCTCATGACCACAGCCCTCTGCTGGGGAGCAACTCCAGATCCTTATCCCTAACAGTAGAGGGGGCTCGATGGGGGTGGGGTGGGCAAGGTGGCTGCATCCTACCTCGCCGGCAATTCTCTGGAACAAAGCCCGGAACTGGCGCTCCTCTTCTGTCTCCTGCTCCTGTGGAGTGGGCTTCTGGGGCTAAAGGAACCAAAGAAGCTTGCATGGACAAAGATCCTCAAGAAAGAAACCTGGTATTGGCTCTCCCACCGTGGAAAACAAGACCCCCTAGGCTGGACACAATGCTGTCCCCAAAGCCCAAAGCCAGACAAACTGGGACCTCTCTTGCTCAGCCACAGATGGGGCGGGCCTAACTTCCAAATGTGGTTACAGAAGCTGCAGCCTGTGAGGCCTCAGGAAGGCTCTGCAGACAAGCCTAGGACTTTGCCAGACAGACTCATGGCGCACCATGCCTCACAGGAGTCAGGAGACTAGACATCTACACATGGTCTGAAGAGTCAGCTGGCTTCCATAGTGGCTCATGTATTTGCTGCATCTCCTCTGTGAGAAGCAGTCACCCTGCTGGGCTATGCAGAGTAGATGGGTTTACAAATTAGCATGAGCAAAAATAGGAATACAGGGCTGGAGAGATGGCTTAGTGGTTAAGGTGCCTGCCTGCAAAGCCCAAGGACCCATGTTTGATCTCTCTCCAGATCCCACATTAGCCAGATGCACAAAGGTGAGACAAATCCAAGGTCGCACAAGCCTACTAGGTGGCACAAGCTTCTGGAGCACTAATTGTCTTTCTCTGTCTCTGTCTGTCTGTCTCTCTCTCTAAAATTAAAAAAATAAATAAAAGGAATACACACTAGGTCTGCTGGTCTGCTTATCGCCCCAGCTACTCAAGAGGCAGAGGCTGGAGAGTTACCAGTTTGAGGTCAGCCTGAGCTACACAGTGGAAACCTATCAAGAGTACGCTGGGTGTGGTGGCGCACGCCTTTAATCCTAGCATGGGAGGCAGAGGTAGGAAGATCACCGTGAGTTCAACACCACCCTGAGACTATGTAGAGGTAGGAAGATCACCGTGAGTTCAACACCACCCTGAGACTACGTAGTAAATTCTAGGTCAGCCGGGCGTGGTGGCGCACGCCTTTAATCCCAGCACCGGGAGGCAGAGGTAGGAGGATCGCTGTGAGTTCGAGGCCACTCTGAGACTCCATAGTGAATTCCAGGTCAGCCTGGGCTAGAGTGAGACCCTACCTCGAAAAACCGAAAAACCAAAAAAAAAAAAAAAAATTCTAGGTCAGCCTGAGCTAGAATGAAACCTTACCTTGAAAAACAAAACAAAACAAACAAACAAAAAAGATCAAAAATGGCTGAGGAGTTAGTTCAATGGTAGAGCACTTGCCTAGCATGTGTGAGGTCCTAGGTTCGATCCCCAGCAACACAAAAGGAAAGAAGGAAAGGACACATCATCAGGGGACTTTCCCGCAGGGTTTAAAGCAAAAAGGACTGCCTAGGGTCCAGTTGTCATGTCCTCAGTTCTGCAAAGGTAGATGAGCAACCTGGCTTCCGCTTGGGGACATGAACCTTATGGATGGTCAGAGCAGGACCTGTGTCCTCATGAGGGGCTCAGAAGGCCACAGCTGGCACACTCCTGCTCGTCCTCACCCCTGGACCCAACATCTCTCTTTTTATTATTATTTTTATTTTTTGGTTTTTCCAGGCTGACCTGGAATTCACTTTATCTAGTCTCAGGGTGGTCTTGAACTCATGGCAATTCTCCTACCTCTGCCTCCTGAGTGCTGGGATTAAAGGCGTGTGCCACCACGCCCGGCCCAACATCTGTCTTGATGGAGGGTAACCCGTGAGGGCAGGAGTCGGCTCCCAGGGCCTTGAGCTTGTAAGGACTCCAATGCATGATTAAGTGGTTTTTGTTTGGTTTTGGCTCATTTATAATCTGCACCCCTAGGGGGCAGTGCAGGGCAGCAGGTGCTGTCCCAAAGCAGGTCTCTGCTGCCTCCACAGGCTTGAGCGGTTCTAGAAATACTTTTCACTTTTTAAATTTAACATATTCATTGTATATAGTGATGGACTTCACAATGGCATTCTCATCCACGTATATCATGTACTTTGGCAATATTTACATCTCATTACCCTCTCTTGTCCCCCTCCTCTTCCCAAATAGTCCCCCTTCTAGTCTCATGTCATAGCATGGTGTACATTTATAAGGGGACACACACACACACACACACACACCTTAAAGGTCCACAACCCACCTCACAGTGTGGAGAGTATTGTCTCACTCATTTTAAAAAAACTTTTTCTTTTCCTTCCTTTCTTTTCTTCTTCTTCTTCTTTTTTTTTTTTTTTGTTTTGTTTTGTTTTGTTTTTCGAGGTAGGGTCTCGCTCTAGTCCAGGCTGACCTGGAATTCACTATGTAGTCTCAGGCTGGCCTCAAACTCAGTGATCCTTCTACCTCTGCCTCCCGAGTGCTGGGATTAAAGACGTGTGCCACCACGCCCAGCTTTTTCTCTTGTTTTGAGATAGGGTCTTACTATGTAGCCTCGGCTGGCCTGGCACTTGGTATGTAGCCCAGGCTGGTACTCCTCCTGCCTCAGCCTCTTGAGTGCTGGAACTACAAGTGTATCCCACCATGAGTACTTTCTTAAATAAAATAACTTTAAAGATTCTCCGTGCCCCTCACTAGCAGCAAGTACTTCTCAGGTGAAGAAGGGAGCCCGAGGAAGATGGCTTCCAACAGAGCTTTCTCTCAAACATCCGCCTCATCTCCGCCCATCTTGAAGGCCTGCGAGGCCCTGGAAGGCACCGCACTTGGCCTCCGGGCTTAGACTCGGCCATAGTTACTCGCTGAGTACAAGCAGCCAGGCCCTAAACTTGATTCATTTCGCATGTGGGTGTGGTGTGGGCGCGTGCGTGTACTCCTGCCGCGCCCCTGTGCTTGCGGGCGGTGGCGGGAAGCTCCCTTTGCACTTGTTCTTACCTGAGCCACGGTCTCTTGCTGATCCTGGAGCTTGCGGTTTTACCTGTGAGCCCTAGTGACTCTCTCATCTCTGCTCTCCAAGGAAATGGGACTGCAGAGGGGTGTGTGTGTGTGTGTGTGTGTGTGTACAGTCCTGGGGATCAAACCTGAGTGGTCTCTCAGGTCCTTGGTTTGCATAGGAAGTGCTCTTAACCACTAAGCCTGAACTTGATTTTTTTTTTCAAAGTGGCACTCTAGTTAGAAGGAAGGGTTCTAGAACCTTCATCTGAACTTCATCCTCCCTAGGCATGTCAGAGGACTCACCTCAGGAAGGCTGATGTCTACCTTCTCATCCAGGTCCCTGCAGAGACAGAAGACATACCCCCTCAGTTGTGGATTTGCAGCCCGCGGTGCCTAAGCTGCGGGAAGGTTTGGACTGTTGGTGTTCCTCTTGTTTGATGTTTCTTGATATTTACATGTCATGGAGGTGGCAGATTCCCTGTACAGACTCATGATCTCCAGCCACCCCCAACCTTGCCCATCATGCCAGCAAGAGAGAAGAAGAGAAAGAGACAGCCCTCACTGCAGGACAGCTTGCAAACCCCGAGCATGTGAAAGAGAAAGACGTTGAGCCCGCAGTGTTCCCCGTGCCCCTGACGCGCTCTCTCAAGGGCTCCCAAGGTGATGGCTAGAATAGTAAGGCCTCCAGGAACCCGTGAGAGAGCAGTTCTGCTGCGCGCTGACCACCCACAAGCCCCGCGTCTCCCGAGGAGACCAGCTGCTCAGCCCGTGGGGACGCGAGCAGAACGGGGTGGAGGACCTTCAGACAGGGTCAGCCGAGCAGAGCCAGAAAGCCACTGGTGAGCTGAGGGTGGTGGGCACCTGCGCCCCCAGCACTCTGGTGGCTGAGGCAGGAGGATTTTCTGTTTGAGGCTACCCTGGACCACATAGCAAGACTCTGCCTCAACAATCAGGAAACAAGCCTGTTCTCGTAGCTCAGCCCTATCATCCAGCTACTCAGGAGGCCAAGGCAGGAGGATCAAGAGTTCAAAGCACCTGGACAGAGATGACATGATCCCCTCTGAACCCCTGGCCCATAATTAGGAACCTCCTCAAGAGCCACATCAAGGGCACAGAGCTTATAGTATGGTCACCAGTGAGAGCTCAGAGCTGACAGGGGTCCGGTTTCATGGCGGGCACATGGGTATCCTTTAAGGCTCTAGTCTGGAATCATCTTTGCTTGGTCAAGTCGCCTGAAAATGCCAAGAACTCTGACCTCAACCTTCCAATGGGAGAGAAAACAGGAGACTTATGACTGATGTTGACTGGCTCTCTCTTATTGTTATGAACACCCGGAGGACATAGCAGCCTGCATGGACCTCATAAGGGTGCATTGTGGGAAGAGAGCTTGGTAAACCCATCCTTAACTTGCATCAGTATCTTGAGAGAAGACAGAGGAAAAAGACCTCACTGCTTCTATATGGCCAAGAGAAAGAAGCGGCCTTTTGTCCTCAGCCCGCGAAATTCAGCTTCTGTAGAGTCATTGGATTGGGGGCTTCTCATTGCTACCAGTTCTCTCTCACTGTGTGGAAGGGAAACCTGCATGGGGCACCCCCAGCTCTCTCTCATTAACTCTGAACACTGGGACCCTTCTGTGCTTGTGTGTATGCGAGGTTGTGTGTGTGTGTGTGTGTGTGTGTGTGTGTGTAGGTCAGAAGACAACCTCAGATATCATCCTCAGAAATGCTATCCACCTGTCTTTTAAGACAAGGTCTCTCACTGGCCAGGAGCTAACCAAGTAGGCTAGACTGACAGGCCAGAGAGTTCCAGAGATTCACCTGCCTTATCACCTTCCTGGTGCTGGGATTACAGGTGTGCACCACCATACCCTGCTTTGTAGGGGTGCAGGGGATCTGAACTCAGGTCCCCATGCTTGTGAGGCAAGCACGCTGCCGTGTAAGCTGTCTCCCTGGTCCTGTTAGTCCCTTCTTGGGCTTCACTTGGCTGAAGCACAGAATCACACGGGGTATCTCTGCCACCTCTAGATTATCTTCCCAGGGGAAAAAGAGTAGGTTTTTATATCTTGAACTATTTCCTCCCTGCCACACAGCCACTGGTCATGAATGACAGTGGTGGGAAATATTAGCCCCATCAGGAACTGATAAAAACAAAAACCAACAGTGCGGGGCTGGAGAGATGGCTTAGCAGTTAAGATGTTTGCCTGCGAAGCCTAAGGACCCATGTTCGACTCTCCAGGTTCCACACAAGCCAGACGCACAAAGGTGAGGCAAGCTCAAGGTCGCACATGCCCACTAGGTGACGTAAGCGTCTGGAATTTGATTACAGTGGCTGAGGTCTGGTGTGCCAATTCTCTCTCTGTGTCTCTCTCTCGCTCTTCCTCACCCTCCCTAAAAAAAATAAAAAATAAAAAAATGCAGCAAGGGTGCCTGGGGTCAGGTGGGGCACGAGGTGACAATGTGAAATGGTTTGGACTGAGCAGTGTTTGTGTAAACTGAAGCAGAAAGAACATGCTCTTCTGGAGACTTCCAATAGCTACCCTGACATCACATGCATAGATAAGCCTGGCATCTCTATATGAGCCTCCCATTCTAGAAGCTTCTTGGTAATACAGTCTGAGAAACAGAAGGCTGAGCCCTACAGGCCCAGTGAGTGGGACGCCATGAGTTTTCACGCGTACACAGAGCGACAGGAAATGCAGGTGCTCTCGCGGGCACCTTGTTTCTCTGGCAGGTGATGGGAAGACGGGGATGGCATCCTGGCTCTGCCACACACTGGTGGCTCCCGTGAACATAGCACACCGAGGAGGGAGGCTCTGCCCCTGGCCCTGCTCCTCACCGGGTGATGGCTTTCTTCTCTGAGAAGATCCTCAGACAGAAGTCAGCCTCCTGATGGGGCTCAAAGGTGCTGGGAATCAGGATGTAGTCCCCCGGGGGTAGCTGGAAGCGCCCAGAGACTTCTCTCAGGTTGATGAATGTCTTGCTTCTAGCCAGGGAGGTATGATACCTAAAGAAGTCTCTGTTCAGGTGACCATCCCCGTCTGGGCACTGCAAGGGAAAGCATGGGCTCTCCAGGGATGCTGCCACCCTGGCTCTTTAGATTTGGATTGGAGGGGCTGGAGAGATGGCTTAGTGGTTAAGTGCTTGCCTGTGAAGCCTAAGAACCCTGGTTCGAGGCTCGATTCCCCAGGACCCACGTTAGCCAGATGTACTAGGGGGCGCACATGTCTGGAGTTTGTTTGCAGTGGCTGGAGGCCCTGGCACGCCCATTCTCTCTCTCTCTTTCTCTCTCTCTGCCTCTTTCTCTCTGTCTGTCGCTCTCAAATAAATAAATAAAAATAAACAAAAAAATTAAAAAAAAAAAGATTTGGGTTGGAGACTGGCTGTTGGTTCTAGACACAGGCCCCGGAAGCAGCAGGGGTCTCAGAGCCCGGGGAAGGACTATGAGAGTTCTGGGCCTACCTGGTAAATCGCATAGCCAATGGTCAGCATGTTGGCGCCAAACCTCCTGAGCTTCCGGCGGTCCTTCTGCATCAAGGCCGCGAGGAAGGTGCAGCCATCCTGGCCCCCGTCCCTCTCCGTCAGGGACAGCTTGATCTGCGGGTTGGTCCAGAAGGTGTCTGCCATTAAAAAGGGGGAGCCATTAAAAAGGGAGAGATTACTGTCCCTTCCTAATGGCATCCCACATCTTTAATCCCAGCATTCAGAAGGCAGAGAGAGATAGGAGGATTGCTGTGAGTCCGAAGCCAGCCTGAAATGACTGTATAGGGATTCAGGTCAGCCTGTGCTAGAGCAAGATCCTACCTCAGAAAACCAAAACCAACCAAACAAAAAACCCCAAAGGCTAGAGAAGTGGCTCACTGTGTAAAGATCTTGCCACATAAGCATAAGGACCTGAGTTCAAGTCTCTAGTACCCACGCAAATACAGGGCATGGTGATGGGGTCTCATAATCCCAGCCCAGGGAGGAGAGAACAGGGGATCCCTGGGGTTCACTAGCTAGCTAGTCTGGCCAAATCCATGAGCTCCACGTGCAGCAAGAGAGTCTGTCTCAAAGAATAAGGTAAGGGCCGGGCATGGTGGCGCACACCTTTAATCCCAGCACACGGGAGGCAGTGGTAGGAGGATCGCCGTGAGTTCGAGGCCATCCTGAGACTACATAGTGAATTCCAGGTCAGCCTGGACTAGAGCGAGACCCTACCTCGAAAAACCAAAAAAAAAAAAAAAAAAAAAAGAACAAGGTGAGAATGGTTGATCTCTGGCCTCTACTGGTACAGGTACACACATGAACACCCTCCCCCATGTACCCACGCACATATGAATATGCATGCACATGCGTGCGTGTGCACACACACACACGCACTATTTTCCTGAGTCTGGGCTGATAACTTCCATTCATCTTATCTTTTTTTCCATTTGGGTTGGTTTTTGGGGGGTGGTATGTAGGGGGAGGGCGGGCTTGTGTTGTCCTACCATCCCTCTCCTGGTGCAATTTGACATGGCCCGTGGCAGGCCCTTGTGCCACAGAGCATTGGAACAAAGCCAGTCAGCTCGAGATAGAGTTCCAAACACACGGAGCCAGAGCCCAGGAGAGCCACGCCGGAAGCCTGGCCGCTTTCCCCGGGCTGCTCAGGGCCGGGGACAGTAGATCCTCCGTACTGCTGACCGGGTGGTGCGGCAGGCAGATTCTGTTCTTTTTTTTTTTTTTTTTTTTTTGGTTTTTCGAGGTAGAGTCTCACTCTAGCCCAGGCTGACCTGGAATTCACTATGGAGTCTCAGGGTGGCCTCGAACTCATGGCAATCCTCCTACCTCTGCCTCCCGAGTGCTGGGATTAAAGGCGTGCGCCACCACGCCCGGCTCAGATTCTGTTCTTGACATTCAAGCGGGATTTCTCTGAGTTCCTCCTACTAGCTTCAGACCCAGCCTGAGCTGCCACTCTCTGCCAGCTCCACCCATGAGACAGCCCTTCCACGTCCCCAGACGGAATGGGAATGGCCGTGGGGACATGGCGACGGAGGGGGACAGGAAGACCTCCTACCCAGGAAGTTGCGACAGCCGCCAGCCGTGGAGCCGCGAACCCAGCTGCCTTGGTGCACAGTCACCTCCCACCTGTGGAGGGCATCCTCCTCCAGGGCATCGGGGGTGAGGTTGCAGATCTCCACCTTATCAAAATGGGTCTTGAAGTCCTCGAAGGCCATCCTGTGAGAGAGTGGAGGATGGCACGCGGGAGAGTGACAGTGGGGTGCTAGCTGTGTGTGCCCTGGACCCTGCTGTTGACGGGTGTGTATGGGGGATCCCCTGGGAGTCCTTCGGGGGGGGGGAGAAGGACAGAGGAGGGAAGGACAGAGGGAGAAAGAAAAGAAGGAGGGAAGGGAGAAGAAAAGGAAGGAAGGAAAGAACGAAGGGAAGGAGGGAGAGCGGGATGGAAAGAAGGAGGGAAGGAGAGAAGAGAAGGAGGCGAGAGGGAAGGAAGGAGGCAGAGGGAGGGCAGGCTCCTTGCCTGCAGGCCCCGGTACCTCTCCGCACAGAGCACAGAGGACACAATACCAGAACTCCCCGTCATCAAGAGCTGTGTGCCCCAGGCGCTTCTGCTCCTCTTGGCCCACGGAGTGCCACTCTGGAGAGCTACAATAGACCTGCAGGTCAGCCTGGGTGCGAGGTCACCTCCCAGGAGCCATGCCCGGAGCCAGCCACAGAGAAGGCTGACCTGTCGCTCCATGGTCCGTTCCACTCCACCTGGCCCCAAGGGTTCCGGACGCGAATGAGCTCGATTTTCCGGCCTCTGAAGTTTACCTGGGAGAGAAAAGCATCCAGGGAACGTGAAGGTGGCGCTGGAGATCGGCTTTGGCCACGCGCATACCTGGGCGTCCCCTCCACACAGATCTGGTTTCATCAAAGCGCTTGTCTAAAACTCACTGGAGACAGGCAGAAACTCCTGGCCCACCACCCTTGTTTTTCTGGGCTGAGGCCTGGCTATGTCCTCACCTCAAATTTGCCACCCTCTTGCCCCAGCCTCCAGAATTTTGGGATTACAGACTGGCACCACCAGGCCTGGTGGGGAATCATTTTCTTAGAAATAGGATCTCTCTGTGTAGCTGAGGCTCACCTTGACCTTGCAGTGTAGCCCAGGCTGGCCTTAGTCTCCTTGACCTTGTAGTGTAGCCCAGGCTGGCCTTAGTCTCCCAATTCTTCTGCCTCAGCTTCCCAAGTGCTGAAATTATGGATGACAGCTGCAGCTAACTCACTGATTCTTGTGTGAGTGTGCACATGTGTATGAGTGTGCACTTGTGTGTGTATATGTTTGTGTGTGTGCATGCATGTGCAGGTGTGCATGCAATGTGTGTGCACACACGTGGAGGCCAGGAGTTGTCATTGGGTACCTTCCTCAGTCACTTTCCACCTTATTTATTTATTTTTGTTTTGGTTTTTCGAGGTAGGCTGACCTGGAATTCACTCTGTAGTCTCAGGGTGGCCCTGACTCACAGTGATCCTCTACCTGAGCCTCCCGAGTGCTGGGATTAAAGGCGTGCACCAGCACGTCTGACCCACCTTATTCATTGAGACAGGGTATCCAGCTTGGACCCGAGCATCACTGTTCGGATAGCCTAGCTATCCAGCTTTCTTCAGGGAGCTCCTGTCTCCATCTCCCCAGTACTGGGATTGCAGGTGAGCCCCCTCACTCACTCTCCGTTTACATGGGTGCTGGGGATCTAAACTCAGGTCCTCATGCTTAAAGTCCTTAAGCACTTTACCAACAAAATCAGCTCCCCAACCCCACAAGTTGTATTGGCATGTGAAAACAGTTCAAGTAATGTCCGTTCAGCATGTAGGAGCTCACAGTTCCATAAGTGTACAAGCCAATTCCTTACAATAAATCTCATGTTCAGGGATCGGCAAGCTCCTTGGAGACAGAGAGTGAAAGCAGAAGCAAATGGGTCAGGATGATGGGAGATCACTGTTCTGGGAATGGTTGGAATATCTCACTTAAAACCCACACATCACTGGGCGTGGTGGCGCACACCTTTAATTCCAGTACTTGGGAGGCAGAGGTAGGAGCATCACTATGAGTTTGAGGCCACTTTGAGACTACATGGTGAATTCTAGGTCAGCCTGGGCTAGAGTGAAACCCTACCTTGAAAAAAGAAAAGAGAAAAGAAGAAAAAACTACTCAGGGGAGCAGACGTCCCAGCATGTTTGACAGGAAGGATGCAGAAACCAGCGCCAGTGGCCAAAGTTCTAAAGAACCCCAGTGTCTAGCTTCATCTCCCATCCGGGCTGTGGTGGGGAGGTTGAAGGGCCCCCTTCCACACTCTCTGCTCCTTGAATGTCTCAGATATGCCTCTCAAAACAAGCAGCGATGAGAGGAGGCCAGAGGGGCCTGTGTCCTCTGCAGGGCCACCAGGGCAAGGCAGGCCCTAGGGATGAGTAGTGCCTTCTTATCTTCCTACCTAACCTGTTATTTTCTTTCTTCTCCATGTCCCCTTGAGGACCTGTGCTCCAAGCTGACCAGAAATGCTGTGTGTCTGGGCAATGTGAAATCAGTCCCACACTGGACCACAGCTGCAGGGGATGGGACTGGGGGAGGACAATTTCATGTGTCAACTTGACCGGGCCATGGGCTAGCCAGATATTTACTTCAAGGTTTTTCTGGCTGTGTCTGTGAGGACATTTGTGTGTGAGATTAAATTTGAACTGGTAGATGACAAAGGAGCTTGCCTCCCAGTGTGGGGGCCTCGTCCCTTCTGCTGAACACCCGAGCACCGTAACCAAAGGAAGCCTGTTTGGCCTGGGACATGGGTCTCTTGCTGTGGCACTGGAAGTAACTAGCTTTCTTGGCCACAGACCTTCCCTCAGACTTGACCTGCAACGAGGTCCGGGGTGTTCCTATGTCTCTAGGATGCAGGTGGCTCACTGGGGACTTCATTGGTCTTCATAATCGTATCATCCAATTCTTTGTAATAAATCTCATTTATATGTTATACAATGAACATATGTATATGCATGTATATATACATACATAACTAACATACACATATGCATATGAACATATGTAAATAAATATGCATATGTACATGTATACATAATGAAGTACATGCACATAGTGAATATACATGAATGTATATACATAAATAAATATGTATGTAATGAATGTACATATGTGTATGTATATGTACATAATAAATAGATGTGTGTATTTATAGACTATGTATGTGTATATAATAAATACATATATAATGAGTATACATATATTTATATGAAATGAATATATAAATGCAGGCATATAAAATGAATATACACAGTATATATAAATGAGTGTGCATATGTGCATGCATAATGAATATTCATGTGTGTATAATGAGCAAACATGTGTGTTTATGAAATGAATATATAGATATGCATTTATATAGCGAATATATATTATGTATGCATATATATATATATATATAGAATGACTATAAAGATAGGTGTGTATGTAGCTATTTCTCTAGTGGCTCTGTTTTTCTGTGAAACCCTGGCTATTCATGGTTGCTATGGAATTAAGGAAGAGTAGAATTTAAAAACATTATAGGGCTGGAGAGCTGGCTTAGCAGTTAAGGTGAAGCCTAAGGACCCATGTTCAACTTTCCAGATCCTACGTAATCCAGATGAACAAAGTGACACAAGTACATTAGGTCGCACATGCACACAAGGTGGCACATGCATCTGGAGTTCAATTGTGGTGGCTGGAGGCCCTGGTGTGCCAATTCTCTTCCTCTCTCTCTCACCATTTATATATAGTTCAGGAAGACCAGGTCTCTTCTTGCTAGGGGACCTTGGAGCATGGGGGCCACCACCTCCTCTGTTTCGCTGTCCCCACCCTAGTCTAACTGCTTCAGGTGCAATGACCTCTGAACTGTCTGAAAGGAGGCTTAAGCTGCAATGCACTAAGTGTCTAAGGACCAGTGCTGTCTTGGAACCTGTGCCCACAGTGGGGCCTGGTCCCTACCTGGCTGAGCCCTGTCACGGTGTAGGCATGACCTTTAATAAGACCAGAAGGCGTCCGGGCTTCAGACTCTGCAGCATTTTGGATCTAGAGTAGAGAAAAGTGGAGTCAGACTCCTCGTCCAACCCTTCCCCTCCAGGTCAGCCCCAACCCTCTGCTGCCCAACATGTGGTTATTTGTATGGATCATAGAAACTAGGGATTCAGGACCCCCCCCAAGATATTTATCAGACACCTGGAAAAACCAGCCTCTTCCCAAAGCGGGGACCCCCCATTTCCAGCAGTGAGTTTGCTTTTCTGCCCTTGAACAGAACTTGGTCACCCACATCATGAGGCAGACCCAGTCCCCAGTACCCAGTCACACGCACAGGAAAGATGCTGAGAGGCCCCTGCCACAGTGACATGTGGCTAGGGTGCAAACATGAACCTGCAGGGGTGGGGAATATTTCATTCACAAAAAATAGATCCCCAAGGTTAATTCAAGAAGAAAGAGAAAACTTAGCTGGTGTGGTGGTGCACACCTTTAAGCCAGCACTTGGGAGGCAGAGGTAGGAGGATCACCGTGAGTTCGAGGCCACCCTGAGACTACACAGTGAATTCCAGATCAGCCTGAGCTAGAGTGAGACCCTACCTCAAAAACCAAAACAAAAGGGAGAGAGAGAGAAAGAAAACTTGAATAGATATTTCAAAAATTAGATGAGATTTCCTGGCGTGGTGGCTCATGCCTTTAATCCCAGCACTCGGGAGGCAGAGGTAGGAGGATCGCTGTGAGATCGAGGCTACCCTGAGACTACCTAGTGAATTCTAGGTCAGCCTGGGCTAGAGTGAGACCCTACCTCAAAAAACAAAACAAAAAAATTAGATGAGATAAAATTATACCTGTATGTGTGTGTTCATATGTAAAAGAAATTAGGAGAACACTGATAGATTTCTATCTACTGAAATGATAGTTTTTAAATTTTTTATTTATTTATTTAGTTTATTTGAGAGAGAACGGGCATGTCAGGGCCTTCAGCCACTGCAAATGAACACCAGATGCATGCATGCACCACATTGTGCATCTGGTTTACATGGGTCCTGGTGAATCGAACTGGGTCCTTTAACTTTGCGGGCAAGCGCCTTAACCACTAACCATCTCTCCAGCCTCGTGATAGTATGTTTTATGGTATAGATAGTGACAAGGGCAAGTTTCAGGAAGCAACCAGCAGGTTCTGTGTCAGCGAAGTCAAGTAGGCCTTCCCTTGTTGGTGTGCAGATGTGTGTGCAAACAGCGGAGGTGATGGCAGCTGGGTCTCTGGCTGGAATGAGGCTGAGGAGGGATTGTGGGGCACAGTGAAAGGGACCCACAAGTGGGCCTCTAGGCCTCGTGGGCTGTTCTGTCTGGCAGCAGGTGCATCTGACCATTGCAATCCCAAAAGCCTTGAACTAAAACTTGTGTGAGAGATGGCTCCGTGGGAAGAGTGCTTGCTACACAGCCGTGAGGACCTGAGTTCGGATCCCCAGCACCCATGTGAAAAGCGAGGCACGGACGTGTGTGCTGGGGAGGTGGAGGCAGAAGGATCCCTGGGACTTGCTGGCCAGCTAGTCTAGCCAAATTGGTGAGCACAAGGTTCAGTGTGAGACTGTGTCTCAAAAAATAAGGTAAAGGGCTGGAGAGATGGCTTAGTGGTTACGGCGTTTGCCAGCAAAGCCAAAGGATCCCAGTTCAATTCCCCTGGGCCCACGTAAGCCAGATGCACAAGGGGGTGCATGAGTGTGGAGTTTGCTCGCAGTGGTTAGAGGCCCTGGCGTGCCCATTCTCTCTCTCACTCTCTCTCTCTCTCTGCCTCTTTCTCTCCCTCAAATAAATAAATAAAATTTAAAAAAACAATAAGATAGAGCGCTATTGAGGAAGACACCCAATGTTGACCTCTGACCTCGACATGTATACACACACACACACACACACACACACACACACTTACCTGTGAACACACATGAGCACCCACACACATGCAAACACACATGCACATGTTACACCATACACACACACATACATAGGCAAAAAATAAATGAACCCCACTTGTTCATGCCTCTTCTGGGGTCTAGCCAGGGTCCCCGGCAAGGACTCCAACCCTCTGTAGCTTGGATAGGGCTGACCAGCACTTACATCTATGGAACAGCCCAGCAGGGAGCCGCGCTTTAAGGCCTTCCCCAGGATCTCATAGAAGTCCTCCGGGACATCTCTGGTTTGGAAGTTCTCAGCCACACCCCCAGTGAAGTCCTCCATGGCCTCGATGGCACTGCCCCCCTTCAAAGCCTCGTAGCTTCCATTCAGCCTGCAGCAACAGAAAAGAGGGGCTCTAGGGGGTTAGAGGGACAGGAGCAGCATAGGGCTTCTCAGTCTACGGAGCAGAAGCCCGGGCTCTGAGAGAAAGAGGGGCAGTGGATGGCAGCGGGGTGCGGGGTTCTGACAAGCTAAGCGACTAAAGCCTGGACTGCTCCCACCATCTTTCTCAGACATCTCCTTCACTAGCATTCATTTTCTATATGTTTCTCAGTTTGAAATTTTTCTCTTCTTCTGCCTCAGCCTCCTTATTTCTCTTCCTCTCCCCCTGTAGCCCAGGATGGCCTTGAATTCACAGTGAGCCCTCTGCCTCAGTGCCCCAAGTGTTTGAATTACAGGTGTGTGCCACCATGCCTGGCTCTACTTGAGTTTGAGTTTTTTGTTTGTTGGTTTTTCGAGGTACGGTCTCACTCTAGCCCAGGCTGACCTGGAATTCACTATGGAGTCTCAGGGTGGCCTCGAACTCATGGCAATCCTCCTACCTCTGCCTCCCAAGTGCTGGGATTAAAGGCGTGTGCCACCATGCCTGGCTGAATTTGAATTTTTAAAAATTCATTTATTTATTTGCAAGGGGAGGGGGAGAGAAAGAGAGAGGGAGAAA
Organism: Dipus sagitta; assembly: GCA_036346955.1. Lineage (NCBI taxonomy): Eukaryota > Metazoa > Chordata > Mammalia > Rodentia > Dipodidae > Dipus > Dipus sagitta. The sequence continues at coordinate 172,443,760 of CM070773.1, forward strand.
GAAAGAAAGAAAGAAAGAGAATGGGTGTGCCAGGGCCTCTAGCTACGGCAAATAAACTCCAGATGCATGTGCCACTTGGTGCATTTGGCTTTACAAGGGTCCCGGGGAATTGAACACAGGTTGTTAGACTTTGCAGGCAAGTGTCTTAACTGATAAGCCATCTCTCCAGTCCCTCCTACTTGAATTTTTATTTAATTTCTTTATTTATTTGAGAGAGAAAGAGAGAGAGAGAATGGGCATGCTGGGGCCTCTAGCCACTGCAAACAAACTTCAGATGCATTTGCCATCTTGTACATCTGGCTTACATGGATACTGGGACATCGAACCTGGATCCTTAGGCTTCACAGGCAAGTGCCTTAACCACTAATTCCTCTCTGCTCCAGGTCCCCTCCAGGCCCCATATCACGTGTTGCCTTAGGCTCCTCCCAGTTATGATAAGTGTTCTCTCTACCTCTTTGGTGACCAGGACAGCTCTGAGGACAGGTGTGCGGTGCATGCCCTCCATTGCGGTCCAATGCTGTTCTCATGCATAAATTGGGTTTGGGGAGGAGACCACAAGGGTCAAAATACCCTTCTCATCACAGGGTGTCCAGGGAATATGCTCCTGATATAACTCACCTTTTTTTTTTTTTTTGGTTTTGCGAGGTAGGGTCTCACCCTAGCCCAGGCTGACCTGGAATTCACTCTGTAGTCTCAAGGTGGCCTTGAACTCACAGCGATCCTCCTACCTTTGCCTCCCGAGTACTGGGATTAAAGGTGTGTGCCACCACACCCAGCAAACTCGCCATTCTTTTAATGAGAGAAGGAGAGACATGACACACCAGGGCATCCAGCCACTGTAATCGAACTTTAGAAACGTGTGTCCCTTTGTGCACATGTGCGACCTTGTGCACTTGTGTCTGGCTTATATGGGACCTGGAGAGTAGAACATGGGTCCTCAGGCTTTGCAGGCAAGTGCTTTAATTGCTAAACCATCCCTCCAGCCCGATTTGCCTTTTTTTGTTGTTGTTTGTTTTTTCGAGGTAAGGTCTCATCTAGCCCAGGCTGTCCTGGAATTCACTATGTAGTCTCATGGTGATTCTCCTACCTCTGCCTCCCCAGTGCTGGGATTAAAGGTATGTGCCACCACTCCCAGGTTGATTTGCCATTTTTGATGGTGACAATGGTCACTGGTGGAGGCTTGTGATGGGCAGATTCTCCACTGAGAAGTCACATCTGCCCCTGAAGTCACTGTGTGTGGATGGTGCCTTGAGAGGCTATAGAGAGAGGGGTTGTGGAGGGGAAGGGGCACCAATGTCTGATGGGAATGGAGTTTCAGGTTTGCAAGTTGAGCAGTTTGTTTTTTTTCTAAAACTTTTATTTTTATTATTTATTTGAGAGAGAGAGAGAGACAGAGAGAGGGAGAGAGATTGGGTGTTCCAGGGCCTCTAGCCACTGCAAACAAACTCCAGATGCATGTGCCCCTTGTGCATCTGGCTTACGTGGGTCCTGGAGAATCAAACCGGTATCCTTTGGCTTTGCAGGCAAACGCCTTAACCGCTAAGCCATCCCTCCAGCCCCAAGTTGAGCAGTTCTGAAGATAGGTGCTGTGATTGCTCCTTGACACACGAATGTATTAGTGCCACATAAATGTGCACTCAAGTGGTTAAAATGGTTCATTTTATGTTGTATACATCAAACAATAATTGAAAAGAAAAGAAGAGAAGCTGAGGGGCGCACACCTTTAATCCCAGCACTCGGGAGGCAGAGGGAGGAGGATCGCTGGGTTCGAGGCCATCCTGAGACTACATAGTGAATTCCTGGTCAGCCTGGGCTACAATGAAACCCTACCTCAAAAAAACCAAAACTAAAAACAAAAACAAAAACAACCAAGGGGAGAAAAGGGACAGGAAAGGAGTACCCTGTGGGGGACTTCTGAGATCTCTCCACCCTCTTAGTTCACCACGCTCACGTCTGCGAGGCGTATGCAGGAGGAGTGACTGATGGAGACAAATCCAGGGTGTCTCCTTCCAGCTCCCCTCCCTCCCAGAGCCAGAGCTTTTTTTTTTTTATTTTTATTTTATTTTTTTTTTTTGGTTTTTCGAGGTAGGGTCTCACTCTAGCCCAGGCAGACCTGGAATTCACTATGGAGTCTCAGGGTGGTCCTTGAACTCAAGACGATCCTCCTACCTCTGCCTCCCGAGTGCTGGGATTAAAGGCGTGCGCCACCACACCCTGCTTCCAGAGCCAGATCTTTGTCATGAAGACAAAGGAGACATGTAGCCACCATACGCCAGGCTGGGCATGCTGAGGTCACAGCAGGAAAATGGAGCCGGTGGCTCATCTCCACAACCAACCCTACTGAGTTACTGGTACCTGGAAGGTGGCCACCATGCCTCCCTGACAACTGTGCCTCGGGGTCCCCATGAAGCAGCTGTGTGAGGGGATCGAGGCCAGGATCCAGACAAAGGGGGGGACCCACACTCACTTGGCATAGGCTTTCTCCAGCAAGGCGCTCCAGAACTCATTGTGGTCGGCTGAGTGGAGGAAGACCAGCCGGTCCCTGAAGGTGGGCAGGCGGTCATCGATCACCACATCCAGCCATTCGCTGTGCTGCCAGAACTAGTGCCCAGGGTGACAGGGAAGACAGGTAGTGAGTGACACAGGTGTGGGCCTGTTAGCAAACGTCCTCCCTGTTGCTCTTCCCTCTGAGCAAACTGTCATCCTGAGGAAAACCCCTCCTGGGTACCATGTGGGCCACCTAGGTACCATTGTTGGGCTGCCCGGGTACTGCAGTGGAGCTTCCTGGCATTGTCTACTCAGCCATGTGCTGGGCCATCACCCACCACAGACATCAGCTCCAAGATTCGCTGTCACCATGGAAACGGAGTTAGGGGAGCAGAGTCACACATGGGCTTTCCTGGGCTCTGAGCCCATGCGTCTTCTGCCCAGAAGTCAGCTTAGGTGGGGAGGGAACACTGGGTGCAGACGTGGTCAGTTTGTACCCAGCCCAGACTTCGCACTCTCTTCCCAGTTTTAGCATCTCACTGTGTCCCAAGTTCCTCTGCTTTAGTTCTCACACCCGGAAGTGGAACCACAAGATTAATGCATCGGACTTGGCTTTCCTGTGGACGAGGCGTGAAGAGAGGGTGGCAAGGGGAACCCTGGGTTTGCATGGGTTTGGGTGTGTGCACGCGTGAGCATATGAATGTATGAGTGTGTGCATGTGAATGCATGCCTATGCACATGAGTGTGTATGGATGGTTGAGCACATGTATGTTCACCTATGTGGGGATGTGCTCATGTGTGTATGAATGCATGCACATGCACATGTGTGTGTATGTATGGGTGAGTACATGTCTGTGTGCCTGTGTGGGGGTGTGTTCGCTTGTGAATGTGCATGTATACATGAACGCATGCATGTGTGACTACACATGAGGGTGGACCTGTAAGTAGAGATGCATACATGTATGTGTGCACACGTGTTAGAGTATTATGCATTCAAGTGTAGATGAATGCACATGTGTGTGAGCATGTCCATGCGTGTACATTGTGCTTACTTGTATACTACATGTGTGCAAGTGTGTGTTTACCTGGGTGGAGGAGAGGTGGGTGGGGATGTGAGAGGCCTGGAAACAGACCCCACGACAAGCTTTGTCCCTCAGCCCAGCCATGGACCACGTGGGCTCTTGCTGGTGTCTCTATTTTTTTAAAATATTTATTTGAGAGAGAGGGAGGGAAGGAGAGAGAGAGAATGGGCGCGCCTGGGCCTCTAGCCACTGTAAATGAACTTCAGACGTGTGCGCCCCTTGGACATCTGGCTTTATGTGGGAATCAAACCTGGGTCAATAGGTTTTGCAGGCAAGCACCTTAACCGCTAAGACATCTCTCTCTCCAGTACTGCTGTTTCATATTTTAAATTTTCTCAGGGTCTCTCCAACAACTATACTTCCTCAGTACACAGAGCACTCTGATTCTAAGAAATAATTGGCCCCAAGAGGAATACTCATTTCAGTCGGGAGACTCCAAACAAGAAGCCCTTGACACGTGGCCTCCGAGGACCGTCCGCACCAGGCCTCTCCTGCTGCCCCGTGCCTCTGAGTGTCCATCCAGGACAAGAATGCTATCTGTGTGGCTTGGCACCGTGCTCACTCACTCCGTTATACATCTTCCAGGGCTATGACAGCACAAAGGCGCCCATGGCATCTCATGGGGCCCTAGTGCAGAGTCGCCTCTTACCTGGAAATGGAATATCCCGGCATAGCCGGGGCCGAAGCCTTGGTCCTGGGGGACCACCCTGGCCAGAGCTTTCTCATTGAGTGTGAGGGAGGCAATGGCTGCCAGCAGCCAGCAGTCCCCTGCCAAACGAAGATCAAACAGGAAATGCTTTTCATCACGGACCCTCAGATACCAGGAAAAGGCCATGTGAGGGAGGTGTGAGGGCTCCAGCCTGGCCACATCTTCTCTGTCTCAACAAGTATCTCCATCCTCTCTGCCCTATCCTGGGGGCTGTTGCAGGATTTGCCAACTTGAGCTTGAGACCCAGGTTCCGTCATGCCTCCTCCCCGCCAGGGGACCAAGGCTGTGCACGTGTGCATATCCACATGGGTCGTGATGGGGTCATGGGAGCCAGACCTGCTACACTGACGGGGGCAGGACCTCAAGAAGGGAACAGCGGTGCCTGGCACATTCCCGAGCCACTGCCTCTTCTAGCCTAGGCTTGGGTCAGTTAAAAGTGACTGAGGTTCTGTGGTGGCTCCTTCCTTCCTTCTTTCCTTCCCGCCCTCCTTCATTGCTTTCTTTGTTCCTTCCTTCTTTCCTTCCTTTCTTCCTTCCCTCCCTCTCTTCCTTTCTTTCTTTCTTTCATCTTCCTTCCTCCCCACTCTCTTTCTAACGTACTTCCCTTAAAAAATATTTTATTTACTTATTAGCAAGAAGATGGGGGAGGGGATAAATAGGAACACCAGGGCCTCTTGTCACTGCAAACAAACTCCAGACACATGCACCATTTTGTATATCTGGCTTTACATAGGAACTGGGGAATCAAACCCAGGCCTTCAGACTTTGCAAGCAAGGGCCCTTAACCTTAATCTCTCCAGCCCTTTCTCCTTTTTTTTTCAAGACAGGGTCTTGGGATGGAGAGATGGTTTAGCAATTAAGGCACTTGCCTGAAAAGCCTAAGGACCCATTTTCCACTCCCCAGATCCCATGTAAGCCTGACACATAAGGTGATGCATGCGCAAGGCCACGCATGCACACAAGGTGGCGCTCATGTCTAGAGTTCGATTGCAGTGGCTGCAGGTCATGTCACTCGACAACAGAACAAATTGATGTTGTCCCTGTTGGGCCTGGATGGCTGGACCTGAGGAGGTGACCTCTGAAGGTCAGTCTGTTGCATACCAGCAGGTCTTATTGTGAGGTGTCAACATTTTCTTCATTTTGTCCTTACTTATACATTGGTCGTGTACATTTGGGTATAATAAAAATGTGACAAAATAATACGTAGGACCAACCATCCCCCAAAGTCAAAATAAGGTTGCAATTCCAACACATGTTCATGGCAGTGGGAAATCTGAGCTGAAAACAAAGGGCCAGTGCAATGCAGGGCTGGAGAGGGACCAAGAAGGGGGTGGTGGGGCTGCAGTGGCAGTGGGGCTCCCCCCACCCCGAGTCTGACTTCAGGAAAGGAAGGCCATCTGGATGCAACTTTTTTGTTGTTGTTTTTCGAGGTAGGGTCTCACTATAGCTCATACTGACCTGGAATTCACTATGTAGTCTCAGGGTGGCCGCGAACTCACAGAGATCCTCCTATCTCTGCCTCCCAAGTGCTGGGATTAAAGGCGTGTGCCACCACGCCCAGCTCTGAATACAACTTTTTGATAAGTCCAAGTTATATCTATGATGTGTAACTCTGTCTACATTTACCATCCTTATAGAGTTGAGATGAATGATAGGTAGAAAGAAAGGGAGGGGATGGCTCAGATAACCCTAAGTCATTCATCATCCGTCTATCATGTTTCTACCCATCTATCCATCCATCATCCCTTCACCCCTTATTATCTGACTATTCTCTCTCTGTCTTCTCTTAGTGATGTTTTCAGTCTGGGAAGCTCCCTGGCCTGGAGATTCAGTATGAGGGCAGCTCAGGTTCTCATCGTGAGATTCTGGATGGCTTTCTCTACCCAGGGGACAACTATGGCACCTGGGCTCCGAGGTCAGGCCTACACAAGCTGCCCATGTTTCTCTCTTCAGTTAATTCTACTGGTACATTTCAAGAAGGGTCTCTGTCTGTCTGTCTGTCTCACAATAGCTCAGGCTGACCTGAAATTTACTCTGTAGCACAGGCTAGCCTTGAACACTTGGTGATCTTCCTACCTTAGCCTCTACAGTGCTGGGATTAAAGGCATCTGCCACCACATCTAGCTTTCTCTCTCTCTCTTTTCTTTATTGAAGCAATAAATTTTGTACTAAATCCTGAAGTACAGGACTGGTTGAACTACTGTGGGATATACCTGGGTCCCTCACAGGGGGAGACAGAGGGACAGTGTGGTGTGCTGTTTAGGAGCAGGGTGTCTATAGCCAGACCACCAACCTTGAACTCTGCCTGTCACTCATGACATTAAACCATTGCTTAGCTCTCCTTTTCCTCAGTTTCCTCAACTACAACATTGGAAGGTGGGAAGAGGATCTGAGGGGGCATTCTTAGGGGGGTACCCTGAAGGTGAACAGGTTCTCAGTGCAGGGGTCAGGAGCCACTGAGTCAAAGCTACTTGGAAGGGAGCCCCTGCTCTTCAGGAATCCCCAGATTGACCTAGGGCCCAGACACATTGTCCCCAGAGAAGCAGCAGCAGGGCAAGGGGGATCATGGAGGGCAGTTGCAGACTGGGTAGGGAACAGATGGGGTGATGGCCTTGTCCTCAGCCCTGTGCCCCAATCCTAGGGGTGGAGGAGGGTCTGTACTTCTCTTGCTGTGCTAGCACACAGAGTGTCCTGTGGGCCACTGCCTTAGCAGCCCCACCCCGTCTCCACTTACCTAGCTCCCCCTGGCAAATGTCGGTCCTGGTGGCTCCTCCAAGAATGAATTCCGGATTTTCCATGATTTCCTGGAGGAATAATCATCGTCAGGCTGAGGCCCGCAGCATAGTCGTCATATAAGGAAGCAGAGTAAGACACCCCATGTTAGAGAGAAGGGCTCTCTCATGCATCTGATGGTTCCTCGCTGAGTGCGAGGATGAGGGGAAAGGCTTCTGGGCAACATGCTCTGACTTTCCTAGGCTTGGCCTGGTCCATCCACATCCTACTCCAGGACACAGCTAGACCCCAACAATATCCTATGCCACACTCACACCAAGCCTGGCCATGAAGTGACTGTCAGCCATGCACTGAGCCTCCTGACTCCCATGCCCAGCCAGGTACAGGCAGGATGTTCACAGCTCCCCAAAATGAAGGCTTTAGGCTTCAGTTTCCTCACCACAAAGTGAACAAATGGCCCTGCACCAGCAAACACTTTCATTTTTTAGCATTCGGGGTCTCTCTCTAGGAAACAGAAGGATTTTTCTGGGAAGTAAATGCAGGCAGAGGGTCAGTCTTGCTCACACACAGGTGAAGGCAGGCTTGGTCTAGAACAAAGTCCCTAGCAGACCAGAATACAGAACACCAGGAGATGGAATGTAAGGAATGCAAGGAAGGTTCAACCCCAGCTGGGAAGGCCAGTGTGGAGGGGCATCTTTGCAAGGGGCATGAGGCAAGCACTATGGAGGGGTCATGCATCGGGACCCTGGACTGTGGATCAATGCTTCCCCAGTATTGAGCAGCTCTGGGTGAATAGCTTTCAGGGCAGAGGGCCAGGACCCAAAGTTACCATGGGTCCCAGTAGTCCTTCTTCCAGAGTGCCTATAAGCTCCGTAGAAACAGGACCTAGTACAGATAGGAAGCTGGACTTCAGAGTGAAGAGAGCAAGGCAGGAGGCCACAGTAAAATATCTGAGACAAAGCTTTGTTGGCCTGTGCTCAGCTATTGTCTTAGAGGCAGGTTGAGCACCTCTTTTGGGTTGGGAGAAGGTATAAGCAACTCCCAGAGAAATATGGTGGCTTTACCACAGGAGGCTGTGGAGGAGGAATCACACACTGAAAGGAGATGGCTGGGAATATCCCAGAGTCTTGGTGAGTGGCTCACTGAAGCTACACATGTATGTACGCAGAGCCACCTATGTGCACCACACACATATATAAACATTTATACAGAAGTACACATGCACACATACACACAAATGCACATCTGTGCTCACATACAAACATTCACAGAGACACATAAAAAGCAACCTGTGCATGCACAGCACTCACAAACACACATATGCACATAGACCCACACATTCGCAATGTGAATACCCACATATATGTGTATACATGCCCACACAGACATACACAGATATCTCTGTGTGTGTGCGCACATGCACAATCTAATGCATACACATGTGTGTGTCCACACACTCATGAACTGTACAGTGTCCAGGATAGGAAACAGCAGTAAGGACCTCACTGCTTCATAAATGACAGCATCTGATGAGCCCAGGCATCCTGTGTAGATTCGTTACATCACTTCAATGACAGGCAACAGTGAGCTCACTGCTACTTGTAAGATTCAAAGCTACTGATGACAAAGATGCTGGTAGCAACAGTGTCATTTCCTGAACACGCCTGTGTGCCAGGCACTAGATCTGCCTCAGTCATTCCCAGGTGAGGAGACTGAGGGCTTTCCTTGCCCCCCACCCCACCCCGTGCACTGCCACTCCTTGCACACACACCACCTGTCCCTGTGAGAGCTACTCCTAAGCGGGTTCCCACCCAGAGGGTGCAGCCCCAAGGCTCCAGGTCAGAGGGAGGGCCCTGACTAACCAGGCACTGCAAATATTGACCTTGTGTTCCAGGCACAAGCTGGGACCTCCTGAGGACATCACCTGCAACCTGTTGGGGGGTGGGGTGACACCAACCTGGTCCCCCTTGGGAGTGTGGTGCGTGGCTCTGGGAGAGCAGCCCAGCTTGACTGTGACCTAGCCACCACACACTTAATGGGAACTTGCTCAAACATCCATGTGCACGGCCACTCCTTGGCTCTGGGCCAGAAGCCAGCCAACCTCATCAGGTCACACACAGCTCCCAAGTACCCCACCATGCTGGCTGGTTTGCTCTTGGGTTCTTTCTTAAAATTTTTAATTTAATTTATTTATTTGAGAGAGTGAGAGAGAGAGAGAGAGAGAGAGAGAGAGAGAGAGAATAGGCACACCAGGGCCCCAGCCACTGCAAATGAACTCCAGATGCATGCGTCCCCCTGTGCATATGGCTGATGTGGGTCCTGGGAAATCAAACCGAGGTCCTTTGGCTTTTGTAGGCAAATGCCTTAACTGCGAAGCCATCTCTCCAGCCCCTGCCCTTGGGTTCTGATGCAACTTGTCACTAGGGATTTGTCTGTAGGCTAGAGCTCTGACCTGCTCACAGCCTGTAGACAAGACCCTCTCTCCATTACTGTCCAGCCTCAATGGGGCTCAGGAAGATGGAGGCAAAAGACAGCCTGAGGGTGTCCCAACTGCCTCTGCAGTTATACTACAGAGCCTCCTATGGTAGAGTGACAGGAAAGTGTGCCACAGTGGGCTTGTATGCAACTGGCTCTCCCCTCCCTGCTCTCCAGAGCTCACTCACTATCCTCCCGAGGGCCATTGACGCACCCTGTGTCCCCATCTTCCTCACATCACTCACCCCTGGCCGTTTCCACACAAAGGGGACCTGAGGCCTCTCGCTGAAGAACAGGGAAGTGTTGCAGGCAGGGAAGTCTGTGTCCTCAAACAGAGTGCCTCTCTGCAGGCAGTTTTGCCTCAGCTGCTCAAAGCTATGGCCTGAGGAGTGGATGGTCCGAGCATCCCTGGGGACTGGGTGCGGCTGGGGCCCCAGGGCTCTGTGGAGGTAAGGCATGGCTGCTCCTTGTCAGACCAGGACGGGTTGTGGTGGGTAAGCTATGTGTGCTGGTCAGCAAGGTGTAACCCAGAGGTCCTGGCCTCCGCCTGCTTGCTGGTACCTCCCTTGAGACAAGATGGGGCCCGCCTGCATGGCAAACACAGGGCGAACCCTCAACTGCTCAGCCAGAGGCAGCTCTGGGAGCATAAGTGCCCCTGCTTGACACTCTGGGGAGCCTCAGAGAGACAGGGAGGGTAGTTTCATGGAGAAGGAAGCAAGAAGCCAAACTGCTTCAGGAGGTGGCTGTGAGGTCTGGAGCTGTCATCCATGCGCAGGGCCACTCCTTGGCTCTGTCCAAGGACAGAATGATGGCAGGCTTTGGGGCTGGAGTGAGCTTAGTGAATCATGGTGACATGTTGCCAGCGAGCACCCTCCTCACATGCTCAGCCCTATCCTGACTTACAACGGGGCTTGGCGACTTCATCTGCCAAGGGCACTGGGCTCTGTGGGGGGCACCGTCTGTGTCACAGACAGTTTGCCTCAGAGCCAAAGCAGCCATATGGACCCAAGGACAAAGCTGTGTCCTTATAAGAGCAGGGACTCCAGTCTGGCCCCGCAGGCCCCTCAGACAGGTGAGTTCAGAGGACGGCAGCTGCATCTCGCCTCCAGACCTCACCCTCGGAAGGTTTCTTACCACAGCAAACCCTCCGCCAGAATCTTGCAGGATCTGGTGACTTGAGCCAAACTTCTGGGCATCTCAGGCATGGTCTGATCCGGCCTCTCTTCTTGGAACCAGGGTGGTGGTCGTGCGTGGCTGGCAGAACGAGTCTTTGACCTATAATAGGGTCTCTAGGCACAAAGGAGACACAGGGAAGTGCTTGACAGCTGGCTAAGGTGAGCTCAGCCCCAGTCCTCACAGTGCTCTCAAGGAGTCCTGTCGAACTGATTTGAAGAAACAGGGCTGGGAAAGTAGCTCAGTTGGCGGAGTGTCTGCCCAGCATGCATGAAGCCTGCGCCAATCCCCAGCCCTGCACAAACCAGGTGTGGTCACACATGCCTATGGTCCCAGAGCTTGAGGGTTGGAGACAGGAGGATCTGTCAAGTTCAAGGTCATGCTTGGCTATGCAGCCTGGGCCACAGACCCTGTAAAAGAAGAGAATGAAGGAAAGAAGAAAGGATGGAAGGGATGGAGGAAGGAAAGAAGGAGGAAGGGGGCTGGAGAGATGGATTAGTGGTTAAGGCGCATGCCTGCGTAGCCTAAGGACCCAGGTTTGATACTCCAGGTCCCACGTAAGCCAGATGCACATGGTGGAGTTCATTTGCAGTGGCTAGAGGCCCTGGAACGCCCATTCTCATTCCCTTTCTCTCTGTTTCTAATAAATGAATAAAAACGTATCTTTAAAAAAGCATTTTAAAGAAAGAAGAAGGAAGGGGCTGGAAAGATGGCTTAGTGGTTAGGCGCTTGCCTACAAAGCCTAAGTACACAGATTTCACTCTCCAGATCCCACATTAGCCAGATGCACAAAGGTGAGGCAAGTGCAAGGTTTCACATGCCCACTAGGTGGCACAAGCATATGGGCTTTGATTGCAGTAGCTGGGGCCCTGATGCACCAATTCTCTGTGTGTGTGTGTGTCTCTCTCTAAAACAAAACAAAAAATTAAAAAAAGACGGAGGAAGGAAGAGGCACTTGTACAACTCTACCCTATCTGAATTTAATGGCCAAGTTCTCCAGAGTGGGTCCCTTATAACCACTCAACAAGGATGGCATTTTGGTGTGCTTTATTGAACTGTGGCAAATGAGCAGCTTTTGGCGTGCAACTCTATTACTGAGTAAGAAAAATCTGTCTCATAGCCAAGGGCCATAGCCAAGGCTTCCTTCTGGCATTAGCAATCGTTTCGGGTGATGGTCATCGTACTGAAGCGAGGTGGTGCAGAGCGACAAGGGGTGATGGTGGATGGAGGCAGTCCTAGAGATACCTCCAGGGCGACCTTTCAGCCCAGGTACCAAAGATGGCGCTTCATGGAAGGGGCAGCAAGTCCCCCTCTATGGGAAGAAGTTGATCTCCGTGTTTGCGGGACTGAACTGAGCTCAGTGTCAGATCCTAGAGGGAAATGTGGCCCAACGAGAGAGAGGAGGCAGGAGGTGTGAATAATGGCTCACAGACAGCATGGGGCTGCATGGGCTGGGTCAGGGCACTCTCCTGGAGGGCCTGTGGCAAGGGTTGGAGAGAGAAAAGAACCCAGTGTGTGTGGTGGTGTGGGTCTGCGGGGTGGAGGGGTTGGACGAAGCCCTGGTGATGGTCTGAGGCATTCAGGCATCTGGCCAACAGAGGGCACTGTTGGGACTGGAACGGAAGACAAGCTTGACTCCCGCCAGGAAATTCTGTCCCCAGCAGTGGAGAAAAGCCTGTTTTTACCAAGGGGACACTGACTAAGTGATCCCTTAAGGACCAGCCTGACGGAAAGAAGCCTGACAGCCACACGGACTGTGCCTGGGAAGGGCGCGCTCTCCCCTCCGACTGCGGGAGGAGGCTCGGTGCCTCCGAGCCTGGCCCCCCTTCTCCTGCAAGAGACCAGGACATGAGGCCCGTGTCCACTGCCACCGAGTCTCCTGAGATGGCCCAGGATCATGAAGGTCGTTCTTTTTTTTGTTTGTTTTTTGTTTTTTTGTTTTTCTAGGTAGGGTCTCACTCTAGTGCAGGCTGACCTGGAATTCATTATGTAATCTCAGGGTGGCCTTGAACTCAAGGTGATCCTCCTGCCTCTGCCTCCCAAGTGCTGAGATTAAAGGCGTGCGCCACCACGCCCGGCTATGAAGGTCATTCTTGGTTCTAACAGCTGGACAGGCCTCAAGAGGAGAAGGGACCTGTGATGACAGATTGTCCAGGGTCATCCCTCTGAGGAACAGGGTAAAGCAGCTTTTCCCCCATCCTCAACTGAGAGAACTGAGCCTCTGGCTTTTAGAAAGTACTTGTCCTGCATCTACCAGAGTGGACAACACTGTCTGGAGCTGGGGGAGGGTGACGCGGGAGGCCATTATCCCTGTTCTGGCTTGAGTATGGATGGAAGTGTGTTGGGGGGTGGGGAGCAAAGGATGCGGTGAGGAGGGGCTTGCACCAGGCCCAGTGGTCAGGTCACCTTTGTCTTTCAATGCTGTGATCTTAATACTTAACCAGTCCAGTGTGCTCAACTTCTGTCCCTAATCTACTGGGAAATGTGTGTTGGAAGACCTTTTGCAAGTTAGAGCAGCCCAGCTCACTATAACTACGTTGCTCCAGCCAGTGTGGTGGCGCACGCCTTTAATCACAGCACTCGGGAGGCAGAGGTAGGAGCATCACTGTGAGTTTGAGGCCAGCCTGAGACTACACGGTGAATTCCAGGTCAGCCTGGGCTAGAGTGAGACCCTACCTCGAAAAACCAAAACAAACAAAACCCCAAAACAACTACATTGCTGCAATCTTCCCTCCTTCCTTTCCCTTCTTCCAATTCTTTTTTTTTTTTTTTTTTTTTGGCTTTTTTGATGTTGGGCCTCACTCTAGCTCAGACTGACCTGGAATTCACTATGTAGTCTCAGGGTGACCTCAAACTCACAGTGATCCTCCTACCTCTGCCTCCCAAGTGCTGGGATTAAAGGTGTGCGCCACCATGCCTGGCTCTGATTCTTTTCTTTATAATCAAATAAACATAGCAAAGTTTTCTATATTTGCCATTTCCAAGTGTCTGGTTCAGTGCCATAAAATACACACAATTTCATGTAACTATTATTACTGTTCATTTCTAGAACTTTCTCATCACCCCAAACAGAAATTCAAACAATTGAGGCAATGAAGATAGTGTTGCCCCCGAGGGTCCCTGTCCACGTAGCCACATGGGAGAAGACGTTCTCCTTCTTTTTGTTCCTCCTCTTCCTTCTTAGTGAGACATGGTCTCATGTAGCTCAGGTTGGCCTTGAACTCACCATGTCACTGAGGAAGACCTTAAACTTCCACCCTTCTGCTTCCACTTCCCAAGGGCTGAGATTTCAGGCACACGCTACCATGCCCCCGCTTTTTTGTTTGTTTGTTTTTTGAGGTAGGGTCTCACTCTAGCCCAGGCTGACTTGGATTCACTATGTAGTCTCAGGGTGGCCTTGAACTCAAGGCGATCCCCCTACCTTTGCCTCCCAAGTGCTGGGATTAAAGGCGTGTGCCACCACTCCCAGCATGCCCAGGTTTTATGTGGTGCTAGAGATCAAACCCAGGGCCTTGTGCATACTGGGCAAGCACTTTACCCACTAAGCTACAACCTCAACCCAGCCCCAGGCTTTTGTTTTGTCTGCCAGATAGTGCCTCCACCCACCTCGGCCTGCAGCATGACATCTCGGGTCATGTCCTCTGTCCATACAGCTGGACTACGAACCCCTGACCATGTCCAAGGCTGCCGGTCCTTCTTATCACTCAGATTAGCACGGGTGCCATCCTGGCTACTTCCCACACCAGTGCCCAGCCAGGGGAGCTATCTAGCTTATGCACACTGGCAGCACACCCCAGACATAGCCAAGAAGCCACAGGAGCCTCTGCCTTTGCTGGCACTCCTCTGGGAATGGCCCGTGCGCCCCCCGACCCCCCGCCCTTGTTTTGTTTTTCTCACATAGAGGCTTGATGTGTAGCCCAGACTGGTCTTGAACTCTAAGTGATCCTCCTGCCTCATCCTCCTGAGTGCTGCTGTGACAAGTTCGTGGCCCCATGCCCAGCGTCCACTCTGTCCTGCTCTCCCCCCTCTTGCTTGCCTGTGGAGAGAAGACACTAATATTTGTCTTTCCAAATTTCTTTGCTAGTTTTCCACAGAAAAAAGAATGGATCATTGAATAAATATTATTCCAGAGTTCCGTTTTCGTAAGAGACAGCCTGTCAGGTGGGGGACAGCCCTTCTACCATCACAACAGCCCGAGGGGCTCCGGGGGGAAGACAGTGATGACATTTTTCCATTGGGATGGCCGTGGCTTATCTAAACTCATTGAGCCGCAGCAGAAGTGTCCTCCAATAGACTTTCCCAGCACCGACGCCAATGCAAACACGGAGTTTGGACCAGGACACATGGCTATGAGCGATGCGTGCTAATAAACCAAAGTGGGGAAATGGGATTTAGAAACAGGCCTTTGTCTGCTGGCGTGGACCTCACTGTGCTGCCCTGGGAATAGCACCAGACAGCCCACAGGGAAGAGAGTGCAGGAGGGAGAGGGGAGAGAAGGCGGAGAGAAAAAGAGTACATCTGATCACAATGCCATCCCAAGTGGAAATCCAGCACAGACAACAGCTAGATCCTTGTGTCACAAACCTCCTCACCAGCTAAACATCACCTTTAAGATTACTCTTGAGGGCTGAAGAGATGGCTCAGTTGACAAAGCGCTTGCCTCAAAAACATGAGGAACATGGTGACACACGGCTTTAATCCCAGCACTCAAGAGAGACAGAAGCAGGGGGATTGCTGTGAGTTCAAGGCCAGCCTGGGCTACAGTGAGACCCTACCTCAAAAAAAGAAAAGCCAGGTGTGGTGGCTCACGCCTTTAATCCCAGTACTCAGGAGACAGAGATAGGAGGATTGCTGTGGGTTCAAGGCCACCCTGAGACTACATAGTGAATTCCAGGACAGCCTAGGCTACAATGAGACCCTACCTTGAAACAACAACAACAACAACAAAAAGCATGAGGACCTGAGTTCTTTAGAATCCGTGATGTAAATGTGCTAGTGTGATGGTTTTCACTTCTAATCCCAGTGCGGGGGAGGTGGGGGCAGCAGGATCCCCGGGATTTGCTGACAGGTAGTGCAGACTGATTGGTGAGCTCTAGGCCAAGGACAGACCGTGCGGCCCATGTTCCTGAGGATGACATGGAAGTGATCTGGTCTCCACAGGCATGTTCACTGCAGCAACTTTGGCAGCTGTGAAGGAGGGGACACAGTGTGTCCACCTAGGTCTGGACGAATTAAGAAGGTGTGAGATAATTAAGAGGCTGGAGAGATAGCTTTGAGGTTAAAGGTGCTTTCTCGCACAGCCTAATGGCCTGAGTCTAAGGCCTGAGCACCCACGTATAGCCAGATGCACAAAGTGGTGTGTGTGTCTGGAGTTCATTTGTAATGCCAGAAGCCCAGGAGTGCCCATACTCACTCTATGTTCATAAATAAATAATTAAGGAGCTGGAGAGATGGCTTAGAGGTTAAGTCACTTGCCTGTGAAGCCTAAGGACCCGGGTTCAATTCTTCAGTTTCCTCATAAGCACAAGGTGGCACATGCATCTGGAGTTCATTTGCAGTGGCTGGAGGCCCTGGAGCACCCATTTTCTCTATCTCTTTCTCTCTCCCTCTCTGTCTCAAATAAAAATAAATAAATAATAAATTTAAAAAAATATTTTATTTAGTTATTTATGAGAGAGAGAGACAGAGAGGGAGAGAGTATGGGCACACCAGAGCATCCAGCAGCTGCAAACTCCAGACCCATGTACCACCTTGTGCATCTGGCTTACATGGGCACTGGGGAATTGAACCCGGGTCCTTAGGCTTCACAGGCAAGAGCATTAACCACTAAGCCATCTTTCCAGCTCAATACTATATACATGTATATGTATATATATATATATATATATATATATATATATATGTATGTATTTTAAACAAAGGGATGTGCTACACAACAACCCAGTATCACACTCCTCAGCCTTGAGGAGGAAAAGCCACCACCAGCCATGACGCAGGTGGACCTTATCCTATGGAAACAAGCCTCATGTCACTCAGTGCAGAATCTAGCGGAAGAGAAGTTCCCCACACTCCTATTCTTCCTTGTTGCTTGAACCCCATGAAAATCTTTCCCCTTCAAGGGTAACTCCTCGGAACCTCCCCCCCCCCCAAGAAAAAAACAATGGGCTGCTTCTCTTCACAAGCCCACAGCATTTTGTTCGTGCCTTTCAGTATGGCTGCTCCACCGTGGGAGTTTCTCAGCCTCCTCGGCTGTACCGGAAACTTCCATAAGGTGCCTCCTATTGAGAGTGTCTTCACAGCCCGTCAAAGGCCTTTGTACAGAGCTGCACACTAACGCATTGTGGCTGCTGAGGGCTGTGCGCAGTGAGAGCAAGCTGGCCATGGGCGCTCCTTCCCCTGCACCCGGGGCCCTCTTCCAGCGTATTCTGAGATGCTTAGAAACGCATCACAAGTAGCCTTGGCCGCAAGACCTGCGTAGCTAGCCTCGGTCTGTCACAACCTCGCTGGTCCTGTGACCACGTGAGTAAATGTGTAACTGCTTGCAGCACTCGGCCACCTCTCACAGAACCCGTGGGTCACCGGGACTTCCTGGAAGGGGCCCAGCGGGACATCTTTCTGGCCTTGGTCCATTCTGGCCCAGCTGGGCTTCTGCAGCCCCTAACTTGGATCCTCCCCCAGGCTGTGTACAGAGCTGCCTGGGAACAGATCCGTCTCCACCCCTTGGGTACAAATAGGCCTGCTGCCTGGCCAGGGGACAGCCTTGTTCACCCCGGCTAACGTCGAAGGTAAGCAGAGCCCTTCTAGATCCTTCCTGCTCTCTCCCATGCCTCCTGTGGGCAGTAGCTGAGCTGGGGTTGGGAGAGGCCAGGGAGGCAGAACTGGAAGGCGCTGGCTGAGTGGCCTTTTTTTGGGAGCAAAGAGCTGGTGGTGGCCAGAGAGTAGTTAGGTGGTAGGGGACATGGTCACTCGCTGATTCTCTTTTGCTACGAAGCCAGGGGTCCCTGTGGGCTGCCCTCCACTTACCACACCCTGGGGCTCACTGGCAAGGCTTGTCTTCAGCCAGCCCGGGGAACTGGGGCCTTCCTCCTCCGCTGAGCCCAGCTAGGGTCTCAGAGGCAGATGGACTGGCCCAGGGCTAGCGCCAGGCTGGCCAGCCGTCCACTGCGCCTCTTCCAGTGCCAGGGAAAAACAGAGCTTGTGGTTGCGGCTGTGAGCAGCAGGTGGAGTGGTCAGAGGCCTCACTGGGCGCAAGGGACTGTGGTGGCTTTCCTGTTTTGGTTTAAGGCCTGGGTCTGTGTCACAGGGCTCCTTACTGTGTCCTTCAGAACCTGGACTTGCCCCCCTGTAAACCAGGCCTCCTCATGATGGCCCGGGCTCTTTGGCTGGGCATAAGTCAGGGGAACCAAGCAGCATGGAAGTGCTTTGCCAAAGTCAGGCTGTGCCAAAACAAACAACACAGTTCCTCATTTTTCCCAACAGGCAACGTAGGCTGTGCTTAAGCACTACCCACGGAATCAGGTTTGGATCTGAGTCGTAGGCGTGGGACTTGGAGTGAGTCTCCAGACCTCTCTGTTCCTCTGCATTAATGACTCCATCCAACAGCATCTTGCTGAAGATGTGTCATGTCCCAGGACTATCTTAGGGGTGTAGGCCTGTGAACCAAAGAGCTTTTGTGGGGCTCAAGTTTACATGGGAGGAGACGGATGAGCGTGGCACTTTCATGAATGCTCTACAGAGTGCAGGCTGCTCCTGCAGGCCAGTGCCAGCTGGGCAGGAAATGAGCAAGGAGTCACCAAGGCTGAGGCAGGCAGGGCCTGGGAGAGGTGGGACAGTGACATAGAACAGAGCCAAGAGGGCACCTTGCTAGCAGCAGGCAGCATAGCTGTGAGCTTCTATTATGGTGCCACAAAATGAGATATAGGGATGGAGAAATGGCTCAGTGGTTAAGGCACTTGCCTGCAAAGCTGAACGACCTGAGTTTGATTCTCCAGTGTCCACATAAAGCCAGATGCACAAAGTGGTGCAGGTAGCTGGAGTTTGTTTGCGATGGCAAAGGCCCTGGTTCTCTCTCTCTCCTAGCAAATAAAAAAATATTTTAAAATTGAGGTGAAAAGTCAGGCATGGTGGCAGATGCCTTTAATCTCAGCACTTGGGAGGCAGAGGTAGGAGGATTGCCTTGAGTTTACATAGTGAATTCCAGGTCAGTCTGGGCTAGAGCAAGACCGTACTTGGAAAAGCCACACAAAAAAAATTAAAAAAAAAATGAGGAGAGAATTGGAGAGATGGCTCAGCAGTTAAAGCACTTGCCTGCAGAGCCTAACAACCGAGTTCAAGTCCTTAGTACCCACCTCAGGCCAGATGCACAACGTGGCACACGCGTCTGGGGCATGCACCGTTTGCAGCGTCTGGAGACTCTGGTGTGCCCATTCTGTCTGTCTCTCTTCTATCTCTCTCTGCTTGTAAATAAGTAAATAAAATTCTGTTTTAAAAATAAGGAGATACGGAAGAGGCTGGCTGGGAAGGGCCAGGAGGGCTTGGACCCTGTTTGCTGTGGGGACCTTGCTGTGGGGACCTTGCTGTGGGTTGACTCAGGGTGATCTATATTGGCAGCAGGCCACAGTTGGGAGCAAACAGCCATCTTGGTCTGAGAACAGCTCTGACATGCTTCCTGGGACAGTAGTCCTGACAGTCCCATGGGACAGATGTCATGGCATAATACCTATGACTGTTTACACGCAGGAGCAGCAATGTGGGAGGGGAGGCGTTCACCTGTACGGTGTGTACTGCCCCATCGGCACCTGAGGTGGGTACCGATCCCACCACGCCTCAGTTTACATCAGTGCAAGCAGGCTCAGTCACTCATGTGCATAGGAAAGTCTGCTAGGAACAGGTAGAGCTGTCTGCGCCATTTTCCCATGCCCATAGTAGGCTAAGTCAGATGCATGCGCAGGAGGGCTGGGAGCTGGCAGGTCAGACTCCAAAGGTCCTCTGGCAGTCAGATGACCCGAGCAGAACACAGACAACTTGCAAGTCCACACGGCTGAGGTGGGTCTGCTGACCCTGAGGTAGGAGGCCAATGTGACCTCATAGCTTTGCGACACTATGGTGGAATTCTGAGATCACTGATTTGTAAAGAGGAAAGAGTTGTTTTGACTCATGGTGCTGGAGTTTCCAGGCCATGGTGGAGTGACCCTGTGGCTCTGAGCCCTTGGTGGGGGTGTCCGATGGCAATGAGGGTGCTGGGAGGGACATAGAGTAGAGCAAACTGCTCCCTTCATGGCCAGAAATAAATATATATAGTGTGTGTACACATGTGTGCGAGGGTGTGTGCGCACCTGTGTGCAGTGTGTGCACATGCATGTGGAGGCCTGAGATTGACATCAGATGTCGTTCTCAGTTGCTCTTCCTCTTATTTTTTAAATTTTTATTATTTATTCATTTGTTTATTAGATACAGAAAGAGAGAGATTGAGAGAGAGAGAGAGAGAGAGAGAAAATGGGCCCACCAGGGTCTCTAGCCACTGCAAATGAACTTTGGAAGCATGTGTCACTTTGTGCATCTGGCTTACATGGGTCCTGGAGAACTGAACCTGGGTCCTTAGGCTTTGCAGGCAAGTGCCTTAACCACTAAACCATCTCTCCAGCCCTCCATTTTTTTTTTTTTTTTTTTTTTTTTTTTTTGCTTTTTTTCAAGGTAGGGTCTCACTCTAGCTCAGGCTGACCTGAAATTCACTATGTAGTCTCAGGGTGGCCTTGAACTCTCTGGAGAGTTCTACCTCTGCCTCCCAAGTGCTGGGATTAAAGGAATGTGCCACCACGGTGGCTCCCTCCCTCTTATTTCTCAGACCGCGTTTCTCACTGTATCCAATTCTGTTACTGATTCTGTTAGTTTAGCTAGCCAGCTTGGCTCCGCCTCCCGCCTCCCGAGAGGTAGGATTGCACACATGTATCGCCACGCCTAGCATTAATGTGGGTGCTGGGAATCTGGGCTCGGGTCCTCATGCTTGTGCAGCAAGTTCTTTTTCAACTGAGTCATCTCCTCAGCCTTGGCCTTGCCACTTTCACGTGTGAATTTGGGGAACACTTCTGTCCATGACAAGGGTGTTTTCATTTGGATCATGCCCATGTTGTCCATGGAACTCTGAGCCCATTCTCCTGGCTACTTATGAACATGAGTGGATTCTCCTGGGATGGATGTGAATGGCCACTGAGTAATTACCTGTCACTTTCACAAACGTTCTTCCAGGACCGGAAGTGAGCGTTTGAATCGGAGATGGCTCCCACTGGCGTGGGCCTGAAGGCTGCCTTCTTTTGCTTCCTGGCCTGGGCGAGCCTGGCGGCTGGTGACAGGGTGTACATCCACCCTTTCCACCTACTGTTCTACAGCAAGAGCACCTGCGCCCAGCTGGAGAGTCCCAACACGGAGCTGCCCCCGGAACCAACCTTCACACCTGTGCCCATCCAGGCCAAGACCACCCCGGTGGATGAGGGGACCCTGCGTGACCAGCTGGTGCTGGCTGTGGAGAAGCTGGGGACCGAGGACCGGCTGCGGGCCGCTGAGGTTGCCATGACAGCCAACTTCATGGGCTTCCGCATGTACAAGACGCTGAGCGAGGCGGGAGGCTCGGCCAACGGGGCTGTCCTCTCCCCGCCAGCTCTCTTTGGCACCCTGGTCTCTTTCTACCTGGGTGCCTCAGACCCCACAGCCAGCCAGCTACAGGCACTTCTGGGTGTTCCTGGGAAGGATGGGGCCTGCACCTCTAAGCTGGATGGTCACAAGGTCCTCTCCGCCCTGCGGGCCATCCAGGGCCTGCTGGTCGCCCAGGGGGCCGCTGGCAGCAAAGCGGAGCTGCTGCTGTCTACGGTGGTGGGCCTCTTCGCGGCACCAGGCCTGCGCCTCAAGCAGCCGTTCGTGCAGGGCCTGGCCCCGTTTGCCCCGGCCGTCCTCCCACGGTCTCTGGACTTGTCCACTAGCCCAGGTCTTGCCGCCGAAAAGATCAACAGGTTTATGCAGGCCGTGACCCCGTGGAAGATGAACGCACCCCTGGCAGGAGTCAGGACAGACAGCACACTGCTTTTCAACACCTACGTCCACTTCCAAGGTGAGGCTAACCCTCTGGTCAGCACGAGTCGTGGCTGGTGCTGGGGTGGGGGAGGGTTCTCATTGTGTGGGGGATGGGCAAGGTTGGGGGAGGGTTCTCATTGTGTGGGGGATGGGCAGGGGGTTCTCATTGTGTGGGGGATGGGCAAGGGTGGGGGAGGGTTCTCATTGTGTGGGGGATGGGCAAGGGTGGGGGAGGGTTCTCATTGTGTGGGGGATGGGCAAGGGTGGGGGAGGGTTCTCATTGTGTGGGGGATGGGCAAGGGTGGGGGAGGGTTTCATTGTGTGGGGGATGGGCAGGGGTGGGGAAGATCCTCATTGTGTGGGGGATGGGCAAGGGTGGGGGAGGGTTCTCATTGTGTGGGGGATGGGCAAGGGTGGGGGAGGGTTCTCATTGTGTGGGGGATGGGCAAGGGTGGGGGAGGGTTCTCATTGTGTGGGGGATGGGCAAGGGTGGGGGAGGGTTCTCATTGTGTGGGGGATGGGCAAGGGTGGGGGAGGGTTTCATTGTGTGGGGGATGGGCAGGGGTGGGGAAGATCCTCATTGTGTGGGGGATGGGCAAGGGTGGGGGAGGGTTCTCATTGTGTGGGGGATGGGCAAGGGTGGGGGAGGGTTCTCATTGTGTGGGGGATGGGCAAGGGTGGGGGAGGGTTCTCATTGTGTGGGGGATGGGCAAGGGTGGGGGAGGGTTCTCATTGTGTGGGGGATGGGCAAGGGTGGGGGAGGGTTCTCATTGTGTGGGGGATGGGCAAGGGTGGGGGAGGGTTCTCATTGTGTGGGGGATGGGCAGGGGTGGGGAAGATCCTCATTGTGTGGGGGATGGGCAAGGGTGGGGGAGGGTTCTCATTGTGTGGGGGATGGGCAAGGGTGGGGGAGGGTTCTCATTGTGTGGGGGATGGGCAAGGGTGGGGGAGGGTTCTCATTGTGTGGGGGATGGGCAAGGGTGGGGGAGGGTTCTCATTGTGTGGGGGATGGGCAAGGGTGGGGGAGGGTTCTCATTGTGTGGGGGATGGGCAAGGGTGGGGGAGGGTTCTCATTGTGTGGGGGATGGGCAAGGGTGGGGGAGGGTTCTCATTGTGTGGGGGATGGGCAAGGGTGGGGGAGGGTTCTCATTGTGTGGGGGATGGGCAAGGGTGGGGGAGGGTTCTCATTGTGTGGGGGATGGGCAGGGGTGGGGAAGATCCTCATTGTGTGGGGGATGGGCAAGGGTGGGGGAGGGTTCTCATTGTGTGGGGGATGGGCAAGGGTGGGGGAGGGTTCTCATTGTGTGGGGGATGGGCAAGGGTGGGGGAGGGTTCTCATTGTGTGGGGGATGGGCAAGGGTGGGGGAGGGTTTCATTGTGTGGGGGATGGGCAGGGGTGGGGAAGATCCTCATTGTGTGGGGGATGGGCAAGGGTGGGGGAGGGTTCTCATTGTGTGGGGGATGGGCAAGGGTGGGGGAGGGTTTCATTGTGTGGGGGATGGGCAGGGGTGGGGAAGATCCTCATTGTGTGGGGGATGGGCAAGGGTGGGGGAGGGTTCTCATTGTGTGGGGGATGGGCAAGGGTGGGGGAGGGTTCTCATTGTGTGGGGGATGGGCAAGGGTGGGGGAGGGTTCTCATTGTGTGGGGGATGGGCAAGGGTGGGGGAGGGTTCTCATTGTGTGGGGGATGGGCAAGGGTGGGGGAGGGTTCTCATTGTGTGGGGGATGGGCAAGGGTGGGGGAGGGTTCTCATTGTGTGGGGGATGGGCAAGGGTGGGGGAGGGTTCTCATTGTGTGGGGGATGGGCAAGGGTGGGGGAGGGTTTCATTGTGTGGGGGATGGGCAGGGGTGGGGAAGATCCTCATTGTGTGGGGGATGGGCAAGGGTGGGGGAGGGTTCTCATTGTGTGGGGGATGGGCAAGGGTGGGGGAGGGTTCTCATTGTGTGGGGGATGGGCAAGGGTGGGGGAGGGTTCTCATTGTGTGGGGGATGGGCAAGGGTGGGGGAGGGTTCTCATTGTGTGGGGGATGGGCAAGGGTGGGGGAGGGTTTCATTGTGTGGGGGATGGGCAGGGGTGGGGAAGATCCTCATTGTGTGGGGGATGGGCAAGGGTGGGGGAGGGTTTCATTG
Source organism: Dipus sagitta (assembly GCA_036346955.1). NCBI lineage: Eukaryota > Metazoa > Chordata > Mammalia > Rodentia > Dipodidae > Dipus > Dipus sagitta. Next base: position 172,467,613 of record CM070773.1, read on the forward strand.
TGTGGGGGATGGGCAGGGGTGGGGAAGATCCTCATTGTGTGGGGGATGGGCAAGGGTGGGGGAGGGTTTCATTGTGTGGGGGATGGGCAGGGGTGGGGAAGATCCTCATTGTGTGGGGGATGGGCAAGGGTGGGGGAGGGTTTCATTGTGTGGGGGATGGGCAGGGGTGGGGAAGATTCTCATTGTGTGGGGGATGGGCAAGGGTGGGGGAGGGTTCTCATTGTGTGGGGGATGGGCAAGGGTGGGGGAGGGTTTCATTGTGTGGGGGATGGGCAGGGGTGGGGAAGATCCTCATTGTGTGGGGGATGGGCAAGGGTGGGGGAGGGTTCTCATTGTGTGGGGGATGGGCAAGGGTGGGGGAGGGTTCTCATTGTGTGGGGGATGGGCAAGGGTGGGGGAGGGTTTCATTGTGTGGGGGATGGGCAGGGGTGGGGAAGATCCTCATTGTGTGGGGATGGGCAAGGGTGGGGGAGGGTTTCATTGTGTGGGGGATGGGCAGGGGTGGGGGAGATCCTCATTGTGTGGGGTATGGGCAGGGGCAGCGTGTTCCTGCCTTTGTTTACCGGTGAAGCAGTGGAGACTCGGGGAACAAGGCCCTCCCCGTACTGCAACTCTGCTCTGTGCCAGGGCAGGCTCACGTGACTTGAGAGGTCTGGGTGTGGGGTGGCTGGCTCAAGAAGGGACACCCCTTTTGCTTACTCACATCCTTCCACGTTTGTAACAGAATGTTGTCAAGGTTGTCACTCTTACTCCTCGCATGACTATGGCCAGGTGCCTTGGGGGGGGGCAGGAGGCCCTCACCCCAAGTTGTTTACTCAGCAAGGATGATGTATTAGTTACTTTCCTTCTCTCTGTGACCAAATACCTCACAATAAGCGGCTTAAGGAAGGAAGGGTTTGCAGTCCATGGTGGCAGCGACGGCGTGGAGGCAGGAACACAGAGCAAGCTGGTCGCACTGCAATTGCAGTCAGGAAACAGAGAGCAGACAGGAAGTGGGACCCCTGGTGACTCACTTTCAGCAATGTTCCGAGGTAGGGTCTCACTTTAGTTCAGGCTGACCTGGAATTCACTATGTAGTCTCAGGGTGGCCTCGAACTCACGGTGATCCTCCTACCTCTGCCTCCCGAGTGCTGGGATTAAAGGCGTGCGCCACCACGCCCGGATAAGGCAGTTTCTTATCGGTGAACCCTGTAAAATAAAAACACAAGTTACATACTTGGTTTTTTTTTTTTTTTTTTTTTTTTTTGGTTTTTCGAGGTAGGGTCTCACTCTAGCCCAGGCCAACCTGGAATTCACTATGTAGTCTCAGGGTGGCCTTGAACTCATCGGTGATGCTCCTACCTCTGCGTCCCGAGTGCTGGGACTAAAGGTGTATGCTCCACGCCCAGCTTTCGTTACATACTTCTAACACAGAGCAAACAACACCAGTACAAAAGGGGACACTAGTGGGACAGCAAGGAAAGATTTGGCCAGTGCAAGACTGAAACCCAGCAGGGCAAGCACCTGAATGCTGCGGCTCCATGTCCAGTGTCTGCAGCTCCTGACTGAAGCATCTGAGCTCAGATAGCTCTGCCCTCCAGCTGTGCTGCCAGGCCTGGGCAGGATCTGCTCCCAGCCCACAGCTCTTCCTGACAGACATCCATGGTCCTGGTATCTCCATCATCCCGGGGTCTCCACTGCAACCTACAGTTCATCTTCACAGCTCCACACGGTGGTCTCACAAGGTCTCCATGCAAGGACTTCAACCCTGCCTCAAATTGCTTAGCCTCAGCAGCTCTCTAGAACTGTGGTGGAATCCATGACCCTCTATTTCTTCCAAAATGCTTTCAAAACTAGTAACATGTGGGCAATGCTGCCAAGCTTTTCTGCCAGGTGAGAATGAAATTTGACCTTGAGGTGCAGGCAACTCATTCAGCATTCTTTCTTCAGGCCTTTTCCATGGGAAAGAAAAAAAGAAAGAATTTTTTATTCCTATTAGCCAGAGCCTCCAATGGGCAGTTGGTCATTACTTTAACAATAGCAACTGAAGCTGCTGCATCAGCCCCTGGGCCTGGGGCTGCAAATTTGCTCCCATTTCTGTCTGCATCACCTTTACAGTCCTTCATGTCTTTCTCCTCCATATTTTGTTCTCTTTCATTGTAGATCTATGTCAGCCAGACCACACACTAAGCTTTTCTGTCTTGAGATTTCCTCTGCCAAACACACGATTTCATTACTTGTAAACTGAGCTTTGTTCAAGTTCTCAGAACAGGGTCAGAATGCAGCCAGGTCCTTTGCCAGAATATCCCATGAGCTGCTTCTAGCCCGCTTCCCAATAAAGTCCCTTTTCCCCCTGAAACCCCACAAGCCAAACCTGCGCAGTCTAAATTGTTTTTGGCCATATCATCTTTCAAACTCCCATCAGAATGGTCTGTTAGGCTCTGATGGCAGCATTGAAAGACTTCTCCAGCTCAAAGTTTCAAATCCTTCCATTTTCCTCCTACAAACAAGTTCCAAAAGACTAGACCACGTGGTCACATTTATCACATCATAGCCCTACTTTTTGGTACGGATTTTCTGTGTCAGTGACTTTTTAATTGCTAGGACAAAATGCCCAAACAAAAGCAACTTAAAGGCGAGGGTTTAATTCAGCTTGCAGTTTCAAGGGGGTCCTGTGTCATGGTGGGAAAGCGTGGCTGGAGCAGGAAGGCTGTGTCACATCTTCCCATCAGCAGGAAGGAAGCAAAGCAGCAAGAGCCAGTGGGGTTGGGCTGTAGCACTTGAGGTCCACCTCCAGTGGTAACCTCCTATAGCAAGGCTCCACCTCCTAAAGGCTCCACAACATTCTTCAAAAGTGCCTTCAGCTGGGCATTGAAGTAGTCCAACACACGAGTCTCTGGGGGACCCTTTTCATTTAAACCACCACTGTGGGTGTGTGCTTAGAGTGGGCACGTGTGTTCATTTGTGTGTGGGCGTGTGTGCTTAGAGTGTGCACGCATGTTCATTTGTGCATGGGCGTGTGTGCTTAGTGGGCACGCGTGTTCATTTGTGCATGGATGTGTGTGCTTTGAGTGGGCACGTGTGTTCATTTGCGTGTGGGCATGTGTGTGGGTGCATGTGTATGTGCACATGAGGAGGTGAGAGGACAACCTCAGGTGTTGTCCTCAGGAACACTGTCACCTCCTTTGAGACAGGGCCTCTCATTGCCTGGAGATCACCATGTAGGTTAGACTGGTTGGCCAGTGAGCTCCAGGAATACTGTCTCCATCTCCACAGTGCTCAGACCTGCTATTATTTATTTGTTTTTGTTTTTTGGGGTAGGGTCTCACTCTAGCTCAGGCTGACCTGGAATTCACTATGTAGTCTCAGGGTGGCCTTGAACTCATGACAATCCTACCTCTGCCTCCTGAGTGCTGGGATTAAAGGTATGCACCACCATGCCTGGCTGCTTTTTTATTTTATTTATTTTATTGTTTTGGTTTTTGGTTTCTTGAGGAAAGGTCTTACTCTAGCTTAGGCTGACTTGGAATTCACTATATAGTCTCAGGGTGGCCTCAAATTCATGGTAGTCCTCCTACCTCTGCCTTCCAAGTGCTGGGATTAAAGGCATGCGCCACCACGCCCAGTTTTTTTTTTTTTTTTTTTTTTTAATGTGGGTTCTGGGGATGAAATTCAGGTCCATATGCTTGCAAAGCAAGCACTTTATCCATGGAGTTATTGTCCCAGCCCTAATGTCTAACATTTCATTTATCTATTTATTTATTTTGGTTTTTCAAGGTAGGGTTTCTCTCTAGCTCAGGCTGACCTGGAATTCACTCTGTAGTCTCAGGGTGGCCTCGAACTCACTGTGATCCTCCTACCTCTGCCTCCCGAGTGCTGGGATTAAAGGTGTGCGCCACCACGCCGGGCACTAACATTTTTTAAAAAGTGAGTTTGCAATGCAGGGCAGATCTGTGTTGAACCTGCCCACTCAGGCAGGAGAAGGCTGAATCCCTGCAGGTGACAGGTGTGAAATCACGTCTTCTGTGGCTGGCAGAGCCTCTGTGGGTAACCCAAAAAACCAGACTTCGTGGAAGGGTGCCTGAGGTGTCCCAGGGTGAGGAAGGTCAAGTCCTGAGGTCGGAACAACTCATCAGGGGCGGGGCGGGAGAGGAGCTGAGGCACAGTGGGGTGGGGAGACGCCCACGGGCTGCTCTGCCCCTGCGCTGCTGCCCTCCCGCCCGGCCCTGACCCTCCCTCCTCATCTCCGCTGCTTCCAGGGACGATGAAGGGCTTCTCCCTGCTGGCCACACCCCAGGAGTTCTGGGTGGACAATAGCACCTTGGTGTCTGTCCCCATGCTGTCGGGCACTGGCACCTTCCAGCACTGGAGTGACCCCCAGAACAACTTCTCGATGATACGAGTGCCCCTGGGTGAGACCGCCACCCTGCTGTTGATCCAGCCCCACTGCGCCTCTGACCTGGACAGGGTGGAGACACTTGTCTTCCAGCATGACCTCCTGACCCGGATGAGGAACCTGTCTCCTCGGTAGGAAGCATGGGCCCTTCCTGGAAAGTGGGGTTGAATGACACCGGCTGCATACACACACACACACACACACACACACACACGCACACACACACACGTCTGTTCACACACTGTGCTTGTGCCCCTCCTCCATGATGAGCAGTGTGACTGTGGATGTGGCTCACTGTCGCCCTCTGGAGGTCTGGCTGGGGAAGCAGCTCTAGATTAAGGGAGGGAGCTGATGGGACAGGGTGCCACACAGGCCCGTACTGGGTGCCAACTCCCTCCATGGAGAGACAGTGAACCAATATGGCCTGTTATTTTATCATTGTCATCATCTTGGTTTTCTTTTATTTTTTTCTTTTTTGTTTTTTTGAGGAAGGGTCTCACTCTATCCAGGCTGACCTGGAATTCACTATGTAGTCTCAGAGTGGCCTTGAACTCATGGTGATCCTCCTACCTCTGCCTCCCAAGTGCTGGGATTAAAGGCGTGTGCCACCATACCTGGCTATCATCTTGGTTTTCTGAGGTTTGTTATGTAGCCCAGGCTGGACTAAAACTTGTGGCAATTCTCTTGCCTCAGCCTGCCAAGTACAGAAATGATAAGGACGAGCCACCAAGTCTGTCTGTTTTGCACACTGTTACTTATCATGACTTCTTGGCTCCCCAGAAGATACCTCCTGCAGGGCCAGGCTGAGAACAGTTAGCTGCCCTTGGTAGACAGCGGTTCCTTCTCGCCTTACAGTCCACATGTAGGTTTTCAGTGCATTTGTTGTTGAGGTTTTCCTCAGGGTGAGAATGCTCTGTTTTGTATGACTTTTTCTAGGGAAAAGTTTGTCATCATGCACTGATGACAAACCACAGAAATTATTTCATCCATCTAGCTTAGTCAACCAGTGAGTTTATTAGGGGTTACTGAAGGAGCTTGACTCAAAGGCTTCACTGAAAAGCCCACCCTGCACTCTTCACAGCTCATGAAGGCTGCATCCCTGGGAGCTCCCTGAACAACTTGTGGGCAGCTCCACTGGAGAGCCTCCTCAATAATTGCTTACTGGGGTGGGGCCTTAGGAATCTTGTAACCTTTGGTCTCATTAGCTTCCTGAGGCTTGCGTCTTCCTCCAGAAGGAAATATTGACACCACAGCCAGGCTGGGCAAGGGCTTGCTTGATGCCTCCTTCCTTGGGATCAGGCATAAGGAGTATATCACACCTGTTTCCCAGGAGCCCTCACAGTGTACCCCAAGCCCCACAGTGGGCGGGAGCTCCCCCGAACCCCTCACAACATTATCTCCACAGCGCGATCCGCCTCAGCCTGCCTCTGCTGCGGCTGCAAGGATCCTACAACCTGCAGGACCTGCTAGCCCAGGCCAAGCTGCCCACCCTGCTGGGCACCGAGGCGAACCTGGACAAGATCAGCGACCCCAGCCCCAGAGTGGGAGAGGTGGGTGCTGCTCTGGCTGCATCTGGGGGAAAAGTCGGATGGGGGCGTGGAGGAAGCTGTGGGCGAGTTTGGCGGGGCAGCAGGGAGGGAGCAAGGCTGGGTGGGCGTGACCGTCACTCTTTGCTTCCTGGTGACAGTACAGATTAGCCGCCACCACAAGCTCCAGGTGAGTCCCTGACCCTGCTAGGCCTAGCCTAGCATCCTCCCGGAAACTACAGCATGGTGGGGCTAGGGGAGTGACCGCCTGGCCTAGGCCCAGTCCTGTGGCTCCTTCAGGGAGCTACTCCACTGTGGGTCTGAAGGATGCAACTCAAAGGATGTATCAGCACTGTGCTAGGTGCTTGAGAGCAAACACATTCACTGTGGGGGCACACGTCTGTGTTAGTCAAGTGGCAGGTAGAGATAGGGACTTAGGGAACGCTGGGCGTTGGCAGGTCCATGCCCACTGGGAAGGCAGTGCTCATACGGATCTTCCCATCAGGTTGGGCAGCATCCTCCCATACAGTTGTCCCATACCCTCCTTGTGCCTTGACCCTGCGTGCCCTCCCATAGGAGAGAGGCCAATGTCCCTGTTTTCTTTTTAATTTTTATTTATTCATTTATTTGAGAGAGATACAGAGACAGGCCGGTGGGGGGGGGGGGAAATGGGCGCGCCAGGGCCTCCAGCCACTGCCTACGAAGTCCAGATGTGTGTGCCACCTTGTGCATCTGGCTTGTGTGGGACCTGGAAAATGGAATGGAGGTCCCTTGTTTGGCTTTGCAGGTAAATGCCTTAACTGCTAAGCCATTTCTCCAGCCCAATTTCCCTGTTTTGTAGGTCCTGAACAGCGTTCTCCTTGAACTCAAAGCGGATGAGGGAGAGGAGGCTGCTGAGTCTACCCAGCAGCCAGTCGAGCCTGAGGCCTTGGATGTGACCCTGAGCCATCCATTCCTATTTGCCATTTATGAGCGAGACTCGGGAGCGCTGCATTTCCTGGGCCGTGTGGATAACCCTCAGAGCATGGCGTGAGGTCTGGCAGCATGGGCCCCTCGAGGCTGCATGCTCGGCCATGGAGACCAGCCGGCTGCGAGAGCAATCCTGGGCAAAAGACCAGCGCTGTCAGCACCGGGCTTTCACCTGACTTCTAAGGAGGCAGCTTTGGTGGGAGGCCGTCTCCTTGGTGACCGTCTCCTTGGTGACCATGCCCTGTGAATAAAGAGCAGCTGAACCGACCTCCCAGGCAGTGGCACTGTTTGGAAACTGGGGTGGGAACTAGGAACCCATTTTCAGCATAGGACAACCCGTCCTGGAAAGAATTCGAACAGAACAACTTTGTGAAACCAAAATGCATTCCCTTTTAAATCCAAGAACAGAAATTGGGTTTTGACATTAAAATACACACTGTTCCTTTGCTTGGGATTTGTATTTAGCTCATTTGAGTGTGAGACTGTGACCTCCATGGAGTCCCATACCATCTTATTTTTTTCTTTCTCATGGTTCAATCTGAGTTTTGAAAAATGTACTGCAAAAGACCCTAGCATCTGAATTTATGCTAGAGTAATGCCATCCTGCTTATCGCTCACATTCTCAGTAACTGACTTGGAAAAGTAAGGCCAGCATCCTTAGCAGAACAGACACGCGCAGTTTAGCTTATGGACAGTGCAGACACCAAGTGCTCCTGAGGCTCGTGGCATGGTCATCTGGGGAGGGCCGAGTGATGTCTCTCTCTGGACACCTGCTGTGTGCGGGCATGGCCATCTGTGTGTCAGCCACACGGGGGAGGGAGGGGAAGCCTATCCCCATGCCACTCTCGCAGAGGACCTGGGCACAAGTCATTTCTCCACCCCAAGGACCGGGCTAGGTTGTTAGGCCCTTGCTTGTGCCTGTGGGATTAGATCCCTGGGGCCTCCAGATCTGGGCAAAGCTGAGGGCATGTGGCAGGCAAAGTTATGGGGTAAGGATGCACTGCCTCTTCCCTGCGCAAGCGGGACACGGGTGAGTGATGCAGCATGGCCGTGACAGGTATGGGCCAGAAGCTCCCCCCCCACCACAGCAGTGAGTGGGGCTTGCAGGGCAGACAGTGGGGATCCCTGGTCATGCAAATGTAGCCTCTCTGGCTCAAGCCAGAGTGTCAGCTCTGCTTGCCTGGGTGCGTCCCAACTAGTCATGTCAGGCCTTGTCTTCCCTCAGACAGGACTGCTCCAGAGGCCAGTGTCCTGTGAGGGCAGGTAGAACATGTTCTTGTGACAGAGGCACAGCCTGATGGAAAAGCCACCATGTCCTTGAGTGTCAGTTTCCCCCTATGTCCCTATGATTCCAACCTGGACACTCCTCTCTGCTCCAATGCCACCATAACGGATTAGATCTGGTCCAGCCAGTAGACCCCAGGCTGGGGAAGACAAATGGCCCCAGGAGCTGGAGAAAGCAAGGAATTCCTCCCTCTAGCCCCGGGGTGGGGGGGATATGTCCCATGCAGCCCAACACACACACGTGGTGGCTCGTTGCCCTCCTGGGGGGTCCTCACAGGCTGCCCTCCCTACAGCAGCCTAGGCTCTTCCACAGTGGAACTGCGTCCTCCTCTCCCCACCCCCACCAAGGGGTCCACTGACCAGGGAACCAAAGGCACTAGCACAAGGGTCAGGGGAGGTGCTAGGTCTCCCCTGGCCATTCCAGGGGTCCAGATAGCAGCACCCCTGCTTTATATCTGGTTTGAGGATTTTTTTGTGAGGGAGGGGAGGGAGACACAGATAGAAAGAGTGGGCACATCACGGCCTCTAGGCACTGCAAACAAACTCCAGATGAATGCACCACCTTGTGCATCTGGCTTACGTAGATCCTGGAGAATCAAACCCAAGTCCTTTGGCTTTGCAGGCAAGTGCCTTAATCATTAAGCCATCTCTCTGGCCCCGCCCCCTTAAAAAAAAAAACTAATAATGAACTCTAGACATGGGTACCGGGGAATCAAACCCGAGTCCTTAGGCTTTACAGGCAAGCACCTTAACTGCTGAGCCATCTCTCCAGCCCGGGTGAGGATTTCTGAGTTTTGTGGGAGCCCACAAGCGCGCTCCCCCCACCAACTCCCCTTGCTCGTCAGTCACACCAGGAGCTGATATTCCACAGCTAACTCCTGAAGCCTGGGGCCTGGGCCAGGCCTGCACCATCCTGTTACCTACCCAGGAGGTGTCCCACATGGCTCCTGAGCGACAGCTATCTGCAGCTGGGCTCCTGTGACTGGAAGCCAGTGACGTCCTAGCGGTCAGGGCCCATGGTCCTGTTATGGAATGTCCTGTCCAGCTCCGGTTCACCAGGGCTCTGTGGCTACAGCAGGAGGGCTGCGGCTCGGAGCGCCCCCAGCAGGAAACAGCTTGAGCAGCGGCAGGGAACAGTGAAGGACCTCCAGATGTGACCTTGTACTTCTGCCTTCAGAAGTGGAGGACTCGTGTTAGCAGCGGTCACCGGAGGCAGCCCAGGAAAAGAACATGGGTGTCCTCTCGGTGCACAGGAGGGAAACAGGTTTCCTTGCTTGCATTTGATTTTAATTTTATTTATATTTGAGAGAGAAAGAGGGAGATAAAGAGAATGGGCGTGCCATGTGCTACCCTGTGCGTCTGGTTTATGTGGGTACTGGAGAACTGAACCTGGTTCCTTTAGCTTAAGCAGGTTAATGCCTTAACCACTAAGCAATCCCTCCAGCCCCAATGCTTGATTTTTTTTTTTTTTAATTTATTTGAGTGACAGGGGCAGAGAGAGTGAGTATGGGTACATCAGAGCCTCCTGGCACTGCAAATGAACTCTAGAGGCAGGCACCATTTTGTGCATCTGGCTCTACATGGGTACTGGGGAACTCCTGGGCCATCAGGCTTTGCAAGCAAGTGCCTTTAACTGCTGAGCCATCTCTCTAGCCCCATGATTCTTTTGAGTCTGTATGTTTGAAGTCAGAAAACAGGTAGTTTTAGAGAAGTATCACTTCATCTTCAAACTTCACTGAATGAAAACAGTAAAGCTGATGAAGACAAACGGAAGTGTTCTAGGGAGACAGACACACTTCCAGGAACCTTTAGATTTGTTTGAGTACCGTCTCTCAGCTCAGAGGCAGAGGACAGTCAGGCCACCACTGAGACAAGCTTGGAAGGCAGTGGTCCTAAGTCAGGTCCCACAAGGTCAGTAGTCAGCCCCATAGTATGGGACCTCTGAGCTCTGTACTGAAGCTGATGTGCATGTGACCACCTAGGGTCAGTGACTGGGGTCTACAGCTTAAATTCCCCGTCAGCCATCCCAATGACCCACGTTTCCTGGTCTACAGGATTAGCCACACCTCTCCTTTTTGTAAATAAGTAAGAAACAGCAGTCAGGGGATGGGGGTAGAGGGTCATCCCAGGTGAGGGAGCTGCTCCGTGTATGGAAGCCTGTGACCCAGCTGACTCCAGAGCCGCTCACCACCACCAGCTCCGGTGGATCCCTTCCCAGGTGCCTGCTGGTTCTCATCCTTGGGACAGAAATACCTGCTAGAGGGGCTCTACAAATCCAAGACCCTTCCAATTGTGCTGAAAGGAATGTGTGTCCCTACAAGGGATGCATGGGAGCCACTTCACTTGTATTGAACTTACAATACAAATCTCACGCTTGTGGCAGACACTTTTATTTGGGGAAATCAATTTTTCCTATAGTTTCTGGCTCCTGACTGAGGTTTGGGTGACAAGATCTGAAGCGCTGTTCTTATAAACCAACTGTGAGACAGGCCAGCCAACTTGCAGCCTCAGGAGGTTGGGGTGAAAGTGGCTCCCAGGTCAGGCTCGGCATTTCCACACCGCGCGGGCGCCACACTCTCCAGCACTCCTCCTGGAGGGCCAGGACAACCAGATACCCACACCTCTATATTTACTGTAACCCTACTGTAGAAATCGGCTCCTCCACACTAAGATTTACAATAAAAATAAAATTTGTTCTGTAAACTACAGTAAAAAGGCTTACGTCTTAAAAACTATCTTCCATATAATGGAAAGGCTTTTGGTTCTTTCTGGGTGAAAGAGATGGCCCGTGCACAATGGCAAGGAGCTGGCCGCTGCTGAGTGACCGAGGACAGAGCTGTTTTCTTCCTAGTCCAGGTCCTGAGCTCCTCCTGGCCCTCCCCGAATGCCTAGGACTGCTCGGCTGCCGCCTGGTCCTTGGCAGCGAGGACGAGTTCTGCAAGGGCTGGGAAGCTTTTGATGTCACTTGTCTGCAGGCCCATCTTTTGTATCTGCAAAGGCCACGAGAATGAATTACATTACTGCAATTCAAGAGCCAAGTAGGAAAAAAGATGAAAGACAAAAACCTCCTCCCTGTCTCCTACTAGACCAGAAAGACAGCTCCCTGAGACACGTGGGATACTTTTTTTTCTTTAGACAAGAGGGATTCACTTCTTGTACGACCTTATGCTTTGGGTCAGGTGCTTTGCATTTTAAGAAACCACCATGACCACCTCTTTCAACCCATCACATCAGGCTCTTTTGTGGGTTTTAGAAAATGCTAGAAGAGAAAATTCATACAAAAAGAAATTCTAGAAAGGGAACTATTCTTTAAGTAGTTTTGCAAAGTGCCTCAACCGAGCTCCCATGTTCTCAGCCCATCACCAGTAACCTTTTTTAGAATCCAGTGACGGGAAACCTGTTGGCTCAGCCAGCTCCCAGTTTTGTTTAAGAGCAGCAGTGGCAGGAGCAGCGACATCCTCCTTCCCTCCTTCCTTCTGCAAGCTCTCTGGCCTTGAAAGACTTTTCAATTCTCTTATGAAATAAACGTGATAGCCAATGTTTGCACACACACTCACTCTCTCTCCTTTTTTGTTTCTTTTGAGATAGGGTTTCACTCTAGCTCAGGCTGACCTGGAATTCACTATGGAGTCTCAGGGTGGCCTTGAACTCTTGGCAATCCTCCTACCTCTGTGTGCCGAGTGCTGGTATTAAAGGCGTGCGCCACCATACCCGGCTTCTCTTCTGGCTTTTATGAGACAGGGGTCTTACTATGTAGCCTAGGCTGGTCTTGAACTATGGCAATCCTCCTGCCTCAGCTTCCTGAGTGCTGGGATGACATTTAGGAGCCATCACCATGCTTCGCTCAGAACAGATCTCTAATTTCACCTCAGGGTAGTGTGGATTCAGAACTGCAATGGAAACTCTGACATGCTAAAGACACTCCTGAAGAGACTACTGTGCTGCTTTCATTCTGGGCCCACTGCTATAAGAGAACCAGGATGCTGAGAAAGAAGGCTTGCTACGTTTGCACGTTTCGTGACACTGAGGAGGTCATCTCCTCACAGACGGTCTATACACTGGTACCGGCATCGGCGTGTCTCTAAAATCGTTTTCATATGGCCTGGAGCTGCATACAGGCCCTGCTCTGGCCTAGGGCTGGGGGCAGTGTGAGCATGCCTGTGATGCCAGGCGTCAGAAGGGAAACCCTGGCACCTTGTACCCCTTCTTTCCCAGTACCAAGGTGCAGAGCCTTGTTTACAGCCACGTGAGCCTAACTCTTCCCCCAAGCCTTGGGGAGTCCACGTTCCTGCCTTGGTATGCCACCTTGGGGCTCAGTGGAGCTTCAAGGTCCCAGTTAGGCCCCCAGAGCCCAGCCTCAGGCCACCGTCTGTACCTGCTCTCCCAGGTACTCCACATCCAAGGCCAGCTGCAGCCGGATCTTGTCATCATCGCTCATGCCACTGCTGGGGCCAACAGGGTTCGAGGTGGCGGCTCTCCTGGCTTGTTTCAGCCTCTTCAGACTCTCCTCCATCTTCTTCACAGAGTTCAGTACATCTGACACGGTCTCAAAGTACCTTGAGCACAGCAGAGACAGTAGTGAAACCGATACTAGCAACACCAAAAAGGACCCGACTCTGTGAACAAGAGACTTCAGATGGAAATCCATTTATAATAAACTTTTAAATACTTGATGGTTCTTGACCTTCTCCTAAGAAAACCAAGTCTCCCGCACTAGTCCCTGAGAACTTAAACCGCACTCATCCTGAACAGAGAGGAAGCAAGCGGCCACTGTCCTTCCACAGAGGCACCACTGCACACCAGACAGCAGGTCCATTCCAAACGGAGTGAAAGCAACCTGTCTTTGAACATGCAGACGCATCTCCAGACATTCAATAAGGCTCTCTGCTCTCCAAACTTTCAATGTAACGTTCAAGTTACAAGTGAGTTCTTGTCTAACCTGGTCAACAAGCTAGTCACCTGGCAATCGGAATGCACTGACCCACAAAACCACAGGCTTGCCACAGCACTGTAGGATCAAAGCTGACCTAGCAGGGGGAGCTTAACTTGTCGTGGAAATGGTGACTAATCAGTCAATGAAATCAGAGCAAAATAGAAGAATATGCTCTTCCTCTTCTCAGGGAGTGCTCCCGATACCTGGGGTGACCAGAGCATGCTGGACTGAAAGTCGAGAGGAAGCCAGGCTGGGGCAAGTGACAAGGCAGGAAAAGCAGTGCCTGCCTGGGAGGGATGGGGCAGAGAGCCTGCTGGACCCTCACTTCCCACCCACAGGCAGGGCCGCGGGTCCTCGCTCCCGGGCGGGCGGCTGCGAGCGCTTACTTGTGAGTGCTGCTGGACAGCGCCCCCCGCAGCCACTGCTGCAGCACAGCCGGCTTCACCTTGCTTCCGTGTCTGCTCTGAAGCTGGCGACATGGCTTCAGCGCACTGTCCACGTAAGAGGAGGCTGCGGTTGGGACCTCCTGGAATGAGATCATGGCAGGAGTTGAAGATGCACAGAGAAACACAACTGAGAAGCAGGCTGGAGAGATGGCTCAGTGGGGAAGGCGCCTGCCTGCAAAGCCTAACAACTCAGATTCGATTCTCCAGAACCCACGTAAAGTCAGATGCACAAAGTGGCAGATGCATCTGGAGTCTGTTTGCAGTAGCTGGAGGCCCTGGTATGCCCACTCTTTCTTCTCTCTGCTTGCAAATATATATATATTTTAATGAGAATCACTGAACCACCTCTCCAGCATGTACCCTGATGCCCACATGAAGACTCCGGGGGCAGTGGGGTGTGAGCAGCCAGGCTGCACATGCTGGGCTCCAGCTGCTTTGCTCATTTCCCCCGGCACTGCATCCCGTCATTTCCAGTCACAAGAGTCACCAGCCAAGACCCGCTCAGTGCAGCCTGATTTGGCAGCTGCGTGGGGCTGAGTGCTGAGACCGCACCTCTTAACTTCCCCCTCCAGGGGAAGGCGGTGCTGGTCTATCCCTGGCTAAGAAGGAAGCAAGGGTAGGGCAGGTGATTTTGGTTTATCCACTGCAGGAAAAAAACACAGTACCTGATCTACCCACAGGGGAGCGGTAAGAGTTCGAGTTTGGTGCCCAGTGCCCCACATGCAAACTCCCAATAAGCACATTATCAGGATGGCTTGAAAGGAAAGTCAACAGGTGACTAAAGGGGAAATCGAGCACTTGGTAATGTGATGCAGGCCCCTCCCACTTCCCAGTGGGAGCCTCACATCTGCCAGCGAAGAATGAGAAGAGGCCTTTACTACAAGTGGTGACTCTACTACATGTCCACATCTTCTTTTTGCTAAGGAGTTTAGGTTGGTCTTGAACTTGTGACTCTCCTGCCTCAGGTTCCCAACTGCAGGAATTATTATAGGCAGCCCAGACCTTAAGAGGAAAAGAGAAAGCCAAGCATGGTGGCTCACGATCCATAATCCTAGCACCTGGGAAGCTGAGGCAGGAGGAATGCCATGAATTTGAGGGTGACCTGGGATACACTGTGAGCTCCAGGCTAGTTGACTACAAAGAAAGCCCTGCCTCAGGCATAATAACAACAATAACAAGAGAGAAGGAGGCCAGCTAGAGGAAATTGTGGCTAACATCAGTGAGAATGTGAAGGCGAGTAAGGGACAACCAGGAACCAGAGGAACCAAAGCCCTCCTCACTCTCCCCAAATGAGCACAGGAATGCTTGCCGTGTATTCTGACTAAGGTGCACCACCTTTTGTCTTACAAATGCCTTGACAACATTTTTCTTTCATTATTATTATTATTTCATTTTTGAGAGAGAAACAGAGAAAGAGAGCGAGCGAGAGCCTGGCATGGTGGCACTCGCCTTTAATCCCAGCACTTGGGAGGCAGAGGTAGGAGGATCGCTGTGAGTTCATTGCCACCCTGAGACTACATAGTGAATTCCAGGTCATCCTGGGCCAGGTGAGACCCTACCTCGAAAAACAAAAAACAAAACCATCTCCGCACCCGACCCCCCCCCCCCAAAGAGGAAGAGGGACAGAATGGATGTGTTGGGACCTTTTAGCCACTGTAAATGAACTACAGACACATATGCACCCTTGTGTGCATGTGTGACATTGTGCACTTGTGTCACTGTGTGTCTGGCTACATGGGACCTGGAGATTCGAACATGCATTCTTAGGATTCGCAGGCAAGCCCCTTAACTGCTAAGTCATCTCTCCAGCCCACCATTTTTCTTTTTGGAAGTGCTGGGGTGAACTCTAGGACTTGAGCATTCAAATGCTTTACTGTTAAGCTCTGCCTCCAGCCTGTACCTGTACCGATTTTTTTAAAAATTTTATTTTATTTTTATTTATTTATTTGGGAGCACCAGACAGAAAGAGGCAGATAGAGAATGGGCATGTCAGGGCCTCCAGACCCTGCAAACAAACTCCAGATGTATGCGCCCCCTTGTGCATCTGGCTTACGTGGGACCTGGAGAATCGAGCCTCGAACAGGGGTCCTTAGGTTTCACAGGCAAGTGCTTAACTGCTAAGCCATCTCTCCAGCCCTGTACTGTATTTTTTTAAAAACTTTATTATTTGAGAGAGAAAGAAGCAGAGAGACAGAGAAATGGGTGCACCAGGGCCTCTAGCTGCTGCAAACAAACTTCAGACACATGCGCCCCCTTGCCGGGCTTGCGTGGATTCTGGGGAATCAAACCTGGGTCCTTCGGCTTTGCAGGCAAGAGCCTTAACCACTAAGCCAACTCTCTAGCCCGGTTTTCTATTACTAATGCCTCTTCCCATCTTTATCAACAAAAGGACAGGGAAGACCAGGGATTTCCAATGATACTGTGCAGAAAGCAAAATAATTTAATACATTAAGAAAAAAAATGAATTTTAAATAGGACTTAGAAATATTAAAATGTTTTCACTTGGAGAAAAAAGTACTGTTCCTTAAGACCAAAAGTCCACATGGTCTAAGCCACCATCTAGGCTGTGGTGGAACTGGTCTTCTGCCCCTCCTGGACTTCCAGCCTCTGGCTGCCCTGGGACTTGTCTGCCTCCTCCACATGCCACCCCGGAGCCTGCATAGCCCACCTCAGAACTCTTCTCTGGGAGTGACACCAACCTTATTGGTCCGGCGGTAGAGACGGGGGACCTCCAGGGCACTCTTCAGGTAACTGAAGCAGGCCTCACTCAAGTCCTGGGTGATCCTGCTGCTCAGGGCTGGCACGTGGGCGGACAAGGCACTCCGAGAGTCCTCCAAGGCCGCTGCAAACAGGACAGCTAGACTGAACCACTGTTCTGGCTCAGGGCAAGCTTTATGTTGAAGACTACCTACTATAGGACTTAGAACACACTCTAGTAATCCACACCAAATCATCAGGAGAATACAAAATGTCTCACATGGGGAAGCTAAAAACTACCGAGCAAAATGCAAAAAATAACTAAGGATTTACAACTAGAGATAAATGTTAATTTAAATATATCCTACAGTCTGAAATTTTATTTTACATTATTTCTTATTCAAAGATTTCCTGAGTCTAAAGATTTAATTTTTACCTGAGATAGAAGAAAAATTCTTAAAGCCAACGACTTCAAGTTTTAGCTTGATTGTCTCCAAGAGTTCTGGAAGCTGAAAGGACACAGGCACTTGTTTGTACGGACGACAGGAAGAGGCAGTTCTCTGTATGTCTGCGCTAGGAGCAGGAGCAGGAGCAGGAAGACAAAGCCAGGACTTCCAGGGCTCCCATCAGGAAAGCAGCCAGTCTCATGCTGTCGCCATAAGAGACGCTGATAGCCCGGGACCACAGGCTTCACGGCCATTGAAGGCACAGCAAAAAACCCTTTTACAGTTACTTCTCTGTGACACTAAATAAGTTCACAGTAAACATCATATTCTTACTGAAACATCATACTTACTCAATCACACAAAATATTAAGTTTATGGAAACTTATTTAAAGGACAAGAACACTGAAATCGTCCCATAAAAATTCTCTTAATGCTAAGAGCACAATATATGGGACCAATAGAGGAAACAGTTTCAAAATGTCAACAGCCAACTTCCCAACACGAGGCAAAGTGGATTAAAGCAATTAAAACCCTGCCCACCACAGGTCACGTCATGTCTGCAAGGACATGGGGCACAGGGAAACCCAGCCAGTACCAAGAGCACCAGGGAGCAGACACACAGCACTCCAGCTGCTGGGGAAATACCAAGCAGGGCAGAGGTTCACAACCTTCTCTAAGCGCCTGTGAGCCCCACAATTAAAGGCCCAGGAGGCCAAATGGCACCGGCGCTAGCACTCTTAACCTTCGTTGGGAGCCGGCCGGCCGCCTGCACGCTAGGCAGTCTCGGCCTGCAGTCTCACCTGCTCCTGTAACCTGTCCAGGTCTGCAACAGGCAAACACCAGCTGCGTGTTGGAAACACACACAACTGGCTGTACTTCTGAAGGGCGGCCCCCATGGTCTTCACTAGCTCCTTGGGAAACGGAAGAGTCTTTACTCCCAGCTGCCAAAGGCTTCTTCATCTCTTTGGAGTTTTCGTTAGAAATGGGCCTGAGCAAAAGCTGAAAAATGATCGAGGGTTAAATGTTGTTCCACTAGCAAGATGTGTGGGCACTCACACACACGGGTCAGTAGCTCAACACACAATGCTAGCTGTGTGCAAAGTGTACATCAAGGGAAGGACAGTGTGTCTGCCCCAGGCAGGGATGGTGATAAAAAGAATGACAAGCCAACTGACTGTGTGCAGGAATTTCAGGTCTAGTTTCCGGCAACAAAAAGTAACAAGTGAAAAATAGCAAGTCCCAAAGCCACAGCACAGTGAGCTTCTGGAATACCAAAGACTTAAAAAATGGTTAGCTACACCAGGTAAATAACTTACCAACTCCTTTACTAAGTTGATAGCTATTTAATGTAAAACAATTAAAATGCAGGGCTCTAACATACCTCACAGTGCTTTGCCTAACAGACTGCTCAAGGGACCAAGGGCAAGGGAAGCACATGGTGTCCAAGGGGAAAGGAATGTGGAGAAGCCATGCTGCCTCTCAGACACGGAGGGAGACTGCCTCCCCTAGTAGGCACTAGCCTAACCCAAAATGGATCTGGCCCTACTGTCTCCAGAACCCCTGGGGTCTTCCAATAGCTGGTGGAGCAGAGCATTCTGCTAAACCTGTGAGCAGAAGGAGGGAAGATGGGAGAGAAGCTCTGGTTTCCACAGAGCTCCTGCCCCTGCCAGGCACCTCAGCCCACAAATACATCTGTACCACAGCTACACATAGGAGCTATCTGATCAAGAACTGGAGGCTTGAGGAAGTTACTGTTCCACATCCATCATGCGGGGCAGCAGAGCCATGGATGGACCCTGGCCACCCCGCATTTGAGCTTCACCCACCCCACAGCTGGCGGCAGCATGCCAGCCCCACGTGTGCTCACACTGCGCGGCCGTACTCAGTGTGACTGGCACCTGCTCTGAAGAACGCCTCTCTATTTAGACTCTTTGCACTGTGAGGACTGGCTTTTCTAATCTTATGGTTTTTAAAAACTCACACATATTAAACACCAAAATACATTTACTTGGATTTCTAATCCTCTTCATTAAAATGAATATTTGAGATTGGTAAGATGGCTCAGCAGTCAAAGGAGCTTGCTAGTAAAGCCTGCTGGCCTGTGTTCAATTCCCAGGATCCACATAAAGCCAGACCCAAAAAGTGGTTATGTGTCTGGTGTTCTTTTGCAGTGGCAAGACACCCTGGTACATTGATACACACACACACACACACGCACGCACAAATTAATTTTGAAAACTGAACATCTATTTAAGAGATGCCTTACAAATCTGGCTGAGAGGGAGATGGGCTCATTAGGATGGGCATATCATAATTAAACCTTGAGCACGTGAGGACAGGTACCCCACAGTTGGACATGACCCCGAGAAGTCAGCCCACTGGAGTCCAGGGAGCTCTCATGTTCATGAACACTTCAACTCTCCCTTGGGTGTTCACCTCAACATCGTTAACCCTGACAGGTGCTGGTTAGGGACGAGCAGCACAGTGAGCAATTACCTCGCTGATGAACACAGAGAACCGGGCCAAAATCTGTAGCGTGAGCCTCCACAGACGGTGTGCCAGCAGTGGCAGAAACATCTCATCAGACCAGCACCTCCTCAGGCTACTCCATGTTTTGTGAGATGCCAAGAGGCAATACGGACTTCCAGCTAGCAAAAACACAACAAAACAAAAACAAAACCAAGGACAGGGAGCACTAGTCAGTTGTGAATGCCATCTAATGCTAGACATAGATCAGCATGCAACTCTGAGAAAGGGCCGGGAATGATGTGGCTAAAAGAGCTGCTAGCAGAGACCCAGAGCATGTGGCATCTCCAGCATGTCTCCAATGCCACACATGTAGTACTTTTACCTCACGCCATCCCCAGGCATGGGAGTCAGCATCAAACGCACACAGCATTGGGGCATCTTTTAATGACAAGCTTATACAATGCAAACAAGGGTGGCGGTTTTGAATCTGCCCTATTTCACGTGTCTAACTCTCTTCCCCACCTCAACGTGGTTACTGGCTACAGAGAGGAAGTCATCTCCTGATGGCCACCTGTGGCAGAGACTGGAACTGACTCTGAAGCTGAGCAGGAAGGTTCAGAGCCAGCATACTTGAGGCTGCACTAAAACAGACACTTCAGACTTTCACATCAAACCCAGAGCCTTTGTGGCTGCAGAAACAGCCACACTGCATTTCAGCAATCACTAGGGATGGGTGTGAGATGCAACAAAAAATTGATGAGGCCTGTAAGGCTGTGGACACATTCTCTATGTCTGTATACTAACAATGGTCACTTGCTTATTGTCTCAGTACTGAGGGCCAGAGCACAAGAGGACTAGGACCATGCACAGCCCCTTATGCAGCCTATGGAGGAAGGCTGGAGCCTACTACAGAGTGCTAACTGCCTTTGTGGCCATAGGACCCTGACACACCCCTCTCATCAGAGTAGATCATGACCCTAACACAACCATATGTCATCAGAGTGGATCATGACCATCACACAGCCCTATCTCATCAGAATGGATCATGACTGTGACTCACCCCTCTATCTCATCAGAGTGGATCATGATCCTGACACACCTGTATGTCATCAGAGTGGATCATGACCATCACACAGCCCTATCTCATCAGAATGGATCATGACTGTGACTCACCCCTCTATCTCATCAGAGTGGATCATGACCCTGACACACCCCTGTCTCATCAGAGTGGATCATGACCCTGACACACCCCTATCTCATCAGAGTGGATCATGACCCTGACACACCCATATGTCATCAGAGTGGCTCATGACCGTCACACACCCCTATCTCACCAGAGTGGATCATGACCGTCACACCCCTATCTCATCAGAGTGGATCATGACCCTGACACATCCCTATCTCATCAGAGTGGATCATGCATCACACCCCTATCTCATCAGAGTGGATCATGACCCTGACACACCCATATGTCATCAGAGTGGATCATGACCGTCACACACCCCTGTCTCATCAGAGTGGATCATGGAGATGAGAACACACAGGGCTACAGCCCTCAATGTGTTATGTTCAAAGCAAAAAAAAAAAGTCAGTTTTCTATTTTGCAAAGCAGGAAACTCAATGACTAATTTTTGTGTGTGTGTGTGTGTGTGTGTGCGTGGGGGGGGGGGAAGAGCATGATAAAAAACAAAAAGAAACTGGCTAGGTATATAGCTCAGTGGTAGAAAGATTACCCAGTATGTGTGAGGCCTTTGCTTCAATCCTCAGCATTAAAAAAAAAAAAAAAAAAAAGACATTATAAGCTAAGTGTCCTTGGACTGCTAGGCCAGCTACCACGTTTAAGCTACATGTCCTTACAGTACAATTGACTCTACGGCAGTACTCTGAGGACAGGTTAAACTGGCTCGTGGATTCAACTAAGTTAGGGACTCCTGCTATTTCCTTTAAAAAAAAATTATTTATTTGCAAGAAAGAGGGAGAGAGAGAGAATGAGAACGATAATATAGGCATGCCAGGGCCTCCAGCTGCTGCAAACAAGTTCCAAATGCATGCACCACTTTCTGCACCTGGCTTTACATGGGGAATCGAACCCAGATTGTTAGGCTTTGTAGGCAAGTGCCCAACCACTGAGCCATCTCTCCAGCCCAACATCTACTATTTCCCTTCTAAGTAGGTTACCTGGGGCATCTTCCAGCCCGTCTGCGAGTGCTGCTTCTAAGGATCCTGCCACTTCTCTAAACCTGAGAAAACAAGGCACAGATGAACGGTGGGGGCTATCCGACTACTTGTCCTACCCACCCTTGCTCTTCCCAAGTAACAGGACCCATATTTGCCCAGCGATACCCAATGTTTTCTGGAATGCCCAACTTGCCTTGGGAAGCCTCCTTCTCTTTTTATTCAGCAAGAAATAAACTATGTCGATTTTGGAGTGCTCCCTCTCCCTGGTCTGAATCCTGCAAAGTGCATGTTTCTCACATTAAACCCGGTCACAGAAGGCTAATCCAGAGGGAGCCCTCAGCCCCACTTGGTTGTGATCCTTCAGTTACTTAAAAGCCACACAAGTGCCACCTCCGTGCACTTGAGGCTTGCAGAAAATCTTGGAGGCATAGTTAACCCTGAGCTCGTGGCTTGTGCTCTCCAGCTTCTGCTGGCCTTCCCAGGCACCCTGTCCTGACAGCTTTCCTGGATGACAGGTGGTCCCAGGGCCGCAGATGGCCTTGTCAGTCCTCACCTGCACTAGCAGAGGTGGGGGTGCTTCCCTGACAGCGGAATGCAGCTGTTTTACTTATGTGACAACTAGCTGCTTCCGCAAGCACTGTTTCCATCTGCACCAGTCTGTATGTTCTCATCACTTGCTAACAGTAAAACTGTGACTCATGAGCAATTCATCCAGGTGACACTTTGGGGAGCAAAAAGCCCCTCTAGCTGCCAAGGGAGCCTATAGCTGGCCTTTGCAAATGCAGGGAGGTAGCAGAGAAAACTTGTGAGAGCCTTGGGGGTCAGCCCAGGGCCAGCAGCAGGAAGGGCACAAGGACAAGAGGGCCTGCTGTGGGGGAGGGCACACACCACTGAGCCCCTGGGCACCTTTCAAAGTCCATACCAAATACAAGAAGGGAACATGGTGCAGTGTGAGGGCCAGTCCCATCGTGTCTATAATAAGGAGAGGTGGAGGAAGCCAAATGGTTCAAGGTGAGGAGATGTCCCAGCTGTGGTACAGCTGGTAGACTAGAATACAGAACTAACACAGAGAGTGGTGCCAGAAAGAGTCAAGTTTAACCACAAATGAGGCAGATACAGGACAGCCCGTGTGAACATTTATGACATTCTGAAACACACACACACAGGAAAAAGCACAGGACAATGGCAGTGGAGCCTCAGCTAACATTTCACACAGCCTACAGCAAGGCTGCGCACGATGGGGGGGGGCAGCATCAGATTTTGCTTATCAGAAAGTAAGCAAGAGAGAGAATGCCTTCTACAACTGTGAACAGCCATGCTGTGGCTTTCAGATGTGCAGGAGTGCCATTCTTCTCTCTACGGGATCTCAGTAGGAGGGACACGGCTCTGAATTCTTCACTTTGGTTTGGGGAAGAACTCCACATACCCTTCCACAGGAAGGCAAAGCCCACGGGGGATGGAAGCCACAGCAGGGGGCTGCTTCTCTCTGCTCCAAGTGCTAGGCCGGCCCCTGTGCCTTCATACTGATTCCACACTGAGGGAGGAACATGGAAGCACATTCTAGAACGATGTCAATTCGGGCTCTGTCATCTAAAGGGCCAACACTAGCCCCTGTGGTTTCTAGGCGGTGATGAATCTGTGCACTTTTGTCCTCCTTGAGAGACTTGAGTCCCACACCTACTGCCTAACACACTTAGAGGCCAATGACAGGCAGACAGCATGGTCTGTGGAACAGGGAAAGGGACAAAAGCTGAACTCACAGAGGGGGTGGGTTGGAGCTATTTTGTCCTGGTGACCAGGGTGCAGGTACGTGTCACATGCAGGGTGTTCAATGCTCTTGAGACTGCAGCATTAGCTTTACTTAGGCAAATGTCAGAATTTTTTTTTGAGGCAAGCCCAACAGACTGGCCCCTCCTTTTTCTTTTTCTTTCTTTCTTTTTTTTTTTTTTTGGTTTTTCGAGGTAGGGTCTCACTCTAGCCCAGGCTGACCTGGAATTCACTATGGAGTCTCAGGGTGGCCTCGAACTCACGGCGATCCTCCTACCTCTGCCTCCTGAGTGCTGGGATTAAAGGCGTGCGCCACCACACCCGGCATGGCCCCTCCTTTTTCTTTAATGCAGGGGAAGGGGGAGGAGAGAGAATTGGCATGCTAGGACCTACAGCCACTGCAACTGAACTCCAGACACATGTGCCATCTTGTGCATATATGTGTGAACTTGCGCACTTGAGTCACCTTATGCATCTGGCTTACGTGGGACTTGGAGAGTTGAACATGGGTCCTTAGGCTTTGCAGGCAAGCACCTTAACCACTAAGCTATCTCTCCAGCCCTACTCCTGATCTTCTTGCCCCCACCTCCCAAGTACAGGATAGCAGGGGTGTACCACTACAGCCTGCCTCAGGTGTACTTGATGTCTCTGAAGAGAAATGTGACAACAGTGCCATGTTTGTAGAGTCTCTTGTCATCCTTCACAGTAAACACCCAACACCCAGTAAAAATCAATACACAAATCTTATAATCCTTCTTGAATCACATATACATACGTATATGTGAGTGGGTGTGTGTTTTGAAACAGGGTCTCACTCTAGCCCAGGCTGGACTCAGACTAATGGTGATTCTGCTGCTTCACCCTCCCAAGTGCTGGGACTAAAGGTATGCACTACTATAATTTTTTTTTTTTTGGTGGAAAAACAAATGTACTGAAAACAAGTTTCACACTTTATAACTTTTAAATTTTTCACAAATTCTAAATGAAACTGTTTATAAAGAAAAGCTAACCAATTTCTTTGAATACTTAAGTAGGGCAAACCTGGGGACAGCAGAAGCTCTCACAGGGACTGGCCAAGCTGAGCACAATTTTAGGCCTGTAAGACCTGGAACTGGAGGCAGGATGGCTGGTGCAGTGTGGTGCAGAGAATGGCAGAGGTATCTGGCAGCTGTTGGTTCCTAACGCAGTCTAAGTTCAAAGGCCACAGGAGAGACGGGACTCTAAGCACCGCCTTCCTACCACAGTCACAGCTATGAAAACAGTGCTCCCGAGGCAGCAGTCTGGTCCTGGCTGTCTTGGGCTCAGCTAACAGCTGTCTCCTGCAGCCCTGACCATTCCAGGTGAGGGGATGCACCATTTCCTACTGGTGACATGACTGGAACACTGTAACAAGCACAGGGTCCATGTGAAGTCACCTCCCGGCTGCACAGCACCGGGCCTTCACTGCCCAAAGACATGTCACTTCTGGGGAAATGACTCCATCGCCACTGTGACACATCCAGAAGCCTGGACACTGAAGTCTGTGATTCCACAGACTACTCTGCCTGACCCCTTCAGCAAGGCTGCTCCAGGCAGGAACTTCACGCTTTCTCTCAATGTCAGGACGCTGCAGAACAGCCGCTACAGTGTGCTTCTCAGGACAATATGCCGTGAAGGCCCGTCTGAATCTCCCCAGCATTCTATGGGCTTGCCTACTGACACAGGTGACAGCATCATGAGATCTAGAGTGAAAGTCACTTTTCTGGTCAGAATGAAACTCATCAGTAGAGGAAATAACCACCTGCTCTTCACAAGTTGATGGTGGGACATCCAGCTGAATGCAGGCCCAGGACTAGAGGCTGACGGAGAAGTGTGCAAGGAGAAGTCCCACCCTCTGTGCTTCCTGCCACAAACAAGGAGGGCCTATGAGGGATGAGCTAGTCTCGAGCCCACTGGCTCCAGGTTCAGCTCCTCCCATCAACAGAACGAATGCTCAGCACCATGACATTTGCACATTCTCACTTGCAATCCTGTCCTTCCAGAGAAAGAGCTGCTGACTGGGGCAACATTCTCATCTAGTAAAATCTACTTAGCTAGGCAGAGATTTGTGTCTGTAACCCAGTACTTGGGAGGCTGAGGCAGGAGGATCCTGCGTTTGAGGCTAGCTTGACCTACAGAATAAGACTACGTCTCAAAAGGCCCATAAGGGGGCTGGAGAGATGGCTCAGTGGTAAAAAGCGCTTCCAGTGCAAGCATGAAGGCCTGAGGGACAGCTTTGAGTTCAGTCCCCAGGTCCTGCACTGACAGCGCGTGTGGCCATGTGTGTCTCTACACTAGTTGTATGGGGAAGAGACCCAAGCATCAGTGGAGCTCCTAAAAATGGCAAGAAACTCTGGCTCAAATAAAAACAGGTGGAAGAGAGATGGAACAGGACCCGACACTCTGTTCCTGTCACCGAAAGCAAGCACACTCACTGCAGGCAAGTGCATGGGGTGCCTCAGGGGCACACACGAACACATATACATGCATACACCATACAAAACCACAAGGCAGAAAAAGTTCTTTCAAATAAAATAAAAATTTTTTAAATGCCCCACCTCCCGCCAAAAAAAAGTCCATTAGGAAAGTGGGTGGAGTGCAGGAGTGACTGACCTTATCTGAAAATAAACAGGCAAGTTCCACTTATTGCTGAAGCTGACATAGGCGGGGTGTGCGCGAAGCCTCTTCACACTGGCCTGGGATCCACACTGCCGTTCAAACTTTCTTACAAAATCCATGCTTACCGTGTATTTCTATAAGAACAAATTGCATAATTTTCTCTATCAGCATGCTGGCCTGAGTCAGGAGCTAAAACTGCATCTAAGACAAACAGCTGACAGACCTGAGGGCAGCTTCCTTTCAATGTGCCACATACTGTAGCCGAGTCCCTGCTCAAAGCACTGGGTGACGAGCAAGCCCATCTGGACCGGGGCGGTGCTACAAGTCCAGGGCTCTTTCAAGGCCAAGATACCCAGCGCTACCATGGGGATCAAACAGGTAGGAGACTAAATGCAGTACTTCATCATAAGCTCCCCAGAAAAATTTTTAAAGGAAACAAGGAGAGAGAAGAATCCTTCAGTCACTGCACCACAGTGAGAGATGAGGACTGACAGGATGGATTGACATTATCAAGGCAGCAGACGACCATTAACACTAACCCTTCGACTGCCCTACAAGGGAACCAGTGTGACACTCATTCTTTTCTACAAATGTTGTTGTCATTAGGCTCAGGTACACAGCTAGGAAATGAACATGGCTGCACTTGCCTTCTGTGGGGTCCCCATCCTCCATGCCCTAGTTTCCCCCCAAACCATGCTGGACTTTTCAGCCTCTTCTCTAATAGAAGGGACTCAATCTTATGTCACCAAAACATGACCCCAAGTCCAAAATCCACAAAGACAGGAATTTCAGTACAAGAAAAACTACAGGTCTTAAATTCCTTGCAGACAGCGTGGGCAGTATCCACTGCGATTTTCCCTGGGAGCTGGTCTAGTTGAGGAGCCGCAGCAAAGCAGGGACAGAGACTGTCTCTGAGCAAGATGCTGGAGGAATGCGAAGACACCACTGTCTGGAATAAGCGTGCACCAAGGCTTGAGCTGAAAGCGCTTCCTGAAGGAAGTGACACACACCTGTGCCAAGTGCAGCCAACACTCAGTCCTCATCTAGAATTCTGGAGGCCAGGTTTTCTCAGAACAGTTCTCTTCTGCGCTGAAAACTCTGCTGTGCCCCCTGTTGTCTGAGTTCTCTAAAGAGCCCAGCACAACAGAAAGCTGCCCAAGCTGCCCAAGCTGCCAGCGGCAACACCATTCCTTCAGTCCACTTCAGGTGTGCAATCTAAAGCAACGAAGTCGAGACGAGACTAGACAAAACCACCAGAGGCATCACGCGTTCCCCTGCTAAGCATGGGGCAAGCAGCAGAGAGAACAGGCAGGGGGTTCCCCACAACAAAGTTCCAGATCTGTTGACAAGAATGGTCTGATATCGGGCTAGAGAGATGGCTTAGCAGTTAAGCGCTTGCCTGTTAAGCCTAAGGACCCCAGTTCGAGGCTCGGTTCCCCAGGACCCACGTTAGCCAGATGCACAAGGGGGCGCATGCGTCTGGAGTTCGTTTGCAGTGGCTGGAGGCCCTGGCGCACCCATTCTCTCTCTCTCTCTCTCCATCTTTCTCTCTCTGTCGCTCTTAAATAAATAAAAATAAAACAATAAAAAATATTTTAAAAAAAGAGAATGGTCTGATGTCTGCCAGGCCACAGGCTCTGTACGTATCCTGTGCTTTTCTATTTATCTAAATTAACAACAAGGGGCTGGGAAGATTGCTCAGTGGTTACAGGTGCTTGCTTGCGAAGCCTGTTGGTCAGGGTTCAATTCTCAAGCCACTCACGCAACGGGGATGCAAGGGCATTCAGCTGCAACAGCAAGAGGTCATGATGCATGCATGCACACGCACACAGGCATGCATACGTATGTATACACAAATACAAATCTAAGAAATAAATTAATACATATTAGAAAAAGAATTCAAGGTGTACACCCAGTGCCCAGCTCAGACACAAGGGAAGAGCATCAGTGAGCTGAATGACAAGTCCTGAAAAGTCATCCAGAATGCAGCAAGTACCAGAGGTGAGAGAAGGAAAATCAAGAACTCTAAGAGTTTCTGAAGAGTGAAAAAAAAAGTGTAATTAAAGAGACAATGGAAATAAGTGTCCCAAAGTGGATGAAAGATACTAATCCTCAATGCAGGAGACCCAACAAAGCTCAGGTCTGGTCAATCAAAAGCAGTTCACAGGAGACATGCTCAGTGGAGCCTGGCATTCAAGCCCGGAGAAGCTCTTACAAGCAGCCAGAGGAAGGACAGTGAGAACCTGCTTCTCAGTGGACGCGGCTCCACGTGCCGAGGGCTCTACCTACCCCATAATCACCTTCCAGACAGAAAAGCAAGGTCGTATTTTAGACAAGCCCAAAGTGACAGCTAAATACAACGACATGATGTTTGCTATCAATGAGCGTCTTGACAAAGCCTTGAGCAGACGGAGTTTCTTTGAGAAGGCACATGAAGAGTAGACAGGCTAACCCTGGGGAGGGATCCACAGAGCATGCCGACAGAGAGCCAGGAGAGAAGTGCCTAGTTAGAACATGAACATACCACAAGAGCCCAAACAGTGACGGAAGCATCCTGTCTTGTTCTAGAGACCAAAGAACACGGCATCCCTTGTGGTTAAGAAATGAGATCTAGCATGCTTTCCATGGCTACTTCCTTTGTACAGAAGCAATAAGGAAGAGTATACTGTCCACATGAGCAGAAGTTAAAAATACAGAGTAAGGGGTGAAGAGATGGTTTAGTGGTTAAAGTGCTTGCCTGCAAAGCCTAAGGACCCATGTAAGCCAGATGTACAAGGAGGTGCATGCACCTGGAGTTCATCTGCAGTGGCTGGAGGCCCTGGCACACCATTCTCTGTCCCTATCTGCCTCTTTCTTTCTCTCAAACAAATAAATTTAAAAATATATATATGGAGTAAAAAAAGGGTAAAAAAAAAAATCTCCAAAAGTCTAAAATACAAAGGAAACAGGAAAGGAAGGGAGGAAATAAAAGAGGGAAGTAATCTGTGGCAAAGACAATGACAAAATAAGCCAGTAACTCTAATTTTTTTTTTAGGGCTAGGGAGATGGTACAGTGGGTTAAAGGTGCTTGCCTGCAAAGTCGCTGGCTTGAGTTCCATTCCCCAGTAACCACACAGCCACATGCAAAGTGGAGGAAATGTCTGGAGTTTGTTTGCAAGTGCAAGTGGCAAGAGATGCTGGCACACCAAGGGTCACTTGGGAACATGAGAGCAGATGTGTGTGCCACCTTCTGTGTCTGGCTTTATGTGGGTGGCTGGGGAACGGAATCTGGGCTGGCACGCTTTGCAAACAAACTCCTTTAAACCACCAAGCTCAGGGAGGAACTTTTTAAAGCCATCTGCTTAAAAGACAAACACTGCTTATTAGGTAAGAAACCCCAAGACCAAGCTCCAGGGCAGGAGAGTACACAGGTATCAAGAGCTGCGTGGCACCCGAGCAGCAGCTGGCCAGGCTGTTGTCATGCTGAGCCCTATCCACGGGGACACTGCCTCTGAAGATGACAGATGGGAAATCTTAGCTGCGGGATCTTTCGAATAACAGTGTAAGGGTTTTCTTTAAATGCATTTACTTATTGGGGTGTACCAGGTGCCCCTGCCACTGCATACAAACTCCAGACACATGGTGCCCTTCTGTACATCAGGCTTTGCAAGCAAGCACCTGTGAAGCTGGATGTGGTGCACAGGCCTTTAGTCCTAGTACTCAGGTGGCAGAAGTAGCGTACCACTGAGAGTCTCAGGCCACCCCAAGGCTATATAGTAAATTCCAGTTTAGCGTGGGCTCAAGTGACTCTACCTCGAGGGAAAAAAAAAAAAAAAATCAAGAGCTGGAGAGATGGCTTAGTGGTTAAGGCATGTGCATGCAAAGCCTAAGGACTCAGGTTCAACTCTCCAGAACCCACATAAGCCAGATGCACAAGGTGGTGCTTGCGTCTGGCGTTCATTTGCAGTGGCAGCAGGCCCTGGTGCACCCATTCCCTCTCTCTAATAAATAAATTAATAAAAATATTAAAAAATGACGACAACAACAAAACACCCAATTCAACAACAAGACACCCAACCAACCCGGGCATAATGGTGCACGCCTTTAATCCTAGAATTGGGGGGAGAGGACAGAGGTAGGAGGATCGCTGTGAGTTCAAGGCCAGTCTGAGACTACATAGTGAATTTCAGGTCAGCCTGGGCTAGAGAGAGACTCTGCCTCAGAAAACAAACAAAAAACAATTGAGTTTCTATTTTTCTTCAAAATTACACCATAAGTACACATTTGATTTTCATGAAAAAATAACCACACTGATATGGGATTTATGAGGCCCTTGGGACTTTTTAAAGTTAGAATATGATGAATATAACTGTTTCTAGATCATGAATCTTATTTCTGATAGCATTACAGACAGCACTCTATTAAAACTGTGTGGGTGCACGCATGCACACATGTGAGGAAGGGGTGGGGGGGAGGGTATGGGCATGCCAAAGGCCTTTTGTTGCAAACAAACACCAGATGCTTGTGCCACCTTCTGCACTCGGCAGGCAAGATTCTTTAACCACGGAGTCATTTTCCCAGCCCCCAATGTATGGGTTTTAAGGTAAATGCTCACTTAACAATCAAAATTTTTGTTTTTCAGAATCTAGGGGTCAAGACTGTAGGTGAGAATGTTACTCTTCCAAGGTGTCAGGAAGCTCGGTGATCGATTACCTCGTGGAAGGCGTCAGGATCTCCAGGATTGAAGAGTGAGGGTAGCTTTTCCTCTAGTCCTTGCACTATTTCTGGCCACACAGAATTCACCAAGAAGTCATACCCAGGAACAATAGTACCTTTCTCACTGCAGGACAAGGGCAAAAGTTCAGTCATATTCATCAAAATCTTTCTCTTACAAAGGACAAATTTCCACTGTGTTAAGCCTACTAAAAGGCTTTCAGCTTACAATGTATTGCAACTGTTTTCAGGGGCCATATTTTGTTTCCAGACTGTTTCAACTTTACCCGTGGGTCTCAAGGTTACTTTGACTTTACACATCCCCTGGATCCTGTCTCCACACATGGTGTCAAGGCAAAGTTAGCTGGGTGTGGTGGTGCACACCTTTAATCCCAGCACTTGGGAGGCAGAGGTAGGAGGATCGCCATGAGTTCGAGGCCACCCTGAGACTACATAGTGAATTCCAGGTCAGCCTGGGCCAGAGTAAGACCTTACCTCAAAAAAAAAAAAAAAAAAGGCAAAGTCACTGCATAAAATCAAAGCAGCTTTTCCTCTCACATACCACCTAGACTCTTGGTTTGGGACAGAGTAGACTCAAGACTCTGTGTGGTGGCATAGGTCTGTAATCCTAGCACTCAGGAAGCCCCACTGTGTTAAGGAGGCCCCAAATCCAGGGAGAAGGCACCATGTGTGGTCTTAGAACTTCCAAAGGTTGGCCCTGAGCGGGAAAGCCTGGAACTCCTGAAAACGGGAGAGTTCCACTGGGCTGGACAACAAACAAGTGAGTGTGGCCTGATGGTGACAACAGCAAAGTTAAAACAATGGGCTATTTATCAGAGAACTAGAACTTCAGGGAGACTGATCAACAGGAGGGGAAATTAAAGATGGTTTCCTGATTAAGTCTAAAATTTGTTCAACTGTGGATGCTGGGACCTAGCTCAGCAGTAGAATGTCAGCCTAGCAATGCACACGGCTAAGTCCTGAGTGGGATTCCCAGCACCAGAAAACAAGAACAAAAGCAGGTATTTGTATGGTATGAAGTGAAGATTCATGGAAGGAACACTTTCAACTGCAAACTGGATTTGGGAAGAAGGCAGTGCAGAACAGGAAAAAGGACAGCTGCGCATTCAGACGCAGCACGGTCTCAGCTTCACTGTGCCATCCCTACGAAGCTCCCGACTTCCTCCCAGTACACAAAGCCAACAGTGACCTACAAGGCTCACGGTGGACCTGCTCACACGTCAGGTCCCAGGTGCAGCTCAAGCCGCGCCCTGGAGCTTACCTGGAGACAGCTCCTCCAGTGACTTCCCGGAGGAGGCGGCAGTGGTGAGGGACAAACTCCAGGAGCTTGTTGTACATGAGCTGAAGGCCGTTGGGTTGAGACTCAACAAACTGCTGAACAATCACCTGTGAAAAGGAATATCACCTTAAAAACAGCTTTTACAGGGCTGAAGAGACAACTCCGCGGCCAAAGGTGCTTGCTTTCAAAGGCTGACGGCCCAGGTTCAGTTCCCCAGTGTCCACATAAAGCCAGATGCACAAAGTCGTATAAGCATTTGGAGTTTGTTTGCAGTGGCAAGAGGCTCTGGTGCACCCACTCACTCACACACTCTCTCTCTGCTTCTTTCTGTCTCTCAAATAAAATATTTTAAACAAACAAACAAACAAACAACCCCCCCCCCAGCTTTTTTTTTTTTGGCTTTTTCTTGGCTTTTTGAGGTAGGGTCTCACTCTAGCCCAGGCTGACCTGGAATTCACTATGGAGTCTCAGGGTGGCCTTGAACTCATGGCGATCCTCCTACCTCTGCCTCCCAAGTGCTGGGATTAAAGGCGTGCGCCACCACGCCCGGCTCCCCCCCAGCTTTTAAAAGGGAAGTACAAGCATATGCTACGGAGGAAAAAAACCCTTCAAACATGCATCCTTAAAGCCACCGTCCTGCTAGGCTGGCTTGTTCTCTAAGTGGTAAAACAGGGCAGGTCATACTTGGAGACAAGTGCCTTAACAGTTGAGCCATCTCTCCAGCCCTGAGCAGGTCATATTTGGAACCAGTTGCTAGTTTTAGCTGCCGCTTTGACATGGCATGGGGGTGACAGAGACTGGCCCAAGGTTGAGCCACCTGTACAACCACCTGCTTCCGCTGAGCTTCAAAGACAACAGCATGTTTTGGGAAATGTCCAGGTCAGACCATGGTCCCCACGATGGCTCCTCACAGCCTGGCCCTGGCTCTTCTATCACCACTCAGTTTAGGGCAGGATATGAGACAAACATGAAAATACAATTGACTTTATGATTATATTTTTGGTTTTAAGGTTTGATATGACAGGAGGTATCTGTAAGTTTAGTACGACAGAGCCATGATTTACTTAATGTACCAAACACTTCAAATACTCTTTAATTCTGTTCACCAGGCTCAGTTCAGTGGAAAGTAAAGGCATAAAGTTCTACCTAGAATATTTTCATTAACTGATAAATGATTGCATGATCTGTCCTCTTTCCTCCAGGGAGCTAGAAAATGCAGAAGAGACAAATAGGAAACCAAACATCACTTACTTTCACAATCCTAGTAAGGCTGGTCAGCGATTATTAAAATTAATCCTTAAGCTTCATTTTTAATTTGAGGACTCAATATTCCTACTTAAGAAATTAATTTCAAGGCCAGTATCATGGCTCACATCTATAATCCCAGCACTCAGGAGGCCAAGATAGGAGGATCATTGTGAGTTCAAGATCAGCCTGGACTATAGAGTGAGTTGTGTGTCAGCCTAGGCTAGAGTGAGACCTTCCCTCAATAAAACCAAAACAAAACAAAACAAAAAAAGAAATTAAGATGACCTTGTAGCTGTGGTGATCACAATCTCTGAAGATAAAGCCCAGCAGCAGGTTGTACAGGCTCTCAACATGAGACCTCTGGCTGTTCCCAGCATGACAAACTGACTCCTACATACTAACCAAATGCAACCGAAGGACAATGATCCAAGTCACTCTGCTGACTTGCTTTGGGCCCTTCACCTCAGAATATCCCCACCTTCCTGCGCCAGCCTACTCCTCCCTACTTCTCCCACCTTGGCCCGTCATCCATTACTCTCCCTGCTTTATGCCTCTCTGTTCTGGGCTTGGTGCCCTCTTCAAATGCTGCTCTGGTCATTTGCTTAGTCTATTCAACCCACAAGACCAGTACCCCAAATATTTTCTAGTGCCTTGACTGGGGGTCTTTTACATACTACATAATGGGACTAAATACCTCGATGCATGCCTTCCTTCTGGATTAGACTCACTGCTGAAACAAGAATGACACCTACAGAATCCCAGAATGCCCTCCAAGTTACACCCAGCTCTGGGCCACCAAAGGCCTACATGGCAGTGTTCCTTTCCTACAGCTGGACTGAAGGTACAGGGCTCCTCCCAGGCAGACCCTGGGGCGCTTGCCTCTGCCTCACACCCAGCAAAGGGCAGCAGACACTTCTCTGGGAAAAAAGGCCACATGGGGAGTACAGACCTCGTCTATATACGGCTTCACCAGGACCTGGCCAACCAAGGCCTCGGCATCCCGTGTCTTGTCAATGGTGGCATAGGTGCGCAGACAGTGTCGGATAATACTGATGTTGGAAGTCTGCAGGCCTTCCAGCAGGAGGCCCTCCAGAGACTGCTGCAGCATGGCTGTGATGCCAGCTATGCGCTGCGAAAACAACCAGAAAGCTCACATTAGAATGCCTTCCACGCTAAATGGTTGTGTAAACACCCACCCACACACGGTGGGACCTAAACCTGTAGGAGACAGCATGTGTAAACTGAAAAAGGTAACTCTGCTGGGGTGTAACAGAAACCCTGCTCCCCACAATCTCTAAGCAGAGCTGTGGCTCATCAAAGAATTTACAGCATTTCAGAAAAACGTTCTTTCCCATTAAAGCTACAGAATAAAACTTCCAAGGGGGAAAATCCAATGTGTCTATACCACATAATATGAAGTTCATAATGTCAATCTTTTTTTTTTTTTTTGGTTTTTCGAAGTAGGGTCTCACTCTAGCTCAGGCTGACCTGGAATTCACTATGTAGTCTCAGGGTGGCATCCTCCTACCTCTGCTTCCCGAGTGCTGGGATTAAAGGCATGCGCCACTACGCCCGGCTATAATGTCAATCTTTTAATTTACAGAATATGACTGAGTCATTACACAAAATCTGTAACAGCTGACACTTGGGAGCAGAAGTCACCATCCCCAATCAAAGCCTAGCATCAAAATTCTGTAGCTCTCAGCCGGCATGGTAGCACACGCCTTTAATCCCAGCACTCAGGAGGCAGAGGTAGGAGGATCACCGACAGTTCGAGGCCACCCTGAGACTACACAGTGAATTCCAGGTCAGCCTGAGCTAGAGTGAGACCTTACCTCGAAAAAACAAAACAAAAAAAACCCCCAACAAACAAAACAATAAAAATTCCGTAGCTCTAATGAGAACCAGACACACTGCAGACAAAACCAGAATTACTGAGTTCCCAGGACTGAGCAGCGTCACCCCAGGCAGCACTCACTGGTCTCACTTTGTCCAGGAGGGGCATGCCCTTGCTTTGCACAGCATGGAACTGCAGCTGGTTAAACTCTGTGGCGATTCTTTCCAAAATCTGTCCAGTCAGGAGTGGGCTGTGGAGATGACAAGCAGAGAATGTATTCCAAGGGTGCTGACTTCCCACAGAACATGCTGCATGACTAGCTATGTGGGGTCAACCCACTGTGTCCATCCTGGTCAGAGGTGACTTCCATGGCTACCCGGCTCCAAGTTCAAAGCCAGCCTTTGTACCGTCAGTATGGTTCCTTCTAAATCACATGCCAGTGCCTGCCAGCTACAGTGCAATCTGTAAAGTGTGAGAGACTGGTGCTGCCAGGCAGTGAGCCGCAGAGCTTGATGGAAGCAGGGCTGCCTCACTCACTGGTGTTCTACTGCCTCCTCCAAACGCCTGCCCTGTCTCCCTCATGGGCCCTCCCTCTACTAGGACCCCAACCTTCCACTTCTTTATCCGCTCACCCTTTTCTTCTGAAACACCTGCTATGCTTCTTAAATGCATGTGACACCTTAATAAAAGTGGCCTTCCAAGAGCAACACGTTAAATCTTTTAAAGAGCTCTACATTTAGCTAGCAGCTTAAAGTTAGGTTAGCAGTAGTTGAAAGAGCAGTCCCTGCATGCTGTGGGCCCTAGAGAGAAGGCACCCCGTGTGTGTCTGGTACGAAATGGAATGAATGCACCTTTTCCATAAAGCACATTATAAAGCATTAATGCCACTGAAGAGGAAGCCAGGCAGCAGGAAGTACAAAGGCTCTCCTGGAGGACGCGAGGATGCAGGAATGGTGGCCTGTACCATCGCATGCAAGGGCAGGGGAGCAGCTGCCCAGATGCACTGGTCTTCAGGGTCCCCGTTTCTCATGGGCTCACTAGTTAAACAGCGTCTAAATGTCCCCTGGCCTCACAGGTACAAGCTGACTATTCACTAACATCTGGCTCTACCTTCCCTACAGCCCGCAGTGCTGATGTGAGCTAAGGCGAGCCCTTCACAGGTAACCCAGGAGGCAGGCACCAACATCTGCCATGTTGAAGATGGAACTCCCCACCACAGCAACACCTGTGGAGTCACCAAGGGAGCCGCCAGCTCCTTCTTCACTAAGGGTGCTGCCTGACACCTTCTTCAGCACCCATCGGCATGGAGCTCTGGGAGTGAAGGACTGGCCTCACACCTCATGACCTGACAGGAAAGGCACACCTGCAGGCCTGACGGAAGCAGAGACAGAAGTCAGGGCTCCTTCACCGAGGAGGTGGCTGACTTCAGAGCAGCAGGAACAGCAGCACCACAGCGATAGAGAAGGGCAGGCGGCGCTTTTCAACTACTTTTCTCCCGCTTAGTAGTGTGATGAACAGCTAGCTGCCGCTCAACCCCCCAAGCATGTTTTGAGTGGATTTGGAAGATGAGAAATGAACTGGGCAGACCACAGGAGGTACAGTGGAGGAAAAGCCTCAGTAAGACAGACAGCTGTCTGCGCTCTGCAGCACGCGCGCGGAACCTCGCCGCTGCCCCAGAGCACAGGAGGCACAGGCGGAGACGCCAAGGTGGCAAAGGACAGTGTGAGGCTTTAATTCAGGGAAGTTTCATCTCGGGAGATGGATCAGGACCTGACTGGGAACATGGGAAGCCAGGCCTAAAACAAGCTGCGAGGACCTGAGAGAGAGCTCAGCAGCCGCCCTCAACACCAGCTTGGCGTATTGTGGGGAGATGAGCCACAGAACAAAGAATGGCTCCCTCAAGACGCAGAGCGCGGCCCGGGAAAAGGAGACGGCTTCCCAAGAGGAAGGGAAGGAAGAGTAGAGCTCTTCTGCCCTGGAAGAGCAGGGAAAGAACACACGAGGCATTTTTCCCACAAGATGAGTGCCAGGTGCCTGCAGGAGCAATGGCCAGACTGACCCAAGTCTGAGGCTGCAGGAGCTTGCGTCCTAAGAGCCCAGTGTCCCCAGGGTGTAAGACTGCAAGGTCGGATGAAGTCAGCCAGGTTCAGGTTAGGAATGGAGCAGTTTGAGAGCTGCACCCTGAGGTGAGCAAAGCAGGCTTCCAGGGAAGGCGGGTCGGGCAGATGGGGGGCCAGGAGAGGGGAGTAGGGAGGGGCTGTGGAACACAGCAAAGGCAGAGCAGGCAAAGCACAGCGGCCATCACATTCCTCAGAGCAGCGTCCACGGTGACTCTGACAAGGGAAGACACAAGCAGAGGACTGCAGGGCCGAGCCACAGTGACACCCGATCTGGACATGGAGGCTGTCAGCTCTGCTGCGGACGCCTCCCGTGCAGGCTTTGAGGCCCTCCGAGCCCACACGCAACCCACTCCATCTCTCCCTGACAGCATGGCTGGCCCTACCTGCAGGTCTACTTTATTTGGTCCAGGTGCTTTCCTGGCAGCTGCTTTCCTTTCCTCATGCAGCATGTTTGGCTGTCAGAAGCCACGCTCTTAGACCCAACCTGGCAAGTGTGAGGGCCTGCGCTACGCTGGTCAGCAGCGAGTGGCTCCTGAACAGGTATCCAGCAACCTTCAGGTTGGGTTCCTGAGACGCAGCCTCATCAGACAATGTTGTCAAGAGCTGCAGCACTCGCGCCCAGGGACCATATGTGCTCACTGTGGGGCTTCCCCCAGTGTACACCCACAATCCTCAGTCACTAAGCACCCTGGCTAACTTTAAATTCAGAAGAGGACAGCAGTTAAACTTGCACAGTAAACAAAGAAAATGGTCATTGTTTTCTCTGATTATCAGCTTTCTCTTTGCTGTTTATAAATTCCAACTATGTGTGTGTGTATGTGTACATACACACACTCTCTCTCCCCGACCCCCCACCACCCTCCAAAGTAGCCCAGGCTCTAGCCCAGGCTGACCTGGAATTTACTATGTAGTCTCAGGGTGGCCTTGAACTCACAGCAATCCTCCCACCTTTGACTCGAGTGCTGGGATTAAAGGCATGCGCCACCACGCCCGGCAAAATATATATATTTTTAATGGAATGTTAGTATCACCAGTAATATTGTGGGCCTGTCAAAGAATCCAAGATAAATATTGTTTCCATACTTTGAAGATCAGTAAAGATTCTGCTAGCCCAAAAAAATCTCTAGCAGAAAGCACAATGCCCGCCGGGCGTGGTGGCGCACACCTTTAATCCCAGAACTCGGGAGGCAGAGGTAGAAGGATCGCCGTGAGTTCAAGGCCACCCTGATACTACATAGTGAATTCCAGGTCAGCCCGAGCTTGAGTGAGACACTACCTTGGAAAACCAATAAAAGAAAGGAAAAAAAAAAAAAAGAAAGAAAAAAAGAAAGAAAGCACAATGCCTTTGGCTCCAGAGAAGGTACAGGCGGGAACTGACTTCCCACCCAAACTTCGCAACAGCATGCATTGGCCATCTTTTATTTTTCGTTCTCTTTCTCTTCTCTCCACCCCCTCTTGCATTTTTGAGTTAGGGTTTTATAAAACCCAAGCTGGCCTTGAACGCCTGATCCTCCTGCCTCCACCCCCTAAGTGCTGGGATGACAGAAGTGCACCACCACATCTGGCTGTAACCATTTTCCCTGAGCCACCTTTAAAACTACTAAACCACAAACTTGGGTTTTTCTCTCTCTCTTTTCCAAAAAACGTTTTTTTACCCTGGGCACGAAATATTTAGTAAAAGTACTTACCTGCTTGCTTCTAGTGAAGATGTTTCCTTAGAACTTTGAGAGTTTAAGATTTTTTCAATTTTCTCAACTGAGCGAATAACTTGTATGAGCCTTAACACACACATCTATAAAAATGGAAGTTAAACCATAAAAGTTATCATAATGTTGAATCTTAATTATTTTATTTCCTTATCCTCATCTTAAATAAGGGAAAATCAAAAGTCAACATTCTACATTTTAAGTATTTCGACATAATATTGGATTTCCAAGAATGTGAATTCAATTTACCCTTTGGGAATAAGTGTATTTCAAGACTCTATCATAAGCTTATAGTTAAAAAACAAAACAAAACAAGGCACTTTATTGCCTTCTTATACGGTTCACACTCCTTTTTAATTTCCTCCTTAAGTGAACCTTTCTTTTGGCATTGCTATACTGGGGACTGAACATAGGGCCTCAAACATGTTAAGCAAGAGCCCTACACTGAGCTATATCCTCAGCCTCTCTTTACATTTTATTTTGAGGGGCTGGAGAGATGGCTTAGCAGTTAAGGCACTTGCCTGCAAAGCCTAAGGACCCAGATTCAATTCCCCAATACACATGTAAGCCAGATGTACAAGATGGTGCATGTATCTGGAGTTCATTTGCAGTGGCTGGAGGCCCTGGTGCACCCATTCACTCACTCCCTCAAATAAAATAAAAATTAAAAAAAAATATTTAAAGTTTACTCTGAGACCAGATCTCTCTCAATTGTCCAGGCAGGCCCTGAACTTGCGATCCTCCTGCCTCAGCTTCCCAACGATCACAGGCTGTGCCATCACACCTGGTTTATACTTATTTTCTGCAGATGCATTTTCATATTGAGTTTTATGTATTTATTACAGAGATAGAGGGATAGGATATGAATATGGGCATGCCAGGGCCTCTTGCTACTGCAAATGAACTCCAGATGCATGTGCCACTTTGTGTATCTGGCTTTACATGGGTACTGGAGAACAGAGCCCAGGCCACCAGGCTTTGCCAGCAAGCTAAACCATTTCCTCAGCCCACATTTTCCTTTTTTTGTTTTTGGTTGTTTTAATCTGGAAGCTACATTTTACCCTTTATAGTATTAAATTTGACTACAAATGTTCCTGCTCTTTAAAAATATATATATAGTTTATTTACTTAACAGACAGAGGGGGAAAGAGGCAGAGAGAGAGAAAATGGGCATACCAGGGCCTCTAGCTACTGCAAATGAACTCCAGATGCACATGCCACCTTGTGCATATGGCTTATGTGGGTACCACGGAATCAAACATGGGTACTTAGGCTTCATAGGCAAGCACCTTAACCACTAAGCTATCTCTCCAGCCTCTGTTACTGCTTTTTTAAGACTTTAAATTTTTATTATTTTTTTAAATTTATTTGAGAGAGAAAGAGGCAGGTAGAGAGAGAAAGAGCCTTTAGCTGCTGCAGATGAACTCCAGATGCATGCACCGACTTGTGCATCTATCTGGCTTACATGGGTCCTGGGGAATCGAACCTGGGTCCTCTGGCTTTGTAGGCAAGTGCCTTAACCGCTAAACCATCTCTCCAGCTCCACATTTTCCTATTTTAACTTTAGTTCCCAATATTAGTCTCCTCTCTAATTTCATGAGCAGGATATACCTATATACCCAAGTGCCCATTCATTAAAGACACTCATTACCCAAAGCAAATACTATCAGAGTCTGAGAAACATTGTAACAAGAGATACACAGTTACTTATTAAGAGTCACAAACATGTATTAGGAAGCAAACCATTATTCAAGGAACTGGGGACACAACTCAACAGAAGATCCAAGATTCCCTGTTCTCATGAGGACTGTGATCTTTTCTGAAACATATTATATGACTCTGGGGAAAAGCTAAGAAGGGGTCTAAAAGAGAATAATCAGAACCTCTCCCAAACATGTTTCTCTCTCTTGAGATTTTTAAAAAAATAATTTATTTATTTATTTATTTGAGAGAAAAGAGTGAGAAAGAGGCAGAGAGAGAGCATGGGCACACCAGGGCCTCCAGCCACTGCCAATGAACTCCAGATGTATGCGCCACCTTGTGCATATGGCTTTATGTGGGTACTAGACAACTGAACTGGAGTCCTTAGGTTTTGCAGGCAAGCGCCTTAACCGCTGAGCCATCTCTCCAGCCCTCCCTTGAGAGTTTTAAAACATAAGCTAAGGCGTAAATTTAGAAAACAGTGAGGAGAACACAGGCTAGAGTGTTGTATTCTAATTCCTATTCTTCCACTGTTACTATGTCTATAAAAATGACAGAAAACACACACAGGACGGCAACACAGGAAAGGCACCATGTGCAGGTGTCTGGGGGGGGGAGGGGACAAAGGCAACCATACACCCCCCATCCTTCATCCGCCTCTCAAAGAAAGCCAGGTGCGCCCTGCTGGGGTGTCGAGTAAGCAGCTTGCGACCTCAGCGTCAGAGCTCTTCCCTATGGCATTCCTGGGCTTCCTTTGCAAAACAAGGACTTCTAACCTAGACCACTCCGGCTGCCTCCTTGCTTTACCAGGTCACAGAACTGAAGGAGAATGTAAGATGAGCAGGAGAGGCACCTAGACATCGAATTCCAGCACATGGAGGCGAGGTAGCATGAACACCATGGCTTCGAGGCCAGCTTGGGCTACAGAGTGAGTTCCAGGTCAGCCTGGGATGGAATGAGACCCTGCTTCAAAAAAATTAAAAACTAAAAAAATTAATGCTATTGTGAATAAATAAAACCTATGAAGAATATGCAATTTCCTTTGCCTTTTGAAAAATTACTCCTCGACCCCCCCATTCATAGAAGAGGCATGAGAAGACCTGGGTGTTGCCCTCTCCAGCTACACAGAGCTACTGCCGCCACCCCATCTTCTCACACGTCACCCCTCTCACAGAGGACCTCGGGACAGTGGGTCAGACCGTATGTCCACAGTATTAAGAAAAGATGCTGAGTGAGCCAGGTAGGGATGGGATACCACAGCATACCTTTTTCTTCCTAATGTCCTCTTGTTTAGACATTCGTTCATCTACTGCCCGAATTCCTTCACTGACAGATGACCTGAGACTCTTTAAGAGAATAAAGAAAATGTGCTGAAGAAATGTTGTGTTAACATGGTGGTGGAACAAGGACATGTGAGCCTGTGTACAGGGGCATCTGGGTCGTAGAGATGTGGGATATGGGGTAGACCCTGAACATCTGTGGATGCTGATGAGCAGAGGAGATTCTCAGAAGGCCAAAGAAAAGGGGACAGACACACCCATGGTCAGTGAGGCGCATCCCATGCCCCACAGGCTCCATTTTAGAGAAGAAATGAAGAGGGAATTTGACTTAGGAGGGCTCCACCCACAGGTCTTTGGGCTGGATTCTATATATTTGAAATACCAATTGGTCATGATCAGAATGCACAGGGAAATCTAGGAAGTAAGAAGTCAGGAACAGATGTCAGAAGAAGGGAGAAAGCTAATGTCAGGAACCTATTGAATCAGGCCAAGTATGAAGGCAGGAGCAGAGCGAGCAAAAGAGCTAGACACAGGCAGCCAGAGCAGTCAGGAGAGCCTCTCATCTGCAGAGCAAGAGCTGAGGCGCTGGGAGAGCCAGGCAGAGCCCGGACACGCGGAACCCAGCACACCACCCCGTGGAAAATGACTTCAAAGAGCCTCATCAAAGTTAAACAAGACACCAGCACTCAACATCACTTGCAGGTTTCAGGACACAGCTCAAGACATGGTGCCAGGTTACTTTTCTCTGATCACCCTCCTATGGACGCCTGGCACTGACGTTGCTGACAGTCACCATTTTCCCAACACTGCACAGGCACTGAAGGTCCTCCTGTGTCATGTGCTCAGAGGTGACTATGTGCCAGGCCTGGTCGTAGGGGCTGCTACACAGGTGACCCACAGTCATCAGGGGCCGTGTCCAGAGTATGCTCCTTAGAACAAAGGGGCCTGGAAGTCAGAGGAACGGACAGACCATGGCGTGGACTGTGGGCAGAGGACAGTGATGCCAAAGTCCCCTCAAATGTGCACCCTGGAGGAATTCATCTCCACTGGCTTCTTTTCACTGCACAGCATCTCAGAGAAAGGTTAAAACACCATGCGGACTAGGTATGATGTTACCTTGGTATCATCCTTCAGTTGCTCTAGGGATTAAATAGTTTTGTGGACTGGTCTAGGAATCTAACCATACTTGGGAAAATACTTGTAGAATTACAAATGCTTAAGACATGGGCTTTTTGTAACCTCATGACTCCTCACTAACAGGCTGAATTTCAGCTCCACACACATTTTAAAGCCACCTATTCTAAGAATCTGTCCCCTTCACATCAAACATGTTTTAGGTTGAAACACAAGTGAAAAATATGAGAATCATTTGCAACATTTTTGAAGGGGAGGACTATAACCACTAATCATGCAGAAAACAAACCACAAGCTAACCAGGGACAGGAACCCTAAGCAAACAAGCGTGCTTTTCGAGACTATTTAACATTATTTGGGAACTTACCAGAACCTCTTCTCGTAATTGTCCCAAAGGCACAGAAAGCTGGTTGAGGGCTCTGTCCATGCCAACCTAAAGGTAAAATCATGATGGCTCAAAATCATCACAATTGAGAGAGATAAAGCCAGGTGTGGTGGTTCCCACTTACAACCCTGGCACAGGAGGGTCGCTTTGAGTTCAAGGCCAGCCTGGTCTACTAGAGTTCAGCACTGCTTGGGCTATAGAGTGAGACCTTGCATCCCACTTTTGCCCTTCAGAAAAGAGACAGTAAGCATGCTTAAGGATCAGGGCAGAACCAGACTTCTGAAATAGACACTGCTAACAGGTTATGAAAACAACTGTGGATACACACGAAGGCCATAGAAACCAGGGCAGCGAGAGTGAAGGAAGCCCCTTATGCACCGTTTGCCTTTGGATGATTTTCTTACTTTCTTTTGTAGTGCTGGGATGAACCCAGGGCAAGTGCTCACTACTGAATCACAGCCTCAGCCTGGATGAGATTTTTAATGACTGAAAAATTACACTTAAATGCTATCTGAAAATGATGATACTCAACTGGTTGACTGAAAGTCTAATAAATATTATCTCACCTAATATTGGAAATTTTGGACAAAATCCAGTTAAACACAGTGGAAGTAGCAGCCCTGGACACTGATCTGAGTACTGCAGTGCACTTCCCAGAAACACATGGCTCGCTACTTCCACGCTGCTTACCGATTCCATAGGCCCACTCTTTTCGTGCTTTTCTTTGGAGCAGCATTTTTTAATTTTACTGTAATTATTATTATTATTTTGGTTTTTCGAGGTAGGGTCTCACTCTAGCTCAGGCTGACCTGGAATTCACTATGTAGTCTCAGCTGAGATGGCCTCGAACTCTCGGCGATCCTCCTACCTCTGCCTCCTGACATTTTTTATTTTATTTTATTTTAATTTTTATTTATTTGACAGCGACAGACAGAGAAAGAGGCAGATAAAAAGAAGTAGAGAGAACGGACGCGCCAGGGCCTCCAGCCATCGCAAACGAACTCCAGATGCGTGTGCCCCCTTGTG
Organism: Dipus sagitta; assembly: GCA_036346955.1. NCBI lineage: Eukaryota > Metazoa > Chordata > Mammalia > Rodentia > Dipodidae > Dipus > Dipus sagitta. The sequence goes on from CM070773.1 coordinate 172,511,769, forward strand.
CATCTGCCTAACGTGGGTCCTGGGGAAATGAGCCTCAAACAGGGATCCTTAGGCTTCACAGGCAAACGCTTAACTGCTAAGCCATCTCTCCAGCCTGACATTTTAATTTTTATGTATCTACTTGCATGTGTATATATGTAAGCCAGAGTCTCTTGCTGCTGCAAATGAATGCCAAGTGCCTGTGTCACTTTTTGAATTAGGCTTTCTGTGCGTGCTAGGGAATTGAATCTGGGTTGGCAGGCTTTGCAAGCAAGCATCTTTAGCCACTGAGCCATCTTTCCACACCCATAAAACAGATTTAAAAGAAAACTAAATATGAATAAGACTAAAAAGAACTTTGGGAGTATTAAAACTCAAGCTACTTTTACAAGTAACTGACAGCCAGCCTCCTGCAGGTCAGTGCTGACCAATAGCCCTGGGGCAGTGTGTGCCCATGTCTCCAAGCCAATGAAGCAGCTCCCCAAGAGTGGCTGTGACCTGTCAGCAGCCCAAAAAGATGTCCTGTGGTGATCTCATTTAAGTGTCCCCCATAAACTCATGTGTTCTGAATGTGTGATCCTCAGCTGATGGCAATTTGGGAACTGGAGCCTCCTGGAGGTGATGTTGGGGTGGGCTTACGGGTGTAATAGCCAGCTCCCCTTTGCCAGTGTTTGCACACTCTCCTGCTGCTACTGTCCACCTGATGTTGGCCAGGTTGTGATCGAGCTTCTGTTCATGCTATGTTTTTGCCTGCCATCATGGAGCTTCCCCTCGAGTCTGTATGCCTTTCCTCCCACAAGCTACTTCTGAATGGGTTCTGTCAGCAACAAGAAGGTGACTGCACCATGGCCACCCCCTGCTCCTGCCTTCACTTCACTGTTTGCTGATACCTGACAGGCGTGCTAATGCACGCCTGGAACCCCAGCACTCTGGAGGCAGAGCCAGGACTACTATAAGTTTGAGGCCAGTGTAGGCTACATAATGAGACTTTCAACAAAGCCAAATTAGGACTTGAGGAATGGCTTAGCGGTTAAGGCGTTTGCCTGCAAAGTCAAAGGACTCAGGTTTGATTCCCCAGGACCCATGTAAGCCAGATGCTCAGGGGGGCACATGCGTCTGGAGTTTGTTTGCAGTGGCTGGAGGCCCTGGCGTGCCCATTCTCTCTCTCTTTCTCTTCCCCTTTCTCTGTCAGAAAAAAAAAAAAAAAGCCAAATTAAAAATGAATAAGCCACAACAGTCTTAGGTGAGCAAGAACTAAAAGCAAAAACAGCAATCAAGTTCAGTTCTTCTGTGACTGACACTAGTGACTGCTGGGAACTAGAAACTAAGGTTTCTGAAAGCACTGTACTTTCAGGCAGCGAGTGTGGGCGAGAGCCCATGCACAGAGCGCCCGCAGCAGGACTGCGGAGTGGGGCTCACCAGGTTTGTGGAGAGGTTGACAAAGTCTGCGTAGTCCTTGTTGATGAGCTCCACCATGGCCGTTTTGAGCAGCTTGTAGTACAGCTCCAGGTCGCCTCTCAGCTCTTCCAGCTGCACCCGCTTCCTGCAGTCAGACACGAAGTGGTCCACATCGAAATCCTCCTGAGAAGCAGGAGAGCCAACGTTACTGCCACAGTGTCACGGGACGTGCAGACAAAGAGGACGGGCACTGCTGCTGAACGTGCCTTCTGCTCGCACCCATCAGGGCAATCCATTCCAGCGACACGCCTGAGACCTCTGCCAAAGACAGAGACGCTTGTAGCCTCATGCTACAAGGAATTTAGTTTCCAAAATGACAAAATAATAAAACAATGATGAAAATAAGACAGAAAAATAAAGAAAATAAGAATTTTAAAAACCAAACTTTCATACTTTATAAAATAAGCACAATTAGTATTTTTCACCATTTAATACTGTGTTGCACACACTTCCAGACTTTTATACACATATACATAAACACACACACACATACAGAATGCTTTACACATATACATAAACACACACACACATACAGAATGCTAACATTTCTCTCCAGATAACAACACACCTCTTGCATGTGTTTTATGACACATGAGTTTGCACTAACATGTACACAACACAGGTGTCCACAGAACAGACAGAGCCAGCTTAAGCCCTTCTCTATGCTGGTCTCACACGTGCGTCATACCACCAGTTTCCTTTTGACATTCAGAAGCTCCTGGTAGGCTGACCCACTTAAGCTAACAGGTTACTGTAAATTTCACCTGGGGCTTGTCCCTTACTAGCTGAGCTGCTTGGTCACCAACAATTTGATGTGACAGTCCCCAGGCTTGTTAAAGCCATCAGAACACACTGTCATAATTTCATTAAATAACTATATAAACCATAAAAATACGACTGAGGAGATTATTTTAGGAAAAGGCAGAGGCCTCAATACAGGAAAAGACTTGATATAGGCAACTTGCTAAGGCAATTCTCACTGAATTAGATTTGGGTGAAAATAAGCTCAGGAGGGTCAGGAGGATCACAAACCCAAAGGTCCTGCAGATCTTTCAGAACAGAAACAAACTGGATACCTGAGACCATACAGACTCGGAACCAGCAGATCCTTAGTACTGGAATACTGGTGTGAGTCACCATGGCTGGCAGAGCTCAGAAGGAAGGGAAGCCCCCACAGCAGGAATGAGAACTGCACAAATGACTGCAGGATGGAGGAGGTCTGCTTCTCTGGAACGTGATGTCAACATGCTGAGGCAGAATAGATGTAGCAGCAACATACCCCAGTACTGTTCTGACTCAACTCTGTCAGCAAACCAACTTTTTTCTACACTACTGCACTGACACCTTACATCCTAATGTGACTGATCACTGGGTGTCAATTCTCTTCAAGAGTGTCAATGGTCTCCTGCAACCAGTCAACTTCAACACAATTGATGTAGCCATATAATATTCTGTTTAAAAGTTGATGGGGGCTGAAGATATGGCTCAGCGGTCAAGGCACTTGCCTGCAAAGCCTAACAACCTGGGTTTGTTCCCCAGGACCCTTGTGAAACCAGGTGCACAGAGTGGCACACGCGTCTAGAGTTCATCTGCAGTGGCTGAAGGGCCTGGTGCACCCATACTCTCTCTCTCACTTTGCAAATAAACAAATAAAAAAAAAAAAAAGGTGACTGGGACTCCACACTGAACAAACGGGGCACAAGCCCCTCACATGTCACATTCATTTCAACTCGCAGCTCCACACTATATACCTTTCCAGTCTCTCTTTCTTAAAGACTTTTTTTTTTTTTTTTTTTTTTTTTTTTTTTTTTTTTGGTTTTTCGAGGTAGCGTCTCACTCTAGCCCAGGCTGACCTGGAATTCACTATGTAGTCTCAGGGTGGCCTTGAACTTCCAGTGATCCTCCTACCTCTGCCTCCCAAGTGCTCGGATTAAAGGCGTGTGCCACCATGCCCGGCCCTAAAGACATTTTTTATATTTATTATTTACTTATTCGCACATGTGCACATGCACCAGGGTCTCTTGCCACTGCACATGAATGCCCATCTGGCTTTATGTGGGTGGCTGGGGAGCTGAGTTTGGGCTTGCAGGCTTTGTAAGCAAGAGCCTTTAAGTGCTGAGCCGTCTCCCCAGCCTCCCTACCCCTTTTCTGGTCTTGTTTGACACTGATGTTCCTCCACACTGCAGCCACTATGGACTAAGTGCAGTTTCTGGACCCATACATTCTTCTCACCATGCTCAAGAGCCAAACCACACCTTATTGCCATTATCCCTGTGTGTCTCGATTTGTGGCTGGTGCATAGTACGTGGTAAACAATGGCTACTACAGTACTAAGCAGGCTGGCATGATCTTGACAAGCAAATGAGTTTGTAGTCAAATGAACAATTTCAAGTGATCTCAATTCTCCTAATGCATAACCTAACCTCCTCACGTGCAAAATTCCCTTCCTACTTCAAAGTGTGTTAAGTGAGCTGGGCATGGTGGCGCACACCTTTAATCCCAGCACTCGAGAGGCAGAGGTAGGAGGATCGCCATGAGTTGGAGGCCACCGTAAGACTACATAGTGAACTCCAGGTCAGCCTGAGCTAGAGTGAAACCCTGCCTCAAAAAACAACAAAAATGTATTAAGTGAGACACAGATGTACAAATACAACCCAGAAAACAAGCACTCTTTCTGCCACTCCTTTTTTTAATGGGAACACCAGCAGCAAATGACTTTTAACTTCCTGTTCCACCTACAAGAATCAACATTTTACACAGATTAGCTGTTCTCTGTAGTTTCCTCTGCATATGAACTGGGGCACAGTTATTTGCACTACATACAAACTGCTTGGCATATTCTGAGGTTTAAGAGCCATGAAATAAAACCAGATGTAGTAGCTCATGCTTGTAATTCCAGCACTCAGGAGGCTGAAGAGGATCTCAGTGAATTCAAGGTCAGCTTGGGCTACAGTGAGTCCTGGCCTGAAATAATTTTTTTTTTTTTTTGGTTTTTCGAGGTAGAGTCTCACTCTAGCTCAGGCTGACCTGGAATTCACTCTGTAGTCTCAGGGTGGCCTTGAACTCTCAGTGATCCTCCTACCCCTGCCTCCTGAGTGCTGGGATTTCGAAAGAAAAAAAAATTTTAAAAAGGAGCCATGAATAAGCATCCCCCCAGTTTGCTGTATGCTGTTTGACTAGCCGCACTTTGATTTCTACTTCCTGATGCAGCATTTACCAAAGACATCTGTCAGAGTGAAAAGAGGGTGGGGCTAGTGAGGCAGAAGGCTACAGGCACTGAGCCTGCAGGAAGCCTAGGAGGTGGCCACATTATTTTCTGCACCCTTAAGGTTCTGAAAGTCAGAAAAGGTCTTAACATCTGGGTGTGCCCTTTCTTTCTCCAGCACCCCTGGTTCTTTCTATCCTCCTTTCAATGTCGGTGAGTTGATTCTGTATACTTTAAGCATGTCATTCAGATTACACTTACTATAGTGGCTTAGCAGGAATGACACTATATAAGATGTATGCATCCCTGGGTCCAGATGAGCCCCGTATATGTAAAATATTAAATATACTTAATAATAAACATACTAAAATATAAAATTAAAGAAGACATAGATGTAAATAGCTTTTCTTTTTCTTTCTTTTTTTTTTTTTGTACTTTTCAAGGTAGGGTCTCACTCTAGCTCTGGCTGATCTGGAATTCACTAGTCTCAGGGTGGCCTTGAACACACGGTGATCCTCCTACCTCTGCCTCCCAAGTGCTGGGATTAAAGGCATGCACCACCACTTCCAGCCCGCTTTTCTTTTTTTAACCAGAGCTTTGGTCATGTGATCTGAATACTGATGTCAAAAGAGACAGGCCTGGGCTGGAGAGATGGCTTACTGGTTAAGACGCTTGCCTACAAAGCCCAAGTACCTAGGTTCAATGCCCCAGCACCCACATAAGCCAGATGTACAAGGTGGCACATGCATGTGAAGTTCATTTGCAGTGGCTAGAGCACACCCATTCTCTCTCTGCTTGCAAATAAATTAATTAAAATAAACCAAAAGAAAAAACCTAAATGGGGCTGGAGGATGGCTTAGCAGTTAAGGCGTTTGCCTGCAAAGCCAAAGGACCCAGGTTCGATTCCCCAGGACCCACGTAAGCCAGATGTACAAGGTGGTCGTCTGCAGCAGCTGAAGACCCTGGCACACCCATTCTCTCTTTCTGTATCTGCCCCCTCCCAAATAAATAAGTAAACCTCAAGGCCACCCTGAGACTATATAGTGAATTCCAGGTCAGCCTGGGCTACAGTGAGACCCTATCTCAAAACACAAAACAAAACTTAAGTATAAATATAAATATAAATAAATATATATATATGTGTGTGTGTGTATCCAATTGTAAGACTTGCACTTGGCTCAATATTTTAGGTACCTAAGGAGCCCAAACTTTTTTAAGTTCCTAACCCCCAAACTACCTACAAAATGACCTCCAAAATTCCAATTTTTCTTAATATTTTTACTATAAAAATACTTGAGTTGGGTGTGGTGGTGCACGCTTTTAATCTCAGCACTTGGGGGAAGCACAGGTAGGAGGATTGCATGAGTTCAAGGCTACTCTGAGACTACATAATGAGTTCCAGGGCAACCTGGGCTGGAACGAGACGCTACTTCGCCTCCCAACCCCAATATATTATTCATTTGATAAAGCATGGGCACCGGAGCCTCCTGAACTGCGAACAAACTCCAGACATACGTGCCACTTTCTGCGCCTGGCTTTACGTGGGTGCCGGGGCCTCGTACCTGGGCTGTCAGGCTTTTGCAAGTCCTCTGAACCATCTCTCCAGCCTCCATATCATCAATTTTAAGAAATTAAATAGCCCAGCGTGGTGGTTCCTACCTGTACTTTCAGTACTTAGGATGACAGAAGGCTCTCGACTTTGAGAATTTCAAAACAGAATTTGGACGGGAAGTTTGAAACTGAACATAAACACACTTTTTTCTTTTTTTTTAAGGATGGTTTAGTGACAACTTGGAGGGAGTCACCAAACAGGCAAAGGCCGGCCCGGCGCTGGCAGGAAGTCTGGGCGTCTCCAAGGCTGTGCATGGATGATGATGTACTTCTCGGAGCTAGAAGCTGCTAGTCGGTGGCTTCGCCCCTTGCAAGTGCAGGAGGAGGTCGGCTTTCAGAGGATGCACGGGCTCGGCTAAGCGGACCGCCGCGGTGGCCGGCTTGCAGGCCCCGCCCGCCCGCAGGTCAGGCCGGACGTGAGCCCGGGCGACGCTCGGCCCGCGCGGCATCCCGGCGCCCGCCACCGGCCGACCCCGCACCCTCCTCCCCGCGCGCACCTTCATGAACTCGTCCTTGTCGAAGCACAGCGTGTCGGGCCCCGTGGGCAGGTTCATCCTGCGTCTCTCCATCCCGCCGCCCCTCGGCGCCGCCGACACTCGGCCAGGCGGGACCACGGGAGCCGGGCGGCACCGTAGGGGACGCGGCGGCCCGGCCCCTCCACCGCGCCGGGTTACGCTTCCGCCAGCATGGCGGCGCTGCGCAGCGACCAATAGGAGAGCGCCGCGGGCGGCTGCGCACCTTCCGCGTCGACAGCGGCGTGGGGTGGGGTGAGACCCGGAGCGAAGCGAAGCTGTACTGCCCCCAGCGGCTGGGAGGCGTCACTGCAGGTGACTGCTCAGGTGGCCAGCGACAGAAATGGGCAAGGAACCATCCTGCCTGCTTCTGTTCTGCTGGGAGAGTCCCTGAGGGGCCTCCTCCAAGGAGAAAAAGTCAGTTTCTTTAAAGATCCCTATGAAAGATAGGTCGAAGGAAGGCGATCCCTCTGTATTTCATGTTACCCCAATAGGAAGCCACCACGCTAGTCTAATGGTGTAACATGTAGAGACCGGTTAGCTAGCACTTCATGAGCAGGCCGGCTTAGAGTCGCCTCCCCGACGGGTCTAGAGAAGTCATGGGTAGGAAAGAAGATGCAAAGTAAACGGCATCCTAAGTCCCTGGTGTGTTTGCTTAGATGTGGGGATGAAAGCCTTGTTTTCTGGTCATTTTGTTGTTTTTCAGGCAGGGTCTCATTCTAGCCATGGCTGACCTGGAACTCACTCTGTGAGTCCAGGCTGGCCTTGAACTTACATACTTCAGCCTCCCAAATGCTGGGACGCTAAAGGTGTGTGCCATCATTACTGGCTTTTTTGTTTACTAAAAAAAAATTTTTTTTAATCTGTTTTAAAACTTATTTTGAGAGAGAGAGAGACAGACAGACAGACAGACAGAGAATGGGCGTGCCAGGGCCTTCAGCGGATTTGAATGAACTCCAGACGCGTATGCCCCCTTGTGTGCATGTGTGGCATTGCCTGCTTGTGTCACTGTGTGGCTTACATGGGAACTGGAGATTCCAACAGGAGTATTTAGGCTTCACAGGCAAGTACCTTAATCACTAAGCTATCTCTTCAGCCCTTTGTTTACTTTGTAATATTTTGTTATTCTTTTTAAAAAATATTTTATTTATCTATTTGAGATGGAGAGAGGAGGCAGACAGAGAGAAAGAGAGCACGTGCGCATGCCAGGGCCTCCAGCCACTGCAAATGAACTCTAGACGCATGCACCATCTTGTACATCTGGCTTACACGGGTCCTGGGGAATCAAATCAGGGTCCTTAGGCTTCGCAGGCAAACACCTTAACTGCTAAACCATCTCTCCAGCCCTTTGCTTACTTTGTAATATTTTGTTTATTCTTTAAATTTTTTTGTTCGTCATTTTTATTTATTTATTTGAGAGTGACAGACAGAGAGAGAAAGAGGCAGATAGATAGATAGAGAGAGAGAGAATGGGCGCACCAGGGCCTCCAGCCACTGCAAACGAACTCCAGACACGTGCGCCCCCTTGTGCATCTGGCTAACCTGAGTCCTGAGGAATGGAGGCTTGAACCAGGGTCCTTAGGCTTCATAGGCAAGCGCTTAACCGCTAAGCCATCTCTCCAGCCCATATTTTGTTTATTCTTATTGAATAAATCACCATGTGCTCACAGTGCTTTAGTCACCCCTGGGGCCTCTCTCCTCCAAGGCACCACCAGCGTGGGCATCATTGGAATGTACGCTAGATCACAGCTTGAACATCACCCCATTCACCAATGCCTCATTTCAAAAGAAAAAAAAGTACTGTTCTTGTCAAGAAAAAACACCATGTTTGAACCTAATAAAAGATAGCACTAATAACCAGTCTCTGCTGACCCCACAAGGTGTGGCCTTTACAATGCAAGGCCACATTTTCCAAGTAGAAGCTCTCAAATCTTGGAAACTGGCTTCTCTCACCAAGAGAGGGGCTCTGGTGCCAGGCAGAGAAACAAAGATGTCTGTGAACCCTGCCTGGTCCCTAGAAGCCCTGAGCTAGAATTTGGATTCTGTCTTTCCTGTCCCAAGGTTTTAGCAAAGAAATGGACCTAGAGTGCGAATGATGCTTACCCTGTCCACCTGCCCTGCAGACAGTGAGGCCGTCCACCGATCCTGCACATCACCTGATGGCACAGAGCACAGCAGGGTTTCCAGCAGCTTGTGGCTCGAAGTCTGACCACTCTCCTGCTGCCTGCCTCCTGCAGACGGTACCTCCACCTTCCACAGGGGCCTTATGAGCTGACTCACCACTTCCATGTTTCTGACCAAATGATTACTGTTGCACTCAGGTTCGCATTGCTGGCAGAAATCACCTGACCAAGAGCAGCTTTTGGGAAAAAAGGATTTATTTTGGCTTACAGACTTGAGGGGAAACTCCATCATGGCAGAGGAAAACGATGACATAAGCAGAGGGTGGACATCACCTCCTGGCCAACATCAGGTGGACAACAGCAACAGGAGAGTGTGCCAAACACTATCAAGGGGGAGCTGGCTATAACACCCATAAGCCTGCCCCCAACAATACAGTGCCTCCTTCAGCTGAGAACCTAGCATTCAGAACACCTAAGTTTATGGGGGATATCTGGATCAAACCACCACATTCTGTCCCTGGCCCCCATAAACTGATATCCATACATGATATAAAATACAATGCATTCCATCCAACTTTTTAAAAATCCCCATTGTTTTTAATCAATCATTATGATGTTCAAATGTCCCCATAATCCAATGTCTTTTCACTGAGCCATGATACCAAAAAATCCCCTCAAAATCCCCATAATGGCACAGAATAAACATTCACACTGCAAAAGATGGGCATAGCAAACAAATATTCAACCAATACAAGATTTAAAACAACCAGAGCAAAAATCACACTCTGTAGTTTCAAGTCCAACAACTCTAGTCAGTGACAAATCTCTCAGTACGATAATTCTAACCAGCAACAAGTCTCTGGAGTTCCAATTCTGCCCCTCCAGCTAGGCTACTCACAGTCCTGGAAAACTTCATCTGGGCTGGCTGCTCTGCTTGGCAGCCATCTTGTGGTCTGGGCCTCACCAGTGGGTCTCCATTACAAGCCACAGTTCATCCTCACAGCTCCATCAGGTGTCCATGTGTGCATCCATCAAACCTGCTTCATGCTGCCCATGTCCATTTCCAAAACACAAGACCAAGTTGCAAACTCAATGACCCTCTCTTTCCAGCATTTCTTATACTCCACAATATCAGATAGGGTGCCAATTTGTTAATCTAGGGGAGAATAAAGTAGGCTTTGAAGAACAGGACACTTCTTAAGCACTCAGGCCCCTTCAAAAGAGTCTACATTCTTCCTGTTGCCCCAATGCAGGTCAGCTGGCCCAATCTCAATGGTTGTAATCTCTCAATTGCAGCTGAACAAGGAGCAGTTTTGGCCTAAACATTTCCTTCTGTGCCATATCCCTCTGCTCACATCAGTCTGTTTCTATGCAATGCAACCCTGCACAAGTTCTCAGGACATGAGCATAACAACAAGCCTCTCACACAAACTGCTTCTAGCCCAGTCCAAGCAAAGCTCTTTCTCACCCTCATCAGCCAAATCTCACAGTCCATAGTTTTTATTGCATTCGTGTCTTTCAACTCTCACCAGAATAGTCCATCAATCTGTACTTACAGCACTGCAAGGCATCTCTTGGGCCAAGGTTTCAAATCCTTCCACATTCCTCTTAAAAATAAATCCCAAAAGGCTAAAGCCACACAGTCAGGTGTCTAGCAGCAATTGACCTCACTCCTGGTACCACATTACTGTTGCAGTCAGGTTTGCATCTTTTGGGGAAAGAGGGGTTTATTTTGGCTTACAGACTCAAGGGGAAGCTCCATGATGGCAGGGACAACAATGGCATGAACAGAGGGTGGATATCACCCCCTGGCCAACTTAAGGTGGACAATAGCAACAGAAGAGTGTGCCAAACTCTGCCAAGGGGAAACTGGCTATATAAAACCCATAAGCCCACCCCCTACAATACACTCCCTCCAGGAGGCATTAATTCCCAAATCTTTATTAGCTGGTGTAGCAAACAGCTTCAGGTTTGCTGAGATAAACTTCCAGACCAGGCACAGTTATGGAGGAAGGGATTTATTGAAGCTTACAAATCCATGGGAAGTTCCAAAAATGGCAGAGGAAGCTGGCCTGCCTTCACAGGACCAAGCAGAGAGAGAGAAGTACAAGCCTAAAGCCAAAGGCCACAGCACACTTCAGGAACTCCTGCTAGGCACACTTTGCATATCTTTAGATTGAAATCTGAAACCCACCACCATACCTAAAGATCCAGCCAGGAGGCTGCAGAACGCAAACAACAAACAATAAAGAACTGAATATATTGGGGGCCATCTACTCAAACTACCACAGCTGGGAACCTAGCATTCAGAACACCTAAGTTTATGGGGGACACCTGAATCAAACCACCACAACTATGCTATGGGAGTCCGGGCCAACATAAATAAATGACATAAGAAATAAGTAGATGAGATAATCCAATGAACATGAATATGAGAAACTCTGGTTCAATATCATAGGTTTTGGTAATGTTTTGTAAGTAATGTTCTCCCACTTGATTTTTCTTTTACAAAATCCCTTAGAACAGTGTTTATGATACAGACATTTAATATATGTACAAATTGCAAAGAATATGTATAAATATGTTTCATAAATGTAAATAAATTGGACATTGCTTAGTGTGTTGAAGGAATTTGGTGGAACAGGGGAATGAAGGATCCTGCTGCTGCACTCTAACCCAGATTCAGTAGGGAGTGGCCAGGACCCCATCATAAGGGCTGTCACTTGGAACCCCAGGCCGCAGCACTAGTGCAGCCCACCCCAGCCAGAGCAGCAGGACAGACTGCCATACTAGTGGAGGACCCAGAAAAAGAGAGAGTGAGAGACAGAACAAACCTGCCCAGAGTACTGATCTTGGGGTCTGCTCAAGTGGCATGACTAGTTTTTGTTAGTTTGTTTGTGTTTTGATTTTTTGAGGTAGGGGCTCACTCTAGCCCAGGCTGACCTGAAATTCACTATGTAGTATCAGAGTGGCTTCAAATTCATGGTGATCCTACCTCTGTCTCCCAAGTGCTGGGATTAAAGGCGTGTACCACCACGCCCAGCTGCCATGACTTTCTCCTGTGCTATTAACAACTCTTCAAAGGTCAGCAAACAGCTTCTATCTAGAGTCATTCTGGTGTTGCCCTCCGCCCCCTATCCTTGTGCAGTGGGTTGAATGGAAAATGTCCCCAATAGCCTCATGTGTTTGTGATTAAGCCTCACACTTGATCCCCAGCTGGGAGGAGTCTTTGGGAGGTGGAGCCTTGCTGGAGGAGGTATGTCCCTGGGGTAGGCCTTGAGAATTTTGTAGTCCAGACCTGCTTTCCGGTACGAGCTCACTCATGTTTCTACGGATATGTGAAGATGTGATGCTTGGATGTCTGCTGTTGCCATGTTTTCTCTGCCATGTTGAAACATTCTCTTGAAATTGTAAGCTGGAAATAAATACTTCCCTTCCATGAAATGCTTCTGGCCAAGTATTTTTGTTTTGTTTTGTTTTGTTTTTGTTTTTGCTTTTCGAGGTAGGGTCTCACTCTAGCCCAGCTTGACCTTTAATTCACTATGGAGTTTCAGGGTGGCCTCGAACTCACTACGATCCTCCTACCTCTGCCTCCCGAGTGCTGGGATTAAAGGCGTGCGCCACCACGCCTGGCTCTGGTCAAGTGTTTTTGTCCCTGTATTGAGAAGGTAATGGCTATACCTTGTGACCAGCCATTTGAGGGTGGTTCTGGCTTCCTACTACCTGGATATGTGTCTACTGTTTGAGTACTGGGATGGTTAATCTTCATTGTTAATGTGGCTGTATTTGGAATCACCTAGGAGATACCCATCTGTGTATGTCTGTTGAGAGTGTTTCCAGAAAGGTTTAACTGAAGGGAGAACACCCATCCTGGCTGTGGCCAACCCCATTCCATGAAAGGAGAATGTGAGCTGAGCACTAGTATTCACAGCTCTCTGCTTCCTGACTGAGGATACAATGTGACCAGCTGCCTTACACTCCTGCCGCCATGCCTTCCCCACCATGATGGACCTTGTCCTCAAACTATACACCAAATAAACTCTGCCTTCCTTAAGCTGTTTCTTGTCAGGCATTAGGTCACAACAATGACAAAAGTAGCTAATACAAGTACTTTTTTTTTTTTTTGGTGTTTTTTTTTTTTTTTTTTGGTTTTTCAAGGTACAGTCTCACTCTAGCCCAGGCTGACCTGGAATTCACTATGGAGTCTCAGGGTGGCCTCGAACTCATGGCGATCCTCCTACCTCTGCCTCCCGAGTGCTGGGATTAAAGGCGTGCGCCACCACGCCTGGCTTTTTTTGGTGTTTTGAGGTAGGTTTTCACTCTAGTCCAGGCTGACCTGGAATTCACTATGTAGTCTCAGGCTGGCCTTGAACTCACAGCAATCCTTCTACCTCTGCCTCCTGAGTGCTAGGATTAAAGGCGTGCGCCACCACACCCAGTTTACAAGTAACATGTCTGATAAAGACACCTCCCCCAGAGTACTGTGAGGAAGAGTAATTAGGACATGGACGTAAAGTGTGTGAGTGGTGCAGCACTCAGTAAGTGGGTGGCTTACCCTAGTTTCCTGTCCTTTCTCTGGTTCCTCCCCCTTCCTCTGGAGATTATGTTGACATATTTTTCTGTCTCTCAAGTTCCTCGCTCTCATCCCACCTGGCCTTCATTTCTGAGGAAGAATGTGCATGCCACTTTATTTCTAAGAAAACAGTAAACCCTCTGTGACTTGGTGCCTCTGGAAAATTCTTCTTTCCCTGTTTCCAGTGGCATTGTGACTAGTTCCATTTCTTTCTTCCCACTCTGCCCTATTTATAGGTCTCCCATTTAAGGCAGATTTGATACTGAATACTCAAAAGTTGCAAAGAGAAATCATGCTCAGAAAATGTGTTGGGCATTTTGTCCAGCCATCACTCTGTTCTCACTCTGGCCCTCACCTGAACGGCTTTATGAACACAGCCAGCATTTCCAACAGAAGCAGAAAGGCCAGACTACTGAGGTCCAGGGAGTTTTCACTTCTAGTGGGATCATGCATCTGCCCTGAAGACCGGATGTAGGTAAGTACGGTAGCCTCACTTCCTGAGAGGAAGGCAGGCAAGGCGGGGGTGGGGAGGATTAGGAACAATCAATCTCACTTCTTAGACTTGGAAAGCTCACACTACACCCTTTTCCAGTGTGGGTTATTGTGCTCAGGGCCTCATGCATGCTAGGCAAGTGCTCTACCTTTAAGGTTTCCCTACTACCCTCCTTTTACACAGTTATCTTTTTTTTTTTTTTTTTTTGTTATTTTGAGGTAGGATTTCACTCTACTCCAGGCTGACCTGAAATTCACTATGTAGTCTCAGGGTGGTCTCAAACTCATGGTGATCCATCTACCTCTGCCTCCCAAGTGCTGGGACCACCATGCCAAGCTCAGTTACCTTTTTAATTTTGACTTTGAGACAGGGTGTAGATGGCCTCCTATATATTCAGGATTTTATTAAAGTTTGTGTTGCAGTCGGTTCATATTGATGGCAGAAATCACTTGACCAAGAGCAGGTTTTGGTGGGGGGAAGGTTTATTTTGGCTTACAGACTGAAGGGGAAGCTCCATAATGGCAGGGGAAAATGATGGCATGAGCAGAGTGTGGTCATCACCCCCTGGCCAACATAAGGTGGACAACAGCAACAGGAGAGTGCGCCAAACACTGACAAGGGGAAACTGGCTATAACACCCATAAGCCTCCCCCCAACAATACACTGCCTCCAAGAGGCGTTAATTCCCAAATTTCCATCAGCTGGGAACCTAGCATTCAGAACACCTAAGTTTATGGGGGACACCTGAATCAAACCACCAGATTTTACTCTGGCCCCCATAAACTGATAACCATCCATGATGTAAAATGCAATGCATTCAGTCCCTTTAAAAGTCCCCATAGTTTTTAATCAATCCTAATGATGTTCAAACATTCCCATAGTCCAAGGTCTTTTGACTGAGCCATACAAAAAAAAAACAAAAAAAAAACAACAACAAAAAAAAACCAAACCCATAATGGCACAGAATAAACACTCATACTGCAAAAGATGGGATTGGACATAGCAAAGAAATATTCAACCAATACAAGATTTAAACAGGGCAAACATAAAACTCTGTAGCTCCAAGTCCAACAACTCTAGTCAACGTCAAATCTCCCAGTACGATAATTCTAACCAGCAACAAGTCTCTGGGGTTCCAATTCTGCCCATTCAGCTAGGCTACTCAGTGTCCTGAAAAACATCCAGGGCCGGCAGCTCTCCTTGGCAGCCATCTTGTGATCTCAGCATCTCCATTGGGTCTGCACTGTAATCCACAGTTCATCCTCATGGCCCCATGGGGTCTCCATGCAGGCATCCAGCAAACCTGCTATACACTGCCCATGGCCATTTCCAAAACACAAGACCAAGTTGCAAACTCAATGACCCCCTCTTTCCTGCATTCCTTATACTCCACGATATCAGGTAGGGTGCCAATTTGTTTCCCCGGGGTGTGGGGTGGGGGATAAAGCAGACTTTGAAGAGCAAGACACTCCTTGAGCACTCAGGCCCCTTCAAAAGAGTCTACATTCTTCCAGTTGCCCAGGGCAGATCAGCTGGCCTAATCTCAAAGGTTGTAATCTCTCATATAATTGCAGCTGAACAGGCAGAAATTTCGGCCCAAAGATTTTATTTCTGTGCCATATCCCTCTACTCATACTAGTAGTCTCTTTCTATGCAAATCAACTCTGCACAAGTTCTCAAGACACAGGCATAACAGCAAGCCGCTCACACAAACTGCTTCTAGCCCAGTCCAGGCAAAGCTCCTTTTTTTGTGTGTGTTGTTTTGTTTTTATGAGGTAGGGTCTCACACTAGTCCTGGCTGATCTGGAATTCACTATGGAGTCTCAGGGTGGCCTCGAACTCACCGTGATCCTCCTACCTCTGCCTCCTGAGTGCTGGGATTAAAGGCATGCACCACCACACCTGGCTTTTTTTTTTTTTTTTCCAGGCAAAGCTCTTTGTCACTGTCATAAGCCAAACCTCACAGTCCATAGTTCTTATTGCATTCAGGTCTTGCAACTCTGACCAGAATAGTCCATCAAGCTGTACTTACAGCACTACAAGGCTTCTCTTAGGCAAAGGTTTCAAATCCTTCTGCATTCCTCTTGAAAATCAGCTCCAAAAGGCCAAAGCCACACAGTCAGGTGTCTAGTAGCAAATGACACCACTCTTTGGTGCCAAATATACTGTCACAATCAGGTTCACACTGCTGGCAGAAATCACCTGACCTCTAGAGCTTTGGGGGAAAAAGGGTTTATTTTGGCTTATAGATTTGAGGGAAAGCTTCATGATGTCAGGGACAATGATGGCTTGAGCAGAGGGTAGACATCACCCCCTGGCCCACATAAGGTGGTAATAGCAACAGGAGAGTGTGCCCAACACTGGGAAGGGGAAATTGGCTAAACTACCCATAAGCCCGCCCCCAACAACACACTGCCTCCAGGAGGCGTTAGTTCCCAAATCTCACTCAGCTGGGAACCTAGCATTCAGAGCACCTAGGTTTATGGGGAACACCTGAATCAAACCACCCCAGTTTATAATTTTGATCTGTAGCCCCCTGGCTGGAGGAGGTGTCGCTGGGTGGATCTTAGGGTCCAGCCCTAAGGTGTGGTGATGGATTTGGAATTCCAGTCTAAAGACATACAAAGTGCTAGAGTTCAGCCTGAAGTTCTTGTAGTATGCTTGCTTGCTTTTTGGTGGTGGCTTATGGCTTTTCTCTCTCTGCTTAGACCTGTGAAGCGGTCCAGCTTCTTCTGCCATTATGAAACTTCCTCTCTATCTTCAATAATCCCTTTCTCCATAACTGTGCCTGGTCTGGAAGTTCATCTCAGTGACTTGAAGCTGTCTGTTACACAGGGTCTCACTAAGCTGCTCAGGGTTGAGCTATATAGCCAAAATTGGCCTTGAATTTTTTATCCTTCTGCCTGAGCCTCCTAAAAAGCTGGAATTACAGGCCTGTGTTACCAGGCCTGGCTTGACTCTACATCTTCCTCCAACTACTGCTATATTCCTTCCACTCCCCCCCCCCTTTACTTACAGTATAACTTTAAAAATACTTATCTAGGCCATGGTTGCCAGCTGAGTTACTTGCCCCTGAAAGCTCTCTGAAGAATCTTGCTGCATAAAATTAAGCGAGTCCTATTCTAGACCCCTTGCTTCCACATATATCTTTAGGAAAAACTGACTTTGATGAAGCTGGACATCGTGGCACGTGCCTGGAATCCCCGTACCCAGGAGGCTGAGGCAGGAGGATTTAGAGTTCAAGGCTGGGGGCTAGAGAGATGGCTTAGTGGTTAAGGTGCTTACCTGTGAAGCTTAAGGACCCAGGTTTGATACCCCAGTACCCACGTAAGCCAGATGCACAAGGTGGCGCATGCATCTGGAGTTGGTTTGCAGTGGCTGGAGACCCTGGCATACACATCCTCTCTCTGTCTTTCTCTCTCTCTCTGCCTTTGTCTCATGCACACACACATACACATACACACATACATACATACATACATACATACATACATACATAAATAAAGAGTTCAAGGTCATCACAGGCTATGTAGTGAGTTTTAGGGCAGCCTGGACTATTATATAGTGAGGTCTTGTCAAGAGAGAGAGAGACAGAGAGAGACACAGAGAGAGAATAGAAGAGGAGGCAGGAAAAAGAAGAAAAAAGAAAAAAATCCAGAACAAAAATGTGTATGCCATAGATTGAGATGGGATCACTGCACTCCCCTCAGTTCCCCCAAAGCAGTGTCTCATGTGTACCCCAGTATGTGACTTAGCCTGATCCCTAAGGAAGCATTAAGATGCTGGTTTTATTTCACACAAATGCCTCCAGCGGTTGATATGAGAACTGTCAGCCCTTAGGTTTACCTCTTTCTAGTTCCGGTTGAAAGTTAGCTTTGGAGAAAAAGAGTTTGAGGCTAATGTTGAAATGCTTTAAAACAAAACAAATATTAAAATCAGAAAAGCTGAAGCAATTTGGGTTTGACACAGTGATCCTTTAAAAAAATATTTGTGTACGTGTGTTTGTGCATGTTCACGTGTGTGTGCATGTTCATGTGTGTGAAGGTGGGCGTGCACATTCCATGGTGCACATGTCGAGGTCAGAGGACCTTGGGTGTTGATTCTTGCCTTCCACCTGTTGGAGGCAGGGCTTCTGGCTGTTTACTCCCTGGCACACCAGGCTAGCTGGCCTTTGTAACTAACTACCTTTGTGTTGCTGGGACAAAGCACCCAGCCAAAAGCAGCTGGTGGGAGGAAGGGGTTTGTCTTGCTTCACAGTCTTGAGGGAAGCTTCACCACAGCAGGAGGAGGATGCCAGAGCAGAGGCTGGGTGTCACATCTTGCCACAGCAGCTGGCAGGAAGCAGCAAGCGTGAGCTAAGCTAGCAATGGCAAGCTGGGGACAAACAAATCTTCGGGTCCAGCAAGGCTCCACATCCTATGTGGCCACTGGCTGGGGACTAAGCATTCAAAACACATGAGTCCGTGAGAGACATCTCATTCATACCACCACACTGGCCCATGGCTTCCCGGGATTCTCCTGCCTCTGCTTCCCTTCTGGCCACAGGGGGGCTGAAATGACAGTCACTTGCTATTGAATCCAGCTTTTGGTAGTTTCTGTGAGTTGAAATTCAACTCAGGCTTGTACAGCAAGCACTTCTACCCACTGAGCCATGCCCTCAGCCCACAGTGATCTTTTTAAATCAAATTGTTTTGAGGGACTATCAAATATTTCTAAATGTAACAGAAAAACAACAACAACAACAACACCACAGAGCCAGGTTTACACCTTTAATCCAGCACCCAGGGGACAGAGGGCGGAGGATCACTGTGAGCCTGGGACTACAGAGTGAGTTCTAGGTCCGCCTGGGCTACAGTGGAACACTACAATAAACCAAAAAAAGAAAGCAAACATACAAATAAGCAATATACATTTTGATTTTTTTTTTTCCAGAGACAGCGTGGTTTAGTAAATGAAATCACTGAGACCGAGGTTGCTGAGTTTTTAAAAAATCGTGTCGGTAACATTTTATTCCAGTGAAGTTAATTTTTCTTCTATATCATCTTGCCAAAATACTTAACATTTTCAACTTACCATTGATTTTGAAAATCAACATAATGTTACAATGACCAGCTTCCACTAACAACTTGACATGTTCCAGGTAGTTCCTAACGTCTGTGGGGACATGAGAGCAAAGCAGGTGTGGCTGGCGTCATCAGCAAACCCTTCCTTCCTTGAGCTGCACCTCCACATCTGCGCCCTGTCCCTGCTGTGGTTCACTCCTACCGCAGGAAGCTTCTTCCTACTGTCCATGCCAGAGCACAGCCCTCGCCTCAAAGGGAATAACATTTGGAAGCAAACGTGAGTATCCATGGCTCGAGAACACATGTTTAGTTTATTCCAAATACCATGTTCCAATGTGGTAACAGCTTCATGAAGTTTATTTAAAAAATAGTTTATTTATTTATTTATGAGAGAATATGGGCACACCAGGGCTCCTGCTCCTGCGAATAAACTTCAGATCCAGACGCACAGGCCACTTTGCACATCTGGCTTTAAATGCACACTGGAGAAGTAAACATGGGCTGTTAGGCTTTGCAAGCAAGTGCCTTTAATCACTGAGCCATCTCTTCTGACCCCATTAATGTATTTTTGAAATGCTTTGATTTATGAGTTCTGGATTTATTTTTCCTGTGTTTTGTTCCTGTAAAAACTTCCTGAGGGCTGGGAAAGATGGCTTACCAGTTCAAGATAGTTGCTTGGGGCTGGAGAGTTGGCTTGTCCATTAAGGTGTTTGCCTGCAAAGACTAAAGATCCATGTTCCACTCTCGAGGTCCCACATAAGCCAGATGCAAGGTGACGCAAGTGTGCAAGGTCGCACATGCACACTAGGTGGTACACACATCTGGAGTTTGATTATAGTAGTTGGAGGCCCTGCTGTGCCAATTCTGTCTCTCTTACCCTCTCTCTCACTTTCTCTACCACTCTTGCTCTCTTACATTAAAAAAAAAAGGCCAGTCTCTTGGGCTTGCCTCAAAAAAAAAAAAAAAGATACTTGCTCGCAAAGCTCAATGGCCTTAGTTTGATTCCCCAGTACCCACTTAAAATGAGACATACAAAGTGACACATGTATCTGGCACATCCATACTCTCTCCCATTAATAAATAAACAAATAAGCTTAGATAGTACATTGGTGGAAACATCAGGTCGGTGGGTTACAGCGAAGTGAGGAAGTGTCTGCTACAGGCCTCAGATGCTACCTGATGACATTCTTAGTCTCTGGGTTGGTGGAAATTAGGAGCATATTTGTACATTCAAAAAAAAAAAAAAAAAAAAGGATTTTACCTGTGTAAGGTTAGATTCGAGAGAGGACACTGAGGCAGACTGTTCCTGAGGCCACAAGATTTACTTACTGCCGATTACACAGTAAATGGCAGCATCTGAAGGGAAAGAGAGGAACTTTGGACCACCCAGAAAAGCAAGGATGTTCGTGTTAAGGTTTCCGAGGGAGGGGCAGGAATCTGGCACTGCAAGGAAGGAGTCTTGGTAAGTGTGACTTAAGGGATGTAAGGGATGTAAAACAGAGGGGAAGCAGAGACCTGTGACGTGTGCCTTCACAGGGCATCACTCTTTCTCTGAGCAGGTTTGTGGTCTTAGTTAATGTGGCGGGTTATCTGTAGTCCCTGTCCTCTTAGGGTCTGGTTGCCTGGGGAGCCTGCTAACCTCTTTTGGGGAAGGCAGAATTACAGAATCACAGTAGTGCATGGTTGTAGCTGTGGCGCAGAGAGACAGCTGCAGGTGCATCTTGCCTAATCTGTAACAACCTGACAGTCACAAGGATGTTAGGTCATCCCACAGATGAGCAGTAATGTCAATTGATGAGCTAAGAGAGCCCAAGATGGTTTGGCTCCAGACCTACAGCATTCCAGCTCCCCACAATTACAGAGTTCCAGTCAGTCAGCCAGCCTTGTGGAATCTTCACATAGGTGGGGCCCTTCTTTTTCTGGAAATTTCACTTCATACTACCATTTTCCAGAGTCTGGCCCCAAAATCTCCTCTGTAGCCATCTTTGTGGACCAGTGAGATAGTAACCTCCAACCTCCTTGTCTTTGAGCACTGTTTTATTTTTCTTTCCACTCTGAGATAGATAAGTGATAGATGGACAGATGTTAGATAGATGATACATAGATTATAGAGAAATAAATATAGGGCTGGAGAGATGGCTTAGCCACTAAGGCACTTGCCTACAAAGCCCCAGGACCTACGTTCCCCAGTATCCATGCAAGTCAGATGCTCATGGTGTCACATGCGTCTGGATTTTGTCTGCAGTGGCTAGAGGCCCTGGTGTGCACATTCTCTCTCTCTCTCTCTCTCTCTCTCTCTCTCTCTCTCTGCCTTTTTCTCACTATCTCTCAAATATGTAAATAAAATACAAAGGTATAAAAAGAAAGCTAGATATAGATCAGATGATAGATAGGTGAAAGAGTAAATAGCCAGAAAGATAGATAGATAGATGCATATAGATTAGTAAGTTAGAGATAGATACATAGGTAAATGGATGATAAATAATGGTTAATAGATCAATAATAAAAGATCTATTGATGAATGAATGATAGATGAGGCTGATATATAACCCGATGGTAGAGCACTTGCCTTGCATGCTTACTGCCCTGGGTTTAATTCTTAGCACTGCAAAACAAAACAGAAAATGCCCTGACAGATGCATTAATATATAGATGGATGGACGGATAGATGGACAGGTAGATGGATAATTGGTTTGCCTATCATCTGATATTCTCATGAAACTGGAGCTCCACTGAGCAACACCTTTACCCTTTATAACCCCATCACCTCTAGGGTCTGGCTGGCAGCTGGCGTGCAATAGGTGTTCCACAAATGTTGAGCAATGTCCAGTCTTCTTGTTTCTACATTCACCTCCATTCTATTCATTCTCTACACAGCAGCCCGACTGACCTTCAAAAAGCAAACAAATGTGGTCACCCCTCCGCCTTATAATGAAAATGCCGCTCATGTCTTTCCATTGCTCCTCAACTCCCCTGGGCTGTTTACCAGCCAGGCCCCATTGAGATTCCAGTCCCATGTCCCCTGAAAGATGGTGCTGTCATCACCACCAGGGAAAACTGCTTTCAGTTTTTTTTTTTAATGTTAAGCCCTAAAATAGATGCATTAGAAGCCTGGCCCTGCTTGATTTCCCGACAGCCTCATTACTCTTCTTCCTCTGTGTCTGTCTACTCATTTCCAACTGTCCATTCTTCCCTTCTGCTCAGTCCGTTGTCATCTTTGCCAAATGATGCCTCACTTTCATTTGCCTCCCACCTCCAGCCATCTGCCTCTCTTCATTTTCCACACAGAATCCAAGCTGATGGTTCTAGAATGCATGGCCTCTGTCCTTCTACCCAAAGTCACTCAATTTCTCCCCAGGATGTCCACGTTCTCTTTTAAACACATCACTCACTGTAGCTGTGTATTAATTGCTTTTCTTAAAGCTGTGACAAAATACAGGACAAGAAGCAACTTGAGGGAGGAAGGAAGGGCTCATTATCCCGTAGTTGGAGAACACTGGGTGGAAGGGAATGGCAGTGGCAGCAGCTCTTAGCTGTGTGGTGTAAGCAGGGGGCTTCTTGTTCACATCTGGGGGGCTAGGAAGTATAAAAATGGGGGTTGGAGAGAGGGCATAGAGGTCAAGGTGCTTGCCTGCGAAGCCTAAGAACTCCTGTTCAAATCCTCCAGATCTCAAGTATTGCCACATGCAAGTGATTTAAGCATGCAATGCCATGCATGTCCACAAGGGGTGCACGTGTCTGGAATTCGTTCACAGCTGCTGAAAGGCCCTGGCATGCCAATTCTCTCTCTTTCAAAAAAAAAAGTGTAAAAATGGGAATGCTGAGCTGAGGAGATGGCTCAGAGGTTAAGGCACTTGCCTCTGGAGCCTAAGGATCCTGGTTCAATTCCCTAAGACCCATGTAAACCAGATGCACAAGTTGGCGCATGTGTCCAGAGTTAGTTTGTAGTGGCTAGAGGCCCTGCCAGGCCTATTCTCTCTATGTATCTGCCTCTTCCCTTCCCTCTTTCTCTCTCTATCTCCCTCCCTCCCTCTCTCAAATAATTAAATATATTGATTAAATAAAATTTAAAAAAATGGGAACACTGGTGGACTTCTCACTCACATCTGGGGGTTAGGGAGCACAGAGACGGGAATGCTGGTGGACTTCTTCCTCACATCTGGGGGTTAGGGAGCACAGAGACAGGAATGCTGGTTGGCTTCCTGCTCATGTCTGGGGGTCAGGGAACATAGATTCGGGAATGCTGGTGGACTTCCTGCCCATGTCTGGGTTAGGGAGCATAGAAATGGTAGTGCTGGTGCTTGGCTGCAGTTCTGTTGGTTTCCCCTTTATTATTCAGTCTGGGACTCCAGTCCATGCGATGTTGCCACCCACAGACAGTGAGCGTCTCCCCCTTAACTTAATCCTCTACAGAAGTGCCCTCATGCAAAGTCCGAGGGGGTTCTTTATTAATACCCTATGTGTTACTTTTAGTTTTCTTTTTTCTTTTCAAGGTTAGGTTTTGTTCTAGTCCAGGCTGGCCTGGAATTCACTATGGAGTCTCAGGGTAGCCTCCACCTCACAAGAATCCTCCAACCTCTGCCTTCTGAGTGCTGGGATTAAAGGCATGCGCCACCACATGCAGCAGAGAGGAAAGGATGGGCTTACCAGGGCCTCTAATCACTGCAGACAAGCTCCAGATTCATGAGCCACTTTGTGCATCTGGCTTTATGTGCGTACTGGGGAATCGAACTCCGGTTGTTAGGCTTTGCAGGCAACTGCCCTAACCACTGAGCAATCTCTGCAGCCCCTGCCCTATGTGTTTCTTGATTCAATCAAGTTGACAACAGAAATTCACTATCATAAGTCTACTCCTTGTCAACTTGACTTCCAGACAAGTAGCCTTCCACCCCGGCCACCTGAAGTCATCACGAGTCCACATTGCTTCCTTGAGGTGGAGGCTCCCACTGATCCTGTAGCTGCCATTGTTTTTGGTGAGACTGTCTGACCTGCAAGCCCAGTGGTTCTCCTGCCTTTATCTCCCACAGGACTGGCGTTACAGGCAGGAGCGGCCACACCCAGCTCTTTATGTGGCTGCTAGAGATTGAGCTGAGACAGTTTCAGGACATCCCAGGCCCTCATGCTTCGGTGGCAAGCACTCTTGCATGTTGAGCTATTTCCCTAGACTTTCTCCTTTAAAAAAAAATATATTTATATATTTGAGAGAGGGAAAAACAGACAGAGAGAGAGAGAGAGAGAGAGAGAGAGAGAGAGATCACATGAATGGGTGCTCGAGGACCTCCAGCCCCTGCAAATGAACTCCAGATGCATTCACCACCTTGTGCATCTGGCTTATGTGGGTCCTGGGAAACCAAACTGAGGTCCTTTGGCTTTCCAGGCAAGCACCTTAACTGCTAAGCCATCTCTCCCACCCAGTTTCTCCTTTTATTTATTTATTTTTTAAAAATTAGTTTAGGGCTGAAGACATGGCTCAGTGGTTAAGGTGCTTGCCTGAAGAGCCTAATAACCCTGGTTCGATTCCCCAGTACCCACATAAAGCCAGATGCACAAAGTGATGCATGCATCTGGAGTTCATTTGCAGTGGCTAGAGGTCCTGGAGTGCCTATTCTCATTCTGTCTTTCTCCTTGCAAATAAATAAAAAAATATTTTTTAAAAAAAATATTTGAGGGAGAAAAGGAGAGAGAGAGAGAGAGAGAGGAGAGAGCACACACACACCAGGGCTTCCTGCTGTTACAAGCGAACTCCAAATGCATGCGTCACTGTAATTTGGCTTTACGTGGGTACTGAGGAAGCACCTTTAACTGCTGAGCCATCTCTCCAGCCAACAAAGTTTCTCCTCAACAGTGCTCTTTAATAATCATTGTCCCCTTTGCCTGCATTTGTCCTGTCTTTATCCGATTCAAGCTCCTTTTCTCACCAAACTACATGTCTATCTGCCCACAACTCTAACTCGGCTCATGCGACTTTCCTTGCTATGCTGCACATTTTTAAAAAATAAATCATTATTTATAAAATATTTTATTTATTCACTTATTTGAGAGTGTGAGAGAGACACACACAGAGAAAGCGAGAGAGAGAGACAGTGAGAGAGAGAGACAGAGAGAGAGAATGGGTGCGCCAGGGCCTCCAGCCACTGCAAATGAACTCCAGGTGCATTGCACCATCTTGTGCATCTGGCTTACATGGTCCTGGGGAATAGAACCTGGGATCTTAGGTTTCGCAGGCAAACACCTTAACCACCAAGCTATCTCTCCAGCCCAAACTGCACATTTTTAATATCTTTCCACTCCACTTTCTACTTGGTCTGTATGCAGGTTATGGGACAGCTACCAAAGTTTAAAGAGGGGCTGGAGAAATGGCTCAGCAGTTAAAGGCACTTGCTTGCAAAACCTGATGCCCCAGGTCTGATTCCCTAGTACCCACATAAAGCCAGATGCACAAAGTAGCACATGCATGTAGAGTTCATTTACAGTAGCAAGAAGCCTTGGCATGCCCATTCTTTCTCTCTCTCTCTCTCTCTCTCTCTCTCCCTGTCTGCTTGCAAATAAGTAACAAAAATATTTAAAAAGCATGTATGGTAAAATAAGATTTTTAAAAGTATTAAGGTGCCGGGCGTGGTGGCACACTCCTTTAATCCCAGCACTTGGGAGGCAGAGGTAGGAGGATCACTGTGAGTTTGAGGCCATCCTGAGACTACATAGTGAATTCCAGGTCAGCTTGAGCTAGAGTGAGACCCTACCTCCAAAAACAAACAAACAAACAAAAAATGTCTGGAGGATTGGCTTAGCTGTTAAGGTGCTTGCCTGAGAAGCCTAAGGATGCATGTTCAACTCTTCACATCCCACATAAGCCAAATGCGACATGTGCACAAGGTGGTGCATGCGTTCGATTACAGTGCAGCCCCTGGAGAGCCAATTGTCTCTCACTCTCTTTCATTAAAAAGGGTGGGGGCAGTCTGTTGGGATTGGCTCAAAAATAAATAAGTAAAATAAAGAGTTAAAGAGCCATAGTAGGGTTCAAGGAGTTCAATGATGTCTTACTGGAGGCAAGAGAAGAGGGCTGGTAGAAAGGAAAAAAGAAACCCCAGTGCAGTGTTTAGATAGTCACAAATCTACCAAGAGAGGGTTGGAGGACATTAGCTCAGAGCCAAGCAACATACCTCATGGATGAGCTGAGCCTCAGGTTGAGTTGGGCTATAGAGGCAAGTTACCAGACTGAGCGAGCCACATGGGCTCCGAGCACTGAGGTCCCATGGGCAGTCAGGAGTCCTCTGCCCTTGACAGGAGGGCAGAATGCAGGTGGGCGGGGCTGTGGACACTGAGATGCTAATTGTCCTCTTCTGTACTGGATTCAGGGAAGGGAGCTGAGTCCTTCCTGAGCTTGTTGTGCTTGATAAATTACTGGGCCTGGTTTTTCTGGTATCATTTTAGTAGACTTATGTTTTTTAATATATTTAATTAATTTATTTATTTGAGAGAGAGAAAGAGGCAGAGAAAGAGAGAGGGGCAGAGAATGGGCTTGCCAGGGCCTCCAGCCACTGCAAATGAACTCCAGATGCCTGCGCCTCCTTGTGCATTTGGCTTACATGGGTCCTGGAGAATCAAACAGGGATCCTTTGGCTTTGCAGGCAAATGCCTTAACCACTAAGCTGTCTCTCCAGCCTCAAGTGTACTTATGTTCTCAAATGGTCACGATCTACTTTGATAAGTGTACAGGTTGTGCCTTTTCACTTTTTTCTTTTAGTTTTTCAAGATAGGGTCTTGCTCTAGCTCAGGCTGATCTGGAATTCACTATGTCGTCTCAGGGTGGCCTCAAACTCATGGTGATTCTCCTACCTCTGCCTCCCGAGTGCTGGGATTAAAGGCGTGCGCCACCACTACCAGGTGATTCTTTTCACTTTTAAAAATAAGTTATCAGGGCTAGAGAGATGGCTTAAGGTTAAGCCGCTTGCCTGTGAAGCCTAAGGTACCATATTCAACTCCCCAGACCCCACATAAGCCAGTCACACAAGATGACGCAAGCACACAAGCACACATGTGCACAAGGTGGTGCACGTATCTGGAGTCTGATTATAGTGGCTGGAGGCCCCAGTGCACCAACTCTCTCTCTTTCTCTCCCTCTCTCTCTCTCTTTTTGCTTGCTCTTTCTCTCTTGCATAAAAAAAGGCCAGTCTGTTGGGCTTGCCTCAAAAAGAAACAAGAATAAGTTATCGGTCTTTGCCTCATGGGTGGTGCTGTACAGGTGGTGTCTGCATACACGAGATCTAGAGTCATCCTGCCTCTGCATTTGTACTCAAGATGTAATCAAATGCTGCTTGTAAGACGGCGCCTGAAAAACCACTGATTTACACACTATGGGGTAACTTAGAGCAGGACACAGCCTGTCCCGAGCCAGCAGCAAGGGTCCAACATTAGAATGCCTTCACCAAAAGCCGTCTTTAACATTCTCTCTCCTGACATTTTTTTTTTAAGTCTCTTCTTGATAATCTAGCTGTCTCTGTGGTTCACAATCCTTGTGCACCATGCATCATTGCAAAAGTAGCAGGACCAGCTATGGTGTCCCAGTCAACAGCCCAGGAATTTCTGACCTCCAGGACCCCTAGGAAAGCAGATATGGATACAAAGCCAATTTTATTTCAATTGGACGGATATGGACTGTTGAGATCAGGCTGTGACCTGCCATAAGTTATTCCAAATATTGTGTACGAGTGGTTTTTCAGATGGTGCCTTGCCCTAAGGGACTCCATTTAGTAAGCAGCAGTTGATACCATTTTGAGGGCGGCTAATAACTCAGTGGCACCGTCTGTCTGGAACTGCCCACGTGACACAGACTGATAAATGACTTCTTCCTTGGAGTAGAAAAGGTGTCACCGAGCCAGTCAGCTAACCTGCCTATCTGAGCGTTTCTGCAGAAATCTAGAAAAAGCTGGCAATAGGGATACCCTGTTACAAGACTTAAGGACAACTGAGGTCATCAAGTCCCTGAAGATGGCTACAATATTATGTTAACGCATTTTCATAAGACCTAATTAAAATTTTACTGCAACTTGTTCTAAGTTTAATGAAACTTGAAAAGTTAATAAATTGCACAAAAAGAAAAAAGCAGAACAAAGGAAAGGTGCTATCCTACACATTAAAAAAATTGGGGTGGGGTGATGGAGAGATGGCTTAGTGGTTAAGGCACTTGGCCTTCCAAGCCTAAAGACCCAGGTTCAGCTCCCCAGAACCCATATAAGCCAGATGCACATGGTGATGCATGCATTTGGAGTTTGCTTGTACTGTATGGGGCCCTGGCGTGCCCATATTCTCTCTCTCTCCTTCTCCCTCTCAATAAATAAGTAAAAAAAATTTTTTTTCAGCTGGACATGATGTCACACTCCTTTAATCCTAGCACTGGGGAGGCAGAGGTAGGAGAATTGCTATGAGTTTGAGGCCAGCCTGAGACTACATAGTGAATTCCAGGTTAGCCTGGGCTAGAGTGAGACCCTACCTTGAAAAACTAAAAAAAATAATAAAGTTCATTCATGATGGCACACAGTTTATTTATTTATTATCTATTTGAGAGAGAGAGAGAGAGAGGGAGAAAGTGAGAGAGAGAGAAAGAGAGAGTGCATGGGTACATCAGGGCCTCTCTTTTTGGTTTTTCCAGGTAGGGTTTCACTCTAACACAGGCTGACCTGGAATTCACTATGTAGTCTCAGGATGACCTCGAACACATGGCAATCCTACCTCTGCCTCCCGAGTGCTGGGATTAAAGGGGTGCACCACCACGTTGGGCAGATCAGGGCCTCTTGAAGAACTCCAGATGCATTCACTACTTTGTGCATTTGGCTTTACCATGGGTGCTGGGGAATTAAACCCAGGCTGTTATGCTTTGCAAGCAAGCAAGCACCTTTAACTGCTGAACCACCTTTTAAAAAATTTTTTTTTGTTTTTGTTATATTTATTTATTTGAGAGTGACAGATAGAGAGAAAGAGGCAGATAGAGAGAGAGAATGGGCGCGCCAGGGCCTCCAGCCACTGCAAACGAACTCTAGACACATGCACCCCCTTGTGCATCTGGCTAACGTGGGTCCTGGGGAACTGAGCCTCAAACCAGGGTCCTTAGGCTTCACAGACAAGCGCTTAAACACTAAGCCATCTCTCCAACCCTGCTGAACCATCTTTGCAACCCTTTTAATTTGAAGGTTCTCACTCTAGCCCATGCTAACTTGGAACTCACTCTGTAGCCCAGGTTGGCCTCGAAACCTCCTACCTCACCCTCCTGAGTGCTGGGATTAAAGGTGTGCTTTATCTCTTCCAGTTAGGCCTTATAAATTTATTGGGGTGAACTGGAACTTTAGGGGCACATGGGCATATTAAAATCAGGAAATCAGGCTCAAGAACTTATCTGACCCAGCCGATGGAGGAATGGGGATACCTCCACTGACTTGCCATCTGCACAGCTGCCTGCTCACCCATCTGGACCAGCCACGTGCTGGTCTGGACCTGGCTCTGCCCTTCGCTTCGCCTGGCGCCTTGAGCTCAGCCCTGAGCCTGCAGCTTGACTCCCTGCTAGTGGCAGAAGCCCTCCCAGCTTGTCCAGCAGCAGGTTATGGCATCGATGCAGGCTTCATTTTTATCAAGCATCCCAGCTCTGGTTCCTTGGCCTCTTTGAAGCTCTTTGCCCTTTTAAGCCTTTGTAGTTATTCTGTAACCACATACATGCATATATAAGTAATGTGCGATTTGCAAGTTATTAGTAGTTAAGATAGGAATTAAATTACAAAACAAAACCATGTTTGCCTCAGCCAGGGCTATCAAGGAAAAGCGACATGGCAAATTGCTGCTTTTGAAAGCCACTGTACTTTGTGAACTTATTAATAAATTCTGAAACGAGTGTGTCCCTTCTGGTCTGACACAGCAAGCTCATGACAATGACCTTATCTTGTACTCACAGTCTGTGACATTGCACATTCAGTCTTCCCTCAAATGTCTTAAAATGTATTACTTGCTATTTAAGCGATGGGAAAAACACTCTCAAATGTGTCCCTACACATTTCAGCACTTTAAGACCACCAGTAAGTTAATGAATGCAGCCTGGATTAATTCATCTGTGTGAAAGACTCATGCTGTGCTGGCCTTTGACACTTCTGGCAAAGGTGGGAAGTGGCACTTGCTCTCTCCCGTGGGCAAGGATCATCTGCCTTTGCTTGGTTTTCCTGCTGTCTGGGACAGAAGAGCCAGCCACACAGCCTCAAGCAAGGGACTAAGAGCACAGAGTAAATTTCGGTACCTCCGCTGACTGTGTTAGGAATATAAGCATGTACCAGACATCCTCAATGATACAGCTTTGAAGGAAGACTCTCTTCAAGTTAAGGAGAACCTCGAGATTTCAAGGCAGAATGTTATGAGTCATTTCTTATTTGAAAGTGTTTATTTCCGCAATGAAGTTTTCCTCAAGAAATAAAATACAAATGAGTACGGCATAAAACACAGATAAACTTCAGATTCTGGCTCTCAAATTGTCAAGCTTAACTTCCCATTCCATTCCACATTGTTAATCATCTTGTGGTTCTTATTCCCTGGCGATAAATTAACTGCTAAATATTATAAATTTGCAGTTACAAAATGAATTTACAGGGCTTGGGAAAAGGCTCAGTGGGCAAAGTGCTCACTGTGCAAGCATGAGACCAGAGTTTGATCCCTGGCACCCCCATAAAGGCCAGGTGTGGCTGTGTTCATCTGTAGCCCAGTGTTGGGGGGGGGAAAGAGGGCAGGTGGAGACAGGTGAAGGAGGAGAGAAGAAAGCTAGCTTCTTTTAGGTAGTTTCAGTTACATATTGAGGCCCAGACAGAGCCAAGAGATGCCACTGATACACTACCTCACCCTGGCACAAGAACTGAACTCTTGGCAGGAATGGAACTCATGTTGGATGGAGACTGATCTATGGTGCCCCTTGCTGCCCACAATCTACAAAGATGGCCCAGGTGGGCTGGCTCTGGGGTCTGCCCTCCAAATCTACAAACCAATGGGTTCTTCCCTTGCATATAAAGGCTCTCATCTTCTTCCTGTCTGGCCCTTTTCCTTCTGCGTGGATCTCTGTCTGGATTCCCTCTCATCTCTGCTTGGGCACATGCGAGTCTGGCTTCTTGCTCACCCAGCCTGGCTGAGTAGGATAGGGGCAGAGTGTAATGCTGTTTCTTGCTCTGCTTGTCTCTGCTTTATAGTCTGGGCTGACATCTCACTTTGATTACATGCATGATTCTCCTCTGGTCTCTGAATCTACCATGCACATATTTCCCTTGCACTTTAGATCTACCACATGGGTGTTCTCACTAATTCTAGTCCTGCTACCTGTGAAATTTAATTTGTAAAGGTCTATGGTAGTTTGAATGCAGATCCCCCACTGACTCTTCAAAATTAAACTTGTAACTTGGATCTCCAGCCACCTGGCTGAAGAAAGTGTCACTGGGTATGGATCCTGGAGTCCAGCCCTAAGAATCATGGGAAGGGGGCCGTATCTGAATTCCAGCCCAAAGGTGCAGGAGGTCTGAGCTCGGGCGGGGTCTCTGCTGCTTGTTGCTTTGTTGGGTGTTTGCTGGCTTGTGGTGGTTTCTCTGCTTGGATTTGTGAATGGGAGCCCACATCTTCCACCACTAACGGAACCTTTCCCTGGATCTGTAAGCTTACAATAAATCCCTTCCCCCCATAAAATTGTGTTTGCTCGGATGTTCATCCCAGCACTGGGGAGCTGTCTGTCCATGTTGCAAATGGTGTTGACATTATGTAAGGCTCTCTGTCAGTCCTGCACACTCTGTGCATTTGGAAAAATGTACAGTGATGTGCACCCACCACCATGTCACGCTGAACAGTTCAGCACCTAAAATTGCCCCCCCCCACCCCGATCCACCTACTTCTCCTTCTCCCACCTTGATCCTTGGATAGCCCCAATCTAGTTCCTGTCACCTCAGCTTTGCTTTTTCCCAAATAGTAGAGCTGGAATCCTGCACCATGTAGCCTTTTCGCCCCAGTTCCTTTCACTTAATAAGGTGTATTTGAGGTTCCTCTGTGGCTTTAGTCATTTGACAGCTCTTTTTTTTTTTTTTTTTTTTTTTTGGTTTTCGAGGTAGGGTCTTACTCTGGTCCAGGCTGACCTGGAATTCACTATGTACTCTCAGGGTGGCCTCAAACTCTCAGTGATCCTCCTACCTCTGCCTCCCAAGTGCTGGGATTAAAGGCGTGCACCACCACACCCGGCGTAGCTCATTTCTTTTGCTTAATGATACTGAACTGTCTGGGTGGACCATGGTTCATTTCTTCCTTCACTTTCCTAAGGAAATTTTGTTTGCTTCCAGCTTTGGGCTGCTAGGAACATCTATGTGCAGTGTTTTGCATGAATATACACTTTCAACTCCCTTCTGTGAACGCCAAGGAACATGACTATATGTTGTAAGTCTTGTAAGAAATGGCCAATCTGTCTTCCTAAGCAGTTGCACTCTTTTGCATCACCCAGCAGTAAGGAATAGTTCCTGTGACCCTACGTCCTTGTCAACACTTGGTGTTGTCAGAATTCTAGATTTGGCCTTTCCCATGGTTGGGAGAAGTGTCTTATTGTTACTCGAGATTGCATTGTAAGTGTGAAGGGGACAGAGGCACAGCTCCACACAGTCACCCTCAGCAGACTAGAGAGTTCTCTTAATCTTTTAAGGACCTCAACTCAGGGAAACCAGGATTCATAACTTTGACACACACAAAAAAGAGTTTCAGGACTAGCCAGTGTGAAGGAGAGTGGGGTTTTATTAAAGATACGTTAACGTAGACGTTAAATACAAGGTTAAGGAACAAAGATGCTCAGAAGGAAAGAAAGACACAGCACAAAGCCTGGGTGTGAGTTTTTCAAAGAAGA
Source organism: Dipus sagitta (assembly GCA_036346955.1). NCBI lineage: Eukaryota > Metazoa > Chordata > Mammalia > Rodentia > Dipodidae > Dipus > Dipus sagitta. Next base: position 172,544,674 of record CM070773.1, read on the forward strand.
GCTCTAGAAAGTAGGACATGCTCGGCTACGGGTAAGGGCTTCCCAAGGGAGGGTCACCCTTCACTGTCTTTACAGCAGTCATATAGAGGACTTTGCGAACCCATTATCTTCAAAGGGTTGCTAAGGGAACTAAATGAGATCACAGGTGGTCCCTGAGGTCACCTAACAGGATTCCAATTGATAAGGCAAAGTTCTTGATCACAGGGATGCAGGAAGGCATGATATCTTCTCTATAAAGGATATCTCCATTGGTTGACTTTTATCACCCAAAATACAAGTTTTTGTCTGGCAACAGAGTTTGGAATAAAAGCTCTGTACTTAACAAAACTCTTATAAGTAGTTTAAAGCATTGTAAATTTTTTTCACATTTCATTTAAACAAGTAAATTGATTTAATCTACAAAAGGCAATCTAAAAGTAAATGGAGGGTAGAATCCATGAACCGCAATTAATACTAATTAGTCTCTCAGTTTCTTGGATCACTTATCACCTTGCCTCCTCAGAAGACGAACAGCACTGTGGGCTAGGGAGATGGCCCAGTACAGTGCTTGCCTTGCAAGCATGAGGACCTGAGCTCCATCACCAGAACCCAATTAAAAAATAATAGCCAGGGGCTGGAGGATGGCTTAGCTGTTAAGGCATTTGCCTGCAAGGCCAAAGGACCCAGGTTCGATTCCCCAGGACCCAAGTTAGCCAGATGCACAAGGGGGCGCATGAATCTGCAATTTGTTTGCAGTGGCTGGAGGCCCTGGCACGCCCATTCTCTCACTCTCTCTCCTTCTTTCTCTGTCAAATAAGTAAATAAACAAAAATAAAATATTTTTAGAAAATTATAGCCAGGTGCAGTGGCATGTGTTTATAATCCCAGTATTGGGGACATGGAGACAGAAGGGTCCCTGGAGCTTGCAGCCCAGCCAGTCTAGCCTACTTTGTGAATTCTGGGCTAACGAGAGACTTTGTCTCTAAAAGAAAAGATGGATAATATCTGAGGAACAACAACTGAGGTTGTCCTCTAACCTCCACAGGCATGTGGCATGTACACACACACACACACACACACACACACATACACACACACCCCAAACAGTGCTAGACATTATAGGAATGCATGGGCTGGGCCAGACACATCCCTTCCCCTGGGTTCACATGAAGGAATGAGTCATTTTTTCTACCTCAAACCACCTGCCAAGGTTACCTAGAAATGGATCACAGACCCATGCCAAAAAGCTGCAACTGTAAGAGCCAAGCAAAGTTTAGAAAGAAGGCTTCCTGCTTTGGAGCAGACAGAGGTCTGAGCAGGGTGGATGGATCTGCTCTGGTTCTCAGTTGGAGCAGGAAACGCTAACCTGGACGAACTTACCTAACCCCAGCACAGACACAGGCTAAAGTCAGCACATCCATCAGCAGCCTAGGTTGGTGCCCAGCAACAGGGAAGAGTTGGTTTCTTTTCCTCTAACACTTAGAGGTACACGGGTACATTATCTATTCTTTCCACATCCAGAAATAGCTCTCAAACAGAAGATGGGGGGAGGCTGTGTCTACAAAGTCTGGGAGAAGGATGCCTGGGACTTTCCCAGAATCCTAGGGTGACCACTGTTCCTAAGACTTCTCATCCTGAGATGAATACATGCCTTGGGGGACTAATTCAAAGGGTTCTGACTGTGGGCGCCATAACTTGTCTTGGTCTGTTTCATGATGCCATCACACAGGAACCCAGACTGGATCTCACCGGTCTGGAAATGAGGGAGTCCCAGAGGAAGGGACCTACACTTAGCAAGATTTGTCTTGTTCTGCCTTCAGGAAAACAGAAAGAGACCAAAGAAGATGAGTTTGTGCTTTTATCAGAACCCAGCCCTGGACTGGAGAGATGGTTCAGCAGTTAAGTGTGCTTCCTGCACAAGCATGGGGCTTGAGATCCCAGGTGAAACAACTGGATGTCGCCCTGCACATCTGTAACCCTAGTCCTGCAGGAGAGGAGAGATAGTGGGTGCCCAAGCTCCGAAATCAGTAACAAGACTCCCACTCAAAACAAGCCAGGGTAGAAGAGCAATGGAGTGGGACGTCTGACATCCCAGGTGTTCTGCTCCAGCCACCATGGACGAGGGCCTCCCCGCCCAGACGCCTGTGTGGGGTGCCACACACATGCACTCATGCATGGTACACACACACACACACACACACACACACAGAGAGAGAGAGAGAGAGAGAGAGAGAGAGAGAATGGGTCCCCAGGACAGAGACCTTACAGGTAAGCAGCCAGTGCTGAGGCCACACCCGCTCTGAGGCCCCGGCTTCTTTCCCAAAGCCCCATCTCCCAGCACCACTACAGAGGGAATTAAATTTCCAACACACGCTTTTTGAGACACGTTCCGAGCACAGCAGCATCTGCGTCAACATCCACAGGTTGTTTCTGGGGTAGAGGTGGGAATAGGGTGGTTGGTAGTTTAGAAGCACAGCATGCCCTCTCCCGTTCTGACCGCGTTCTCTGCTGGCCTGGGGTGGGATGACAGGACTGGGGGAATCCTTTGAATAAGCAACCAGACGACCCTCCTGCTAGCTCAGTGGAGAGTCACAGGGAACAGCTGCAGCCCTGAAACGTGCAGGGGAGTCGAGGCCCAGTTTAGCGATGCAGGGCCTCCCTCCCTGTGCGCTGTGGGGCGCGCTAATCACAGTCATTAGGGACTTGGTGACAGAGCGTATATCAAAGGAGGAAGCTGGAAGTGAGGAGAAACAATTAGATTTAACACACAAGCTAAAACAATTATGCAGCCACCCGCCAAGCTCTGCTTCGGATGTATGAAATATCCTACCCGATGGAGACTCTGCGGTGCCACAGGGTCGCTCGGAGATTCCAGCAGCCCTGGCCGGAGCTGAGAAGATTGGCATCATTGGCAACTGAAGCCTACAGGGGTCTCCTAGCAGACATCCTGGGAGGTGCTGTGAGACCCTTTGCAGTTCAAAGGCATCGAAAGCCTCCGGCAGTCTGCAGTGACTCTGGAAAAGAGGTTGACATTTCTTCCAGAATCCACAAACCGCCCCAGTGAGGGCTGCTTCTGCCAGCTTCCCTTTTAGTGCCAGGTCTTCCTGCCCACTCTGCAGAAGAGCTTAGTTCATTCGTTCTAAATTTACAAGGTCTGTGAACTAGGGTCATTGTCATTGATGGTTTTGAGGAGTTTAAATACAGATTAAGAATAGTTTTAGCCGGGCGTGGTGGCGCACGCCTTTAATCCCAGCACTCAGGAGGTAGAGGTAGGAGGAGCGCCGTGAGTTCAAGGCCACCCCAAGACTACATAGTGTTTCAGGTCAGCCTGAGCTAGAGTGAGACCCTACCTCTAAGCCCCACCATACCCCTCCCCCCAAAAGAATAGTTTTAGGTTATAAGGGAAACCAGCCACTCTCTAACTGGACCAGATGCCAGCTCCACGGGAGGGAATACATACCTGATACTGAAAACCTAGTCAAAAGCCTATGGTGGGGGAGATCATGAGCCTTAGGAGAGTAATGCCTGCTCTTGTCTGGCTAAATGCATATATCATGCTCATCAAAGTTCCCAGTAAGCAGTCTTCTTAATGTTCATACCCATATATTAATGCCACTCTCACTTTTGGTTAGAGAAGCTTCTCTTTTCAGATAGTGGTGACCACTGGGATGTCCCAAAAGGCACCTCAGTGCTGAGAAGAAGTGACGGAGGAATGTCCATCACTGAAACATCCCTATCACACCCTCCAAGGCTCATTGCGGAAGAGGTGGTGGAAAGAATGTAGGAGCTGAAGGAAGGGTAGGACTGCTTACTATGCAATTGTCCAAACAGAAAGTGTCCTTGACATCCATGACCTCACAGAACCTACTACTTCCTTCACAAGACCCTCATAATAGAAGGACATCAAAATAAAAGAGAGACTAACACAGAGAGGGAGGGGATATGATGGAGAGTGCATTTGTGAAGGGGGAAGTGGAGGAGGGAAGGGAATTATCATGGTTTATTGTCTGTAAGTATGGAAGTTATCAATAAAAAATGCCAAAATAAGAAAAAGAACAGTTTTAGGGGCTGGGGAGATGGATGGCTCCTCGGGTAAAGCATTTGCATTTGGATTTCTAGAACGTACGTGACGGCTGCAGACCCACTGGCACTTCAGCTGTACCCCACAGAAGAGGGAGCCCCCCTGTTCCCTGTCACCGTGAGAGGGAAGCGCCCTACCGACTGCTTCCAGGTACCTGACCCTAACAAACAGTGAGGTGACAACTGCCTAGATATTGGCTGGCTTAAGTTGCTAAATTCTGGGGTAATTCGTTATGCAGGTGTAGATAACGAATACACTCAGGATCCATGAGTGTAAGGTAACATACCCGCACCAGGTACCTGCCATTTTGGGACTCAGGAGTAGATGAACCCACCAGCTCGTGCAGGGAGTCACTGAGCCAAATGGAGTCAGTCGCTGAGCCCCATCTGCTTTCGTCAGGAACATTTCCTCCCCTTCCTGCTCAGACAGGAGCCGACTGCAGAGCAAACAGCACCGTGGGAAGAGACCAGGGGGGATGTGTGCTGAAGACAAACATCTTCCGACGGAGAGGGCGTCATGGTTACAGGTCGGGCGCTCGGGGGGGGGGGGGCTCTTCTTGATTCTTCATTGACTTGCAGATGCTGCCTTTTGAACTGGTCCAGCATCTGTGATGGGAAGGATTGCTAGCTAAGCTGTCTGGCTATTTACTTTTTCTTTTCTGCCCGAGACCTACTGAGGGTGTAGTTCATGTGGGGTTGTAAACTCCCAGTCCCTGGAAAACCCTGACCAACTTTGTAGCCCTGGAAGTCACCCCTGCTGTGATTGTGCTGGCTCTTGTCTCCACCCACCTTTTTTTTTTTCTTTGCAAAATATATCCCTGGGGTTGGAGAGATGGCTTAGTTGTTAAAGCACTTGCCAGCAAAGCTTAAGGACCCATGTTCCACTCTCCAGATCCCATTTAAGCCAGAAGCACAAAGGTGAAGCAAGAGGAAGGTCACACATGTCCACTAGGTGGCACAAGCTTCTGGAGTTCAATTGCAATGGCTGAGACCTGGGCATACCAATTCTCTCTCTCTCTCTCTCTAAAATAAAATTTAAAAATAAAATAAAATAAAGAAAAAAATATATCCTGGAGTAATTAATGTCTTCAAAACATACGCGTGTTAAAGCTTGTAATGTTACATCTGAAAAACATGAAATGTATGAGGGCATAAACGTGCCCACATGCAAGGCTCTTGAATTGACGTTGTTAGCCGTGTGTAGTGGCACACACCTGTAACCCACACTGGGAGGACGGAGGCAGGAAGATCAGTAACTCAGGTCATCCTTGGCTATATAGTGAGTTTAAGACCATCCTGGGCTACATGAGACCTTATCTCAAAATAAACAAAACAGAGGTCTGGGAGACGGCTCAGGAAAGCACTTGCCACACAAGCGTGAGGACCTGAGTTTGGATCCCAGCACCCATGAGAAAGCTGAGTGCTGTGGCACATGCCAGCCCCTGGTGCTGGGCAGGCAGAGGCAGGAGGGTCCCTGGGGCTTTGTGACTAGAGGAGGTCTAGCCGGTCTGGTGAACCTAGGTTCACTGAAAGAACCTGTCTCAAAAAATAAGATGAGGCCTGGAGAGATGGCTTAGCGGTTAAGCGCTTGCCTGTGAAGCCTATGGACCCTGGTTCAAGGTTCGAATCCCAGGACCCAAGTTAGCCAGATGCACAGGGGGGGCACATGTGTCTGGAGTTTGTTTGCAGTGGCTGGAGGGCCTGGCATGCCCATTCTCTCTCTCTCTCTCTGCCTCTTTGTCTCTCTATCTGTTGCTCTCAAATAAATAAATAAAAATGAACAAAAAGTTAAAAAGAAATAAGATGAGGGCTGGAGAGATTGCTTAGTGGTTAAGGCACCTGCCTGCGAAGCCTAACAACTCCTGTTCTAATCTCGAGGTCCCACATAAACCAGATGCACAGGGATGCAAGCGTGCAATGTCGCACATGTGCACAAGGGGCACAAACATCTGGAGTTAATTCCCAGTGGCTGAAGGCCCTGCCATACACATTCTCTCTCTGTGTCTGCCTTTCTCTCTCTCTCTCAAAATAACATAAAAAAAGATGGAAAGAAATTGAGGAGATACCTGATACAGACCTCATATGTGCTCATGCAACCGCATACACACGTGTGCCTACACATTCATGCACATGCATGCACACTTGCATGTACACTGCACACACACTCTCTTACACACACACACAAATTGTTATTTGTGTCAGTTTTTCTATCATAGAAAGCTTAGAAATAAGCCAGGCATGGTGGTACATGCCTTTAATCCCATCACTTGGGAAGCAGATGTAGGAAGATTATTACTTGTGTGTTTGAGGCCAGCCTGAGAATACATAGAGAATTCCAGGTCAGCCTGGGCTGGCACAAGACCCTATCTGGAAGCCAAAAAAGAGAGAGAGAGGGCTGGAGAGATGGCTTAGTAGTTAAGTGGTTAAGGAGTTTGCTCAAGGACCCAGGTTCGATTCCCCAGGACCCACGTAAGCCAGATCCACCAGGTGCTGCGTGTGAATGGAGTTCGTTTTCAGTGGCTGAAGGCTCTGTGTACCTATCCTCTCTGTCTTTCTCTCTCTCCATCTGCATCTTTCTTTCAAATAAATAAAAAATAAATAAAGTAAAAAAGAGAGAGAGAACAGAAGAAAAAAAGAAAGGTTAGGAATATACCAAAATGGTTTTTAACTTCTTCATAGGGGAACATGTCCCAAAAGCTTGGTCATCACTGTGATGGGACCTTTAAGAGGTGGGACTTAGTGGGAGGTGGTGATTAGGTTTCTGGGGACACCTCCCTTAGAGGGACTAATGCTTATCTTGCAGAGTGAGAGGTGAGTGGTTAAAAAGGAGTATGTCTGAACCTCTCTGGCTTCTTATCTTTCCATATGACTTTTTTTTTTCCTTTGCTTTTTTGAGGTAGGGTCTCACTCTAGCCCAGGCTGACCTGGAATTCACTATGTATTCTCAGGGTGGCCTTGAACTCATGGAGATCCTCTTACCTCTGCCTCACGAGTGCTGGGATTAAAGGCGCGCATCACCACACTCAGCTCCATATCACTTCTTGTTCATACTCCCACCATGATGCCTCTGTCATGTTGTGGCCCCTCACCCTCACCAGAGACCAAAGAGACAGGCTACCTAATCTAGGACTTTTAGCCTCCAAGTGTGAGCTAAATAACCTCTTTTCTTTTTTTAAAAAAATTTCAACTGACAACTTCCATAATTATAGACAAGAAACCATGGTAATTCCCCCCTCCACTTTGCCCTTTGCAACTCCACTCTCCATCACACCTCTTCCCCCTCTCAATCAATCTCTCTTTTATTTTGATGTCATCATCTTTTCCTCCTATTATGTGGATCTTGTGTAGGTAGTGTCAGGCATTGTGAGGTCATGGATATCCAGGCCATTTTGTGTCTGGAGGAGTGCATTATAAGGAGTCCTAACCTTCCTTTGGCTCTTATATTTTTTCTGCCACCTCTTCCGCAATGGACCCTCAGCCTTGGAAGGTGTGATTAAGATATTTCAGTGCTGAGCACTCCTCTGTCACTTCTTCTCAGCACTATGGTGCCTTCTGAGTCATCCCAAGGTCACTGCCATCTGAAAAGTGAAGCTTCTCTAACCAAAAGTGAGAGTAGCATTAATATATGGGTATGAACATTAAGAAAAGTGCTTAATGGGCATTTTGGTGAGCATAGTATATACATTTAGACACTAGCAGGTGTTACACTGCTAGGGCTTATGACCTCCGCCATCATAGGTTTTCAGTATCAGGCATGTATTCCCTCCCATGGAGCAGGTCCTCCAGTCCAATCAGAGATTGGTTGGTTTCCCCCATAACAGACATGCCACTATTGCACTCGTTGGCTCATTTGGCCTGGCTGTCCAAATTTAAGGCTTGCAGTGTCCACTGTTGTTTATCTCCACTGTTGATTTCTTTCTCTCTCTCTCCCATGGAAGTGCATGCAGGGTAGTTTTTCCAGCTTTCTGTCAGCTGGTCTACAGGGAGGAGGTTTTCAGCTGAGCTCCAGCAGGGTTTCTCAATGGTCTTGCAGCCCAATTATATGGAGTCTTCAGCAATAGGGTCTTACCATCTATTCCTGGTGGGAAACCAAGAGCCTCAGCAATGGCCTGTAATGTTTTGGGGAGGCATCAGGGACTGCCCCAGCCAACAACTCACTGGCAGGTATCCCATCCCTGGCACTGAAAATTTTCTAGTAACAATCTATGGCTACTGGGTGTGCCATTGTCCAAAAAAGTAGGTTTCCATATGACTTATTCACACCCTCTTAGATTTTGATTAGCCCTCCCCAACCTTTCCTTTACTCAATCTCTTCCCCTGACCTCACTTAGGCCTTTCCACCCCCAGTAATCTGTTCTTCTACTTACAGATATACAATACCATCCTATTAAGTCCCTCCCATCCTCCCCTCTCTTTCCATTTCCTTTATATCTCCTTTCTAGCTTACTGGCCTCTGCTACTGAATGATTCCAACTCACATAGAAGTCCAAAATTCTATAGCTAGGATCCACATATGAGAGAGAACATGCTATGTTGGCTTTCTGGGCCTGAGTTACCTCACTTAGTATAATCCTTTCCAGATCCATCCATTTTCCTGCAAATTTCATAACTTCATTTCTCTTTACTGCTGAGTAGAACTCCATTGTATAAATGTACCATATCTTCATTATCCATTTATCAGTTGAGGGACATCTAGGCTGGTTCTATTTCCTAGCTATTATGAATAGAGCGGCAATAAGCATGGTTGAGCAAGTATCTCTAAGGTAGTGAGACGAGTCCTTAGGATATATGCCTAGGAATGCTATAGCTGGGTCATATGGCAGACCTATTTTTTAATTGTTTTTTAATTTTTATTTATTTATTTGAGAGAGACAGACAGAGAGACAAAGAGGTAGAGAGAGAGAGAGGGAGAGAATGGGCGTGCCAGAGTCTCCAGCCACTGCAAACAAACTCCAGATGTGTGTACCCCCTTGTGCATCTGGCTTACATGGGTCCTGGGGAATTGAGCCTCGAACCCAGGTCCTTAGGCTTCACAGGCAAGCACTTAACTGCTAAGCCATTTCTCCAGCCCAGCAGATCTATTTTTAGCTGTCTAGGAACCTCCACACTGGTTTCCACAATGGCTGCACCAGATCGCATTCCCACCCCTCCTTTCTTTTTAAGTCCTCAGCTTCAGATTTTGTGTTACATCCATGAAAATCAGACTAATTCACTAGCCCACACCTTGTCTGCTCTTAGAAAATTCCTTTCACAAAAGTGTTTGAAATGCCACATTCTGGCATCATTTCTGAAGGCTGTAATGTGATGATGATCAGAAGCGGCTGAAGATGTGTTTAAAGAATTAGCTGTGTGATCTTGAGACAGTTTATGACAGCATGGTGTTGGTAAGGCAGGAAGTGCTCTTGTATCTCGTCACCTGCACACTCTGCAACGTTATCCGGCTGTAATGGGTTAGGTTGGAATCACCTATGGTTCTGTGTAAGTGTCGTTTCTAAAGCACCTGCTTATCCTTGGGCGAAAGGCAGTCTATAAATAACATCATCGGAGTGGCAGATTGTGTAATTGGCACGGTATTTAAATGGCTGGTGGGTGGCTTCATGATGAAAGGCGCAGCGTGCCTGGGGAGGGAGGCCCGCAGCGCTGCTCTGAGCTCCGGGGGAGCGGGAGGGGCTCCCACCACGTCCACCCAGGCACAGGGCGGGTGGTGTGGGTGCCGCCTTTGCTTCCTTCACCAGTGTCAAAGCTCAGGAGTTGTAACGGGCTCTAAAGTTTTGGGAACAAATAACCCTTGTCCACAATTTTATTAATTAAAATTCACTAGAGTGGCCTGGAAGCTCTGTGGTTAAAAAGCACTGTGTTGGTGCTGAGGAGATGGCTCCGTGGTTAAAGGCACTTGCCTGCTAAGCCTGCTGACCTGGGCTTGACTCCTCAGTACCCATATAAAGCCAGACGCTCAAAGTGCCTCAGTGGTCCATGTGTCTGGCAGGAGGTCCCAGTGCACCCATTCTCTCTCTCTCTCATAATTTATTATTATTGTTATTATTATTTTTGTTTTTTTGAGGTAGGGTCTCACTCTAGCTCAGGCTGACCTGGAATTCACTATGTAGTCTTAGGGTGGCCTTGAATTCACAGCGATCCTCCCTACCTCTGCCTCTCGAGTGCTGGGATTAAAGGTGTGCACCACCATGCCTGGCTACAAATAATATTTTTAAAAGAACCACAATGTGAGTTGGTGGGTCATGGCCCAGCAGCAGAATACTGGCCTAGAATCCATCAGTGAGTGGCTGGGGGCGCGGCTTGGTGATGGAGTGCTTGCCTGGAACCCACAGGGAGGTACTGGGGCTGTGGGTGAGCAGTAGAACACTTGGTTAGCATGCCTGGAGCCCTGGGTTGGACCTTCTGTACTCAAAACAAATAAATAGCATGGTGTGATAGAAACATCTGGTGGTCACCATAGTAGGATTTTTCTAGGGCCCAGTGAATCAACTCACAAGTGACTCAGAGGAACATCAGTGTGCTCATAACTGCTTCCTTGTGGGTGAGGAGAGGCAGTGGAATTGCTGCCGAGAGCGGCGGCGCCCCCACCAGGGACACCGGGTGGCTCTGTGAGCACAGGCGGGCAGGGCTGGCAGGAAGCTCAGCTCCCAGACGCTAGTGCTTGTTGCATGGGATGCGCACAGTAAACGCTGAACCTGAGCTGACCTGACTGTCAGGGTGCTGCTCAGAATGGAACCCAGGACCGAGGTGCTTGTTGTCCACAACAGGGCAACAGGGAAGCTGCAAGGCTGGCTTCTTCTTCTTCTTCTTTTCTGCTTTTTAAATAATATATTTTATTATATTTTTGTTTGTTTGTTTTTTAATGCGTGCACCAGGGCCTCTAGCCACTTGCAAACCAACTCCAGATGCATGTTGCCACCTTGTGCATCTGGCTTTACATGGGTACTGGGGAATTGAACCTGGGTCCTTAGGCTTCAAAGGCAAGTGCCTCAACCACTAAGCAATCTCTCCAGCTCCTATTTATTTATTTGAGAGAGAGAAAGAGGGAGAGAGAGAATGGGCATGCCAGGGCCTCCAGCAACTGCAATCGAACTCCAGATGCATGTGCCACCTTGTGCATCTGGCTTACATGGATCCTGGAAAGTCAAACCTGGATCCTTTGGCTTTGCAGGAAAAAGCCTTAACCACTCAGCCATCTATCCAGCCCCTGGGTTCTTCTTTTTAAATTGTGTGTGTGTGTGTGTGTTCATGTGTGCGCAGGAGTGGGTGTGCATGCATGCATGTGGAGGTGAAGCACAACCTTGGGTGCTGCTACTAGCCTCCCACAGGGTCACCCACACTATTTGAGCTTGGGGATCCCCCTGTCTTCACCTCCCTTCTCACTCCAGTCAAGCTGGGATCTCAGACGTTAGCGCTGTGTCTGGCTTTATGAGATTACTGGGAACACAATCTTGGGTCTTCAGGCTTGCACAGCAAGCACTTTAACACCGAGCCATCTCTCTTTATCTTCTAATTAAATAACAGGCACATGCACTGGAGAGGAAAATAGGAAACACACCCCAGGATAGAAGACGGAAACCATTGGTGCCCCACAACCCAGCTGTAAAAACCAATGCTTCTGCGTGTCTCCTGCCGGGTCTTGTACTTTTCTCCCTTTCTACATATCTACCTACCTGCCTTCATACGTGACCACCATCTATTCACCTCCAATCCCTAAACATGTGTATCTATCTACTGACATAGTATGTAACCAATTGAAAAGTTTTTATTGGCTGGAGAGATGGCTTAGCAGTTAAGGCACTTGCTTGCAAAGCCAAAGGACCTAGGTTTTGTTCCCAGGACCCATAAGTCAGATGTACAAAGTGGCGCATGCATCCAGAGTTGGTTTGCAGTGGCTGGAGGCCCTGGCATGCCTATTCTCAATCTGCACCTCTCTGCTTCTTTCTTTCTCTTTCTCAAATAAATAAATAAAATATTAGGCTGGGTTTGTTTTTTTTTTTTACAAAGAAAGGTTATACTATATTTTATTATTTTATAAAAAGCTTTCTCTTTTTTTAGCTAATTACAAACAGCTCTTTGAAGAATTCACTGGATATTTTTCTCTTCAAAGTAAAATGATTGTAGTTATAAGACTATGACCTTGTTTATTTTTTAATATTTTTGTTTATTTATTTCAGAGAGAGAGAAGGAGAGAAAGAGAGAGAGAGAAGGAATGGGTGCCCCAGGGCCCCCAGCCACTGCACATGAACTCTAGACACATGCGCCACCTTGTGCGTCTGGCTTATGTGGATCCTGGGGAATGGAACCTGGGTCCTTTGGCTTTGCAGGCAAATGCCTTAACCACTAAGCCATTTCCCAGTCCTATGACGTTATTTTTGTAACCAATCCTTATATTGCAACATTTGATTTTTTTTTCAGATTTCTCACTATCAAAAGTAACCTGCAATGAATATGCAAACAGTTAATCTGTGCAGATGTGTGATTACTTCCTTAGTATTAACTTCCAAGTATAAGATTGCAAGTCAAAAGATATTTTGCTAAATATGTGGCAAATTCGCCAAATAATTCTCCAAAAAGTTTGCACCAATATGTAATCACTCCACCAATATGTCATCACCAATATGTTGAAATGCTTACTTTCCCACACTCTCTCAGCAGTGAATGACAACGTTGAAAAGCATTGCCAGTCAGCCAGGTGGAAGATAGTATTTAATTATTTCAACGTGGTTGATTACTCATGAAGTTGAGCACTTTTCCATGAATTATTCAGCAAGATTTATTGAGGTGAGACACATGCAAAGAAAAAAGTAAATGGACTATCACAAGGGGAACACATGAATATGATCAGACACATGACACAGGTGACAGCAGAACACCATCACAGACCTCCCCCCTGGAAGTCACTGCCGTGTCCCCTTCTGGCTGCTGTAGTCTGCAGACTTCCCAAAGGAAAGGGCATAATTTCTGGTCAAAATATTCTTTAACAAGTTCTCAACTTTATGGTGGTGTGAAAGTGATACCATGTTCTGGTAAAAAGCATTCATTCATTATTAATTTATTTTTTATTGAGGCAAGCCCAACACACTGCCTTTTTTATGTGAGAGTGAGAGAGAAATAGAGAGAGAATTGGTGTGCCAGGACCTCCAGCCACTGCAATCGAACTCCAGACACATGCACCCCTTTGTGCCCATGTATGACCTTGCGTGCTTGTGTCACTGTGCATCTGTCTTATGTGGGACCTGGGGAGTCAGATGTGAGCCCTTAGGCTTTGCAGGTAAGAGCCTTAACCTGCTGAGCCATGTCTCCAGCCCAAGCATTCATATTTTAAATATTTTATTTATTTATTTGAGAGAGAGAAAGAGAGAGAGAGAGAAAGAGGCAGATAGAATGAGAGAAAATAGCCATGCTAGGGCCTCTAGCCACTGCAAATGAACTCCAGACACATGTGCCACCTTGTGCATCTGGCTTCATGTGGGCACTGGGGAATCGAACCTCGGTCCTTTGGCTTTGCTGACAAGGACCTGAAGCACTAAACCATCTCTCCAGTCCAGCATTCATTTTAACTTTGAATTTTCTGGGGCTCTCAAGGTGCGATGCAATCCTGTCTTGTGATGCTGGGCAGTGGTGACTCAGCTCCCATCAACCCCACCATCACCATGGCAATGGCTGCTGTTCTGCAAAGCGCAGTGTTGCTGGACTCTGGTGTTGGGTGGGTTCTGAGTATTAAGACTTTTACTGACTTGAGCTATTGTCACCTTACAATGGATTTATTGGAATGTAACCTCATCCTAAGTTGACAGGCATCTGTATTGATTGATATCTAGTGCCACAAAAATGTCATATGATAAACCATCAAAAAAAAAAATTCAGGGCTGGAGGATTGGCTTAGCAGTTAAGGAACTTTCCTGCAAACCCTAAGGACCCAGGTTCAATTCTCCAGGACCCACGTAAGCCAGATGTGCAAGGTAGTGCATGCATGTGGAGTTTGTCTACAGTGGCTAGAGGCCATGGTATGCTCATTCTCTCTCTCTCTCTACATATATATATATATATATATATATATCTTCTCTATCTCTCTCAAATAAATAAATAAACAAAAAATTTAAAAATTCAGTGCCTAAAACTGCAGTCATCTCTGGCCACGGGTGTGGGAGGTCTACAGTGTGTTTCTTTATTGCTGGTGTGGCTTCTGTTACTACTAGGATGATCACTCTTTGGTTGTAGTACCTGGGTATTGTGTCTGGTTGTGGATATCTGATTTTTTGTTGTTGTTTTTCAAGGTAGGGTCTTGCTCTAGCCCAGGCTGACCTGGAATTAGTCTCAGGCTGGCCTAGAACTCATAGTGATCCTCCTGCCTCACTCAGCCTTCCAAGTGTTAGGGTTAAAGGTGTGTGCCACTGTCAGACACAGGCAGGGCGCTGGATTAAGGCAAGCCTAAACTGTCTGACAGGACTAAGGGCCCCAGGCTACAGAGAGGTTGCAGCAGCCTGAACTGTCAGACAGTATCTTGGGGACCAGACTGGTAGGGGAGCTCCTCACTCCATTTTCGGGGGTTGCAGTGAGCCTGGACCCCTGGACAAAATCTTGGGCCGAGATTGGCAGGAAGCAGGGCCACGCCCTCTCCAAGCCCAGAATACCTGGACGGTCAGATAAGACTTAGGCTTCAGTCATAGCCCTGTAACCTTTGGCCAGTTGCCTAGAGAACTCCTAATATGGTATCAGCCAGCAGCCGTCACACAGCCCATCCCCCTCTGGCCCGTACCCTATACCTCTTCCTGCTGCTACGTAGATCACCTGACTCTCTCCCTGCATGCTGGAATGAATGTCCCTATATGCCAACTAGGCATCGGTATGCAACCTTTGAACCCACCAATCCCCTTAGGACCCTCTTCCCACTCTCTCTCTAGTGCTTATAAAAATTCAGCCCTCTGACAAATAAACGAGCTGTTCTCTGAAGCTGTCTCCCAGGTGCACTTCCCGTCGCACTCACGTCCACTCAATACCCTGCTCTGCAAGGTGCCTGGACGCCTCCGGGGAACCGCAGCCCTGAGGATCCAGGGACCCACACGCCACCACACCTGGCTTGGTATCTGAGTATTGCACCTGGTTATTTGAGAGAGAGAAAGAGAGAGAGGTTGCAGAGACTGATTACTGTATCTGGCATGGTGCCTGCTTATCATATGTGGCCCTTATAACCATACCTTCTACGAAGTCCTGCTCAGCCGCTGTATCTCAGAGCTCTTCCTCCTGATGTATCTTCCGGCATTGCTCAATACTTTGAAACACTGTCCTCCAGGCTTATCCTAACCAATTGCACTTCACTCTCTCCTGATAAGCTTAAGCAAAGATGAAGGAAAAAGCAGCCAGCCCAGCCCCAAGCATGGGATCACTCGGAAGTGGACAGGCTTCTCCAATGTCCGAGTGTGACACACTTTCTCCTTGGTAGTGGACGGAGCACAGACGCCTCCGATCAGCCCCTCACTTGCTCTTCTTGCTCAGGCTCAGCTCACTTCTGTGTGCGTGTCTGTGCACATGGAATCACCATGTGGGAGTTCAAATTTCTTACCTCTTCCCTTTGAGTTTTGGTTTGCTTTTTTTCCCCCCTTTGAGTCTGAGAATTAAATTAACAAAAAGCACACAAATATGACAAGGTATAAAAATGTGCTCAGTGCAAGATTCTTTAAAAAACTTTATTTTTATTTATTTATTTGACAGAGAGAGAGAGAGAGAGAGGCAGAGAGAGGGCGAGAGAGAATGGGCGTGCCAGAGCCTCCTGCCACTGCAAACGAACTCCAGACACATGCGCCCCCTTGTGCATCTGGCTTACGTGGGTCCTGGGGAATTGAACCGAGGTCCTTTGGCTTTGCAGGCAAATGCCTTAACTGCTAAACCATCTCCCCAGCCTCAGTGCAAGTGTTTTAGGGGTGGGCATGAAAGCCTCATACAGAGACTTCCATAGAGGCAGTCAGAGCAGATGGCAGTGTATGGAATCTGACGAAGATTTCAGCCTTGGAGGTAGCAAGGCCCTGGGGCTGGGAGAGTTAACTGGTGGAAAGGCTACAGAGGAGGATAAGGTTAGTTTAAGAACTTTGCACAGGTTCCCCTTGCCCATATGCTAGCCTAATGGAAAGTGTGAAGTTTTCCTTCAGGCTGAGGAGGGCGGGTCAACTTGGCAATGTGATCTCCTGTATTTTATTGTCATTATTATTTATTTTATGAGAGAGAGAGAGAATGGGTGTGCCAGGGCCTCCAGCCACCACAATCGAACTCCAGACGCATGTGCCCCTTGTGTGCATGTGTCTCCTTGTACGTCTGGCTTACTTGGGTTCTGGAGTGTCGAACCTGGGTCCTTAGGCTTCGCAGGCAAGCATCTTAACTGCTAAGCTGTCTCTCCAGCCCACCTCCTGTTTTGAAGAAGCAGACCGGGTGACCGGAGCGATCTCCCACTGGCTGTATTTAATTGCCTTTAACTCCAGGGAGCCAATATGTCAGAGCAGCTTGCTGGGGGCTGCATGTTCTCCAAGCCTCTGACTCTCAGAGCCCTGCTGTGGCCGCTGGATCCAAGTCAGATCTGAAACTGAGGAAATTCAAGACTCCAGCCTTCCCTAGGGGAGGAGGCTGTCTTCCCTCACAGCCCTAGGCAAGTCTTGTTTGGAACATCAGTCTGGGAGGGAAGAAAGGGGCTTACTCAGGACGCTGCTTCTGCTGGGGAAGAGATTGTGAACTGCAGACCCCCACCTGGGTCAGAGGGAGTGAGTTTCCAAACCCTACATGGAGGAACATAGTGGGCAAGGCTGGGAGATGGCTCAGTCATTAAGCCTCCTGCTGTGCAGCCACAAGGACCCAAGTTTGGATCCCCAGTACCCTCATCCAGTGCTGGACTTGGTAGCACTAACCTGAAAGCCCAGCACTAGGGGACAAGAGGACCCCGAGGGCTTGCTGGCTAGCTAGGTCTAGCCGAATCAGTGAGATCTAGGTTCTGTGAGAGACCCTGTCTCCAAAATAAGTGGAGGACACCTGACATCAACTTCTGTCCTCCACATGTGGATGGTTATCTGCACACATACATGCCCACCACACACACATACGCACACCGCTACACACATACATGCAGAAAAAGAGAAAGAAATTTAATGGGCAGATACCAATTTCAGGAAGAGATATGAAGGAACTTCCTGCTGCTGCAAATGATCTCCAGACACATGCGCCACTTTGTGTATCTGGCTTTACATGGGTACTGGGGAATCGAACCCAAGCTGTCAGGCTTTGCAAGCACCTTTAACCACTGAGCCATCTCCCCAGCCCCTCTTTTAATGGAAGCAATCAACATTTCCATGGAGGGAGAAATATCTACATAAACTATAGAAACCACACTGCTTGCTGTTTAAGAAAGATGTCAAGTTAAACAGGCTGGCGAGAGAACTCTTCTGATAGATTCTTGGGTGAAAGAAGGCAAGTGGAGAATACTACATCTCACAGGACCCACTTAGCCAACCCCATTCCTTCTGTGTGTTCTGTGGTGTTTGCATAATGTTCTGTTATCTGTTCATCCCATGCCCCACATGATCCATAATGACTTTTAAAAAATAATTGATGTATTTGGAGAGATAGAGCGTGTGTGTGTGAGAGAGAGAATGGACATGCCAAGGCCTCAAGCCACTGCAAACAAACTTCAGATGCATGTGCCACTTCGTGCATCTGGCTTTATGTGGGTACTAGAGAGTCAAACCCAGGTCGTCCAGATCGTTAGGCTTTGCAGACAAGCGCCTCAACCCTCTAAGCCACCTCTTCAGCCCCAGTGACTTTTATTTTGAGGCAGGGTCTTAGCCCAGGCTGGCCTTTAATTCACAGAGATCCTCCTGCCTCAGCCTTGCAAGTGCTGGAATTAAAAGCATGAGCCACCGTGCCCAGCACGCCCATAATTTTTTCGTTAGTGATTTTTGCAAGGTAGAAAGCAGAAGCTGTTAAAAAGCTGAGCCTTGTGAAGGGCTGGAGAGATGGCTTAGCAGTTAAGGCGTTTGCCTGCAAAGCCAAAGGATCCTGGTTCAACTCTCCAGGATCCACGTAAGCCACATGCACAAGGGGCACATGCATCTGGAGTTCATTTGCAGTGGCTGGAGGCCCTGGTGTGCCCATTCTCTCTCTTCTCTGCCTCTTTCTCAAATATATATAGTTGAAACTTGTGAAATGTTAAACTCATTGAAAAAAATTATACTGTCCCAGTATAATAGTGTCTTAGAAGAGAAGATTGAGGAGGATAGTGAGATGGCTCAGTGATTGAAGGCACTTGCTTGCAAAAGCCTTCCAGCTCTGGTTCCACCTGGGTTCAAGTCCCTAGCACCCATGTAAAGCCAGATGCACAGGGTAATGCATGTGCCTGGGGTTCATTTGCAGTGGCAGGGGGCTATGATCTGCCCATTCTCTCTCTCTCTCCTTATATAAATAAAATATTAAAAATGAAGAGAAGAATGAAAATTACTTATGGTCACAAGAAGCCCAAACATGGTGACACATGTGTGACTCCAGCATTTGAGAGATGGAGGCAGGAAAATCTCGAGTTCAGGGTGATCCTTGACTATGTAGCAAGTTTGAGGCCAGCCTGGGCTACATGAAACTTTGCCTCAAAAAATTTTAAAAAGAGGCTGGAGAGATGGCTTAATGATCAAGGTACTTGCCTGCAAAGCCAAAAGACCCAGGCTCAATTCCCTAGGACGCACATAAACCAGATGCACAAGGTGACACATGTGTCTGGAGTTCATTTGCAGTGGCTAGAGGACCTGGTGTGCCCATTCTCCCTCTCTCTCTGCCTCCTTCTCTCTCTCTCAAATAAATAAAGTAAAATATTAAAAAATAAAATAAGAAAATAAAAAGGGGGCTGGAGAGATAGCTTACTGGTTAAGGCACTTTCCTGCAAAGCCCAAAAGGTTTGATTCTTCAGGACCCACATAAGCCAGATGCACAAGGTGGCGCATATGCCTGAAGTTCGTTTGCAGTGGCTGGAGGCCCTGGCACACCCATTCTCTATACCCTCCCCTCTCTGCCTCTTTCTCTCTCTCTCTCTCAAATAAACAAATAAATGTACAAAATATTTTTAAAAAATTAGAAAAAGAAGCAAGAGGGAGTACAATATTTCCCCTGACTAAATTATAGTAGGTGGGTCTCAGCCATGAGGGAAATTTACACTGCCCCTGGGGTGGCAAACCTCAGTGAGGATGCTATGGTTTGAATTGAAATGCATCCTCCAGGCTCACACTTAGAACACTTGGTCCCCCAGGTGGTGGCACTATTTTTTTTTTTTTTTACTTTTCTAAAATTTATTACTTTTTTTTATTAACAACTTCCATGATTATAAACAATATCCCATGGTAATGCCCTCCCTCTCCCCACTTTCCCCTTTGGGACTCCATTCTCCGTCATATCCCCTCCTCTTCTCAATCATCCTCTCTTTTATTTTGATGTCATGATCTTTTCCTCCTATTATGATGGTCTTGTGTAGGTAGTGTCAGGGCACTGTGAGGTCATAGATATCCAGGCCATTTTGTGTCTTGGGGGAGCACGTTGTAAGGAGTCCTACCCTTCCTTTGGCCCTTACATTCTATCTGCCACCTCTTCTGCAATGGACCCTGAGCCTTGGAAGGTGTGATAGAGATATTGCAGATAGAGCACTCCTGTTACTTCTTCCCAGCACCATGGTGCCTTCTGAGTCATCCCAAGGTCACTGGGTGGCACTATTTTGAGAGACCATGAAAGCTTTAGGAAGTGGGGCCTGGCCGGAGGAAGTTGGTCATTGGGGCGAGGCTTTGAAGTTATATCTGCTTCTAGTTCTCGCCTGCACTCTGCTTTTTGGTCGACTGTAATGGACACAGCCTTTGACACGAACGCCTGCTACCAGGAGGACCTGAGTGGCTCCGCCATGTATGGACAGAACCCTCTGAAACTGTCAACCAAAATAAGACTTCCCAGGGCCTGGAGAGATGGCTAGGAGGATGAAATGCTTGCTGCTCAAGCTAGAGTACCCGAGTTCACCTCCAGACTCCACAGAAAAAGCCAGAAGCTGTGGTGGGCTTCTAGCACACTAGCTCTGGCCACTAAATGGAAGGTGGAAACAAGAATTTCCTGGAAGCTCATGGAGAACACAGCAAAGACACAGGGTGACAATCTAGAATGAGAAACGCTGCCTCGAGTGAGGTACACAGACAAGGACCAACTCAAAAGTTGTCCTCTGACCTCTGTGTGTGTGCTGTGGCATGCACACACACACACACACACACACACACACTCACACACAAATAATAATAATAATAATTATAATAATAAAGGTCTTTCCACCCTAAGTTATTTTTTTTTAAGTATTTGGTAACAGCAACACAATACAGAGGCTGCAGTGCCCTGAGAGAACAGGTATATTGATTAACCTTGACTGTCAACTTGACAGGATCTGGAACAGACACACCTGTGGGCAGGTGTGCGTGGGTATTTTCAGCAGGGGTTAACTGAGGAGAGATGATCCTCCCTCAGAGTGGGTCACGCGTGTCTTGCTGCTGCCGTTGACCAGGGACCCCACCTTCTTTAGCCTCACAACGCGGGCTGAGGACCAGAAGCTCTCAGGGAGCTTCTAGGATTCAGTGTCACGCGGGGACTGCTGAGGCCGCCAGCTTCATGGACTGAGCTAGGTACTGTGCCCTCAGCCTCACCAGCATAGACACCCTCTGCCACACGAGGACGGCTGCCTTGACAGTTAATGGATTCTCTACTTATTTTCTAAGTTTGAGAAGATATTGAAATCAGAAGGACAAGCGGTCACCAAGATTGAGTAGGCGCAGGCGGAAGGGAACACTGTGACAACTTGAACAAATACAAAGTGATTCTGACATGAAAAATACACTATTTTTGTGTAGTATGTGTGGCGCATGCGTGTGTGGTGTGCAGAAGTGTGTGCTCCATGGGCAAGCGTGTGCCCTCTATCACTCATTTGACTGTTTCCTTGGGACACAAAGTCTCTCACTGAACCCAGAGCTGAAGTTTTAGATCACACTGGCTGACCGACCTGTAAGTCTCCCGTCTCTGCTCCCCACAGACCAGGGTTGAGGGTGCGCATGGCCATGCCAGCTGTTTACCCTGTTGGGAGCTGAGCTCGGAGAGAATCGGGCCCTCTCGGGTCCCCATGCGCAGCGAGTGCTCTTACCCACCGAGCCGCGTTCCCCGTCCCTACTTCACTCTTCATTCAGAGGCCGCGTTTTAAGCGGGGCAGTGTGGCGCATGCCTGGAACTGTAACGTCACAGCACTCAGGATGCTGAGGCAGGTGGATGGTGATTCCCAGGTCAGCCTTGGCTACATAAAGAGACTGCCGAAAAACAAAACAGCAACAGCAACAAGCATGAGCAAGCCCCCCAAAATATGTAGAAAGGAAAGAGAGTAAAGAAGCCAGTAGGTGGGAAGGGGAGGGAAAAAGATAAGAAGAGGAAGGGAGGGAAGAGAAGAGAGGGAGGAGAGGGGACAGGTAAGAGGAGAAAAGAGGGTGAAGGAGAGAGAAAGGAAAGGAGAGATAGAAAGAAAGAAGAGAGGAGAAGAGGAGAGAGTGAGAGTGAGAGAGAGAGAGAGAGAGAGAGGCAACGAAGAGGACGGAGAGGAAACACTGAGTCCACACTGCCAGTGCTGGGCGGGGTGCGGGTACTTGACGGGCAGCAAGCGCAGTGTCCCACGTGTGAGCTCGCGGTCTGGGGCACAGAGGCGATGCTGCAGTCATCACACACTGGGCTTCAGGGAAGTGAAGAGCCACGAGTTTATAAGAGTGCAAACCGAAGGGGCCATTTCCCAGGCATTAGGCCTGTGGCACTGACCTGTACAGCTGGGAATGCTGTTCATGACCTGTGTCAAGCTATTTCAGAGAGGGCTGGCCATGGGGCTCAGCTGGTAGAGTGCCTGCCTAGTACGCACAAAGCCGTTAGTCCTATCCCCAGGGCCTCATAAACTGGGCATGGTGGTGCATGCCTGTAATCCCAGCACTCAGGAGGCAGAGGCAAGAAGATTAGAAGTTCCACGTCACCTTTAGTTATATAGTGAGCTCAGTGCCACACTGGGCTACATAAAATCATGTCTTAGAAAATGGAGAAGTGGGCTAGAGACACAGCTTATTGGTTAAGGCATTTGCCTACGAAGCCAAAGGACCCAGGTTTGATTCCCTAGGACCCACATAAGCCAGATGCACAAGGTGGCAATGTGACTAGAGCTCATTTGCAGTGGCTGGAGGCCCTGGCCCATCCATTCTGTCTCTCTCCCTGCCTCTCTATCATAAATACATAAATATTTTATAAAACGAAAACTGAAAAAAGGGAGGAGAGGGCTGGGAAGATTGCTGAGTGGTTAAACGTGCTTGTTTGCAAAGCCTGCTAGTCTGATTCAACTCCACAGTACCCATGTAGAGCCAGATGCACAAAGTGGCACATGTGTCCAGAGTTAGTTTGCAGTGGCAAGAGGCCAGAGCATACACTCCTTTTTCTGCTCACATATAAAAAGCCAGGCGTTGGGCTGGAGAGATGGCTTAGCGGTTAAGCGCTTGCTTGTCAAGACTAAGGACCCCGGTTTGAGGCTCCATTCCCCAGGACCCATGTTAGCCAGATGCACAAGGGGCGCACACATCTGGAGGTCCTTTGCAGTGGCTAGAGGCCCTGGCGTGCCCATTCTCTATCTATCTATCGGCCTCTTTCTCTCTCTGTCTGTCGCTCTCAAATAAATAAATAAATAACAAAAAATTTTAAAAAAAAAAAGCTGGGCGTGGTGGCACATGTCTTTAATCCCAGAATTTGGGAGGTAGAGGTAGGAGGATCACTATGAGTGCAAGGGCAGCCTGGGACTACAGAGTGAGTCCCAAGTCAACCTGGGCTAGAGTAAGACCCTACCTTAAACAAAAACAAAACAAAACAAGCCGGGCATGGTGGCGCACACCTTTAATCCCAGCACTTGGGAGGCAGAGGAAGGAGGATCGCCATGAGCTCGAGGCCACCCTGAGACTACACAAGTGAATTCCAGGTCAGCCTGGGATAGAGTGAGACCCTACCTCAAAAAAAAAAAAAAAAAAAAAAAAAAACAATTAAGGTAAGAGGGACTGGAGAGATGGCTCAGTGAATAAAGTACTCACCACTCAAATTGGAGACGTGTGCTGAATCTGCAGGTGTGGCCGGCTTCTGTAGTCCCAGCACCCTGATGCTCATATCAGGATGGAAGCCAAGACAGATTTCCTGGAAACTCGGGGCTCATGGCAAGCAGAATCCAGAGTGAGAAACCCTGCCTCGAGTGAGGTGGACCTGTGGGGGCCACCCCGAAAGTTCCTCTCTAACCTCTACACGTGTGCAGTGGCGCTAGAGCACTTGCACGCGCACGTGAGTGTGTGTGCGCACAAGTAGGTATTTGAGTGGATAAAGAAGCGGAGATGTGTCCCTGGTAATTACCATCCTTTCCAGAAGTCTGGTTCGTCTCACTCTTGAATCTTGGCTCCTGGCTGCCTCTGAAAGTCCAACCACAGCTGGGAGGCACGGGCACACAGTCCCTCACCCTCCATGCTGGTCACCTCCGGAAACTGGGCTGAGCTGGAGGGGGAAGGGATCAGCTGTGTGCCTTCCTGCTGGGACGTGGGTGCTGGGGGCTGCGCCGGCCCGCAGGGACGCACATGGCGGTCTGTGGGCCGCTTCCAGGGTTCACGGCGCACTTGCTGTTCAGCGCACAGATGGCTTGTGAAATATTTCCCCCCACTTGCAGTTGCTTTGGAATGAGGCTGCTTCTCCCCTGCCTCCCATCTCCCCTCCTCTCCCAGCATCTTGTCCCCCTCCCCCACCAAACAATGCTTATTTTAGCAGTGTCTAAAGTTGTTTTTTGTTTTTTTAATTTTTTATTATGGGCCTCAGCATTTTGCCAACCTACTTCTCTTTGCAGCATCTTAAAGGCAACTAGGTGGAAACTATTTTCTCTGTGAACATTTTACATAGATTAGAAACAATTTTTTTTCAGGGTCTCATGTATCTCAGGCTGGCCTCAAAATCATTATGTAGTGGAAGGCAACCGTGAACTTCTTATCTTCCAGCCTCCAGCCTCCTGCGATCCAGTGCTGGGACGGCAGATGTGTGCAGCGGACCGACATTTGCAAATAGGTTTCTTTTCTCCTCGTTTTCCTTCTCCTTCTCTTCTTCTTCTTCTTCCTCCTCCTCCTCCTCCTTTTTGTTTAAAAATATTTTATTTATTTATTTGACACAGAAAGATGGAGAGACAGAGAGAGAATGGGCGCACCAGGGCCTCCAGCCACTGCAGACGAACTCCAGACACTTGCGCCCCCTTGTGCAGCTGGCTAACGTGGGTCCTGGGGAATAGAAACTGGGTCCTTTGGCTTTGCCAACAAACACCTTAACCACTAAGCTATCCCTCCAGCTCCCCCCTTTTTTTAAGGTAGGGTCTTGCTGTAGCCCAGGCTGACCTGGAATTCACTATATAGTCTCAGGGTGGCCTCAGAATCATGGTGATCCTCCTACCCCTGCCTTCAGAGTGCGGGGATTAAAAGTGTGTGCCATCATGTCTGGTTTACAAATAGGTTTTAAATGCGGTCAAAAGCAATCTTTACCACGTTGCCTACCCCACACCCCACACCAAACTGTCCAACCATGCTTGCCCTATTTCGGGAGTCCACTTTGGGTGAGATCATTTTCATTTACCCCCCAAATGCCAATGATAGCCGTGGATTGTGTCCCCTGGTGATGGAACCTTCAAGTGTGAAAGTTCAGTTCCACAAACTTCAGGGGTCAGTGACTCTGGGCAAGAGCCTTTTGGTCCCTATTGGATAATTTTTTTCTTCTGCAGCCATCCACAGGGCTGTAGTGGTCAGATGTACGTGTTCCCCCACTCACATTGCTGCATCCAGTTACACAGCATCCACTCCTGCCATTTCCCAGGTCAACCCATCATGAAGGGCTTTGAAGTGCACCACGGAGGCTCTAAGCCATGAGGTACTGGGTAGGCTGATGTTAGATGGAGAAGGTTTTCCTAACCCAAAGCTGGCAGAACACAAGGCCTCACCCAGGGCACCCACAGACCCCCAGTGAAAGCTCCTGAAGCCCTCGTGTTCCTGGTGGCTGACGCTATAGAGCTTTCCTTCGCTTTGAGGCCACACTCACTGCCTGGGAAGACGGGCCCCCTGGCTCTAGCAGTGTCCCCTGTGCAGAGTCAGTTGCTATTGCATGGTGAGTCTTCTCTCAGCCTTGTTCCTCGCCAGGGCTTTACGTTGGCCTTGGGGACCTGCGCATCTGAGATGGGAATGGTTTCCCACAGCAGCCGTTCTGTCTCGTGCTGTGTGCTTTGTGGTGGGCCAATGGGAATTCTTGCTCAGGTCTTTAGGACATGAAGGGTAGATAGTCCCGTTTAGACAGGCTTTCTAGAACCTGGAATATGGTAGCACATCTTGTGACTGTATCAGAGGGTCATGCTTTATAGGAAAACTAGGCATGTTTATCCTGAGAATATAGTGTGTGTCTGTGTGTGTGCATGGGAGAGAGAGAACATGTATGCAGTGACCAGAGGACAACCTCAGGTGCCATCCTTTGAAACACCATCTACCTACTTTGAGACAGGGTCTCCCTTTGGCCTGGCTCACCGGATAACCACCGAGCTCTAGGCATCCTCTTTTTTTTTTTTAATTTTTTTGTTTATTTTATTTATTTATTTGAGAGCAACACAGAGAGAAAGACCAGAGAGAAAGAGAGAGAATGGGTGCGCCAGGGCTTCCATCCAAGCAAGCGAACTCCAGACATGTGCGCCCCCTTGTGCATCTGGCTAACATGGGTCCTGGGGAGTCGAGCCTCGAACCAGGGTTCTTAGGCTTCACAGGCAAGTGCTTAACCACTAAGCCATCTCTCCAGCCCTAGGCATCCTCTTATCTCTGCCTCTCCACCTGGTATCACCAACACACATCCCTCCACCCAGAGTGTTTCGTTTGTTTGTTTTTGAGCTAGAGTCTCACTGCATCCCAGACTGACCTGAAACTCACTCTGTAGCCTAGGCTGGCCCCAAATTCATGGCAATCCTCCTAGTCCTGACAAATTCATGGCAACCCTCTTGAGTGCTGGGATTAATGGCATGAACCACCTCATCTGGCTCACATCCTACTTTTTATATATTTTATTTATTTATTTGAGAGAAAAAGAATGGGCACATCAGGGCCTCTAGCCACTGCAAACAAACTCCAGATGCATGTGCCACCTTGTACATTTAGCTTTATGTGGGTCCTGGGGACTCAAACTTGGCTCCTTAGGCTTTGCAGGCAAGCTCCTTAACTGCTGAACCATCTCGCTAGCCCCACATACTTCTTTTTACCATGAGTTCTGGGGATGGAACTCAGGTCCTCATGCTTACAAGGCAAGCACTTTATTGACTGAGCCATCACCCTAGACATTATTGAACTATTAAGACTTAATCCGTACCACGAAATGCACACTGGTCTTGTGTCCCCATGGACCAATTTGTCTGTTCTTGTGACTCATAGTGTCTGTACCAGTTTTTTTTTTTTTTTTTCCCATTGCTGAAACAAACACCTTGCCAGAAGCAACTTAGAGAAGGAAAGGGTTTATTCTGACTGACAGTTTCAGAGGGTGGAGTTTGCCATGGTGGGGGCAGCGTGGCAGGAGCTGGAAGGCAGCGTCAGACCATCACGTCAGCGGGAGGAAGGGGAGAGCGGTGGTGCTGCAAGCCCAGCTACATTTCTCCCTTTTATTCAGTCTAGAAACCCGACGCACAGTTAGGGTGGGCTCTCCCACCTAATCCACAAAGTCCCTCACAGACAGGACCTGAGATTTGTTTCCATGGTGATTCTAATCCTGTCAAGTTGACAACCAGAGATTAACCATTACACTCTGTGCAGTAGTGCATCTGGTTTCTTTGGCTTAATGTGTTCGTGTTTCTGAGAGTCATCCAAGTGGTTTCATAAGGCAGTAGTCCTAAAGCAATCGCTTTTGTTTTGTTTTTGTTTTTCAAGGTAGGGTCTCACTCCAGCCCAGGCTGACCTGGAATTCACTCTGTAGTCTCAGGGTGGCCTTGAACTCACAGCGATTCTCTTACCTCTGTCTCTCGAGTGTTGGAATTAAAGGCGTACACCATTATGCCCTGCCTAAAGCAATCACTTTATCCCTCCTCATCACAACCTCAACATCAGGAAGGGGATTGCAGGCCCCATTAGCAGTAATTGTCCTCACACAGCTGCAGCTTTTGGGATCCATTTGTCTGTCAACACCCACAGTGGTTGAAAGAGCCCAGCTTTGAGACAGACAAGTTCAAATCCCTGTCAACATTTTTTGTTTGTTTTTGAGGTATAGGATCTCATTCTAGCTCAGGATGACCTAGAACTCACTTCCATAGTTCCAAGCTGGCCTTGAACTCACAGCAATCTTCCTACCTCTGTTTCCCGAGTGCTGGGATTAAAGGTGTATACCACCAACCCTGGCTTCAACTTGAAATATATATATTTGCAAGCAGAGAGATGGAAGACAGACAGAGAGAATGGGCACACCAGGGCCTCCAGCTGCTGCAAACAGACTCCAGATGCATTTGCCATGGCTTTTCATGGGTATCAGGGAACTGAACTCAGGTTCTTAGGCTTTGCAGGCAAGTACCTTACTGTTGAGCAATCTCTCCAGCCCTTGGCATCAACTATTAAAAAATACTTATTTATTTATTTATTTGAGGGAGAGAGAGACAGAGTAAGGGTGTGTCAGGGTCTCTCACTGCTCTAACAAACTCCAGACACACGAGCTACATTGGGCATTTGGCTTTTGTGGGTGCTGGGGAGTCAAATCTGGGCCAGTGGGCTTTGTAAGCAAGCGCCTTCAACTGCTGAGCCATCTCCCCAGCCCTGCCTGTCAAGTTTGAAGCAGAATTGGAGCCTTTTCTTCATAAATATTTTAGCACTTTTAAGTTTTTATTTTGGTACATTCTTTATTGGGAAGGGAATGTGTAACATGTTAAGTCTTGGGACATCTTTACAAAACCTACTGGGAATAAAATGAGTGTAAGACAGAGAATCAGAGAAGTGAGTTCAAGGTGAGTTGCCCACTTATTGATCCAATAAATATTCAGTAGACATTGATTAGATGTCCAGCATCCCACAGCGCTGTGACTGATGGAGAAAGAAAGAGAAGTGTGTGTCCCTGTCCTCCAGTGCTCAGACGCAAGCACAGTCCTCGCTGCGATACGGCCTGCGATATGCATCCATCAGTGATTTCCATGTTGTGGGGGTCACAGAGCAGACTTGCCCACAGGAAGCCAGTGCAGCCTGCTGCACCCCCAAGCTCCACCACAAGGCCTGCAGAGCCCCCGGGCCCTGTCCCTGGGCAGCCTGCTGCTCCTCAGATACCGTCTTGGACAGCTCGCTACTGTGTAGAATTCTACAGCAACTCCCACAGTGGTGTTTGTGTCTTTACCAAACAAAAGGTAGACTAAAATACTAGGTGTTAGAAATTTTCAGCTTTATTTTAATATTATGATACACACTGTCATTAGACCAAACACCTCTATGTGTCACCTGGCGGTCCTCATTCAAACTGGAGCCTCGCTCATTGCTTCGATGTGTGACAAGCCTCCCACAAGTGGGATCCTGTTTTTTTTCATGCTTGGGGTGGGTGTGCTACAGGTCCATTTTTATCTGTGTGGCCAGCCCCAAGGAGAGCTGGGAAAATAGGCCCCGAAAGACTGATAACCAACCTTGTTTCTCTGTAGCATCTTCAAAACGCCTGCTTTCAAAGAAGACATTCTACCAACCTTTGCTGGGTGAACAAGTCATGGATCCTGGTGTGACTTGGACGGGGGGGGGGGGGGGTCTGTGACTTGCTTTTAATCCTTTCCCTTTCTACTTCCTCTCTCCCTCTCCTCCTTCCCTCCCCTCTCCCCTCTCCTCTCTCTTTCTTCCCTGTTCTTTCCCTTCCTTTCCCTTTATGGTGCTAAAGAAGGAATCCTGCTTGCCAGCTCTCAACCTTGAGTGCCACTCCAGCCCACCCTGCTGCTCTCTAATCTGTGACACGTAGGGGCCACGTTCCCTAGCAGAGCAGCTGGTGGGGCTGACCCTGAAACCTTGATAAAGACCTTGATCTGCGCTGACACTTACTGGGTGCTCAGGGCTAGATTTCAGAGTGGGAGGATGGAAATTGTGGGCTAATGATGTCTCCTGACCCAGTGAACCCAGTAGTCCCTGTTATCCAAGGGGACTAATTCCAAGGTGTCCAATGGATACCAAAATCTGTGGATGCAAGTCCCTTATATGAAATGGCATGCATAGATACCCCTCATTTTCTCAAGTATGAAAAAATACTGCAGTGAAAATTCAAGTACACAGCTCAGGATGCACCTCACCCCCCATGTGGAGCCCATGAGCGAGTGCTGGATAATTTGGAGCCCATAGGAGCACGCTGGACCCATTGTCCACACCCAACCCCTACTGTGGCTGGATGAACCTTGTCAGGTACCATACTGTTCCCAAGGGTAGGAGGGCCACTGGGGGCCACAACCTGACTTCCTTAGAACCATTCCCAGGGAATGACAGATAGCCTTCTACCCATCTCCCTTGGCCTTGGGGAGCTGGGCCTAGTGGACCCTTTTTCTCCCCACCCTGTATTCATGCCACCAGCCAAGCTTGGGGGCTCTGCCTTTTGGTCTAACTGACGGGAGCCATGCCGGCTCCCCAGGTCCACACCTTCGTTCTGTGTTCAGACCGGCGGGGCTATGAATAGCCGCTGAGAAAGGCAGCTGCCGCTCCGTTCCAGGGAAAGTGGAGCACAGAGACATGAAAGAGTATTTTCAAAGAAGAAAAAAAGAAAAAGGTCCTCTTACAGACTCATGGGGCCTACCCCCACCCCGGTGGGCCTGCCAGAAATAGGCCTCACAGCTCCTCTGAGAAGCCATTCCTGCCTCAACGTATCCGCCACCCACCAGGCTGAAGTGAGAAAGCTACAAGCCACTTTGTCAGGGAGCCAAAAGGGTCAGCCCTGACTCTCCAGAAATCCTCAATCCTGCTCACCAGAAAATGTCCTTCTGCGTGTCATAGACGGGACACAGGGAAACAGCTCGGTGACAATCGTCCCCTCTAGTGCAGCAGTCCGTGGTGGCGGGTGCTCGGCCTCACGGTTATCTTGGTACACAGAGCACCCAAACCCATCTTACCTCTGCCACCTCCTTAAAGTGAAGAAGCAGGCCACGGGGTTTGCTGGAAGTCTATCAGAACACCATGAATGCCAACAGGCACCCAGGCCAGCACCAGGGACTGCAGGACCTTGGAGAGAAAGGGTCTAGACCCTTATCCCTTAGGGGGGGTCCTCAGCCCTGACTCTCACCCTCGTGACTATCCACTTACCATGAATACTGTGTGCAGAAGCTCCCAGGGGTGGCCGTGGGCTCTTCACACCCTGGGAACTGGCCCGCCTGCCTTCCTCATACGGCTCTCGCACCTCCTCACCCAGCGTCACGTTTGCGAGCGTCACTCGTGTGGTACGTGGATGTTGCTTCTTCGTCACGCAAGTGAAGGGCCAGCGTGCAAGTCCACCTGTCCATCCACCACATGCCACATCCCTGCTGACATCTGACTGTGACCTGATGAGGGACCCCGGGGGAGAGCAGCTCATGCAGATGAGAGGCCACTGAATGGGGACTGTGTGAGCCACTGAGCTCCTCCAGTTGTCTGTGTTTTCTAGGCAAGCGGAAGCTTGGTGTGGCTTCACTGGCAAGATGCTTGCCTCTTTATGACAGGCACGCAGGGATAATGCGCAGTTTTAATTACTGGCTTCTTGCATTTGATGAAATCCCATGGCATTGGTTCTTATTTCACAGGGTTGCTGTGAGAGTGAAGTCTCGGCACTAATAAACTCGCTTATTACCCTCAGGATCTACAAGAGCAGCGTAACCCGCTTTAACAGAGCGCTTTGCTTTCCCACTGGCACCTGGCACCCGTCTTCTCTGTCCCCTCACGAAGCTGACTCCCACCCATCCCTCCTCCACTCGATTCTCTTCCCCTCACTAGAGGGAAGGATGTTTGAGGTGGTAGCTTGTGACTCCAAAATAAAGTCAGACACCTAAATGTGGCTCACACAAGCCCTCGCTGTTCATGTATGGACTTCCACCTGCTTGTGATCCTAGGTGGCATACTCAGCTGGAGTCCCCTGTCCTTCCTTTGTGGCTTTGTGACATAAGAGGTCTCCTCTCCATGTTTCTCTGGAAAACAGCATAGCCACGATGAAGCTGTTATTCCAGATTCTGGTGGCTACAGGGACAAAGTGAGTTACCTGTCTCCCCAAGTAATCTGTACTCATCACCCCAAAAAAGTCTGGATAAAATATGACCTCTTCTGTGTAACTGAGACAAATGAATCTATGAAGAGAAACATCTATGAGAATAAACTTTCTGTCCCCCAAACCCACCTGGGACACACCCATAGCCAAAATGGCTAAGTGACTTTTCTTAGCCTTTAAACCCTGTTTTTCAAAACAAAATATTCAGTGAGGGCTGGAGATGTGGCTCACTTAGTAGAATGTTTGCCCAACATGTTCAAAGGCCTGGGTTCCATCTCCAGCTCTGCATAAAACAGGTGTGATGGCACGTGATTGTGACCCTATCACTCTGGTGGTGGAGGCCAGAGGATTAGCAATGCAAGGTCACTCCTAGCTGCGTCCCAAGTTTGAGGCCAGTCTTGACTATGTGAGACCCTATCTGAAAAACAAAATTATTTGGACTGGGGTGATGGCTCAGGGGGTAAAATGCTTGTCATACAAGTGTGGGGACCTGAGCTCAGATCCCTGAACCTACATAAAAGCTATGCATGATGGTTAGTGCCTATAACCTCAGCACTGGGGAAGTGGAGACAGGAGGGCCTCTGGGACTTGCTGGTCAGCTTAATCAGAAAGGTCCAAGTTCTACAAGAACCACTGTTGCAAAAACTAAATTGGAGAGCAAAATTGAGGAAGACACCTGATGCCAATCTCTGTTCTCCACACACATGCATACACATACATGCATACCCACATACACATACACACATGTAATCAGATCATTCATAACGTGGAGGCTGCTTCCATCTTATGTACCCCCAGTTCTTCTCAAGTTTAAAAGAGTAGTGAATAGGCGATGGAGGCAGGAAGATCAAAAGTTCAAGGTCAGGAGGGCTGGAGAGATGGTTTAGCACTTAAGGTGCTTGTCAACAAAGCCTAAGAACTCATGTCTGAACATCCAGGTCACACCTAAGCCAGATGCACAGTGATGCAAGCACACAATGTCACACACGCACACAAAGGGGCGCACACATCTGGAGTCCATTCGCAGTAGATGAAGGCCCTGGCATGCCCATCCTCTCTCTCTCTCTTTGTCTGTCACTCTCAACTAACTAAATAAAAATAAACAAAAATTTTAAAAAATGTTCAAGGTCAGACTCTACTACATAGCACAAGTGCAAGACAAGCCTGGGCCATATGAGTTGCAGTCTCAAAAAAAAAAACAAAAAAAAAAAACAAAAAAAAAAACAAAGAGTTGTGAATAGTGAGGTCTTTTTGTTTTTGTGTTTTAATTTTTTTAACTTTTTATTGACAACTTACATTCATATAGACAATATACATGACATAATCCCCTCCCACTATCCTCCTTTTTCTTCCTCCCAAGTCACCCCTATGCAGAATTTCTTTTTCTTTCCAAGTACTCTTGCTTCTACTTTGATAGTATCATTTTTATCTCCTATTATGCAGGTCTTGTGTAGGTAGTGTTAACCACTGTGAGGTCATGAATATCAAGGCCATTTTGTGTCTGGAAGACAGCATTGTAAGCAGTCCTCCCCTTCCTTTGGCTTCTACATTTTTTCTGCCACCTCTTTTGAATGGTCTCTGAACCTTGGGAGGGTGTGATAGAGATGCCTCACTTATTGGTGAACATTCTGTCACTTTTTCTCAGCACTGTAGTGAGTTTTGAGTCACCACAGTGGTCATCAACATCTGAAAAAAGAAGCGTCACTAACCAAAAGTGAGAGTAGCATTAATACATGGGCATAAATGTAAGTGTTTGTGTGCCCTTTAGTGCACATAATATATCCATTGAGCCAGGCAACAGTAGTAGTTTCCCACCTAGGACTTATGACCTTCTCAGCCAAAGACTTGACTAGGTTTCCAGTACTGGGCAGGAAGTCCCTCTCACGGGGCAGGCCTCAAATCCAATCAGGGAGCAGTTGGTTTCCCTGGTAACAGACGTGCCACCATTGCACCAGTAGTTACATTTGGCCTGGCTGGCCAGCTGTAAACCACTGGTTAATACTGTTGATGACTTCTCCTCCCAAAGGCTGCATGCAGCATAGATCTTTCCAGCACCCTGACAGCTAGTCAACAGGGAGGAGGCTTCCAGCTCAGCTCCAGCTTGTTTTCTCAGTGACCTGAAGCCAAGCGTGTGGAATCCTCAGCAACAGGCCTTTATCATTTAGTACTGGTGGGTGACCAAGAACGTTGGCAGTAGTCTGTAATGTTTTGAGGGCACCTCTCTGGCCAATAACTCATTGGAAGACATCCCACTCCAGGCTCTGAAATTTTTCTAATAAGGATCTATGGCTTCTGGGAACCACATTATCTATCTCCACAAGATATTTCTGCCCAAAGTTTCTCCTTCTTTAATTTATTTTATTTGAGACAGGAGAGAGAGAGAGAGCCCCTCACCATTGCAAATAAACTCCAGATGCTTGCACCACTTTGTGCATCTGGCTTATGTGGCACCTGGAGAATCAAACCTGGGTCTCAGGCTTCTCAGACAAGCACCTTAACCACTAAGCCATCTCTCCAGCCCAACTTTCTCTCTTTTTTCTAACCCTCTCTCTTTTTTAAAAACACATGTATTATTAGCTAGCAACAAAGTAGGTTTCCATATGGCTCAATCATAACATCTTTTGAGTAGCCCTCCTCCCACCCCCTTCTCTCCTCCATGGTTTGTCTCATTGAGTGCTTAGATGACAGGCATATGCCACCATAGCTACTCAGGGCTGAAGTCTTTCTATACTAACAAATATTGTTCATATTTACATAACAGGTTACAGTTTGCCAAATATTCTTTTTCTTTCTTTTTTTTTTTTTTGAGGTAGGGTCTCACTCTAGCTCAGGCTGACCTGGAATTCACTATGCAGTCTCAGGGTGGCCTCAAACTCGTGGTGCTCCTCCTACTCTGCCTCCCGAGTGCTGGGATTTCAAGTGCCTTCTTGTATTCAGCATTCACTGAGAAGTGAGTGCAAAGTTTGCAGCTTTGTCTTTCTCCTGGAGCGGATCAAGGATCAGAGAGTTAGAGGTCACAGAGTGTTAGTTAGAGGTCACGGAGTGTTAGTTAGAGGTCGTCATGGAGTGTTAGAAGTCACGGAGTGTTAGAGGTCATGGAGTGTTAGTTAAAGGTCACAGAGTGTTAGAGGTCACACAGTGTCCTCAGTTGTGTTCCCGCTACCAGGTGAGCTAAAGCAGCCATCACGAAGCACCGAGAGGGGAAACAAGTGTGCCGGTGGCTTCATGGCTCTGGCTCTCCTCCAGCCCTGGAAAATCCTGTCCCCAGGAGTGCTTTCTACCTCAGCTAGTGGTGTACAATCTTGGACACTGGGAGAAGACAAAAAGCATGGGATAGAGTGCAGGACAGGGGGTAAGGGCATGAGATCTTCCTTACAAAGACCCAGGCTCTGGATAAACCACCCAGTGCACGCACGACGCAATGCTGAGCTGAGCAATTTGTATTTGCTACTTTTCTCATGGCTGTGAGCAGATGCGATACAAGAGAACTCAAAGGTGTGTTTACTTTGGCCCATTGTTCCGAGGAGTACAGTCCATGGTGAAGGGGAAGGCGCGAGAGGAAGGTCAGGCAGTTGGTCACGCTGTGTCCACAGTCAGCAAGCAGAGAGCACCCTGAGACTGCATAGTGAATTCCAGGTCAGCCTGAGCTAGAGTGAGACCCTCACGGCGATCCTGCTGGGTGAAAAGCCAGTTCACTGTGACTGGCCACGTGCCACGTGGGCATCCTTAAGTGCATGTGCTGCGGAGTCTGGGGAGGCCTTTTCCCTTCATCCACTCGCTCAGCCAGTGAGTGAACCCTGTGGCCAGCATCATGCTGAGGTGATGCGAACTGACGATACAGCCATCCCTCTACCCCCCAGGGTCCTAGTAGGTGGGGAGGTGCAGACACTCATAGGACCCCCGGGAAAGGAAGTCTATGCTTCCTGAGCTTGGTGGGAAGTGACCGACCAGAATACGAAAGCAGACGTGGTCAGTGGCTGCTGCCCCTTCTTTCCCGGACTTCTTCCCGTGGGTTCCGGACAGATTCTGCCGTGAGCTACTTCAGCGGACAGTTTCATTGTGAGGTGGAACCATTGGCGTAGGAGGGCCCAAAGATGCTTTGGCACCACTGTTTGGTCTCTCTACACTTCAGTACCCTCTTTGTGCCCCTCTGCACCGTGGCCACACAGGAAACTGGGTGCTTTCAGAGACTAAGCCCCAGTCTAGAAAGATGGGATAAAAAACCAATCGTAGTTTCACATGCTGCTGGGTGAAGGGAACCTATTACTGGGTTGTTTTCTTGTTATTTGTTTTTTTTTTTTTTTCCCCAAGGTGAATTATTGCATTACATATAGCAAGGCCATGGGAAGGTGGTGAGGAGGAGGAGATATAACAATTAGGGCTCCGTGACTGCTCCCCCACTCCCCCCCCCACACTCTAGCTTAAGGAGAACAGCTGAGCCTTTGGAAGCAACAGCACTCTAAATAGAGACAAAATCTCACACATATGCGTTGGAACTTCCAGAATAAGACATAATAAAGGGCTTGTTACAGCACGTGGCGCTCCTGGTATCATGCTCAAAGCCTGCTCCATGGAACCCTGTGGCCTCTGGGCTGCTCCAGGGAGTGCCTCAACACCACGGTCCTACAGGGGTCTCTGCGAGGCTCATGACCCCCTGGGCAGGAAGACTGCAGAACACCTGGTCACTAAAGCCCAAGACTTCAAGGATTCCCGCTTCCGTTGAAATTTAAGCAATTAAATCGATTCTGTAATACAATCTCTATCCAGTGAGTTTCACAGAAATTTATCCCTCACAGTTTTGCAGGCTGGAAGCCCAAAATCCAGGTCTGGGCAGGACTGGGGCTTTCTGGGCCTTGTCTCCTGGGGTGGCAGATAGCATCTCCTCTTTTATTTTATTTTATTTTTTTTTTTCGGTTTTTCAAGGTAGGGTCTCACTCTAGCTCAGGCTGACCTGGAATTCACTATGGAGTCTCAGGTTGGCCTGGAACTCATGGCGATCCTTCTACCTCTGCCTCCCGAGTGCTGGGATTAAAGGCGTGCGCCACCACGCCCAGCCCTCTCCTCTTTTAATAAGGACTTCAGTCGGATTGGCTTAGGGCATTTCCTTTTTGTTTATTGTGTTTATTGTTTGTCTTATGCATGTGTGCATCTCTGGGTGTGCATTGTGTGTGCACGCGTGAACATGTGCACACACACAGGCCAGAGGACAACCTCAGGTGTCATTCCTCAGATGCCATTCACCTTTTAAGGGACAAGGTCTCTCAGGGGCCTGGAGCTCGCCAAGTAGGCTAGTACTGGCCAGTGAACCCCAGGGGTCCTTTTGTCCCTGCTTCCTCAGGGACTACGTTTGGCTTTTCCATGTGGGTCCTCAGGCTTTGCAAGGCAAACACTTCACCCATTGAGCGGCCTGCTGTGCCCCTGTTTTGTTTTGGGGGGCAGGATCTCATTCTGTAGCACATGCTGGGCTAGACCTGGCGCTTCTCAGGCCTCAGCGTCCCTGGTGGGGAGGTGACAGTCGTGTGCCTCTGCCGCCCACTGCGCTGAAGCATTTCTGACTAATCATCCCATTTTAACTCATCTCTTGTTTAGAGGCCCTGTCTCCAAATACACTTACAGTCTGGGGTGGAGGCTGGGGCTTTGGCCTGAAGCTTCTGTAAGGATGGCAGTCAGCCCAGAAGAGCCAAATCTGCAGTGGACTTATAAAAACATAGTCATTTAGTTGCTGAAAACACTTTTAAAATATTTTGTGCATTTACTTATTTATTAGAGAGAGAGAGAGAGGGAGGGAGAGGGAGGCAGATAGAGAGAATGGGCATGCCAGGACCTTCAACTACTGCCAATGAACTCCAGATGCATGCACCACCTTGTGCATCTGGCTTATGTGGGTCCTGGGGAATTGAACCTGGGTCCTTAGGCTTAACAGGCAAGTGCCTTAACCCCTAAGCTGTCTTTCTAGCCCTGAAAACACTTTTAATATTTTCCTTCCATCATTCCTCAGCATGTATCAAATTAGTGTATCTTGGGATTCTGTTGCATTCGAAGGATTGATTTAAAAAACTGCTATTTGAGTTGCTGACTTGAGTTTCACACACACACACACGCACACACACACACACACACACAAAGTCATTAAATTTTGGCTTGGAATTGGGACAGAATTTCTGAAATGGCCCACAACACACTTATGCCATTTTATACTATATATTTTTGGGAAGCTTCATCCTCAGCATTGACAATTATAAAATCAAAATGTTGCTCAACTCTGAAAAGCATTGAAGATGCTCTGTGTCTGTGGAGTATCAACTACTAGCCAAGGTTCAACTCTATGTAAAAGTAAACAAGCACTTTAATATCATTTGCATGTAAGCTTATTTTTGTCTTCAATATTCAGTAAAATTGTATACATGTAAATGAATTATTTTAAAATAAATTTCTTTTTTAGTTATTATCAGTAAATGTTTGACTTATACTTAGTTTATACACCTATACACTCAGGGTCACATAAAAATTCCTCTGGCGAAAAAGAGTCATAAGTGGCAAAAGTTTAAGGAGCCATGTTCTAGATCATTCTTCATAACTACCTGAATCAGAGTTGCATGACTGTCTCCTGGTCCTTCTAGCCCAAGCTCCCTTTGCTGCCTATTTCTCAGGGTCTCTACCCATAATATTCATTCTGACATCACCCCACCTCGCCCTGTCTAATTCCAGATGTTTGCACATCTGCTGGGCCCTTGCTCAGCCTCTCTGTGGCTCTGCTCTCCCTCCAACCACCCCGAACTGACTTACCTCACCCACCCTCCTTAGAAGCATACGAGAAAAAAAGGAACATACCATGGAAACTTTGAAAACTTGGGGCTAAGCAGGGTATGGTGGTGCACGCTATAGCCCCAGCACTTGTGGGTAGGTGGAAGGAATTCAAGTGCAGCCTGGCCTAAGCAGCAAATTCTGGGCTAGCTAGCCTGAGAAACTCGGGGAGATCTTGTCTCAAAATATAAAACTTTTAAATCTGGGGATATAGCTCAATGGTAGATCACCTACTTGCCTAACCTGTGTGAGACACTGTGTTCTATCTCTAAATAAAAACATGATGCTGAGCTGGGCGTGGTGGCATACGCCTTTAATCCCAGCACTTGGGAGGCAGAGGTAGGAGGATAGCCATGAGTTCGAGGCCACCCTGAGACTATACAGTGAATTCCAGGTCTGCCTGGACTAGAGTGAGACCCTACCTCGAAAAAAAAAAAGATGCTAAATTAGACATAAAAGTGCACATATGGCATTGTTCCAGGGGTACAAATATTCGAAATAGGCTAGTCTGCAGACAGAGCCCAGCACTAAGGAGACTGGGTTGAGTAGAACTGCTGGAGGTGTGCAGATTCTAGGGCTTTTTTATTTGTTTGTTGTTTGGAGGTAGGGTCTCACTCTAGCCCAGGCGGATCTGGACTTCTCTATGTA
The DNA here is from genome assembly GCA_036346955.1 of Dipus sagitta. NCBI lineage: Eukaryota > Metazoa > Chordata > Mammalia > Rodentia > Dipodidae > Dipus > Dipus sagitta. The sequence goes on from CM070773.1 coordinate 172,583,488, forward strand.
GTCTCAGAGTGGCCTTGAACTCACGGCGATCTACCTCTGCTTCCCGAACGCTGGGATTAAAGGCGTGGGCCACCATGCTGGGCTTTTGGGATTGGTTTTGCTGAGAGTTACCCAATTCTGCAAACATTCTAAAAACCACTGGATTATACATTTTCTGAAAAGCTTTCTCCGAGACCTTCTTTTGTGCCCAAAACTCTTCCCAACCTCCCAAGGACAGGGGCAAATGAATGGCAGGTGTCAGCCCTGCAGAGGTAGGGCTCTGTTCCCTCCTCGCTCCTCTCCAGGCATCCCTCCCGGTGCTAAACTGTAAGTGCCACGCCCAGGAAGGGGGCGGGGCATAGTCAGCGTGCAGGTTGAAAGAGCGCCTCCATCGCTGGTGAGACACAAAATGCATATTCATGGCATGGTTTGAGTGTGGGATTCTATTGGCTTTTGCCATACTGTCAAACGCAAGATTCTAAAGTGTCAATCTGGCATGCTAATTCTGAGAAGGAAATTCCAGAAAGCGATTCGACTATGTTTCCCCACTGAAATGGCACCGCCATGTGTGTCAGTGCCACGGAGGGCCAAGTTGGGAGGAAGGCAAGCGATGCTTTTGCTCCTGTCAGGAATCTCAACTCCCCTCCCTTCCCTCTCCTTAGCATCCGGTTCATAGAAAGGACAGACAGACATGTATTGAGTGGTGCTGTGACATCATCACCTCCCTGTGAGGCCTGAGCCTGGTCACTCCTCACCACTCCTCCTCACCTCCCTCTGCCCTTCTTTCCCTATTAGCCCCACCTTGTTCTGCTCTCCTGAGTCACAAGATGCAAATGTACAGGTTCAACTCTAAAACCTGGACTACTGCTCTCTAGAAGCACCCAGACCATCACCCTATGAGGTCCCTCACTTCTGTCCCAAAGCCTCCTGTGGCTCCTGCTTGTGCAAGATGACACAAGAGAGCCTCTTTGGGCATGAGTCCAACCCAATCACCGTAATTCTTCCAGCACCCGGTATGCATCTACATTGCTTGATTACATGCCCCACAATGAAACACCCACAATCTGTGGGGGGGGGGGCAGGGAGAAGGCTGATGATGGTACCATCATGGCTGTATACACACTATATCCATAACTAATAAAAAAAGAAAAGCTTCTGTCTAGGGTAAAAGCTTCATTAATACCCAAGGTTGTAGCCCAGTTCACTTGGATAACCGCATGGCCTAATCCTCCATTTCATTTATGCCTCTGGTGAGTTCGCACCATGAGGCTCCCTCCACTTGCTTGAGTTTCCAAACAAAGGTGACTGACCAAGAGTCTGCAGGCATTCCCAATTCACTCTCTCCAGGAGTTCTCACTCTTCCTCCAAGGAAGAAATACTCAGAAAGAAAACAAAAAAGAACATAAGGGCTGAAGAGATAGCTTAGTGGTTAAGGTACTTGCTTGCAAAGCCAAAGGACCCAGGTTGGATTCCCCAGGACCCTCATAAGCCAGATGCACAAGGGGGTGCATGCATCTGGAGTTCATTTGCAGCAGCTGGAGGCCCTGGTATGCCTATTCTGTCTCTCTCTCTCAAATAAATAAATAAAAATAAAATATATTTTTTAAAAAGAACATAAGAGAGTACAGAAAGATGTGAGCTCTGGACATGTCTTAGAGGAAACTGTCCCGAATCTATAAAGCCAAGGTTCACTCAGCTGAGGACCTTAACCACCATGCTGGCAGGCTCATCAGAACGAGCTTCCTTGGAGAGACGATGAGAGCAGTGAGGATGATGATGATGGGGACATAATGCTGATAACGATGCTGATCAAAATGGTGATGGTGGTGGTAGCAGAGATAATGGTGGGGATGTAGGTGGTGACGAGATGGTCGTCATGGTGAAGGTGCCAGGTAATGAAGAAGTGCTGGTGGTGGGAGAGATGGTGATGGTGGTTGTGATGGGGATAGCAGCGGAGGTCTCAGATGGTGATGATGGGGTAACCATGGGGGTTAAGGTGCTGGTGATGGTGGTGATGGTGGTGGTTGATGAAGGATGATCAGGATGGTGAAGATGCGGTGGTGATGGATGAGGGTCGTATATCTGTCCTCTTCACAACAAAGAAGTGATCTCTCCAAAGTTACAGCATGCAATCACCTTAGGCAGAGTGCCATGTCTTTTCACCTGCTGAGCGGGTTTCCTCTTGGCTTTCTGTGGAGAAGAGCTCTGCACTGGGTGCTGTCCTGCACCAGACACTCCCAGGGTTGATGCTCCACACATAACGATGGTTTTAGTTTCCAGGGGAGCACAGGGGAAGTTGTGGAGCTGTGCCTGCTAATTCCTTAGAGTGGCGGCTCATTAGGGGTAAGATGGGAAGAGTGTTCTTTCTACGGGACCTAACACTCTGTCCCTGCCTTCCCCTAGACCATTCTTATGTCCCGCCCCATGGGGCAACTCCTTCCCTTCCACTCTTCTTAGGAAATGGCCACTGTGGGCCACTCCTTGGCAAGAGCCCTTCCTGCCCTTTGGGTGTGTAGAGAAGTGCAGAGGGCTGGGGCGGACACGGGCAGCCTTGTCTAGGCCCTGCCCTTTCACGTGCTAGGAGCTGCGGGAAACATGCATCGGAAGTGACTGTCTGCTTGCTTTCTTGGCCATCAAAAGTCCCAGTTTAGGAGATCAGGCAGAGCATGAGTGAGGATGAGACCTCTCTCCTGCCCATCACTGTCCATGGTTCTGGCTTGACTGGGTGCCTACCTTAGTGCCTTTCAACAGTGAGAGGTGGTAGAATGGAAGCTGAGAGCAGAGAGGTCAGGCTCTGGAGGGTTGCAAGAGTGAAGAGCAGGATTGGAAGGGACAGTGGATCCTGGCACCGGATGAAATCTCAGTCATCAGTGGGATCTGCAGTTCACTCAGCGTGACAAAATGACTCAGAGCTGATTGGAGGCTGAACTCACATGACATAACTGTATTCGGAATAAAACCTGAGGGGGCTGGAGAGATGGATTCGTGGTTAAGGTGCATGCCTGAAAAACCTAAGGACCCAGGTTTGGTTCTCCAGGTCCCACATGGTGGTGCATGCATCTGGAGTTCATTTGCAGTGGATGAGGCCCTGGTGCACCCATTCTCATTCTCTCTCTGTCTCTGTCTCTAATAAATAAATAAAAATAAAGTCTTAAAAAAAAGAGAATACAACCCGAGTGACAGGCAAGGGCACAGCATGCCCTGTGGCCGGCCTCGCTGAGGGGCCCAGCCATACCTGAGGACAGCATCTTCCTTTTCTTGACTTTTTCATTAAAACTCCAGAGCATCCAGGAGCTGTGTCACATGCATGGACTTCATCCCTGCCGTGTGATTGGGCAGCAAAGAAAAAGAGGGGCTTGCTGGTCTAGAGAATTGCTCAAGGCTCCACTGACCTTTGGGGGAAGGTTGGGGCTCCCACTGACCTGAAGTAGGGGAGATTAGGGCTTGCCTCGCCCCTTGGTCCTGCAGTGGAAGTGGCAGGGCTAGCCTCAACCCCACTGTCTCGTCGTGAGAGAGGCTGGGTTGAGCCTTATCCTCTCTGTGCAGGATGGGGGAAGGCTGGGGTTTGCCTTAGCTCTTGTAATGGGGGAGGCTGGGACTTGCCTTGCAGTGTGGTGGGCAGAAGCGGGGATTTGCCCAGCAACTCCATCTGCTCAGTCAGGTTTGAAGGAAAGCCAAAGGAAGGCTTTCTTATTCCTATTGCATATTGAGTCTAGAACATACTGACAAACTACCAAAAAGGGCTTTCTGGAAAGCACATTGAAGTTGAGTTTAAGGAACACAGAGGCCTGGCCCTGCACAGTACTGGAGATAGGGCAATGCCTCCTCCACTGGGGAAGGTGCAAAGCTGTATTTACCAGCCCTTGACACCAGATTTGGGTAGGGTGAAGGCCATGCGGTGGGGGAGGTGGCGGTGGAGGTCGTGGGGCAACTCCAACCTCCAGCTACATCCTCAGGCTCTGCCAGCTAGCCTGAGGCCTGCCTGCAAAGTCAAGGGAGTCTTCCCTCCGTGCCATGGCGAAGGACCACCGTGAGCCCCCGGATGCATCCCCACACCGGTGACGACCCAGCCATGCTTCAAGACGACTCCGCTTCTGCCAGGTTAGCATCTGAGCGCACCCATGCTCCAGGCTCGGCCGGCCCAGTGGCGAGCCAGGGCATCCTACCTGTTCCAACCCCTTCCTGAAGTCCTGACCTGGCTGGCTGGTCTTGCCTTCCCCACTTGGCAGCAGGAGCTCTCCACTGAAGAGCCAGTACCACCCAAGGCAGCATGCCGGCACTATGTGGGTGTTAGGAGAGAAGCGGCCGCAGCTCGTTAGCAAATGGATGGTCCAAGCACACAGGCCAGACCCGGCTTATGAAGCTTCAGGTTTCCCCTGAGACTTTTAAAATTAGGAACCAATATGTAGCCACTCAGAACACAATTTCCCTAGCAACTAGAGCAAAACCAGACCCTCCTGTGGGGACTGTTAAAAATAACATTGCATGTGCCACGGTTACCAACGTGCATCTCCAGTTGCCTTGGGGAACCCCCGCCCCGGTTACAGCAGAGGTCCAGTTAGTGAGGTCAGGGCCTCAGAGGACTTCACCTGCCCTGCTCAGGCCTCCTCTCTGCCTGTAGGAAACAAGAAAAGCTGTGGCTTTGTCCTCAGAGCAGGGGCCGGCCTCCTTCGTTCCTTTGTGTGCGTGCGCGCCGTGCCGAGGACTGATCCCAGAGTATCTCCCGTGCTGAGCATGGGCTCTGCCACTCACCTGCACCCAGCCCCCTCCCGTCCCTTCCCTGCAGAGCCCCAAAGCGACACTCGGAATTATCTGACAAAACCATGTGCCTCCTTATCTTCCTTCTCTCTCTTCCTTCCCCATTTTCTGCTTCCCTCCCTCTTCCTTCCTTTCCCTTCCTCCATTCTTTTTTTTTCCCTGATATGATTGATACAAAGACATAAGGTCTTCAGCAATTAGCTCAGCGAGCCTGGGCATTTATATAAACAGGGCAGAATGTAGAACATGGATGGATGGGTGGGGCAGATGAGAAATCGATGGATGATGGACAAATACAGGCAGATTATAAAGCTCCTTGTCTAGCGATCATCTCCGCCAGCATCTGCACAGGCTCATCCTCACGCAGCGAGCCTCACGTCTCACGGTGTAGGGACCCTCACGGTTGCTACACAGAGGAGAGAACTGACAAGGAGAAAAATTCAGTTAATTTGTTCAAGATATCACAGCCAGTAGACAAAACCAAAATTTAAGCCCAGAGCATTTGGACAGAGCTTCTTCCCTATGCTAGGAGAGGCCCAGGGGAAAGTGGGGCTCTGGGGCCTCCTCAACACTGCCGACAGTTATTTCATGTGTGTGACAGAAATAACCTCAGAAAAGCATGCAGCGTGGGGGCAGTCTGTGTGTGTGGATGTGTGTAATGGTTATTATGGTGTGACATCACATTTCCCAACCAGTGACGTGGCTCTGTCACCAGGTAAGCAAATGCCATTTCCTTGAACAAGGCTAGTTATGTGCTCTGCAAATCCTTCAAGAACATTGCCAGCCTCTTAGAGTCTTGTTTTTTTACAGTGTTATTTTAACTTTTATTGTATTCATTTATTAGAAAGAAGCAGAGAGAGAGAGAGAGAGAGAGAGACAGAGAGAGAGAATGAGAATGGGTACTCTAGGGCCTCCAGGCACTGCCAACGAACTCCAGATGCATGTGCCACTTTGTGCATCTGGCTTTCCGTGGGTCCTGGGGAACTGAATCCTGGTTGATAGGCTTTGTAGGCAAGTGCCTTAAACCACTGACCCAACTCTCCAGCTCAACTGTGTTTTATTTTTTTTTTTCATTTTCATTTTTTTTTTTTTGCTTTTTCCGTGTAGCGTTTCTCTCTAGCCCAGCCTGACCTGGAATTCACTACGTAGCTTCAGGGTGGCCTTGAACTCATGGTGATCCCCCTACTCCTCTTAGAGTTTTTGAGGGAGAGGTTCTGTTCACAGGACAGCCAGCATTTATTTGCCTTTACTGTCATCCTGTCTGCATACAGGAGCGAGGCATGGGTCTTGATGGGGTCTAAGCAAGGCATTTCTTATTTATTTTATTTTTGTTAATTTGAGAGAAAGAGGGAAGGGAGAGAGACAGAGACTAGGCACACCAGGTCATCTAGCCACTGCAAATGAACTCCAGACCCAGGCACCACCGTGTGCATCTAGCTTATGTGAGTACTAGAGAACTGAACTCGGGTCCTTAGACCTCACAGGCAAGTGGCTTAACTGCTAAGCCATCTCTCCAGCCCAAGGCATTTCTTTCTTTTCTTTCTTTCTTTCTTTCTTTTTCAAGATAGAGTCTCACTCTAGCCCAGGCTGACCTGGAATTCACTATGTAGTCTCAGGGTGGCCTTGAACTCACGGTGGTCCTCCTACCTCTGCCTCCTGAGAGCTGGGATTAAAGGAGTGTGATACCATGCCTGGATTCCAAGGCATCTCTTAAAGAGGAGGAAGCTAATGTGATGTTGGCCAAGTTTATTCAGGCATGTTTCTCCGTGTGTGTGTGTGCGCGCGCACATGTGTGCACATGCTCTCAAACTCACTTCAGTTTAGGACTGTGATATTCACTGCTGCTGCAGCCCAGGCATTTCTAAGTTCCGTCCAGCTCTGGCTTCAAAGCCCCGACCTCAGGATGAGGGTGACGGTGCAGTCACAAGTGTTCCCCATGAGCTGGGTGTGTGTCCTCCCTCTCCAGTGTGCTCTGGGAGGCGTGAAGCCTGCTACCGAGTCTCTGGGGAGAGGGGCATGTTGGATTCAGATGCCCGGAGCTATTCTTGGCAGCCACCATGTTGCCAAGGACTCACAGCCCTCAATGTCATCCTCTTTGGGACATTTTGAAACAGTCCTGTGAAGCTCCTCTTACAGCTAGAGGACTTCCATCAGGCTACTGTCACCTCCACAGGAGAGCCAGCACTCTGCCCTTGAGGGAATCACTTAGAGAAATTCCTCCTCCACTCGTGTCAGACACCACCCCAGAAGCTCTATCACTAGTAATTCAAGAAAATTGGCCATTTGCTGTTTTGGTTCTGTGTAAGGGGCCAGTAATGGAGGAGAGCCGCAGTGTGCAGAGCTTCTGTAATCACTGGGTTTGGCTGCTTGTCATCGAGTCCCCAAAGTGCCTCTGTCCAAATCAAAGCTAAACTTTTTCTCTTGTCATTGCTGTTTTGTTTTGTTTTGTTTTATTTTTCGAGGTAGGGTCTTGCTCTAGCCCAGGCTGACCTGGAATTCACTATGGAGTCTCAGGGTGGCCTCAAACTCACAGTGATCCTCCTACCTCTGCCTCCCGAGTGCTAGGATTAAAGGCTTGCGCCACCACGCCCAGCGTCATCGCTGTTTTAAGACCGAGTTTCACTATGTATCCCAGGATAACCTTGAACATGCAGTCCTCTGCCTCAGCCCTCTTAGTGCCATAGGCTTCCAGGTGTGAGCCACTGTGCCTGGCAAGGTGAACTGCTGTTTCTCCTGGCTACTGTTGGGGTGAGCTGCAGGAGCGCCCCCTGCACAGAGTGTGGCTCAGGTATAACTTAGTGATCTAGATTTGGTGCTGGAGCAAAGAAAGAAAATCCCCCCGGAAGGCATCACTATAAGGAAGATTCGTTTGTGTTTCAGTCAGAATGCACGAAACCCTTGCTGCCACCCAATAATACAAGTCAACGTTGTAGTCACAGCAGTTCCAGGTTGGTGGCACCTTCAGGAAACTGAGAACCAAAAGCAACTACTCTTTGGACCTCAAGCTGGGCCACCGAGACTTGCCTTGTTTCTTCTTTTGTTTGTGCACACCATACGTGTGCGGCGGGGGTGGCGGGGGCATGTGCTCACCTGAGGGGGCGGGCCTTGCCTACCACCTGCAGTGGCAGGAGTGGTGTCCCACTCCATCACTTTTTTTTTGGTTTTTCGAGGTAGGTCTCACTCTAGCCCAGGCTGACCTGGAATTTACTATGGAGTCTCAGGCTGCAGCGATCCTCCAACCTCAGTCTCTCAAGTGCTAGGATCAAAGACATTAGCTACCATGCCTGGGAGAGAGAGAGAGAGAGAGAGAGAGGATGGGTACACCAGGGCCTCCAGCCACTGCAGATGGACTTCAGACACATGTGCCATTTTGTGCAACTGGCTTTATGTAGTAGGTACTGGGGAATCAAACTTGAGTTGTTAGACTTCACAGGCAAGTGCCTTAACCACCGAGCTATCTCTCCAGCCCCCACTCCGTTACTCTTAAGCCCATTCTTTTTTTTAATCTTTTAAAATTTGTATTTATTTATTTATTTATTTATTTATTTATGTGACAGAAAGAAGCAGAGAGAAAGAGGAGAAAATGAGTGTGTCAGGGCCTCCAGCTGCTGCAAACTCTGGATGCATGCATCACCTTGAGCATTTGGCTTATGTGGGTCCTGGGGAGTCAAACCTGGGTCCTTTGGCTTTGCAGGCAAGCACCTTAACCACTAAGCCATTCCTCCATACCTTAAGCCCATTCTTGTTTGAACCAGAATCTCTTTCCTAATTCAGAGCTTGTGGTGCTCCAAGGGTTCTCGCGTCTCAGGAGTTACAGGCTCAGAGGCCTCACGCAGCTGTTTACGTGGGATCTGGATATTCGAACCCCGGCAGTCTCAGGCCCTCATGCTTGCACGGGAGGCTCGCTTCTGAGCCATCTCACCAGCTCCTCTCCTTTTTATTGTCTGAGACACTAGCCCATGGGATGAGTCTTTCCTCTTAGTTAAACCTTTCTAGAAACACCCTCATAGACACAGCAGAGATGTGTTTCCATGGTGATTCTAAATTCAATCAAGTCATGATGAAGATTAACCATTACACAACCGTCTCCTTATGTAGCCTAAACTGGCCTCAAATTCACAGCAATCCTCCGCCTCAACCTCCCAAGTGCTGGGATTACAGGCATGTACCAGCACCACACAAGGCTGACGTTGTCTGCTTTATGCACGACAGTTTTAGACAGATGTTTGGAAAATATTTTCCCAGTCTGTAGCTTGTGTTGTCTTATCTTTTGCAGAGTACAAGGTTTTAATATAATGCACTTCAGCTTATCACTTTTTTTTTCTTTCATTTAGTATTAAGCTTTTTGATCTGAAAAGCCATTGCCAAACCCAAGGTTATTGAAATTTTTTCTGTTATTTTTTAGCACTTTAATAGCTTTATGTTTTACATTAACTTGAGTTAATCCATCCCTCCAGCCCTATTTATTTATTTTTTTTGAGGTAGGGTCTCATGTTAGCCCATGAAATTCACTATGTAGTCTCAGGCTGGCCTCAAATTTATAGTGATCCTCCTACCTCTGCCTCCCGAGTGCTGGGATTAAAGGCGTGCGCCACCACACCCGGCACCCGGTCTCACTTCTTATCTACTTCCAGCTGCCTCATGTGCCTGCAACCATGCCTTCCCTGCCACGATGGGCCCTTTCACAGCGCAAACCTTCCTCCGTGGAGTTGCTTCTTGCCAGGTATTTGGTCAGAGCAACAGAAGGCGATCAACACACTGGCTTTGTGCTATGGTGCTACACTTGTGCCTCATTATTTCAGCGCACACTCGAACTTGTAAAGTTGAAGCTCACTCACTGTAAAGCAGTTTGCCCCATCACACAGCATGTTAGTCTTTTCTCACTGCAACAAAAACCCCTAACAGGAACATCTTAAGGGAGGAAAAGTTTATTATTTTTAATTTTTATTTATTCTTAAAAATATTTTATTATTATTTATTGGTTGATTTGACAGAGAAAGAGGAGGAGAATGGTGCACAGGCCCTCCAGTCACTACAAATGAACTCCAGAAGAGTGTGCCCCCTTGTGTATCTGGCTAATGTGGGCCCTGGGGAATCAAACCTGGGTCCTTTGGCTTTGCAGGCAAATGCCTTAACTGCTAAGCCATCCCTCCAGCCCTATTTATTTATTTTTTTTGAGGTAGGGTCTCATGTTAGCCCATGAAATTCACTATGTAGTCTCAGGCTGGCCTCAAATTTATAGTGATCCTCCTACCTCTGCCTCCCGAGTGCTGGGATTAAAGGCGTGCGCCACCACACCCGGCACCCGGTCTCACTTCTTATCTACTTCCAGCTGCCTCATGTGCCTGCAACCATGCCTTCCCTGCCACGATGGGCCCTTTCACAGCGCAAACCTTCCTCCGTGGAGTTGCTTCTTGCCAGGTATTTGGTCAGAGCAACAGAAGGCGATCAACACACTGGCTTTGTGCTATGGTGCTACACTTGTGCCTCATTATTTCAGCGCACACTCGAACTTGTAAAGTTGAAGCTCACTCACTGTAAAGCAGTTTGCCCCATCACACAGCATGTTAGTCTTTTCTCACTGCAACAAAAACCCCTAACAGGAACATCTTAAGGGAGGAAAAGTTTATTATTTTTAATTTTTATTTATTCTTAAAAATATTTTATTATTATTTATTGGTTGATTTGACAGAGAAAGAGGGAGGGAGAATGGGTGCACCAGAGGGCTCCAGTCACTACAAATGAACTCCAGAAGAGTGTGCCCCCCTTGTGTATCTGGCTAATGTGGGCCCTGGGGAATCAAACCTGGGTCCTTTGGCTTTGCAGGCAAGCACCTTAACCACTAAGCCATTCCTCCATACCTTAAGCCCATTCTTTTTTTTAATCTTTTAAAATTTGTATTTATTTATTTATTTATTTATTTATTTATTTTTTTTGAGGTAGGGTCTCACTCTGGCCCAGGCTGACCTGGAACTCCCTGTGTAGTCTCAGGGTGGCCTTGAACTCATGGTGATCCTCCTACCTCTGCCTCCCGAGTGCTGGGATTAAAGGCGTGCGCCACCACACCCGGCACCCGGTCTCACTTCTTATCTACTTCCAGCTGCCTCATGTGCCTGCAACCATGCCTTCCCTGCCACGATGGGCCCTTTCACAGCGCAAACCTTCCTCCGTGGAGTTGCTTCTTGCCAGGTATTTGGTCAGAGCAACGAGAAGGCGATCAACACACTGGCTTTGTGCTATGGTGCTACACTTGTGCCTCATTATTTCAGCGCACACTCGAACTTGTAAAGTTGAAGCTCACTCACTGTAAAGCAGTTTGCCCCATCACACAGCATGTTAGTCTTTTCTCACTGCAACAAAAACCCCTAACAGGAACATCTTAAGGGAGGAAAAGTTTATTATTTTTAATTTTTATTTATTCTTAAAAATATTTTATTATTATTTATTGGTTGATTTGACAGAGAAAGAGGGAGGGAGAATGGGTGCGCCAGGGCCTCCAGTCACTACAAATGAACTCCAGAAGAGTGTGCCCCCTTGTGTATCTGGCTAATGTGGGCCCTGGGGAATCAAACCTGGGTCCTTTGGCTTTGCAGGCAAATGCCTTAACTGCTAAGCCATCCCTCCAGCCCTATTTATTTATTTTTTTTGAGGTAGGGTCTCATGTTAGCCCATGAAATTCACTATGTAGTCTCAGGCTGGCCTCAAATTTATAGTGATCCTCCTACCTCTGCCTCTCAAGTGCTGGGATTAAAGGAGTGTGCCACCACGCCCGGCAGGAAAGGTTTATTTTGCTCTTGGTTTCAAAAGTTTCAGTCCATCATGATGAAAAGGGCATGGTGGAGCAGAAGAGGTCACAGCATAGCAGAGAGGAAATGAAAAAAGCCAAAACAAGGAAAGGCTAGGACAAGATACAGGCCCCAAAGACATGCCTCTAGGGATTCACTTCCTCCAGCCAGGCCACCTTCCACAGCTGTACCACCTGCCAACAGTCTATTCACATTTGAAAATATATATATTTTTTATTCACTTATTTTAGAGAGAGAGAGAGAGAGAGGGAGAAAGAGGCGGGGGGCGGGTAGAGAGAATGGGTACCCCAGGCCTCTAGCCATTGCAAACGAATTCCAGACACATGCACCACCTTGTGCATCTGGCTTATATGGGTCCTGAGGAATTGAACCTGGGTCCTTTGGCTTTGTGGGTAAGTGCCTTAACTGCTAAGCCACTTCTCCAGACCTCTATTCACATTTTGAATGCCAGTAGACTCACCCGTTCACAAAGGCAGAGTCTCTGATCTGATCTCTTCCCCAATGCACATGAGCTGGCAGCCCAGCTCCCGGCATGTGAGCCAGTGAGGACATCGCAAATTCAGTCCGTAACAAGCAGCATCAACATTTCATCTTAGCCAGGTGTGGTGGCACACGCCTTTAATCTCAACACTTGGGAGGCAGAAGAAAGTAGGAGGATCGCTGTGAGTTCGAGGCCACCCTGAGACTACACAGTGAATTCCAGGTCAGCCTGGGCTAGAGAAAGACCCTACCTCAACCCCCCTCCCTGAAAAAAAGAAAAAAAGCATCCAAGAAAACATTTCATCTTTTCTCTCTTTCTCTTTCTCTTTGACTCTCCACCATTGGGGAGGTGGAGACAGGAGAATCAGGGTTCAAGGTCATCCTTGGCTACCAAATACTTTGAGGCCTGTCTGAGCTCCATGAGACCAGATAGGCCTCAAAGTACTTGTCTAGGTGTGTGGCTGTTTATAGCTTCTAGGTTTGTGTCAACACTGTGGTAGTTGAACAAAGATGAAATCATCTCTTGAAGCAGTTCTCAGAATGATTTCCACGTGTTCCATGTGATTCTCCCGCTACCTCTAGGCAGTGTCTTCTGGGAGTGGAGACCGGGGTCCCAGCGGAGTCTTCATGCCACAGAAGCCCCACGGAAAGCACTCGGTCCTGGACTGAATAATAACTTTCCAGGCTGACTGGGACTACAAAAACAAGACTTCCTAACCCAAAGGCAGAGACAGGGAAGGTGGCAGTCAGAGCTGATAGGAGTGACGTAGGACACAGGCTGACTTGAGTCCCTGCGGCACTAGACAATGAGTTGGAAAAATGTTCCTTCCATATGTGATTACTAAGTTATTGTTTCTGTGACAACAGTCACCAAAGTCAAGTCAACCCATATAGTGTTTGCAAATGGAATCACTAAACACAGAATTATAGAAAAGGCATATCTTTTGGGGGGTTGAAGCAGGGTCTCACACTAGCCCAGGCTGGCCTTGAACTTGTGGTGATCCTCCTATCTCAGCCTCCTGTATGCTGGGACCAAAGCCATGTACCATCACACCAGGCTAAAGTACACATCTTAACCACAGTGATTAGAAATGGATTCGTTATAGACTCAAGTCATCAGACGGTAACATACATAAGGAGGCATCTTCCTTTCCTAGCAACATTGCCATAATGGCTTCATTGCTTACTGGCCCACATATCCTGACTTTGAGAGAAATCACTGCTAAATATGAGTTTTTTTGTGTGACATTCCAAGCCCAAGGCTTTTAAAATACATTTTAATTCTGAGAAACTATATTGGAAAAGTTAAATATACCCTGAGAGTTGCAGAAGCAAGCATAAAAGTGTCTGGAGAGCCATTGCTGCAAATGTACCAGCATTTGCCTACAGAGCCCAGCAGGCCACATTGCTGTGCTATGTCCTGTCTGTCTGCTTCAGAAGTTTGCACATAGCCTGTGCTGGTTCCTGTCATCTCTGTTGGCATGAGGACATTTAAAAATCAAGTGTGGTGGCACATTCTTGTAATCCCAGAATTCTGGAAGCTGAGGCAGGAGGTTTGTGAGTTCAAGGCCAGCCTGGGCTGCACAGTGAGATTCTGTCTCAAAAACAAACTAACAAACAAAACCTTCTATTTTTTTTTACTTTGGAAATGAATCATGAGCTTTAACAGTAAAAATCAAAGCATCAGGGCTGGAGAGATGGCTTAGCAGTTAAGACGCTTGCCTGCGAAGCCTAGGGACCCAGGTCTGATTCTCCATTACCCATGTAAGCTGGATGCACAAGGTAAGGCATGTGTCTGGAGTTTGTTTGCAGTGGCTAGAAGCCCTGGCATGCTCATTCTCTCTTAAATAAATAAAAAAAAATTTTAAAGTAGGTCTGGAGAGATTGCTTAGTGGTTAAGGCATTTGCTAGCAAAACCAAAGGGCCCAGGCTCAATTCCCTGGAACCTGTAGAAAGCAAGATGCACAAGGTGGCACATGCATCTGGAGTTCGTTTACAGTGGCTAGAGGCTCTGGTGTGCCCATTCTCTCTCTCTCTCTCTCTCTCTCTCTCAAATAAGTAACTAAATAAAATATTTTTTAATAAAAGCATCATGTCTCTTTTAAAATGTGTTCTCCAAAGGGAGGTCTGAATGATGATCCAGTGAGGTGTAGCAAGACGCTACTCGAAGTTTCTACTTAATTTACATAGCAGTACTCCCCAAGTAGTAACCAGGCCTGACCCTGCTTAGCTCTGAAGATCAGACGAGATTGCCACATTCAGGAAAAGGTAGACTCCTCTGTTTTTCATGCCATCCTTTTTTTTTTTTTTTTTTTTTTGGAGGTAGGGTCTCACTCTAGCTAAGGCTGACCTGGAATTCACTATGTAACCTCAGGATGACCTCGAACTCATGGCAATCCTCCTACCTCTGCCTCCTGAGTGCTGAAATTAAAGGCGTGTGCCACCACACCTGGCTCATGTCATCCTTTTAAATGCTTAATTTTTGTCTGTCATTTCTAATGCACATAACTTAATGCAGTAGATAAATCTATAATTTATAAATAAATATGTATACATGAATATGCTTGGACTGATGGAAAGAAGAGGGTTTTAGGTTTTCATTTTGGCTTGTGTGCATGTGTTATGCAGTACGTGTGACGTGTGCATATGTACATGCCCTTACAAGCCCTGTATGCTCACCTGTAGCAAGGATGCCTCGCCTGCTGTCAGGCATGGAAGGTCAGGCGTTTCACTCCATGGCTCTTCTGCCTGGCCTTGTTTTGGAGCCAGAGTCTCTTTTTACTGATTCCAGAGCTCCCCCGGCTCCAACTATTCCCTGGTCTCTGCTTCCCTGTAATACTGGAGTTACGGGCACATGGGTCCATGCCCAGCTGCTTTTTGTGGGACCTCTCAAGCCCTCACGCTTGTGTAGGAAGCACAACTTAATTGCTGAGCCATCTCTCTAGCCCTGGCAAAGTTTCTTTTTTAATATTTAATTTTATTTATTTATTTGAGAGAGAGAGAGAGAGAGAGATATGTATAGAGAAAGAATGGGCATGCCAGGGCCTCTAGCTGCTGCAAACGGACTCCAGGCACATGAGCCGCATTGTGCATCTGGCTTTCCATGGGTCCTGGAGAATCAAACCTGGGTTCTTTGGCTTTGCTGGCAAGCATAACTGCTAAGCCATCTCTCCAGCCCCCAAATTTTTTAAACTGGTTTTCTTTGGAAAAATAGTTTGGGGGCTGGAGAAATGGCTTAGCAGTTAAGGCACTTGCCTGCAAAGCCAAAGGACCTAGGTTCGATTGCCCAGGATCCACATAAGCCAGATGCACAAGGTGGCACGTGCGTCTGGAGTTCCTTTGCAGTGGCTGGAGGCCCTGGTGCACCCATTCTCTCTCTATCTGCCTCTCTCTCTCGGCTTTCCCTCACTCTCTCTCAATAAATAAATAAAGATATTTTAAAATAGTTTGGGGACCACAGTAACATGCACCCAGGTGCAGCCCAAGCCTCGTTTCCCTCTGGCCAAAGCGAACCATTAGGACACCTTCACTGTCATATCTGCTTCATGAAATGTGCCAGGTACATCATTTAGCTCTGTCCCCAACCCAAGATATGCAGCTGCCCAAGCTAGGGTTGTAAGCAGAGTACCAAGGTTCGTGCTGCCTGTCACCACAAAGCCGACAGACAGAAACAGGGACTGAATCTCCGTTGTTCTTCATCCAGAGCTGATGATCTGAGATGGCAGCAGATTCACCACCTCATTCAGCTGCCCCCCATGTCAGCTCCAGCTGGCGGATGTTCTAGTGAAGGGGAAAGGGAGGATCATCCAGTCTTGTCACTGTGGCCAGGGGTCAGCCACGTTTCTGAGACATGCGATGTCTCATCGTCTTTTGCAATTCTTCCCTTAGTCTCCGGATATCTTCTTGCAACACTGAATCCAGTTAGTGTCTTTCGGTATCAACCCAGGGCTTCTCCAAGGTCACCTGGGCCGGCGAATTCACTGAGAATAAGCAAGCCATTAACAGTGCATATGTACTGAGTTGTTGATAATGTGTATTGCAGATTCCTTTTGACAGCATGGAATACAAAAATGCCCCATAGTCTGGAATATCAAAGTGCCCTGTCCATATTTTTTTTCTGAGGTAAGGTCTCACTCTGGTCCAGGCTGACCTGGAATTAACTATGTAGTCTCAGGGTGGTCTTGAACTCATGGTATTCCTCCTACCTCTGCCTCCTGAGTGCTGGGATTAAAGGCGTGCGCCACCACGCCCGGCTCACCTGTCCATATTTCTTGTCTGCACTCAGGGTCAGCTTTAGGGAAAGGGGCACCTGGCCCTCCGGGTGGAGTTTGTCCTCCGCCCTTGTCTCCATTGGCAGCAGGCTGCTGACAGGCCAGCCTTGCCACTGTTTGCAAACACCTCCGTGGAGTCACAGGGGGACAGTTCCAGCTGGTTCCGCCGTGATGGGCTCCTGGGAGAGTCATGGGTTTGGCATCCAGACTGTGTTCATCTGCCCAGAATGAGGGGGAGGGGACGAGTCTCTGAGGTTCATGAGCTTGTGCCGGCATCTGGAAAGACTTGCCTTCATAGTAGCCACTGCAGCTATGAGGATTATGGCTCACGGCCATCCGGGTTATGGTCTGAGGCAACTGTGAAGCCTCCATGTGCGTTTGAGGATGAACTCCCTCTTCTGTGACAAGGCCTCAGCCAACTGCCAGGGAGCTTCGGCCAAGCCCTTTCTGTGTCCCCCACAGCCCAGTTTCTACTTGGTACCCGAACCCTTGAAGGGAAGGGGACAAGACCTGCTGGAAAAGAGAGGGTGCCAAAGAACAGGATGCTGGAGCAGGTGTCGGCAAGAGACCCCTGCCCGTGACAGATGCAGCCGGGGCAGAGCGCCCATGGGAACACCATGGAGGGGGCCTTTGCCAGCCTCTGGCTCCTTCCTAGAGAAAAGTTCTCAAGTTTGACTAAACAGAGGGAGGCTTTATTTTAGAGAAATAGGCAGATGGTTAACTTTTGCCAATTAATAGTGTTGGTATAGAGGATGATAGGTAAAAATATCTACTTGAGGGCTGGAGAGATGGCTTAGCGGTTACTGTGTTTGTCTGCAAAGCCAAAGGATTCCCGTTCAATTCTCCAGAACCCACATAAGCCAGGTGCACAAGGGGGTGCATTCATCTGGAGTTCATTTGCAGTGGCTGGAGGCTCCGGCGTGTCCATTCTCTTCCCCTCTCTCTCTTTCTCTCTGCCTCTTTCTTTCACAAATAAATAAAATATATTTAAAAATATCTACTGGAGAGCTGGAGAGATGGCTTAGTGGCTAAGGAGCTTGCTTGTGAAGTCTAAGGACCCAGGTTCATTTCCCCAGAAACCACATAAGCCAGATGCACAAGGTGGCACATGCATCTGGAGTTCATTTGCAGTGGCTAGAGTCCCTGGCATGCCCATTCTCTCTCTCTCTCTCTCTCTCTCTCTCCATCTGCCTCTTTCTCTTTCAAATAAATAAATAAGTAAAATATTTTTTAAAATACCTGCTTGATAAATTTTGGATTCTGAATAAAGCCTGTCTTTTACATATAAAAATGAGAACAATAAAGACACACAGTGGCCAGTGGCATGTAATTAGCCGCATCTCTGCTCTGGGCAGCCAGGAGCTAATTAAGTTTGGACGGCTGTGTTGAGTAGGAATCACAACAAACACCACGGAGATGCCCAGATGCTCAAGCCCCCTTCCTGCTCATTGTCTGCTAGAACAAAAGAAAAGCCCCCAGCAGGCTTTTGCTGTCACTGGACATAAGGTGACCAGATCCCTAGTCAGAGGCTGTTGGCTTGTTTTGATTGCGGACATGTGGAAATATATGAAGACTCTGGGTGTTTAGTCCAAAGGTTTTACTACAAAGCTACAAATACATTTTAGCCTAATGCCTGAACTGTACAAAAAACAATGATTGTCTTTAAAAAAATGTGCATTAGTTTTAAATGTGATTTGGCTGTTGCTATCGTCTGAATTTTGACTTCCACCCCTAAAATGTATATGTTGAAGTTATGACCCCCAATTCTGTGGAATGTGACTGTGTATGGGCACAGACTTTTATAGAAGAAATTAAGTCAAAAGAGGGGAAATTAGGGAGAGCCGGGGAGATAGTAAAGTGCTTGCTTCACAAGGATGAGGACCTGAGCTGGGTCTCCAGTGCCCGTGTAAAATGCCAGGCACGGTGTCACACACTTGCAAGTCCTGGTGTGGGGAGGCAGAGATAAGAGAATCCTTGGGGCTCACTGGCCGGTTGCTGTGGCCTGATTGGTGAGCTCCAGGACAGAGAGACCCTGTCTCAAAGGAGGTGGATGGCGCTCCTGGGGATGACACCAGGGGTCGTCTTGTCTCCACTCACAAGTACATGCACATGTGCACACACACCACACACATTCAAAGAGATAAAATTGGACTGGGGAAATGTATCAGCTGTTAAAAGCACTTGCTTGCAAAACTTGAAAGCCTGGGTTTGATTCTCCAGTACCCACATAGGGCCAGATGCACAAAGTGGCACATGGGTCTTGAGTTCATTTGCAATGGCAAGAGACCCTGGAGCACCCATTCTCATTCGCTCTTTCTCCTTGCAAATAAATAGAAAGTATTTTACAAAAAGATAAAATAGATAGTAGGGTGGTCCCTGACCCAATCTAACTGGGGTTCTCCCAGAAAGAGGACACCAGGACACAGATATGCACAGAGAACACAGGGGAAAGATGGCATTGGCAAACCCAGAAGAGAGAGCTCAGAGGAACCAGCCTGGTCCACACCTTGACCTTGAACTTCCAGTCTCTGGATACAACCTGTGATATTTTGTTACAACAGCCATATGCATGCTTCTTGGGAAGGAGGAAGCCAGATTCCTGGAGCATACATTTCCCTACATCTTCTGCTCACACACATGTCCCCCCACCCCTTTCCAGCCACCAACCTCATTCACAAAACCCTGATTCAAAGACAAAACCAATCAGAAGTGCAGGACAAGAACAGCATCGCACCCTCCCCAGCTCTGGTCCTTCTGGGGGTGGGCCTGGGCTGCCATGGGTCAGCCCAGCGAAGCTGGCCCTGCCGGCTCTCCCTTTTCTCTCTCCAGACCTCCACAGGCAGAGACACTGCTGCTCAAGCAAAAGAGAGGGGCTCAGCTGCCTTACAGCTTTGGAAGAGGGGGTGTGTCTTCACATCCACTGGCTATTTCTCTCTGCATCTTTCTGCCCCTTAACGTGCATAGGTCCTGCCTTTGAAAACGGCATAAGATATTGTGCTCATGGCCAAAGGAAGAGAGATGATGGAACAGGGCAGGGAAACAGTCTGTGCCCAACCTTTGAGTTTCCTACATTTAGGCTCTCTAAAAAGTTGAGCTGGGTGAGGTAGCACATACTTTTAATCCCAGCACTTGGGAGGCGTAGGAGAATTTCCCTGAGTTTGAGGCCAGCCTGGGACTACAGAGTGAGACCTTGTCTTGAAAAAAAAAAAAAAAAGAGCTGGATAGATGGCTTAGTGGTCAAGACGCTTGCCAATGAAGCCTAAGGACCCAGAGGTACACAAGGTGGCACATGCATCTGGAGTTCATTTGCAGTGGCTGGAGGCCCTGGTACACCCATTCTCTCTCTCTCTCTGTCTGCCTCTTTCTCTCTCTCAAATGCACAAATTAATGAATAAAATATTTAAGCTGGGTGTGGTGGTGCACACCTTTAATCCCAGCACTTGGGATGCAGGGGTAGGAAGATCACCATTAGTTTAAGGCCACCCTGAGACTACATAGTGAATTCCAGGTTAGCCTGGGCTAGAGCAAGATCCTACCTCAAAAAAGTAGCCCCCACCAATTTTTTTAAGAAGAAAGAAAAAAACAAAAAAGGAAAAAACATTGATTACAAGAAATTATCTCCTTTATGTGGTCTAGAAAAGAATTTCTAAGAAGAGCAAAGATGGGGGCTTTCAAGAGAAACTCCAGATGCAGCCATAGGAACTCCTCCTGGAAAAACTGGGCAGGGTGATGCATGCTTGTAATCCCAGCACTCGGGAGGTAAAAGCAGGAGGATCAGAAATTCAAGGTCATCCTTGACTACTTAGCAAATTCATGGCCAGTCTAAAGAACATAAGATCCTGTCTCCATATAATAAATAAATAAATAAATAAATAATAAATAAATAAGAGGTTCATTGGCCTGCATGTCTCAACCCAGACATAGCCTTGAAAGATCTTTACATACATACTTGTCTATATTTACATATACTTGCATGCTATTTACATATGTGAATATAAAATAGAAATATTATTTAAAGTACTGATTCACCCTTTGTTTTGGTAAGAAGGAACCCATGGCATTCCCCCCAACTCCGAGGTGTCAGTGTAACATTCTCATAACCCTCACAGCTTCTCTATCTTTTAGATGCTGTAATTAAGGTCTAATATCTTGCCTGTGATGCACCAAGTAAGTGGCCTCTGACTCTGTCTAGTAGACCAGATGGCCCATGCATCCAGGTCTTCTCATGTAGGGAGACAAAGGCAGCAGAGGAAGGGAGGGGCAGAGTTCCAGATGGAGTTGAGGGGGAGCCTTAATCAGTCTTGTTGGGTCAAATAAAGGATCTGTAACTGACAAGTGGAGGTATCCTGGGGGTCCTTATGAGGCACCCCCGAGCAGAACTCTAATACACAGAGGCTTGGGAACAGGCTTGGGAAGTGCCTGGTCAGCGGGAAGCACCGGGTTTTCTATTCTGCAGATATCCTATCTCCCATCTATCCAAGACTTCCCTGCTACTTATCATTCCGCCCTTAGATGGCATTTCCAGGAGAAGGATGGTGAATACATCCGTAGGACAGAATTATGGGAAGTGGGGTTATGTACTAAATCCCAGAAGGACTGGCTACAGTGAGAGCAAGTAACTTAAGATAACTTAGTACACTTTAGGCATTGGCCAAGTGTCCCCAACGATAATGGTCATGACTTCTGAAATATGCCAGGGATTTCCTCCTCACATCCCCATTCTTCTTGTCTCCAAGTGAACGCTGAGCTCTTTGGGACTTCTGGAGGAAATACTAATGACACAGTAAACTGTGTGTGACCCCTGAAGCTTAAATGGTCCCTGAACATCAATTAATGCTGATGACTTAAAAGAAGGTTTCTTTCCTATACAGAGCCAAGAGCTGCAGAGTGTTGGAGGCACCTCTTGTACTTGGGGTATACGTAACCGCCAGTGGCAGTCACCCCTCACGCATGGCCCCTGTGGCTCAGGGGTCTTGAATGTCCCTAAATGGGAGTGAGGTGGGACAGTCAAATAAATTCCAGGTGAGCATTGGTAAGAGCGTCGTCTGGAGAGGACATGAGCTCTGATTCTGACTGCGTCACCATTTGCATGATGTTTCTCTGAACTGTCTTCGCTACCCTTGGTGTGCGTTTTATCACCTTCACAATGGGAACTATGAGAGCAATAACCATGGTGGTTGGCGTGACGTTTGCATTAGACACCTCTTGAGCAGCATTTAGCCCAGTAACACCATTCCGAAAGCATATGGGAAAGTTGACTATTCTCCTTATAGACCTCCACTATTCAGCTTTCTGTAAAGAAACAAAGGGTGTTTTTCATTTGAAACAGGGTCCCATGTGTCCCAGGCTGGCCTTGAACTGACTATGTAAGCATCTTGATCCTCCTACCTCCACCTGCCAAGTGCTGGGATGAATGAAGTGGGAATGAATCACCACCTCTAAATAAATGCAAAAAAAAAAAAAAAAAAAGACAAAACTCTAAGAACCATCATGAAAATATAGCAAGACTTTGTCTCAAAAACAAAAAATGAAGGGGCTGGAGAGATGGCTTAGTGGTTAAGCGCTTGCCTATGAAGCCTAAGGACCCCGGTTTGAGGCTTGATTCCCCAGGACACATGTTAGCCAGATGCACAAGGAGTTCGTTTACAGTGGCTGGAGGCCCTGGCACACCCATTCTCTCTCTCTATCTGCCTCTTTCTCTCTCTGTCTGTTGCTCTCAAATAAATAAATAAAAATAAACAAAAAAGGGCTGGGGAGATGGCTTAGTGGTTAAGCGCTTGCCTGTGAAGCCTAAGGATCTTGGTTCGAGGCTCGATTCCCCAGGACCCACGTTGGCCAGATGCACAAGGGGCTGCACACGTCTGGAGTTCGTTTGCAGTGGCTGGAGGTCCTGGCGCGCCCATTCTCTCTCTCTCTCTCTCTCCCTCTTTCTCTCTCTGACTGTAGCTCTCAAATAAATAAATAAAAATAACAAAAAATTAAAAAAATAAAAAGAAACAAAAATGAAAATGAAAAGTAAAAATGCTAGAAAGGGTTTTGGAACCTGGGCAGAAGCTGTAAATGTCCCGTTAATCTAAGAATATAAAAATCTAACTCCCACTATGTAGTTTTCTGGTGCAGTCTAAACACCTCAGAAAGTTCACTTGAAAAAAATTGATTTCAAATCCTGGAAATGAAAAACATAGGTTGAAACACTAATCAGAGTTATTTGTGCTGCCTGGCAGGGGTCTAGCTGCCCTAGATTACATTGAGGAAATGTTAATTATCTAAACAACTCAAGGAGAAAAAAAGTGCAGTGATAAGAAGCCACTTACCCATTTCCTTTTTAATGTCTCTCCCCCAGATTTTCACTTGCTTCCCTGGCTGGTGGTAAACCCAAATTCCTGAGACAGAAGCGTCCCTGAAATGAAAGGGTTCGTTGTGTGGTTTTGGATGCTGGCCAAAAAATCCCCTCAGCTCCCAGCAGCTGAGCTCCCACAGAAGTTTAGAAATGTGTGCTGAACCTAGAGCCAGGAGCACTTTTATAATTAAACATCTGGGAAGGCCATCATAGTTCATGTCTATCTTGACCTTGAATAGGCTACAGATAAGGCAGTGGGAAGTCCATGAATGGGAAATGTTTCAGGGAAGGGCATGTCATAAAAAGAAACAACTGTGACCTAGATTGCTCTGGTCATTCAAGTACCTGTGGTATCAGGAAATGTGAATCTTTTCTCAGCCATTGTCAGGATCATGGTGGAATTCCTACCACAAAAGGCAGGGTATAGCATGTGTAGCAGACAGCTTCAGGTTCGCTGAGATGAACTTCCAGACCAGGCACAGTTATGGACAAAGGGATATTTATTGAAGTTTACAGATCCAGGGGAAGTTCCATAATGGCAGAAGTTGGCCTGCCTTCACAGGTCCAAGCAGAGAGAGAGAGAAGCCCCAAGCCAAAAGCCACATAACACAGTTCAGGAACTCCAGGTGGAACTAGGCACTTTGCATATGGAATTTCAAACCCACCACCACACCTTAAGATCTGCTCAGTGACGCCTTCTCCAGACAGGTGGCTGCAGATCCAAACAACACTGACTATTGTGGGGGCCATCTTTTCAAACAACCACAGCATGTTTATCTAATCAAAGTTCTTGTAACATGGAAGACTTGAGAAATGAACACCTTAAGATGCAGGCAAATGGTCTGTTTTATGCTGAGATTTGATGAAGCATGGCTAGTCATGTAGAAATATAATTGAACAAAAAGGGTGGGACCCCATGATGATAAGCTAGGAGGGAAGACCCCACATGTATTAGTCAGGGTTCTCTAGAGGAATGGAACCAATAGCATAAATATGCATTATAAAGAGGGTTTCATAGACTAGCTTATAGATAGTCGAACAACAGCTGTCTGAAGGCTAGAGAGTTGGAGAATCCAGCTGCTCAGGCCATGACGCTGAATGCAGTCAGGTTCTAGATAACCTTGTCCATTCAGTACTACCTACACCCCCAGATGGCACACCCATGTCTCACTCTACTCCAGACTCTAGGTTCCAGTATTTATCGCCATCTGTTATACCATCTCCTGTTAAGTCCAACAGTCATGATTTCAATTTGAAATGTCTCCCACAGAACCATATGTTTGAAAACTTGGTCCCCAGCTGGTGGTACAATTTTGAGAGGTTGTGGAATCACTCAGACAGGGGGCCTAGCTGGAAGATGTAGGGCTGAAGGGGTTAGGCATGAAGCCTATGGAATAGCTCTGCTTCTAGCCTAGGCTCTCTTCTGGATTCACCAAGATGTGAGCAAGCAGGCTTATATCCCCACTGCCACAGCTCTGTGCTACCAGGAACTGTTGTTATGCCTTCTCCATCTTTATGGACTGTGTCCCCTTGAACTGCAAACCAGAACAAATCCTTCCTTCACCAAGTTGTTTCTGTCAGGTATTTGGTCTCAATGACAAGAAAAATAGCTAATATATAAACACATCCCAAACCAGCGTATTCCTCCCCTCCAAGTCCGATGATGCTCAGCCTCAGCTCAAGCAAAGGCCAATGAGGCCACTCTCAGAGTGTCTCCCTCACTGCCCATGCTCAACCCTTGCATTAAAGCTACAGGCTGTGCCCTCAAAATGCATTCTGATCCAAACAATTCTCACCACCCTGCTCCCTAGCAGTCTGGTTTCCCATCTCCTCCAGGGTCTGGGCGATTGCAGTGGTACTCCACCTGCTTGTCCTAATTCCCTCTTTCTTCACGCTAGCTGCCTTTCCAGTGAGCAAGTAAAGGGAGGCGCTTAAGATGTGAGCTGGATGTGTTTCTCTACACTGAGCTTCCCAGTGGCTCCTTAGACCACTCCAAGCAAAATCCCAGGTCGCACACATGTGACACTCAATGTCTTCTCTGGCCCCACCTCTGACACTCCCTGCTCAGCTCTCTCTGCCATAGCTGCTTTGCTGTCCCTTGTGGTGACTGGGCAGCAGATGCAGGGGTCCTGCCTTTGTTTGTCCTGGAAAATGGAATGTGTAAGGAAAAGGATGACCCTCTATGCAATGCAGATGTTTACTGTTGCTTAAGGAGTGGGAGGATCCCTCTATGCAATGTACTATGACCTTCCTGTATCTCTTTGTTTCTAAATATCTTTGTGATTACATAGCATAGAATGTTTCTTGCCTCAGTTTCGCCTATGTGACCTATGTAATCTTGTGACTTCTTGTAATATCCGCCCCCCTTTGTTTAACAGTAATTTTGTGGTTTAACTTCCAATCCTGTTTCTACTATAAACATCATGTGGTTATTTCCAATAAAAGCTGACACTCCAAACAGATCAGGGCTGCATCTTGAGATCCCAAACTCTGAGATACAGACCTGGTGCACCAGCTTCCCTCTTTTTCTTTCTACCCAATAAAACGTTGCCTCATGTTCCGTGAGTCAATGGTCTTACTTGTGCAACACTGGACTCCATAACAGTCCCATCCCTCCTCCTGTAATGCACATGGCTTGCTCCCCTACTGCATCCAAGAACCTGCCAAAATGTCACCTTGTCAGAGTAACTTCTCCAACCACTGGGCATCACCTCTCATCTCTGCTACTTTGTAATCTTCAGTCCCTGCCCCTTTGCTTCCGATTCCTTGCTACATGTACATTTGTTGGTTTATTTGTGTCTCTTCTCTCCCTCCCTACTCAAATGAATATGCTATCAAGACAGAGTATTTTTTCTGATTTATTCCTTCTGTCTGGAAGACAGCCTGATGCACAATAGCTGCTCTACATATTTATTGAACAAGCAAATAAATCAATGAGTGGATCAGTTAGCCAGTGGAGGAGCCCAGATAATCTCATCGCAGCAAGAGGGCTTTACCTGGGAGATTCTCAAGATGTCACTCTGCTTCTTTCTCCCTGCCTTTCTCTGCTGGCTCTTGGAAAAATCATTCTGGATGATATGGGACCCTTGAGCCCCTCTATCAAATATGACCTCAAGTGTCATCCTGTGTGTGAACCTGCTTCACTCCCCACGCCGCTGCTGTGCCTCTGGAGCTGCAGGCCATTCCCTTTCTCGGGAGCTTGTCCTTGGCTGCACTGTCTCCTTTTATTTTTTTCAAAAAAAAATTTTTTTTTTTTGAGGTAGGGTTTCACTCTAGCCCAGGCTGACCTGGAATTCACTATGGAGTCTCAGGGTGGCCTCGAACTCACGGCGATCCTCCTACCTCTGCCTCCCGAGTGCTGGGATTAAAGGCGTGCGCCACCACGCCCGGCTCAAAAAAATTTTTAATAACAACTTCCATGATTATAAAAAATATCCCATGGTAATACCCTCCCTCCCCCCACTTTCCCCTTTGAAACTCCATTCTCCATCATATCCCCTCCCCCTCTCAATCAATCTCTCTTTTATCTTGATGGCATGATCTTTTCTTCCTATTATGATGGTCTTGTGTAGGTAGTGTCAGGCACTGTGAGGTCATGGATATCCAGGCCATTTTGTGTCTGGGGGAGCATGTTGTAAGGAGTCCTGCCCTTCCTTTGGCTCTTACATTCTTTCTGTGACCCCTTCTGCAATAGACCCTGAGCCTTGGAAGGTGTGATAGAGATATTGCAGTACTGAGTACACCTGTCACTTCTTCCCAGCACCATGATGCCTTCTGAGTCATCCCAAGGTCACTGCCATCTGAAAAGAGAAGCTTCTCTACCAAAAGTGAGAGTAGCATTAATATAAGGGTGTGAACATTAAGAGAAGGGCTTACTGGGACAACCCTCGCCGTTTGGCTGATGGAGGCAGTGATAGAAGCAATAGCTGCACAGACCCTCCTCTGCCTTCTCCATCATAGTGGCCAGGAGCACCCAGCCTTCCTGAGTGTCACTGGCCTGTGCTGTCTGTGCCAGCTGAACCCCACTTCTACCTTAGCGTCCCCATGCATCGCTCTTACCTGTGCTGGCCTACCTGGTCCAGGTTGGGAATGGTAAAAGTGCTAACAGGAATGACCTATCGTATTTTGCTGTCTCTAAGAGATACCCCATGCCATCGCTTCTCATGTCTCCAATGTCAGGATGTGTATGGTGGGTGCTGAGTAGGTCTGCTGAGTAGGTCCTACCTCATTCCATGCTGACTCAGGTGCCACTCCTGAGGCCCTGCATTGCCTTCCTTGCCTCTTGGCTCCTCAGGGCACAGGGTTTATGATGGTTGGTTAAAGAAGGAAAATTAATCTGACACTGAAAGAAAACTTTGGATAAGGTAAAACCAAACCAAGGATATGAGCCTACTAGGGACATTTTTATGTTGAAACCATAACCTGGGTTTAACAGGACTGAAAGAGTCTGAGAGTCAGCAAGGCTGGAGGTTGAAATGCAAGCACCAGGTCTGGGCTGGAGATCAAGCTTAGCAAAATCTACTTAGCATCGAGCTAAGCAGATTGGGGACAACAGCGTGGGTGAGGGAGAAGCATGTCTACATGGGCTTCTGGGATCTAGGGACACAGCATGGGGAAGCGCAGGGCAACAACTCTGAGTTAGAAGGTTAGAATAATAGGACTTGGTGACATTCAGAGATCATCAGTCAATACTTACTGGGCAAGAGAGATGGCTCATTTGGTAAAATGCTTGCTAAGTGTGAAGACTTGAGTTCAGGTCTCCAGACCCACATGAATGCTCAGTGGGTTTGGAAGCTGGCCTATAAAACCCAGTGCTTAGGAGGTCCTCTGGGCTGAATCTGTGAACTGTGGGCTCAAGTGAGAGACTCTGCCTCAGTCAATAAAGTGGAGTGATTCAGGAAGATATCAGATATCAGCCTCTAGTATGCACACATGTGCGTGTGTGTACCCCACATATGAACATGTACACACGTGCCACCCATACATGCATACAAAACCTTCAACTTAAACTTACGTTTTTAAAAATTTTTATTTATTTATTAGAATGAGAGACAGAGAGAGAATGGGCGTGCCAGGGCCTCAGCTGCTGCCAAAGAACTCTAGACACATGTACCACCTTGTGCATCTGTTTTACATGGTCCCTGGGGAATCGAACCTGGGTCCTTTGGCTTTGCAGGCAAAAACCTTAACCACTAAGCCATCTCTCCAGCCCTCAGTTTAAACTTTTATCTTTATGTATGCATTAGAATAAATAATTATCAAAGAGCTTTTTCAATAAGTTTATATTAAAACTGGAAGATACAAGAAATCCCTGTGTTGTAGTTGTCCATGGCTACATGTTTTCTTCCTTAGTGACACATAAAACAAGACTGTACTGGGAAAGGAGTCTTAAAGCAAAGGGTTGGGCCTTTATGTCAAAGCTATTGGCCATTTTTCACTAGGTCTAATAAAGCCTGATGGGTCTTCTGTGCAAATGGATTGCTACATAGAGCTCTTTGAGAAAACCATAAACTAAAAACTCAATGTTAATCAAAGATTAATTATATTCCAAGGTTAAATTATTTGGAAGGTGTTTCCAAATGACTCAAAGCTAAAATATCTCAGTGTAATATCAATTTCACAATTATTCCCACAAATGATGTTCCTACTGAAGTTAATGATGGAGAAATCAATGGGAGCCTGAAGCATGTAAGAACATATTTCCCCTCAACTGTCTTGTGCCCTCATCCTTCTACTCTTCACAAGAAAAAGCAGTCACCTGTGTTCAAAAGTCAGCCTAGCTTCAGTTTTCTTGCTTGGAAACATATGCTTAACCAAGGCAATGTGCTTTGTAAACTCTTGACTCTAGACAGAAACACTAACCTAACTTATTCAACAAGCTTTGGAGCAAGAATTTGATTTATCAGCCGGTTGCTTTCATGATCATATAATCCCCTTCCCAGTGTGGCTTGCCGTGAGCTCTTTGGGAGGAGCACCATACAGATGCAAATCTGAGGCGATGGAAGACGTCAGCTCGGCCCCCAGCTGTTTCTACTTCCTTCTGTGCTTCCCGTGTATGATGTGTGACGAATTCCTGGTTTGTTCCAAAGCCACACGCATCTTACCTGCTTTTGTTTTCTTCTTCTTTTGCGACAGAATCTCATGTATTTGAAGCTGCTCTGTGCAGCCAAGATGGACCTTGAGCTTTGATCCTCTTGCCTTCACTTTCTGAGTGCTGGGATTATGGACACGTGCCACCATGACCATTGCTGGGGGTTGAGCTCAGGACTTCGTGTATGCGAAGCAAGCACTCTGCCAGCTGACCTCCCTCGCCCCTTTGTTTGGTCCATTACTATGGTAGAAGAAACTCTCTCCTATAGTTTCTACCGCAGTGATGCTGTTTAATTTTCCCCATCTTCTTCTTCTTCTTCTTCTTCTTATTATTATTATATATATAACGGCATGCAGAAGTGTTTCCCGGGACTCGGGCTTGAATTATGGAGACTTGTATTATTCCTTCTACCCATGACTCAGCCCGTCCGTTTCTGATTAAGTCTTTGGGCTGTTCACTGTATATAGGAATGGTAGACACACCCCGCTTTTCTGTGGCATAATTCTTCCAGGAGAGTTGAAATGCTTTGCAAACACTTTCCTGTTTATCAACCAATCCATACTGCGAGGATGGTATGTGAATCTCTTCTTTTTGGTATGCTATCTGCTGACAGTATTATGGGTCTACATCCGTGCAGAGCTCCTGGTTTGAAGGATGTCGGAGGTGCTGGGGACAGAAGTGCATGGATGAAGGTCCTGCCACAAGTAGAATTGACCTCACTTAGTGACAAAATGCTCCCAGCATCTTTATTGTATATGCACGCTGGGAAAGAGCAATTTTATCCTTGGTTTTGTGTTATGGTCATTTAGGATACCTAGCAGGATTTGTAAGCCCTTCATATCTCCGTGGGCTTGTTTTATTTCGCAGTGAAAGTGGCTCTACGACCCAATTACCATTCATGTGACTTATTGCACTCTGAGAGGGAGGGGGAGGGGATGCAGAAGACGGTCTGGTGTGAGTATCGCCACCAAGGGGATGATGGCCGCGGGCTGCTGCCCAAGAAGACAGGCGACTGGGCCTCTGCTCCACTGTTACAGCAGCGAAGCCTGGTCACCGTGCTGCAGTCTACCACATGTGCGTGTCCGGGCGCGTGCAAGCAACGCTGGCGCGCAGGTGGTAGTCGATGATTTTGTATTTTGAGTTCAAAATGTGTCAACGTCAAAGTGGATGAGGAATGACTCTCCAGCTCAGTCCTCAGTCCCTAACAGGGTCGTTCAAGGAGACTGCCTTAGCAACTTGACGCTGTTGGGACCCGCGAGGCCACTCCAGACCCGGGCGAGATTCCAAGCCAGGAAGCCCGGTGTTTATTGACAAGAGCGCGCGACGCATCCATGGCCTGGAACGTGTCCACCGAGCGGGGTTCAGAACCACTGGGCGGACAGCTCCCCGGGGCAGGCGCGGCTGCGCGAGGGGCGGCCCGGAGCCAGGGGCGCTGTCGATCCCGCCTTCCACCTCTCCCCGGCCCGCCGCTCCGAGCCTGCTGATCGGCGATCCCCGCGGGCGGGCGGGCGGTGACCGGTGGGCCGGGCGCCCCCTGGGCCGCCGGGGCTGAAGGGCCCGCCCCGCGGAGGTGGGGCGTCGGACTGTCCCCGCCCTCCGCGGCCCGCGCTCCCCATTGGCCGTCGTCTTGGAGGTGCGGGAGGCGGGCCCGCCAGGCGGCTCGCGCCGGGGAAGGTCGGCGGCGCAGCGCGGCGGCTCCGGGGAGGGTGCGCGGGGACGCGGCGGGCCGGGCCGGGCGCGGCGAGGACGCGGCGGGCGGTGGCGGTGGCGCCTGGCGGCGGCTGAGTCCCTTTCGGCCGCGGCCGCATCCCGCGGCGCCCGAGCTCCGAGGCGCATCCCGGGCGCGCGGCCCGAGCGGCCAAGACGGCGGGCCGGCCGGGCGCGGGGCGGCGCGCGCTGTGCTGCGGGCTGCGCTGGTGGGGGACGGCGGGCCGCGGCGGGGGCCACGGGCCCGGCGCGTGCGGCTGGGAGGCGTTGTGGGGCGCGGGCGCGCGGGCGGCGGCCGGGGCCATGGCCGAGGGCGGCGGGGGCGCGCGGAGGAGGGCACCGGCGCTGCTCGAGGCGGCCCGCGCGCGCTACGAGAGCCTGCACATCTCGGACGACGTGTTCGGCGAGTCCGGCCCGGACAGCGGCGGGAACCCCTTCTACAGCACCTCGGCCGCCTCGCGCTCCTCCTCGGCCGCCTCCTCGGACGACGAGCGCGAGCGCCCCGCGCCCCAGGGACTCGCCCCGCCGCCCGCACTGCGCGCCCAGGATCCCGCGGAGCTGGAGGAGGACGAGCTGGGCGCGGGCTGGAGCACCACGCTGCGGGATCGCCCGCCCCCGCGGTTCGAGGACACGGGCGGTGAGCGGCGGCGGCGGACGCGAGCACGCGGGGACCCTGGGCGCGGCCGGGAGGTCGGAGCGCAGCCGGGAGGGTTGCAGACGGGCGCCAAGCTCACTGCTGTGATTTTTTTCCTGGAAGCAGGTTGCGAGGGCAGGATTTGAAAGCAAGAGGGTCCTCCTGCCCAAGGGCGCTCCAGGTTGCTCCTGGGTCCGTGGCAGGACGCGGAGGGGGCTTTCTGGGAGTGTCACACCTGTGGGGTCGGTAAAGTTAGGCCTGCCTGGTGGAGGGGTTCCACTAGCACGGCTTGGCACGGCTGGGGCTACGGTCATTTGAGGCACGCAGGAGCCGGTGCCAGCGACCAGGCAGGTCGCAGCTGCAGTGAGCTCTGAGCGGGAGGCCACTCGCGGCCTCTTTGCCAAGCTCAGCTTTCGGTTAATCTGCCAAACTTCCTTATGCCATGGGATCTCGTGCTAAACCCCAGGAGGGACGAAGGGCGATCCTCCCAGTTAAGGCGCGTCCTCTTGGACCGAGTTACTTTCCGCCGCCGCCGAGCAGAGGACACCCTGGGATCCTTAGAAGAAGGCGCGCAGCGACAGTGGCTCAGGGCCCTCTTGGCTGCTTGCTTTTGCGGGGTCGGGTTTAAAATACCGCTGCTTTGTAGCAGCTCAGCCCTCTGCCTCTCTGAGAGGCCGAAACCGCGTTCCCAGCTGTGCCCACTGCTGCCACCCCCAGTTCCACGGCCTCCTGGTAGGCAGGTGTTCATCTGTGAAATGCAGTATTTAGATGGGCCCCGGGGAGTGGCTGACCCGTGCATGTTGTGCCTCCCTCCTCTCTCTCTCTCTCTTTTTTTTTTCTTTATTTTCGTTTTGTGCTGGGGATTAGTCCAGGGTGCACACGATATGCCAAGGTTCTGTGATTACACTGTAGTTATTGTTTAATTGTCAGGAACATAGGGGGAGACCCCAGGGGCCTTCGGCTAGTTCCTGGGCTTGGGGTTGGAGACCCTGCTACAGCCAGCCAGAAGTGGTTAGGGTTGGCTGGACACTGAAGGGAATGGGCTGCAACCTGGCCAGGCAGACCACAGTGTGGATGGGCCAAGCTGCAGCTGGGCTTGGAGCCCTTTAGACCTTAGGGTTGGTGGGTTTAAAAGCAGGGTTATTTAGCTGTGGTTAACAGTCCTCTGAATGGCCCTTTATAGCATACCGTTGCATGTTGTCCAGTGTGCCCTAAGGGCCGCTTTCCTTGGACAGTTGTTTTCCATATTGGCTCTTGGGATGGTACCAACCTGGAACCCTTGCTTGGCAGACTTTATGCTGTGAGCATCTCTGATCCGGTGTTGGTCTCCCAGCACTTGAGATACAAGTCACTCGGCCTGGAGGAGTGCAACAAGGCACTTTTGCTCTCAGGAAAAAAACAGGGACATAGCGCTGGGTTTAGCCTAATTATGAATAATGGTGCCTGTGTGTGAAGAGTGAACACACCAAAGAGAGTTTGCAAGTAATCTTGTAGTTTTTAAAGAGGTACTTGTATTTATTTGCAAACAGAGCCTGCATGCACTGCTTTGTGCATCTGGTCTTACATGGGTACCGGGGAGTCGAACCAGGGCCAGTCAGCATTGCAAACAAGCTCCTTTAGCAGCTGAGCCACCTCTCCAGCCCCGATCGAGTATTTCTTAGCCCTGGGAGACTAGAAGCAGCACATCCTGCTGTCATGGGCAGTGTCCCATCTCACCAGGTGTTAGCCTCACGGTCTGCGTCTTCCTGGTGCCCATTGAGTTTGTCACCGGACCTAAGAGTCACCTCAGAGTCTTGTGGGCAAAGGCATTAGTGGCTCTTTGGTGGTATTTGTGTCTAGCATTGTTTTCCTTCTCTAGGGAGCCTATCTTTTTAAAAATCCAGATCTAATTTAGAGTTTCCTCTTTGTAGCACAGTCTCCCTGAGGGAAACTTGAGGGAGAGAAGGAGGGACAAGGTTGATGGCTTGTTAAGTGTGAGGAATGTGATTTATGGGGGCTTAAAATAGATGCTGAAGTCTAGGTTGGCCAGCGAAGATCCTCGTGTCTAGGCGCATGAAGAGAGATAGATGGGTTCATTAGGAGACCACAGGCTGCTGTACCGTGCTCAGCTGGGGTTCAGCCTGCCAGG
Source organism: Dipus sagitta (assembly GCA_036346955.1). Taxonomy (NCBI): domain Eukaryota; kingdom Metazoa; phylum Chordata; class Mammalia; order Rodentia; family Dipodidae; genus Dipus; species Dipus sagitta. Next base: position 172,616,682 of record CM070773.1, read on the forward strand.
CCTCGCCTTCGGTACCCGAGAGGCAGCAGTCACTGCTCCTCACCCGCAGGAATGCAGCCTGCACCCCTTTCCCCTCTCTGTCGCCCACTTTCTTAGCAGATCAGACTGGATGGGGAGGGAGGAGAGGAAGAACGTAGCAGTTTGATTGGTGATCAAGTTTCATTATAGAATGTTTCCCATTAACATTGCAGTGGCTGCTGCAATCCAGTGAAGAATGCATAGGATTCCATACTGATGTGGGACTTACTGGTTGTCCGACGGGTGGGGGTGGGGGGAGAAAATGGTGTTCATGCCTGTATGTAAATGTGCAGTTATGCAAAGGTGAGTCATGTGTGGCAGTCCTGTGTAAGTGTGCACTGTCTGTGCTAGTTGAGTTGAAGAGGGTTTCTTCTATCAGGCATATTTAAAAAAATATTTATTTATTTATTGAGAGAGAGAGAGAGAGGGAGAGAATGGGCGCACCAGGACCTCTAGCCACTGCAAACAAACTCCAGACGCATGCGCCTCCCTGTGCATGTGGCTTACGTGGGTCCTGGGGAACTGAGCTGGGGTCCTTTGGCTTTGCAGGCAAACGCCTTAACTGCTAAGCCATCTCTCCAGTCCCGGGATATGTTTTTTTAAATGTATGAGTAGTTTGTGTGTGTGTGTGTGTGTGTGTGTGTGTGTGTGCAGACATGTGCATGCCAGAATGCTCAGGAATGCTGTCATCCTCAGAAACTCTGGTCATCTTTCTCACTGGTCTGGAGCTCACAATCAGCCTAGACTGGCTGGTCACCGAGCCCTGTGGCTCCTTCTGTCTCTGCCTCCCAGTGCTGGGATTACTTCCATGCCTGCATTTTTACATTGGTTCTAGGGGTCAAAAATAAGCTCCTTATGCCTACAAGACACTTAAGTTACTGACCTATCGCTCCCCCTTTCCCGATCAGGAAGATTGTAACTGTGGTCTCAAGCCCTCTTGGACCTTTGCAGAGTCTCTGAGTGGGAGGTGGGGACCATCATGTTTTCTGCTGAAGCCTGAGCAGTCCTGGGCCCCGTAGGGGCTGTGCACACAGTGGGGGTGTTCAGCTGAGAGAAGAGGAAGGGAAGAAGCCCTGAGGGTGCCAGTGAGAATCCTGGGCCCTCCTCTGGCTGTTCCATGGTCCCAGTCTCCTTGCTGTCGTTCATGGCTTGGTCTTGCTGGAGCAGGCACTCAGAAATAACAGCTGACATCACGGGAGGAGGGGCCCTTCTCCCATTCCCCTAGGTTCCCACTGTGCTTAAGGTGAGGGTCCCCTTGGGAAGGTTTAAATATAAACACTGTGCTTGCAGGCTGGCTGGTTGGCTGGCTTTAATGCCTGCGTGGATGGAAGCTGAGCTGCTTTCTGGGAGTGTGGGGCCCACAACGACTTGCAGCAGATACCCCTGAAAATAGCCCCACAAACTGGCAGCCTCGCTTCCGTGCCTGTCGCGCGAATCACCAATGCCGCGTGCCAGCTCACTCATGGGAACAGTGTGAAATTTAGGCTGGCTGTGTTGGGGGGCTTCTACTCTTCGGGTTCCCTTCTCTGGACTGTCTGGTGAGCCTTCTCAGAGGAGGTGAGGGGGCAGGTAGGACACCTAGGCTCACGGCGCCCGTCTCTGACTGACGGTCCTTGTCACGCATGGCCCGGGTTCCGGCTCTTCATCCTTTCTCTCAGAGGGCAAAGTGCACAGAGGGCTCTGTCTTTTCTTCTTTCTTCATCCTTACAACCCTGCCAGCAGCCATCTGAGAATCCAGTAGGAGGCCTGACCTTGGGAAACTGGAGAGGAGCATATGGAGGTGGAAATTAAAGTTGTTTTGTTCTTAGAGTTTACTGCTGGCTTATTGGTTTAAAGTCTTCTCACTGATTAAGTAAAGGAAAACTTTTTTTTTTTTTAAGGTCAGAGTTAAACAGAGACCCTGTGCCCCAAGGGGTCTGTGAGTTTGGATATCTGGAGCTTCCTGCACCCCTGGATCATGAGAAAGCACCTGCTCCTGCTCTATGCCAGGTGTGCGGAAGTAGGGGGAACTTGGGATTCGGGGGCTGCAAGCTCAGACAGTGCTGCCTCCCAGCCCGAACCTGCCAGGCGGGGCAGAGCGGGAGCTTCCAGGGAGTTCTGATCCCAGTGGGGCAGGGAAAGGGGCTCCCAGTGCTGACCACCAGTTCTTAACTGACCGAAATTACTTTTTTATTTATTTATTTATTTGAGAGAGAGACAGAGACAGAGAGAGGGAGGATGGGTACACCAGGGTCTTCAGCCACGGCAAATGAACTCCAGATGTTTGTGCCTTCTTGTGCATCTGACTTATGTGGGTCCTGGAGAATTGAACCGAGATCCTTTGGCTTTGCAGGCAAACACCTTAACTGCTAAGCCATCTCTCCAGCCCTACTTTACTTTTTTTTTTTTTTTTTTGAGGCAGGGTCTCACTCTAGCTCAGGCTGATCTGGAATTCACTATGTAGTCTCAGGGTGGCCTTGAACACACAGCAATCCTCCTACCTCTGCCTCCCGAGTGCTGGGATTAAAGGCATGCACCACCACGCCTGGCTGGAAATTGCCTTTTGGTTTTTTGAGGTAGGGTCTCACTCTAGCCCAGGCTAACATGGAATTCACTACAAAGTCTTAGGGTGGCCTCGAACTCACGACAATACTCCTACCTCTGTCTCCCGAGTGCTGAGACTAAAGGTGTGCACCACCACGCCCGGCTTTAGAAATTGCTTTTTCATGCATTGTCATACTTCATTTCATGTTCACACGGACTCGATGGCACAGAAGTTACCATCTCTGCTGAGGAAGACAGCCTTGTTTATGCAGTTGAGGGGGAGCATAGAAAGATCTAGCTTGGTGGACTCCATCTGCCTGGTCAGAACTGGTAACTCAGGACTGCCAGGGGCATCTCCTCCTGTGTGTGTGCTAATGTTTTATCTATTTATTTTCAAGGAGGGAGAGAGAATATGAATGGGTATGCCAGGGGTCCTAGCTGCTGCAAACAAACTCTAGATGTATGTGTCACTTTGTGCATCTGGCTTTACATGGGTACTGAGGAATTGAACCTGGGTCGTTAGACTTTGCAAGCAAATACCTTTACCACTGAGCCGTCTCTCCAGTCCCTTTATGTGTTTGTACTAGAACACACACACACACACACACACATGCGTTTTGTTTTGAGATGGTCTCATGATGTAACCCAGGCTGGCCTTGAACTAATGGCAATCCTACTGCTTCAGGCCCCCCAAATGCTGGGGTGACAGGTGTGCATCACCATGCCTATCTTATTTTTATGCTTGGAACCATGTTTTACTTTTGGACATTTACTATTCTGTGAGCTTTAGTATATGAATGGATTTTTATGACCAATGCCCTAATTAGGGCAGAGAATGAAGAACTTAGAGAATGAAGAACTTCCCGGTGTCTAGAAGGTTCTGCAGAAATTGAACTCAGGGCAGGTCAGGCCTTCTCAGGCCCTTATGCCACTTATGAGTGGCAAATGCTGTTACTGAGCCTTGATAACTGTTCTTCTAGATTACTTAACTTGTTTACCACCCTTCATCTGACTCATCATAAAATGATCACAGTAGTGTCAAGGGAAGGATTGTGCCAAAGGATTGGCTTTAAAATTTTTTTGTTTATTTTTATTTATGAGAGAGAGAGAGAATGGGCATACCAGGGCCTGCAGCCACTGCAGACAAACTCCAGATGCATGTGCCACTTTGTGCATCTGGCTTACATGAGTACTGGGGATTCGAGCCTCCAGCCAGGGTTCTTAGGTTTCACAGACAAACATTTAACCACTGATCCATCTCTCCAGCCCAATTGGCTTTTGATACCTATTGTGAAAGACCCTTCTATAAGTATGCCACTATTTTAATTACCTTCTCATTATTGGGACAAAGCACCTGACCAAAGGCAGCTGATGGGAGAAAAGTTTGTTTGTTTGTTTTTTTTTTTAATTTTGGCTTGCAGTCTCAAGGGGAAGCTCCGTGATGTCAGGGGCAAGTGTGTCATGAACAGAGGCTGGATGTCCCCTCTGCTACAGCAGGTAGATGATAGCAGCAGGAGAGTGAGCCTTACTCTGGCAAGGGGAGCCGGCTATAACACTCCTAAGCCTTCCCCCAATCACACACCTCCTCCATCAAGGCTCCCAAATTTCCACTGGCTGGGCACCAGGCATTCAAAACATTTATGGAGGATCTCTGACTCAAACGACCACATTCCACTCCTGACCCCCATAAACTCACAACCATCATGATATAAAATTCAATACATTCAGTCCAACTTTAAAAATCCCCATAGTTTTTTATCAATCTCAACACTCTTTAAACATCCTCATAGGCCAAGAACTCTTTACTATGAGCCTGTAAAACAAAAGACATCTAATGGCACAGAATAGATATTCACACTACAAAAGATGGCATTGGGTATAACAGGGAAAGATTGAACCAATGAGAGATCTAAAATAAGCAGGGCAAGCATCAGATCCTATAGCTCCAAGTTCAACGTCTGTAACCAGTGATGAAGTCTCTGGGGCTCCAGTTCCACCTCTCCAGCTGGGTTACTTACAGTCTGGGAAATAGTGCATCCTGTGCCGGCATGTCTCCTTGGCAGCCATCCCACAGTCCTGGCATCTCAATAAAATCTTAGGGTGTCCACTGCAATTCACAGTTCATCCTCAGGGCCTCCCTCGGGTCTCCATGCAGGGATTCCAACAACCCTGCCTCACATTGCCCATGGCCATTTAAAAAAAAGTGTGTTGCAAATCTAATGACCCTGTCTTTCCTTAATTTTTTATACTTCATAGTACCAGGTGGGCTACCACATTGTTAATCCAGGGGGGGGGCATAAGGCTGACTCTGAAGAGCAGGAAAACGCTTTCAGCATTCTGGCCCCCTACTTTCAAAATAGTCAACAGACTTTCTGCTGTCCCAATGCAGAGCAGCTGGCCCAATCCCAGTGGTGGTGATCTCTTAAACAGTTGCAGCTGAGTGGGGCTGATACCTCTGTCCTGAAACTTCCATTTCTTTCTGCCCTACATCCTTCTGCACACACAAGTCCATTTCTTCTAAACTCAGCTCTACTCAGGTTCTCAGGCAGAACAGCAAACCTCTCTCACAAATTGCCTCTAGCTCAGATTAGTTCTTTCAGCCTTTCAGCCTGACCTGAATGGTTCAACAAGCCTTTTACAGCATTGCAAGGCATATCTTAGGCCAAGGTTTCAAATCTTTCCACAGTCCTCTTGCAAATCAGTTCCAAAAGGCCAAGAGCAATAGTCAGGTTTCTAGTAGCAATGACCCCCCTCCACTGGTACCAGTTTTCTTGTTTCAGTGACCTTTTCATTACTGGGACAGAGCACTTGACCCAAAGCAGCTGCTGGGAGGAAAGTTTTTATTCTGGCTTACAGTCTCCAGGGGAAGATCCATGATGGCAGGGAAAGCATGGCACGAGCAGAGGCTGGACGTCACCCCTGCCACAGCAGGTGGACCATAGCAGTGGGAGAGTGAGCCCAATTCTGGCAAGGGGGAGCTGGCTGAAACACTCCCAAAGGACCCCTAAGCAACACACCTCCCCCAGCAAGGCTCCACCTCCCAAATTACCATGAGCTGGGCAATAATCATTCAAAACACGTGAATTTATGGGGGACACTGACCACAGCCACTTGCCTCCCTTCCAGCAGTGAACCAGTGACTCCACCAGAGGTTTTGGTTACTGTACAAATGCCTGAGAGAATTTAAAGGAGGGCTTATTGTGACTCATGGTTTGAGAAGGCTGACTTCATTGCTTGGGGTCTGAGGTGAGGCTGGTTAGCACCGTGCAGCTGGTGGTAGAGCAGAGCAGCTTACCTCATGGTGGCTGGGAAACACAGGAGATGGGCGGAGATGAAGGGGGATGAGAAGCAACCCTCAAAGGCCCGCCCCCGGTGACCTACTTCCTCCAGCTAGGTCCCACCTCCTGACAGTCACATCATCTCCCACAAGGCCATTGGCTTAGGGTCCATCAGTGATGAGCCCATTCATGAAGTCAGCCCTTCTTTGTGATCCCATACGTCTTCCTTACAAGATGGCAAGGCAGCATGTGGTTTTTGTGGGGAGGATGAGCTTAGTAACGTGTGTATGTGTGCACACATGCGCGTGCTCATGCTGGGATATAGTGGAGGTATTACACATGTGTACATGTGTCCTGAATCCTCAGCACCTTGGCTTTTTACGTGGTGCATTCATGTAAAATCCAACACCTAGAAGTGAAACAGGATGCCTGGGGTTCAGGAAAGTCCTTGAACCCTAAACCCTAGGTTCAAACCCATGTGGAAAGTAAGGGGTAAGGGAGTCTCCCCTCGGCTTGGCCAGAGCAGAGGACAAACTCACCAGAAGCTGGGGGTTCAGGAGAGGTCAGGCAGCACAGAGAGCTGGCCCGCCCCTTGCAGACCTATTTATATCGGGATGGGGGTGGGTTTCCCTACTGGCTCAAGTGAGCCAGTTGACTGGTCTGGGTTAGAGGCTGGCTCAGGAAGAGGCTGGCTATGTTGCCAAGTTCTGGGATCTGAGCTTGACCAACCACAATGTCAGGATTCTAGAAAAAGACCTCCCTTCCCGGGAGAGGCTCAGGTATGGAAAAACAGGTCTAGGGAACTAGGCCTGAGATAAGAAGTCAGATCATCCTTTGGTCTCCAGCAACTGCAGACCCTCCTTCCCCTTTTCTTTCAGGGGCCCAACCCCCCCCCCAAGGTCTCTCCTGCCTTTCCCAGTCACCACCCCCTACAAAGCCATAACTGAGTTCTGTCACCATAGAGTAATTTTACTTGTTACATTATTACATCTGTGAAATTCATTAATGTTACTGCACATAGCATAGCAGTCTTGGTTTGCTTTTTTTTTTTTTTTTTAAACTGCTAAGCAATATTCCATTGCAGAAAATACATTTTATTAATTGGCATATTGGATTGTTTCCAGTTTGGGGCATTTGTGCGTCAAGTTGCTGCAAGCGTTCCCACGTGCGTTTGTATGGCATTTCACTCCATATTCCATTTCTCTTAGGCAGGAGTACCTAAGAGTGGGATTGTGAAACACAGGTTAGGTGTCTGTTGATATTCTGGACCTAGTGAATTCTTTGTTTCTGAGAGGATAACTTGTGCACCATAGGTATTTTTAATTTTTTTTTATGAGAGAATTGGTCCGCCAGGGCCTCCAGCCACTGCAGTCGAACTCCAGACACTTGTGCCACCTTGTGTGCATGTGTGACCTTGTGTGCCTATGTCACCTTGTGCATCTGGCTTTTGTGGGATCTGGAGACTCAAACGTGGGTCCTTAGGCTTCATAGGCATGTGCTTTAACCACTAAGCCATCTCTCCAGCCCCATAGGCATTTTTAAACTTAAATTTTGTTTTTCAATTTCAGTTGTTTATTTATTTGAGAGAGAAACAGAAACAGACATATACAGAGCATGGGCGTGTCAGGGCCTCCAGCCACTGCAAATGAACTGCAGCTGCATGTGCTGTTTTGGGCATCTGGCTTTATGTGGGTCCTGGGGAATTGAACCCATACACCTTTAACCACTGAGCCACCTCTCCAGCTCATAGGTTTTTAAAAAATGTGCACAGGGGAGTACACATTTGGGGGGGTGCATGTGTATGTGTGCGCACATGTGTGTGGAGGCCAGAGGATAGTCTCAGGTGTAGTTCCTCTTAGGTGCCATCCACCTTTTTTGTGTGTGACAAAGTCTTTCATTGTCCTGGAACTCAGTAAGTCAGTTAGCCTGGCTGGCCAGTGAGCCCCAGGGATCCACCTGTCTTTGCCTCTTCAGCTCCATGTCCAGAATGTTTGCCTAGTTTCCGGGCGTAGAAGTTGGGCCTTCATGCCCGTACAGCAAGCGCTTTGCTGACTGAACCATTTCCCCACCGCAGGGTGTCTAGCAGCATGCCCGGCTTACCTCTTGTCAGTTGGAACCAAACCTGTCTGTAGACAATGTAGCGTGTCTCCTGGGGACAGGACCACGGCCTTAGTGTCCATCGGCAGGGGGTGGCACGCGCCATATATTAATTCAACAAGCACGTTGAACCCTGCTGGGATAAGAGGATAAGTAAGTTCTTGTCCCTTGCGACCCAAGTGGAAGAGACAAAGGGAGGAGAAAGGAGTGAGTCTCGAGCTGCGCTATGATCAGGGAAAGAGATTTACATGGGGTTGCAGAGCACTGGGCCTCACATGCCCAGCGACTGCGGGAACAAGTTAGAATTACAGGAAGAAAAATGGCTCAGGGGGCGTTCACACCAGGCAGAGGTGGGGAAGGTGACAGGCGCCCTCGCCGGAGCCGGTCTTCGCTGTGTGAGGCCTTGGTGAGAGTGTCTTGAAACTTGGTCTTCCTGCTGTTGCCATCGCAAGTAACCGCGAGACTCTGAACTCCAAGGTGACCGCGGGGTGCAGGACCACATGCTGGACACTGGGAGGGACAAGAGCTTAGAGAAGGTGGGAGGAGGAGGGTGACTTGGCAAGGCAGCGTGGCAAAGCTGCCATCATGAAGGCATGGGAAGACCTCCTCAGTGACACTGCCTGTGTTTTATGTTACGTTTCAGTTAATAGTGCTTGCTTTTTTTAGGCAATCCCAACAGATTGGCTTTTTTTTGGTATGGGGGGGTCAAAGAGAGAATTGGTGTGCCAGGGCCTCCAGCCACTGCAGTCGAACTCGAGATGCTTGCGCCCCCTTGTGGGCATGTGTGACCTTGTTCACTTGCGTCACTGTGTGTCTGGTTTTGTGGGATCTGGAGAGTAGAACATGAGTCCTTAGGCTTCGCAGGCAAGTGCCTTAACCGCTAAGCCATCTCTTCAGCCCCATTGCTTGCCTTTTATTTCTAGAACCTTTTTCAAGACTTCTTTCTTTTTGTTCTAAGAGTATATTTCTGTAGGTTTCTTTTTTTTTGATACTTTTTTTGTTGTTGTTGTTGTTTTGTTTTTTTTTTGGTACTTTTAATTTTTAAGAGAGGGTCTCAATATGTGACCAAGACTGACTTGGAACTCACTCACTAGTCTCAAACTTCTATCTCAGGTTCACCCAGTACTGGATTTGCAGTGTGCTACTACCATGCCTGACTATGGTGTCTCGTTGCCATGGAGAAAGTTGTTGATTTTGGAGCATTTTGATTTCTGATATTTGGATTAGGGATGCTCTGTTCATGCCATGTTTTATCTGTTCAACGGAGGAGGTTGGGTTGTTTCTGGGTTTTGGAATAATAACCCAAACCTTCACATACAGGTCTTTAGGTACACATGATTTTCACTTTTTCTGGGCGCACACCTCTGAGTGGAGTTGCTGGGTCATAGGATAATATTTTGAGGAACTACCAGATGGTCTTTCTTTGTGGCTAAGTCATGTCTGAGCAGAGATGTGTAGGTTGCTGCAGGATTTCTCCTCTGCCCCCTCCACATTTTCTGTGGTCTGTGTTTTTTTCAAATTTGTTGTTTGTTTATTTTTGCTGGAGTATGTGTGTGTGTGTGTGAGAGAGAGAGAGAGAGAGAGAGAGATAGAGATTGGGTACACACACACCATGGTATACGTGTGGAAGTCAGAGGGCACCTTGCAGGTCAGTCTGCCTTGCCTCCTCACTTAAGGCAGGGTTTCTTGCTGTGCTGTTCCTCGCTGGGCTAGCCTTGCGCTTCCAGGAAATCCTGTCTCTGTTGCAGCAGCAGCTGCAGCATGCTGGCATTACGGAAGCCTGTTACAGCTTCTAGCTTTTTACGAGAGGTCTGGGATTCGAACTCAAGGACTCCAGCTGGGGCAGGGAGCACTTTATCCATCAAGTCATCTCTCTAGCCCCCCGTTTTTGACTGTGGCTGGCACATACACTATGTGTGAAGTGGAGCTACAGAGATTAAGTTCCCCATTGACTCATAGTGTAGAGCATCTTTTAACTTATCGTCCATCTGAAGATCCTTTGGATATTCTGTTCAGATCTTCCATATTTCCTTGGGCCTTTTTCTTTTTTGTGATTAAACTATAAGAGCTATTGGGCTGGAAAGATGATTTATCAGTTAAGGCACTTGCCTGTGAAGCCTGGAGACCCAGGTTTGATTCCCCAGAGCCCCCCTAAGCCAGATGCACATGCTGGTGCATGCATCTGGAGTTTGTTTGCAGTGGCTAGAGGCCCTGGCATGCTCATATTCTCTCTCTCTCTCTCTCATAAATTAATGAGCTAAAGAGTTCACTATGTATTCTGGAGATGTGCTCCCTAGATAGACAACCTGCAAAAATGTCTTTGGAAGCAGAAAGCTTTTCATTTGGATGAGGTCTCACCTGTCTTGTCTTGTGCTTTTGGTATCATACCTAAGAAACAACAGGAAGTTCAAGTTCACGAATATGTGCGGACTCTAGTGCTTACATTTACGTCTTCATTTTGAGCTGTACTTGCCTGTGGTCTGACGTAAAACACCTACTTTACTTTTTTTGCCCAGGGCTGTTCCTTTGTCTTAGCGTTGCTGTTTGAATTGCCTTGGCATTGTTGCCGAGAATCAATTGACTCATTTGTTTTCTATTTTTTATGTTGCTAGGGATTGAACCCAGGGCTTTTTGCATGCTAGCTAAGTGCCCTACCACTGAACTAGCCCTTCTTTTCCATTTTAATGCTATTTTGTCTCTTCTCCTACCTAATAATTATATGTGCATTTCTATACAATCATTTGAAAATAACATGCTGACGCCCCGGGTAAGACTGTTTTCTGGACTGGTGGGCTGTAACTCAGTGGTAGAGTGTGTGCTTAGAATGTGAAAGGCTCTAGGATTGATTCCTGGCATAGAACAAAGACCTCCTATATTAGCAGTCTTTATTTTTATTTTTTAACTGTGTGTGTGTGTATGTGTGTGTGTGTACACACCAGGGTTAGGGTTAACTAGACACTTGTGTGTGCCACAATTTGTGCATCAGGCGTGCATGGGTAGTTTGGGAATTGAAACTGGGCTGGCAGGTTTTGCAAGCAAGTTCCTTTAACTGCTGACTTATCCCAGATCCACAGTTTTGGGGTTTACTATTTTTTACGATACTTTTGCATTATACATTCACACATGTGAAAATACACACACACACACACACACACACACACACACACACACACACAAAATTCATCAAATACACGTTTAACCCAAATGGCTAAATGTTTGCTTAAGTTAAGACTGAGGCGGATTGTAGAATGAACTTCTAAGATACAAAATACCTTTGAAGTTTCGTTTCAAAGAATTGACATTAAGATCTGTGAGTCAGAGTTGCAAGACTTAACGGTGTAGCACAGGGATAATTCCTCACACTATCAGAGGCTCTTGCATTATGAAAACGGAGACATGTTCACTTTCAGCTGGGGTTCCACAGGCTTCCTCACGTGGGGGCCTCCTGCCAGCCCTTCCTCTGGTGGCTGTTCGGCAGGGGGCCAGAGCCTTGCTCCCTGCTTCAAGGCATCTCCTGAGCCTTCTGAGAGCTGTCCATTGGGGCCCTTCTTGTGGTTTTTGCTTCTGCCGTTTCCATGTAGCCTGATACTGGCCTCGAACTCACGGCGATCCTCTTACCTCTGCCTCCCTTGTGCTGGGATTAAAGGCGTGTGCCACCACGCCTGGTGACTGCTGCTGTTTCTGCTGCAATCGTTCTTCTTATAATCAATTGGAAAAACCAAGAACGTGCCAGGGGAACACTATCTTTTTCCTTAAGGATAAAATCATTTCTGAATTTCTGCATCTTGGATTTCGGTCCATGAGCATTACTTTTGGCGTCTTCCCCAAGGAGACGAGTGCTCACTTGAGACGCACCTGTACTCCCCCGGCTGATTGGGTGGCTTCCCAGAGTTCCCCGGGGCAGCAAGGCAGAAACCTGGCTGAGGATCTTACTAATCCATCAGGCTGTCAGACCACAGAGGCTGTGGGCTTGCCCGCCTGCGTGTCCGCTGTGCAAGGGACAAAAGAAACGCATTGATTCAGGGAAAATGTTTTCTGGAACCACATTTTTCCAGGAAGAACCAGGATTCATGGTTGGGACAAACCTCAGCAAATCTTTTCTCCTTCCAGCTGAAAACAGTGACTCGCCTGTGGGATTCGCGTCAGCACTTATGCAGGGTTGGGCATTAAAAGATACATTTCGTTTTGGTTTTTGAGGCAGTCTTGTTCTGTAACCCAGCCTGGCCTCAAATTCATGGGAGTCCTCCTGCCCCAGCCTCCACTGGTGTCATGGGCTTTAGCCCCATGAAATTACCTTCTTGAGCATTTCGGTGAGATCTGTTTAAGTTCCATGGATGAAAAGCAAGTTTTTCTCTAGGATTTCATTGCCTTCATACTTAGTGTTTTCTTAGGATCTGCCTGAAAGTGATTTGTTGTGGGTTATATTGGACAGCTTGTGGGAATTTTTGTTTATTCCTGAATTTTCAAGGTGACTTTCAGCTTTTATTTTTTAAGGAGTTGTATTATTTCTTTTTTAAAAAAATATTTTTTACTTTTTTATTAAAAATATTTTTATCTATTTATTTATTAGAGAGAGAGAGAGGCAGAAAGGAGAGAATGGGCATGCCAACTGCAAACAAACTCCAGACGCATGCTCCACCATGTGCATTTGGTTTTACGTGAGTTCTGGGAAATTGAACCTGGGTCCTTAGGCTTCACAGGCAAGTGCCTTAACTGCAAAGCCATCTCTCCAGCCCTTATTATTTTTAACATTATTTATTTATTTGCTTATAAATAAATGGCACTGTAGACGAACTCCAGATGCACGCAGCACTTTGTGCATCTGGCTTTATGTGGGTACTGGGGAATCGAACCCGGCCTAGCAAGGTTTGCAGGCACACACCTTTAACAGCTGAGCCATCTCCCCAGCCCCCTTTCTGCTTTTAACTCATTGTCATGAGATCAATTCCCAAATGGGCTTTTTTGGTGAAATAGTTATATTCTGAATACAATTATATGGCTATAAAATTACATTCTTCAGGACTTTTAGTCCAGTACTATGCAAGCTGATACATGAAGTGGTTCTACAAAGATCATAATCATTATGGAACTGAAACTGTTTTCCTGGCTTGTATCATTCAGTAAATTTTTAACTCATTTCTGAAAGGATATTCTTTGTAAGGTTATCTAGGCAGCACATTAATAATGTCTCTAATATTTGTATTAACTGTCTTTCTATTTTCCATGCATCTAATTTTTATTTTATTTTATTTATTTTTTATTTATTTATTTTTTTAGGTAGGATCTCACTCTAGCTCAGGCTGACCTGGAATTCACTATGTAGTCTCAGGGTGGCCTTGAACTCATGATGATCCTCCTACCTCTGCCTCCCGAGTTCTGGCACAAAAGGTGTATGCCACCATGCCTGGCTTTTTTTTTTCTTTTTTGAGGCAGGGTTTCACTCTAGCCCAAGCTGACCTGGAACTCACTCTACACACCAGCGATCCTCTAGGAACTCAGCCTCCTGAGGACTGGGATCAAAGGTGTGAGCCACCATGTCCCGTTCAAAACACTCTTTAACCTCATTACTTTTTGTTGTAAAAATTAGCAGCTATTACAATCTTGATTGAAAATTTCCCTTTTACACCTATAGATTTTCTGTCTGTAAGGAATCTAAGTATATCTTCAGTCTGAGGAGTCTGAGGTATGTCCACAGTGCTTAACTGTCCATTTAAATGAACAGTTAGATATTCATGAATATCCAAGAGCACATGCCACTGAGGTAGGTTTCTTGCTAAGGCATGATGGGAAGCTCCATGATAAGGTGACCAGCCATCAGGGCAGGGTGTCAGGATGACCCAGAAGTACACCTTGTCATTTGTGCCTGCACAGGCCAAGCCTCAATGTGCCGTTTCCTCCTGCTTATCATGGAGTCCTGGGAGTCTTTTTCTGTTGGAGACCTCCCTCTGCTGTTCCCTTAGCTGTGGGCTGAACAGCTTTTTGTACCTTGAGAGCAATGCGTGTTTGCCTGGGAAGTGTGTCTAGGGCCCTGATACCCAGCTCTCATCCTTCTATCCAGTGCCACCCCGGCTGAAATGTGGCCAGTCTAGTCATTTCCTTTTTGTGGTATGAGTTCATTCTAGCTGAGAGATGGGTCCTTGTTTTCCATGACTCAGGTTCAAAAACTTTGCTGGTGAACACTTCTGTCTTTTCTTCTCACTTCTGGCCTAAACAGGCACCTTGCCAACCCCACCTTGGCTGTCTCTTTCCTCCCCTGGCCTCATCGTTGTGGCCTCTGCTCTGCTCTGACATTTCTCTGCCTTCATCTTCAGAGTCAACACCTCCATGAGCTCTGTGATCATCTTTGTGGGAAGAGTTATTTAGATGGAAAATCATGTTTTTTAGTTGCAGGATTTTCCCCCTGGGTGTGTTGCTGTGGAATCCCTTTGGGTGCTATGATTATTGTCATTAAAATTCAGGTTACACCTGTGCCGTACAGCTGCTCTCTCTCTCTCTCTCTCTCTCTCTCTCTCTTGGGTGTGTGATCTGCTTCTGCCTTTGTTCCTGAGATCCCCTTGAGGGGAGTCAGCACTTCTGGGGTCCCAGACTGGTGAGGAACTGGCAGCCTCCACTTCAGATGTTGCTCCTGGCAATAGCTTTGCCATTGGAGTCCTGCTCTTGTTAGTAAGAGAACCCTGGCCACTATCTAGAACCCATGTGACTCCGAATGGCTACAGCCTCCCCCAAGTGTCTGGGGATGGGGGGGTGTTACTCTTCCTGGCTGCCATGTACCATGGGTGTGCAGGCGGGGGAAGCTAGCAGGGTACCTGGACATGTTGCTGGGTACACCAGACAGGTGTGCAAGCTAGTTCTGGGGATGAAAGGCAAGAAGCAGAGGTCAGTGTGCAGCCAAAGCCCTGAGTCTAGTTTGCAGAAGCCTAGGAAGCCTGAATCCTAGGTTAGGATGTGGAAGTTCTGATTGAGCAGTGTGCTAGTTACTTGACAAGGGCTGGGGAAATGGCTTAGCGATTAAGGCATTTGCCTGTGAAACCTAAGGACCCTGGTTTCATTCCCCAGGACCCACATAAGCCAGATGCACAAGGGGGCACATGCGTCTGGAATTTGTTCGCAGTGGCTAGATGTCCTGGTGTGCCTATCCTCTCTTTCTCTCTATCTGCCTCTTTCTCTCTCACAAATAAATAAATAAAATATAAAATAAAGTAGAACACTTGACAAGATACAACTTACAGAAGGAAAGCTTCATTTCTGCTCACAGGTCCGGGTTCTGGCCCCATCGTGGCGGGGGAGGCGCGGCGGCGGGAGCGTGAGGTGGTGGTCACGTGGCATCCTCAGTCAGGAAGCAGAGCGATGAGTGCTGGCGCTCAGCTCACTGTCTCATCTTTATTCAGTCTGGGACCCCAGCCCGTGGGACGGTGCTGCCCACTGTGAGGGAGGGTCTTCTCTCCTCGTTTAGCCTAA
This sequence comes from Dipus sagitta, assembly GCA_036346955.1. NCBI lineage: Eukaryota > Metazoa > Chordata > Mammalia > Rodentia > Dipodidae > Dipus > Dipus sagitta. Next base: position 172,632,056 of record CM070773.1, read on the forward strand.
CCGAGAAACTCCTTCACAGACCTGCCCGGAGATTTGCCTCCTAGTGATTCGAGACCCAGTCGAGTTGTTAGTCAAGCTTTACCACCACACAGCAGAATTTAATGCAAGCTATTTTTTTTTCGCCTTCTGAACTTGGCACAGGACAAGGATCTGCTCAGGTCGTTAAGCTCCCTTGTGTGGGTTTTGCAACATGTTTCTCCTGTAACAGTGTCAGGGGCCCCTGAGAAGAGAACCACAGCGAGGTGAAAGAGCTGAGCGCTTCCTGTGTGCTGGGGTCCCGGTGCTGCACGTTCATGGAGTCCCTGGTCAGCCATGGGAATCACCGGTGTCCTGGGTGGTGTCACAGGGAAGGAACAGAGCCGGGACGTGTAACCAGACCTCCGGTGTCCAGGGCCCTGGAGATCCCGACTCAGGGCCCACAGCCTTTCTCAAGGCCAGTGAGTCCTAGACCCAGCCTGACAGTCAACACGGTCATCCCTGCTGGCGGGAGGTGACAGGTAGGGCTGGTACTTCTGAGGTAACTGTAGACAACCTGTGCGCTTCTCAGGGAGGTGACAGAAGCACATGGACCTCGGCCCTGGCTCGCGGCCCTGGCCTGACCCTTCACAGTTGAGAGCTGTCTCTGGTGAGTTCTCTCAGAGGTAAAGTGGAGCATTTCAGTGAGACTCGCGACAGGGCGTGTGGACGTGACAGTGTGAAGTTGCTAAGCTGGGCTCTTAGAAGGTGCTGGAAGCCTGGCTTTTCCTCACTGAGGGTCTTGGTCCTCACTGAGTCCAGTATTCCTCAAGCACTGATCTGGACCCTTGTAAGGTACCGGTGCACAGAACCAAGGCCTGCGTGGACGACTGCTAAGGGGAAGACAGCCAGCATCAAGCGTGACGAACCAATAACACGGGAGGGAGGGAGGCATCAGGGCCAAAGTGGTGGAGAGCATTCGGGGCCCAGGTGGGGTGAGTTTAGAGTTCTACAGTGGGCAGACCTCCCTGTGAAGGCCAGGATCACAGGAGGGGAGGGAGGTAACCGAGTGCTTGTCTGGGAGAAGGGTGTCTTGTCCATCAGCAGGACACCCAGCATGAGACCAGATCCCCAGCTCCGTGGCAGGAGGGTCCCAGGAAGTGAAGGGCAAGGAAGCTCGGGATGAGGAGTGAGCCCGAACGGAGTGGGGAACGTGGAGGAGGGAGGTCAGGGGGTTATGAAAGGGGCAGGATGTAGTTCACGATGTGGGTGACATACGTGCCAAGGGGTACAGGGCCCAGCGTGGCTTAGAAAGAGGACCTGTGGATTCTGAGTTTGGAAGACACCCCAGGGCCATAAGGTCCTGCTATTGATTTCTTGGCAAGAGTTGGTACTTGTGGCCCGACGTGTTCATATTCAGGGTTTATTTTATTGGTTTTGTCTATGTGTGGTGGGTGTGCATGTGTGTTCATGTATGTGTGGCGGGTGTGCATGTGTGTATGTATGCTCATGTATGTGTGGTGGGTGCATGTGTGTATGTGTGTTCATGTATGTGTGTAGGGGTGCATGTGTTGTGATGTTAGTATCATTCTCAATCACTCTCTTCTTTGAGACAGGGTCGCTTGCTGAACCTGTGACTCACCGACACAGCTAGATTAGCAAGCCGGTGGATCCCAGGAGTCCTCCTGTCTCTGCCGTTCCAGCGTGGGTTGCAGGTGTGCACCCCCGTGCTCACCATTTACGTGGGTGCTGGGATCCACGCTCAGGTCCTCATGCTTGTGCAGCAAGCACTCTGCTCACCGAGCATCACTTCAGCCCCCTTGGGTGTGTTTTGAAGGCAGAGTTGGCTGGGTGCCCTGATGGATGGAGAAATTGACCTTGGGAACTACATGTGTGTGTGTGTGTGTGTGTGTGTGTGTGTGTGTGTGGCAGGGGTGGAAGGGTAGGAGAGATCTCCAGCACTATGGACAGAAGAAGTAGCACCATCTTGGCCAGTGTTTAGAGGTAGCGACTGGTGAGGACACAGGCAGCACCTTCCCAAGACCCTCTGTCCACTTGGCCCTTTGCCACTTCACTGTTACTGGTGACTGTTTTGATGCTGGCTGTCTGAGGACCAGACCAGAGGTCTGGCGTGTTGTGGTCCATGATGGCCAGGTGAATGAACATTGAAAAGTGGAGCAAACATGGCACACCCCTCTGGAGTGAACTGGTGTGGCCCTGTGAGAAGGTTGTGGAGCGGTTGGGTCTAGGTGAGGGTGTGGTCTGAGCAGCACCTTCCCCGAGGGTCCCTGATGAGATGCCAGCAGCATCTGCACAAAGCAAGGAGGGTGGCTCCTTCAGCAGGCTTGCTAGATCGCAGCACCCCAGTAAAGTCTGAACCTCAGAGAAACAATCTCTTAGCACGGATTTGTCTCAGATATTGTTCAGGGCATATTTATATAGGTGAACACTCTTTGTTGTTTACCTGGTATTCAGATTGAACTGGCCACCCTGTACTTTAATCTGCAGAATCTGTCCACCCTCCCTACTTGCTAGTTGCACCTGACACTCTAATAACCTGCCACTGGTTGCTAGGTAACAAGACTTGACTTTGAAAGAGTCATTTGATTTTGTTGGTTCCACTGGGCACCTCGGTCTGCCCGTTGTCTGAGCTGCCTGTTAGATGGAGCCTGGCAGTGAGATCGTGGAAGCCTGCTACCCATTCTGCCCGCCTCTTGCTCTTTTCTCTCGCATGGATGAGCTGTGCTGGCTTATGTCTGGCTTTGTCATCCTGTTGGCTGTGCCAGCATAAGCCCTGAGAGAGGTGGTGCTGAGGATAGGGACAGTGCACTGAGGTGCAGATGTCCTCAGCTCTGGATACCCGTCCTGGAAGCTGGGCTGGGGGATAGAGAAAGAGCTGGAGCATTTGGTCTGTTGTACGTCACCTCCCATCTGCTCATTCTATGCTGTGGGTTCAACTGTATCCTCCAAATTCATATATTGAAGTCCTAACCCCTACTGCCTCAGAATATGTATTTATTTGGAGACAGCATCTTAAAAGAAATCATTCAGTTAAAATGGGTTCATGGACTGGAGAGATGGCTTAGCAGTTAAGGCGCGTGCTGTGAAGCCTAAGAACTCATGTTCCAATGTCCAGGTCCCACGTAGCCAGACACACAGTGACACAGGTACACAATGTCACACATGCACCACAAGGGGGTGCACACGCCTGGAGTTTATTCACAGCTGCTGAAGGCCCTGGCGTGCCCATTCTTTCTCTCTGCCTCTTTCTCTCTCAAAACAAAACAAGATCCCCTCCCCGCAAAAAAGGGAGCTAAGTGTGGTGGGCTGGAGAGATGGCTTAGCCATTAAGCCACTTGCCTGCGAAGCTTAAGGACCCATGTTCAACTCTCCAGATCCTGTGTACGCCAGACGCACAAAGGTGAGGCAAGCGTAAGGTTGCACATGCCCATTAGATGCACAGTGTCTGGAGTTTGATTGCAGTGGCTGAGGCCCTGGTGTGCCAGTTTGCTGTGTCTGTCTGTCTCTCTCTAAAATAAAATTTAAAAGAAAGGGTTCAATAGGATGGATACTAATCTAGGGTCCTTGTAAATGGTGCCCTTGTGAAACTTGGGGATTAGGACTTGGGCACAAAGGAAAGACCATGTGGGGTCTCAGGAGAAGGCAGCATTATAAAGCCAAGGAGAGAGGCCTGCCCTGGCCTTGACCTTGGACTTCGAGCCTCCAGAACTGGGAGAGGTTCTGATGTGTCAGTCACCTAGTCTGGGGGGTGTTTTATGGTAACATAACCAACTGTGAAAGGTGAGACAGGGTTTCCAGGGATCAGATGAACTCTACGGGTTCAGATGAGGTGGTCTCCAGTGGGTAGGCCCCAACCATAGCCTGCTAGGTCTGCCCCCTGGGCCTGTGGCAGTGCCCCGGCTCAAAGGTGCCAATCCAGACTTTCAAGCAATCCGATAGAGCTTCGCAGCTCCCCAGGGACACAGCTCCTGAGCAGGGGAGCCCACATGCCCATGTGGGGGAAGTCGCCCACGAGTGACTACAGTCACATGCTCACAGCCTTGGGGCTAGACCTTACTACAGCATTCCTCAGTTCAGCTCCGCAGAGAGCCTGTGGTGTGAGGAAAATGTCACCAAGCTCAGAAGCCTCAAGGCTTGCTTTCCCTCTACTCCTCTACTGTCTGTGTGTCTTTTGTGCCTAGCATACCTGTGGGAGAGTGCTTAATTTTAAGTCACAGCACAGTGGGTCTGTGTGTCACCCCTGCATTTTTTGAGGTTTGGGAAAAATATTATCCCAGAGATGTTTTTATAGCAGTGACATCTTTGGGTAATTAAAATATTACTTTTGGGCTGGAGGGATGGCTTAGTGATTAAGGCATTTGCCTGCAAAGCCAAAGGATCCTGTTTCGATTCTCCATGACCCACATAAGCCAGATGCACAAGGGGGCACTTACATCTGGAGTTTGTCTGCAGTGGCTAAAGATCCTGGTGCACCCATTCTCTCCCCCCTTCTCTGTCAAATAAATAAATAAAAATAAAATATTAAAAAACACTTTAAAAATATTACTTTTATGTCATTGTTCTTAGGGATGAACTTGATAAGTATGATTAAATCCCTTGTGCTTCTTGAATCCATATGCCTTTTACAGATTTGCTTTTCTTCATTAAAATGTCACTTCGAATGGCAGACACGGGGTTAATTGGAGCGGATGGCCACAGAGCTTGATCCTGGATTCCGGGTTTCTCTGGGCTTCTGCTTTTGACAAGTTGAGAGAGAGGGGTTTACCATGTAGCCAGAGGCTGTTGTGGGACTTTGCTTTCGGTCTCCTTGTGAGAGACGACCAGGAGATTTGGCCATTGAGGTTGGCAAAGCCAGCTGGTAGCTCCGCTTGACAGACAAGGCAGCCTGCCAGGTGGGCTTCCCTCCCAGCTCCTGAGTTGGGATCCTGGCAGAGGCTACCTGCAGCGGCCAGTTGAGGGTGTGCAAATGTGTGTGCTCATGCAGACGTGTGTGTTCTCATGCAAGTGTGTGTGTTCATGTAAGCATGCTTGTGCTTTTTCCTGTGCGCGTGGGCAAATATGCGTGCTCGTGTACACGTGTGGTTTGGTATACTGATCTATGTGCACAGTGGATGTGTGTTTGTGCAGATATGTGCTCATGCAAGTATACACTTCTGCAGGAATGTGTGTACTTGTGTAGGTGTGTGCTTTTGGACATGTTTTTAAAAAAATTTTATTTATTTATTTGAGAGAGAGAAAGAAGCGGGGGGAGGGCTGGCAGATAGAGAATGGGTACACCAGGGTCCCCAGCCACTGCAAACGAACTCCAGATACATGCACCATGTTGTGCATCTGGCTTAAGTGGGTCCTGGGAAATTGAACCTGGGTCCTTTGTATTTGCAGGCAAATGCCTTAACCACTAAGACATCTCTCTAGCCCTGCACATGTTTTGGTTTACCGATGAGCGTGTTCATATAGATGTGTGTTTGTGTACTTTTGTAGATGTATGTGTGCCCATGCATGTGCACGGGCAGGCGTGCAGGTATATGCTTGTGCAGGTGTGTGCGTGCATGTGCACACACAAGTGCTCTTCTTGATCACATGTGCATGGTGGACTGGTGTGGACCCTGGTGGAGTTCGTAACTGCTGGGACTAGACCAGACAGCTGGGGTTTTGGCACACACCAGACTGGAATTCTGCTCTCATTTGTGCCAGAGTGCCACCCACCTAAACCTAGAGAGTCCCAAGTATGGCTTGGTGTGAAGTGTTGCGGGTCCCATAGGCTTGCAGCCTGATGTTAAGACATGAGGGGCTTGTGACCCTCTTGGCTCCAACTGCACACGTCCTGGATGGGTGTCTCCCCAGGTACTGTTTGCGAGGACACGGAGGTTCTGCAAGGGCAGTGGCCTGCTTGGGTTCTCAGGTTGGCCAGGACCAGTGGCAGAGTGGAACAGAATTGTCTTCTGTGGATGTTTATGGGCATTGCACGAGGGTGGGGGTGACTAGGCAGAGCTAGCTCCTCCTGAATGGAAGTTGGAAGAAGACCTTGCCTGGCTGTGGAAATGATCCTGACCAAGGGCTGGGTCTCCCAGGAGGTGAAAAGATTATAAGCTTGTTTTGTTGAGCCCTGGATGAGGGATGAGACGGGCCATTCCTTAAGAAGCTCGAGGTGGAGTGTGGTTGTCTGCGAGGTGCCCAGCCCAACAAGAGAGGAGGAACAGGGAGTAGGGAGGGTGGCAGAGAGCCCAGAAAGTCATGGATCCTTGGGCTCATTTCCTTTTCTCTGTGTTGGTCTTGAAGCCACTGTGGCAGATGCTAGGGTTGGGTTGCCATTTTGAGAGAGAGAATTGTCTTCTATTGTCTGATAATCCCAAGTCCTTAAATGTCTATAGTGGAGGCTCTTAGATGTGGACCTCCCAGTGTGTGCTTTCCCCTTCTCCCATACCTGCGGGTTCCTTGTTCCCGGGTGCCCAGCACAGTCCACCCTGTCCTCTTTCCCCAGTGCTTGATCTCCTGCTACTCCAGGTGCTTAGCTGGGACGTGCTTGCTCTGCTGCCGTCAGCCTGGCCATCCTTCATGCATGCTGGTGCCAGTATCGGTAGCTCTTGTTTTGCTTCCCAGGACCTTAAACATCTTAGGATATGTCTAAGCTGCCGGGCTGCTTTGTGGCTGGGCTTTGGATGGGGAAGGAGCCGCCCGGAACTCAAGTGACATTTGAGGGTTTTGTGAAGCAGGCTTGGATGGCAGCCTGTTATCAAAGCCTTCTGTCTTCTCTGCTGGCTGCAGGCCTTGGTCTTTGGGGGCTTGCTTCTACTCATGGGGTGCGGGGAGGGATCAGACCCGAGCCGGGCCAGGCTATAGGCCTCTGGGAGGGCTTCTCCCTCAGCCACGCCCCAGGCCCCTTTATGACTCCAGCACCCTACCTCCTCCCAGAGCAGCCCCGTGTGAGATGGATTCAGGCCAGCTGGGGATGCGTGCCCAGCAGTTCATGGAGGTAAATGTAAAAGAAAACAAAATGCAATCAAAGGAAGTCGGATTTTCAGTTGCAGATCTGTTTGGGGAAGCTTTGCAGTCCTAGGCGGCCTCAGGCCAGCCTTTCCCTGTGAAAGTTCATTTAATCTCTCTCGCTCCTTTCTGACCTCCGCTGTCATTGAAATGAGCGCATGCCCAGCAGGGCTCACTTCTGGCTCCCTGCGTGGGAGCAGGGCAGCTGGGTCCCCTCTCGGGGCTCTTCCGTTGGCTGCTGAAAACCGAGAGCACGAGGTGTGCGGCTCATTTAGCCTAATGGTGTCATGAGGATCAGCGCCAGCTTTGGCAAGCCTCGTCTATATATTGGTTATTGGAAATAGTGTGGGTGAGGCTTACTTAGCTCTCTGGAAACAGCTCGTTCTCTTAATTGCTCCTAAAATAGCACAAGAGCGGTGCTTACGGATGACCAGATACAGCTCTGTGTGTCCCTGGGATCACATTTGGTACTGGAAAACTTTTACCCTAAGGCTTGGAAAAGCTATTGGGTAAAGCCATTGGGTGTCTTGGGGGAGGGTCTGGTGTTTGCTTTTCACCGAGCCAGCCTCAGTCAGTGTGCGTTGTTTTGTGGGGTTACAACACGAGACATAATCCCCACAGAATCATTGCTTCTCTGTGGGCTAGGAGGAGCAAACCCAGGTTTTCCCAGAGGAGAAAATGAGGCAGAATTGGAAAACCGCTGGAGTGTCACAGCATATGCCGCGTCTGACTGCTTCCGAGGGCTTTGATGACTCATCGGGAGCGTGAGTCAGGACCCTCTCCTGGACCTGGCCTCTGAGCTGCGGTGGTGTCCAGATGCCAGCTTTCGGCTGCCCCTGCCCATCTCCATGTTGCTCAGCCACGCTGTCCTTGGCAGTGCCACATGCTATCCTGGTGACCTCAGCCAAGTTGGCTGGCCAGTAGTACGAAATGAGATGGCCCTGTGGGGGTGGCAGGTGAGCACCTCCAGCCCCACAATTCTGAGCTGTGGGGGTGAGCCAGGCTCTCTGAAGCCAGCAGGGCAGAACGGGTTGAGTCTTAAAATGCAAAAACGCCACCCTGAGAGTTCAGTGGCGAAAAGCAGTCAGTACACAAACATGATGACCAGGGTGTGGATACCCAGTGCCCACTCGAAGCCAGATGCAGTGGTGCACACACCAACAGCCTATGGCTATGAGACGCCAAGACAGGAGAGGCCTGGAGCTCATGGGCCAGGTGGTCTGGTGTTCACAGCGATGAGCAGGAGAAACACCATCTCAAACAAGGCGGATGGCGAGGACTGACACTGTGAGGGTGTCCGCTGGCCTCCACACATATACATACATACACTCCAGAAACCAAACAAACACGAAAGGAAACCACCACCTTGGGTCTCGACACTGCCCCTGCACTCCGGTGAGGGGCCTGGCTGAGTTCATGCCTTCCAAAGCCTGCTGACTGCTGGGTGCACAGTGCTGTTACCAAACCAGCATAGGTTGATTTTGTCTTCTGTGGCCAGAGAGGACAAGCTCTGGTATGAGTTAGGAGAAGCTGGTCCTGGGTGACGACAGGAGGGTGTGAAGAAGCAAGGCCAGTTCTGATGGGTGGCTGTTCGTTCACACACAGGTGTGTGGTGGGTGGTGCAGCATGCGCACCCTTTACCTGTGGACGGAAGACGGGGCGTGGGCCGGCGCTCATCCAACCATGGTGGACGGGGAGGGAAGACGGGGCGTGGGCCGGCGCTCATCCAACCTTGGTGGACGGGGAGGGAAGACGGGCGTGGGCCGGCACTCATCCAACCATGGTGGACGCGGAAGGAAGACAGGGCGTGGGCCTCATTGACAGCGCTCATCCAGCCATGGTGGACGGGGAAGGAAGACGGGGCGTGGGCCAGCGCTCATCCAGCCATGGTGGACGGGGAGGGAAGACAGGGTGAGACCTCATTGACAGCGCTCATCCAGCCATGGTGGACGGGGAAGGAAGATGGGCGTGGCCCTCATTGACAACGCTCATCCAGCCATGGTGGACGGGGAAGGAAGATGGGCGTGGCCCTCATTGACAACGCTCATCCGGTCATGGAGGACAGGGAGGAAGATGGGGCGTGGCCCTCATTGACAGCGCTCATCCAGCCGTGGTGGATGCAGTAAGACTGTTTGCTGTTAGGGTTGTGGCGTGCCCATCTCTCTGTTAAGTACTGCATATCCCATAGCGTCCTCATCTGGTGATTGTTACGTTCTGGAGCATGGCTTGGGTTTAGCTGGGCTAGCCCAGCGTGGCCATCAGCTGCTAACCCCAGGCTATGTTTCCTCTTCTCACTGTCTGCCTCCTGGCTATGTGATTTTAGGAAGCCACTTTTTCTCTGGGTCTCTGTTTCTCGCTTTAGAAGAGGGACAAATGGGAGTGGCACCTTCCTTCTGTGGGCACTCCTGCTTAGGGATAGGGTAATGCTCTAAAGCATCCCAGATCAGAGGTGGATTCTACAGTGTGGGAGCTGTGTGGCTCTTGGCTTGGTTTGGGTTAGTCACTGTGACAAAATGCCTGAGACGAACAACTTACAAGGAAGGAGGTCCTGGCCCTCAGACACAGAAGTTTCGGTCTGTGGTTGGCCGGCCTCATTGCTATGGCCTGTGGTGAGGGTGTACCGCCGAGCAAAGCTGCTAACATGGCAGCGGTGAGAAAAAAGCAGGAATCCCACATACCCTTCCCAGGAACACTCCCCAGTGGCCTACATAACTTCCTTGCACTAGGCCCCAACTAGTAGAGACTCCACCATCCCCTGGTAGAACTGCTCTGGGGACCAAGCATTCTACACACAGACCTTTGTGGGACACTCCAGATACAAACTGTATAGCATGTCTTAAGGCTGAATTTTGTATATTATAACTGAATGTGTGTGTGTGTGTGTAAAGTGACCTTTCAATCCAAGTTTTTAATAAACCCTTTTGCAGAACCTGAACATATCCAGGGGCCCTTCTAAAACTCCAGCTTCTGGGCACAATGCCGTGAGCCTGAGAGGCAAGTAGCATATCTCTCCAGATAGCCTGAAGGCAGTGGTTCTGTTTAGCTTAGGGCTGAGCTCTGGGGAGGCTGGAAGCACTTCATCTGTCACAGAGAGTGCACCTGTGAATATACGTTTGCTTGTTTACTTTTTTTGGAGGTAGGGTTTCACACCCAGGCTGACCTGGAATTCAGAGTGCCCTTGAATCCATGGTGATCTTCCTACCTTTGCCTCCTGAGTGCTGGCATTAAAGGTGTGTGTCACCATGTCCAGCCTTGTTTATTAATTTAAAAAAATATTTGTGTTTATTTATTTATTTGCCATCAGAAAGAGAGAAAGAAGGGGAGAGTTTGGGCACATTAGCCACTTTAGATCCAGATACTTGCACCACTTTGTGCATATGGCTTTACACGGGCACTGGGGAATTGAACCCAGGCTCCCAGGCTTTGCAAGCATGCGTCTTTAAACTGATGGGCCATCTCCCTAGCCCAGTTCATTTATTTTTGAGACAAGATCTCATGTAGCCCAGGTTGGCCTCAAACTTGCTATTTTGCCAAGAATGACCTTAAACTTCTGCTCCTCTTGCCTTCATCTCTCCAGTGCCAGGATTACAGACATTTGCCATTGTGCCCAGTTTATGTGGGGCTGGGCATCTATTTCAGGGCTTCATGCACACTGGGAAGCTGAGCTATAGCCCCAAACCTCACCGTGTTATAAACTTTAAGTACATTTTCCAGAGGACTTTAGATGGCATTGCTGCTGTTTTGATGAAGCCACATGTGAGGGAATGGCTCATCTGGGGACCTGGTGCCCTACTTTGTCTCTCTTCGTGTCTTCCCAGCCTTCCCAGGGCAGCAGGTTGAGGTGGACAGAAAGCTGGTTGACAAGTTTCTGCAACTGAGATCCTCTGGTTCCTGCCATTTTCAGTGCCCAGCCCCAGAGTTCCCTCCTTCCTATACTTGTGGCCTGATTCAAGCAAAGCCCAAGGCGGTAGAGCCCCTCTTCCCTTCTCTGAGAAGTGACAGATGGCAGGCCTCACATCCTGTCCTGTCTGTCCCCAGGCTGTGCAGGTGCTGAGCCTAGAGGAGGCTTGGGAGCATCTCCAAGTGAGAGGGCAGTGCTGGCTTTGCTCCAGCCCTGCCATGGCTGCCTGGCCTGCTGGAAGCCGGCAGCCTTCAGCCACACTGGATCCCACTGGCTCAACCTATTAGGGCACGTCTCTTGAGTGACCCAGCCCAGCTCTGTGGTGCCAGATGCCCTCCTGACCATCGTTGTTGGAAACCCCTCAGTGGCTGTCCGTCGTGGTTAGGCATGGATGCCAGGGTTCAGCTCTGGGCAGTAGTACTGGCCTGCAGGGTGCCTGGGCTCAGCAGAAAGAACTCTTCACATACTTGAATCCTGTGCAGTGGGCAACAGGGAGCCACGGCCTCTGGGTCTCATCTGTGTCCTTTCTGGCCTGTAGGATAAAATCAGACCATATCATTCCTCTTTGCTGGCCCCATCCCACCTCCTGGCTTCCAGTTGTACAACTTGCTAGCAAACCCTGAAATTACTCTGTGCCATGCGAACTGCCTGGCTTTCACCTCACTCTGTTCAGGACACAATCTTGGATCTGAGCAACTCAACTCTGAAGCTGGCTGGGACTTTCAGAACAAAGCTGAGGTTGTTGGGCAGGTCTGCTTGCAAGCAATCCTGGAAGGGCTGTCCACACTGTAACCATCCCACTGCCTCCCCGAGGGGCTGTGGACCTACCCAACCCCGACTAATGCCCTGCTGTCCTTAGCTTCCCCACAGGAAATCCAGCTAAGGGCTAACCCTGGAGGGAGAAGATGTCTGTCTTCCTGCCAACTCAAACCACCTGCCTCATGTTAGGGCCTCTGGTCAGCTCACAGTGGTTACGGCGCTTGCCTGTGAAGCCTAAGGACCCATGTTTGACCCCCTAGATCCCACGTAAGCCAGACATACAAGGTGGCGCATGCATAAGGTGGCTCATGTGCACAAGGTGGCACATATGTCTGGAGTTGGATTGCAGTGGCTGGAGGCACTGGTGCACCAATTCTCTCTCACTGAAAAGAAATCACTGTTTATCCCAAAGCCACCGAATGAGCCCATTTTGTCCTTTAATTTTCCATCTGAGCGACACAGATGTCTTTGTGAGCATTGAATTGGGGTCAAGAGAGAAAGGTGCTGTCAGCAAGCCTCTTCTACTGCTGGCTCAGAAGCAGGGCGTCTGGAAATGAGGGTGTAAGTGAGGCTCTGTGGCAGGAGTGGGCAGCTGCTTTCAGCCCTCTCCTGCCTGGGTCTCTGTTCACCATTTAGAAGTTTAAAATTTCATATAAATGGCCTTGTACGTTACGACTCTGGATCTGCCAGGATGCAGGTTTATTAAAAAATAATCAGTGATTCCAGCTCCTTGAAGGCGCCAGCCTCTGACCGTACCTCCAGCTAGGTGAGGTCCTGAGGCGCCAAGTGGTGGGACTGTATCTAAAATTGTTGGGCCAGCACCTCAAACTCGTCTCATTTTTAAAAATTTATTTATGAGGGCTGGAGAGATGGCTTTGTGGTTAAGGTGTTTGCCTGCAAAGCCAAAGGATCCCGGTTTGACTCTCTAGGACCCACATAAGCGAGATGCACTAGGGAGCGCACGCATCTAGGGTTTGTTTGCAGTGGCTGGAGGCCCTGGCACGTCCATTCTCTCCCTCTTTCTCAAATAAATAAATAAAACACATTTTAAAAAATTTATTGGGCTGGAGAGATGGGTTAGCGGTTAAGCGCTTGCCTGTGAAGCCTAAGGACCCCGGTTTGAGGCTCCATTCTCCAGGACCCATGTTAGCCAGATGCACAAGGGGGTGCACGCGTCTGGAGTTCGTCTGCAGTGTCTGGAGGCCCTGGCCGCCCATTCTCTCTCTTTCTCTATCTGCCTCTTTCTCTCTCTCTATGTCACTCTCAAATAAATTTTAAAAAACTTATTTATGAGAGAGAGATAGAGAGGCAGATATATATAGAGAGAATGGGCATGCTAGGACCTTTAGCCACCGTAAATGAACTCCAGACTCATGCACCACCTTGTGCATCCTGGTGTATGTGGGTTCTGAGGAATCAAACCTGGGTCCTTAGGCTTTGCAGGCAAATGCCTTAACCACTAAGCCATCTCTCCAGCCCAGTTTTTTTTATTTGTTTGTTTTTGGTTTTTCAAGGTAGGGTCTCACTCTGGCCCAGGCTGACCTGGAATTCACTATGTAGTCTCAGGGTGGCCTCGAACTCATGGCGATTCTCCTACCTCTGCCTCCCGAGTGCTGGGCTTAAAGGCGTGTGCCACCACGCCCGGCCCAGCCCATTTTGTTGTTGTTGTTGTACTGGGGATTGAACCTAGGGCCTTAACGCATGCTAAGCAAGCACTCTACCACTGAGCTACATCCCCAGTCCTCCTTTACTTTTTTAAAAATTTATTTTTATTTTTATTTATTTATTTGAGAGTGACAGACAGAAAGAGTAAGAGGCAGAGAGAGAGAGAGAATGGGCACACCAGGGCCTCCAGCCACTGCAAATGAACTCCAGACGCATGCGCCCCTTGTGCATCTGGCTAACGTGGGTCCTGGGGAATTGAGCCTTGAACCGGAGTCCTTAGGCTTCACAGGCAAGTGCTTAACTGCTAAGCCATCTCTCCAGCCCTCCTTTACTTTTTTTTTTTTGAGATAAGGCCTCACTGTTGCCTGAGCTAGTCTTGAACTCACTCTGTGGCTCATTCAGAGGCCTTGAACTTACCACCCTCCTGGTCGGCCTCCCAAGTAGCTGGCTCTACAAGGGCCTGCACCACCAGGCCCCACCTCACCTTGAGGTTTTTTTTTTCTTTCGAGTAAACCAAAGGAGATTTATTGAACCAAAGAGACATCTCTCAGCAGGCAGGAGGGGACCTGAAAATAGGTTGCACTTCACCTTGATTTTATTTTATTTTATTTTATTTTATTTTTGTTAGTTTCAGAAGAAGAGCTCAGGAATGAGGTAAACATGGTCTCTCAGCTCAGTATTCCTTAAAATCTCTTCCTGTCTTGGGGACATAGTCTGATCTTGGGCAGAATGCCACATTTGAAATTAGGACTATATTTGGAATAGTTCAAAAATATGTGTGTGTAGTGGGCGAGGGATACACGCATGCATTGGTGCCCACAAGGTCATAAGGCAAACTTAGATGTCCATCTTGGCCTTCCACCTTGTCTGAGGCAGGGTCTTTCATTGTTTATGACATGTGTGCCATGCTTGGTGGACCACAAGCCTCTAGGAGACTCTCCTGCCTCTACCCCCCATCTTTGCCGTAGGCATGCTGGCGTTACAGGTGCCTGGTGGCCTCTGGCTTCACGTGGGCTATGGGGCCAAACTCAGGGCCTCCTTCTTCTGTGGCAGATACTTTAACCGCTGAGCCACCTCCCCAGTCCTCAGAAAGATAATATCTAAATACACTGACTCATTATCAGCTAAATAAGAAAAATGATGGGGCTAGAAAGAGGGCTTAGTGGTTACTGCACTTGTCTGCATGGCCTAAGGACCCAGGTTCGATTCCCCAGTACCCGTGTAAGCCAGATGCACAAGGTGGCACATGCGTATGGAGTTCGTTTACAATAGCTGGAGGCCCTGGCGTGCCCATTCTCTCTCTCCCTATCTGCCTCTTCCTCTCTCTACCTACCTCTCTCAGATAAATAAAATTAAGTTGTTTTTTTTTTTTTTTAAGATGGTCTTAAAGGAAAAGCTGTCGATGCCAAAATGCAGTTCTCACCTCAAGAGGAATAGGAGTTTATTCTTGATGAGATGAGTGCCCATGGCCCAAGAACACAGATGCCAGTTGCCCTGAATAACGTGCTCACCATGGAAGTGATGACACAAGACTTCACTAGTCACGGGACAAAGAAAGTCAGAAATCAAGGCATTTACTAAATATATTGGGGGAACTACAAGGAAGGCAGGTGACAGAAAAGCTGGGCAGTCCCTGCCGCAGACTTCAGATGCTCTCTGATGACACTTTGAGCTTTTGGACTGGTGTTAACCTGTGATCTGTTAAAGGTTTTGGTCGTCACAAGGGTATTACGTCAGACACCAGAGTGGGCAGTGAATGGCTTTGAAAGGAATTAAAAAGAGCCCAAGATAGTTTGCCTCAGGCCTGTAATATTTTAACTCTACATAATTAATAGGCTCAGTTATTTAGCCTTGTAGCATCCTTTGTTTTTATTTATTTATTTATTTATTTAGAGAGAGAGAGAATGGGCTTGCCAGGGCTTCTAGCCACTGCAAACAAATTCCAGACGTGTGTGCCCCCATGTGCATCTGGCTTACGTGGGTCATGGGGAATTGAACAGAGGTCCTTTGGCTTTGCAGGCAAGTACCTTAACTGCTAAGCCTTCTCTCCAGCCTCCTTGTAGCATCTTTAACACGAGTGTAACTTTTCTTCTTTTTTTTTTTTTTCTGATGAACTTCGGCTTACAGAGCCAGTGAAGGGCCTGAATGAGTGACATAAGACAGTAGCTGATCAGCAAGTGAGTTTTGTGTGACTGTGTGGGTAATCCTGCAGTTAATGTTCATGCTGTGGTTACCCTTGTGTGGTGAATGTGAAATACTCCCTGCTGCCCCTCACATGCTCATGTGTTTGTACACTGGGTCCCCAACTGGTAGCCCTGTTTGTGAAGGTTGGGGAACCTTTAGGAGATGGAGGCTTGCTGGAGGAGGGGGCTCACTAGGGTGAGCCTTGAGCTTTTATAATCCAGAGGAAGGGGGTCACTTGGGTAGGAATTAAGCTTTTATAGTCCAGAGGAAGGGGGTCACTGGAGTAGGCCTTGAGCTTTTGTAATCCAGAGGAAGGGGGTCACTGGAGTAGGAATTGAGTTTTTGTAATCCAGAGGAAGGGGGTCACTGGGGTAGGAATTGAGTTTTTGTAATCCAGAGGAAGTGGGTCACTGGGGTGGGCCTTGAGCTTTTGTAATCCAGAGGAAAGGGGTCACTGGGGTGGGTCTTGAGCTTTTGTAATCCAGAGGAAAGGGGTCACTGGGGTGGGCCTTGAGCTTTTGTAGTCCAGCCTCACTTGTTATTCTTTCTCTCTGCTTCCTGTGCTATAACGTAATGCCTGCTATCTGCTCCTGCCGTACATTCCCACCATGACGAAACTTCCCCTTGAACTGTTATCCAAGTTAAACCCTTTTCCTTCCATGAGCCACTTCTGGTCAGTGATTTTGTCCCAGCAATGAGAAAGGAGCTGACAAACCTTGGGTTGCGGTCATAGGTTCATGCATTTGAACACTTGGTTCCCAGCCAGTGGCACTGTTTAGGAGGTGGAGTCTTGCTGAAGGAAGTGAGTCACTGAGGGCGGGCCTTGAGGTTGTGCAGTTTAGCCTCACTTCCTGTTCATCTTCTGCTTCCAATCTGCCAGTGTCACCAGCTGGCTTCCCACTCCCACCACCATTCCTTCCCACCACAAAGCTCCTGGAAACTGGAAATGAACTCTTTCCTGCCTTAAGTTGCTTCTGGCCAGGTGTTTGTTCACAACAATAGGGAAGTGACTAATACACCTTGACTCTGTCAAGCTTAGATTTACCAAGCAGACGGTTTAGCCTGCCCTGGGGCAGGTGGTAAGAGTCTTTTTGGCCTTTCTCATCTCTGCACCATGTTTGTGGAATCTTGATCATGATTCCTGTCCCCAAGAGCCTTTGAATCAGGAAGGTGAAAACATTCTAAAGATTAGTTTTGTTTGTTTGTTTATTTTTCCCTATCACATCAAAGCCACAGGGCTACAGGGCTGGCCCTTTAAAATACAGCTTAAAAGTCTCCCTTCAAAACAGCAGTGACTCGCCAGTTCCCTGCTGTCAGAAGGAAGCCTGGTAATTACCAAGCGTCTGTCCCTGGATTCAAAGTCGAGGCCCTACAGCCAGATGGCACCATGATTCAGCAAACAAGAAGACAGAGGGCTGTGGGGGCTCACAGAGTCCTGAAACTGAAATTCTAGCCCCAGGCTGGGCGTGGGCATGTGGAGGGAAAGGAAGGGACTCCTTGTGTGCCCACGTTGAAGCTTTAGCTGTCACTTTTGCTGAGAGCAGAGCTGAGTGTCCGACATGTCTAGAAAATCAGCCCCGTGGCTAGGGCCTTGCTGCAGCTCAGCTGGGAGAAGGGGAGATGAGACAGCAGCTCAGGACCAGTGGAGGGTTTCTGGTGATGGTGGTTTTGATCAATGAGCAAGCCCCAAAAAGAGATGGGGAAGGAAGGGCTGTTTTATGAGGCACTGGTTCTGGTAGGACTTTGGAGCACGTATTCTGTAGTCACAGTTTTACTGATGAGAAAAGTGACGCAAGGGGCAGCTCATCATGGGAGACACGTGAGCCTGCGGTCCTCGCTGTGCCCCTCTGCCTGTGGGGCCGTGGGAAAGTTACTGCTGATCTTCCCATTCGTTTGTAAGATGTGGTCCTAAGACCACCTCCCACTTCTTCTTCTTTTTTTTTTTTTTTGGTTTTACGAGGTAGGGTCTCACTTTAGTTCAGGCTGACCTGGAATTCACTATGTAGTCTCAGGGTGGCCTTGAACTCACGGTGATCCTCCTACCTCTGCCTCCCGAGTGCTGGGATTAAAGGCGTGCGCCACCACACCCGGCTTCCACCTCCCACTTCTAAGGCTGAAGAAGGACATGCAGGGAAGGCCCACAGGGAGTCTGGTGTGTGAGGTGTGTTCAACATCGATGGAATGTTGTTATGATGCCAACCCCACGTGACGGAGCCAGCTTCGACTGGGGTGGGTCTCTGTCCCTCACAGGGTCTCTGCGTCACCTGTAAGTCCTTAGGAGCTGTAGTAGGTCCTAATCATGTCCTACCCCTTGTTGTCAGAACGCAGGATCCCAGGCTTTGTGTCTGCTCTCTGCTACTCTACACCATGCTTTTCCCAGCATGTTATTAAACAACCATGAGTTTTATTATTTTTATTTTATTATTATTATTTAGTTTTGTTTTGTTTTTCAAGGTAGGGTCTCACTCTAGCCCATGCTGACCTGGAATTCACTATGCAGTCTCAGGGTGGCCTTGAACTCATGGCGATCCTCCTACCTGTGCCTTCCGAGTGCTGGGATTGAAGGCGTGTGCCACCACGCCTGGCTTAGTAATTTTTTTTTTTTTCATGTGTATGTGTGTTCACATGTGTGCGTATCTGGGGTCTGTGGAAATGTGGATGTGTGGGCATTCGGAGGGCACAGGTTGGTTATCTTCCTGTATTGCTTTCCACTTTATTTATTTATTTAGTTAGTTATTTAGTTTTTCGAGGTAGGGTCTCACTCTAGCCCAGGCTGACCTGGAATTCACTATGTAGTCTCAGGCTGGCCTTGAACTCACAGTGATCCTCCTACATCTTCCCCACGAGTGCTGGGATTAAAGGTGTGCGCCACCACGCCTGGCTAACACCTTATTTTTTAAGACAGGTCGGTCTCTTGCTTGGACCTAGAGCTCACAATTTGGCCAGTCCAGCTAGCCAGTTTTCTCTGAGGATCCTTTGTGTCTGACACGATCCCTGCCCCACAGTGCTGGGATTACAGCTGGGCTGCCACGCCTGACCAGCGTTTAGGTGGGTTCTGGAGATCCAGATTCAAGTCTTTTAAAACATTTTTTTATTGACAGCTTCCATAATTATAGATAATAGCCCATGGTAATTCCCTCCCTCCCCCTTCACTTTGCCTTTGAAACTCCATTCTCCATCATATCCCTGCCCCCTCTCAATCAGTCTTTCTTTTATTTTGATGTCATCATCTTTTCCTCCTCTTATGATGGTCTTGTGTAGGTAGTGTCAGGCACTGTGAGGTCATGGATATCCAGGCCATTTTGTGCCTGGGGGAGCACGTTATAAGGAGTCCTACCCTTCCTTTGGCTCTTACATTCTTTCCGCCACCTCTTCTGCAATGGACCCTGAGCCTTGGAAGATGTGATGGAGATATTGCAATGCTGAGCACTCCTCTGTCACTTCTTCTCAGCCCTGTGATGCCTTCTGAGTCATCCCAAGGTCACTGGCATCTGAAAAGAGAAGCTTCTCTAACCAAAAGTGAGAGTAGCATTAATATATGGGTATGAACATCAAGAGAAGTGTTCACCGGGCAGTTTGGTGGGCATAGTGTATACATTTAGCCAGACACCGGCAGACGTCACACCCCTAGGCCTCATGACTTCTCCCAGGTCTTGACATTTGCCAGGCAAGCACTTTACCAATGGGACTATTTCCCCAGCTCTGATACTCAATAAATTTAATTGTCCACACAGCCAGCTTCACTTTATGCCAGAGATTCCTGGCTGTGTTCCTACATTGGGGCAGACGGTGGGCTGCTGTCTCTCTGAGGTTCACCCCACTCCGTTTATCTGACACATCATCTGGATGGCTCAGCCTGGCCTGGCCTTCTCAGCTTCCCGTCTCCTGGCCTCTGTCCCTTACCCGGCTCACCTGGCCAGCCCACGCAGCTTTCTCTCTACCAGGCCTGAGCCCAGAGAGCCTGCCCCAGAATAGGTTTTGTTTGGAGAGCTGGAAATGGAGTCGGGAAAAAGTCAGCTGATGGCCAGACTGGACACCCACAAGCATCGGCTCTGTCAAAGGCCCACCAGTCCCGGGTACTGTATCTGGTTGTTCTCAAGCTCTCAGGCATTGTAAGCCAGTGGGCAGCACAGAACCATTGGCACACAGCCCCTCCCCAACCCCCAACCAGAGGCAGTGTGAATGAGGCCAACACTCCTGTCACAATGAGCAACGTCATCTGATGTTTGAAGAGCCCTGGGTGCCTGGCATGTGTCTTCACACCAGGTGTGTCTTCACACCAGGCGTGTCACCTCTCACACCGGGCAACCAGCCATCCAAGTTTGCTGAGTTTGTCCTGGTTTCAGAGATGAAATCCTGTGAAGACCTGGATGGCTGGTCATCCTGTCACCCAGTAGTGATGAATCCACTCCATGTCATCAGGGCCATGCAGAACCCAGGGCTAGGAGCTCCTATCAACTGTCAGTGAGACCTTAGTGCCGTCCAGCCTTGGGGATGGTCAGCCCAGGACATCTTTTAAGTAACCACAAGAAATGGCCTTATTGAAACAGAGGGTGCCACGTGGTACTGGTTGGTTCCTGCTGGCTTGGCACCTGAAACCCAAAATGACAATGTGGTAACAAGGAGGAATGGGCAGGACCACAGCCCACCGTATCAGAACCGTGCTCGTGGTCCGAAGTTAAACTCTGTGTGAGAGACACGCAGAAGTGGCTGAGAGACGTGCAGAAGTGCCGAGTAACCTTTGCAGCACAGGGTGGAATTCCGTGCAGGGTGCTGAGCGGTGTGGCAGGGAGCTCTGGACAGGGCAAGTGTGGCCTCGGCCATCATCAGTATACTGGGCTCTCAAGGTGAAGGGCAGGGTGGCTCTGCTCAGTCCTGGTTACCTGCTCCAGTGTCTGAAGGGAAGGAACTCAGGTGTGGTAGGCCATGGGCTCAAAGGGCGGCCAGCACATGCAGTGGGCATGGAGAACCCTGGCAGATGGTGATCTCACCCTGTTCTGCCATAGACTGAATGGTAGGCATGTGACGGTGATTTGTGAGGACTGCCCAAGCAGTAGAAAGGTCCCGTTGAGCAAGTGTTGGACACGGAGGAGTAGCCCCATGCGTTGTGAGCCGTCCGCTACTGGCCAGGATGCCATGGCTGTGTGGGAGTTGCTGCCTCTGTAGTGGGTGGCCCAGGAAGCAGCGGTGATTGGAGTGGCTCTAGAATCTAGGCAGGGGTGGATGTGCCCCTTCCCAGGCACACTCGGGGGGGTGGGTGGGCAGTGGCTTCGGACCAGTGCCCAGTGACTAGCTAAGCGTGCCCGTGCCCTCACAGGCTGTGGCTGAGAGAGCAGCTGCCCTGGGCTGGGAGGCAGAAAAGTTGGGCCAGAGCTGGTAAATTCCGCAGCCTGGCCTTCACTTCCGTTACCTACCGTGTGGCCAGGATGACGGGCACTTCTGAACCTCGTCATGAGAATGGAAGGGGTCCGTGCGAGGATTTTTTTTTTTCTTTCAAGGTGGAGTCTCGCTCTAGCCCAGGCTGATCTGGATTTCAGTATGTAGTCTCAAGCTAGTGTCCAACTCACAGCGATCCTCCTACCTTGGCCTCCTGAGTGCTGTGACTAAAGGCGTGTGCCACCCCACCTGGCTAGTTTGTAAACTCTAAAGCACTGCTCACAAGAAAAGAGCCTTTGTCATTGTCACCCTTCCTGGAGAACATGGCCACAGGTACCCGCCTAGCCCAGCTCTGGCCTCTGTTCATGGCTCAAGGTGCGTTGTTTTGTGTGTGTGTGTG
The DNA here is from genome assembly GCA_036346955.1 of Dipus sagitta. Taxonomy (NCBI): domain Eukaryota; kingdom Metazoa; phylum Chordata; class Mammalia; order Rodentia; family Dipodidae; genus Dipus; species Dipus sagitta. The sequence continues at coordinate 172,653,301 of CM070773.1, forward strand.
TGTGTGTGTGTGTGTGAGATGGGTCTCTATGTAGCCCCAGTAGGCCGGGAAGTTACTATATGGAACAAGCCGGTCTTCAACTTGGAGTGATCCTCCTGCGTCTTGTCTCCCCAGTGCTGAGATTCCAGGCGTGAGCCACCCTGCCCAGCTTCGGTGTGCACTGTGTCTCCCTCTTCTTTCGGGGGTTTGGCCCTTTGTTCTCCTGGGTGACATCAGCTACCTTTCTTTGTGGATAGCCCAGCGCTCCTGAGTGTGATCGCCACGGCGGGGCCCAGACTCCGCGGCCTGTGAGCCTGGGTCTCTGCAGACGTGGCTGTGGCTCTGCCCAGCTGCCCTCTCTGCCTGGTGCCCCTCTGCTCACAGCATGTTCTCTGAGTCCTGATGCTACCCTGGCTTGGCAGGGAGCACATTGCAGCTCCCTCCTGTTCTGCGTTGGCACAGAGCGAGGGCAAGGTGAGAGTGGGTAGGATACTGGTGGACTTCTGCACAGGATGGAGGTATAAGGTGGCCTTTCCGTCCATGAATGACTGGCCCGTGGGCTGGGCTCCTGTAGGGGACAGTGTCCAGAGCAGGCCTAGCTTGGGTGTGCCCTGCCCAGAGCCCCACACAGGGAGGCCAGGTGCCCTGAGGCTGTCATTAACACTAATGTGGCATTTAGAAGCAGGATTCATTTCTCTGTGGAATTAAGTAAAGGGAAATGACATGAATGACTGCTTTTCTCTTCTGTGTGGGGTTCTGCCCTCCATCAACCTGGGAAGTACCCAGACAGATCCCGGCCTGGCTGCCTGTTACCTGCTTTGGACAGTCTCCCCAAGTCCCCTCCAGTGTGGGGGACTAGGTTCTGGGGCTACAGTAGAGACAGTGCGTGACCCCACTTTGTGGAACTGCCCTGTGCCGTGGATACGTGTGCACTGAGTAGATTTACAATCAGCTGGATTGAGGTGTTCATTAAGAACTGCGGGAGCAGTTGGGGAGGGAGGTCTGGGGAGATGGCTAAGTGGATAAGGTGCTTGCCTTGCAAGTATGACAGGATCTGAGTTCAGCCCCCAGAATCCATGTTCTAGAAAAGCCAGGCAGGTGTTGTGTCTGCCTGCAGTCCCACTCCTGGGGGGGGGGGTGTTAAAGACAGGGGGATCCCTGAAGGTCACCGGCCATCCACTATAGCCTACCTGGTGCGCTACGTGCTCGTGAGTGCCCTGTCTCAAAACAAGGGGGACCAGACAGAAAGAAGAAGGGGTTTGGTTGATGGGGAAAAGGATAGGGGAATAAGAAGGTAACAGGAGGGGATTGTAATACATTATGTATATATGAAAATTGTCAACAAAAAGTTTGAAAAGAAGAGGAACAACACCTGAGCATGTCCTTTGGCCGCCATAGAAACGCTCGTGTGCACACGTGAGCTGTAGGAGCAGACTTCGTGCTGCAGATCTAGACACTCTAGGTCCTCAGGTCCAGTTCACTTCATCTGTGATAATAGTACGATCTCATGAGAAGATGAGGACGCAGTGACCCCACAGGATGGCGCCTGGCACTGTGGAAGACAGGCTGTCTGGTCTCTGGTATCGTATGTCACCTTGGCATGGATAGACTTCCACAAGGGCATGGAGGAAGTTTGAGAACCCCAGGGTGCAGGCAGGCTGATTGCACTGGGTGTGGCGCAGGAATGGAGTCGCGGCAGAAGGGAGGTTAGCGTGCAGGACCAGGTGGCCTTCAGTGTGACTGGGACATACGGGCAGTGGAGTAGGTTGTAAAGGAGGCAGGACAGTCCTTCAGAGCCTCAGAAACGGGATTCGCCTTGAAGGAAGTGGATGGAAGGTGCCTGTGGAGCACTTCTGCGGAGCTGTGGGTGAGCAGTGGGGGCCGGTGGGCTGGGCTTTGAGGCAGCAGCCTGGATGTAGGTGGGCGACACTAGGGGCAGAGGCAAGGAAGTGGGGAAAGGAAGACCCTCACAGACGATGGGAGGAGCGGCTGGCTGGCGGTGGGGAGGTGGCACGCTGGAAATAAGGTCCTCCTGCTCTGTTGGGCACGCCAGTGCTCAGGGCAGCGCTAGGCTGGAGTGAGTGTCAGGAGAGACACGAGTACAGGCGCTGGTTGGCGGGGAGGTTTTGGTCCTTGGGGTGGCTCTGTGGACCAGAGAAGAGAAGAGCTCCCGGGTGTAGCTGCCTCTACGTTGTACATGAGTCACTATGGGACCTTGAACAGCTGCTGTTCCCTTTGGGTTGACTCACATAAAGGGGGAGGAGGAGCATGCCTGGTATGGTGGCACACGCCGGTCATCCCAGTGCGTGAGAGTGATGCCGCAGGATTGGGAGGTGGGGGCTAGCCTGGACTACATAGGGAGACCCCCCCCATCTCCGAGGAAGAGGATACTGTTCTTGCTACAGGGTTGTTGACAAAAATGGAGGGGGGGAGTTGAAGAGTGGGGAGGGAGAGAGAGAGAGAGAGAGAACACCTCATTGCTTCCAGACATCACAAGTACTACCCAGTTCCATGACCACGTCTAGTGCTGATGGGCTGCAGGAAGCCCCAAGCTGGGCTGTGAGGCTGTGCAAACATCTCTCGGGCTCTTGTCCTTGTAAGGTGCTGTGCTGTCAGACGAGGCGCAAGGGGGATGGCTCACATAGATTGGGGGGACAGTGTCATACGGATGACCACAAGCAGCAGATCCCCAGCTTCTTGGCTTCAGGGCACCCCCCTCTCTCTCTGTTTCCAGGTCTGCTCAGGTGGTGTGGGTGGATGATGGGACTAGCCTGTGACCTTAGGAACTAGGGAACATAGGTGCCGGGAGGAGAGGGCAATGCGGGGGGGGGGGGTGGTTCATCTGCACTCACAGTCATCTGGGCAGCAGGGATGGTTTGGAGGACCTGCAGAGGCAGGCTGTGGCTCCCTAGTGCTGGTAGGTGGGACATGGACAGCTCAGTGCCATCCTCTTGTAGTCACAGTCAGAGGCTGGAGGCCCACAAAGAGCATCCCTAAAACACCATTTGCCACTGTAGATTTCGGAGGTGAAAATGCTTGATGTGCTGTTAACCCCTGATGTTCTGTCCCGCTGAGCTCTGCACCTGGACTTGCAGTGAAGGGCCGACGACATTCACTGCAGCAGTGCTGGTTATTTCCTGATGTTCTGTCCCGCTGAGCTCTGCACCCAGACTTGCAGTGAAGGGCCGACGACATTCACTGCAGCAGTGCTGGTTATTTCCTGATGTTCTATCCCGCTGAGCTCTGCACCCGGACTTGGAGTGAAGGGCCGACGACATTCACTGCAGCAGTGCTGGTTATTTCCTGATGTTCTGTCCCGCTGAGCTCTGCACCTGGACTTGGAGTGAAGGGCCGACGACATTCACTGCAGCAGTGCTGTTTATTTCAAGACATTCTGAAAACAGCAGGAAAGGTTTGGCTTACATGCTTAGAATGAATCTTGGGCACTGAGAGTCAAGGGCAAGAGGAGTCAGGCAAAGTAGGTTTCCTGTTTACTTCCTGTCGTAGTCAGGTTCGCATTGCTGGCAGGAAACACCCAACCAAGAGCCGCTTGTGGGTTAAAAGGTTTATTTTGGCTTACAGACTCAAGGGGAAGCTCCATGATGGCAGGGAAAACGATGGCATGAGCAGAGGGTGGACATCACCTCCTTGTCAACATCAGGTGGACAATAGCAACAGGAGAGTGTGCCAGACACTGGCAAGGGGACACTGGCTACAACACCCATAAGCCCGCCCCCGACAGTACACTGCCTCCAGGAGGCATTAATTCCCAAGTCTCAATTAGCTGGGAACTTAGCACTTAGAACACCTAAGTTTATGGAGGACATCTGAATCAAACCATGACATTCTGCTCCTGGCCCTCATAAACTAATAACCATACATGATGTAAATGCAATGCATTCACTCAACTTTAAAAGTCCCAATAGTTTTTTATCAATCCCAATGATGTTCAAACATTCCCATAGTCTGAAGTCTTTTAACTGAGCCATAATACTAAAAATAAACCCAAAACCCCATAATGACACAGAATACACATAGACACTGCAAAATATGGCATTGGGCCAGGTGTGGTCATGCATGCCTTTAATCCCAGCACTTGGGAGGCAGAGATAGGATTGTCATGAGTTTGGGGCCACCCTGAGACTACATAGTGAATTCCAGGTCAGCCTAGGCTACAGTGAAACCCTACCTCCTCAAAAAAAAAAAAAAAAAAAAAAAAAAAACGGCATTGGGCATAACAAAGAAATATTCAACCAATACAAGATTTAAACAGGGCAAACATCAAACTTTGTAGCTCCAAGTCCAACAACTCTAGTCAGTGACAAATCTCCAAATACGATAATTCTAACCAGCATTAAGTCTCTGGTATTCCAATTTCACCCCTCCAGCTAGGCTACTCACAGTCCTGGAAAACTTCATCGGGGCCGGCAGCTCCCCTTGGCAGCCATCTCGTGGTCCCAGCATCTCCACTGGGAATCCACTGCAACCCATAGTCAGTCCTCACAGCTCCATCACATCTCCATGCAGGCATCCAGCAAACCTGCTTCACACTGCCCACGACCATTTCCAAAACACAAGACCATGTTGCAAACTCAGTGACTCTCTTTCTTGCATTTCTTATACTCCACAATACCAGGTAGGCTGCCAATTTGTTAATCCAGGGGGGAATAATGCAGATATTGGAGAAAAGGACACTCCTTGAGCACTCAGGCCCCTTCTAAAGAGTCTACATTCTTCGTGTTGCCCCAGTGCAGATCAGCTGGCCCAATCTCAAAGGTTGTAATCTCTCAATTGCAGCTGAATGGGCAGCAGTTCACCCAAAGATTTTTTTTTTCTGTGCCATATCCCTCTGCTCACACCAATTCATTTCTATGCAAAGCAACCCTGCACAAATTCTCAGGACATGGTCATAACAGCAAGCTTCTCACACAAATGCTAACCCAGCCCAAGCAAATCTCTTTCTCACCCCCATAAGCCAAACCTCACAGTCCATAGTTCTTACTGCATTCAGGTCTTTCAGCTCTGACCAGAATAGTCCATCAAGCTGTACTTACAGCACTACAGGGCGTCTCTTAGGCCATGGTTTCAAATCCTTCCACATTCCTCTTGAAAATTAGCTCCAAAAGGCCAAAGCCACACATTCAGGTGTCTAGCAGCAAATGACACCACTCTCAGTACCAAGATTACTGTTGCAGTCAGGTTTGCATTGCTGGCAGAAATCACCTGACCAAGAGCAGCTTGTGGGGAAGAAAGGTTTAATTTGGTTTACAGACTTGAGGGGAAGCTCCATGATGGCAGGGGAAAATAGTGGCATGAGCAGAGGGTGGACATCATCCCCTGGCTAACATCAGGTGGACAACAGGAACAGAAGAGTGTGGCAAACACTGGCAAGGGGAAACTGGCTGTAAAACCCATAAGCTCGCCCCCAAACCCCAACAATACACTGCCTCCAGGAGGCATTAATTCCCAAATCTCCATTAGCTGGGAACCCAACATTGAGAACACCTAAGTTTATGGGGGACACCTGAATCAGACCTCCATACTTCATCTGGCAATATCTCACTGGGACCTCCAAATGTTGCAGGATTTTGAGAGCAACGGGCCTCTTGGTCCAGCTGGATATTTGAGAGCCTAAAGCTCTTGAGTTCCTATCACACACCAAAGAGGAATTAAGGAAATAGGTGAGGAAAGTAAAAGTTGACTTTACTGGGCTGGAGAGATGGCTTAGTGGTTAAGGTGCTTGTCTACAAAGCCAAAGGACCCAGGTTCAATTCCCCAGGACCCGGACCCACATAAGGCAGATGCACAAGGTGGTGCATGCATCTGGAGTTTGTTTGCAGGGGCTGGAGACCCTGGTTTACTCATTCTCTCTCTCTCCTTCCCTCCCTCTTTCTCTCTCTCAAATAAATAAAAATTTGCCAGGCATGGTGGTGCATGCCTTTAATCCTAGCACTTGGGAGGCAGAGGTAGGAGGATCGCTGTGAGTTTGAGGCCATCCTGAGAATACTTAGTGAATTCCAGACCAGCCTGGGCCAGAGTGAGACCCTATCTCGAAAAACCAAAAATAAGTAAATAAATAAATAAATAAAAGTTAAAAATACTTTTTTAAAAAGTAGACTTTATTAATGAAAATATAGTAAGAGACTCCCAAGAGTGAGATGTTTTCCATAAGGAAGAGAAGGAGGTTGTCCGATCAGGGCCTAGAGCTGAGAATAAAAAGATAGAGAGGCCCCAAAGTGTCAGTGCTTAGGGTCCCCACCTGCATCCAAAGAAGGGAAAGGGAGAGGGAAAAAAAATAGGGAAAAGCTATGCTTGTTGAGTTAGAACTCAGAAAAATAGGCGAGCTCTACAGAGTCTGAGAAACTGCCCTGAGGAAGGGGCTTCTCAGGGATATGGCACCTCATCTCATTAAGGGATAGTTCTTCCCACCTCTTTAGTACACCTGTAGGTGAGGGGTTGTCACCTAACTCCATCAAATCTTCTCCTTAAGGGGAAGTGGCTTGGCTGAGCAGATGGCTCAGTGGTTAGAAGCACTTGGTTACAAAACCTGCCAGCCCAGGTTCAGTTCCCAAACACCCATGTAAAGCCAGATGCGCAAAGTGATGCATGTGTCTGGAGTTTGTTTGCAGTTGCAAGAGGCTCTGGTGTGTTCTTGCTCTCTTTCTCACATAAATAAAATATTTTTAAAAAGAGAAAGTAGCTTTTCCCTTCCTAATGTGACCAGAGAGACATGAGGTGGGGTTCTTCCTTCGATGGCCTGCAAGCAGTGTCTGCATACTGACAACACCAGCACTTGGGAGCCTGAGGCAGGAGGATTGCCACTAGTTTGAGGCCAGCAGCCTGGAGTATAAAGTGAGACCCCCCCCCATCTCAAAAAAACAAAGAACAAACAACAACAAAAGAAAAATAGAAGGCATGTGGTAGGGGAAAGCTCAGATGAGCTGGAGTCTTGGAAAACTCCAGTCCAGCCTGACTTTCTGGGTGTTTCTGTCTTTGGCTGTTGTCCCCTCACCTGCTCGTCCGTGTTCGGCCCTTCCCCTCGGGCCTCGCTTGCGCTTGCAGCACCCCCAGCATTTGCTAGCAGCTATCTCTTCCCAGAGCTTGAGGAACAGTGCCCTTGGTTATCAAGAGAACTGTTTATAACCCGTGGAAGGCGCACACAGCTATTTGACTGCCATAGTAACATTTTTAACATCCTTTTATTTTCTTCCAGCCTCATTAAAAATGCCTCCCCCGAGGTCTGTGTGTTTTCAGTCTGTACAAGACTAGTGCGGCTTCGCGTTTCTTGTCTGCTGTCTTCTCCCTTCTTGGAAACTTAGGTTGGAAAGGGGGACATCTCAGAGGAGGCACTGGAGGCCCTTGAATAGGAAAAGGCGGTGAGCACTCGGGACCGAGGGCCAGGGCAGGCCGCCACACCCGCTCTCCTGTGGGTCCTCTTGGCCACAGTGACAGATTGGCTGCAGTAGAATACCCACACTGGCGAGGGGATGGGCACCTTGAAATCCTGCTCTGATCTTCCAGATGAAATCAGCCCTCTCCCTGGAGGCACGGTGGACCCTCGGGACTGCCACGTGCTGGAGGGCTGGATTGTAGGTCAGATCGATTCCATAGCATTGCTGTGGCTCAAGGTTCTATTCCCAGCAACACACACACACCATACTCCATTATGACACTTTTCTACTTATAAAAGCTGTATGTGGGCTGGGAAGATGGCTGTTACTAAAACCACCTACTTGCAAAGCCTGCCAGCCCAGGTTCGATTCCCCAGTACCCACATAAAGCCAGATGCAAAAAGCGGTGTGTGGGGCTGGAGAGATGGCTTAGCGGTTCAGTGCTTGCCTGTGAAGCCTAAGGACCCCCGTTTGAGGCTCAGTTCCCCAGGACCCACGTAAGCCAGATACACAAGGGGGTACACGTGTCTGGAGTTCGTTTGCAGTGGCTGGAGGCCCTGGCGCGCCCATTCTGTCTCTCTCTCTCTCCCTCTCTCTCTCTCTGCTTCTTTCTGTCTGTTGCTCTCAAATAAATAAATAAAAATTTTAAAAAGTGGTGCATGCATCTGGAGTTCGTTTGTAGCGGCAAGAGGCCCTGGTACACCCATACGTTCCTGCAAATAAATAAAAATAGTTTTAAAAAAGCTTTACATTTAATTAGCTAGTGAACAATCTCTCAAAGTAGTCATGTTCACAAGGGTCTAACAACAAGATGGGGTCCCCTGGGGTCCTTCCCAGTGGAGGCAGGCAGGGCTTCCTCACCTTACTGCCCTTTGGTTGTGATTTCACAGGAACATTTAAAATTTTAAAAAGTATTTTATTTTTGCTCTGGAAATGTTGAAATTTGGATCTCCAAGCTGCATTCTGCTGTGTGATAGTGTAGGTAGTAAATTGGGAGTGTTGATACTGCTACAGGGCCACAGAACGAGGTACACATGGTGACCACTTGGATTTGATAGAAGTTGGTACCATCCATACCCACAGCCACATCCACCACATAATGGGACCCAGCAGTGAGCTTTCTTCGTGTCCCGGGGGTCTGGGTGGCCCATACCTGCGGGATAAAGGCAGATGTGGAAGAAGGGGTGTGGTGGAGAAATGGTGGCAGACACGGCTGCTGGGAGGGGCCAGAGGCTACCGATGCTGAAGTGCAGTTAGTTATCTTGGTGTTTGTCCAAAACCAGTCTTGGCGTAACCCACGTGTTTTCTTTGACCTCTACCTTGAAAGTTTAAGTTCAACTATTTTGTCAGCTGTTCCAGTTTCAGTGGAATCTTGTATTTCAGGTTCATTATAACAAGTTGTTCTCTCAAATTCAACCAGAACTTTCCCTGTATTTGTTACGTCCTTACTATGCCATGTATATATAGTCAAAAAAAATTATTTATTTAGTTGAGAGAGAGAAAGGGGCAGTGAGAGAGAGAGAGAGAGAATGGGTGCATCAGGGCCTCCAGCTACTGCAGACACATGTGCCACCTTACATGGTGGCTTACATGGGTCCTGGGGAATCGAGGTCCTTGGGCTTTGCAGGCAAACGCCTTAACCGCTAGCTAGGCCATCTCTCCAGCCCCACATTTAATTTTTTAAAAAATGACTTTGGGCTATTCTGTTCATATGTTACAGTCTTTAGAGGTGTTCTCAGGGAAATTAAAAAAAATATTTATGTGTGCGTGTGCGCATGCATGTGCGACCAGGCCACTTGCTGCTACCCATGAACACCAGATACTTGAACTGTGTTTTTCATGTCTGCCTTCTGTGAGGCTTGGGAATGGAACCCAGACTGGAGGCTTTGCAAACAAGCCCTGAGCCATTTTTGCAGCCCTCTCAGGGAAGTTTTTTAAAAAGTCTTCTATGTGCTGGATGTGGTGGCGCATGCCTTTAATCCCAGCGCTTGGGAGGCAGAGGTAGGAGGATCACCATGAGTTCGAGGCCACCCTGAGACTACTTAGTGAATTCCTGGTCAGCCTGGGCTAGAGCGAGACCCTACCTCAAAAAAAAAAAAAAAAAAAAGTCTTAGATGTTCCTCATGCCCGTTCTTTTGCATGTGTGGAGAGAGTGCCATGCCCGGACGTTCCTGGCTTTACTCCGTTTGTTCCGTGTTTGCACGGCTGCTCTGTTGGGGTGCGTGGGAGCATGTCTGGGTATGTCTCAAGCATCACTCCAGAGCTTCCTTTAAACCGTCGACACTATTGTGAACGTTCCCCTTAGAGACTCTGGACTCGGGCTCCCTTCACCTCTGTTTCTCTAGCTCTGAGGAATGCTGGGGCTGGTCTTTCATACACCCTGGGTATTTGGGGAAAAAACTATGTCCTCCTACTTGCCCTCTCCTACCAAACCTGACAGGAACATGTCCCTAGGCATCTTGGTCCCCATCACCTAGGGCAGGCATTGTGTGGCTAGTCATGGCCAACATCTGGGTTCTAGACGGGACTTTGGAATTCTCGGTATGGGTGCAGACAGCTCCTGGCTTGACCCAAGAACCATGGTATTTGCCATCCCTGGTTAGTGGTTGGTTACCTGTTCTGTGGTGTGCATAGTCCCGTCTCTGTTATCCCGGGAGAGAGAATGTGTGCGGGCAGGTGGGGGTGGGGGGTGGCAGGGTTGGTTTGGAGAACAGCGCAAGGGATATTTCCGTAAGCACCTGACCAAGGAGCACACCTGTCCCGTGCGCAGCCCTCCTCACCTCGTTACCACTCCGTCCCAGCCTGTCACGGGATCAGGCCTTTTCTAGTACCAGAGCCTTTATTTAAACGAAGACGCCTGGAAGATAATTTCTGCGCTACGTGTCATTGTCCGTCAGTGTCTTGGAAAAGCTGCACGTGGAGCCATGGGGCAGAATGGGGGGAGGGGGTGTGCCAGGAGGAAGGCGGTGCCAGGAAGGAGGACATGGGACTGGACCACCCCCCACGGGACCCTGGCTCTCCATTGCTGGTGCTTCCTTTGGCTGTGGTGAGGGTCTGTAGGCAGAGTTAGGGTGGCTCTTCCTACCTCTGTTGACCTACTCTGGAGACTCCCTCCCAGTTGTGCCCCGGGATTTGTGTCCTGGGTGACTCTAGAGCCTGTCATGTTGACAATATTAATCATCACAGGTTGGGTTGCCTGTAATAGGAAAGGAATGTAGAGAAATCAGACTACAGTGAAACCTCTCTAACTGCACAGGGCACAGTTTAGCCAGGGAGCTGCCACTTATTGGAGGGTCAATGGTGACTGCAAGGCCCCTGCTTTCCCTTCACTCACCTGCAGCTTGCTGCTTCCTGGGCTCACGGGACTAGAAATGCAGCTGCCTTGTAAATCGTGGCTTGTTTCCTACAATATGCCTAAGGGGTTCTCCTACTGTCGCACTGTGACAGCACAGGGCTGCGTGGCGAGGCGAGCATCCTATTGGTGGGAGCCTTTGTCTCCCACCCTCCTCTTCCTCATACCCTCCTGGCTTCCTCCCCTGGACTTGGGTAGTCTGTCACAGGTGTTGTTTTTTGTTTTTTGAGGTAGGGTCTCACTCTAGCCCACGCTGACATGGAATAATCCACTGTGTAGTCTCAGGGTGGCCTTGAATTCATGGCTCCCCTCCTACCTCTGCCCCCCAAGTGCTGGCATTAAAGGTGTGTGCCACCACGCCCGGCTCTGGCACAGCCTTTGTCAGCACTGGAGCACTGAATGGAGGTGGTGTGCCATGAGGGCAGGGCACAGCCTGGGTCAAACTAAGGCCCTGTCACTTAGAGGAGCAGTGTGTTCAAGTCCTGTGCTTGGTCTTCAACTGTAAAATGCCCCCCCCCCCCCAGTGACAAGCGCCCTCAGTGCCTAGACATGCTCCTGGCACATTGTTGACTCTGAATTAGGGTCGGGGTCTCCTGCACAGACTAGACACCCCAATTTAGGAGTCTCTGGAGTTGAAAATGGCACGTGGCAGCTTCCTTTCTGAAGAAGGGCCATGCAAGTTTAACACGTTCATTGGAAGCAGAATGCCTGCTCTGGGCTTCGCTCTGACGTTCTTTGAAATAGTGGCGTGCTGATGGTAGGGGCTTGTACGGGTCACCTTCGGGCCTTCAGTTCCCCAAAGAATAGACTTTCTTAGTTATTTAGGATCCATGTCCCAGCTGGCTGGCCCTCCACTGCCCTGAGCCAGGACGGGCTCTGTCCCTGAGTGAAAGTGTTGCCGTGAGCCTGCCATCTTCTCCAGGGACACTTTGTCCCGTCTCCGCCTTTGTCTTTGTAAACGCTCCATCCCGCAGCTCATAATTTGAGGCTGAGCCGAGAATATTGTTGCCTGCCACGAGATGGGGCAATTAGAGAAGCTTTTGTGTTGCAAAGCTTCAATTGCAGTTTAAAAATATGCAGGCCAGGCGGGCTGGGGGTGTAGCTGCGTTGGTAGAGCACTTGCCTAGAATACACAAAACCAGGACTCGATCTTCTGAGCTGCATAAACCCGTGCCTGTAGTCCTATGACCGAGGAGCTGGAAGCAGGAAGATCAGAAGGTCAAGATCATCCTTGGCTATGTAGCGAGTTTGAGGCAAGCGTGGGGCATATGAAAACCTGTCTTCAAACAAACAAAAACCTAAAACACCAAAAAAAAAAAAAAAAAAAGCCACCCAGTCCACTGTATGAGCGTGTTGCAGGCAGAAGCCTCTTGTTAGCTAGCCAGGCTGACACTGACCATAGCGAGTCTCCCCTTGAAGCACGTGGAGAGCTGTAGACAGACAGGGTAGGAGTGCCCCCCCCCCCGACTCAGAAGGGAACAGGAGGCTCTGGTGGCACATGGGGACACATCACTCAGCCTTCCACCTGCGGTCTAGAGGCAGCAAACTGGAATCCCACAATCCCCAAGTCCTAGAGGAAAGGGTGCTACTGCCCGGGGTGACCATCAGCAGCAAGAGGCCCTGGCTTGCCCGTACTTCCTCCCTCTCTCTCTCTCTCTCAAATAAATATTTAATAAAGAAAATAAAATACTGGGGCTGGAGAGATGACTTAGCGGTTAAGGCACTTGCCTGCGGAGCCTAAGGACTCCTGTAGAATCCTCCAGATCCCACATGTAGCCCAATGCAGCAGTGACGCAACCATGCAACGCCAAACATGACCACAAGGGGGTGCGTGGGTCTGGCTTTTGTTCACAGCGGCCCAAAGGCCCTGGCGTGCCCATTCTCTCTCCTTCCTCCCTCTTTCTGCCTCTCTCTCTCTCTCAAAAAATAAGATAAAATACTATTTCATCCTCATCCTCATCACAGGACTGCTAACAGTTTCTACCCAAAAAACTGCTTATTCAAAATGCCATTCTGCCTGATAGCACATTGACGTAGCAGACTTATCCACCAGCTGGGGCCTCTGGGTGTTACTGTTCTACTTAGGTAGTCATATAGAGGTCATATAGAGGTCATGTCTGGCACCTTAAATGTGGGAGGCAGCATTCTGTGGTCTGAGGTCCTGGGCCACTTGAGAAGGAGAAAGTGGGTTGAGCAGCACTGGTCGGCTCTGCTTCCCGACTGCAGATGCGACAGGACAGCTGCCTCACGCTCCTGCCTCGTGCCTTCCCCGCCGTGGTGGGCTGACTCCCCTAAACTGTGAGCCAGAACTCCCGCTTTCCCTAAGTAGCTTTCTCGGGGTGCTTTGTCACGGCAATGAGAAAAGTAACTAATATACGTGTGGTCTGAGTTTTTGCCTGGACTCCCTGTCCACACACAGGTCCTCCGCTGCAGCTAGACATGAGGCTTCCTTGCCCTTCATTTGCTCCCTGAGCACTGTCACTCTCTTTACCCCGTGGCACGTGGCTAAGCCGAGGAGAGAGGCTTGACTGAAGGAGGGAAGGTGTTCGTTGCAGGTGTATTTGGCGGGTGGGGAAGCGCTCTTGCTGCACTCCGTGGGCCCAGGTTTACGCTCCTGCCCTGGATAAGCAGATGGAGGACTCCGTGGCCGTAAGTCACCTATAGTGGACGGCCTGGGGCCCGCTTCTGAGCCACGTCTTCCTGTTGTGTGAGCTGCGCTGGAGGTTGTAGGTAGGAGCCGCATCACCCCACCCCTCCTCGCCCCGTGAACGACCTTGTGGCACCGTGTTTCAAAATGGCAGGCGTCGCAGCAACCCGGGGAGGCCAAGGCAGAGCCCTTGACTTCGTGAAGCTTTTTCTTTCTCCAGCCTGGGGTTGGCCGTGGGCATCCACCAGAGCAACCTGGGAGGGAAGGCTAAGGGTAACTTTAGAAAGAGGAGATTCCGTTCCCCAGAGTCAGGGTGACTCAGCAATTGTAATGCTGGCTTCCCCCCTTGCTCCACTGCTAAATAATTCATGGCTCCACCCGCAGGAGGCTGCCGGGCCTCCCTGGCATACGCTTGTGTCCATCAGGGTGGGTTAACCTGGCACCACGCCAGCAGACTCAGCCTCATCCTCCCGCTGTCACCACGCCAGCCGGGCCTCCTCCGTGGCCAGTTGATTATTATTTTCTCCAAAGTGTGATTTGGGACAGTGAGTAAGGTGGCTCTCCTGCCTCCCAGGTAAACTGAAGACTGAAGAGTTTGCCTTGGAAAACGTCACCCTCAGTGAGTTCCTGTAGGTGACGCCCAGAACATCACTAAATCTTAAGTTTGTCCCCAAGTGTTGGTGCTGTGTGGGGCATCGTGTGTGACTTTATTTTTCTTTGCTGACGACCTTTGTGGGCCAATTCTACAAAAAGAAAACTAGAGCTGGGAGAGACAGTGAGCAAGAAGTGTAGTGAGTCACCTTCCCAAATCTGCCCACAGATTCTAAACCCGGCTGTGTTGGTAACATTACCTGTCTTCCTTGTTTTTATTTTGCTGTAGAAAACATGTTTTTCAGAGACTGTCAACTGGTGGTAAAGCAAGGCTGCATTAAGCAATGTTTGAAACTCCAAAGAATACACGTAGCTTGTATTTAAAATCATCATACAGGGGCTGGAGAGGTGGCTCAGCAGTTAAGGCTCTTGACTGCAAAGCCTAATAACCCGGGTTTGATTCCCCCATACCCACATAAAACCAGATATACAAAGAGGTGCACACATCTGGAGTTCGTTTGCAGTGTCTAGAAGCCCTGGTGTGCTCATTCTTATTCTCTCTCTCTTTCTGCTTGTAAATAAATAAATAGAATATTTTTTAAAATCAGCATGCAGGGGCTGGAGAGACAGCTTAGCAATTAAGTGCTTGCTTGTGAAGCCTAAGGACCCTGGTTAGAGGCTCAATTCCCCAGGTCCCACGTAAGTCAGATGCACAAGGTAGCACATGCATCTGGAGTTCATTTGCAGCCACTGGAGGCCCTGGTACACCCATTCTCTCTCTCTCTCTTCCTCTTTCTTTGTCTGTCTGTCTCTCTCAAATAAATAAATAAAAATAAGCAAAAAATTAAAAGAAATCAACATGCAGAGCTGGAGAGATTGCTTAGTGGTTAAGGTGCTTGCCTGCAAAGCCAAAGGACCCAGGTTCACTTCCCCAGTACCCACAAAGCCAGATGCGTAAGAGGGGGCATGCATCTGGAGTTTGTTTGCAGTGGCTGGAGGCCCTGGAGCACCCATTCTCACACACACAATCTCTAATAAATGAATAAATCAAAATAAAAAAATTTAAAAAATATTTTTCATAAAAAGATTTAATAAAAAAGCGGCAGGTAGATATAAGAGAAAGCTTGTCTCCTATAAATCAGAACACTGTTTCCAGCCTTAAGTAGAATCTTGTTTCCTCTTAAGTAAAATCACAAGCCACGGTTCCTAAAATTCATAGACATGCACAGAGATGGTCCCTGGCTTGAGATTGCGTTGCTCGTCTTTAGTGCAAAAGCAGTAGTGCGTTGTGGGAGAAACCATACTTTGAATTTTGAATCTGGCTCTGCTTCCTGTTGCGTGATATTCTCCTGAAGCTTGGGGTGGTGACATCCCAGCCGTGGCTCCCTCCCAGCCTGCTGTCACTGGGGGAGCAGCTGACACCGTGTGTGTGCTGTGGCTTTCAGACAGTCTGGTTAAGTGCATGCCCTTTGCATTGCGTTCTCTACCTAAAATGGTCTTGGTCCATGTAAGGAATGCTATCGTAAATTGAGGAGCCTTGGTGGGTGTGTGCATACGGGTGGGCGTGCACATATGTACAAAGGATCTGCATTAGTCAAAATTTGTGAGGCTTCCCATTAGTGAAACTTGCCCTTTGGATTAATCATAAGTTTAAAATTAACATGAAGGAATGCTTAGTGAAAAATTGTAAAAATTGCTCTTTCCTGGGTGAAAATTGTCAGGTCCCATGTGTTGGAAGCATCTTATTTACAGCATCACCTTAATAAAATGCAAGCTGGAGAGCCACAGATAAGTTGTGTGTCTGTGTCCCAACCCCCGAATCCCCGTCTCGTCCATCAGTCTTTACTGGATAGGCTGGGTTTGGTGGGCTGCAGTTCTGCCACAGCCCTGAGAAGGGCATTGTTTTCTAGCATTTGTTTTCTGTGAGGTAGCAGCCTGGTGTGGTGAGGCAGGAGGGCCAGGGGACAGGAGGACAAGGGAGAGGACTATGGAACAAGAGGGCCGGGCTATGAGAAGGTCAGGTGGGCGGGAGGGTGGGGTCGTGGCAGGCTGGGGACAATGGGAGGGCTCTGGGGGATGGGAGGACGGGACAAGAGGGTTCTGAGTGACAGGAGACCCAAGGGACAGGCGGGAGTGTTGGAAGCAGGAGGGAAAAGGGTTAGAGGCCGGGATGCTGGGCCTGCCCGACATCAGGTCATGGTAGCTTCGAGAATAAGTGTGCTTGTCTTTGCGTCTCAGGCCCTACCCGGAAGATGCCCCCTAGCGCCAGCGCTGTGGACTTCTTCCAGCTCCTCGTCCCGGACAACGTGCTCAAGAGCATGGTGGTCCAGACCAACATGTACGCCCGGAAGTTCCAGGAGCGCTTCGGCAGCGATGGCTCCTGGGTGGAGGTGACCCTGGCCGAGATGAAGGCCTTCCTGGGCTACGTGATGTCCACCAGCGTCTCGCACTGCGAGTCCGTCCTCAGCATTTGGAGCAGTGGTTTCTACAGCAACCGCAGCCTGGCCCTCGTCATGAGCCAGGCCCGCTTCGAGAAGATCCTCAAGTACTTCCACGTGGTGGCCTTCCGCTCCAGCCAGACCACGCACGGCCTCTACAAGGTGCAGCCCTTCCTCGACTCCCTGCAGAGCAGCTTTGACGCTGCCTTCAGGCCGTCCCAGACCCAGGTGAGGCTGGCACGTGTGTGTGTGTGTGTGTGTGTGTGTGTGCGCCTGTGTGTGCATGCGTGTGTGTGCCTGTGTGCGCATGCGTGTGTGTGTGTGCCTGTGTACCCATGCGTGTATGTGTGTGTGCCTGTGTGCACATGCGTGCGTGCGTGCGTGTGTGTGTGTGTGTGTGTGTGTGTGTGTGTGAGCATGTGTTTTGTGGAAGGAGCTTAACCAGGCACCTGTGGGTGCTCTGGGCCTTTCCCTGGCTAGAGACAGGATTTGGGGTGTCCGTCCTGCCGCTTATCCTCAGAGGTCACTTCAAGGTTGCCTCTACTGCTCCTCAATCCTATTAATGATACGATCCAATTGTGAATTTGGGGGTTGGCAGGACTCAAGTTCTGACTTCCAGACAGTTGGAATTCAGCTCTCTGCTCAGAGGTGTAGCCTCTCTTCCCCTCCGCTCCCCCCTTCTCCCCTCTCCTCTCCTCTCCTCTCCTCTCCTCTCCTCTCCTCTCCTCTCCTCAGTCTCTCCTCTCCTCAGTCTCTCCTCTCCTCCCCTCTCTTCAGCCTTCCCTCCCCTCCTCTTCCCTCTCTTCCTTCCCCCTCTCCACTCCTCCCCTCTCTTCCTTTCCCCTCCCCTCCTCTTCCCTCTCTTCCTTTCCCCTCCCTCCCCTCTCTTCCTTTCCCCTCCCTCCCCTCTCTTCCTTTCCCCTCCCTCCCCTCTCTTCCTTTCCCCTCCCTCCCCTCTCTTCCTTTCCCCTCCCCTCCCCTCTCCTCTCCTCTCCTCCCCTCCCCTCTCCTGTCCTATTCACATTAGGCTTGGCACAGGCTAGTCTCGGGACTCCTGTGGTGCTCTCTGAGGGTGCCCACGCCGAATGGCAGAGGAGTGAATTGTAATCAGAGCAATTTGGGGATCACTGGGGGTTCTTAGGAGCTGATGTCTGCCTGACCACTTGGGGCAGAGCCCAGAGCCTCTGCTAGGGTCTGGTAGCCTAAGCCCCCCCTTCCCCCGCCATATGACCCGCTCTCTAACCTCTTCCTGACAGCCTCAACCCATTCCAGGGGCGATGGCTCTGCTTGCTCGCAGTCCCTGCTTTCTGGGGTCCACCTGTGCCAGGGCTGCCAGGGTCTCGGCCTCTTCCTCAGCATCGCGCTGCTGCCCTGGCACACTGACAAGGTAGCTGTTACCTAGAGATGTCTCTAACCCAGACCAGGACATCGCTGGCCTTGGGTTAGCCCAGCTCCTTGACCAGTCCTCAGTGGAAAGAGAAGTTTGACTCCCCAGACTCCACATTCTGTATTCTAGCCAGAAAGCCCTAGGGATGCCCTATCTCCTCCTCTTCTTCCTCAGTGCTAGGATTACAGGTATGTGCCACCACGCCAGGCTGTCACATGGCGCTGGGGTCTGAACTCAGGTCCTCCTGCTAGTGTGGCAAGCACCTCCGGGACTGAGTGAGCCTTGTGTCCCCAGCGCTTGCCTTCCGTTGTGCTGCCACACTTTGGCTTTGCTGCCATTTTTCACAGTACGCTGGTCACGATCCCCGCAAGGGGAAATGTAGTGTCAGGAAGGGGGTTGAAGTGAATGCAGCTTGGGGATTGCTGGGGGAAAGGAAAGGTGGGGAACCACCTTTGCCAGCAACAGTGAGGGCCCAAGACACCCCTAGGCTAGCACGGAGCACCTAGAGACTGTGAGAGGTGAGGCTTTAGAGGACCTTGGAGTAATGAGGTGGTCACAGATACCTCCCGCTTGGCCACACAGGCTGGAATCCAGGCCTCTGGCTTCAGTTTGTGAGGTGCTGTTTGTAAGAGGTTGTCTGTAGGCTTCAGTGCAGGTCACGAGGTGGCAGCAATGTGGGAGACAGACTGGGTACCCACTTTATAGCCAGGGCACAAGGTGAGGGAACCTTGGGTTCTGGCTGCCCGCATAGAGACCTGATTAACCAGCTCCCATCAGTGGGTGGGAGGAGGGTAAGTCCAAGAAACCCTCTCTGCTGCAGAGGGTGGCAGACTTAACGTGACTCGGACCTTGTGCTCACTCCTGAGGGCTTCCTGAGGTCCCCAGTGTCCTGTCCTGCTCAGAGCAGCAGCGGGACCATCGCTGCCCTGTGCTGCCTTTCCTGCAGGCCTGTGGGGTGCTCTTGCCTAGGCCACCAGCATTGGCTGCCTGGCACTTGGCTTCTATGGTTACGGTCTTTGAGAAGCATACCGCCTCTTCCAGAGGAGGAAGAGGACAGTTGTACAGACCTTGATAGAGAAAGCAGAAACCCTAATGTTCGAGTTTGCCAATTTTCTCCTCTGAAAACCTGTCGGATTTGGTCATATGTTGCAGCCACCACCTGCATGCCCACCACTCCCTCAGAGGAGGTCTCCCTTCTGCCCCTTGAGGCCAGTTAGGACAGTCTTCCTCCTCTTGTTCTTGTCAGATATGGGGGCACATTTGCTCCAGATTCCCAGGAGTGGCTCTGAGCCTGCTTCCATGTGGCACCACGCAGACTGTGCCCTGGGCACCCACGCTCGCATGCCAGGCACATAGATGTAAAGCGTGCCACCGTTAGAACTGTCATTCCAGCAAGTGCCCCCCTCTGAAAAGCTTTCAAAGTCCACAGAGGACCCAGGAGTCTATGGGAAACCAGTGTAGCTGCATGTGTGTGTGATGTTCACGCACAAGTACAAAATGGGAGATGTTACCTTGCAGCAAACTGGAACCAGATTAATCAGGGAAATATCCCTGGGGAGGGATTACGCAGATGAGTGAGTGATGTCTTGTGGAGTGTCTGTGCTGCCTGGCACACCCCACAGTGAGCTCCTCACGGAGGGGACAGCACTGTGTGATGGGGATGCTGGCCGTCTTCCCAGCATGCCTAGTTCCCAGAGCTTGGAGAGCATGCTGGTTGGTGCTGCACTTGGTACTGATGCAGTCATAATTCACTTAGTGATGAAGATGGGTGGGAAGAAAAGAGAAGAAAGGAAAGTGAGGCCCAGAGATGCTTGCTGGCCTTGCTGTGACGTGGTCGTAAATGCGGCCGAGCGTGTTCTCTGCGAGGCACGTACATTGTCCATTTTTCTAGATGGTCCCAAATGCAGCTTTGAATGTTTCATATGCTGCAAAGAGCCAGTAAGTGTGAGAACCTGGGCACGAGAACGTGAGTGGTAGTGCAGCCAGGCTAGCTTGCTTCACCTCCTCCTGAGCAGAGACGGGGCCCTGGCTTGGTGTGTGTCCCAACAATTAAGAAAAAACAAAAACAAAACACCGAGGGCCTGGGGAGCTGGCTCAGTGGGTAAAGCACTTGCTGTCCAAGCATGAGGACCTGGGTTTGGACCCACAGCCCCCATGGAAAAGCTAACCATGGCTGCACATGCCTGTAATCCCAGCGCTGGGGAGATTAGCTGCTGGAGAGCCAGTCCAGCCAAATATGTGACCTCCAGGTTCAGCAGGAGACCCTGTCTCAAGAAATAAGAAGAGTTCACATCAACCTCTGGGCTTCACATGCACACACGTGTGTGCACACACGCCCACACTCACACATGCACATGTACACCCTCACATGAGCATGCATAAATGGCACACACACCACATATACACATACATCAAAAAGCAACATGGGTGCTCGCTTCGGCAGCACTTGTGCTCCCTTTGGCAGCACATATACTAAAATTGGAATGATACAGAGAAGATTAGCATGGCCCCTGCGCAAGGATGACACGCAAATTCATGAAGCGTTCCATATTTTTCGAACAGTTTCTTGATGTCCCAAGCAAGGGGTAGCTGCAGGACTTCTCCAGGCTCCTCAGCCACTTCTCAAGCAACTTGCCCTTGGGAACTGGACTCATAGCCCTCCTTCTTGACCTCCTGTGGCCTCAGAATCAAGGCCACCATTCCCCAGATCTAGGGCTTGGCAAGCAGCTAGCTCCCCAATACTAACCAGAGTCCCATTTTCTGTTCATCTGCTTTTATAGAAGAGGTATGGGCTGGTATGGGGACAGCTGTCATTCATAAACCTGTCAATAAAGCAGCTGATGTGAAAAAAAAAAGCAACATGGGGCTGGAGAGAGGGCATAGCAATTAAGGCACTTGCCTGCAAAGCCAAAGGACCCAGATTTGAGTTCCGAGGACCCACATAAGCCAGATGAACAAAGGGGTGCATGCATCTGGAGTTCATTTGCAGCGGCTGGGAGGCCCTGGTCCAAATATTCTTTCTTTCTCTCTGTCAAATAAAGAAAAATAAAATATTTAATAAATAAATAAATACAAGTAAAAAATAATTAGGGATGGAGAGATGGCTTAGCAGTTAAGGTGCTTTCCTGCAAAGCCTAAGAAAGCTTATTTGAATCACCAGGTCCCGCATAGCCATATCCGAAAGTGATGCAAGCATGCAATGTCACACATGCACACGAGGGGGCGCACGCGTCTGGAGTTCATTCACAGCACCTGAAAGGCCCTGGCGCGCCCATTCTCTCTGCCCCTTTCTCTCTCTCTGCCTCTCTGTCTCAAAAATAAAAAAAAATTATGATGAATGAATAAATAATTTTTTAAAAAGCAATACAGACGAGACTAACACCTTTTCAAACTAGAACTAGGAATGTGGTGGGATGCTACGGGTCCTGAGTGCTAAGATCATCCTCCATTCTCTCCCTGCCAGGCCATGATCTGATGTGGCTTGTTGGGAAGGTGTCAGGCCTCACACTGCCCCACACGTGTTGAGTCAGAGCCCACATTTGACGACAACTCCTGCTGGGTAGCTCAATTTAGGCTTGATGTGGCCTCTGTTGGATCTTGTTGGTTCTGTCTTACGGTTCCAAAGAAGTAGTGGGGACTGGAGGGATGGCCTAGTGGTTAAGGCGTTTGCCTGCAAAGCCAAAGGATCCCAGTTCGACTCTCCAGGGCCCACGTAAGCCAGATGCACAGGTGGCACATGCATCTGGAGTTCGTTTGCAGTAGCTGGAGTCCCTGGTGTGCCCATTCTCTCTCTCTCTCTCTCTCTCTGCCTCTTTCTCTCAAATAAATACATAAGTAATATATATATATATATATATATATATATATATATATATACACACACACATATATATATAACTTATATTAATATATGTATATGACAAAGCTGTAATGGATGTGAGCAGAGGAGAATGGCTATGTTCCAGTAAAACTTTATGTACACAAGTCGGCAGCGGGCTTTTGGTTTGACGACTGCTGGTGTAGAGCATCTGGTAGAGTTGAAATCTTCATCGTACTGAACTACAAGCTGGCACTCGAATTCATAATTAATCATAGAATATGGCCAGGGTGGGAAGAACAGCACATTACTAAAATGTACCCTAGTGCCTCCCAAATGTTTTAGTTTGAAGAACCAGCCTTGAATCTATCATCATTATATCATGTCTTGTCCATGGCAAAGGTCATGGAGCCATGTTACCAAGAAGTTGGAAAAGGCGAAGCATGTTTAAGAACTCCCTTGGGGGCTGGAGGGATGGTGCAGCGGTTAGGGCACTTGCCTGCAAAGCCTAAGGACTCATGTTCGATGCTCCAGGTCCCACGTAAGCCAGACGCACAAAGTGACACAAGCACGCAAGGTCGCACATGCACAAAAGATGGCGCACACGTCTGGAGTTCGATTTCAGTGAATGGAGGCCCTGGTGGGCTAATTCTCTCTTTCTCTCTCTCTCTCTCTCAAAAATAAATAAATAAATACATAAATAAATAGCATGTCCTTGAGGGCTTGGGAGATGGCTCAGCTGTTAAAGGCACTTGTTCACAAAGCCTGCTGTCCTGGGTTAAATCCCCCAATGCCCACATAAAGCCTGATGCACAAATTGCTGCATGCATCTGGAGTTCATTTGTAGTGCTAAGAGGCTTTGGAGCCTCTCTCTTTGGGTAAATAATTTTTTTTTTTTTTAACGAATTGACTTGAAGAAGGCTGGGAGTATAGTTTAGTTGGTAGAGTGTTGTTCTAGCATACACGAATCCCTGGGTTTGAACCCTAGCACTCAGGAAATGGAGGAACAGGAGAGGATTAGGAATTCAAGGTCATCTTTGGCTACCTAAAACCACGAACAAGCACTGCCTTGGGGATTCCTGTCAGAAACGATGTGATCCCTGGGGCGCAGGCAGGGCTGTTGCAGCTTGCGGGGACAGAACTCTTCCCTTCCATCTGCGTCACTAAGTGAATTATGAATGAGTGATGTTTCTCCAGTAGACCCACTGCCTACTATTGCAGAGCCTACGAGGGGAGGCCATGATCACAAGAGCTCTGTCTTGAGAGCCTATTGGGGGCTAGGCAGCTAGTGGTAGAACGTAGCATGTTGTAGGTACTAGGGGGAAGGAAGGAAGTGGGGAGGGAGGGAAGAAGGAAGTGGGGAGGGAGGGAAGAAGGAAGTAAAGAAGGAAAAAAAAACCCTAAGAATGTGCAATTTCTCCTTGTTTCTCATCAGTATGATGTGGACCAATGGGTTAAGTTTAATATATGTAAATTTTGACTTGGTGAATGAGAAAACTGTGTGCTGTGTGTCATGGGCAGGATTCCCGCAAAAAATAATGTGTGCCTTCCCCTGGATGTGTCTAGGCAGAATCCAGAGAACCCCTGCTGAAGTCCCCCTATCAAGCAAGAGTTGAAACAGGGGACCCCAGGTCAGCGGTAGTAACAGTCATGATCACTTCCGTTGATGGGATATCTGGGCTAAGGTTTGGGCTGGGAGCTGTGCCCAGGCTCGCCTGCTCAGCCCTCCCTAGAGCACCCCCCCCCCACACACACACAGACAAGGAGACTGTGGGTCAGAGAAGCCAGGGAACTTGGTAAAGATCACGTGGATGGCTGGAGGTGGAGGTGGGACCCAGCCTCACGCTGGCCCACGATCGCCTGTCTCCTTTCCCGTAGGTGCTACACGAACCCCTGATCGACGAGGACCCCGTGTTCATTGCCACGTGCACGGAGCGTGAGCTGCGAAAGAGGAAAAAGCGGAAATTCAGCCTGTGGGTCCGCCAGTGCTCCTCCACCGGCTTCATCATCCAGGTGGGCCGGGCTGCTGGGCTTGAGGGTGCTGAGAATGGCAAGTGTCGAGGGCAGCACCAGGTGGGCGGACGAGGTGGCACCATTAGGCCCTGACTCTTGGAGAGCCAGTTTACTGTCCTCCCATTGCAAGTCACACTACGCCCTGACACTCCAACCAAAGCTAGGCTGACCTTTCTGTCTGCTGGCCACAGTCACACCTGGCCCCACCTTTGCACACTCTTCCTGTCCCCGACAGGCCTTCTGGGCAGAGCAGATGCAGGCTCAGGTCCAGAGGTGTTGGTCAGCGGTGACACCAGAGGGTGAGCTGTGAGAGGTGCCTGTCTCACCTCCCTGCCAGGCTTTCTTCGCAGCCTCTGAACCGGTGGCAGACCACAGACTGATTCAGAGGGAGGTGGCCATGCCCTGCTTCCGTGTCACTGGGGCTTATGCACCTGAGGCAGAGGTGGGCTCTGAAAGCCAGAATATAATTCCAAGGCCTCATCACTGGTTTGTCTAGGCCTCTTATGTACATGTGTTATTAGGCCTGTTCTTCATGTGTGTGCTGGCCAGGCTGGCTGCTGGCCCTTGCTCTCTCCCCCTGCCCCGTTGGGAGCGCAGGGCCCCGGCACAAGGCTCCTGCACATCCCTCTGTTCTGAAAGCAGAGAAGGGTTCAAGGAAGACCCACTGGGCATCTCAACTCCTCTGCCTCAGGGCATGGCACAGGTTGGGCATATGCTCCGTGAACCATCCAGAATCTTCTTTCCTCAGTGTGGGCACACGCTCACGGGCCCAATCCAGGGTCTCTTGCCACTGCAGATGGACACCAAATGTTTGTGCCACTTTGTGCATCTGGCTCAGTGTGGGTACTTGAGAATTGAACCCAGGCTGTCAGGCTTTGCAAGCAAGTGCCCTTAACTGCTAAGCCATCTCCCCAACCCCCTACCTTTAACTTTTTGAGGAATCCCTTACCAGTTCCTACAGCATCTGTGCTTGAAGGTTTCTGATTCCCTCGACGGCATTTCCCTGCGGGAGAGCTCCCTGTTCCAGTCTAGCTCCTTGCACACTTCCCTTATCAACTCTGGGGAGGGGGTGTCGGGAAGGGGGACTCACTGCTGATCGTTGTGAAAGCACAGCATCATGTCTAGTTCCCCAGTGGAAAAACACGTCCTCTTCTCTCTGCCGCCTTTGCTAAGATGGGGAGCACCCATCTATCCCTATGCTTATGAGATCTTCCACATAGAGAAATACCTTCTGGGGGCTGGAGAGATGGCTTAGCAGTTAAGGCGTTTGCTTGCAAAGCCAAAGGATCCAGGTTCAGTTCTCCAGGACCCACGTTAGCCAGATGCACAAGGGGGCGCACGCATCTGGAGTTCGTTTGCAGTGGCTGGAAGCCCTGGTGTGCCCATTCTCTCTCTCGCTCTCTGCCTCTTTCTCTCTCTCTATCTCTCTCTCTCTCAAATAAATAAATAATATATATATATATTTAAATTTTTTTGTTTGTTTATTTTTATTTATTTGAGAGCGACAGAGAGAGAGAGAGAGAGAAAGAGGCAGAGAGCAAGAGAGAGAATGGGCACACCAGGGCTTCCAGCCACTGCAAACGAACTCCAGATGCGTGCGCCCCCTTGTGCATCTGGCTAACGTGGGTCTTGGGGAATTGAGCCTCGAACCGGGGTCCTTAGGCTTCACAGGCAAGCGCTTAACCGCTAAACCATCTCTCCAGCCCAATAATATATATTTTAAAAAGAAAAAGGAAATGCCTTCTGCTGAAGCAGTAAGCCCACACGTGAGAGACAACAGCTGCCCAGAGCCCCCACCCACGGCACACAGCTCCTAGATGAGAAGGCCCTGGATTTTGCAAACATGACTTTAAACCAGTTACAGGGGTGTTGTCTTGGGCGCTCCTGACCTAGCCAAGCAAGCCCTCAGAGGAGTCTGCTTGTTCTTAGAGCATGTGACAGGTCCTTCTGCAGGGCAGATCTCACCACTGGCTGAAGGTGGAGGGCCAGGGACGCAGATGGCCTCATGGTTCCAGGACTGAGCACTGTGTCCTGCAACCACAGGAAGTGACTCGAATGCCCTGGGAAGAGGTTCCAGGACCAGCTGGGAACACGCCTGGTGACACTTTCGCCATACGTGCCCTGAGCTGCGGAATCAGCCCTGCCGCAGTGTAGTGGGCCAGCAGATTGGTCTGAAATTATTTGTCTTACAGCAAGTTAAAAAAATCTGAGCTGAGCCAGGCGTGGTGGCGCACGCCTTTAATCCCAGCACTTGGGAGGCAGAGGTAGGAGGATCGCCGAGAGTTTGAGGCCACCCTGAGACTACATAGTGAATTACAGGTCAGCCTGAGCTAGAGTGAGACCCTACCTCAAAAATACAAAAAAAAAAAAAAATCTGAGCTGGGCTGGACAGATGGCTTAGCAGTTAAACGCTTGCCTGTGAAACCTAAGGACCCTGGTTCGAGGCTCGATTCCCCAGGACCCATGTTAGCCAGATGCACAAAGGGGCACACATGTCTGGAGTTCGTTTGCAGTGGCTGGAAGCCCTGGAGCGCCCATTTTCTCTCTATCTGTCTCTTTCTCTCCCCCTCTCTCTGTCACTCTCAAATAAATAAAAATGAACAAAAAAATTTAAAAAGAAATCTGAGCTGGGGAGATGGCTCAGAGGTTAAAGGCAGTTGCTTGTAGAGCCTTATGGCCTGGGTTTGATTCCTCCAATACCCCTCTAATGCCAGATGCATGAAGTAGTGTGTACATTTGGAGTTTGCAGTGCCACAGGGCCCTGGTGTGCCCATACTCTTGCCACCTCCTCCTCCAATCCTCTTCTTCCTCCTCCTTTTTTTTCTCTCTTTCTCAAATAAATAAATGAATTAAATATTTTTTTAAAATTCCCAGGCAGTGTGGGGAGATGGCTCAGTGGGTCAAGTGCCTGTGTTGCCAGCATACATTCAGACCTGAGCTCGGATCCCCAGAACCCACGCAAAACTGGGCATGGTAGCATGTACCTGCCGTCGGTACTGAGGAGGTGGAGACAGGTGGGTCCCAGAGGCTCGCTGGCCAGCCAGCCCGGCCAATGGGTGAGCTCGAGGTTCAGTGAGAGACCCTGACTCAAAAAGTGAAAGTGGAGAGCGGTACAAGAAGAGACCGGTGTCGACCTCTCCCTTCCACTCACACGCACGCACATGTCCCGTTGTCCCATGCATATGAGCTCTCATACATACACTGCACACCACACACATGCAGACAGGTTTTTTTTTTTTTTAACACTTTAAGTCCTATTATACAGTGTTTCTGATTCTACGTTTGAATGCACATGGACATAAACCACACACCCACTTCCATCGTGTTTTATCGAGAAGATCTGTGGTCAGCACAGAGAGCGGTAGTACACATCCCAGCACTCAGGAGGTCAAGGCTTGAGGATCGAGAATTTAAAGCCGGCTGGGCGTGGTGGCGCACACCTTTAATCCCAGCACTCGGGAGGCAGAGGTAGGAGGATCGCCTTGAGTTCAAAGCCACCCTGAGACTACAAAGTAAATTCCAGGTCAGCCTGGACTATAGAGAAACCCTAGAATTTCAAGCCATGCAGGCTGGAGAGATGGCTTTGTGGTTAAAGGTACTATTTGCAAGATTGCTTGCCCAGGTTTGATTTCCGAGTACTCATGTAAAGCCTGATACACAAAGTGGCACATGCATCTGGAGTTCATTTGCCAAGGCAGGAAGCCCTAGCACACCCATACTCTTTCTCTCTCTCTCAAATAAATAAAAATATTTTTAAAAATATAAGTTAAGGCCATGGGCTTGGGGAGATGGCTCAGTAAAGTTGCTTGCAAAGCCTGGCAGTCTGGGTTCAGTTCCCCAGCCCCCACATATTGTGAAACAGGCATTCAGTCACAGCACCAAGAGACCCTGGTGCACCCATACATACACATGTGCAAATAAATATTTTTAAAGAAAAGAGTTTAGGTCTGGGGAGATGGCTTAGCGGTTAACGCACTTGCCTGCAAAGCCAGAGGACCCAGGTTCGGTTCTCTAGGACCCATGTAAGGCAGATGCACAAGATGGTGTATACATCTGTAGTTTGTTTGCACCAGCTAGAGACCCTGGCGGACCTATTCTCTCACACACACTCTCTCTCTGTGTCTGCCTTTTTCTCACTCTCAAATAAATAATTTTTTTAAAAAAATAATAAAAACTTAAAAAAGAGTTTAAAGCCATCTTCAACTACCTAATGAGTTTGAGGCTAGCCTGGGCTACATGAGATCTTATCTTTCAAAAATATATCTATGGCCGGGTGTGGTGGCGCATGCGTTTAATCCCAGCACTCGGGAGGCAGAGGTAGGAGGATTGCTGTGAGTTAGAGGCCACCCTGAGACTACATAGTGAATTACAGGAGAGCCTGAGCTAGAGTGAAACCCTACCTCGAAAAACCAATATATATACATATATATATATATATATATATATATATATATATATACCTATGAGCTGGGGAGATTGCTCAGTGGTTAAAGGTGCTTGCTTACAAAGCCTTCTGGCCTGGGTTCAATGCCCACATAAAACCAGATACACATAGTGGCACATGTGTCTAAAGTTCATTGGCAGTGGCAGTGGGCCCTGGTACACCCATCCTGTCTCTGTCTCATAAATAAAATTATTTTTAATAAAATATTTTATTTATTTGTTATTCATTTATTTTGAGAGAGAAAGAGGCAGATAGAGAGAGAGAATGGGTGCACCAGGCCCTCCAGCCACTGCAAATGAACTCCAGACACATGTGCCACTTTGTGCATCTGGCATTGAACCTGGGTCCTTAGGCTTTGCATGTAAACACCTTAACTGCTAAGCCATTGCAAATAAAATTATTTTTTAAAAAAATATACATATATATATACCTACCTACGTGCATACACTGGTCTACTTGATCCTGTCTCAAAAAGCTTACGTATATACATACATACATGACAATGAGAAGGTGATGGGCCCCGACCCAGCTCTTCCCGCCCAGCATGGCACCAGGCGGCTCTGTTGTTCAACACCATTTCTCACAGCAATTTTGATGGTTTCTCTGAAGGCTTTCTTGCTGTCACCTTATGCAGAAGCAAACCTTCACTTGCTGTGCTCAAGGTCACCTGTGCTTGACAGGTGACGTTCTGGCATGGTGGCTGGGTCTTCAGACTTGCTCCGCGTGCGCCGCCCTTAGCACTGGTGGGACAGTCGCGCCTTCCTGGGGTTGAGGGAGGCCCATGTGGACTTGCTCACGTGGTCTGAGGCCGTGTTTCCGGTAGCTGCAGGCTCTGGCGGAGCTGCCCTGAGCACTCTAACCTGTGTGTTCCTGTTCAAGATCTACGTCCACCTGAAGGAGGGCGGGGGCCCCGACAGTCTGGACACGCTGAAGGACAAGCCACAGCTTCACAGCATGGTGGCCCGGAGCCTGTGCCGGAACGCAGCTGGCAAGAACTACATCATCTTCACAGGGCCCAGCATCACCAGCCTCACCCTGTTTGAGGAGTTTGAGAAGCAAGGTTTGTCCGGCAGCCGTCCCGGCACAAGCACACAGCACCCAGGGAAGTGATGGGAAGGTAGGGGACAGGCCCAGTGGCCAGCAAAGCCCTCAAGATGGGGTCATCTCAACAGTCCTGTGTGTCTGGACCCTGCTGGGAACTGCTGA
Source organism: Dipus sagitta (assembly GCA_036346955.1). Taxonomy (NCBI): domain Eukaryota; kingdom Metazoa; phylum Chordata; class Mammalia; order Rodentia; family Dipodidae; genus Dipus; species Dipus sagitta. The sequence continues at coordinate 172,682,566 of CM070773.1, forward strand.
TCTTGAGGTATACATGTCCTAGGCTCTCCATCTGGGGAGCAAAAACTCTGTTAGTCTTGTGGGCTTCTGTGGGTATTCGCTGCTTTGAGACTATGGCCGCCAAAGGTCCCCAGGCAAGGCTGAGACTGTAGCACAGTTGTAGAATACTTGTCTAGCATGCACAGAGCCCTGGGTTCAATTCCCAGCACAGTATGAACTGGGTGTGGCAGTGCACACATGTAACTGCAGCATTTGGGAGGTGGAGGCAGGAGGAGCAGAAGTTTAAGATCATCTTCAGCTACTCAGTAAGTTTGAGGCCAGCCTGGAATACATGAGACCCTGTCTGAGAAACAGAACCATCTTGTAGTGTTCAGCAAAAGTCCTATTCTTTTTGTTTTTGTCAGACTTATACCTAAGGGTTTATTTTGAATGATTATAAAATGATACTGTCCTTTTAAATAAATAAGAATGACATAAACACCCACCCCCCAAACTCCTCAAAGGCCCCAGGCAGTGTCGCTAGTGAGTCTGGAGGCACCAGAACCATCTGCCACCGGCAGGTGAGATCTATGCAGTGTCAGGAACAATCCACAGACCTCGGGAAGGTCGGGCCCCTGGGGACAAGCTGCTTGGTTCGTTCTTTGCAAAGACTGGGCAAGCTTCCCACGGCTCTGGCAGAAGTCGGGCACCTGGAAGGGAAGCCGGGCTTCCATCTACAGGGTGGGACTGGGGAGGGCAAGGGCCACAGAAAACATCACTCTAGACAGAAGCTTCTAGAATTGCAGGACTTCTGCCACGTCACACGGTGGTCATCTGCCCTTAAGACTGAACCCTCCTGGGTTGCAGGGAGGACAGGCGACTTCTATCCTGGGCCTTAGAAGCTACACTAAGGTGAGGGGGGCTCCTTGTAGGCTGGGTGCAGACACCGCTCTGCCCTGCCTGGTGCAGGAGAGGCTCAGGGTGATCTGTGGCGAGAAGCCAGTGTGAGATCCGATTGTGAGGAGGGGCTGGGGAAGGAGAGCTGTGCGAACCAGCCCTGGAGCGCACCGCGCCGGCTTGGGGGGCTTTGAAGTGCAGGTGGCAGCCAGAGAGCTCCTCGCCCACTGCCTGTGCACAGCTGTATAGGTGCCTCATATGTAGAGAGACAGCAGGTGTGTGTGTGTCATGGTGGGATCAGTGCCCAGCACACAGGCTCTGGAAGGAGGCGGGGCAAAGTGCAGAGCACAGTCTAGGCCGCCACGCTGCTCCCTTGCGAGCGAGACGTGTTTCCTCTGGGACCCTGGAGGAAGGGTGCTTCCCGGCTCAAGACGCTGGGGAGATGGGAAGAGAGCCCGTGGGGTGGAGAATAATCACGCATGGAAATTGGCATTTTTCTAGAGATTAGATAGCGTAGAAACAATGTCGCTGTGTATTTTTAGAAGCTTCTCCTCAGTGAGCTCTTCACAAGGGGCACCGTGGGTTCTGTCTGCAGTGATGGGGAATGGGTGTCTCCGTGGGCCCATGGTGAGGCTCCCTGAGGGCAGACTGTCACCAGGACTCTGTCTGGGTTGGGTCGTACCATCTTTGCCCTCCAAGCGGTGACCATGGGGCCTTACCTTTCTCTAGCGCCTGTTTCCCTTTTGTGACATGCATGCAGAGAAAACGCATTTCTGGAAGCAGACAGGGTGACATTCCGTGCGCCTCGGCGGCACCAAGAGGGCCTGTGGATGGGGGAAGGCCTTGTTGATACACTTGCCTGTTGCCGCACTGTGGTCTTTCGTGCATCTTGGCGTATGTTCTTACAAAGGCATGGGGGAGGCGGAAGGGGAGACAAGCCACAGCCTCCACTCAGAACAGGCCTTAGCTGTCCACCCTTCCCTGGGGACCCGGGGAGGGACGTTCTGAGGATGACGCGTGTTGGACTCTGGTCCGTCCCGCCAGGGATCTACTGCTGTGGCCTGCTCAGCTCCAGGAAGAGTGACTGCACTGGCCTCCCGCCTTCCATGCTGACCAACCCGGTCACCCCGCAAGCCCGGGGCCAACATCAGATCCGGACGAAGGGCAACATGTCCCTGATCTGCTGGTACAACAAGGGACACTTCCGCTTCCTGACCAATGCCTACTCCCCGGTGCAGCAAGGTCAGCGCAGAGCCGGGGTTGGGGGTGGGGGGGTGATGGGCCTCTCTGGGCTCCACAGTGGGGCCTCACTGCTTTCCACACAGGCTGACCATAACCACCAGTGCTGGCCACGTCCCCGGGGCTGTGCAGGACAGGAGAGAGCAGGACCAGCAAGCTGAGTGGGTGGGGGCTTGCGGGTGGCTGCACGGCTCCCTCACCCTGGTGTTTTGGGGTGTGTTAACCATCACCCCTGTTGTTAGGGCATGGCAGTAGGCTGTATCTGGATGGCATTTGGGGATCACTTTATCAGCACAGTCCCTTCCCTCCCTGGAAGCAGGGTGCCTGTGCGGATCTGGCAGCCAGGCAGCCCATTGGTTTCCCCACTAACTCTCTAGGGATTTAAAATCAATTGATAACGAAGGGACTTAATTAGCCCAGAGGCTGTATTTAAAGTAACTGACTGTAAAAACATTGTTCAGCTGCTGACAAGAAAATTAGGAGGAAGCGAAGGGACAGGGCAGTGTGGCGTGAACACGAGCAGTCAGCATTCACATGCGCACATGCCTGTGGTGTGGCATGTGTGTGCATGTTCTATGTGTGATGTGTATGTAAACACAAGCGTGTCTCCTGCCCACTTATTTCTGTGGTGCAGTGCATGTGTGTTCACGTTACATGTGTGGTGCGTACATGTATTTCTGTGGCACAGTGCTTCTACAATGTGCCTGTGTGTTCAGTGTGCGTGTATGTGTTAGAGTGTGCGTGTATGTGTGTTGTGTGTGGTTTGTTTGTGTGTATGCAAGCGTGTGTGTGGTATGTATGTTTATGTATTTCTGTACACACGGATATGTTGGTTGCGTGCCGCACATGTTCTTGCTGTGTGGTGTATGTGCCGTGTCTGTTTCCGTCGTGTGCTGTGTGCGCGTGTGATTGTGTGTATGGTACGGGATGACACAGTGCACACGGCCTGTGCCCGCCCACTTCCTTTGCCCTGCCGTGTGGCATTGGTAGCCTCTGCTGTGCTGTTCCTTGGTCAGGACTGTGATGTTGAGGGACGTGCAGGAGGGACTGAGTCCCTGTGTGCCCCACAGGGGTCATCATCAAGAGGAGGAGCGTGGAGATCCCCTGTCCCCTGGCCGTGGAAGCCTTCGCTGCTCACCTCAGCTACATCTGCAGATACGACGACAAGTACAGCAAGTAAGCGCGGGGGGGCACTGGGCAGCGGGCGGGGAGGAGGTGACCTTAGGCAGGGAACTGTGTCTGGGGCTGAGGGTGTGGATGGACCTGGAAAACAGCTTTGAGAAGCAGGGACGCTACCACGCTTAAGACATCTGACACCAATTTTTTAACCTCTCCCACAGAGGCCCTATTATCCCTCCCATTCCTTGAGAGGTGTTTCATTGTGTGGTTTTTTTCCCCCATTTTTCTTTCTTTTTTTAAAAAAAAAAACTTTATTGGGGCTGGAGAGATGGCTTAGCAGTTAAGGCATTTGCCTGCGAAGCCAAAAGACCCAGGTTCGATTCCCCAGGACCCACGTAAGCCAGATGCACAGGGGGCACATGTGTCTGGAGTCCGTTTGCAGTGGCTATAGGTTGTGGTGTGCCCATTCTCTCTCTGTCTGTCTTCTCTCTCTGCTTGCAAATAAATAAATAAGAATATTTTATTTATTTGTTTACTTGAGAGAGAGACACAAAGAAGCAGATAAGAGAGAAGGAGAGAGAATGGGCATGCCAGGGCCTCTAGCCACTGCAAACGAACTCCAGACACATGTGCCACCTTGTGCATTTGGTACGCGGGTTCTGGGGAATCGAACCTGGGTCCTTTCAGGCAAGTGCCTTAACTGCTAAGCCATCTCTCCAACCCTCCGTTTTTCTTAAGTGAAGTGCACTGTGATAAAGCCCGACCTGGAACCTTCCCCTCCATTGGTCCCCAGCACTTCACAGAACAAGCAGCGTCCAAGAGTCCCTACCTCAGGGTGTGGGCTCCTCTGAGCTTGTGCCTCCTGTGCTGTGACAAGCCTGTCCCCCCTCCCCCCATCCTCAGGTATTTCATTTCTCACAAGCCAAACAAGACGTGGCAGCAGGTGTTCTGGTTCGCCATCAGCATTGCCGTCAACAACGCCTACATCCTGTATAAAATGTCAGATGCCTACCATGTAAAGAGGTACAGCCGGGCGCAGTTCGGGGAGAGACTTGTTAGGGAGCTGCTGGGCCTGGAGGACTCATCGCCAGCCCACTGAGGCTGCGCTGGACCAAGGGTGGCAGCGACGAGGAGGAGGGAGCGTGCCACCCGCCTGCCCGTCAGGAGCTCCGCGTGTGATCAGAAGGTCTGCGTTCACAGTCCTCCGCTTGGTGCGGCTCCCAGAACCCAACACGGCTTTACTGGAAGCTGTGACCACGGAAGGCACCGGTGGCAGGACGCTTGGCCGGCTTCCCAGAGGTTGAGAGATGATGACGAACACGAGTCCAGACCTGGCGAGCTTGAGATGGGCCGTGGGCGGTGCCCTGGCGTAGCCTGTGGGCCGTGCGTTTCCAGCGCTTGCCTCCTGCGAGCAGCTTAGATGGCCCGCTCTGGGAGAAACGCAGCCTGGTGCCACTGGCACCCAGAGGTGATGGACGGGAGCCACCGTGTGCTGACTACCAGTTGGGGGGTGTTCCTGCCGCCCTCTGTGGGGCTGGTGGAGGAGCAGTGCAGAGAGAGAACCACCAGGTTTGCAGCGAAGGGTGATGCTGGGTTTTATTTTTCAATATATCTTCAGGTTATTTTCTTACTGTTGCTTAAGGTCTACTGTACAAGCGAGGTGTCCCCTTCCCACCTGCCTCACATCCCCTCAGCGTTCCTTGCATGATCACAATTCTGTCCGACCTGTGTCAGGGTGGGAAGGGCTTCTGGCTTCCAGGACAAGGGCTGGAGCCTGCGGGCCATGCGTTTTGGTCACACGTGTCATCATTGGCAGAATCACTTGTTTTGAGAAATATGTGGGATCGCAGAAACAAAATCCTCTACCGAGGACCATTTGCAATAGTCTTTTCTCTGTGTGTGGTGGTCCCACCAGAGGGGACAGCAGGCTTGGGAGGCCCTGGCTTGGGAACAGCCCGGGTTAGGGATGACTTGATGCAGGGTCAGGGACGAGCTGCTGCAGAGCCGAGAGCACGGAGGGCAGGTGGGCCTTCCCGAGACATGGGCCCTTCCCTCCTGAGGTTGACATGTCTCCACAGAGCCTTAGCCCCAGGGTGGGGCTCACTGTCCCCACAGACAAGAAACAAGTGATTTCTGAGTCCACAACCCCCTCCAGCCAGTTTCCACGGCCCCTCGTTGCACAGGTGCAGGGTGTCCCCGACTCGGGCCTCAGGGTGCTGCTTCTCACTCATGTGGTGAGCCGAGGTGTGGCTGGCAGCATGCCCACCACTCCTTGTCATTTCTGTGCCCTTGTTCTCCACAAGCACCCCCCCCCCCCCGTGGCAGGACCTCGATGCCACGGTTCGTACGCCCAACTTCAGATTTGTGTTTCAGACACCTTTGCTGCGCCCTTTAATTGGATCGAAGCACTTTTACCACATGGAGAAATATATTTTTAATTTGTGATGCTTTTCTACAGGGTCCACTATTTCTGAGTTCACATGTTTCCAACACTTAGGGAGACTAATGAAGGCCAATGAATTTTCTTTTCTGTCCAAACAAGTAAAATAAAATAAAAGTCTATTTAGATGTTGACTGTTAGTTTGTGGTTTTGTTTCCAAGATCCAGGGACAAAATGACTCCTTTGAACTTGCTTTCCTATTAAACGACCAGGTGTGTATGAGCTTAACTGTTCTTGGCATTCTGAACCACTGAGCAGTTCATAGAGGAAATTCGGTTACACTTTGTGGAATGGAAATACATATATTGATGGAGGTATCGAATGCAGTCGCCCATTCCCCCCCTTATCTGCGATCTCGGTTATCCGAGGTCAACTGTGATCCAAAAATACTACATGGAAAATTCCAGAAATAAACAATTCATAAGTTGTAAAGTTCTTTTATAGTATATTGTTGCCATTGTTGTATTTTGTTGGGAACTTGTTACTATGCCTGACTAAATTTGGTCACAGGTGTGTACATATAGGAAGTATTCCATGTATAATTATATGCAAGTAGTAGTCATTACTACCCAGGGATCCCCGCGTCCACTGGGAGTTCTGGAACATACCCCCTGCACGCACAGGGAGACCGTAGGTAGTCAGTCACGTGTGGCACTGCTCCGGGTGGTGCGTCTGTGACCAGCAGGGTTGCTGCTCTGCAGCACGGTGCCTGCGCTTGTGAGCAGTCGGGGCGATCGCTGGGCGTCGGCGCTCTTTGTGACTGTTCCTCCTGTTTTCTGTAGTTGATGGGATGGCAGTGGCTAGGCTGGAGTGGCTGCAGAGCCTGTGAGGCGAGTAGACATTGCTCCCTTCAGAAAGTCAGGGTGGCCTTTAGGACCTGGGCCCTTGCCTCATAGATGTGACTTGGCGAGACTTCAGGCCTTGGCCCTCCTTCTCTAAGCTTTCTGCTTCCTGGCCACTCAGAATGAGCAGCTTGTCTTGCCGTGAGCTACAACCATGGGAACTGAGGGAAACCTTCCCTCCTCGAATGGCTACAGTTAAAATTCACTGGGCTCCAGTGTTATCTGACCTTCAGGTGGACACTAGCTTTCTTAAAAAAATATTTTATTTATTTATTTATGAAAGAGAGAGAGAGAATGGGCACACCAGGACCTCTAGCCACTGCAAGCAAACTCCAGATGCATGTGCCACCTTGTGGGTGGTTACTGGGGAAGGGAATCTGGGTCCTTAGGCTTCGCAGGTAAGTACCTTAACCACTAAGCAATCTGTCCAGCCTGACTAGCTTTTTAAGAACTGGCCATTCCTGGTGACTGGGAAAGGGCCTTTTGGTCAGCTGTCTTCCAGCCAGACAAAAGACCTGAGACTGTCACCAGACGAGGAGGGAAGGTTTCCCTCAGTTCCCATGGTTGTAGCTCACGGCAAGACAAGCTGCTCATTCTGGGTGGCCAGGAAGCAGAAAGCTCAGAGAAGGAGGGCCAGGGCCCGGATACCTTTGCAGTGGCTCATCCCGGGGCCCAACCTCCCTCCTTTCGCTGCGCACTCCCGTCTTCGAGGTTCTACCATGCCTAAGGAGGGCCATAGGCTGGTGAGGAAGTGCAATACATGTCCTTTGTGGACATTTAAGAGCCAGTCCCTGATGGCCCTGTAAGCGGTTTTCAGGAGAGACCCAGCACAGGTCCTTAATCACTTGGAGCGACAGGCAGAGTGGCTGGAGCTGGTGGCATCTTTGCATTTCATGGTCAGTGACACCCTGCTCCACGCCAACATGACCCATGGGGGATGTTTTGGCTGTCAAGTCTCGTGTGTGTGGACCAGAGGTCAATGTTGGGTGTCTTCCTTAATTACACTTTTTTTTTTTCCTGAGGCAGGGTCTCACTCCAGCTCAGGCTGACCTGGAATTCACTATGTAGTCTCAGGGTGGCCTTAAGTTCATTGCAATCCTACATCTGCCTCCCGAGTGCTGGGATTAAAGGCGTGTGCCACCATGCCCAGATACACTCCTTTATTTTTTAAGAATAATTTTATTTTAACATAAATAAATAAGCCGGGCGTGGTGGCGCACGCCTTTAATCCCAGCACTCGGGAGGCAGAGGTAGGAGGATTGCCGAGAGTTTGAGGCCACCCTGAGACTACATAGTGAATTCCAGGTCAGCCCGGACCAGAGGGAGACCCAACCTCGAAAAACAAATAAAATAAAATAAATAAAATGAGAGAGAGAACACCCCAGGGCCTCTGGCTGCTGCAAACAAACTTCAGATACATGCGTCACTTTGTGCATCTGGCTTTACGTGGGTATTGGGGACTCGAACCCAGGCCATTAGGCTTTGCAAGAAAGTGCCTTAACCACTGAGCAATCTCTCCAACCTTCACCTTTTAAAGACATGATTTCTCATTGAACCTGGAGCTCACCAATTTGGCTAGACAAGCTAGCAAGTGAGCCCCAGAGCTCCATCTCCTGTCTCTACCTCCCCAGCATTGAGATTGCAGGTACGTGTCACCATACTTGGCTTTTCAATGGGTGATGGGGATCTGAACTCAGTTCCTCTTGCTTGCACGCCACGCACCCTGCCTACTGAGCACGCTTCATCCACTGTCCAGTGATTTTAAAAAGTACCATGAGCTCCCACCCACGTGCAAAACAAAACCACAGAAGTTCCCTTGAGCCCACACAGAGCAGCTCACATCGTGACCCTGCGGCTGCTTGGTGTGGTCAGTGGAAGCCTCTGGGTGACCTCATGTCAGAGTGTGGGTGTCCAGGCGTTTGTCCCTTTCCGTGTTGCATATTTGACCTACAAGAGCCTCAGTTCTGAACAGTGTCTTCCTGTGGGTGGTGGGTGATGTTTGAAAAGTCGGGTGGGTCACATGTGTCTGAGTCATCCTGGGCCAAGGGCCTCTGGCTGCTGACTAATCAGAAGAAGCTGGCCACCAAAACGGACAGACAGTGTCTGCACTGTGCAAGATGACCACAGGCTCCTGGACAGGACACCAAGCTTCCAAATCTTGTCTGTAGGCCAAGAGCTGCCACCTCCCTGGGAGCCAGCCTGTGCCTGGTGGTGGGCGATGCAGAGGTCTTGGAGCTGCCGCTGGAAGGAAGTAAGGCGGTGGGGACGTGCAGGCCCCGTGGAACCTCACTCATCCTGGCTGTCTGCATCGACCATTCTTCCCAGGCCTGCGGACTGCACGAGAGTAAAGCAGTGACACCGAGACCAGGGTGGCAGTGACAGACTGCTGCAGGGCTGTTGAAGGCAGAGAGGGTCCCAGCTGAGCTTGAAGTATACTTCCTCCTCTGCAACATACAAGCTCCTTGGATGCAATGTTCAGTGCCCCAGTGAGGCAGGCAAGACGGGTGCCACGCTTGCTCAGGCGAGCTGCCATGGAGAGGTCTCAGCCCTAGGTACCTGGAGGTCATGTCCACTTCCTATAGGCATAAGCTCCCTGACTGCACAGAGAGGAGACGAGAACTGTCCCACGTTTAGCCCGTGCCCACATAGGGTGTTTCCTCTTTTTATGGCCTTTTCAGCAATGAGCCCCTCCTCTAATCTGCCAATCACGGTGAGCTCCACAGTGTCCCTCCCTGTGTGGACTCTCTCATAAATACCTATCTGCAAGGAGAGAGAGAGAATAGGGGCATGCCAGGGCCTCCTGCCATTGTGAATGAACTCCAGATGCAGGTGCCACTTTGTACATCTGGCTTTATGTGGGCACTAGGGACTTAAACCTGGGCCAGCAGCCTTTACAAACAAGCGCCTTTCACCACTGAGCCATCTCCCCAGACCCCAGCTGGACTCTTGAGTAAGACGTGGTTGTAGCTTGACTCCTGACGTGATTTGACCTGGAAGCGAGCCACAGTCCTGGAAGCCATTTGGACGGCTGCAGCGGGTCCTGAGCACCACCTTCACGCTAGGTAGAGGGAGCGCTATGTCAGTTACTTTTCCTGTGACATGACAAAAGCAACTTAAGGGAGAAAAGGATTTCTTCCCGGTCACAGTTCGAAGGTACAGTCAGCTATGGCTGGAAAGCATGGCAGCAGTCAGGAAGCAGAGTGCTGAATGCTGGTGCTCAGCTCACCTGTGAAACAACAACAACGTGGGGCTGGAGAGATGGCTTAGTGGTTAAGGCGTTTGCCTGCGAAGCCAAAGGGCCTAGGTTCAATTCCCCAGGACCCATGTAAGCCAGATGCACAGGGGCACATGCGTCTGGAGTTTGTTTGCAGTGGCTGGAGGCCCTGGCGTGCACATTCTCTCTGTCTGTCTCTCTTCTCTTTCTAGTTCTGCTTGCAAATAAAAAACAACAGCAAAAGTATTTATTTATGAGAGAGAGAATGGGAGCACCAGGCCTCTAGCCACTGCAAACAAACTACAGACACATGCGCCAGTATGTGCGTCTGGTTTACACGGGTACTAGGGAATCAAACTCGGGTCCTTAGGCAAGCACCTTAACCACTATGCCATCTGTCCAGCACCCTCCTTTTCTTCTTCTTCTTTTTTTTTAAAATCTTTCAAGATAGGGTCTTATTCTAGATCAAGCTGACCTGAAATTCACTATGTAGTGTCAGGGTGGCCTTGAACTCATGGCAATCCTCCTACCTCTGCCTCCCAAGTCCTGGGTTTAAAGGCATATGCCATCAGCCCTTCTTTAAAAAAATATTTTTATTTATGAGAGGAGGAGAATGGTCACTTTCCTTTTTATTCAGCCCAGAGCCCAATCCCATAGGAGAGAGCTGACCACATTCAAAGTGGGTCTTCCCTCCTCAGCTAAACCTCTCAAGAAACGTCCTCACAGACCTGCCCAGAGCTGTGTTTCCATGGTAATTCTAAACCCAGTCAAGTTGACAATGAAGATTAACCCTCCAAGATGGAGTCCCATTTTATTTTATTTATTATTTTTTAATATTATTTTTATTTATTTTCAAGCAGAGAGGGAGAGAGAAAGGACATGCTGCTGCAAATGAACTCCAAACGCATGTGCCACTTTGCGCATCTGGCTGTACGTGGGTACTGGGCTTTGCAAGCAAGCACCTCTAGCCATTTCGAGCAATCTTCCCAGCCCTGGAGTCCCATTTTAGAGTGTGCCAAAAATGGCCCATGGGCAAAGAGAAGTAGGACAGAGCCCTGTGCAGAGGGTCACACCCAATGTCAGCACCCCTGAGCCTCAGCCACTACTTGTGATCATGTGGCCTGGGGACACGTGAGGTGCCTTCTCTGGAAGAAACCTTTGTGGTATCATGGTCAGCACAGGGGATCCTTTATGACTGGAGATCAAAAGAAAACAAAAGGACCATGACTATTGCTGGGACTATCCTGGAATGTCACCATGAGGGGACTGTTATTAACATAGTAAAATCATTATATACAATGAAGTGACTGATTCCAGGTTCTAGGGTTCTGTTTTTATACTTTATTACAAGAAAATAAAAACATATTGAGACAATGTGTGTTTTGGCCTAAAATAGGAATTAAAATGTTCTTGCAATACATGATAGCAATGCATTCAGCTTTTCTACCAGTCAACAACAGTTTCCAAGAAAGCACTTGCTTGCAAAGCCTAATGGCGCAGGTTCAAGCCCCAAGGACCATGCAAAGTCAGATGGTCTGTTTGCAATGGCAAGAGACCTTAGTGTGCCCACTGACACATAAATAACAGTATATATTTTTATTATTTATTTATTGCTTTATAAAACGGTTGTACTCTTTTTTTTTTTTTTTTTTGGTTTTTCGAGGTAGCCCAGGCTGAACTGGAATTCACTATGTAGTCTCAGGGTGGCCTCGAACTCATGGCGATCCTCCTGAATGCGGGGATGAAAGGGGTGAACCACCACGCCCTGCTCACAGTTGTACTCTTAATCCCTGGCCCGCCTCTCCCACCCCAATTCTGCTGAGGGTCTTCTTGGTGGGGTGTTGGTGTTTACTCTGCAGGGGGAGGAGGAAGCATAGTGCCTCAGGCTAATCCCGCCCACCCTGAGGGTCTTGCAATCCCCCCTCCTTCCACAATGTTCCCTAGGCCTTGGCTGGTAAAAGAGTGATCTGATTTAGTGTTGGTATCTCTGTAGACTCTGGATCTCTGTTTTGGTGATGTCTGAGTGACCACAGTGTCTGTTGTCATTTCCCTTGGACTTGTTTTCAGGCTAGCTGTGAGGGCAGTGTTCACATCACTGCTTCCTATGTAATGACTTCTGGATCCGAGCAGAGAGGTGGAAGTGACACATGTTATGGTAGACAATGAGAGAGAGGGAGAGGGAGAGAGAGGCAGATAGAGAACGGGCGCGCCAGGGCCTCCAGCCACTGAAAATGAACTCCAGATGCATGTGCCACCTTGTGCATCTGGCTTACATGGGTCCTGGGGAATTGAACCTGGGTCCTTAGGCTTCACAGGCAAATACATTAACCGCTAAGCTGTCTCTCCAGCTTTCTTTCTTTCTTTCTTTCTCTCTCTCTCTCTTTCTTTCTTTCTTCCTTCCTTCCTTTTAGTTTTTTTTCAGATTTTAAAATTTTATTTATTTATTTATTTGCAAGCAGAGAGAGATAGAGAGAGTAGACATACAGACAATGGGCGCACCAGGGTCTCTAGCCACTGCAAACGAACTCCAGATGCTTGCGCCCCCTTGTGCATCTGGCTAACGTGGGTCCTGGGGAATTGAGCCTCGAACTGGGGTCCTTAGGCTTCACAGGCAAGCACTTAACCGCTAAGCCACCTCTCCAGCCCCTGGGTTTTATAGTGAGTTTCAAGGCAACTTGGGCTATAGAATAGGATCCTGTCTCTAAAAAAAAAAAAAAAGAAAAAAGAAAAAGAAGCCCAGACAACAAAAATGTAAGCATGTAATCCTGGTGAAAACGGTCAGTGTTCAACATGTGAAGGTCAGAGAGGACCACAAGCAGGAGCTCGTGGAAACACTCAGGTGTGTGCTGATCTGCGAGAGGACAGTGGTAGGCAAGTAGATTACAGCCATTCATTTAAAAAGCTGCCACTTAGGGCTGGAAAGATGGCTCAGCAGTTAAGGCGCTTGCCTGCAAAGCCTAAGGACCTGAGTTCAATTCCCCAGTACCCATGTAAAACCAGATGCACAAGGTGGCACATGCGTCTGGAGTTCATTTCAGTGGCTAGAAGCCCTGGTACACCTATTCTCTCTCTCTCTCACTCTCTCTATCTACCTCTCACTCTCCAATGAGTAAATAAATAATTTTTTAAACATTTATTTTATTTATTTGGGAGAGAGAGACAGAGAGAGAGAATGGGTGTGTAGCCACTGTAAACGAACTCCAGACACATGTGCCACCTTATACATCTGGCTTACATGGGTCCTGGGGAATTGAACCTGAGTCCTTTGGATTTGCAGGCAAGTGCCTTAACACTACATCAACTCTCCAGCCCTAATTTTTTTTTTTAAGCTGCCACTGAGCCAGGCATGGTGGCACAAGTCTGTGGTCCCAGCACTTGGGAGGTACAGCCAATAGGATCAAGAGTTGAAGGCCAGTGTTGGTTACATAGTGAGTATGAAGCCAGCCTGGGCTATGTGATTCGTGAGACTCCGTCTCGAAAGATAAAAAATAAAAAAGCTGTCACTGAGCTGCTGTCAGCAGACACTAGGCATTGCGGTGTGACCAGTGCAGCATCTGCCATCGGGGACTGTTGAGCATTGGGAAGACGCAAGCGCAGACCTCTCGCGGCCCGCGAGCCGTATGCCTGGGTCAGAGGTCAGGCGTGGCTATGGCTCTGTGACCTGACCTGAGTGGCTTTGCTCCCGGAAGAAACCTCGGTGACATGAATGAGTTTGGGGACAAAAGGCTCTGAGCTTTGCCACTGGCCGGTTCTTGGGCCAAAAGACGTGAGCCTACCAGTTCTGCTGTAATAGTGTAGGTGGAGAGGGAGGTGTCAGCCTGCTAAACCCCGAAATGCAGTTGTCTGGAGGGGGGTGACCTCAGCCCCGGAAGAAGCTCAGGGTCTCTGTGCCAGTCACTTCCGGGAGGAGGCTGGCTGTGCACCTTTGGCCTTCTTCACGGCTCCCAGTCCCTGGCACTAGAGAACCAAAGGGTGGGGTTCATCTTCCCTGTGAGTACTTCCCATTGCCCCAGCTTTAGCAATGACCTTGGACAGCCTGGCCTTGAGCAGCAGGAGGAAAGCCTGGTACGATGGGGGAGGGGCTCAGGTAGCCAAGCAGAACATGACAAGCCCCAGAGGTGGAGTGAGTGCCACGGGCCAGCCGGAGATCATGGCCTCAGGACCGTGCGCTTGCGGACAGAGCAGTGTGAGATGTCTAAGAATCTAACATTGATGTTCTACCATGGTGGCCTAAATTAGGGACGGGAGAGGAGATGGTATAACCGTCTCTGTCTGGCTTCAACAGTGTTAGAAGTGTTAGAGTGCCAAAAAAAATCCAACAGCTCGGTCTTACCTCCATTCAATGATCTCTCAGACCTAGTTGAAAAAAATTATTTACTTATTTGAGAGAGGGAGAGAGGGAAAGAAGCAGGTAGAGAAAGAATGGGTGCGTGCCAAGGCTTCTAGCTACTGCAAACTAACTTCAGACACATACACCACCTTGTGCAGCTGGCTTATGTGGTTTCTGGGGAATCAAACACGGGTCCTTGGGCTTTGCAGGCCAACGCCTTAACCACTAAGCCATTTCTCCAGTCACTCAGACCCAATTTTTGTCCCTCCCCTTTTCTGGGATCTGTTCAGTTTTGGGGGGTGAGACTGTTTTCAGTCAGCCCAGCAGAGGGCAGCAGAGTATGTCTATGAGTCTCAAATACACACAGCCTTTATGCAACAGGGGATGAGTCTGGTCAGACTGGGGTGTGGGGGCGTTGCAGGAGGGAGACAGCAGGAAATACAACAGACATACGTATTTCTGCTTGTCCGGAATGAGAAGCGAGACGAATAAGGAAGTCATAAGGACTAATGTCATAAGGTGGCAGTGCAAGAATTGCAGAATACTACTTTCCTTCACAGGGCCACTGATCACTGGGCTTGCAAGGTTCCCGGGGCACTTGGGCTAGTTAAAGGGACAGGTCCCTTCCTCCCTGGAGTGCACGCTCCATTGGGAGAGAAACACACAGAAGCAGTGCAGGTTTGAAAGAGGGGGAGTGGTGAGCTCCACTCTGAGGGGCTGGAAAGGAGCAGCTCTGTAGAGGGGGCGGTGCCCTCAGCTTTGCTAAACCGCAGAGACACCGGGTTCTGCACCCAGGCCTAGCCAACTGGAGCTGCGCTATTGACAGCCTGTGTCTCGCCTCACCTCATTCCCTCCGGTTGTCATGTAAGAGTGGAGACACCCAAACCAGCTTGGGGCTCCGGACTAGAGTCCAGAGCTGCTCACACCCAAAGCTCACTGTTGACAGCATCCCATCCTGTCCCAGACCAGGCAACTGGACACCCCTGGAAACATCTATCTAGCTGCACAGTTCTTCCTGCCACGTCGAATGACTCATGCCCTTGGCTGACGGCAGGAACACAGCCAAGAGGGTAAGGGACTGGGTCCCTTGGCACCTGGGCAGCTCTCCTCCTCTACCTCAGGGTGCTGAGGCTCATCAGGAGGCAGGGAAAGGTCAGCAGGCCACAGGTCTCCCCAGGACAGGCAGCTCCCATGTTGGATCTTCACTGCTTTCAAACAACAAGATGATAAGAGTACAGGGTGAAACCCCAAAAAGTCCCGTGCCAAACTGGGTGTGCGTACCACTCATGGGGCAGCTGATCAAGCTTTCTCCTTAGTTTTGCATGGCACCTCTTGGTGGTGAGTGCTAATTTACCTTGATACAGGCTCCTCCATCTCTCCTGGCAGCCTCTCAGAGGCCTCACGCCAATTGGACAGGCCCAGATGAAGCTCAGGAAAGCAGCCAGTGCCTCACACATCCAGAGCTGGAGTTGAGAGGCCCAGGGCAAGCCCTCACTTCCTCCCAACACCATGGTCAGAGGGCACTCCTGTGTGCGCTCACGTGTGTGTGGAGCAGGTCAGGGGACAAGACAACCTCAGTGCTATTCCTTAGGAATGGCATCCACCTTTAAATATTGTTTTTTTAAATATTTTATTTAGCCGGGCGTGGTGGCGCATGCCTTTAATCCCAGCACTTGGGAGGCAGAGGTAGGAGGATCACCATGAGTTCGAGGCCAGCCTGAGACTACATAGTTAATTCCAGGTCAGCCTGGACCAGAGTGAGACCCTACCTTGAAAAACCAAAAACCAAACAAACAAATAAAATATTTTATTTGCGAGAGAGAGAGAGAGAATGGGCATGCCAAGGCCTCCTAGCCACTGCAAACGAACTTCAGATGCATGCGCCACCATGTTCATTTGGCTTTACACGGGTACTGGAAAATAGAATCTGGGTCTTTTGGCTTTGCTAGCAAGCGCCTTACTGCTAAGCCATCTCTCCAGCGCATCCACCCTTTTTAAAAAAATAAAAACAAAACACATATTTTCTGGACAAGGTTTCTCATTGTTCCGAAGCTCACCAGTTGGGCTAGCCTGGCCGGCGGACGAGCCCCAGGGATCTGTCTGCCAGGCCCCATCTCCTCCAGTGCTGAGGTTTTGGCACGTGCCACCACACCTGGCACTTTTAGGTGGGGACACTACGGATCAAGCTCAGGTCGTCATGCTCACAACGTCATCACTTTAGCAAGTGAGCTGCCTCCCCAGACCCAGGTCCCACCCTAGACCCTTCCCTTTCTTTATCCTGAGGTCTCGCTTTCCTGCCCACCCCATTCCCACTCAGCCACAGCCCGGCTCCTAAGCCCGGGTCTCTCACTCTGTCTGAGTCATATGAGGTGGTGGAAGAGCCTCTCCATCAATCCCTCCTTGGCCCCCCCATCCCCCACGACACCTTCTGGGTGCTGTCAACAAAAAAGGCAAATTGGGTGCGCACTGTTGTCTGTCCTGGTTCCGTGGGCGGATGGGATGACGGAGCTGCCCGTACGTGGAAAGGGTCTTGGGCTACATGGCTCACCTGATCGTGGAGGTTGAGAAGTCCCACCAGGCCATCTGCGAGACCTGAGACACAGTATGGCTCGGTTCTTGTCCAGAGGCTAAGGAGCCAGGCTCTGCTGGGCCCAAGGGCTGGAGAACCCAGAGCACTGATGTTTATGCTCAGGCCGGGTGGGCCTCAGCTCCCAGGGAGAGGAAGTTTCTTTTGTGTTCTAGGATCCCTGGCTGACTGGATAATGCTGTCCATATCAAGAGCCACCATTTGCCCTCAGTCTGCCACTCTCTGGCCTTGTCTTGGTATCCCTATACTCAGGCAAGGTCATAGCTAAAATTAAACCTATGTCTGAGACTCACGGATGGGAGTCATACTATGGAGGGACACTTTGAAGTTGAGACTCAGACACTCGCTCACCACACGGGGGCGCTTTGATGCTGACAGATAGTGATGCCTAACAGCGGCACGGGGGTTTCGGGAGATGCAAATGTCCTACATAGGGCATGGTCTTCCAGCTCACTCACACCGGGGTGCTTCTACGGGAATCATAAAGCTTTCCTGTCAACACCTTTCTATTAAGAACAATGCTTAGCTGGGGGAGATAGACACATTGGTAAAGTGCTTGCCTTGCAAACATGAGGGCCTGAGTCTGGTATCTAGAACCCACATAAAAAGTTGGGGTAGGAGACTAGAGAGATGGATTAGCAGTTAAGGTGCTTGCCTGAAAAGCCAAAGAACCCAGGTTTGATTCTCCAGGACCCACGTAAGCCAGATGCACAAGGTGGTGGCAGGCATCTGGAGTTTGTTTGCAGTGGCTGGAGGCCCTGGTGTGCCCATTCTCTCTCTTTCCTCTCCCCAACCTCAAATAAATAAAAAATAAAAATTAAAAATATTAAAAAAATAAAGTTGGGGTGAAGCTGGGTGTGGTGGCGCACACCTTTAATCCCAGCACTCAAGGGAGAGGTAGGAGGATCACTATGAGTTTCAGGCCACCCTGAGATTACACAGTGAATTTCAGGTCAGCCTGGGCTACAGCAAGACCCTACCTCAAAAACCAAAAATGCTGAGGTGTAGGGCTAGAGGGATGGCTCAGAGGTTAAAGGAGCTTGCTTGCAAAGCTTGACAGCCTGGGTTTGATTCCCCAGTACCTACATAAACAAAGCCAGATGCACAAGGTAGCACATGCATCTGGAGATCGTTTGCAGTGGCTGGAGGCCCCGGTGCTCTCCCACCCCAGCTTGCAAATGAATAAACAAACTGGGTGCAGTGCTGAGTACATGTACAATACTAGGGAGCTAGAAACAGACGGATCACTGCAGCTCACTGGCTAGCCAGCCTGGTCTACTTGGTAGGATTCAGGCCAATGAGAGACCCTGTCTCAAAGAAAAGTTAAAAAAAAAAAAAAAGATGGCAGGCGCCCTGGGAGGAACACCGCATGCTTATGCACATGTGTACCTACACACACACACACACACACACACACACACACACACGCACAAGAGGAAAAGGAATGAATGAATTCAAGACTGGGAACATTGCCTCTAATTTAAAAATCACAGATAATTTCCTCACGTTATAATTAATGCACATTTTCAAACACTGTGCTGGTCCATGGCTGCTCTGAAATCACAGCAGCAATTAGACAGGAGGCCTTGTTGTTCGGTGCATTAAGAAGCATGGATTAAAAGGTTGGTAATGGGGTCTCAGTATGACCGTCTTTGTGACCATATGCAATGTGCTGTATTCACTTGGAACCCTCCTGAAGGGAGCCCCGAGCTGCCAGCAGGCACCAAAGCAGCCGAGAGCATGGAAGGGCAGGGACTCGACAGGCTGGCAGTCACCTCTTGAAGCCTAGGGCCATGTCACTACCCTGTTCATTCTAACATGGCCAAAATCCATCCAGCAAAGGCAGGCCATTGCAGGTTCTTGTGTGACTCAGCAAAGCAAGCAGCGGTCCCTTTTGTCCTCTGGACAAGGATACATGGTGGTAGCTGGTTGCTGGTTTTCTAAGCTCATGAGCTCTGGACCTGGCTCCGAAGCAGCATGCCTGACTGGTGTCTGTGGTCCTGTACCACAGTGGCAGGGGAGGGACGTGGGAGGCGGTTTGTTTATGAGGTTGAACCTAGAACTGAACTGGAATTCCATCATCTGGACCTCTCTTTACTTGAACTACATGTAGGTGGGATGGCGCCAAGGGAATCCTCCAGCTCAAGGGCAGTGAGAGGCCTGTGGGGTGCCTTCAGTGAGCCCTAGTTAGCTGCTCCAAGCCCCACATGGTGCTCCCCAGTGGTGACCTCAGGCCCACATCTTTCTGAGCTTCGCTCTGTTCTGAAGTGGAAATCATCCCTGGGCTACTGCTTCGTGAGGCTTGGCACAGATGCATTCCAGCTCTGGCTCCAAGGCCAACTCCCCAATGGGGTCTTCCCACTGCCCTGTCACTGGCCCCTGATGCCCAGGTTGGATCTGGGCACTGGGGACCATTTGGAAATGTGACTTAGGATCTTTTCAGGTGCACCCAATGTAGTCAGTAACAAACACACCCTGGACTGTCAGTTGCTTGTTCAGGAGTTCGCAACTGTTTGGTTTAGGAAGAAAGCTCTTGCTTTAGGTGAGTCCCTGGATACAGGACAGCCCAAGATAGGACTTGCTGGCTGAAAATGTCAAGAATGTGAAGTCACCACAGAATCAGGGCTGACTTGGGCTAGATGGTTTCCTCAGGAACACGCTGCACGCCTTCCCCTGGGCTTCAGACACCACCTATCACTGCCTTCCCCAAAGAACTGGTACTAACACACATGTGAACACGTGATGCCCACATGCGTCTAACTCCCCAACTGTCCCCCAGGTGGCCTGTCCTGCATTCCAGGGCTGGGCCTGCCCAGTGTGAACTGCTCTCATTCATGTGACCCTGAAGTCCTAGGACGTTACTAAGCTAACACCTTTGTTCCTCAGATGTCCACAGACCCCAGCTGTTGGTGTCTTGGATAATGGAGAAAATATATACTTGTCACCTTGGCCAGTCCTTGCACTGCCCCATCTCCAGCCAAATTTCTAAACAGCCGGCCAGTAATGTAGGGCCCCCCCCCCCGACACAGATGAGCTGTTCATAAGCAGGTGTATTAACGAGCATGTGGCCCTCAGCTAGGCTGCTATGCAATGGGAGGGGCCCAGATCACTATAAAAAAATTGTAAAACTATATGGCTCCAGGGTTTGGAGCTCAGGGTATGGGTGAAGTGTCCAGGGAAGACTGTAGACAGTGGGTTGCATGGGACTCCTGTGACTCTGGGTGACCATCACTTCCGTTTCCATCTTCCCCAGCAGCTGTCAAGTGTGAATACATTCAAGGGCCTGGCCGGGTGGCCTGGCAAAGCCTGACATGACAGCTCTACACCAGAAAATGCGAGCAGAGTAACAGAGAGCGCGTCAGTGTGGTGAGAAATGGCAGCGCAGTGGCCCAGAAGCAAGCGGAGCGGCCACAGTCTTCAGCCTGGTCCCACCGACCCGACAGAAACCGAGGGAGAGAGAGCGCACCTGAGTGTTATCTATAAAGTATCTTCTCTTTATTTAAGTTAAACAATTTCAAGGATGGTTTCCATCTATAAAATGGACAAAGTACAAGCTCTGTACAGCAGTTCATTTTAAAAATCAACTGGAAAAAAAATTACCAAACTATATTTTGAATTTGCAAAAACATACTCACAGATGCCATCATTTCAGCTTTACGGAGACGCAGGGACCACCACAGAACACGACCACTTTTGCCTGCGTTTTAAAAACAGGAGTGGGAGGTGGGAGGTGGGAGGTGGGAGGTGGGGTGGCCCCGCAACTACAAAACGATGCAAGCGAGACACACTGGCACACTGTGTCATGTAAACGTGGCTCACCTCGGGGCTCCGCGCAACCCACCTCTGTGTAGAGCCCCATAGCTTAGGGCGGAACGGCACCCTGGCGGCTGGACAGTCAGATGACACGTAGGTAATAAGACTGCAGGGTAGGACAGGTGTGTGGGTGGAGCCTTCCACATCACACCTGGTTAAAAGCAGCCAACTTGCTTCACATCTGTGATTTCCTCGCTAGTCAAAGCAGCACACGGGAGACAGGGTTTGAACAGCAGAGGCCTCATGCTAGGGACGAGCTCTAGCAAACCTGGCCCTGCCCTGCCTTGCCCCAGACGTCCCTGCCCTGGTACCTGTGGCTGACATTGTTCGGAGCCTACCTCAGACAGCAGACAGACGTGTGTGGAGTTCACCGGGCATACAGGCACCCTGTCTGTTGCACTGCGTTTGGTTGCTTGGCAGGGATGAAAAAGGAGTCTTGGCACCTGACCAGGCCTTCCGTGAGGGCCCACGGTCACTGTGCACACATGTGGGGTCCTGGAGTGAAGGAAGACCAGCCACACTCCCTTCCCAGAGCGGGCAGGAGCATGCGCCTGCAAGCCCTCGGGGCCCCACGGTTCCCCAGGGGACCTGAAATGTGCGTGTTTGCTGCTTGCAGAACTGCCCAGCAGACGCCCCGGCACTGCTTTCCGTGACTAGGTGACGATCGCCTCTGTCAGGAGCTGACATGTGCCTGGGTCCTCAGTGGGTGCACAGGATGTGTGGTCCTGACTGAGCGGGTGTGGGTGTGGGGGTGCCCCCACCGGAACTGCAGGCACATGGGGCCGCTTGCAGGCCGAGGGGCTCACTGCCCGAGCTCTGCTGGCAGCTCAGTTAGTACCAAACACTCAACATGTGGGGCTCACAGCAGGGCGAGCCCGGGGCTAGCGTGTGACGGCTGTGCTGTGTCCGGTTTGTTGCCACAGGCAGCGGGTCCTGCCGGCTCACGTCAGAAGCTGTGGGGTTGGTTTTGCTTTGTTCTAAAGGAATTCAATTTTAAAAGAAAACCCAAAGCAGAACTTGCCAAAAACAGTAACCTAGTCAGGTTTACGGACGACAATGGACACAAAGTGGATTTTTCAATGGCGCCACAGTGCCCCTGCTGGAGCCAAACACCGACAGCTGCGGGCTGGGGATGTCCCCGGCGGGCACAGCAGCACCTACTGGCTCACGAGGCTCCAGGAACAGAGAGGCAACCTTTGGCTCTGGGAGTGCCGGCCCCTCTGCATGGCTGAGAGCCATGCTGTGGGGTTTACAAGGTGACAATGTATGGAAACCATAGGGAACTGACGGTCATTCTCTTTATATGTATCTCTATTTAGTGTCCCAACATAGGAAAGTTCATGTTCAAATACAGCAAGCACGTCAGTGGAGAAGGGAGGTGGCCAGGAGGCCAGCTGGGCCCAGGGAAAGAGGACAAAGACATCTGCAAGTAACATGGTCAGCTTTGGGGAAACCTTTGTTGGTTTGTTTTGGGGACAGGCTACAGGTGAGTAGCCCAGGCTGGCCTCAAAATCGTAATCCTCCTGCTTCAGCACTGGGGTTACAGGCGTGTACCGTCACGTCTGGTTTATACACATGATTCTGGAGGGCTCAAAAGGGGAGATTTCAAGTTCTTGCTGCAAGAGCACCATGTCCCCTGCTCTCTCCTGTCCTCAGCCCGCTCTGGCTTGCTGCTCCTCCACCTGACACAGCTGGTCCTGGCTCCCCAGCTGCGGGGTGAGGGGAAGCGGAAGGCGGAAAGGGCGCCGGCCTCGGGAGGGACCGTGCCCGGAGCCCCGCGGCCGGCCTCCTCTTCCGAGCAGCCGTCAGCCCAGCTCACGCCTTGCTGCAGTTCTTCGGCTTTCAGACCATGATGGAACACTGAGGTATATAGTTTCGTGGAAAGTTTCAGAAACAGAATAATGTGATCGCCAAACTGGGCCGGTGTGCAGGTGGGTGGTGGGGCGCCGGGCCTCCTACTGCTGCAGGTTGAGTGTGAACTTCCACTGCTGAGACAGGGCCGGCCCGCACACCTCCACGCTCAGGCCCCCGCTCTTGGCCGTGCGGCTGTCCAGGCACAGGTTGCTGCCCACGTGCCTCAGCTTGGAGTTGCCCTCGATCTGCTCCCACTTCTGAAAAGACGAGAGTGCAGTATGAGAGCCAGCACGGGCCACGCCAGCACCGGGCCCATGGGCCGCACCAGGCGCCCACAGACCTGCTCTGCCCCTTGCTGGCTAACCATCAGGGATCTACTTCCACACTGACTGCCTGCTCTGTTCATGTGTGAGCATCGGGGTGCTGAGGACCTGGCCCCAGACACCCACAAGTTCCCAGTCTCCTGAATGGCGGAGGCCAGGCAATGTTGGCTGCATTCTAAACATGCCACGCTTGGGCATGGGGTACACTTAGGATGCTCTCCCACATTCCAGCACACCAGAGCTGACCATACTGTAGCCAGCCAGCTCATGAACCCACTGACCCGCTGTACCACAAATAAAGCCTCAAGAACTAGAGGGCAACCCGAGGTCTCTCTCCCTGCTGTTTAGCAAATAACACAAACACCCTCACTTAAAAATCTCTAACATTTGTTCTAAAAATAAAAACAGCCATACACATTTTCCCTCCCCACAGCTCTCCCTTCATCATCACAGCCTTGGCTCTAATTAATTTTTTATACTACGTGCACTCAAGCCCCTTAGAGTAAGTATTCTTGCAAATCCTTCTCACACCGTGGAATTAAATTTTCTCACTTTCGCTTCCCTCTTTCCCTTTGGCTCCGCGAAGGCACACACACAGACGTGCCCAGAAACCCAACGTCTTGGCTGGCCAGACAGCACAGCGCCACGGTAAGCCGTGCCAAGAAGCCACCTCTCAATGGCAGGAGAGGGAGGCGGGAGGGGAGGGGAGGAGCAGCAGGGTGCAGTCTGGGCCCCCACAGCAGGCACTGGGAGGGGGCCCGCTCTGGCTCTCCGCTTACTTATCCACCTGCTCACGGGCAGCTCTTGCCAACCGTGAAGATCAAGGGTGGCCACGCGGTCTGAGGGTGGCTCGACCACGTGTGCCATCTTCTCATTCGCCCCCCTGCCATGCTGCCAATCATGTCACTGTCCGTCATTGTCATGGAAAGTACATGTGGAGACTGCCAAGTGTGCGACAAAGACCCTGGTGTGAATGGAACTGATGGTGGCGCTGGCGGGACCCGCCTGTCAGCACAGCCAAGGGTGCTGGGTCAACAAGGAAGCACGGTCTCGGGAAGATGGGCCCAAGTGCTGGCAGAGTGTCTGATGGGCGCAGTGGGTGACACTAAGGACTTACCAAGGCGGTCCTCAATGCCTCCCAACAGGCTTAGGCTCAGGGCAGTGAACTCAGCAAACCCTCAGCAATGCTCTGAATTCACCACCACAAAGGACCAGTGCAACGTCCCTTCTGTGAGGGTCCCAAAGAGAAGACTTTCTATCAACTATTAAAATATAGTGATGAGCCGGCCGTGGTGGCGCACGCCTTTAACCCCAGCACTTGGGAGGCAGAAGGAGGAGGATCACCGTGAGTTCTAGGGCCCCCTGAGACTACATAGTGAATTCCGGGTCAGCCTGAGCTAAAGAGACCCTACCTCGAAGAAAAAAAAAAATTAATACAGTGATTAAAGCAACTACTTTTTTTGTTTTTGGTTTTCTGAGGCAAGGTCTCACTCTAGTTCAGGCCGACCTGAAACTCACTCTGTACTCCAGGTGGGCCTCAAACTCACAGCGATCCTGCTACCTCAGTCAAGTGCTGGGATTAAAGGCATGTGCCATCATGCCCAGCTATTTGTTTCTTAGACGAGCTCTCGAAGACCAGCTAAAAGCTTTCTCCCCCAGCCAGCCTGGCTGGGTGTTAGGTGTTTAGGTCTCGGGGACTGTGGCCTTCCCTACCCTCCAACATCCACATCATTACTAGGGTAAAATACAAGTCAGGCAACTGCATCAACCCAGGCAACCAAGACAGTGACCCCCAAGACAGGCTGGGGTTCTACAGAACAGGAAGGGTGGGGTTCCCAGAGACAAGGGGGGAGGGGTCTTTGGAAATACGCTGGCAGGGGGAGGCCTTTACAAGCATTTCCTGACAGGTGGGGTCTAAACAGAAACTGGGTCCTGGCCTTGGTGCCCCAGGTGGTACTGGGAGGAGACAATAGACCACTCCTCCAGTTTGTGAAATCAATGTGGACTGGGAACCCACTTGGTTCTGTCTCTGCCAGCCTCCATGCCTTGGGTTCTCCACACTTCATCTGTCTCCTGGAGTAGACTGTGTGGAGACCGGCCAGTCCTCTACCCTCGGCAGATTAGAGGGTCCCGCCGTGCCTGCACAACGTTGCTCCTAATGCAACTGTTACCCCAGGGCTCAGAAAGGGGGTCGTGTCCAAGGTTCCCCCAGGGAATGCCAGACAAAAGCAGCTTCCAATGTTCATGATTCACTCTGGCCAGATGGAAAAAGCCCAGTGGCTGACTGAGGGGCTACATCCTCATGGACCCACTGGGATCTGAAAGGAAGCCAGGAACGCACCTCCCAGCTCACGGGCCGCAGCTCGGCAGTGCAGTACAGGGCACTGCAAGGAGCTGGCTGCTCTTGCGGACCACCACTGAGGTGCACAGGGGACCAAGGATGGCTGAGGTGGCCCAGAACCCAAAGTAAGGTTACAGAACACAGCTGCCCTGGTGCTGTCTTAAGTCTGTACACCTGAACCTGATGGTGTGCGTGTGCGCGCGCATGTGCAATGGCTCATCTGTTTAATCACTTGGAGTTTGTGTCAAATTAACCAGGAGAAAGATGTAGTGAGTTATGTTTTTGTTTAAAGACCAGGCCATTTCAATTTAAAACGTTCCATAGCACGGACAGAACGAAATTGGGAGCAAGTGACGTGAGACCTCCTGGGTAAGTGCAATAGCAGTTGGACCTTACTCGGGCACAACACGGATAAGCACACAGCCCGGCTGTGAGAGGCTGTGAACGTCCGTCGCCCGAGGCCCCGGAGCCGTACCTGTCTGCTGTCGTTCTCCCGGCAGCCCTGCAGCCTGATGAGCGAGCCCGGCGCCCGGTCCACCACAGTAAGGCACAGGTCCATGTGCTTCACCGACTTCTCCTTCGTCAAGGCCCATTCCTGGAACAGACCCCACGTCAGCGCCCCATGTGGGCTCCAAGTCCAAGTGTCATCATTTCGGTTGTGCTGGGGAGCCGGACTCAGGACTGCGGAGCAGCCACCTCAGAGCCGGCAGGATGCCCCCAGCCAAGGGACACATGTACACCTGGAGATGCTGCCTCCAGCCAGAGAACCAGGTCAACCTGGTGTGACAGCGGAAATGGCAGCCCCAGCTTGATCACCCAGGAGAGACATGGTTGGGCCTACAGTTCCTTTCAATGCTTCAGAGTGGCTCTGCCTCATACAGGTTAGGTTTGGAAACAGACTGCTGGATGTTGACTGAATGTGAAAATTATAAATGATGTATTACAGATTCAGGCTAAGGAGGTATATAGGTATATAAAAGTTATATAGGTATGTAAGTAAATAAGGTATATAAGAGATATGAGATATATATAGGTATATGAGAGATGAGATATATAGGTATGTAAGTATATATAAGTTATATAAGAGATATGAGATATATAAGCATATATAAGGTATATAGGTATATAAGTATATAAGGCATATATGTATATAAGTATATGTAAGATATATAGGTATGTAAGTATATAAGGTATATAGGTATATAAGTATATATAAGGTATATAGGTACATAAGTATATAAGGTATATAGGTATGTAAGTATATATAAGGCATATAGGTATGTAATATATATGAGGTATATAGGTATATAGGAGGATATGATGTATATAGGAGATATGAGGTATATAGGTTATGTAAGTATATATAAAGTATACAGGTATGTAAGTAGATAAGGTATACCAGTACATAAGCAGAGCCTCACGGCTGAGGGCTGCAGTGACCGATGGCGCTCACGCAGTTCCCTAATGCAGGACAGGTCTACATGGTCACGCACACAGCGTGGCTCCCTCTAACTGTGAGTTCACTACGTGCTGCCTCTGCCTCAAGCATTTTTTTAAAAAAAATTTTATTTGCAAGCACACAGAGAGAGATAGAGAGGAGAGAGAGGGAGAATGGGCACACCAGGGCTTCTAGCCACTGCAAACGAACTCCAGACGCATGTGCCCCTTGTGCATCTGGCTTACATAGGTCCTGGGGAACTGAACCGGGGTCCTTTGGCTTCACAAAGCGCCTTAACCGCTAAGCCATCTCTCCAGCCCCTCAAGCCTTTTCATAAATGCCACGTGAGGGGCTACTATTTTCACTTTACAGACAAGAAAACTAAGCTAGAGTGTTTAAATATTCTTTCCTGTACATTTAGAATTCCAATGCATACACATATGCACGTGTACACACCAAGCAGGGTGGGGTGACTCACCATGAATAGCAAACAGGACCATGTAAAAGCAGAGGAGAGCGGGAGAAAGGGGTGACATGGCCATGGCAGTGGTAAGGGTGAAGTCTACCCTGGGTAGGACCACAGTGAGGCTTCCCATGGTCACTCACAGGACCCACTGAGGGAACAGCTGCTTCCGCACGCAGTCTCCAGCATCCAAAAGTAGAAGCTGACTCCTGGCATAGCACCCCACAGGGGCACCTAGACCCCCTGCTCCCAGTGCCGGGGTCACTCTCTAGGGGGGAGTAGAGGGCCATGCCTGAAACACGTCACCAAGCAACCTGCTGCCAAGTCACTGAAACTCGCACCGCAAGGCCACTGCCGGCGTAGTACACGCACCTGCCCCTCTCCAAGGAGGGGTACAAGAGCTAGGCGGCGGGGGGGAGAGGTATCAAGGAGAGGTGTCGGCAGGTGGAGGATGAAGAGGCTGAGCAGCACAGGGGACTCAAAGGACAAGCGGAGAAGATATGAAAAATGTGCAATTTGGCAAGGAACGCAGCATGAGCAAGTTTAACCATACAGACGAGGCAGAGGTGAAAACAGCTATAGTTGGTCAAGGGATTGGCGCCTTAAAGAGAACCCTCACACGCTCCGCTGGGCCAAAGGAAAAGCACCACCTGCAAAAATGCGGATGCATTTAAGAGGAGAGAGCCCGAGTGGAAAATGCCAACTGAAGAGTTTTCTGGCTTGAAAATAACTGCCTAGGAAGGCGTTTTCTCACATTCAGCCACCAAAGTGTCTGGAGGCCACTGGGGCTGTGGTCCAATGGGGGGGGGGGGCTACATCTCAGACTGGCAAGAAACTCGGCAGAACTGACCACACGGTGCTGGTTTCCCAGGCATACAAAATCCAAGAGTGAAGAGACAAGGAGGTTTGCACTGAGGTTCCTACAAAGCGCACGCATGCCAGCAACGTGTGGCAAGGTCATATTTCCGGCAAGGAGGCCCTCACAGGCCACTGCTTGATGTTAGAAAGGTGAAGCCCACCGTGCAAAGGAGACCCCAGGATGATGGGAGACGCTGGACCGTGAAGGGCCACGGGGAAATTGCACGAGGGGAGAGCAGCCAGCAGAGCTGCAGGGCGGGGGACCCAAAGCCAACAGAGCTGGGTGACTTCACAGTGAGCCTCAGACACTGCTCACGGAGCCGCAGTTCTCTGCCTTGCTCGGGTTCAGTCCTGCACTGGCCCAGCCCTTCCTTGCTGGGACGCCTCCTCCCTTTTGAATTGGGAATGGTTTTGTTGTGCCGCTATACGCTAGAAGTGAGTGTCTGGATTTTGATTTTACAGGGTCTCAGTTTGCCTTGAGTTTAAGGAGATCTGGACTTGAACTATTAAAAAGTTTTGGAGTGCTCGCTTCGGCAGCACATATACTAAAATTGGAATGATACAGAGAAGATTAGCATGGCCCCTGCGCAAGGATGACACGCAAATTTGTGAAGCGTTCCATATTTTTTTCATAATCATGGAAGTTGTTAATAAAAATTTGGAAGAAAAAAGTTTTTGACTCTCCCTTTCTATCTCTCTCAAGTAAATAAAATAAAATAAAATAAGATAAAATAAAGAGGGCAAGAGAGATGGCTCAGTGGTTAAGGTGCTTGCCTGCAAAGCCTAAGGACCTGAGTTCCAGTCTCCAGTACCCATGTAACACCAGATGTACAAGGTGGCACATGCAACTGGAGTTCACTTCCAGTGGCTGGAGGCCCTGGCATCCCATTCTCTCTATCTGCCCCCCTCTCTCTCTTGAATAAATAAATATTATTTTTTGAAATTATTTCTGAATGTGTATATATGGTATAGGTGTTTAGATACATGAGCCCGGTGCACACACACATGCGGAGGCCAGAGGAAGACACTGGGGATCCTCCTCTATTGCTCTTCTGTCGTATTTCCCCAAGACAAGAGTCTCACTGAACCCAGAGCTCGCTGTCTTTTGGTGAGACAGTCTGAGCAGCCAGCCCCAGAGGCCATGTCTCCACGCGGGCTCTCGGCGCCAGGGTTACGGCGTGCACAGCCACGCCCGGCACATTACGTGGATGCTGGAGATTGAACTTGGGTCCTCATGCTGACACAGCAAACGTGGCGAGCCACTAGTCCTGGCCTTTCTGATTGGTACTGGGAATGTTAAGGACTATGGGGACATGGGAATGTGTCTCCTGGTGTTGTACACTTTGTTATTTTAAAATGGGAAATACAATGAATTCCAGAAAGCCACCTTTAGCTATGCAAACAGTAAAGCTAGCTGCCTATTTGTGTTAGGCCCTTCAACGATTTGAATTTGTAAAGCACAGTTCATAAATATTTAAGAAATGCTTTTGTGAGCTGCCATTAATTCTCTCATTTCCTGTGTGCGGCTGGGCTCAGCTGGAAAACAGATAACAGCTCCCTCAACCCCTGCAGGCTGAACTCTGCTTGTAGTCGATAAAGACCACTGCCCACCCACACGGCCCTCTGCCCACGCTGCCTTGCTTGCCATTAGCTCAGGGAGGACGCAGGCCTGGCGGGTTCTGAGTGGGGCGCCTGGGGTGTTATCGCTGCCTCTGGGTCCTCTTCAGCACTAGTGTGCTAGCCACCAGCCACGCGTGGCTGCGTGAATTTCACTTCAGTGCAGTTAAACGACACGGAACATTTAATTCACACCAGTCACATTTAAGGAGGACAGCACTAGGGAGCAAGGGGCTCAGGGGTGATAGGTGCGCTTGTGAGAAACAGCGTGTCAGGTGTGTAAGTAGTGTGTCCAGTCAGCAAGCCTGCTCCAAGGAGCGGAGGCTGACACCTGCCTCAACTGATGGGGGCTAGACTGGCCCTGCCAAGGCCTGGGCAAGAGCGTCCCACTGTATCCCATGCGTATCACTGGCAAGAAGCCTTGGGATCTCGTTAGCAAGCAGAGGCTGCCCTGTGTTTCCTGGGAGCCGTGGCCTGCCGGGACTCTTGATCTTGGCAACAGCCAACCTTATACCCAAGAGGGCAATCTCTTTAAAAAGCCTGTAGCTGGGCACAGTGGCTCAGGCCTTTAATCCCAGCATGCGGAAGGCTGAGGTAGGAGGACTGCCTTGAGTTCAAGGTCAGCGTGGGCTACAGAGTGAGTTTCAGGTCAGCGTGCGCTAGAGTCAGACTCTGCCTCAATAAACAAATAAATAAATACATACATACATAAGGCCTATTAAGGAAGGGTCAAGGACACAAGCGCCGAGCTGACTGTTCTAAAGCGGCATGCCTCTTAGAGACAGGCACGTTTCCAGGAGACACAAATGCATGTCGTTTCCCCAGCGCCACAAAGCTCGCATTTTACCAAATGCCTCATGGAAAAACTGCCTTCTGAGGCCACAGCTCCAGGCTGGGTCCCTTGAGGCTTCACTTGCGTCTCTTTCCAATGACAGGCAGAAGTATGGGGTGTTCCACTGAGCAAACGACAGCTCACATTTTCTATGCTAAGCCACTACCATTTCACTGGCAGGGACCAGGGCTCAGCACTGGGGGAACAAGGAGCAGCTGCTGAGGTGTGGCCCTGCTGCTGGAGGAAGCTGAGCCTGCCCATCCCCCTCCCCTGGAGCCCATCTTCATCATCAGGCCCCCCCCCCCCCAATACAAAGGGCTGGGCCCAGCGCTTGCTAAACAGACTGGTCCCTGGGCTAGAAGCAAGTGCAGACGCGGGTCAGGCCTTCCGGAAGCGGACTGAGTAGGGAGAACAGAGAGAAGACCAAGGCTCCAGTGCCTTGATGACAGATGCTAATGTCACCTGCGGCCAGCACAGCCCTTGACACTGTAGCAGAGCACAAAGCTCGTGACCTGCTGGAGGGGTCAATCAACTCCCATGATGCCCAGCAAACCTCAGAGCTGCTGCAGGGGCCAGGGCTCCCCACAGAAGGAAGGAGGTGGCCCCAGGGACCAGAACCTCATCCTGACCTCGCTGGCACTGCAGGTACCAGTGCATCACACCCTTACCTGATTCCCCCCAGCGTTGTGACACTCATAAATACCAACGACCCCATCGGCAAAGTGTCCCAAGGTGTCCAGGCAGTTGGTTCCCTGTTGCAAGGCTCCAAAAGCTATGTCCTGATGGTCTGGAACCCTGAAAGGCAACGGAAGAGTCACGGCTTCCGGCAGCACCGCGGTGCCCAGCCCGCAAGCCTTCGGTGGTGGCCTGAGCCCCAGCACTGGGAGCACAGGAAGGGGGCATGTGGCATCCAGACACAGCATGCTTCAAGCCTCCAGATTCCTAACGCTGTAAGAGTGTAAGTGGGCATACTCTAATTCCAGAACTCAGAAGGCTGAGGCAGGAGGATTGAGTTGAATTCAAGGCCAGCCTAAGGCGACTTAGCAAGTTTAAAGCCATGAGACTATCTCAAAAACAAAACAAAAACAACTGAAATAAAGAAACAGTAGAAGTTTCCCTTGTGGTCTGGCAAGGAGAAGCTCCTGGCATTCTGGTTTGGTGGACGTCATCTAGAAAGGCACAGAGCGACACAGGCAGTGCTCTGGACAGAGATGGGACCTTCGCTCCACCTTTGGCAGGTAAAGGTTATGGGTACCTGGGTAAGGGTCACATTCTAGACCTCCACTGGCTCCTGTGTGAACGTACAAAACAGGCCTCCTGGCAAGTGTGACAGAAACATCTTGCAGAACGTCCTCAGTGCTATAAGCCTGGCCCACAGAAAGTGCCCAGCAAATGGTGGTGACATCAGACACAGGGACATAGGAAGCCAGAGCCACCCCCTGCCCTGCGCAGACAGGGTGCTGAGTGTCCAAGATGTGGTCTTCAGAGGGCCCAGGGTCCCAGGCCACCCCTATCATGGGTGACCTCAGTGAGAAACTGTACTTCATGCCACCCTGGTACCTTGACAGCAAATGTGGAGTGGGAGTCACTACGGGGCTAAAATCAATGCTGGGTATCACAAAGCCCCCAGGGCTCCCGAGGAGGAGGAAGGAGACGGCAGAGTGCACACTCAGAGGCAGAAGCTTCTCGTGTGGAGGCGCGGCCCTCTGCCTCACGAGCCCATCTCTTCTTACCACTGTGGAACGAGCCCAAACCAGAGGCTGCCTTGGAACTCAACTCTGCAGGGGAGTGGGAGGCCTGTGCCCAGTTGTGGGGTGGGCACACCGGCTCTCCCTGGGGATGGCTGTGGGGCAGGGAGGCATGCTCTCCCGAAAGCTCAGCTTCTGGCCTCTTGCACCCAGCAAACGTGAGGCCTCTGTGGGCTCCCAGCCACCACTGCTCCTCAGCCCTCACAGAGCACATGGAGGCCCAGGACTCACCTCAGCTCTGGGTAGACATTTTCCAGGTACCACTTGAATGGCTTGCAGCCCAGCTTCTTTCTGAGCTCCAGCCGACTCTGAATGCTGGAGGAGAGGGAAAGAAGTCTCCTTTATGCACTGGGGAAAGGAGGGCGGCTCAGACCAGACCATCCAGCCTCTGGGCCCCGTGACTCTGCCTGTCTCTTACCATGGCCTCACTGGGCCCTGCTGACGCACCATCCCATCCCCATGTGCTCCCAGGACCCCTGCACGCGAAGGCGGGGCACTCACCTCCCATAGGGCACATTTCGGGCAGAAGGCACGGCGGCGTAGTAGAAATCTTTGTACGCGTCCATCCAGACCTCAGCCGCTCGGCGGGTGTTGCTAGAAACAGAGAAGCCTTCCTGAGCTGAGCCTCTACGGCTCCCGGCTTCGTGTGCATGGGCCTGTTTGCTGAAGTAGGCAAAGAGCTGCCCCCAGGAGTGCGGCATGAGGAGTGGCAGCTGCCCTGAGGGTCTGCGGGGACAGTGCTCAGCCAAGCCTGAGAAGCTGCTTTGTCCCTCAAGTGCAGGTTGCTACAGGGCAGAGCACGGGCTGGGAAGACAGCGCTGGCCGGCTGGGACAGCAAGTCCAGCACCTCCCACGGAGAGCTCAGAGGGCCTGGGCCAGACCACAGCAAGGACACGCTGGTCTCCACACGCGGCCACGGCACCTCCCGCATGCTGAGTTCTAACATGGGTCTCTTTCCTGTGGACCTGAGCTGAGGAAGTGTCCTGTGTGGACTAGGAATAACGATGCTGTGAGGGGCTGAGAATGTTCCATACACCCCACACTTAACTTCTGGCTGCCCCTGGCTCAAGTGTACAAGTAGGGTGGATCTCTCTCTCTTTCTCTCTGTGTCTCCCCCTCCCTCCCCTCTCTTGCCTCAGCCTCCCAAGTACTAGAATTGCAGGTACGTGCCACACCACCTGGCTCAGGATGAGCTTTTCTAGAAAAGAGGAAGACCACCATCCAAGTCTCTCTGCAGCGAGCCATGATCCTGGTAAATGAGCCCCCGGGACAAGCTGCTCGCAGGCCGCAGGCCGCAGGCCGCGTACTGAGGAGTGCGGTGTGCACCTCACACACCTGTGCCCCGATCGGGGACTAGCTCCTGGGAGGCCTCACCCTCGGGTCCACGGCCCACCCTGTTCTTCCAAAGCCAACACAGCAGGCAGGCAATGGTCGCCCTTTAGATAATTCCTTTTCTCTGTGGAAAGGTCTTTAAATGCTAAGCCTGTCAAATCACCTGAGCAGTAATTACTAAAGCCATTTTCACACGGAACCTCTGCCTTTCACATAAAGTGACAGATACATCTGTCGCCCCTGAATGAAGGGGGGAACGGACCACCATTTAGCGCATTACTGGGACCGCCAACACGCTAGCCTCAGACTCAGCGCTGGGTGCTTGTGGACACTCACCCCAGGAGGTAACCAGGAATGAAAATGTCCTCATTTCATTCAGCACTCTTTATAATGGAAAAAAATAGAAACTGAGTGGTGAGACTGATTGACAACTTGGTTAGACTGAGAGACACCTAGATGAGTAGAGCACACTCTGGGTGTCTGTGAGGGTGTCTTCAGACACCGAGCCCTCTGGCCTCACGGGCAGCTCTCTCTTCTGAGGGCCTCACAGATGACGTGCTGCTGGTGGTGAGGGGCAGGGTGGGCCTGGGCCTGCATGAAGCAGCAGGTCACAGGGTGTGTCGGGGCTGCGTCCGCCCCGGCCCCTCCAGGACCCCCTCTGCTTCCTGTCAGCCACGAGGTGAGCATGCTGCAGTGACAGTCAGCTTCACGATGGGCCCAGAAGCACACAGCAGGCAGCATGGACACCAGCCTCTTAAACCGTCCTGACAGTTCGGGCCACTGACATTCCCTGGGGTCTCACGGGCTGGACGCCCCCCATCTCGGCAGCCCGGGCCCAGCACTCCTTCAGGAACGCCATTCCCAGGGCCCCAAGGCGACCTGGCTCCAACATTTCATGCTTAATTCTGTGCCATCTCCACACGGTGTCTCTGGGTGACCTTAATCCTGCAAACCTGCCCTGCTCCTGTCCAGTTGTGCTCAGCCACATTTCATCTTCACAGTGCTGACTAGCTCAGCACTTGAAGCAGCTTGGCTTGTGGGCTCTGCCATTGCTCCAGGGTGAGGGCAAACCCAGCGAGCGCCAACACTCACACCAGGACACGATGTCTCTGGCTAGAGTATAGTGTGGCCTGCCTTTGGCTATGCGGTCCATGTCTGCCCCCAGATCACGTTGAAATCTAACTGCCATGGTCAGGACACCAAGAGGCAGGAGCTGTAAGCGGTGGGCCAGGCTGCAGGGCTCCACTACCACAAGTGGAGCTGGGCTGCGCCTGCAGGCTCTTGTCCTCCATCACGCCGGGCATCGGTGCAGCCCTCGGCAAAGCCAGGCGCTTCAGCCTTGGACTTCCCAGCCTAAGTGAGCATCAGCCAGCAGCTCCTCCACTCACTGCACACTACGCAGCCACCAGCGGCCGTCTCCATGACGCACAGGGAGAAGACAAAGCGCTCTTTTTTTTTTTTTTTTTCTCGAGGTAGGGTCTCACTCTAGCCCAGGCTGACCTGGAATTCACTATGTACTCCCAGGGTGGCCTCGAACTCATGGTGATCCTCCTACCTCTGCCTCCCGAGTGCTGGGATTAAAGGCGTGCACCACCACGCCTGGCTGACAAAGTGCTCTTACTTGGACTGTGAGTGGTAATGAAGAATGTAACTAGGTTCTCACCTTTAAGATATTTTCTGCCAAACATCTTTTGGGATACGCTATCACAGAGCAATTTTTTCCTGATGCCTAAGGACTGGCTCACTGTGTGGACACTACCTGCCTCCCCAACAATGCTTTCCGAGACCCCCAGGGAGTGAGAGGAGGCAGCCACTACCCTCTGTGGGACAGCGCTCCATGCCAGCCGCCCCACCCCGCCCGGGGCTCCCTGGAGCAGCCCGCTGTGCTCTGGGTTGGTCTCCCAGTTCTTACCGGGCAAACACGGTGCCGCTGCCTCCTGGGAATGTGTAGGGGTGCTGCTTCCGGAACACGTGTCCCACGCGGCTGCAGGGGATGATCTCCAGGCTGCCACCACACTGCCACACGCGGAAGGAGATCTCTGAGGTCAAGAGGAGGTGCAGTGACCACCAGTGCCCACAGCGCTCCACCCCTGGCTCGGTGAGGGGCTCCTTCTCCAGAACAGTCTGGATCTTCCTACAGCAGACACTGGACCCAACCTGGTGGGTCCCTCCCCACAAGGCTGACTTGAGTGTGTTCTGAATGCGGACACCATTTGGCCTAAGACAGTGGTCATCCCACGACACCACAGCTGCCAACTGGAGAGAGTCATGCAGGGGCTTTTTTACTGGCTGCTCACCATGTGACCGCCGTGTGTCACATGTGCACTGGCTTAGTGTCAAAACCATCACGGGAGGTGTCTGAATGCCTATGATCATGGAGCCTGACCGCTGCAGGCCGCAGGCAGCCCCCCTTCTGCTGTGCCATGACTCAGTGCAAAGGGAGCACTGGGATGCGACTCAGTGCAAAGGGAGCACTGGGATGCGACTCAGTGCAAAGGGAGCACTAGGATGCGGGAGATTTTCCGCCCAGGGAAGAGCCCTCTCCTTGTCCACGTGCATCAGCAGGCTGGGACACCAGTCAAGTTCCGAGGTATACACACACCTAGGTAGTGACTAGCGATGGCCAGGTGACTAATGGCACCTACAGCTGCCCACACTTTCAGTCAGGAAGCTGATGGCCTAGGCAGGAACGCTCTGAGCTCACCTGTGTCAGTAAAGTTGGTCCCAAGACTGACAGGCGTGCAGAGCCAGCATTGTCATGACACACCTGTCACCTGCCCTGACTGCAAGACCCTTAGCATAAATAGAAGAGACAAGACGTGCTTCTCTGACAGCGGCCATGTGGTTTATATGGAAGGGATTTTCCTCTGGGCTGCTGGACACCCCTCAGCACGTGCTGATGCGACTAGAAATCTATGAAGCCAGCACTGCCACCAATGCCACAGATCAGGAAGAACGAGGCAGGACCTTCGCAGACTGTCCACTGAGTGGGTGGTTCAACTCTCCAGACCAGCACTCCGGTCGTGGCAGCAGTGCCCAGATGCCCAATGCCACTTGGATAGCGCAGCCTGAGCTCCTGCCCCTGTGGGTGGGGCAAGCTAAAATTGTGAGAGCTCCCTCAGGAGGAGTGGCCACACCCACCTGAGCAGAGGCAGGGAGAGGCTCTCACCTTCCCACGGTGCCCAACAAAACTCTGAGTTAAACATTCTCTGTAGTTCAGGAACAAAACTCACAAACAAGTCTGCCTACTGGGGGACTCAAGATTGGACTTAGGGAAAGGGACTCTGCACAGCCAGCAAGGGGCAACTCGGGGACTTTCAAGGCCAAGCACACAGATTTCACTTGAGCCCTGGGCTAAGGACACAGGCACTGGAGGCACGTGACACCCCTTCAAATACCCCAGGGAGCTGCCTGAAGGCCAGCTCTGGCCCCAAGCGGCCACACCTCGCATCTTCCTGGAGCCTCTGCTGAACTGGCAGTGGCTTTATCTAAGACAGTACTAGTCAGGAAAACGGGAGCTCTCCTCATCCTCTTGGACACACATGGAAGAGATGGCTTGGGTGTGACGTGGGTCTACATCCCTACTGTCCCTTCCCCACACACAGCCACGAAAGCATGTGGGCTAACTTCCAGCGTGCTGTGTGGCACCCAGGAGCGGAGCTCTGGCGAGCGGATTCACACTGCACACTATGTAGACCACTGAGCCCGGCCATGGGTACACCAGGCTCCCGGGAGGTCTCACCTTCCCCAGCCTCCTCAGGCCTCTGAGTGGAACCTACTCAGTGTAAAGGGCCCGATGGCGGTTAACCAGTCCTATCCTCAAGGGCTCTGGCTTCCAGGTGACGTCACCTTAGATACAAATCAACCCCCTGCAGGGTGACAGGCGAGACAAGACGGGGCTGGCTGACCACGTCTTCCGCCGTACTCTTGACTACACGTGCTCCTGGGAACTGGTGCTTGTGCTAACAACACGCTGTCCCATGGGGCAGTCCCTCACCAGGCTGGGGCCTTTCTTGCCCACATGACTCCACTCAAGCTCTATCCAAGGCCAGTGGGTCACGGAAACGTGGGAAAGGGGATGGGCGGCCTCACGGCACCTCCCCTGCCCACCCCGCCGCGCCGCGCCGCAGCGGAGACCAGCTTTCATCACGGTGGGCAGAGGCGTCCTCCTAGATGAAACGTCTCCACGAACTTCAACTTCAAAAGTGACAGGCAAGTGACAGGCTAGCTCAGGCTGTTCTTTTAAAGCCAACAGAAGCTATCAAAGTCTCTGTCACATGGAAAACTACTCAAAGTGACAGTGGCGTCATCCCCCCCCCCCTCGCCCCCTTGCCTCCCAGGGCACACCTGTACAAGGACGAAACAATTTAACAACTCCTGGGGGCCGAGGAAAAGCCGCTCAGAACTACCAACTCGAAATCAAAGGCTTCGAGGGAAGCGAGCAAGAAATAAAAACAAAACGTGCTGACAAGCCTTTTTATCTGCCACTAAGACATACACAGCAGCTGCCTACACAGACCACTGCCTATAAAGTGTCACTCCACTCCTGGGGAAAAGCGATTTGTGTGGGTTATTAAAAAAGAACAAGAAAACTTCCCTAAAGTAGTTGAGAGGGGTGTGAATGCCAGGAGCCCCCGTGTAGCGTCCACAAATGATTCCAATTCTGCCAACCCAACAGGTTCCTGGCCTCATTCCCACTCTACACAGCTAACCAGAGCCCAGGTGCTGGGCCATGTCTGTTCTGGGGGCATGCATCCCGAACCCCAGTGTCAAATGGAATGACGACCTGACACTGGCCTCCTCCACCCGGGCACACCTTACTACTGCCAGCCCCGCAGTCACTGCGAGAGCCTGTCTGAATGTGCCTCGGGAACCGGAGTGCCCACAGGATGGTCGCTCTGGGCTCTCCTCCAAGGCTCCTGGTTGGCACCCTGCCTCCCGCAGCCCTTCACCCAGTTCACGGACCCAGGCATGCGGGTCGTACATACCCAAGTTCTCTCCTCCCCACACATCCATCATCATGTCATACTTCCCCAGCTCTTCAAAATAGAACTTGTTCATCACAAACAGCCCGCCAGCGATCATGGGGGTTCTGGAGAGGCGGAGGAGAGCGAGGTCAAGGTTAGGTGTGAACCCTTCTTCGAAGGCCAAGCCCAGTCAGTCCCCTGACCACAAGCTGACCATCACCCCCGCTGTGCTCCGGGGCCCTTCATTCTCTACTGTCCTCCCAATCCCTTCCAGGAGCCCCACAGTGCTAGACAGGGAGCAGAGCTTCTGTGAGGGCTGTGACCCCTCCAGGGCTGGGGCCCTCTCTGTCTTAGGTGAGGTAGTAGGCCTGGGCCTCTGTTTCCCTATGGGGTTACTGTACAGACGACAAGGGTGACACACGGTTATACGTCCTTGTCCCATGTCCCAAAGATCAGCTGAGAGGCCCCCTTTGCTACAGACAACGCTGTACCACAAATCTGAGGCAACAAGCTGCCTATGAAGAAGGAAAAGAACCCTCAAAGGACCTCACTGTGTGACCTGGTGGCAGGTGCTGGCCTTGAGCTGAGGCTGGGATCCTGGAGGGGAGGCATGGACCCCAGTGAAGGCTCGGGGCTATGTGGGCCAGAGTCTGAGTCCTCCCCCGAGGGGGCTCCCTGCAGCACACTGGCACTTACTTTATGGGGGCGACCGGGTTCCCCTGCCGGGACCTCCTCTGCTCAGGTGTCATGTAATCCCATTTGAACACCAAGTTCCAGTCAAAACCTATCGGCAAGGAAAGGAAACAGCAATGAGAAAAGATGGCCCCTTTTATACGTGGCTACCTGCCCCTGCAGCTAGAAACCAGGAACATGTGGCTGAGACTCACGGCCACCAAATGAAACGAAGACGAAGAAGTGGGGGGTAGAGACCGACTCGGGTGGTGGAGCGGGGCAGCTGTGTGAGGCGGGGGCGATGGCGAGGGCTGCGCTGAACACTCCAACCCCCACAGAAAATGTGGGTTTGGGTTTCGCTGTCTGTTCCCCAGCACCCACCTGACATTGGTGGGGGGACATGCAGCCCAAGCTGACCTAGAATTTGCAGCAATCCTCCTGTCTCAGCCACCTGTGTGCTGGCAATACAGCTGTGTGCCATCATGGCGGGCTCGGAGTTTCCAGCAGTAAATGTGAGGACCAGCGCCGGTGTGATTCTGCTCACCGCACCGCACCGCACCGCAAGGGCTGGACAACCACTCCCAGGAGGAGGGGATCTGGGCCCCGGTCAGGAGCACATGCTCGCGGCTGGCTCCGAGGCCCTGGCTGCTGCACAAGGTGACTCTGTGGGGCTGTGGTTCTCCAGACACGGACCCAGTACCTTTTCAGGGCCCATGGCATTAAAAACACTTCCATACCGACCTCAGACCTGTCCTGGGTGTGATGGTGCACACCTGCAATCCTAGCAACTGTGGGAGGCTGAGGTAGGGGGAGTCTCAAGTCCCAGGCCAGCCTGGGCTGTGTAGTGAGACCATGACTCAAAACAGAACAAAACAAGAAAACAAAAACAACCCTGTTTTCAGCTGGCATGGTGGTACAAGCCTTTAATCCCAGCACTTGGGAGGCTCTGTGAGTTCAAGGCCACCCTGAGACTACATAGTGAATTCCAGGTCAGCCTGGGTTAGAGCGAGACCCTACCTCAAACCCCCCCCCCAAAAAAAAACAAGGTTGTTTTCTATGCTTCCTGTGTCCTACTTATCAGGAGTTACGGTGGGTTAGGAGGCCGCAGGCTACTGGACAAGAGGACAGTGTGACGTGCCCCACCCCTTGTGTGACACTGCCTCAGTGTGTAAGGCAGCCTCCCTGTCAGAACTCTGGGGCCCTCAACAATTCTTCAGAAGGAAACAGTTTGGGCCACACAGCTCTTGGGGCCATTATGAGGTGCTATAGGACACTGTCCACTCACATAGACCCAAGGCCACTCAGGGGCTTGGAGAAGCAGACGGGCAGGCAGCTGGGGAGGAGGGTCCGGCATCCAAGCCCTGTGAGAAGGAATGGCTGGTGCCTGGTGGGCAGGTGGTGAGAGGGTGTGTCAGGTTCCCGCTGGTCTCCCAGTGACAGGACAGCAGGATACAGAGGCTATCAGATGGGCCGAAGGCATGGAGAGGATGGGCAAAAGAGACTTTGGCTCTTGACCCCGACAGAACCTCACCTCTATGGATGGAGCACCCTATAGGTGCTACAGGTGGAAGCTGCCCGTATTCTCCCACCCAGCACACCAGTGGGAGAGGCTTGTCCAGTCTGATCAGCAGAGACATAGCAAGTTCCCCAGGACCCAAGGCTCCAGCAGCAAGATGGGGCGGGAGCCAGGCAGCTCTGGCCGGGGACAGGGCAGGCTCCACCTGGACAGCCTGCTGCGCACACACTCACTGTCACTGCTGGCCACAGCGAGTTAGCGGACCACCATCGACACCTACCGCCCTTGAGGTCGGCAGAGGCGCCCACATACTGGAAGTTGTCCATGTTAATGACGTCGATGATGGGTGACACCACACGCGTCCTGTCCTGAGCATGGATGGAGGAAGGAGAGCAGACGTCACAATCCCAGCAGAGTGAGGACCTGGCCGCCCACGCACTAATGCAGCAGGGTGGGAATGGCGTGGTGGCATAAACGGGGACAGCTGGAGCCTGACACACTACTGTCAGCGGTTCCTTCAGCTGAAGTCACAGACTCTGCAGTGGCCCCGAGACAACTCTTAACATTTCACCCACGGGCAGGTCCTGCTCTCACGGCTCGGCTGTACTCAACGGCAGCCATCCATTCCTGCCCTGTAGCCAGCTTGGGAATGGGCTCACTGGCCAGGTACTTATGCCAGTCAGGCAGGGTGAGCTGTGGAGGGTATCACTGCTCCAACAACCAAACTGGGGGTTCCAGATCGCGAAGCCCTTCCCCGTGATTCTAGTCAAGAAGTCTGCCCTACAGTGAGCTCCTTTATGCCTCATGGCCACTCTCTGCTGAGAGCCAGAGAACACAGGCCTTTGACTTTTCTGGGTCTTTAAACTCAGTCATCTCTGTCTCACGCTGACAGCTCACAAGAGAGGGGGTGCATGCTCCCCAAGTCAGAGGGAGCCCTTGTTAGCTGAAGAAAGACTCAAAGTTTAGCAGCAAGACAAGGGGCGCTTGAAGGGAGCTTACTTTGAGGATGTCAGAATGTTTCAACCCTGCTGGCAATAATCTTAACAGGAAAATAAGCTGTGGTCTCTGCCTGCCTGGGTCTGAGAGACCCTGGGTGAGGGAGTCAGAGCCTGCTGAGACAGGAGTGATGAGAACCACTCTTCTCAGCGAATGCCTTGGCTCAGGAGAGTCTTCCAGGCAAGCTGGTGGCCCATGCATGCTCCAGTATGGTGGGCGGCTGGCCCTGACTGTTTTCCAGGGAGAGCAAGAAGTTTTGTGCTGGGGCTCCAGGACAGAGGTGTATGTAGAAGAGGGGCCTGGCCAGGGGTTCAGCAGAACTTGAAGGACAATCCTGACCCCCTCGGATGGTTTTGCTTCTGTTACTCAAGGGCTCAGAAACCTGGTTTTATCACCTGTCAGGTGGGGAACGGCAATGACTGCAAACAAAGCACCTGGCATGTCCTCTGAGCCCAGGACATGGCAGCAAATAGGACTTCCACCAGCCTCGGGTGACCTACAGTCTTGTGACTCTCTGCCAGTCACTGTGCTTGCGACGTTGCAGGCAGTGAGCACCTCATTCATTCTCAACTTCCTTTCATTAAGTCTGCTTTATTACCCCAGGGAAGCACTTTCATAGCAGCAAGGGAAAGTCAATAAAGCAAGCGGAAGGCAAGAGAAGGGACACAAAGCCGAACGAACTTATCAGTGATGATGCTTTGAGAAGGCAGAAGGTGCCCAAATATGGCCACCGAGTCACCTGATGGCCCTGCCAGGGCACTGCACTGACCACAGCTTGTGTATCCCTGTGGCTGGGCCTGGAGGAGTTGTCTAGCCCACCCTCACTGAGGGTAGAGGGATATCCCTGGGGCCACTCTCCCACATACTGCATTAGATGGCACTCCCAGAAACAGGGTGCCCTGCTATCCGCATGCCTTCCAAACCCCCAGGGCTGAGGAGGGGCTGGGCAGGGGGCGAGGGTGGATGCGTGTGAAGGCAGCCTCCATGCCTCAGGCTCTCACCAGCCCTGCTCAGCCCACCTCCTGCCTGTCAGGTGACTGTTCCCTATGCGAATGGGACACCAGGAGCACCAACTTCCTTCCCAGGGTCAAGAAAACCCGCAGCCAGCGTGTGACCATATGTCCCCACTGTGACCCAGGCCTCACCTCGGCGACCCGCTCCAGCAGTGGCTCCAGCCAGTGCTCGTTACACTCGCAGTGGCTGTCCAGGAACGTCAGGACCTCGGCCTGGGCGGCATCAGCCCCACGGACCCGCGAGCGCATCAGGCCTGCAAGGTGAGTTCAACATGCATCAGGGGTCAGGGCAAAAAAGCTTGCTGTGCCAGTGTCGTGCCAGCTGCTCGGGTGCATCGGCATTGCTCCTCAGTGGCAGGGACACGGTCCCAGAAGGACTTTCAAAAACCATTCATCAGGGTTGGAGATATGGCTTAGCAGTTATTGCCTGCAAAGCCTAAGGACCCAGGTTCGATTCTTTAGGTCCAACATAAGCAAGATGCACATGGTAGCACATGCATCTGGAGTTTGTCTACAGTGGCTACAGGTCCTGGCATGCCCATTCTCACTCTCTCTCTAATTAAAAAAAAAACTTAAAAAAAAAAACAAATAAGACGCCATCAGATGGCAACACCCTTCCTAAGACTGTGTGTCCTGTGTCCCGAGAAAGGCCTTCAACAAGTGGGAGTCTTTCAACAAGTAAAATGTGGACTTCAGAGCACTTTCCCTGGGCAAGCCTACAGTATCCTACCTAGCTGGGCTAAGGAGGGTGTTGCCCTCCATCTTGAGAGCTAACGGTGCTGGGTCTAGTAACCACAACGTTGCAACTGCATTGCAAAGAGCTTCGTCTCCGTCACAAGCCAGAAGCATCAAGTCGAAGCCCGGCTGCCTGGTTGTCACATAAAATCAGGGATGCTCTAGGCCCAACCCACGGTGCCGAGGCTTAGGACGTGTTAGTAATACACATCTCCATTAGGACACAAAGTGCGGGGGCTGACAAAATGGCTCGGTGATACGGTGCTTGCTGCCCGAGTGTGAGTCCTGAGTGAGTCTGAATCCCCAGAACTCACACAAAGCCGTGTGCCTCCAAAGGGAGGGGGGCGGCGGAGACAGGAAGCATGCCGTGGCGAACAAGACACCCTCAAACAAGGTAGGAAGTGAGGACTGACTCCTGATGTCCTTTGACCTCCATACACGTGCTGTGGCATGTGAACATTCTCCGCGCATGCACACACACACACACACACACACACACACACACACACGCGCGCGGGTGTGTTGGGGGGAGATGACAAATTCCATCTTCCCTAGATGCTGTGGCCATGAGTGGCTTTCACTGAATTCTCTAGGCTTTATATCTGGAGATGTGACCACCCCCGACCAGTGGGTTCCTTTTCACAGTTAAAGCAGATTTCCAGTCACTTATCAGCTACTTGCCAGCTCTGTGTTTTGCAAACCCTTGCTTTAATAATGGTGATAAATGCTGAGCTAAACTTAAAGGCGGTGACTGGAAAGGGCTTCAAAAGTTAAGACTCGGAAGGCAGACACTTGAAGGGGTTTAACACTTGAAACAGAGCCACACAAAGTGAGACCCAGTCTGCACACGACTCCCCAAGGGATACCCTCCCACTGACCCACGGTACAGTCCTCTGGGCTCAAGGTGTTAGAGGACACGGTGCAGGACTTTCAAGCTGGAAACAGAAGGAAGGCCCCAAATCTGGAGATGACACCCCCTCCCTAAGCCCATGTAGGCACAGGCTCCCAGAAGCCCAGGGTCAACAGCGGTCAGAAGAACTGACTGAGGCTTCAACTGTTCTCCGCTCCAGTGAACACAAAGTTTGGAGTTTGAGTCTTGCCAAGCTTGCAAGGTTTGGAAAACACATCTGCTCTCTATACAAAGTCCAGAAGGATCACATTTAGGAATACAACTGTTCTGGGGGGAAAAGGCCCACACAGAATATACTTGTACCAGCAGAGAACACAGACAAGCATCTATAGCAAAGTGCTGGGCCAGCTTGTGCCTTAGGTCACCGGACGGTCACACCCTGAAGGCTTGATCTTGATTCCCAGATGGCAGTGCTGCTGGGAGGCAAATGGATCACAAATCTCATCAGTAGATTAATCCACTGATGGATTCAT
This sequence comes from Dipus sagitta, assembly GCA_036346955.1. Classification (NCBI taxonomy): domain Eukaryota; kingdom Metazoa; phylum Chordata; class Mammalia; order Rodentia; family Dipodidae; genus Dipus; species Dipus sagitta. The sequence goes on from CM070773.1 coordinate 172,727,093, forward strand.
TATTTGATGGGCATTATTGTGAAGCGGAAGGAACTGGGAGGCAGACCTAGCTGGTTGAATGAGTCACTAGGGGGTGTTCCTTGGAAGGCTGTATCTGGCCCTCAGGTCCTTATCTCTCTCAATCTTTCTCTTTCTCTCTGCTTGCCAACTTCCATGATGTAAGGAGCTCTGCTCTACCGTGATATGCAGCCATACCTCAGGCCCAAAGCAACAGGACCAAGCAACTATGAACTAAACCTGAAATGGTGAGCCAAAAATCAACCTTTCCTCCTTTAAGTTGCTTCCCTTAAGTATTTTGTCATAGCAATAAATATCTTTTAACTGCTCAGTACACTGAAGATCAATATTCTTCAGAGAAAAGTAGCCCAGCACATCTCTAGCCCAGCACTCACAACATCCAGCCCAGCACATCTCCAGCCCAGCGCTCACAACATCCAGCCCAGCACATCTCCGGCCCAGCGCTCACAACATCCAGCCCAGCACATCTCCGGCCCAGCGCTCACAACATCCAGCCCAGCACATCTCCGGCCCAGCGCTCACAACATCCAGCCCAGCACATCTCCGGCCCAGCGCTCACAACATCCAGCCCAGCACATCTCCGGCCCAGCGCTCACAACATCCAGCCCAGCACATCTCCGGCCCAGCGCTCACAACATCCAGCCCAGCACATCTCCGGCCCAGCGCTCACAACATCCAGCCCAGCACATCTCCGGCCCAGCGCTCACAACATCCAGCCCAGCACATCTCCGGCCCAGCGCTCACAACATCCAGCCCAGCACATCTCCGGCCCAGCGCTCACAACATCCAGCCCAGCACATCTCCGGCCCAGCGCTCACAACATCCAGCCCAGCACATCTCCGGCCCAGCGCTCACAACATCCAGCCCAGCACATCTCCGGCCCAGCGCTCACAACATCCAGCCCAGCACATCTCCGGCCCAGCGCTCACAACATCCAGCCCAGCACATCTCCGGCCCAGTGCTCACAACATCCAGCCCAGCACTCACAACATCTAGTATCTTGTCAAAATTCAGTAGATAAGAGGGAAGAAATAGAATGTGGACAAATAGCCCAGTACATCTCCAGCCCAGTATTTACCACATCCAGTATCTTGTGAAAGTTTAGTAGACAAGAGGGAAGAAATAGAATGTGGAACATACCCCAAAGAAAGGGGAAAAAACTTAACTGAAAAGTCACTTAGAGATGACTCAGATATTGGAATTAAAAGATGAAGTTTTAAAAATAGCTATTACAGGCTAGAAAGATGGCTCAGCAGTTAAGGAGCTTGCCTGCAAAGCCTAACAACCTGGGTTCAATTCCCCAGCACCCTTGCAAAGCCAGATGCACAAAGTCTGGAGGCACATGCACCTGGAATTTCTCTGCAGTAGCAAGATGCCCTGGTGCATTCATTCTCATTCTCATTCATTCACTCTCTCTCTGCTTGTAAATAAACAAACAAAAAAATGGCTATTACAATCCTCTTCCATAACTCAAGGGAAATGGCTGCTTTAATGAGCAAACAGGTGGGAACCTCAGCAGAGAAAGGGAAACTCCATGAAGAATCAAATGGCATTCATTCATTCCAAAACCACAAACTGAAATGATCAGAAAGGAAAAGACTGGTCTTAATAGCAGTGTGGGGCTGGCAGCAAGGCCAGTGAACTGAAGGACGGGTCAACAGAAACAGATCTACCCAGTTACCTGGGGAAAGTCCTGACAGAAACCCGAACGCTTGAGGGCTACGGGACAATATGAGGTGGTTGTGTGCAACTAGGACCTAAGACTGACGCAGGAAATACACCTGCAGACATAACAGCCCATCATTTTCTAAATCTGGTAGAAATCACCATTATACATTTTCAAGGACTTTACCAAGCCTAAAACAGGATAAACATTAAAAAAAATTAAAAAGGAAAGCTAGACAGGTTACAGTCAGACCATGATGAAGACTCAGTAGAGGGCAGCCAGTGACCTGTGACATCCAGGGAGACAGCAGTACACGTGGTAACTATAGTCTGACAGGAAAGAGACCACAGACAGATCCTGAAAGGACATTTTAAAGTGCTCAAAGAAAAATCCAACTCAGAATTCTAATGAGAGAAGCCGTCCTGTAGTAACAAAGGGGAAGGCTCTTCTAACAGCCAGGCTGACAGATTCCACTGCTGACGGGAAGAAAAACCTGAAAGAAGCCGTCCTGGCTGAACATGACGCCCAGCGATGGCAACCAGAGAGTGTGGGAGGAAACTGCAGAGGACGACCGGCTCTCACGGCCTCGCTCTCTTCTCTTAAGTTAAAAGATAAATGAGGCTTTAGGCAAGAGTCTGTGGGGCTTGTGACATATGTAGATGGTGTGTGAGCAGCAACAGTACACAGGACAGGGGAAGGAAAAGAACCAAGTGCAGCACCTCAGGTCTTATGGACAGTGGTGACACTGACTCCTGGGTCCCTGCCAGGAGATGAAGCAGTGTGTCCCTCACAGCAGCTACAGATGCTGCTCCTCTGATGCTGTCATCATGACAGCATGACCTGCAAGTGTCATGAATATCTGCATGTGGAGGGGGTCTGAGATACGGGCACACATACACAGCTCCTCATGCATCTATGCACTCTATGTGTTTTCCCACTCAGCTCTTCCACACTTCAGGGGTCACACTCAGCCCTTGCACATAGGCTTACATGGCCCATCTTTCCACAGCCTCATCCCTCGAGAACACAGCAAAGACATGGGCTCTTTCCAAAGGACGCACGTAACAAAAACAACACAACATTATCATTTAATGCGCCAGTCTGAGTTTTAAATGCACTAATACACTGATGAGCCACTACTGAATACCAACGTGGCATACTGTCTTCTGTTCCTCCCTCCCTCCTCTAGCTTTCTTTTCCCAGCCCTTGTCAAACTTTTCCTTCCAGGTGAGAGGATTAGGTGAAAAACAGTTCAAATTTAGTTATTTGGTAAGTCTGGGGACAGAAATAATGAAGCCATCATAAACTTTAAAAAAATAAATATTTTATTTATTTGAGAAAGGCAGATAGAGAGAGAGAGAATGGGTGCACCAGGGCCTCTACTCACTGCATAACTCCAGATACATGTGCCACCTTGTGCTTGTGCATCTGGATTTATGTGGGAACTGGGGAATTGAACCTGGGTCCTTTGGCTTTGGAGGCAAATGCCTTAACTGCTAGGCCAGCTCTCCAGCCCCAAGCTTTTTTGTTTACTATAGGCTTGGGGGACTGGGTGGATTCTGCAGCAGAGCTGCCTGGGCTGAGGGCCATCGCAGTATCTGCATGCTTCAAGACCTTGCAGTAGACACATCACTTGAGCCGTCTCTCATAACCACCCACACAGCAGGCTCCAGGAGCCCAGCGCTCGCTCAGAGAGACTGACAGGCAGCGCAGGGCTGGCATTTGCAAAATCCCATCAGCATGTAATGACAGCGCTCTCTCCCTGTTTGGGATGGTTCTTTTTCGGCAGTCTGTCAAGCCTGAATCTGGTATCGGATTCCTGAAGTACAGAGTCCCTGTGTGTCTCATGACTAAACCTTCCTGCTTCCTCCAAACTCTTATGGTCAAGGGACTGACTGGACTTCATCAGTTACAAGTGAGAGAGAGAAGCCAATTTTACAAATGCATAAACAGAAATGTGCTTTGAGGGGCTGGAGAGTTGGCTTAGTGGTTAAGGTGCTTGCCTGTGAAGCCTAAGGACCTAGGTTCGACTCCCCAGAGCCCACATAAGCCAGATGCACATGGTGGTGCAGGCATCTGAAGTTTGTTTGCAGTGGCAGAAGGCCCTGGTGCACCCATTCATTCTCTCTTTCTCTCTCTCTCTCTGTCGTATTTATATATAAAGAAAGGTGCTTTGAACACTGGGCCTCATCAACAAACAATTCCAAACAGTTGAGCTGTGACTGTTCTTCCCATGTTTGCTGGACAGGACTCTCAGGCAGCTCTGGCAGAGGGGGTGACAGACAGACAGATATCTAACTGTGCTGTCCCCACAGCACTTCCGCTGGGCCGGGAGCAGCAGGAGGAAACTGGGTTGATGAAGCCCCGTCCGTGCCGAGGGCCCCGGGCATAGACGGGTGACTAGAACTTCCCGCTTGTGCAGAGATGGACATTGTGGGTTGGCAGCCATAGCTCTCCTGGCCCGTCTTTAGTCCCTAACAGCTGCTTCAACCAGCCTTTGTATGTGAGCCGACTTCTTGCTAACGTACTGCATTTGATAAATGCCTCAATCTATGATGCTCTTTTGTTCTGTGACTATGAATGTTCATTGCTTCCACAGAGGAACATGCCATTTGGGGCAACCTGATTCCATGTTCCTGGGCTGTGGTGCTTGTATTTGGCTCAGAATAAACTGTCTCTTATTCTATTTGAGGTAAGTGCTCCAAGAAAGAGGCCTCACTTACCTTCTCGCCGGTCATTTCTAAGGACCCGTACTTTCTCAATTTTCCCCAGGAGGGCCCCGTCCTCAGCTAGGGAGAGAAAAGAAGCAGTGTGGTGAACACTGAGTATATGCAGGGCCCTCAGTCTCCCAAAGGCAGTCCCTCCCCTGGGATCTCTGGAGGTGGCCTCTGCTCCATCCTGACACTTGCTGTCCACTCCTCCTTGATGCCCAATCACAGAGGGCCACGGGACTCACGGTCATTGCTGTAGTCATCCACCAGGATTATTTCCTTGATGAGGTGGGGTGGACTTCTCTTAAGCACACTGAGGAAAGACAGAGAGACAAGAGTCTGTGAGGGTGGAGCTCTGGGTAGAGCCGTGCCAGGCACTGGGCAGTCAGGTGCCCTTGTATGTAAGCCCCACTGACTGTGCTGGCCTGATCATGCACGGGGCACAGTTGGCATCCAACACCCTAATGCAACAGGTAAACCTGGTGGTACTGGGAGGTGTCTGTGGGCCTCACCTGACCACCGTCCGCAGCAGGGCAGACCTGGCTTCATTGTGAAACGTGATCACCACGCTGGTGGCCGGGAGATCTATTCGCCATTGCTTCCGCTGACACCTGAAGGAGGAGAAAGATGTCCCGTGAGTGATGAGCACAGCCGGCCATGGGTCATCTATGAGGGAGAAGCTGAGCAGACTACTGGGGGACAGGATATGCTTAACTTGTCAGCTGGTAAGGTTTTGGGACTGACTGGAAACATGGGGGCAGAAGACACAGCTGGGGTTCCACTCAGACACAGGGGATCCTGGCAAACAGTGGCATACTGAGAACAGCTTTAGGCATGTGAAGAAGCGTATTCTGGGCTGGGAGAGACGGCTTAGCGGTTAAGGCGCTTGCCTGCAGTCAAAGGACCTCAGTTTGATTCCCCAGGACCCATGTAAGCCAGATGTACAAGGTGACGCATGCATCTGGAGTTCATTCGCAGTGGTTGGAAGCCCTGGCGCGCCCACTCTTTCTCTCTCTCTGCTTCTTTCATGCTCTCAAATAAATAAATAAAAATACTAAAAAAAATTATTTAAAAAAAGCAATGTGTTCTGAAACAGTGAAACGGTTTCACACACCTGCAGCAGCATGTCCACCCACCGCGCTCCCGGTGTTTTGTTCGGGAGGAGAACCAGCCACCTCGTGACTCTCTTTAGCTTTGCCAGCAGCACGCATACAGTGCCTGGAGACTGGGGCTCGGCTTTCAGAACAGCGATGGACCCACTGACCGCTCTCCCTCATGCTGGACACAGGCATGTGCTTTCCATGCTAGGCCTCTCTCAGTCACCCAGTACTGGGACTTCCACAAACACAAGCCCACAAGGGCCTCAGCCTACAAAGACAGCAGGTGGCACCCGGATTTCCTGAGGTCGCTTCTGGATGACACACACCTGGAAGGTATTAAAGGCTATTTTCAAAAAACCCTGCCTCTTACAGCACCCAGGAGGTAGAGGCAGGAGGACGAGAAGTTCAAGGTTACCCTTTGCTACACATGGAGTTTAAGGCCAGCCGGGACTACATGAGACTCTGTTTCAAAAACAAAAACTAAACCAAAACAAAAGACCATACCTCTTGCAGGCCTGGGGACAAGATGCCAGCACAGTGTCCTCACTGTTCCCCGAGGGGGGAAGGGAACTTGGGAGAGCCTCAGGAAGCTGTCAGCTGTCATTGAGCCTGACCATACTTGCCAAGTGGTGCTGCCTTTGACACCAGCCTGGGTGGAAACCAGACAGGGCAGCAGAGCGGGGCTGACGGGCGCTCGGGGAATGTCACTTGGCCTCTAGCTCTCTCCATGCCTGCACTCGCCATCACCACAGGTGGTGGAGGTGGAAAGCTTTCCACGGACCCAAAGATCGAAGACTCAGTTTTACTCTCTGCTCCTGACTGGTTTCCTAGCACAGACTGCCACAACCAGCCCGTGTCCACGTGAGTGGACCTCAGTGGGAGGAGGAGGTTTGAGAAGAACCTCGGCAGGAGGCCACAGCTCGACACCGCATCCCTGCACGGTGAGCGGCCGCCGGAGCTGCTGCGGGACAGTGGCCCGCAGTGCTGCACGGGAAGGTGCCGCCGAGACGTGTTCCCTTAGGCCCCGGAAAACAAGCTTGGAGCAGATTTTGAAAATGAGCAAGAAAAGCAGTGCAATTACAAAGCAATTAGGCCGGAATTGCAGACGGGGCGTCTTTGGTTAATTTTAGTCATTATAGGAAGCTCCTTTCAATTAATCACGAGAAAACTGTGTGACAGTCAGTTGTTTGGGGAAAAATGCATTTTGCAATTAATATCCAATCTCATTACAAGCAAACCTTTATAGACAAGTAGACTGATGGGCTAGCTGTTCTTCCCTCCGTTTGGAGAATTAACAGATTAAGGGAGTGAGAAACTGCAAGGCTTCAACTGTAAGCAAATAACGCCACTGCTGAGAAGTCAGTCTATATTACTAAGGAAAGGAGGCTCCCGTGTTGGGAGGGACTGCCCTCTGCAGTTAGTCCACTCAGCTCAGCAGGGGTCGCTGAACGGCTCACAGGGCTGGCTGTGTGGGAACACCAGAGACACAGGGCAGCGCTTTTCATCTCAAATTGAAGGGAACTGGGCCCATCCAATCATGCCCTATTCTCTTGCTTTCCTTGTCTCGGCAGGAGACAAGTCTTCCATGAGCTTTTGGAGTCTCCTGGGGCTCTGGAAGCAATTTCCAGAGCAAGCAGCCTGCTTCACACTATTTTATTAAAACTCCTCTACATATTCATAAGGCAGAGTCTTGGCAATCATGAGACTTCAGTGGGATCCCACTCTTTAGGCGAGGAGTAACAAGTAGAAACTGAAGATCTCGTGCCCTGTGGGTTGGACTGAGTGTATACAAAGCCAGATGAGCCTCACTCTGAACCAAGAAGCTGAGCCAGGGTAATTTCTTTAGAAGGAAGAGGAATGAATTTTGCCTTTCAGGAGCCATATCCCTGTCAGCCAGCCCTCTCTGCTCCACAGCAGGGTGGGGGAGCTGGCGTGGGGAGTCCCTCCTGGGACTGAGCAGCTGGCAGCACACGGGGCTGTGTCTGGTTCTTTTTTCCCCAGAGGTAGGAGGCAGCATGAGGCTGAGAGACGGGCTATGAGACAAGGCTCGGATCACTTTTGCTCAGACTGGCTGATTAGTGAGTCCAGACACCCTCTGTGTTCTCCACAGGACCAGGATTAAAGCCATCTGAGGCCATGTCCAGCTGCTTACATGGGTGCCAGGACAGTGAATTCAGGGCAAATTAGGTCCTCTCTGGCCATCATGCTTTCATGGCAAGTTCTCTTACCTGATGAGCCCAAGAATTAAAATTAAAAAAAATATTTTATTATGGGTTGGAAGGATGGCTCAGTGGCTAAGGCATTTGCCTGTGAAGCCTAAGGACCCAGGTTCAATTCCCCAGTGCCCACATAAGCCAGAGGCACAAGGTGGTGCATGCGTCTGGAGTTCATTTGCAGTGGCTGGAGGCCCTGGCATGCCCATTCTCTCTCTATCTGTCTGCCTCTTTCTCTCTCTGTCTGTCACTCTCAAATAAATAAATAAAAATAAAAATAAAAAATTTAAATTTTTTTATTATATTTGCAAACACAGAGAATGGATGTGCCAGGGTCTCCTGCTACTGCAAATGAACTCCAGATGCATGTGCCACCCTATGCATATATTTGGCTTTACATGGGTACTGGGAAATTGAATGTAGGCCATCAGGCTTTGCAAGAAGCACCTTTAACCACTGACCCATCTCACCAGCCCAACAATTGATTGTGTTTTTTATAACGAGTGCCCTCATGAAGCCTTGCCTCCTATTCCCAGCACACTAGAGGTGAGATACTACTGGCAACAGGACTACTCTCAGATATTCCCGAGGGCTTTGGTGCCATGCACAAGCTGTGACAGCAAACACATGGGCTGTGGCCACATCACACAGGCCCCAGGAAGTCTGTCCAGTGTGCTTCTCACCCTCGCCCTATAGCCTGACGCCAGGGCTCCAGTGGCTGAGTGGCTCTGCCAATGTTAGGTTCCCTAGACTCGACCTGGCTCTGAGGTTGGCACCTGGAGCATTGAGGCTCAAAACCAGCAGGACCAGGCCAGTGACCAGTCAGGATGGATGACACACACCCAGGCTGGACTCACATGTCTCAATCATTCCATTCTGCCAATCAAGAATAAAATAGATGGATGCTGGGTGTGGTGGCACACGTCTTTAATCCCAGCTCTTGGGAGGCAGAGGTAGAAGAATCGCCATGAGTTCAAGGCCACCCTGAGACTACATAGTGAATTCCAGGTCAGCCTGAGCTAGAGTGAGACCCTACCTTGAAAGACAACAACAAGAGAGAGAGAGAGAGAAAAGAGTAAGATAGATGGCTACATATTTCAAGGTGGTTACTGTGGAATCTTCCAGAAGATTAACTAGGTGAGCCAATTGAATAGCATGTGAATTGGAAATGGAAGCAGAAAGAAAAACAAAAAGGAGTAACAGGCGCTGAACAACATTCACTTATTCAAAAGCATTCTTAGCCTCCCAACAGCAGTGGCCGAACAGTGGGCCATCAGTGGGCCCCTAAACAACCAGAGGGGCAACTCAGACTGTTCTAGGGAGGTCTTCTAACACCACAGAACCAATCCTAAGAGGTTGACTGACCTCTGGAATTAAGCTTCTCAAAGGCCAGCTCGCCAGAAGGTCTGACAAGCCTTCCCCTTGTATTTGTCTCACTTCATAATTAATCTAAAATAGTTTTCTCACGTCCTGCAGGCTTGACACTCCGCAACAAAAACAAAACAGGAACCAGCCGAAAACCACATTTATCATCCCAGGACACAAGACATACCCTGTCTTACTGGTTGTTCTGCCTTCAAAAGGCTCTGTGCCCCAGGGGAGGCCACGGGTATCCAGATGGCACAGCTTGGGTCTCCACACACTGCTGCCAAGCTCAATGCAGAGTCTCACCTGTGGAGCTCCACTGGGTGTTGTCAGGGAGCTGTTGCTCCAGGGACTAAAGCGGTCATTCAGGACCATCATCTGCTCTCTATTGCCTCCCATTTTCCAGTCACTAAATTTTAACTGAAAACTTTTGTCAAGAGCTGTTGGAGGCTGAGAAAATAACAGGCCTGGATGGAATTTCTGAGGATCCCACAAAACTGTCAAGCAGCACCCCCAAGCTGCATGTGCCTGTCATTTGGGAGGAGTCATTTCAGAGAGTCAGTCAGAGGAAGGACTGCCCTTTAAACCCGTCCTTTCTGATGCCGGGCAACACCGGCCCTGGAGAAGCTCCCGCCATGGGGCAGACAGAGAGCCAGTCCTCTCCTTCCTCGGCCTAGCCGGACGCTTGCCTTGGTCCTCAGCAGAGGCCCTCTGCTCTAGGCAGTGACCCTGCCTTCCCCACTGTGGATGGCTCAGCTCCACTCCTCTAGTCCCCAAGCGGCTAACCTCCAGGGGGCGCCCTTCCCAGGGCGCATCCAGACAAGTGGTTTGCTTTCCACCCTGTGCCAATGTCTCTGCTCCAGGACCGCATGGGCAGCTACCGCACGGCACGGCCATCCTGTCGTGAGAAGCTGATGGGGAAGGGTGTGCGCTCTGCCTAACACTCTAAGTGGAGCCTGGCAACGAATGCCCTCGGCACTCTAGGTGTGTAGCAAAGAGATCGGCTCTTCACTTTCCTCCCAGAGAAAAAGGGCAGACAGGTGTCTAGGTGCTGAGTATGCGGACATGGCCTTGAAACAAAAGGTTCACTGTGTGGACCACTCCTAGGTCCCCCAGCAGCCTCACGGTGGACAGGACCCCAATTCTCCCCCACCTCTCCAAATTGTCTGTGGTCGCTGGGCTTCCTTATCCTGCTCCCCTCAAATGTAACAGTGTTCCTTCTGGGGCTCTAGGGGAGAAGCTGACTTGCACTGGGAGACAGAATGGCAAGTCAAGGTGACAGGTGAGTTGGAAATGGACTCCCAGACACCCGCAGCTACAGCACTTTGTTCTGGTCCTTTCAAGTGCAACACCGGGACCTCTGTACACTTTGAGGCAAATGTGCTTGCCTAGCAACAGCGAGTCGTCCCTTTGTCGCCAGTTTCTTACAGGCTTAGCTTTGAAAGCATGGCAAAGCTCAGGGAGACTGCATAACCTAAGACAAAGTTCATGCCCTCAACTGCCTCCATGGTCACAGCAGACTGAGTTCTGTCTCACGGACTTCACCAGAAAGCCCCAGAGGCTTCTGGGAGAGACTTGCTTCCCAGTCAGAGAGGAGAGCCACTGAAGACAAAACCCGCTTCTGCCCTTTGTGGCTGGTCTTGAATGTGACTGCGATTCATCAAACCCTGGCAGCCTTCCTGCAACCACCCAAGGTCAAGGCGAGTCACAGCTAGCCAGCCTGGGACCCTGACCTCCAGTGGCCACCTCCAGGGCTCTCGTTCAACAGGGCAATAAATGACTCTTTTAGGAAGTGTCCTGATACCATAGATGACCAATGTCAGGATGGTTTCAGGGTCCTGACAGTACTCAACAGGGAAGAACACACAAACCCAAATCAAAAAAACACCCCAAAATGCAAAATAACAGAAGACAAAAATACACCGAGAACAATCAACAGGGTCTGGTGGCACAGATCTATCATCCCAGCTACTCAGGAGGCTGAGGCAGGAGGATCACATGTGCAAGGTCTGCTTAGGCCACACAGTGAGTTCAAGGCCAGCCTGGGCAGCTTAGTGAGACCCTATCTCATAATGAAAAGAAAGAAGAAAGCTGGGGTTATGGCTCAGTGGTAGAGCGCTTGCCTAGCATGTGCAAAGCCCTAGGCCCAGTCCGCAGTGTGGTACAAAAACTAAACAAAGTAAGCAAAACAAAACAGGATATTGCTATTGGACAGAATAAATTGTATGGCAACAAGACATCATAAATGCAAGGAGGTGATTTTACGTTGATGAAGGTATAATCCACAGTACACGAGTACACGCCTTCTACATGCCAAATCACAGTATGAAAGTAGGTTAAGCAGCTGCTATTAGAGAGAAGCAGAAACCCACGACCCAGGCAGCGCATTAGACTGCCAGGAGGAGGGGGCGCAACTGGGGGGTTTGAGCATAATCAGCCGGGCTGCTTTTGCAAGAAAATTTTGAAAATGTACGGGCATTAGCAGCCCCTTGAAACACACCTAGCACGTGTGTACAGAAAGGGGACATGAAGACATGGGTCCCGCAGGCAGGCCACACAGTTCTCACCTGTCCTGGCTTGGCTAACTGGTGAGGTGTGCACCCTCTCATTCTGTTCCATATTGACAAACCACCACCACGACAACCAACCTCCAAGACTGTCGTGGGAACCGAGTGAGCAATGGCGTCAAGGGCGTGGTCAGGCATCTGGTGACAACGCTTCACAGATAAGACCCTCCACGTATGCAAGAGAATGAGATCACCATGTCTGGATCCACAGCGATACAGGAAGGAAAAATACCAACGCCTTAAGCTTAAACAGAAACAAATTCATGTCATACAGTTTCAAAAACTCTTACCTAAATAAGTACTGAATTAAAAAAAAGAAAGAAAAGCAGAATACCAGACAAGAAAGAAATAATATTTTAGTTAAATTAGGCTTAAAAATAACTGATAATACTACACACCATAATACATGAGACCAGCTGGAGCTGCGCTCAGAGCAAGTCAGAGATGCAAGGGCAGCACTGGGCACCCGGTTTACACAGGGTGGGGAAGAGAAAACACTAAAAGACTGGCATACCCCAATCCCCCAATATTGCATGACATTAATAAATGCCTATTCACCCCAGATACCAGTGATAGACCAAAAATGATTTTACTCAAGTTCAGCTTGGTGTGCCAATAAGTTTACTGGGCTAACTTACAGGAGAGTGGGTGAAGAAAGGGTTACTACAGGAGAGGGTAAGACCTCCAGGATGGCGGGCGAGGAGTTACCTACAGCAGCATGGTGGGGGTTACCTACAAGAGCCTGGAAGACTCCCAGCCAGCTACACCAGTGAACAGGCTTCCCCACAAGTGCTAACTGCTTACATACCCCTCAGGGAGAGGTGGGGCCTCACCACTCCTCTCCTCTCAAGGGAATGTTAGTGTCCCAATCTTACTGGTCTGTGCACAACTGCTCTGACTGCAAGATGGCAATGGCCAGTGTCAGGTCCAGAAGACAGAGTTCCCCAGCTGGACACAGACACACACTAGGATGCACATAAGCTAGAATGTGTGACGTAATGAGGCACCCCTTCCAGTGTGGGCAAGCCGTACCTGAGCACTGGTTCATCACGTTTGGTTCTCAAGGATGAGAGAAAGAAAGAAGACAAGAGGAAGAGGTCGCAAGTCCCTGGCACTTCTAAACAAGGCCAGACAAGGGTTTATAACTCCTGAAGATTTTAGTGCATCTATGTATAACCCTGTGCCAGCAAAGGTGATCAACTGAGGAAAATTTACATTATTCTGGAAGACATAAATCACCAAGCTTATTCAGGTAAAACAGAAAAGCTTACCTGCTAATACCCACAGCTGTCTTTGAAAGTTATCAAAGGATTACTCTGACTACAATAGCTGTATGTCTAGATGACTTTCACAGATGAATTTTAAGAACAACTAATTCCTTAAAATAAGTCTTTCCTTAAGCATCTAAAGAGACTTTTGCCTTGCTATGACTTCTTACAGTCATGCGACAAAGGCCTTGTGAGGCAAGGGAGCAGGAGCCCCAGTCAGCCGTGGGCCCAGGAACTCACGTTGGTGCATCGACTAACCAAAGAGCACACAGCCATTTCAAATCAGTGAGCCAAGGGGTCACTCAGAAATGCCTCAACAGTCAGCATCAGAAAGAAAAGAAACCTCGGTTCACCACCAAAGAGCTAGCTGCATCCACACAGGCCGAGAGGCACACGTTCCGGAGAGACAGAAGTGGACAGCCGTACGCAAACCCTGTGCCTTCTGGCCTGTGATGTGCGTCTGGCCGTGGGTGGACAAGGGACACGTCAGAAAGGGTGTGACGAAGGCTGCGAAGATCCTGCTGTTTTCAGATGCACTTTCCTTGTCTTTTTGCTTCCTCCACCCCCCTTTTCTTTTCTTTTCTTTTTTTTTTTTTTTAGAAGAAAAGGGTTAATTTTGGCTCACATTCTCGAGGGGAAGGTTCACCATGATATAGCAGAACAGAGGATGAGCATCTTTTTTTTTTAATTGGGAATTTAAATATATAAATATACTCCAGTTTGACTGTATTCCCATCCCATTGTCTTTTATTATTATTATTTTGATATTTTTGGTTTTTTGAGGTAGGGTTTCACTCTAGCCCAGGCTGACCTGGAATTCACTACTTAGTTTCAGGGTGGCCTCAAACTCATGGTGACCCTCCTACCTCTGCCACTCTAGTGCTGGGATTAAAGGTGTGCACCACCACTCTCAAGGGCTAGAGAGATGATACAATGGTTAAGGCACTTGCCTGCAAAGCCTAATGACCTGTGTTCAATTCCCCAGTACTCATGTAAAGCCAGATGCACAAGGTGGCACATGTGTCTGGAGCTCGTTTGCAGGGGCTTCAGGCCATGGCATGCTCATTTTCTCTCTGTCTTTGTCTGTCTCTTTCTCTCTCTGCTTGCAAATAAATTTTTAAAAATTAAAAAGAAAAATCTACTCTCAAGATTAAAAAAAAAAAAAAGGTCTAAGGGCTGAAGCGATACCTCAGTAGTTAAGTGCACTTCCTGGGTAAGCATGAGGACCTGGGGGGCCCGAGACCACCTGAGTTTGGATCCCACATAAGCAGTTGGGTGTGGCCACATGTGCCTATAACCCCAGTCCCATAGGGGAGCAGAGACCAAAGAACCACTGGAGTTCGTGAAAAAAAAAAATGGTTTCTGATTCCCCAGGACCCACATTAGCCAGATGCACAAGGGGGTGCACACATCTGGAGTTCGTTTGCAGTGGCTGGAGGCCCTGGCGCGCCCATTCTCTCTCTCTTTCTATCTACCTCTTTCTCTCCCTCTCTGTCACTTTCAAATAAGTAAAAATAAACAAAAAAATTAAAGAAAAATGGTTTCAAGATCAGAAAGAAACTCCAGCTCAAAACAAGAGCGAGTTCTGCCATGGCCACCACAGGTGAATAACCCTCTGTTGGGGTGGCATGTCACCACAAAGTCCCATACCCATGCACACATATTACACTGTGACACACACACACGTGTCTATGAAATCAGTCATATTTTAAGAGAGGAGGAAGTGGGGAGGTCGAGATGTGAGGGTGGGCCACTTATGTTTAGGATTGTAGCTCATATCTGGTGGCAGGTCTCTCAGCATCGTGGTCATCTTTGCTGTCACCACCACCATCGTCCCACCGTCTCACCCTAACTTGCCTGGACCGGAGTGCTTAAGCCCAGGCACGAAGCCAGCAAGGCGCCAGCCCTCAAGTGAAGGCACGGTATTTGCACCTGAGCACACAGCGCAGCTGCGTGCTGACCTCCAGAAGGCGTGCCATGCACGGAGGGGTGAGTCCAGTGTGGCTTTCCAATAGCCAGAGAGCCAGCTCCCCAGGCAGCATGTGGACACAGGACATCAGAAGTGGCAGCCAAAGAGGCCGACTGATCTGAAAGTGACATCTGAATCAACTGAAGATGCTTCCAGGCCCACCCCCCCATGACCTCTCAACTCAGAGCCAATGTGGACTGCCTGGTCTAAACTATGGTGATTCTGTTCTTAGTTACTCATCTACAATTACATTATGAAGAAAAAGAATCGTGGACAGGAGTCTCCAGCCCTACCCAAATCTGTGAGGCAGCTAACCTGGTGTGGACAGTTATGCATTTTGCTTCTGAATTGTTGGATTATGAGGCACTGTCTCAGGGCTGAGGCTATCTTTTAATGAATTATGACAACACTATTAGCACTTATTTGGAATCTGAGCAAGGTACCGGGGATGTGTGTGATCAGTCTGTCCCATAGCACATACACTCTGGAGTGACTACATGTGCCCTGAACCGCGAGTGCCCCTGCAGCAGGCTGTGACTGTCCTAGCAGAGGAGGGCAGTGCCACTGTGTGGGGTCTGTCAGTGGCCCTTGAGGGAGTGAGACAGGCCGCGCCGTAGGGGTTGTTCCCACTGAGAAGGCCCTCGAGAGGAAAATACCTTCATGCAGAGGACATTTGAGCCCCGAGCTCTGTAGAGTGCCACTGGCCCCTCTGTGGGTGCATAGACAGAAGCCCCAGGGAATGAGGGTTAACAGGACCCTCAGACAGAGCTCCGGAGGGTCACAGTTGCTCTTTACATGGTACTCGGCGGGGGGGGGGGGGGGGGGTGCTCACCTCTGCATGCCTCACCATTCTGCGACACACAGCACCCAAGATGCCCCCCTGGGCACAGAAACCAGGCCCTCTCCAAAGACAAAACTGCTGGGCCCTGATGTTGTGAGCCTCCAGGATGGTTAAGAAATGCCCTTCTGCTCCTGGTGACTACCCAGGCCTGGACATTCGTGACAATGACACAAGTGCACTTAGACGGGCAAGTGATGTCCTCACAGTACATCTCTGGGACTCCTCGTCTCTGCACACACAGTCCGGTCACACCAGCTTCCTACAGTCCTCTGCACGTGCCTGGCACTCTCCTAAGACTGACTCGGTTCCTTCTCTAGAGGGCTGGGCCACCCTTCTTGCCCTCTGACCCCGCCCACCCTATCTGTAGTCACTCAGGTGGGCTTCTTTCAACCCTCCACTTAAGCACCATGAAGGCAGAGCTCTTAAATCAGCTTGGTTTACTTTGTTTCCTTGGTGACCAGAAAAGCACGTGGGATGCTCTTAGCCTTGAAACAGTTACTTGCCCAGGGAGCAAGAATACAGGAACCAAAGGAAATGGATACGGAACAGAACAGTGCACACGTGAAACTTCAAGTAATATTCCTTCATTCGGGGATGTCTCCCTCCTCTGAAGGATTTTAATTTCCAAAGAGAAGTGGATTTTCTCTCTGCATTATCAGATGAAGAAAATCTTGGCTAGCTGGACATGGTTACGATAAATGGCTGTTACTGTAGACGTGTGTGCTTTTAATTCTACAGGCTGAAGTGAGTGTTCACAGATTCTATCACCAAAACTCAGTAGCTCCAGGGCAGGCAGGCTGTTCGGCTACCGCAGTGAACGCACAGATGTCGTGGGCTCATCAACGACTATGACTTACACAGATCAAAAGCGAAGCTTACCAGCTAACAGAAAGCTGGAAAATGCTGCACTGCATGCAGCCTAACGGGAGACAGAAGCCACCAGTGGTGAAAACAGTGGACACTACAAGCCTCAAGTATGGCCAGACAGGCCAAATGAGCCAACAGGTGCAGTAGTGGTATGTCTGTTATGGGGGAAACCAGCTGCTCTCTGATTGGACTGGAGGCCTGCTCTGTTGGAGGGAATACATGTCTGGTACTGAAAACCTAATCAAAAGCCCATGGCAGGAGAGGTCATGAACATTAGGAGTGTAATGCCTGCTCTTGTCTGGCTAAATGCATATATTATGCCCACTGCCCTACAAGCACTTTACTTAATACCCATATATTAATGCTACTCTCACTTTTGGTTAGAGAAGCTTCTCTTTTCAGATGGCAGTGACCACTGGGATGACTCAAAAGGCAACATATAGCTGGAGAAGTGGCTTAGTGGTTAAGGCACTTACCTGCAAAACCAAAGGACCCAGGTTCGATTCCCCAGTACCCATATAAAGTGAGATGCACAAGGCACATGCATCTGGAGTTTGTTTGCAGTGGTTGGAAGCCCTGGTGCACCCATTCTCTATATATCTGCCTCTTTCTATCTCTCTCACTGTCTCTCAAATAAGTGAATAAAATAAAATAAATAAAAATATTTTTAAAAGGCAACATAGTGCTGAGAAGTGGTGACAGAGGAATGTTTAGCACTGAAACACCTCTCTCACACCTTCCAAGGCTCAGGGTCCATTGCAGAAGAGGTGGTGGAAAGAATGTAAGAGCTGAAGGAAGGGTAGAAGGATGGGTAGGACTGCTTACAATGCAATTGACCAGGCAGAAACTGGCCTTGATATCCATGACCTCCAAGTGCTTAGCACTACCTTCACAAGACCCTCATAATAGGAGGAAAGGACGATGACATCAAAATTAAAGAGAGACTAATGGAGAGAGGGAGGGGATATGATGGAGTGTAGATTTGTGAAGGGGAAAGTGGGGGAGGGAGGGAATTATCATGGTTTATTGTATGGAAGCTGTCAATAAAAAAATAAAAAAAGAAAACAGCAATTAAAAAAAAGCAAAGCTTCAGAGCACAGCTCGCTCTCCTAGAAGCTGATTTCACACAGCATGAGCTGCTGGTCAGAGGACAGGGACCACCCGCACTGCTCTGAGGGTCACAAGCCTTTTCATAATTTCAGAGACTCGTGAGCTGACTAACGAAGTGGGGAAGATACGCAGGGCCGCGACCGCTTTGCAGTAACACCGGAGCAGAGAGAGACTCCATCAGTCTGAGAGCAGCAATGACGGAGCTGCTAACAAAAGCCACCGCACCTCTGCTCGCTCTCACTGGGGTCAGAAGCAGCTGTGCAGGAAGAAATATGAAAGACGATCTACTTCTCATAGGAAAACATACCCTTCTGTTATCTATTCCAGGGGGAGTACTCAGGTGCCCCGTGCTTTCAGTGACAGGAAACTCCCTTGGTGTCATGGAAAGTGTGAGGACTGGATGTGTTGCACCAGACCTGGCTTGCAGCACTGCCGGGGTGCAGGCAGTGGGGGGCTTGAGGGCTCTCAGGGCGTGTATAAGCCCAGCAGAGTGATGTCCTGTGAGCCAAGACGAGCTTCTGGGAGCCCGGGAACAAAGTCAAGGCTTGTTGAGGAAATGAGTTCCCCAGACCTCTGGGTGCAGCCTCAAGGGGGCTTCCTCCTGGAACCAGAGCTACCCACCAGCAGGCCACCTGAACACCACCTCAGCTCCACACTGCACGAAGGAGGCCCACCCACCCGAACCGCCTCCAACACACTTCTTCCTCAAGGGTCAGAAACCCCAGGTAGAGCCTTCAACCACCTACGCGTTTCATGCACAAGGCCAGCCACTGCGAGTAGACTTCTGACACCTTCAATACAGCCATGGGGGGGGGGGTGTCAATGAACAGGAGGCAGGCCACAGGGAGGCATGGGGACAAAAATGCAAGCCCAGATATGAGCACAAGAGGGCAGGGGACCTGGGGAAATGCCCAAGAAAGATGGAGAGGGTCTCAAAGGGAGAGAAAAGAACACACAAAATGGCAAGAGATAGGCTGTAGGCATGTAAGCTCTTCAACCCTGAACGGGCTCGTGTCACAGAACACGGAACACAAGCGGGTTCTTGTGAGCCTGCTGGAAGACAAGCCGAGGGAGGAGACCGTTTCAAGGCAACCAGAAGAACAGGCCAAGCGGCCCACAGAGAACAAGGCGATCATACGCGGACTGCGACCAGGGACCTGGGCAGAGAGGAAGCAGCACAGGAAGAGCCTCACAAATGGACAGACTGAACGGATCTTCTACCAGGGAGCGGGTACCAAGAGGAGCCATCGTGGAACGCTTGGGGGACACAGATGGACAATGGTCCCAGGCGGGAGGCAAAGTGTGAGGACTGAGGAAAGGAACACAAATCCAGGGAGGAAGCGGAAGGATACCCACTGCGCACAAATCAAGATGTCCCGAGCACTTACGATGCAGAAAGCAAACGGGAGCCCAAGGGGGAGGGGATGGCATTACAGGCCTGGGCACTGCCTGGTAATAACTGTTCCCTCGTCCTGGTTTATGGTAGCTGAGATTTTAACAGGCTGATAAAGAGGAAATACTTAATCCAGGAGGAGGAGGACAGGAGAAGAAAGGACATAGCAGGAGGACTCATAAAATACAGCCACACTGGTGTCAAACCCAGTAATGCCAGAATGGCCCAAGTGTAAGGACCAAACACTGCTGTTACAAGACGAAGCTTATCAGAGCAGACAACATCGACTCCAAACTTCAGATACAGATCACGTACAGGGGCACACTTTACACAAAAGGACACCATGAACATGGGAAATGATAAGCCATCACCGCTGGGGCTGAAGGAGGGTGGCGTAGCTCTGCTCATGTCCACAGAAAACAAGCAATACTTGGAGTGGACAGCTATAACATAACAAGACAAGGGGGTCCGTGCACCAGAAAGACGGTAGAAACTTGCAAGAAGGTCTCTAAGCAGTGTCCAGCGGGGTGTCCAAGCTCTGGTGCAGCCACCCTTACGGAAGACTGTTCAGCCCTGAGCTGCTCCGCTGGACTGCAGAGGGTGTGTGTGTGGTGTGTGTGTGTGGGGGGTGTCAGTCTGCCCGGGACTTGGACAGGACACAGGACACAGGAGAGAAGTACAACCTAAGGAGACCCAACCATACTATGGACCTGGCACCGCCTCATCCCTGCCCAGAGTTTCACGTGGGGAAACTGAGCAACACATGTGATGGAGGCACTTGGGAATGAGCTTCGCAACCCTGCTGATGGTTCGAGTACACAGGCAGGAGGCTCCTGCAGAAGCCAGGAGTGTGACAGATCTCTGGAGCAGGGGTGGCAAGGCAGCCACAGCTATCCCTCATTTCAGCAGGACACCCATCCCACTGGCTCGGGCCATTCTCATGGTTTCATTTAACCTTACCTACACCCATGAGGGCCCACCTCCAACAGGCGCGCTGGAGCTTTGGTCCTTGGACACATGAGTTCAGCCCTTAAACACACATGGTCAGAGACATGCACCCAGTGACGCCACATGAGCTGCAAAGCACATGAGGGGAGCCACTGCTGGGTCACCTTGTGGGGGACAGAAGCCGTACATGGACATACTGGGGGGACCTGGGGCCTCCATCCAGGCAACGGGACTCTGGAAGCCTCACTCTGAACTGGCGAAGCAGGCTTTCCCAGCCTCCACCTCCAGATCCCCCATCACTGAACAATGGACCTCTGCTAAGAGAGCGTCTATAGCCCACACAGAGGGAGGCCGCAGAGACGACCTCAGTGTGGGAAGGTCAGGCCTTAACTGCTAAGCCATCACTCTAGTCCAGCTTGCTCCTTTTTATTCAGTCCAGGACTCCCACCTATGGGATGGTGCAGCTCACATTCAGGATGGGTCTTTCCACCTCAATTCATCCAATCTAGATAACCCCTCACAGACATGCCCAGATTTTAGATCCCGTCAAGTTGACAGATTAACTAACCATCACAGGCCCTCTTCAGAGCTACGCTGACCCTTCCAGGTTAAGTCAACAGACCCTCACCACTAGCGGGTTACTACCATGCTAGGTGCCTCAGTTTCCTCTCTGTGATGTGAAAACAACTCTGTGTATCCCTTCGTGGCTAGTGAGGATTCCCAAGTAGGTGCTCAAGATGTGCCCAGCACAGGCAGTTAGCCAGGGGAAAGGGCAACAGGGACACATCCAGGGCCCTCTCCCTAGACACGTGCATGCCTTCGACCCTGCACAATGCTTTGGCCTCAGGGCTTCTCCGAAGCCAACACATGGTTCCTGAGGATGCTTGAGGCCCAGGCTAGTGCCCAGCCCTATTTCAGATCGGGCAGTCACGATGAAGCACACAGGTGAGGGCGAGGAAAGCTGCCTTTCCAAAGGGACGAAGAGAAGCCTCTGGGGTGGAGTTGGAAAATGCATGAGCGCTGGCGCCACGCACTTGCTCCCGGTGATCACGGGTGTCACCTGGTAAATCACCTGCATTCTTTCCTGGTCTCAAAGGACAGGAAAGCTACACTGTCCCAGATAAAAGGTGTTTCAAGTGACAGAGCTGACCGTACCGCAAAGAATGCTGACGAAAGAAGGGGGGAGCCTGCCCCCGTCACCAGCGCCCGTGTCGTTCCTAACACGCCAACAGCGGCACACAGCTGGCCACCGGGAAGTCCAGCAGTTTGCTGCCTGTCTTGCCACTTTGCCTTTCCTCTCAGGCCCTGAAGCTTGACCCTGAGACCACACTGTCCTGGGAGACACCTGTGGCCGTGTCTCGGAGGGTGCATGGCCAGTGGCTGACGGGGAGGACGTGACCCTGCCCTGAGCGTGCAAGGCACCATCTAACTTGCTGAGGGTCTGCATGGAGGGAGTGCGGGGGGGAGGGGGGGAGCCTGCCAGCCAGGTGTGCTCTGCGTGTCTCTGCTCCTGGCCGCCGGAAGGCTAGAGGCCTTCTCTGCTCCATGCCCCTGCCCTTTGCCTCGTTTTGGGTTTAAAGCCATGGAGCCAGATAACCTTGACCTGAAACTCTGATACGGTAAGCCAAAACAAACCTTTCCCCTCATTAAGTTGATTCTCTTGGGTGTCCGCCCCAGCGATGGAGTCTGACAACAGACCCCTGCTGGCTCTCTGGAAGTCGGGCAGGTTCGTCCTGGACGTTACTATCACACATCCTGCCCTGGGAACCCTCATGTCCTCAGACGCCCAGAAGTGCCGCCAGGAGGTGAACCACCCACAAAGGGGCTATGGCTTTGCTGCCTGGCATCCTTCACAGCCAGATGGGACTGGACTTTACTCACAAAACTCCCAGGATCAGCACAGCCTTACACCTGGCAGATGTGATCCACTAATGTCCCGCAAAGAATCAATGGCTCTAGAAGCAACTTCCTGCATGAGAACTCCTTTCCAGTCCCGGTAAGAGCTACCAGCAGAGAGTGGATATGAGAAGTGGCTCCTCACTTCCCAGTGACCTGAACCAAGGCCACTCCACCAAGAATCCCAGAGGGAGCAACAGCGCCTCAACGTTCCTACAGTCGAGCAGGCACGAGACAGACAATGGGCCAATGTACACCACTTTTGCAGCATGGGGTGGCAGAATATTCTTGCCACCTGGAGACCTTGAGCTGGGCTTCCCTCCACCCTGGTCCCGGCTGTTTGAAAAATCAGAGCTTGCAGGTGGATCCTTCTCCTTGAGAACCAGGAGCAGGGGAGACTCACCTGTCCCTCTTGTCCCCTACTTCTTCCATACCCTGCTGGGAAGTCTCCAAAACATTTCCTGCTGAAGTTGTCCCAACAAGTAGGAGTTTAGACTTTTTTTTTTCTTACAAGGTTGTGAACAATGGAAAATTTTGTGTTTTATGAATGGAACTTCAAGATAATGAGGGATAGCTAGGGGTGGTGGTGCACACCTTTAATTCCAGCACTCAGGAGGCAGAGGTAGGAGGATCGCCATGAATTTGAGGCCACCCCTGAAACACCACAGTGAATTCCAAGTCAGCCTGAGCTAGAGTGAGACCCTACCTCAGAAAACCAAAAATAAATTAAAAATAATGAGTGATCAGCAAATACGAGGCCAGCCTGACTTTCTCCTCTGGATCGCGCTTGTACAACCACCAGGGGTCACAACCCTCCTACTTCCTGCAGGGATCGTTCTCACTTTGATAACACTATATGGGAACAACACAGGCGCACCTTCTCAGGGTAAAGGAAATCCCACAGCCACAAGCAGAAGCAGCTCTCTGCTGTTGTCCGTGTGCTGGGCAAGACTTACTGGTCGTGTCGGGTGTCTGGGATGCCTCGGTCCATGCGTAGCTTGTCACTCTCCACCTGGTTGAACTTGTTGCGGGCATAGGGGTCCTGCCCAGAGCGAACCATCGTCCCTCCAACGTATGCTTCCTGGTTGAAGTCGGGCCACCGGACTTTCCCTGGAAAGAGCAGAGCAGAGGGTGTGGGACGAGGGGACATGGGACCAGAATGCTGGTCACAGAGACAGTGGTAAGTGGTAATTCAGGAACCAGTAGTCATGGGAAAGTCATGGCTTGTTCATGGGATGGCTATTCTAATCATCAAAGCAGCTGAAAAGGAGCGTTACCATCACCCAGAAAGTTATGTGCAGCTTGAAACCTGAAAGTGAAAGGCCTGGTGCTCAGATCCTTGCAGTGAATGAGAAACCAAAGCACCGGAAACTGACTGGAAATTACAGCGTCATTTTCATCTCTTCAAAAAGGACACTGTCTGTGTACACACCTTTCAGGGATTTTAGTCATGCTCGAAAGCACCGCAGGCAGGTGAAGAAGGTAATGTGCACAGTAAATAGACGGGACCCCACTGTGCAACGCCAGGCACTGCAAGAACAGACGTTAGACTGCCGTGGCTCCTAAAACAGCGCCCTAAGTACAGCCCTTTGCTGCCCAAGCAAAGCAGGGAAGGCGCTGGGCGGTGGCAGACGTTGACAGGCCTTCTCTGGAACTCCAGCCCAGCTGTGGTCAAGCCTCCAGAGGACAGTCAGAGGCTTGGGCCCCGTCCCCAGAAGTAACAGGAAGGAAGGTGAGTGCTGGTACCGTCCCACCAAGACAAGCTTTAGCCCAGGCTGCTTGCTTCCTTTGGGGGCCAGGGGTTGAGACAGGCCTCCAACTCTCTATGTAGCCACAGAAGACCTTGAGCTCCTGACCCTCCTGCCTCTACTTTCCAGGAACTTCCTAGATGCAACTCTGCTACCTGTGCAGGCTCATTCACCTGCCCAAGACCCATGTGCTCCTCTGATGGGTGAGACAGCGTGACTTCTCACTCTCCCAGCAGTTCATGAGGGATGAGCGGAATACACCTGCACACAGCTCTGCTGACTCCATTCCGGCTCCCAGGCTCTACCACTGAACGTCAAGGAGGGACAACTCCCTAAATTTCCCCAGTGTAGAAAATACCACCCCCAAGAAAGGGTGTTTCCATGCCCTCTATGAGACCTCCTTGGGGTGGCAGCCAGGCCTGGGGTGGGAAGAGGGGAGACTACTGCTATGCAGGGCAAGCCTGAATGTGCCCTGGGTGATAGAGCAGAGCCAGAGAGATGGAGGGAGGTGCCCACAGCAGGAAGGTGGTGGGAAGGAGGATGAACTTGGCACACTTGAGGTACCAAACCTGCTTTCTGTCACCACTGGCATTGCGATCTGTGTGGCCTGCCTAAGGCACTGACTCTTTGTAACCGTCTCCTTAGTATGTCAATCAATCAACTGATCAATTCAAACAGTGTTTCCTGAAGACCTGATGGCTTGCTGTATTCCAGTTCTGCGGACACGGCAAATTCAGAAAAGTAAGGGGAGGGGAACTCCTGCCCACGAGAACGCCTAGCACTTCAGGCAATCTTCAGGGCTATGAAGAGGTACAAGGCAGGTGGGGCAGGGGGTAGCTCTGTGGTCGAGCACTTGCCTAGCATACACAAGGCCCTGGGTTCCACCCCCAACACCAAAACAAGTACCATCACAACAAAACCCCACAAGACTGTTGAGGATCTGCCGGGCCTAGGGCTACGGATGAGCACTGCTGTTTGGGACAGCCTTTCTGCCAGGAAGACTGTGTGGGGGACACCTGAAGAGTGGGAGGGATAGGCAGACAGCTCTCTACAAGAAGCACGGGCACTTTAGAACAGTGGCACTGGGATGGGCATGAGCTTGGCCACTCAGGAACCAGCCAGCCAGGAGCCAGATGACCAATGTGGTACAAGAGACCCTGGTGGTATGGCCATATTCTCATTCTCCTTCTCCCCTTTAAGTAAACAAATAAAATGTATTTTTAAATTATTTCTATTTATTTATTTGAGAGCGACAGACAGAGAAAGAGGGAGACAGAGAAAGAGAATGGGCGTGCTAGGGCCTCCAGCCACTGCAAACGAACCGGGGTCCTCAGGCTTCACAGGCAAGCGCTTAACCGTTAAGCCATCTCTCCAGTCCATAAAACATATTTTAAAAAATGCATCACTGATAGTGCCGCTCAGTGCGCTTAGGGAGGGAGGGAGGGAGGCCTCTGGGGAACCACAGCTCCACCGGGGAAGGGACAGCGCCATGGAAGGCCTGGAAGGCCGGTCTGCGCTCAGACCAGAGCCCTTGATAGCAGGAGGAATGCCATTGTTTTCAGCAGTCAGGGCTGATGTGTGCACTCAGCAGTCTCCATGCCCCCTTGCTCTGACCCAGGGCCCTGCTTTGCTGTGACAATTACTCTCCCTGGGGCACAAAGCCACAGCACCGGAGACGGACGGACCGTAATGGCACTTCCTTTCAAACAGGGCAGGCAAATGTGAGAACACCGGGGGCACTGGCAGATGTGCCGGCCGGACGGTCACAGCTTCCAAAGCCACAGGCTCGCGCACGGCCAGAGAGCTTCGCAGCACGCTGCTTACTCTCGGCACAGGAAGGACGAGGGGCAGCCTGTGTGCTTATGGGGGTGTGACAAAAAATTGGCGTCACCATCTCATAACGGGGTCACAACACATAATCTGAAAAATACTGGGTTCAAGAATCATCACAAAAACTGGCTATTTCTGTATCATTGAGAATTGCAGGCTAGGGCCTCCTGGGGCAGAGGCGGCGCAGAGCATAGAAGAGAAGGTTCGGGGGACACACCCCAGCCTGCACGCAGCCCAGCCCAGACTACTCAGGAGGGGAGGTGCAAAGTACCAGGGACGGAGCAGCCCAAGTCACAGACGAGCAACAAACAGGTCCAAGGCTCACAGGCCACCTGCACTCCTGACATCACTTTACATTCTTCACAAAGAGTTTCAGAAATTAAAGACTTGGGGAAAATACAACAGAGAGTGGCTCACGCCTTGAATGAAGGCAGAGGTAGGAGGGTCGCCATGAGTTTGAGGCCACCCTGAGACTACATAGTGAGTTCCAGGTCAGCCTGAGCTACAGTGAGACCCTACCTCGAAAAAACCAAAAAAGAAAAGAGATAAATCTAGTGAGAACAGACGGACTAAGTAACAGGGCTTATGGGAAAAGCCACACCCTGTCAGAGCCCTCCTCCCGGGTTCATGGAAAAGCCTCAGCGAACGCATTTCACAGGAGGTGGCGGAGAGTGGCAGCACTGCCAAAGAGGACTGGGCAAAGAAGTGAGTGTCCACACAGCATGACAGCCACAGGCTTGGGTCCCCAAAGAAGGCTGTGGGAACAGTGTGCTCACTGGCCAGGGCTGAGAAAATAGTCACAATCATGTCTGCTTCTAGAGTGAGCTTCTCTCCTGCCCAGCCTTCGATCTGAGCTGCGCTCCCTTCAGCGTGTTGAGACTGGCCGTGAGAACGACCAGGCATAGGCAGCACAAGTCCATCTGCCAACCACGGTGACCTGAGCTGCAACAGGCAAGGTTAGCATGTCCCAGCCAAGCCACAGGCAGCCTGCAGGCCCCTGCCTCTCCCCAAACCACACCTGGCCAGTCGGAGGCCACTTCCAAGGCCACATCCTTAGAGGAGCACTGGCTAGAGCTCTTCAGTTAGAGACTCAGTGATCGGCCACCTGCTAGCTGCTGATTCTCATCCGCAGTACCCAGGGCACTCCACAAGCCCACAAAACACTGGCCAACCACTGCTTGCTACAAAGACCTTGTCCTGGCCTAAGCTGCCTGACGCTAAGTGTAAAAGCGGCTGAAGCCCGGTCCTGACTTGGAAGAGCTGACAGAACGAGGCTACACGTAAGAGCTCACAATCGTGCTGTACTGATGCTTGGCGGGAAGGAAAGAATGCCAACCCACAGGGGCTCAACTTGAGGTGGGGGGAGGGGCAAGAGTGCTGACGCCCAGCAACTGTGGGGCCTCTATACTCACTCTGCACACTGTGGGGAGCACAGAAATTTCAGACCTGGCGCCCTAACTGACAAATTTTTAATCTATGAACTCCTACTAAACAGGTCTCCTCCACCTACAAGAGTGTGATCTGAGAGCTGGAAGTAACAGGAGCTCAAAGCAGAGAAATCTCCTGGCAATACATCTGCTGGCTCAGCTGCCTCTCAATTGGGGCCACCTCCTCCAGGATCCGCCTCTGCTGTCCTCAGTGCCCTTTGGTCCCCACTCCCTGCACATCGCTGCCCTGACCTGGGGTTTCCTACAAGCTTTCTGTCTGGGCGCCTATGAACTTATGTCCCTTCTGTTGACAAGTGGTGGGGACAGCTCACACTCTCCATGTCAACCTGCCACACAGTGTAGAGACCTTGGAGCCTGTCCTCTCTCTGGGGGCCTGGCTTACTCTCAGTCACCCCTCAGCAGTTACACGCCCATAGGCCTCAGTAACACTGATGTGCGAAGCCATCTTGAACAGGTCCTGGGGTCTCTGCGCCTGTCTTGGCACTGGTATACCCCCAGCCGTCTCTGTCCTGCCAATTTCAATCTGGGGATCACTGCCTGACGGGGAAGACTGCCTCCCGGGGGGGGGGGGGCAGGCTCTGCGTTCTCCCAGGGCAGTACAACACTACGACAGCTGTTTCTGCCTCTTTTCCCACCTTGGCATTGTAACAGGTCAGTGCTCCACTCATCTCCAACAGATTCCTTGCAGCACTGAGGCCAGCTGGCCCCTGCTCTGCTTGCTGTGGTAGTCAGGGACCCGTCCTGGGACCCACTAGAAAGGACATCCTGCAAAAAAAAGCCCCTGCCTTTCCAACACCCTTCCTGGGGACCCACAGTATGGGGGAGACATGGCCCTTCTTTCCGGTCCACAGTAAGCGGAGGTCACTGCAGGGAGGGACGGGCTGGCAGTGAGAAGAGGCAGAAGTGCGCCTCTCCCATCCCTCCCACCGCCTGGGCCTTCTAGCTGATCAGACAGTGCAGTCTTTACCTCCTGCACCCATGAAAACAACACCCGGAGTCATTGAAAGGGTGAGCCCTGGTCACAGCTGCCCCTAGGAGAGAAGGGACAGTCTCCTCACTGGGCCTTGTAGAGGGGACTGTCCAATGGTATTGTGAAGATGACATCTCCTGGGCTGTTCTCAGCCTATACCCCATCCACTACCCTGTCCAGCCACTGCCCACCACCTACCCCCAGGCTACACACCCTCATGCCACTCACACCCTGCTCCATTCCACACCTTTGCCATGGTGACTCCATGGAGACGCTTGTGACGTTCAGCCTGCACTAGGACTGCTGCGCGCACTGGGCCCCAGCTCAAGGTTCGGTCTGGCGCTGCCTGGGCTCCCGAGGCTTCCCTGTCCCACATCCTCCCACCAGGCTCACCACGCATGTCTCCACAATCTCGGGATTCCTAGTTAAGTTCTGGGACTTTCCCTAACCTCAGCTACCCTCAGGCAGGAGTGGCTGGCAGCTCTGCCTGTGAGCCTGCTGTACATGGGGGCTGGCGGCTCTGAGGCTGTCCACACAGGCGGATCCTGGAGGCGGCTCAGGGCCTGAGTGACCAAGACACAGCACATCTGACCCAGGAGAGTCCTCAGAGCCTCAGGGAGGTTCATCGTGGGTTCCTAACAACTCACTCATAAATGCACTTCTGAAAAGACAACAAGGCTTTCCAATGTGGCACTGCCTGCTTTTACACAGCTGGTATCAATACAACCTAAAATATCGCTACCTTTCTTGCAATTTTAGTTTTTACTAAACCTGTAAAACAATGACACAAATCTACAGAGAGTTTCACAGCATCAACATGGAGATGTGCACGGACACAAGGCACTCAAGGGGCACATGTGTGTCGTCCTTAGAGACCTCTCAGGCATGAGGGAAGGGTACCCAACATATACTCCTGGGGGGCAGGTGTGTCATCTGCCACCTCAGGTGTCCAGGGGAGGCAGGAACCCATGAGTGGGTTCTGCCCAGGTGTCGCCTCCCCAGCAGAGACAGCGCAAACAAACGTGGCACCCTGGGCAGGGCACATGTGGGGAGTGGAGTGGAGAGGCGCTGTCTCTCTCAGGACGGCAGAGGAAAGGGAACAGGCTAATCCCCAAGGGCAGGTGCCGGAAGCCCCTCAGTCACATACTTGATCTCAATGGAACAAACAAACAAACAAACAAACACACACAACCTTGTGAGGCTCTTGCTCTTAGTCATCAGAGCCACAGCCCAGAAGAGGAGGCTGGGCGGGGCCAGGACTTCAAGCCAACTCACTCACAACAAAGGCAGAAATAACATTTTAGGGCTTGTCACTGGATATCTGGTACAACAGGAAGTTTCGTTCAGTGGTGAGAAACTTCTCTTGAAATAAGGCATCCTAATCAAGTCATTATTATGGATGAAGAAAAGAGGAAACTTGAAGTAATGAAAAGTAATTTGACAACAAATCTAAGAAATTGCCAGCTGTTATTGGAAAAACACTCGTCATTTGTTTAAAATTATTGGTGCAATCAAATTAGTGTCTTAAACAATAATGTGCAATAGAAGCTGATTTGCATTCACGAGGTCTGTGCCTGGCTCGAAATCTTCATGAGTGAACCATCAAAGAGCCGTTCTCCGACTGTAAGAGGTTTGGTTTGTATGTTTATTTATTTTTATTACAATAGAGGGAGGGACAGAAAGAGGCAGACAGGAAGAGAATTGGCACACCAGGGTCTCTAGCCACTGCAAACCAACTCCAGACACATGTGCCACCTTGTGCATCTGGCTTATTTGGGTACTGGGGAATCGAATCCTAGCCCTTAGGTTTCACAGGCCAAGTGCCTTAACTGCTAAGCCATCTCTCCAGCCCCATATGTTTGTTTTTGAAGACAGGGTCTCATCATGTAATCTAAGCTGGTCTGCAACTCACATCCTGCTTCTGTCTCCCCTGGGCAGGGATTATAGTACAAAAGCCATGGCTAGCTCTTTTATGAATCTTACTTTTTTCCTTGCATGTGCATGTGTGTGTGGTATACATTCATGTGTATATGTCTTCATATCTATGTGTGTAACTGCATGTAGAGGCCAAAAATCAATGTCTTTCTCAACTGTTCTCCATCTTTTTAAAAAAAGTTATTTATTTTGAAAGAAAGAGAGAGAGAATGGGCACACCAGGGCCTCTAGCCACTGCAAACTAACTCTAGACACATGTACCCCCTTGTGCATCTGGTTTACATGGGTACTGGGGAATCGAACAGGGATCCTTAGGCTTCGCAGGAAAATGCCTTAACTGCTAAGCCATCTCTCCAGCCCTCCACCTTATTTTTCAAGTCAGGGTCTCTTACTGAACCTGGAGTTCACCAACTCAGATAGACTAGCTGGCCTACAAGCCCCAGGGATCCTCCAGCATCTACCTTCCCTTTCTGGGATTAAAAACACACCGCTGCACCCAGCTTTACTAGCTAGGGTTCTGAACTCCAGCCCTTAAGCTTGAGTAGCAAGCCCTTCACTGACTGAGCTATCTCCCCAGTTTCTTTTCTGATTTTTTAATGAAAACTCTTCATTCTATGCATTAAAGTGTCTACCCATAAAAACTGTTAGGAAAAATATCAAAGTCAGTTGACTACGCAGAATCCCAGGTCCTGAGTGGAGGAGGAAGGGTGGCTGCTGGTCTGCCACTGCAGGGCCTCCCCTCCCCCCGGCTGTGCCTCCCCCTTCCCCACAACCTTGTGAAATACATCACTGCGGCTGGGCCTGTTCCAGAAACCGGGAAGCCGAGGCTTAGAAGGCAGTCATGCCAACACAGGCCAGCTGGGAGATGAAGGACAATGCTCACACCCAGGTCTCTCTAGCCAATTAGTCCCTCCCGTTGACAGCTCACAGCCGTGCACACTTGTGTGCCTTCTACCTGCCCAGCACAATCTTGGTGGCACCTGCCATACCTGGCCTCCTGGCCCCGGCCTGATGCTAGCAGAAACAAGGGAATATGATTTGGGGAACACATGTCCCTCTCTGAATGCAGATGTCATTTGGGTTGAGACAGGAGCAACTGGGGTCACCTCCACGCTGCACAAATATGTGACTCCTGACAGTCTCTGATGTCTGGCTCTGTCCTAGGTGTCTGTGGTTATGGGAGATGACGGTGTCTTGCCTCCTAGATGCCATTCAGTAAACCACAGCAAGGTGGGTGCAGGCTTCCTCATCCAACCACTGGAGGTGCTCTCTGAGCCCCTACGTTCTGATGTCTCCAGTAAAAGGGAAAAAGCACTCATCTTCTGTTGCATGGTGGCCTTTCAGAGATCTGTGCATCAAAATCCACTCTCCCTCCCTGAGCCACCCAGTTACTGCCAGGACCTCATTGAAGCTGCTTCTGCCCCTGCTTCCCAGTCACCAGCACCCAGAGCGCCGCCAATCTTTCAGTATCTTCGAAAACCCTGTGCCCAGGAGAGAAACTTCGGGGGTGGGGCAGGATAGTTCGTGACTCTGGAAATCCCACTTTGGAGGTGGGGGGGGGGTCACAGTGCAGAGGGCACACGGGGAGACTTGACTGTGCACACCCTGCCTCTGCAGACACCGTGGCTCATGAAAGTTCGGGTGTACAAGTAGGTGTTTCTAGAGCCTCAGTGACTTCTCTGTCCTGTGTCGAGCACCTGGCAGTTCTAGGCAGGTGGGTAGAACTCAGTCCTAACACCAAAGCCCGAGAAAGACACTGCAAGAAAAAAAAAATACTACAGAATAACATTCCTTATGAATATGTGCAAAAATCTTCAAAAATATACTAGTGAATCAAATCCAAGAATGTAGAAAAAGAATTCTATGCTACAAGCAAGTAGGATTTATCCTATGTGTGCAAGCTGGTCGGACAATTGATGCAATCCTTGCATTAGCATGCTGAAGAATAAACACATGCATGCCAACATGTATCAACAGGTGCAGAAACGGCATCTGAGAAAACACCCATTCATGACAGAAACTTGCCACAAACAAAGAATAGAGAACTTCCTCCACTTCGCAAATATCTACACTGAATCTGTCCCACTGAGATCAGGAACAAGGCAAGGGCGTCCCCTGTCACACGGCGGTACTCAAAGTCCTGGGTAATGTAATAAAACAAGAACAACAAAAGCTATACAGATTGGGAAGAAGACATAAAACTGTCTTTGTTCACAAACAACATGGTTATCTTTGTAGAAAATATGAAAGTCAACCCAAAATGTCTGGAAGTGATTACAGCCATGATTGTACTGCTACATACCAGTAATGAACAAGTGGAATTTGAAGTCAGAAACATGATACTATTTACTTTAGCACCCACCAAACTGAAATCTTACTTTGAAATCTAACAAATTATGCACATGAACTACAAAACTGACAAGGAAGACCTAAACACATGGAGAAATATTCCATGTTGTTAAGATGTCTGTTTTCCTAGCTTTTTCTAAAGACTCAATGCAACAGCAATCAAAATTTCAATGAGTTGTTTTGTGGCTATCAACAGCTGAGTCTAAAGTTCATATGAAATAACAAAAGACTCAGAAGGGCCAGTGTCATCTTAGAGATGAACAGAAGACTGACACTACCCAAATTGAAGACTGACGATAACGTTACAGTAACCAAGACAGTGTGCTTCGGCCAAAGAGAACAGAACACAAGAGAAAACCCAGGAAGAGGTCAATGTAAATGTAGTCTGTTGGTATTTACGTAAATGTAGTCTGTTGATATTTAACAAAGGAGAAGAGGAAAATAGTGAAGACAAATTTGCAAGAAGCAGTGCTGCACAAACGGACAGCCATAGCAAATCCAAGAACCGAGACGTAGGCTTTATATCTGTCACAAGAACAAACTCAAAATGGATCACAGATCTAAATGCGAGACACAAATTATAAAACTTTTGGAAGGTAACATACAAGAAAATCTGGCAGATCCATAGCCAAAATGATCTCGGACTGTCTTCAGTTATAATATTCTCTGTATGTGGCCTGACCAGTTTGTGACCAGCAGGTAAAACTGGACTCGTGTGACGTAGCAGCCCATTAGCTTCCAACGGCCCAAAGCTAAAGATACGGCCAGCACCGGAGTCTCACAGAGGAGAGCTGCCTGCACGGCTGTCATCTGCCTCGTGTCCTCACTCCTCACCCATGTGTTTGGGATATGTGCTGGTTTTTGACTTTTTTGTTTACTATAACAGAAAAGCTCACATATGGGCTGGAGGGATGGCTCAGCAGTTAAAGACACTTGCTTGCAAAGCCCGCCAGCCCTGTATCTATGTAGATAAAGCCAGATGCACAAAGTGGCACGTGCATCTGGAAGCCCTGGCATACCCATTTTCTCGACCCCCCCCCCAAATAAATGAAAGCATTTTAAAAATACATATACAAAAGCTCATATAACCTCTTCCACGGCAGAACATGTCATTCAAGACAACCTGAATTTCTGTTCCTGGGCCATGGTCATCCATGTTTGGCACAGAATAAACTATTGCTTATTCCTTTGAAGCAAGAGCTGTGTTATTATATCATTAATATTTATAGTAGCTTTATTTGTAATTCCCCAAACTTGTAAGCAGCCAAGAAGCCCTTCAGTAGATGAATGGAGAAAGAAACTGGTGAGGTGAAGGTCAGGGGAGAGCAGGGCTGGGCACCGCTGTTCAGACGAGGCAGAGCACCAGGCTTGAGCACCAGGTCTAGACTTCATTTATGGTGGTGGCCTGGGAGCGAACAAACCAGGGGAAGCGATGGAAGAGAAAACAGAGGAGAACCAAGATCCATCGATAAGACAAACAGATTCCTGACTGAAAACAAAGCCAAACAAAAAAAAGATAGCTGACTGCTCACCATGCACCGTGCCACCCCTACCACATCTGCCAGGGCCCAGGAGAAATTGCAGAGGACGTGGTGATAAGAACACTGCTCTTACTGCTAGCCTGACAACCATCTTCACGGCAATGGTGACAGACATGGTGATCAATCAAATCCCATCAAAGCAGAAATTCAGAGGCTACAGAGAACCCAACACTGAATAGACTGCCAACAGGCTTGCTGTGGCTCAGGGAACTGCAGAAGAGGGGGCAGAAAGAATGTAAGAGCCACAGGGTGGGTAGGAATACCCTGAGAAATGGTTCCCCACTACTCTACCCCACAGGGACTAACTGAGGCCTCCATGACCCCACAGGGTATCCCATAACCCCACTGAGGAGGGCTCTCAGGGTAGTGGGAGCAAGGGCAAGGGGATAAAAGAGTGCAACCTGTTATATGTAAAATTAAATCAAATTAAATTAAAAAAATAAACTGGTGGGCTGGAAAGAGGGCTTAGTGGTTAAGACGCTTCCCTGTGAAGCCTAAGGACTCATGTTCGACTCTCCAGGTCTCATATAAGCGATGCACAAGGGGGCACATGCGTCTGGAATTCAACTGCAGTGGCTGCAGGCCCTGGTGCACCAATTCGCTCTCTCTCAAAAACAACAACAAAGGCCGTCTGTTGGGATCACCTCAAAAAATATCAATCAATAAATAAATAAACTGGCACATGCACACAATGGAATGCTACTCAGTGCTAAAAAGAAACCAGCCATCAAGCTTTGGAGGACATGAAGGAACCTTGGACGCATGACAGAAAGCGAAAGGGACCGACTGGAGCAGCTGTAGACTGGGTCCCCACCATATGACATCCTTGAAAGACAGAGCTGTGGGACGGTAAAAAGACATGTGACCTGCAGGGGTGGGAACAGGGAGGAGGGGCGGGGAGGCAGAGCACAGGAGTCTGTAGGTAGTGAACCTTACACTTGAACATGACCAGAACTCACTGAATGTGCAACATGGGAGAGGGACCCCACTGTGGCCTCTGGTGACCCCAAGTCCATGCAGCCCATGGGCTGCTCCCAGCGCTACTGTGGGACTAGGCAGCAGGGGAGGTTAGGCCGTGTGACAGCACAAGGGAACTCCCGGGATTTTCTTCCAATTTTCGCTGGCACCTAAAACTTCTATTAAAAAAAAAAAAAAAACCTTACTATTTCAGAATTTTTCATGAGCTGACACCTAGCATCCTGTGTTTCTATTTTACTCCATAAATTTTGGTGACCACTCACCACAGACCTGTCAGGAAAAGCAAAGAGATGCTTTTAGGCAGTGTCCAGCGGCTCCTGAAATCCATCCTCTGTCCCCACCCCTCAGCACTGTTCCACACGCCATCTTCAGTTATTCACAGTTACTGGTGCCAAGCCAAATGGCTCCTTGGTCCCAGCCTGGGGGCAGTACCTGGAGGGAGGGTCTCCACGCTCTGTGCTTTCTCGTCTCCGTTGTTGTGGTGGAGGTCTTTCTTTTTAATGGGGTTGATGTCATTCCAGTCCTCCTGGGGGAACAAAGACACACCGAGTGAGCTGGTGGCTCTGTGAGCCTTCATCCACCTTAGGTACCAATGCTCATGACGCCATCAGCCCTGGGAACCCAACAATGAGCAGGGAACACTCCCACTATAAGGTCCAGGTAGAACTCCCACTGGAGGGTCCCTTTCAAGCCATTCAAAAGTCAAGACCCAGGGGAAAATGTGGGAATGTCTCTGCAGGAAAGCACTTGCCCTGTCTTGGCTGGGACCTGACTGCGCATGCCCCTGGAAGGATCGAGCCAGGCTCTGCAGGGACCACACTAACTGCAGGCTGAGCGCAGCGACAGTGGAGGCCCGGTCATGGCCCAGAAGCTGGCCCTTCCATTCTTCAGAAGGTTCTAGGGCTCCCTGAAAGTCCTCTGAGCTTGGAGGCATCGGCTGGTGCTTTAATCCACTGCTGAGAACCCAGGGGCTCACAGGGGGCTGCCTGGGCGTGGCTTACAGAGTAAGACATGCGGACCCACAACAAGACGCAAGCGCTGGTGGGGTTTCTCCCACTCCCGGGCCAGCAATGTGCTCACATTTATCAACATTAAATCAAACCAAATCACAGCTCTGCAGCCTTATAGCTACATACATTTTCTACCTACTTCAATCTGACTACTGGGAATAAGAAGGGTTTCTGGGGCTGGAGAGATGGTTGGCTTAGTGTTTAAGGCGTCTGCCTGCGAAGCCTAAGGACTCATGTTCGACTCTCCAGATCCCATGTAAGATAGACGCACAAAGGGAAGGAAGGTTGCACATGTGCACAAGGGGGCACACATGTCTGGAGTTTGATTACAGTGGCTGGAGGCCTTGGCACACCAATTCTTTTTCACATTAAAAAAAAAGAAAGCCGGGCGTGGTGGCGCACACCTTTAATCCCAGCACTTGGGAGGCAGAGGTAGGAGGATTACCAAGAGTTTGAGGCCACCCTGAGATTACATAGTGAATTCAAGGTCAGCTGAGCCACAGTGAGACCCTACCTTGAAAAATCAAAAACAAACAAACAAACAAACAAAAAAGAAAGAAAAGAAAAGAAGGATTTCTGTGTATAACCCAAGTAAACAACCTCCCACGGGCCCAGTGCCATGGAGACCCACTTCCTAAGTGGCTGACATGAGAATACTGGGTGGCAAGAATCCTCTCTGCGTGCCCAGGCAGCTCTGCAGGCAGCTATCACTCTTGTACCTTCTGGGTACTGTGCTGGCTCTCTAACCCAGAAGGCGAGATCTACGAGAAGGGTTTCCTGGGCTCTGAGTGAACATCAGACACATTTTCCCCAAATGCCACATGCTCGTGTTTGAGGGAGACTGCCCTCTGCCCCTCCTTCCTTGCCATCTTTCCCTCCTTGCATGGTGTCTGCAGTTGAACAACGCAGCTGGTGGATCGGGGAAGGGCACACAGGGTGGGAGAGAAGAGGAGGTTAATCCTCCACCAGACCCAACAAAGCCTCCTCCAGGGGCCTGGAGCCCCCAAGTGTTCCCCCATCCCACAGAGTTACAATTCCCAATTTACAGTTTTTCTTGCACCAAAACAATAAAATAAAAAATAAAAAAAGATACTGAGGAGATACTTGTAGTTAACTTTTGCAACTATCAGGTTACAAATAAACTTTCAATGCACTATCGGCAGCGTTCTTGACCTTGGTAAACACAGAGCAGTGAGAGGTGCTAACTGACCGGGCCTTGCGGCACTGGGAGCCATGCGAGAAACAATGAGCCGCTGCGGCCGCAGAGCCACACTGTGTAGACTTTTAATTAACCGCTCGCGTCCACTGTGGAGCTGGCTTGTGGGATGCTGTGGCTAATAATATCCAACCTCTGCCCACATCCAGCCTCCTGCAGGCACTGGTTACTGGATCAAGCCATCTGACCTTGCACTTGAATAAAATCAAAGGTCAAGGCTGCCCCTGATCACACCCACCATAACCTTAATGCTGGAGGTTCAGGGTACAAGGTGATGGATAAGCAAGGTAAGACAGCTGGGAGCGAGCACACAGATTTAGTCCATCCCCTCCTTTCTGCAGCACTGACACCCCAATGCTCCAGCAACAATCACAGCATGTCAGCCAGGTCTGCCTTACAATGAGTTCTCATACGATCAGAGGCGTTAAGCAAATGCCCAGGCCACTGTGCCCTCTCGGAAAGTGATGCACTGGCAGGCAGGCACGCAGGTCCTTTTTAGTGTCCTATGAGGTAGGAGCAGTCACCGCATGGCTTCTGCTAGGTCACACTGCAGCTAACTGAGAACCCAGGGCCCTGAGGTCCACTTTGAATTTTGAGAACACAGGCCCCATCTGCTTTGTCCCCCACCTTCAAAGGGACATCGGCACAGAATGCACAATGACCTGCCTGCAGATAGACATGGGGGGGGGGGCTCAGTTGTCCTGAGGGACATTTGCCTAATGCCCAAGATTTGCTGCCAGCCAGATGGAGAACACTGGGTGGAGCAGCTGGACTTTTTCCTACATGGGCCAGAGTGCTGGGAAAGGCCACACGCCACCCAGAAAAGACCTGGCTGCCAGAACGAGGGTTCCAAGGCGCCCCGTCTTCTTAACATGCCACTAAGGCTGCACGCTGAGAACCTAAGCAATCTAATCCTCCCTGCAATTCACGCCTCCCCACACTGTCCTGACAAAGAACACAGGACCAACTAATTCAGAAGTTGACTCAGGCCCTGCATGTGACGTGTGGGGGAGGGTGACCTGTCTCGACCTGCCATGACACGGAATGGGAACTAAACCCACCTTGTTTCTAGGCAAGTAAAACCATGGCAGCGTGTTCACAGCGGCGGTCGCAGAAACAGCAAATGCAACAGGTCAGTTTTATGATTGAACGAGGCGTAAGCATTAGAAGTTACTCGGGCGCCTTCATTCAATTAACTCGGAGCCCCTGGCAAGTCAGTGCCTCCCTGTGGGGCAGGGGAGGATACACTATGAGCAAGGAGACACCACTGTGCCTTTCACCATTCTCCAATCTGTTCATCAGATCCAGTCCAGTGTCAGCTCTCCATCCAGGAGGAGAATGTGACCTCACCTCTGAGGAGAGGGCCACAAAGAGGAGGATGCATGTGTGTGCGTGCACGGTGGCATGCACCTGGCACCCCACACTGGGGAAGCCGAGATGAGAGGACCACTGTGACTTTGAGGTCAGCCTGGGTGGCACAGTGAGAACCAGGCCAGTCAGGGAAACCTGGAAAGGTCAGCTCTCATCCCCTCCAAATAAATAGTAAATACAAACTACACAGAACAATCTGAAGCTCTATACTTATGAATACCACAGGACACACGCATGGGGGCATGCAGTGCACTTGCTGGGCTGGGCTGGGCTATGACTTGTGAGCGGGGTTTCTGGACCCAGAGCTGAGCTATACAGGGACCCTCATGCAGTTTGTCCCATACCAGTCCCTCACCGT
This sequence comes from Dipus sagitta, assembly GCA_036346955.1. NCBI lineage: Eukaryota > Metazoa > Chordata > Mammalia > Rodentia > Dipodidae > Dipus > Dipus sagitta. Next base: position 172,765,779 of record CM070773.1, read on the forward strand.
ATCCAACATAAGAAGTACCATCTGAGTAACAGTTATGAAACATCACCAAAATGAAAGCTACACACATAAAAGTAGGTAACAGTAGCCGGGCGTGGTTGCACATGCCTGTAATCTCAGCACTCGGGAGGCAGAGGTAGGAGGATCGCCACAAGTCCGAGGCCACCCTGAGACTACATAGTAGATTCCAAGTCAGCCTGGGCTAAAGTGAGACCCTACCTCAAAACAAACAAAGCTAGGTAACTGTAAATAATGGATGAGTGGATGGATGTGGCTAGACTGTCCCAGGCAGCCTTTGTATAATTTACATGGCTAATACCATGCTTGTAACAGATATTTTCTTGTGGAAGAAAAGAGAAAATAAACGGGCTGTTTTTAATCTCCTCTACTGAAATACACTGTCGCCATGAAACCGTTCCAGCTACTAAGACCATATGCTCAGGCACAGAACAAGACCCCAAAATACTCCTGAATGGTAGATGTCTCAACTGTCACATGTCGCTGTCATTCAGGGAGCCCTGGGTAATGATGATCAAAGCTGATCTAAATAGCAATGCTCAAGTTTCTTAAGCATCAAGGTTGCCAGATTCTGTAAAGGCACTTGTTAGAGTTGGACATATAGAGATGCTTCGAGCCCACAGAGGCGCAGCTCCGTCAGAGGCCAGGCTTTCAGAGCAGACCAGCCTGTGGCTCCAGACCACATCTCCCCCAGACAAACGTTCTCACCATGGGGCCCACAGGAAACCAGAGACTGTGGGTACGGGGTTCATGGGAAGGGTACAATGTTCCCAACTGTCCTGCCAATCTAAAGTTTCAAAGATTATACAAAAATAATGCATTCAAAAATCTTGTTCACATCAACTGCTCCTCAGCCACCCCTGCTAACTATTTCTGGGTGCCTGGACATTCTGAATGGCAAATGTTAAGTCCTCTCCTTCCCTGCTCCTCTCCAGGGAACTAAGGTAGAAATCTCTTGAAAGACATGCTGGCTTTTTTCAATGTGGAATGAGACCTACTAGCCAGCTTTAGGAGACAAGAGGGGCGGGGCCTGGGAACGACCTCTTTCAGAGTGAGCCTCACTCTAACCACGGCAGATGATCTCAGCAGGAGGCTGGCATGGGTTCATGTGCAGGGTGTCCTCGCTGTGGGTTGTGTGGGATTTGGGAAAGCCAGCAGGCTGTGGACCCATCCTTGCAGGCAAGGACAGTGGCCACAGGGAGGCAGCTGGAGCTCCCAGGTGAGCGGAGCGGAGCTGACGGTTAACAATTGCTCCTCGTCCGCTTTCTTCTTCCTGTAAAGCAAGAACCTGCCCGCCGGCTGCTGTGGGAACTTCCCAATCTCAGCTCTACTGATCCTGGGACCCCAGCTACAGCTGAAGCAGACTCTCCTATGTTACAGAAATGATGTGCATCATGGGGCTGGAGAGATGGCATAGTGGCTAAGGCGCTAGCCTGCAAAGCCAAAGGACCCAAGTTCAATTCCCCAGGACCCACAAGCCAGATGCACAAGGGATGCATGCATCTGGAGTTTGTTTGCAGTGGCTAGAGGCCCTGGCATGCCCATTCTCTCTCTTTCTGCTTGCAAATAAATAAATAAAAAATAAAATAATATTATAAAAAAGAAAATGGCTTTTCACACAAAAAAGGATTTTAGTAAATGCTTTCCCCTGTGACTTATACAAAAGTCAATCATGTTTTAAAATAAAGTAACACTTTGGAGCAGATGACAGGGAAGCAGTGGAGCGCTTGGCTGGCAGACAGCACTTCACAGTGCAGAGCCAAGGCGGCAGAGTGGGAGATGGCATCTCCTCGGCTGGCTCATCCGTGGCCTCACACACCACTATTCTCATCCCTGCACGTTTCAGACCATACTGCCCTTGCCCAGTGACCGCCAGAATTCCACTGTGCCTGACAGCAGACCGACTTCCACATTGACCTTAAACACGGACAGTGTTGTTCCACTGTGCCTCGGATCTCTGCTGCTCAGGTGAGCGTCACGGGCCGCTCTGAAGAGCCTCCTTCCTCCCTGCAGGCATGGCACGGAGCCCCTGGGACGGGCCTCGCCCTTGCATGCCAGCCAGTTCTGTGACCTGTGTCGGATGGTCTTCAGGGGCAGTGCGACTCTGGGTGACAGGCTGATTCCAGGAGGCCAGTGAAGGGACAGTGACCATGTAGCCGCCCCCTTACTCCTCTCGAGTCATAACAGAAACACATGCCCTGGGCAGTAGCGTTCAGAGGTGGCTGGGCAGCGTGAATGGCTGGAAATGCACACCAAGCCCAGGCTAGACCAGACTGGCCCTGTGGCAAAGCACCCTGGCCAGAGGGAGGGACCCAGTCCAAGTACAGCCTGAACGTGGTGCCTTCCCCACGGGAGCAGCAGCTCATCCAGACGCTGGAAGACAGAGGCCAGCAGGGGCCAGGGGAGCGGAGGGGCTGGCCCAAAGCTGCTCAAGGGGACAGGCTAGGCCCAGTGAATCCCAACAGGGCAGACAGCAAGAAGGGACAGGAGATGTGTGTGGGCTTGGCAACCCCAGCATGTGAAAACACTGTGTCCTGTCCCAGTGTGAAAGAATGAGGGTGGCCCCGGGAGGTCGTCTGGAAAGATGGGGTGTGCCGCAGACGATCAGAAATGAGCACTGCCTATACTTAGGAAAAGACCAGGGCACCTCAGGGAGGCATGAGGGACCTCAGTACATAGAACTGAACAATTAATTTACTTAACTCCAGTGCACCTCATCAACAGTCCACGTGTGGGCCGGGTCCAGCTCACTCGCTACCTCTCCTCGCCCGATCACTAAGTACAAGCCTCTTTCCACAAAGGCTCCAGCTCAATGGCCCATTTTTGAAGATGTGTAAGCACACGGCAAGCAGCAGCTGACCCAGTGTGCTTGGAGCCGGAGAACCTGCACCCCATTCAAGGGCGGGTCTCTTCCCCACCCCAAGCTCAGCCCACAGTGTTCATGTTGTCCCCAAAGGTGAGTGACCAGAACAGGAATGGAGAAAACTGCCAATCTTTCAAACAGGTGTGGCTCTTTGCTGGGAGACACAGGACCTTGCTCCCCTCTGGTTCTACATTAGGGTTCAGCAGTCACCACAGTGAACTAACCCAAAATAAGAAATGAACCTTATGCACAAATTCTGCAGCCTTACTTATAAAAGCAGAGAAGAAACTTAAAAGCCTCCCAGACTAAATGGTTAATTTATGTTACAGCTCCTTCAGAGAATATTATTCAGCCATTAAAAATTATAATGATAATGACTACACAGAATATGCAAAATGCTTATGTTAAGCAGTAGACAAAATTTTATGTACACAATAAAACAACTATATAAAAATACATACCCATATGGGCCAGCCTGGAATGAGATGCAGGGAAGTACAACTGTGTTGGGAGTAAGAATGCTGGGTGGTCTTTCTACTTTCCCAACTTTCTTGTTCTTAAATTATTTCCATGAATAATTTTAAAATGTAGCACAGGCAGACTTTTATGGTTGGAACTCTGAACCAAATAGGACTCCGCATCCCTGAAGCAGGAGAAGGACCAGGTCACCAATACTACCTGGCCTCAGCGAGCCCCCAGGAGGCTCTGGAGCTGTTTCTGGAAGTGCCATGAGTCCAGCCAGCACCTGCTCCCACATGTGGTCCAGAACCCAGAGACCCTGGCCTACGAGCTCAGGAGAGGTTCCAGAACCTTCCTTGCAGTGTGGACGGGGGCTGCTGCTTTGAGCTTCAACAGCAAGCCTGGCTGCATCTTTTTTGATGCACACCACTGTCTTTACTAAATCTATTTTCTCTTCTGGCAAAGGAGAGGGCAGAGCAGTCATGTTATGAACACAGTCACTGCTCACGTCAGTGGACGTCAGGGGAACACCAAGATGCCGTTACACAGTTGCTGCTGGACAGAACGTCAGGGGAAATGACAACACAGGGGCTTGGTCATATGCTCCCAGCAAGTAACTGACCAACCGCTGACTGAGTGAGAAGGGCAATGCCATCTCCCTAGAGGTGACGTGTCCTTGGGACATCCCCCATGCCAGTGCTACCGAAGAGCACCCCGCATACCCCTTCAGTCCACGCGTGATCGTCACCATACACAGGAGCAGTACTGACATGTCTGTTTAATAGAGGAGAAAACTGAGGCCCATGACAGACTCGAGGGTCTCAATCCGACAGAGAAGTCAGGGTCGGCCTGGGCCCAGGCATGATGTGTGTCATGGAGCAGGTGGGTCTGGAGCCAAGGAATGTGGTGGATTAGACATGACTGTGCTCCTGGCCAGCCCTCCCCCGAGAGCTGGCGAGATGCTGCACTTGGCCACCTGGGTGCTCTGGAGGTCTGTGCTGAGGTGTGGAAGGCTGCAGCGCCCACACAAGGGCTGGCGAGCATGTGGACATGTGCAGCAGGACAGCAGTCAACCCCGAGGCCGGGAGAGAAGACCCAGCATTTCTAGTTTAAACCACCATGTCGGGGGGGGGGGACGGACAGGAAGTGCTCAACCACTCTTCAGCTCAACAGCTCTCATGTGGCAGGTGCCCTCTGTGGCATGAGCAGCTGATTCACTGACCAGTACTGAGTCCACGCTGGGAGGAGGGGCAGGGATTCCAGCCACGGTCAGCCACACCCTTGAGCTGTTGGAAACATGGTAAGAGTAGGGTATGGTGTGTGATCCTGGCCATGTGGAGACCCTCCCTGGGCTTGGCTTTCTTGCTAGTGAATAGTGGAAAGGATTAATGTCCCCACACAGGAATTCTGTAAGCTCCCATGCCTTAATGCCTACTACGTGGCAATAATGCCAGGTGCTGCGGCTGCCACAGTGGAAACCCCCACACCAACAGGGCATCCCCTGCAGTGACATGAGCCATTGTGAGAGAAGACCCAGGGGGAGGAGGTGAGGGAGGACCTCTGGAGACAGTGGTGGGCCTGGGACAGAGATGGGCACCTGGTTGGTAACCAGTGGGTTCTAAGAACGACAGATAGGACAAGGACTGGAGCCCCCACCCCCATCCCTAGCCAACTCCTGTCACTTGAGAAACGTGCCAGCCACAGGTCTAGAGCCAGGAGCCAGGCTGGCAGACAGGGATGCTGCCAATGGCCCGAGCAAGATGCCTCTCTGGTGCAGACGCAGCTGGGGAGAGAGGGTGCCAGTCTGCATGAGGATATCTCTGTGTGGCACCAGAGTTCACCAGGTCACCACGGGCAGCAGCCTACCTGGTGGGAACCAGGAAGACATGTGGGCAAGGGACACTCTAAGTTGCAGCAGGCCCCATGTCTCTCCCCGGCTTCAGTGGTCCTCGGGGGTCCCCAGGGGGAAAGCCTAGTGCACCTGAACCTTACTGGACTACATCGTAACTGCCTGTGTCTTACTGCAGAATGTCACAGCAGAAGTCTAGACCAGCCTTGCTGCCTTCCTGAATGCCACCTTTTCCTGATGCTTCTGGTAAAAGCCAGGAACACAGAATGTTTACGGAAAAAAAAGATTCGGCCTCATGTGCCGAAAGTGAAGTTACATGAGGAGAAACAAGCAAGAGGTGACAAACACAGGGTGACCCCTGGTAAAGAACCCTAGGCTGACAGTGCAGGTACCAGCTGTGGCAAGGGGCATGGTGTCCTGCTCAGGCTGGGTGACACCAAAGCTGCAGAGACTGTGGGGACAAGCAGGCGTGGCCCTCGCGCTGTAGGGCCCCACTCTAATGAGGCCTTCCAGTGACCATCTGCCCTGTGGCACGGCTTTCCCAGTGGCACAGAGCTTCTCTATGTGGTCCCTAAGCCGACCCCTCAGGATGGACCACTCCCGACCCAAGGCCTCTTCATTTGTGCTGAAAACTCAGAAGCTGAATTGTGATCAGAAACCTCAGAAGTGGTCACTGATGGCCTTATAGAGCCCTGCTCTGCCCATGGGACTGGACTGGGAGAGCCGTCCTTCCCGCAGAGGACTGACCCCAGGACTTGCAAGGCTTGCAGAGGAAGGACCACAAAACACTGTAAACTCATGTGTTTTAAGAAGTCACAGAACAAGTGAGAACTTATCTTAACCTCTTAAATAATGTCCCAAAAAACCCCCACTTGACTTCGTCCAGGTTTTAGTTCAGAGAAGCCCAACCAAGTCATGACTGGGAGAGGAGGATCGGGTGTGACGCGGGTGAGACCTGTCCAAGGACCAGGCTCGCACAGGTCACCTGCATGTGGTACCGCAGCCAGGCGTGGCCCTGATTTCAGCACCACAGGGGAGGAGAAAGCATGCTCTTAGCCAGGACAACGGGTGGCATCTGCACCCGATGCTGGGCGGGAAGTCCTTGTGCCGGGAACCAAACCTCAAACAGGAGCCACCAGCCAAGGCTGTGGGTCACCCAAACTGTAAGGGACCTTAGTCATGCTAAGTGATCAAAATAGCCCCCGTGTCATAAGACAAATGCGTGAGTCACAGACACTAATGGAATCCAGGGCTTCCACAAAAAGGACCCTCGGCTTGCAAGTCAAACAGTAAGGACTCATGTCTCGCACATCTGGGTCACAAGGCTGGTTCCCTCAGAAGTTGGGAAGTTGGGGGGGGGCTGCTCTCCCTGGACTGCAGGTGGCTCTCCACCTTCTATGGCCTCTCCTTGCCTTCCTGTGTGTGTGTCTCTGTGTCCAAGTTTCCCCTTTTGTAAGGACACCGGTCACACTGGATTAAAGCCACCCAGTCCCCAAATGTAACCCCACTCTGTGCCCCTCCTAGAGTGGAGGGGATTAGGGACCTATCCTACCTTTTTATGGGAGAGGGGACACCCTTGCTACCACCTCCCCAGAAATTTCCCTGAGGGGGCAGAGTATGTAAACAGAAGGCCCCTGGGACGCCCCTTGTCCTTGGCTTTCGCCCGCCCTGGGCTGCTTGATCTTTAAAAGCCTGGCCTCACTGGCTCTGTGCCAGCTGGGCAAAGGCAGGGGCGGAGGCCCGCTCCTGCTCTGTGCAAGTGTGCCCCCCGTGGAGAAGAACACGGCCCTGTGTGACCGAAGGCCTTCAACCACTTGATGTGGGCCAGCGCGGAACAGTGGAGATCTTAAAATGTTCAGAACACGCTTCTGGGATGCACTCAGAGGTGAGTACTCGGCCTAAGAGCACCACAGACAGCGACTATTCAGGCATGGGCCCCAAGAAACTAATCTGACAGAGACTTATTATTCTCCCCAAATAATGGATGAAAAAGAACCCACTTTGTTGGCTTTAATAAGTTAGACACCCAAGCAGACAATCTGCATAAGAGTACGTCACAGGGCCTGGGTACCAGTGGCTTTTATTAATGTATCAATTCCACCAGACTCAAAGCAGAGGCCAGCAGTGAATGCGAGCGGTGAATGCCAGGGCCCCGTGGGAGCCTGGGCCTCCCGCCTCACCCTGCTGTAGGCATGCCAGGAGACCTCCAGCACAATGGCTGTAATCCATCTCCCAGGGTGGGGAGCGGCCCAGACAGCCTGAGCTCATGGGTCTGACAAAAGGAACCTTAAAGCAAGGACTTCTGGGCTGGAATCTGGAAAGCAGACAGGGTAATGGCGGGCTGGGCAGGCATCCTCAGACAGAACGGGGTATTGTTTCTCCAAAGGACACACACAGCAAGGTCATGATAAGGCATGTTTCTGTGGATAAAGTGTTATGGGTATTTTTTTTTCTTTTTTGGATATACAGAAATGTGCTTACAAAGGAAAGAAAAAGGAATAGAAAACCGAAACCAAGCCAGGGCTTGAGCAGGTCCAAGGAGGAGTCCAGGGAGGCCAGTGTCAAAGCTGACATCAGGAACGCCCTATGGGAAGACACCAGCAGTCTGCTGTCTGCCCCTGGCAGGGCTGTAGCCCACTCAACTTGGGCACAGTTAAATGGACTTGAAGGACTGACAGCAGGTCAGACAAGCGTCATGGGTGATATGTGATGCACTGGGAAGGTGAAGGACTTGTCCCCACCCCAGAGTCGGAGAGAAGGCAGCAGACATAAGGAAGGGGTCACAGAAGGCTCTGGGGCATGGGCCCAGGGCAGGGAACAGGGATGCCAACGGCCCTGCTCCAGGAAGACAGTGGTCCCAGAAGGAAGCTGCCCATGAGGTGCCAGGCCTTCATTCACCACAGACAAGAGGGCAAGCCCGATGCCTTGGCTCTGACAACCCACATCCCTGGTCCCTCCTAGAGCTCAACAGACCCACAGCCTGTCGGACTTGTCGCCGAAGCCCATGGAAGACAGAACCGCCGCAGACAAAAGCCACACGTGGAGCAAGTCTCCTGGGACACTGCCCTCTTTACACATGGGGTGTGCTCGGGGCTTTCTGTCTCCCAAGATGTGGCAGGTCACGACCTACAAGGGAAAACCCTGCCCTGGTATCTGACTCCAGGCATAGAAAAGCCTGTTAGCCACTCCTGATTCACAGGAGCAAAGGCACTGGTGGTGTGAGGCCTTTCAGCCTTCGGTTCCCTGCCAGCTGGAGCCATCCACGGGCTGTAGATTTCGCTCGCCCTCCTGAGCCGATGTGGTGGGCGTTGGGCATAGAAAGTGAGTTCTATGAGAAGTTCTCAGGGCCACCTTGGGAAGGATGACTGGGAAGGTCATCCTACTTGTTAAGGGAATGGGTATTTTACAAAGGTGTCTGGACCACGGCTGTCTCAATGGCAACCTGCACTTGGAAGACTTTGACTTTCCTGGCAAGGCCATCATCCCTGGCCTCCTATCTGGGCCACCAAGATGTACAGGCAGACCCTTACCTGCGCCATCAGCCTTGCCCAGATCTAACCACGCAGCACAGTATTCAAGGGACAGCCACCAGGGCCCAAGACACAGCAATGAAGTTCAATGGGGATATGTCCCAATGCCCCTCTGCCAGGAAGACACCCTGGAGCTAAAGCAAGTTGCAGAGAACACAGGAGAGAAATGACGAACGCTGCAGTGGTGTCTACCACTCAAGGCTCCTCCTATTTGTAGTACTACAGAATCCATTCCAGGAAGCCACACAACATCTTCAACATATTCCCCAAGAATAGATGGTCCAAAAGATAGCACAGGTGACATTCTTTAAAGATGAGAGCTGAAGCCGGGCATGGTGGCGCACGCCTTCAATCCCAGCACTTGGGAGTCAGAGGTAAAGGATCACTGTGAGTTTGAGGCCACACTGAGACTACAGAGTGAATTCCAGGTCAGCCTGAGCTAGAGTGAGACCTTACCTTGGGGGGTGGGGTGGGATGAGAGCTGACCGAATAGAACAGAAAGATTCTAAGCACACACGCAAGCCTGCCACTCCCAGCCGGGTGCGGAGCTATGGATGGTGGCTCTCACTGGGTACTCTACAAGGCACTGGGGCGTGAGGACAGTCCCCTCTCGGGTCAGAAACACAGAGGTGCAGGCCGCCACGAAGCTTGCCCAGCACTCACAGCCCCTGATGGACACTGAATCCTTGGAGGGAGGGGAGAAGGCCAGTGCTCCTTAAGAGGTGACGAGAAGGCAGTTTCAGCACAGCCCTGGAGGGCCTACACTGAGCCACTGATCCAAGAGCCCTGGTCATCCCCCTGAACATCCCCTGTGGGGGGCTCACAACACGCAAGCAGCAGAAAGCACTTGGCAAAAGTGGGCTCCGCGGCTTTTCCAGGGAAGACACCTTCCCTGCTCCCGGCTCACTCTTCTGGGAAGCTTGCTGCTCATGGAAAAGCAGAAAGTGAAGAAGTATGATGTGGTATCCCCCACACACACTCTGCTTTTTTGTGGTTGCTGTTGAAACAAGGCCTCACTCTGTGGCCCAAACTGGCCTCAAACTTGTGGCAATCCTCCTGTCTTACTTAGCCTCTCAACTGTGAGGATTATAGATATGTACCACCACACTTGGCTCTAATATGTCCTCTTAAAGGAGCTACTAAAAGTAGTTTCAAGAGGCTGGAGAGATGGCTTAGTGGTTAAGGCACTTGCCTGCAAAGCCAAAGGACCTCGGTTCAATTCCCCAGGACCCACATAAGCCAGATGCAAAGATGGCGCATGCATCTGGAGTTCGTTTGGCACGCCCATTCTCTCTCTCTCAAATAAATAAATCAATATTAAAAATATTTAAAAAGAAATAGTTTCAAAAGGAAAAGAAAGGACTTCTGTTTGTTTCTCGTCCAGTGTAAAAGTCCTGAGCACCCCAGGACACCCCAGTGCCGCAGCGAAGCCCCTCAGGGTTCTGGGTCAGGGGTGGGGCAGCACGGAGCCGGAAGCACAGCAGGTGGACAGCCTCCTGGCCCACACCCAGTAACAGAGCAACCTTTGGGTCCCCTTTGCAGCTGCAGAGCCCTGTGGTCACCTTCACCCTGGGCAGTCACATGGTTGATGAGCACCACACAAACACCTGCAAGGACAGGACCCATATGACAGCCCGACTGGCCTTGAGCTCCCAGCAATCCTCCTGCCTCAACCTCTGAGTGTTGGGATTGCACCAGAGACAGCATGACCAGCTAGCTTCAGGATGGGTTTTTGAGGACTGAATCAACGAGCCGTCCTCAGGGGCATCAGCTGGGTTACAAAGCCCCAGATGAAGTAGTGGGCAACTGGAGGTGCTCTATACTTAGGTCACAGCATGCCACCTTACATACCAACAGTGCGGCCACAATCCCCTACTCTAGACAGAGAGCTATTCAACACATCTGTCCTTCCAAACTTAAGTGGCTGAGATAGATGTAAGCCAAGGAAACAAAACTCGTCACGCACCTTGTTAAGCAGACCTGGGAGCAAGTCAGACGAGCACAGCTGCGTGCACATGATCAGGTGGCCTTTCTGAGCCTCTAAATGGAGGGCCTGTGACTGGGCCTGCACTCTTTCCAGGGGCTCATTCCAGAGGCTAGACTCATGTCTGTCTGCCACCCAGCACACCAGAGGAGCCTCACGGGTAAATGGTTCAGCTCAAAAGCCTCCGACACCAGATCTAAGAACCACCCAGCCAGAGCTGCCTCCGGGACACAGACCGGCGGGCTGGCAACCCGACACCCGCCGCATCCCTGTGGACGCCCAACCCGAGGCTGACCACCGAGTCGGCCGCCCCATCGAGCGTTCCAAGGTCTTGCCAGCTCTGCTTCGGATGGGTTGGGAAGAAGACAGGCAACAGTCTGCACAGAACACTATCTCCACAGGAGATCAAAATATTAAAGGGGGAAATGCATACATCATGGGAGTCAGGTGACAATGGGCAGGGCGAACACCAGTGAGCGCAGCTCTCCACCCAGCTGCCGAGACCTGGGGGCTCCCTCGACAGACACATGAACAGTGAGGGAAAGGAATGCTCTGTTAGCACATCAGTTTCTTTTTCTTTTTTAAGAAATTTATATATTCATTTATTTGCAAGTGGAGAAAGAGAAAAAAAAAATGGGCACACCAGGACCTTTTGCCCCTGCAAACAAACATATGTCATTTTGTGAACTGGACTTCACGTGGGTACCGGGGAATTGAACCCAGGCCATCAGGCTTCGCAAACCATCACCTTTAACCACTGAGCCATCTCTCCAGTCTAGCTCATCAACAGAAGTACCTAGACTATCTTTGTAATTGCTAGCCGAGGAGGAAGAGGAGGAGAAGAAAAGGTGCTCATTTTTAGCTCTGCCAGAGCACATAAGCTTCCATATAGCACTGGGAAAAGATTAGAAAGAGCCCTTGGGAATGGTGAGCATCAAAGCTACAAGGGGCCCTAGGGACAGGCGCTGGTCACTCATGGCAACTTGGAGGCGACAGGGCCGTGGCCTCTGGGATTATCTCATTATATGGGCCTTCTTTTGAATGCAGAATGGCCAAGTCTTGATGGAGCTGGTGCTGTGGAAGCTACTGTCAACTCTGAAGGTCTGAAGAGCATCACACTCCATACCAAGGGGTGTGTGTGACCCTCGGCCACCACACCAAGAGGGGGCTGAGGAGCTCAGAAATTCCAACAGAACTGTAAAGGCCATAGCCCAAGCTTGGCAACAGAATACTGGGTCTGAGTCTCCTGGATTCTGGCTCTCAGGACTGGGGACAGTGTTGAAAGTATGCAACAGGAACTGGTCTGCTTCAAACACCGCACACCTGGAGCCTCCAGGGTGACTGAGGCCTGCTTCCAGAACAAGCCACCTAAGGCCCAGGCCTGCCTGCAGAAGCACAGCCGGAGGCTCTGGGCCTGAGGAACACGACCAAGGACTGAATGTGCAGGTTTGTGAACTGATCCTGCTCCCCAAAGGACTCTAAACTGGGGGGACCGGGACGGGAGCCTGTCAGCTAACACACAATATGGTGTGTTCTGAGAAGGGCAATCCTGGGCCTGAGCCAGGTGAAGCCAGGCTACGGTACTGGTGGCACTCTGAGTGTAACAGAGACTGTGAGTCTGCAAGCCAGCAGCACCCGCTTGCCCAGCTCCGCAGGGCATAAATGTAGGCCTGGGTGCTCAGGGCTTTTCTATCCAAGTAACCCCATCTCAGATTGGTGGGTCACTGTGCAAGCAAGGCTCTGCCTTCTCTTGGAGACCTGAAGACTGGCCGACGGCTCCTTCCGTATCAGTGGAAGAGCCTCCCTCCAGGGAGGCTACACCCGCAGTCTACCAGCTGCGGTTCAAGGCTTTTCTGCCCCTGACATGCAGTATTCCTGAAGAGCCTCATCTCTGCTCGATCCCCATCTGCTTCCTGCTCCAAGTGGGAACATCAACGTGAGGTTCATGACACCTACTCAGAGGCAAACAGTGTGAGAAGAATGAATTCCTGGATTTGCTTTCAACTATGTACAGAAGATGACACGAGCCATGCACCCTGATGGCTACAGGACAGCTTGGGGCTGTCAGCTGCTTCAAGGGCTGATCCTGTCACTGGCGGCTGTGACCACGGGCAAGGAAGCTGGCCTCTTGGGACTGCTGCCCCAGAACTCCATCTGGGCCACGCCCTTCTGGAGACCTGCTGGTGATGCTTAAAGTGTTTGCTTTACAGTGAACACAAGAGAGTCATTTATAAGACAACCCCTCTGGCCTTCCCAGGTCAGCTCCCAGGCAAGGCAGGAGGACAAACAGCCAGTCTGCATGTGCCATGAATGTTCAGCCAAACAGATGGAAGTGTCTTGTGAAGGCCAGGCCCCAGGTTTGCTTACCGAGATGAAATCTTAGGCGTTCACCCACAGCCCAGCTGCTCGACACCACTCTGTCTGTGCACCTGTCTTTCCCAGAAGGGACCGGGTTAACCCTGCTCCAGCAGCCAATGGCAAAGCCAACTGCTAGTGGGGCCACAGCCACTGAACCACACAGCTGTGGCTAGGGGCCATGGGCTCCCCTAGAGGACAGCTAGGCCAGTGCCGCGCTAAGACATGCATGGAGCATCCAGAGGCCATGGGAGGTGTACAGTGACCTTGACGCTGCAGAACCGTTGGGAACAGCAAAGGCCTTTGCTGAGCCCACACACACAACCACTTGCGGGGAGCTGAGGCCAGCTTGGGGAATCGCCTTCTAGACCTTAAAGACCAGACCAGCCGGTCTGCCTCTTGACCCCGATGTTCCCATGGACGTGCAGGATTCACAGCCATGAAACTTGCTCAGACCTGCTCAGCTGCCAGCGTACTCGCTTCTCCCTGACACGAACCCCAGCCTACCTTCCCTCGGAGAACTTGGTCTGGCCCAACTCTGCCAGCGCTCCCTGCATGCAAATCAGTGCTGCACGTGAGTGAAAGCACCCTTTAATCTTGACCTTGGTCATGACTTAGCTCACGGTGGAAGCAGGACGACACAGGTGTGGGAAGGAGAATGGGCCAGGGGGAGAGCAGGCACCCCACCTGGTGTGGACACCCTCTGCAGCATTTTCTTCTCCCCTACCCTTGCCCACAGCAGCGCCTGCCCGAAGTACAGCTTGCCTTGGGTTGAGCAGAGCAAGGGATCCCTGCCCAACTGACGCCAGCCACATGACCCTCTCCTGTGAACAAATGTGAATGGACAGCGGGATCTGTCCATACAGCACACTCACAGCAGCATTACTCACGCTAGCGACTCAGTGCCCATCAACCTGACAGACAGACAAAGCATATCCCTGCACACAGTGGACTACTGTCCAGCCCTTAAAGGGGCAACGACGCTGCTTGTAGAAACAAGTCTCCCAGAAAAGGACAGTGTGTTCCACCTACGTGAGGTTTGCTGAGTCAAGTCCACAGGGAGGAAAGGACAAGGGTGTCAGGGACTATCTCGTGGGTGGTCTCCGTGTGCAAGACGGGGCGAGTTCAGTGGCTGGATGGCGGTTATGGTTGCGCAACAATAAGAAAATGTTTAATGCAGTAAGATGCATGCTTGAAAGGTAGGATGGTCATATGGTACATGTGTTTTATCTCAACTTTAAAAAAAAGCATATACATATGCAGAGCCAAGGGTTGGATCACAGCAAGCGTAGCTCACATCTGTGTCTTAAATGATGGCCAGGTCTCTTTTTCCTTTCTTTTTCTTTTAAAAAAAATTATTTATTCATTTGAAAGAGACAGAGAATGGCACTTTTGGTAGAGAACCTTCTCTTTTCAGATGGCAGTGACCTTGGGATGACTCAGAAGGCATCATGGTGCTGGAAAGAAGTGACAGGAGTGCTCAGCACTGCAATATCTCTATCACACCTTCCAAGGCTCAGGGTCTATTGCGGAAGAGGTGGTGGAAAGAATGTAAGAGCCAAAGGAAGGGTAGGACTCCTTACAATATGTTCCGCCCAGACACAAAATGGCCTGAATATCCATGACCTCACAGTGCCTGACACTACCTACACACGACCATCATAATAGGAGGAAAAGATGATGACATCAAAATAAAAGAGAGACTGATTGAGAGGGGGAGGGGGTATGGTGGAGAATGGAGTTTCAAAGGGGAAAGTGGGGGAGGGAGGGAGGGCATTACCATGGGATATTGTTTACAATCATGGAAGTTAATTAAGAGAGAGAGAGAGAGAGAGAATGGGCACACCAGGGCCTCCAGCCATTGCAAACAAACTCCAGATGCATGTGCCCCCTTGTGCATCCGGCTTACGTGGGTCCTGGGGAATCAAACCAAGGTCCGTAGGCTTCGCAGGCAAATGCCTTAACCACTAAGCCATTTCCCCAGCCCCAGGTCTCTTTTTTTCAGCAGTAATGTCAGGACTCCAGTACACACTACCAACAAGTGGTGCTGGCATTTCCAGAATATGCCAGCTCCTTCCAGTCTCCTGTAGCTCACTCGCAGCCCCTGGAAACCAGTGGGCACGGGGAAGTTCTGAAAACTCCCCACCTGCACCCGTAGGTGCTCTTGTCCCGCCGGTGGCTGCCCCGGTATGCCCACATTTCAAGGGAACTTGTCAGTTTTGGGTGACATGAATTCAGAGATAACCGAGTCCTCACAGGTCTCATCTCCCTCCCTTTGGCACCAGGCACTATCCTCTGCTGAGGCTGAGGGAATTCTAGAGACACGAGCAGACATGGCCCCGGGAGGGGTGCAGCGCACAGCTGGGAGTCACCTTGCTCTGTTCCACTGAAGGACTCAGACGCCCATCACTGGGTGGTATGTGGGCTGGTCCCCGAAGACTGAGGAAGAGGGTGAGGAGGAAGCGAGGCAAGAGCAGATGCATAAAGTCTTGACAGGCAGAATGTAGAGTGGAGGAGAGGAAACCATGACACAGTTTCAGAGAAGCCACACCCTGTAGCAGTGCACCGCAGGAGACCCGGGCAGGCACACTGCCCCTCACTCCCAGAGCTTATTCTAAATTGCTACGTTGTCAGGTAGCATCTTCCAACAGGAAGCCACAGCCACTGTGTCCCCATCCCCACCCCACCCCACCCCGAGAGGGCAGAGTCCAGATGCTATCATGACCCTGGGTCCAGAGTTGCAGGGTGTGGACAGGGTGGCGGGACAGGCACTGGTAGGACAGAAATCAAGTGGTCTAAACCTCCAACCACACTATTGTTTACTGACAGAATGCCATCGATACGCGTCAGGTTTACTCTGGGCTTCCTGCTAATATGAGCAAAGGGTGTCGGGAGAGGCAGTAGCCCCTCCACAGCACTGGAACCCCTGATGATCCCCGCCGTGCTCACTGCACAGCCCACTGTCTAGGACACCTTCCTCCTCCTGTTCAGAGACTGGCCTGGGAAGAACAGGCTGCCTGGGAGTGAGGCCTGAAGCAAGAGGCAGGATGTTCTAGTCCTTTCTATAGCCTGTGAATCAAAAACCACCACAGGTTTCCAGAGCCTGAAGTGACTTGTGCTCAGTAGACAGGTCCACAATGACCCAATTCTCTAGAAACTTGAGCCATCTTCAGGTAATCAGCTCCCTTTACACACCTGTGAACCACCTTCCTCCTTGCCCACACACTGACCAAACAGGCTCACTGTTCCGCTTTTCTTTTCCCAGAATGTCGCAGGAGGCGGGAAAGGTTAAGAAACGCTCCACTCGTTCCCAGGACTTCTCAGGGCTCAGTTCTAAGCCTGGGCTTTTGCAGTTTGCAGGGATGCTGGGAGGGGCTTTCTCACGCCTGCTTCCACGTCACCTGTCTCAGAGTGAAGACACCACTGGCTCCGCACATGGTGCTGAAGGTGCAGTCCAGGGCCTGGAAGCCCCTGTTTATCATCGCTGACTGAGCCCCAGGAGGAAAAGGCAAGGGTTCATGATGATCAGAATGGGAATAATGATGTCCCAAACCAACCCAGCTAAGAACCCAGGGAACAGTGACAATATCAACTACTCTGGCAGGAGATTCTCATTTGATTGCACAGTCAGGAGGGAATGTCTCAACTTATAAAAATGAAAGCTTTGAGCTGGGCATGGTGGCTCATGCCTTTAATCCCAGCACTCGGGAGGCAGAGGTAGGAGGATTGCTGTGAGTTCGAGGCCACCCTGAGACTACATAGTGAATTCCAGGTCAGCCAGGGCTAGAGTGAGACCCTACCTTGAAAAAAAGAAAGAAAGAAGAAAGGAAGAAAGAAAGGAAGAAGGAAATAAAGAAAGAAAGAAAGAAAGAAAGCAAGCAAGCTAGCTAGCTAGCTTTGGCATCCACACCCATGTGCATACACACCAACACGCGTACACACCCACATCCACCCCCCCACACCACTTGCAACAAAAAAGAAAAACAAACTAAACCATAAACAGCGTCACTCCTGGGTCAAATACTGTTTTCTCTTTTCCTCACTGTGGGCAGCTCACAGGGTCACCTGGCCCACCCCTAAAGCCCGCGCTGAGGTACGAGGACCTGTCCAGGTGGGTCCTGATGCTATGGCATGAGGAGTGACAGCCTCCTGCATAACTGACTCTCACCTGCCCTGAAGAGAACAGTCTTTCCTCTCTGTCTTCTCAGCTGAGAGCCTCAACCTGTGCCCGCCCTGACCAAGGGCACCTCTAGGCAGTAGCCCTCCCACCACTGCAACCCCTGATGACCATACAGTCACTGGGAAATGGCCTCTGGTGGCTTTCTGCACGCAGAATGGGCCACAGCTCACATCAATGCTCCAAGATGGAGTCCCAGTGGAGCAAGACAATCAGGAGTCCTCTAGTGCCCACTCAACTCCAAGTAGCTCCCTCCATCTGACTCCCCCTGGCAGAAGGTTGGGGTTTCAAAGGAAACAGGTACAAAACGGGTTGGATGGGGAAGGGCCTGCCTTTGGCTTCAAGCCAAGTCTCCTCCCACTGAACTGCTGAGAGATGCTCTTGTCTACATGGCTGACCTCGTACTTCTGTGCTTGCAGGGACTGACGGGGGCTTCTGAGAAGGGGAACAGATGCCAGGAAATGACAAAGAGAGCTGTGGCCGGCTCTCAGGCTATCTGCCCGCTCTTGCTGGATGGCCTTGGGCTGGGCAAATGCCACTCGCTCTGCTATAGACAGGCGTTGGTCACAGCTTCCGCCTGTCCACATCAGAATCCCTGTGGGGTCGCAAACAACTTTCAAAGGTTCTAGTCAGTGTCCTGATAGAATGCTGCCCCCCAAAGGGCACATTCTCTGCTACCTGGTGCTCCCTCTTGGCTGAGGATCTGGGCAAGAAGGTCTGGGTCAGGGGACAACAGGGAAGCCATGGGCCTGCAAGAACTGACATCAGGAGAGATGGTGGGCAGACAGGCCGAGGGACTCACACAATTTCTGAAATCTAGATTCGGTATCAAAGGGCCCAACTCAGCAGTAAAGGCAGCAAGGTTCACTCTGCCCCAGACTGCATGGCTAGGCCAGGCACGTCCCAAAATGACGCTGGCAAAATGTGTGCAGGTTCAATCGCAGTTGCATGACGTTTCAGGCCAACAAGAACTGGGTTCCCTCTTGGGAGAATGCGGAGGGAACTGATGTTCTCCGTGCACTTGATGCATCCGATGCATCCTGTGGATGCATCCTGTGAGAGTATGCAGGCTGGGAGCGTGGCTCGCTCAACTCCTGACAACGCACTGCCCACGTCTTCCTGTCCTCACTTCCAGAAGGAAACACTGAGGCCAGAAGAGGCCTCTCCCTGAGGACCGAGTGACAAAGGACAGAAGCAGGACTTGAATCCCAAGTCTCGTCCCCAGATGCAAGGCTACTGTATGTCCCTACAAAGGGCAGGAAAAGACCCTTTGTGTGATATTCGCACGGAAGCCAGTTCTGACAACTCACAGAAGAAAACAAAGGCAGAGATCTGTCAGAATCCCTTGGATGAAAGAGTGGGACAGCAGACTCTGAGATGGCACAAGCCTGCGGAGACCGTGAGACAGCTCAGTAAATAAAGTGCTTGCCTTGTAAGCAACAGGCCCCGAGTCTGATCCCTGGTCTGATAACATGGGCCTGTAATCTCAGCACTGGAAGGTGCAGACAGGTGACTCCCTGGAGCTGGCTGGTCCGCCAGTTCAGCCTACTTGGTGAGCTCCAGACCATAAAAATCCTATCTCAAAAGGAGGTGGACAGTGTCCCTTAAGTGACACCTGAGGTTGTCTGCTGATCCCCACACGCATGCGCATACACACATGCATACGCATCCATATACACAGTGTAAAAAAAGGGAAGAAAAGAGGTATTAACCAAAGCCTCCATATTACCAGGGAATAAAACGTCACTGACTTTCCTCTGCATCCTGGTACCCACATTCAGGTCAAGGATGCCACTGTGGCCACCTCACACCAAGCTGTCAGTGGGTCAAAGGGGCAGGTCTCTCATGTCCAACTCCTTTGAGGTAGGAGTGGCAGGACATCACGGTGGTTTTTTGGAGATGCACCAAACTAATGCTGGCCCGGCTTCGAGAGTGACAGCGAGGACGCTCCAGAACATGCCGGCCTGCCCACTGGGCATAGTGCAGGCCTGAGTAACTGCTTTCACCAGGCAGGCAGGTGGCTCGGATTTGCGCAAGAGACTGACAGCACCAGACAGAACGTGGATTTCCCAGGAGCTGAGCCTCCGAGGGACACTAAGGAGACGCCAGGCTGCATGGATGACAGCATGGGAGCCTCCAGCATGGGCACATGCCCACCACACGACACTCGGGCACACCGCTTCTTCTACATGTGGGTACTCTCTTGAGTAGCAAATAGGCAATAGGACAGGAAAGATAAGTGCTGAGAAATAGAAATTGTCACAGTGCATCTGCACTCAGAATTTGGCTTTGATTCCTGGCAACGTAATCTATTTTGAGCACAAGTTTGCTAATTCCTAATGAGCCAGCTTAGAAGCAGACTACAAATGAATAGTAAGCTCATCATGAAGCTACGGCAGCACCCCCAAACACCCATTTCCCAGGCATCCGACCGTGAGCTTCCAAAAGGGGTCTTGTGGGAGCATCACTAGTAACCTAGAAGCCCTCCGCTCAGACCAGAGCACTCCAGACCAGGGAGACCGGAGACTAAAGGACCCAGAAGACAGGTGCCTCCCACCCGCCATGGCTCATGCACCTCCGAGCCTTCAGGAACGGGAGTGCCATCTGCATCACTGTCCTATTCCCTTCTCCACTTTGAAATGGCTTCTGCTTTCTGGGAAGCAAATTCAGGAACCAATCGCTCCAACCCTAACCACAGAACTCAGTGGGGCCTATACTCGATGGGCAGAGGGCAGCACTGGGCTCTGCCCTCCACGGACAAGGCGTGGGCACAGCCTGCTCCAGGTGGCTCTGGGTTCTGAGGACGGAGCTAGAGCCAGCAGCATCAGGGCATGAGCCTAACACTTCAGTACAGCGTCGACGTCCCACTGGCCCACAGCCCCATGCGTGGGCTCTCAGGGTTGCAGTCTTGTGCAGGACAGACAGCCTCAGGCAATGGGACAGGGGAGCAACTCATGGCTCCACAGACACAAGAAAGGACTCCACGCTGTCCCTGTGCCCAGCAAGCTCGCCACAAGCAGTTCCAAAGAAATCAAGGACTAGCCGGGCGTGGTGGCGCACGCCTTTAATCCCAGCACTCGGGAGGCAGAAGTAGGAGGATCGCCGTGAGTTCGAGGCCACCCTGAGACTCCATAGTGAATTCCAGGTCAGCCTGGGCTAGAGTGAGACCCTACCTCGAAAAACCAAAAAAAAAAAAAAAAAAGAAATCAAGGGCTGACTCTAAGTGAACCATCATCGTGTCCATGCCCGTGTCCCCACCACAGCCCACGTGCTGGGACCCCGGGCTCCTCATGGAGCGCGGCCGCTGGCTTTGAGGGTGAGACTGCAAACGGGGACTCATCTGCACCTGTTAACATGCCCCATGTCATGCTATGCAAGCAATGCCATAGTAAAGAGAGATGATTTATAGTGTCAATAATTCACACCTCCAAAAGGCCCCACACCCAGCCGTGTGCACAGGCTGACGACAAATTGTTCTGACGGAGTCTTAACAGAGCCCATCGCGGAGGAACATTACAGCCCGCCACAAGGTACTCAAATAGATGTCATTCTTCAAAATAAAAGGACCTTTCATCATGAATTTTAATTCCCACTATTAAGACACTCTTCCAAAGCGGGCAAGTAAGGACAGCCACAGACATGAGCAGAGACGTGCCAGCTTATCAGAGTGCCAGCTGGGCAAAGCTCACGGCAAGATTGAGGGGAGCCTCTCACCCCTGCGCAGGGCCCCTTCCCAAGTGAGGTGGGGCGCTGCACCCCTGCCTCAGCTACTAACAGGAAGAGCGTCTGCTTCACCGAGTTTCCCAGGCTCTGATACAGTACGAAATACCAGTATCTGCCTAGAAGACAGGGGAGAGATCCCCTCTGCACCTCACTACAGGGACAGAAGCCCACCAGGATGTGTCACTGGGCTGGAACTGGGCAGCAGTGGTTTGGGTCAAGGAGCAAGGTCAGCCCCTAAATACTTTTCTATCCACCGCAAGTCCTGAAGGGCACACAACTGAGCTGCAGAGTCTCATCCTGTGACCTGTGCTGCTGTCCCCTTGGCACACCTAGGGAAAGAGCTACCAGCCTTGCCAACTGTCAGCTGGACTCCTTCTGTTCAGACGCCTCTCCGAGCCTTGGCCTCTGCGTCATTTCTACTCACATGTCCACCCACCGTGGGGCAGAGCCCCTGCCTCCCCAGGCCCTCTCAAAGCACCATCGCCCACGGGGACCCATCAGTGCTCTGCAGGCAGCCTTAGTACCTGAGCTGGAGGGTCGGCAGGTCCGCTCTGCTCTAGCCTTCTTCACAGTGCTCCAAAAGCACACTGCTCTCCCCTCGCTGATGCTTCCCCAGGCCCCATGCTCAGTACTTTCCTCTGCTCCCGGTGTTCCCAGCCATGCAGGCAGCAAAACATACCCGCATCTGGGTGGTCCCTCGCCCTCTCCAGCAGCTCCAGGGCTTCTGCTCCAAGCCACCTCCCAATTCTCTCCCTGAACACCCCATAAACCAACCCTGTGCCTGACCAAGCTGTGTCACGGCACCCATCTGTGGGGGCTTCACTCAGTCTGAGCGCCAACAAGGCCACAGCCCCGGGAACTCAGCATCTGACAGTCTGGTCCAGAGAACATGGATTTGAAGATGAGGAGACCAGCAGGAAGAGGGGAAAGGAAAACTGCCTTGAACTCTTCTGGAAAGTGAGGCATGGAGGTCGCAGCTCTGGAGAAGGGACGCTATCAGGTAGGCACGAGTGTCATGAGATGGAAGCTGGGCACCTATCTGCCCCTAAGCTCTCAGAACTGTCCAGTGTAAAGACCCCACTAACCTTCATGCCCTGACAGAGTGTTCTCCGGCCTGAGATGGCTGCCAACACACACTCTCCTGCCCAACCAAAACTCACGACCCGTGAGGACTAGTTCCCACCACCTCCTTGTAGAGCTTTGGACTTTGTCAGCATTCCTGACATCCCTATCAGTGGGACACTGTGAGACACAGAATTTAGCACATGATCTTAATTGAAAGGTTCTTGAGCCTAACAGAGCAAACCCTTCATCTCCCCTTACTCCTTCTGCCTTTAATTTAAAACATATGATGCTCTCTAACTTCAGCCAGCCTAGCTGACACTCTCAAGAGGTGACTCGCAATGTCTGAAGTGGATTCATATAGGACTGTCTACCCCATCCCTGGCCTGCACAAACTCCTATCCTCACCTCCTCTGCTTATGGGCCAGAGACCCAGTCTCAATGGTGTGCTCTGGTCCAGCAATGGTTTCTAATTTTTCCTGCACCTTGCATTTTCAGCCAACCAGGCTAGCAGATCATCTCCCAAGGACAGAGAATGGTGACTCAGAGCACAGCATATCACAGGTCATAGGTCACAGGCAGCTCTCCAACCACGTCACCCTGTGACGCAGCACCTGGCTGCGTGGTTGGGAGTCGTTCTTACGAGCTGCTGGCAGTAGGCGCCACTCAGCCAACTAATGCCAGCACTGAGCTAAATCCACACGGCTGGGTCCTCAGGGGAAAGAGCAGGTCCTCAGACCCAACCGACCAAACTCTCAGCCTGCTGCAGGGTGAGCCCAGATGAAGCTTGACTGCAGATCACTTTGATCCCAATGTAGCTGCTGAGGTCACGGGAAGGGCTCAGCCAAAGGCAGGAGGTTCCTATTGTGCCCCTCATTTCTCCAAGGATCTGAAGGAGCTGAGCACATTCTGCCTACCAGGAAACAGCCTCAATCCGCATCTCTGAGCACTCGCGCAGGGACAGGTTCCCATCAGATCTCATCACATCTGCCTCTGGGCAGGACATGAACTGCGGTCTTCGCTCTACCAGCAGATTATTAGAAGTAGTCCTACAGATACACTGTCTGCTTCTGAGTAACATCAGACATGCCACTGGTGAAAAGGGGACCTGTTGCCGGGCGTGGTGGCGCACACATTCAATCCCAGCAGGGGGATCGCTGTGAGTTCAAGGCCACCCTGAGACTACATGGTTAATTTCAGGTCAGCCTGGACCAGAGTGAAACTCTACCTCAAAAAAACCAGAAAAAAAAAAAGCTGGGGGGTGGGCACAGGGACATGCTGGCTTGCCACAGCTGGGGTCAGAGGGCAGCTCCTACAGCACGGTTTACCAACAATCCAAACACGACATGCTCGAGAGCTTCCGTCTTCCTCTCCTGTCTCCTTGTGTGAACCAAAGTTAGAGACAGAAACGACCCTGTCTGAGTTCATCCTGGTGATGTACTAGATGCTGCTCAGATTTGGTGTCAGTCTCTGCTTGTCAAAACTCAGCCGGTATGTGAGGGGACAGAGGATGGGGCACCCTCTCAGGCCAGTAAGCACTGCTACTGCTGGTTGGACTACACGGGGAAGGGGGACCAGGGCACCCAAACTTCACTCTGGAGACAGAATGATGAAGAAACTAGGACCCTGACAGCATGTTCAGTCTGGTTTCCAAATTACATCAGGTCATTTTGAGAACTGAAAATGTGTAGTGTCTAATAAAATCACAATCATGGGCCCAAAGCAGAACAAACAACCAAAAAAGAGCAATTAATACATTTCCATGGGAACTAGGGATGTAAGCTTGGTAGGTCGACTCCTCACCTAGCAAGCATGAAACCCTGAGTTCAATCCCCACTTCTGCATAAGCCCCATACAGTAAGATATGCCTATAATTCCAGCACTCAGACAGAGGCAAGAACATCAGGAGTTCAAGGTCATCTTCAGTTATTATTAAGTTCAAGGCCATTCTGGGATACATGAGGCCCTGTATTAAAAAAAAAGAAAAGAAAAAAATAGTTTCTATAACCTATGTGAGGACACAGCCCACCTGCTGCTTTATAAGCAAAACATTCTTTTCCTTCTATAACAGAAGATCAGGAAGAAAGAACGGCCTCTACAGCGTGAAGTAAAGGCTTACCTCCGCAGGGGCTCCAGCAAGATGACGCCACGTTGGGAACCAGAAGAAAGACAGGACTGAAAAGCAAGGTCAGGGCTGAGAGGCGCAGGTGTCTGAACCTCACTCCGCAGGCCACACACACTCAGACACGACTGGAACAAGTCTGCTACCTTCAGACTCTGGAACTCACGCGAAGACATGGGCAATCTGCTGCACCCTTGAAGACAGGTCCTGGGCAGCGTGCCAGGGCAGTGCCATCAGACACAAGCTCCCCAGGTGGGCAGCTTACAAGCCGAGAGCATGGCTGTCACCTGTCTACGGCCTGGCATGGCAGGAAATGGCTGGCATCTACTCACAGTCAAGACTCGTGGACAAGACAGTGATCTAGCCGGGTACCTTCATGCTTCAGAAACGCACAGAAGCAGACAGCAAGCTAAGTGCCTCGCACGTCAGAGAACCAGAGCTCCAGCCCTACCCTACCAGAGAGGGCTCAGTCAAGCACAAACAGCCGTCCTACCAACTGCACCTTTGGAAATTCCTGCTTCTCCAAATGCACACACTGTGGTGGGTCAATGCGACTTAGGCTTTTGACCTCAGCCATCTCCTGACAAGTTGTCCCTGGATATCTGCCTCAGGATGACCCCAAATAAGCTCTTACTGATGAACGGACAACGGGGGAATCTCAACAAGACAGCCAGGGGGCGATGAGTGACAGCATGCACTAAGGTTCCACAGACAGATGCTGACTCTCAGAAATGGTACAGACATCAACATGCACCGCTCGTGTGCAGATCACACACACACACACACACACACACACACACACACACACACTATGTGCAGATGACGTCTTTACACCATAGATTCACAGCCCATCCCATCAGCATTATTCTAAATGCAGATAATCAATTCATGTTAATAATAACAGGGACCTTTAAAATGCTCTGGAGGAAACACGTGCACATGCACGCACAGACGCCCAGCGCATTCCTTGCATGCTGACTGAGAGGCTGCAGCTCACAGGCTCCCGACCCTTGGGAGGAAAACTGTTAAGAGATACGGTGGAGAAACATAAGGTGAACACGGACTGCTGGAACTCTGCCCTGCGCTCTGGACTTGAGGTGTGTGGTGGAAACCCAGGCCGGGAGGGCAGAGACATCAAGCAGGGAGCCATGCAGCCACTGCTGATTAGCCTCAGGCTGGGCACTGAGCCACTAACCCTCGGCCTAATGGCCAATGAACGCTGTCAAGGGAAAGCTATGGGATGGCTTTTCCAGACAACTGCAGAACTGGTCCACAGGCCCCTAGTTCACGGACGATGCCTGGGAGCACTCACTCTGTCCACAGTGGCTGTGAGACGAAGGTTTGTGAGGAAGACAGTTCAGGGGCTGCACCCTGAACCAGGGGCCTGGCTCTGAAGTCAACATCCTCCCTCCCCTCTTCCAGGCCTCTCACAGCATGGTTTCAGGGTCCCTGAGAAGCAGCGCTCCCAGTGGCTGCTGGGACCCAGCTGGAAGAACGGAAGAACCTCAGCACAGGGCCTGGGAAAGTGGCTCGCCTCCAAGAGACAGAGGGACAGAGGGACAAACATACAGGGCAGTCTGCCACATCCTTTCGAGGACAGTCTGGAAAGTCCAGTGCCCAAAACTAAAACGGACGCTGGTGTCCAACAGGGAAACAAAGCCCTACCGCATGTACCCTGCCAGGCCTCCCACAGTCCATGTGAGGACCTTGCACAAGCTGTTTCATTCCTCAACCAGACATGAAAATTGGCAACAGGAAGGGGCCCCAGGGCAGCAACAGGTCAGCAGAAACTTAAGAAAGAAAGAGGGCTGGGCATGGTGGCGCACACCTTTAATCCCAGCACATGGGAGGCAGAGGTAGGAGGATTGCCATGAGTACAAGACCACCCTGAGACTACATAGTGAATTCCAGGTGGGCCTGGACTACAGTGAAACCCTACCTCAAAAAAACGAAAAAGAAAGAAAGAGGGAACGTCAGGCAAACAGGCAGGCTGTACGGTGGCAGGACTGTTGGTGCACACAAGAGCCTGGAGGCGTCCCTTCCAGGGCAGAAGCTGGCCCATGGGTGCTATGCCAAAGTGACTCCAAGAGTGCTTCATGGATCCCTGTGCACCCTGCGCATGTTCATGACCCTGGCGAGCACACGCGTGGAAGCACACGGCAGATCAAAGCTGGAGACAAGGAGGGAGCGGCCGTTCCCCACCAGAAGGGCGGTGACCCTGTCAACACGGCCACTGGATCTGCCTGCTGCCCTGAAGCTGACCACAGGGAAGTGACCCAGGACCACAGGGAACCCTTGGTGTGCATGTCCAAGGGATGCTTCCCATGGCTCTGCAGAGCAGAGGCCCTCACCAGCCTGAGGTAGTTCTAACTGGCTCATCTCTATCCCAGAGGCCTCACGTGTAAGCTACTTAGCCAAGGAAGGGACACTTTAATGTGACCGAGGGGAGGGAGCCATAGCAGCATCACCTGGCCTGGACACAGTGCGTCTGGCAGGGGTGATGACCAAGGACCACATCCCTGGGAGGAACTTTCCAAAGAATCTGTGAAAAAAAAAAAATTCTGCCCCTAAGGAGCAGAGCCTGAGCCCCTAGGAGAGCAGAGTAGAGCCACAGTGCCCGGTGTCAAGCTGGCACGGTGACAGAGTGAGACCCAGGATGGGGAGGCACATAGACTCCACTAAGACACACAGTACAAGTCGGAAGGACCACAGCTTGGAGGTTTTGGAGATGACACTCTGGCAGGAGCTACCCTTTCCCAGGAAGAAGCTGGTGATGGCTGACCTGGGCACAGGTGACAGCCATAGGTGCCAAGATCTGACCTGAACCCAGGGGCCACTGGAACTATGGGGGCTTGTGGGAGACACAGGTTAACGGCACTGCCGCAGCCTTGGTGACGCAGGCCGGGGAGCTGTGGTGAAACGGCGCTGCCTTCTACCCCACGACTCAGCCACACACTGAGATGACCACTGCCGGCGTCAAGAACCCCAGACGGACCATCTGGGTCTGACCCTGGACACCAGCCCACGGGGCAACAGAAGGGCCACGCAATAGCAGTAGATGCCACCCACATCTGGTGCCACCAGGCCAAGGGCATGGGGGCAGAACAGCAAAGTGGGCTGCCTGGCCTGAGGACCCTGGGCTCTGCAAAACAGAGGCTTCAGACCTTGGGGAACACAGGCTCCTGGAAGTGAGGTCACAGGGGATCGCACTGAGTAGAGTGGGAACAGTAATGACCACAATGAGCTTAAACGTCTAGAGTCCATAATGACACAAAATCACCAGGTCACTACTGCCTGACCGCTGGTCTATGAAAGCAGAGAGCCCGGCACGAGGGCAGGGAAACGCAGCACGGGCACAGGAGCAGGCTTCGCACACGCTTTCTGGCAGAGGCGGAAGAGCACAGCCCCACCAGCCTCGAGCCCAGCCGCAGACCACGCAGGGCTGCCCACCACACGGAAGGCAAGTGGCACTGGGGAGGTCCCCACTTACACCCCACGTGGGAAGTATTCCTGCTCACGACCTAACAAGGAAAAAGGAAACCAAATCAAATTGAATCCAATCTTGCCAAGTCTCTAAATCCAATTTCCACAGGAAGTTAGACCACGGGGACACCACCCACAAAGTGCAGACCAGAACCCATAGGGCAAAGCCAAGTTCCTTAAGAAAACCCACAAAACCATACCAGCAAAGCAAAGTGGTGGTGGCCAGGGAAAAGAAAAGACGAAGGCTATGTCATCGATCAGGGAGAACCTTATGTAAATGCTAAATTAAGAAAACTACAAAATAGGGCCTGGAGAAATTGCTTAGCAGTTAAGATGCTTGCCGGCAAAGCCAAAGGACCCAGGTTCGATTCCCCAGGACCCACATAAGGCAGATGCACAAGGTGGCACATGCATCTGGAATTTGTGCATCTGGAGTTCGTTTGCAGTGGCTGGAGGCCCTGGCACACCCATTCTCTTATCTCTCTCTCTCTCTCTTTGAAATAAGTAAAATATTTTAAAATATTTTTATTATTATTTATTTATTTGGCAGACAAAGAGGGGGAGAAAGAGAGAATGGACGTGCCACAGCATCCAGCCACTGCAAACGAACTCCAGATGCATGTGTCCCCTTGTGCTTCTGGCTAACATGGGTCCTAGGGAATTGAACCTGGGTCCTTTGGCTTTGCAGGCAAACACCCTAACCACTAAGCCACCCCTCCAGTCCAATAAAAATATTTTTAAAAAGAAAACCACAAAATAAATCTAGACCATATGAGAAGCAAATGGAGACTTGAGTGATGAGTATATGATGGTATTAAGGTGTTTTTTCATTGTTTTCCAGGTGTGATTAACAGAACTGTGGGTTAACTTTCATAGACACACAAGAAGAATAGGCCTGGGCCACAAGCAGCTGTCAGGGGTCAGAGAACAGTGAAGGACGTACCGGGTCATGGCCAACGTGTATTTGAACTTCTCCTTGAGGGCTTCACAGAGCCAGGTCTTGTGGGATGAGGACCCGGGTGGGATGAAGGCCCCCAGAGAAAGCACAAGGTAGGGCCAGGCAGGAAGGGAGTGGCAATCAGTCCTTGCAAGGTGAAGGCAGGAAAGGCGTGCGCTATGCCATCTATGTAATTTTGTTAAGACTTAAGACGACTCTAAAAATGTAAAGCCAGTTAAAAACAAGCTTGTCTTTCCAAATGACACATGCCACATACTTTCATTATGGCTCCTGGGGCCACACTGCCTGCTTCCTTCGAGAGGAAGAGCTCCTCCAGCCCTGGAGTCAGGCGGGAAGGAGTGCCAAGCGTTACCAGAGCGCGTCAGGCCTGCCATCCACAATGCCCAGCCCTCCCTCGCTGGCCCAAACCACTGCTCATGCTCACGGCACTGCGGTGGCCTGTTCCACCCTCCTCTCCCTTGAAGGCCTCCTGCCTCACAGCCATCCAGACACTCTGCCACAGACAGGGAGGTAGTGATCTGGGAATTAGCCCGGCGCCCCGAGACAAGAGAAGACAGGCAGATTCAGCCTCCCAAAATGCCAGAAGGTGAATAGAAACATGATCCCAAGAGTGGTCAAAAGGATCATCTTGGCCCAAGACCCTGACTGCTGGGGCGACGTGGCCGGGAACTGACAGCTGTACTGAAGCCAGCTCCAAGCTCGCAGGAAACCTGCGCCAACCCCAGCCTAAGGCCCAGGCTGATGGCCTTCGTGTGGAGTTCTGGGGGAGGACCCAGTCTTCCACCCGCTGCTTCATCCTGACAGTCACACACCCAGCGCACGACGACATAATTGTGCCAAGGCACTGGGTGACTTGCTTTCCGTGATGCAGAAGAGGCACTTGGCGGCCCCATGCTCCGAGCTGCACATCATACTCCAGGCCCTTCCCGACGGCCCCGTACAGAAATGACAGTCTTCGTCGTCTCACCAGACATCACATGCCGGTGACACCCCTGAGGCTTCTAGGCAAGAAGGGTGGCATATGTCTGACACGTCAGGGCCAGAAGACCCTTCTAGTTCCCTACTCCCAGGTGAGGAGCGCCCATCCCTTCTTCAGCACTCCACAGACACCACACACAGTGCCTGGGCACACTGCCCCCAGCGCCCTGAAGCCCCTTCCCACACGCCTGGGTGTAGAGCAGCCATGCCCAGCAGTCTCTGCTGCAGACTGGGCCCAGGGCCACGGTGCGGTGTAGACCAGACTGCTAAGCTGCGGAAGAAGAGCCGAAAAGGGCACCGAGGGGAACCAAGCCCAGGAGAGAACAAAGTTCTCTTTCACTGCCCACGCAGAGCAACGCGGCTGCTCCAAGTGCCGTGGGGAATGGTCCTGACCAGGCCCCACTGTGGTCTTAGCTTGAGTCTGCCTCTCTGGAAGACCAGGCGGGCAGACACCTCCTCAGGACGGTGCCTGCAGAAAGCCAGGCAGGCTCACGCGACGGGAAGGGACTCACACGCTGCTGCCATCACTCTGGCTCCCTGGCCACTTGCATGTGGCCACGGGTCCATGGTGAATGGGAAGAAGAGTCCAGAACCAAATCCAGACAGAACAGAGACTGTCCTGGGCATGTGTAGATCTGTGAGGACAGCCTGCTTTCCTGGAAAGGATGCTTGCTTGCTATGGGCTTTTGCCTGGCCCACAGCCTAGGAGCAGACCAGAGCAAGCCTGGGCTTCACGAGCCTCCAGCCCCAAGCACGCTAGAGAAAGCATGTGTTGGCAGGAATCCCAACTGTACAATGAGCCTTCATCTCTTTGCCTAGTGCCCTCAACCCCACATCAGCTCAAAGGTCTCTTGCTTACGCCATGTGGGAAAGAGCAATTTTAATCCCAGCAAGGGAAGAGTGGCTTGCCGTACCTCTCAAAGCAGACCATATACAGTCTGGGCAACAACACTACCATGCCCCTTCCTCCTGCCACACCAGGATGATTGAGGCCTAATGTGAGCATGTTGCACGGGGACAAAAATGTTTTCCGATCTGAAATGCCAGGAAAACAGAACCTACAGCTTGACATCTGCTCTACACAGGCCGTCTGATTACAGGGGACTGCCCTTTGAGAACTACCAGCATGCCATACACCATCTTTCCAAATACGGCAACAGCAGACAGCCATGTTAAACTTGGCACATGGGTTCCCCCCAGGAGGCATGGACTCAATCCAAGCCAAGAAGCTGGACCTGGGACAAGCAGACACAGGATTCCTAAGCAGAGAAAGCCCTTACAGAGAGGAGCAGAGCCACCTGGCCTAGGGCACAGAGCTGTGCCACTGAGCCTGCAGTGGCCCTGGCTGGCAGCAGGTCCCAGCTCTCATGCCTTCTTGATCAGCATCCTGCCTGTCAAAGTGAGAGAGCCCCACCCCCATCCTTCTCAGCTTACCCCAGCCTGCCCCGCTGCCGTGTGCTTTGCTTGTAACCAAGAAGCTCTAAGAGAGACACTGAGACAAAAAGCAGAAGGGGCTGTTGGTATACGCACCCGGGCTTAGGGAACACACAGAGAGGCGATGCATCTCGCGGCCTGCTCCAGGTCCAGAGCCCAGATTCTGCATTCAGGAGACCTGGCCCTTCCTCCATGGGAAAATCTTCCAGTCTTCATCTTGCATAAATTTCCCAAGTGAAACAGTTTTCATTTTAAGAAGCTTTAGTTCCAGGCAACCTGACAATTAATTTAATCCATTGAGCTAATCAAAGCAAGAAGCATAACAGCAAACATTTCCATTCAAGTGCTGGCTCTGGGACTTGAAGGAATAAAAATCAAGAGTTAAGACTGGAAAGATCCCTGGAGACCGGGAAGACAAAGGCTTCTGCCCTAGCAAGGGAGGACACGGGGTCAGGCTGTCTCCTTGGGAGCTCTAGAATGGGTGTATGGAAGTGCCTGTGCGCAAACACATTGTGCCTGAGAACACACGAGCAGCACACAGCCACGAGTAAGTGTTGTTTGCACACATATATGCACACAAACGTGATGTGGTGCGTTCATATCTGCACACAAACGTAATGTGGTGCGTCCATATATATGCACACAAACGTGATGTGGTGCGTTCATATCTGCACACAAACGTGATGCGTTGTTCATATATGCACACAAACATGATGTGGCGCATTCATATATGCACACAAACGTGATGTGGTACGTTCATATATGCACACAAACGTGATGTGGTGCGTTCATATATGCACACAAACGTGATGTGGTGCATTCATATATGCACACAAACGTGATGTGGTGCGTTCATATACATGCACACAAACGTGATGTGGTGTGTTCATATCTGCACACAAACGTGATGTGGTATGTTCATATACATGTACACAAACGTGATGTGGTGTGTTCACATATGCACACAAACGTAATGTGGTATGTTCATATACATGCACACAAACGTGATGTGGTGTGTTCATATCTGCACACAAACATGATGTGGTGTGTTCATATCTGCACACAAACGTGATGTGGTGCATTCATATCTGCACACAAATGTGATGTGCTGCGTTCATATACACACACAAACGTGATGTGGTGCGTTCATATCTGCACACAAACGTGATGAGGTATGTTAATATATATGCAAACAAACGTGATATGGTGTGTTCATATCTGCATACAAACGTGATGTGGCGCGTTCATATATGCACACAAGCGTGTTGTGGTGTGTTCATACATATGCACACAAACATGATGTGGTGCGTTCATATGCAAACAAACATGATGTGGTGTGTTCATATCTGCACACAAACGTGATGTAGTATGTTCATATATATGCACACAAACATGATGTGGTGCGTTTATATGCACACAAATGTGATGTGGTGTGTTCATATATATGCACACAAACATGATGTGATGGGTTCATATATGCACACAAACATGATGTAGTATGTTCTGAACACACATGAAGCACACATGCCTGTGTGGAAGCACACACAGGAGCACTGAGCACACGTATGCATGTGCACACTGATGCATAACAGTGCATCACAGACACACATGTAGCATGTGCATGTGCAATCATACATCTCATTCCATACGAAACTAAATGAAAATGCAAGTTTTCTGTGTATACACGAGTGTTCTCACAAACATACATGCACACACATGTACACAGAAGTGTTCCTACAAGCCAATCATGGACAACTCCTCTTGCTTCGTCTTTTGCCTAGTGGAGATGCTGTCTCACGTTTAAGGAGAGAAGCGTGGATGTCCTCAAGGTTAGACGGCCCAGCAGCGACCCCTCAAACCTCCTAGCTCTCCCCAACAGGCGGACATCCTCACACCTTCGACTCATACCTAACACATCACACCTCTAGTCTGACTTCACCATGCAAGTCCCTAGAAAAATGTGCTGAAGGGCTTGAGGGATGGCTTAGCTATTAAGTGCTTGCCAGCAAAGCCAAAGGACCCAGGTTCAAGTCCCCAGGACCCACGTTAGCCAGATGCACAAGGTAGCGCATGCGTCTGGAGTTTGTTTGCAGTGGCAGGAGGCCTTGGTGCACCCATTCTCTATCTGCCTCTCTCTCTCTCTCGAATAAATAAATAAAATAAAAATCTGCTGAAGACAAAAACACCAAAAAGCACAGCTGAAGCTAGGCATAGTGGCACATGCCTTTAATCCCAGCACACAGGCAGAGGTAAGAGGACTGCTTTGAGTTCAAGACCATCCTGAGACTACAGAGTGAATTCCAGGTCAGCATGGGCTAGAGTACAGTGAGAACCTACCTAAAAAAAAAAAAAAAAAAAAAAAAGCACAACTGAGAGGGACCTTCAGGCCTACACACATAGAAATTCTAAAACCTAGCTGGGCAAGGTGGCGCACGCCTTTAATCCCAGCACTTGGGAAGCAGAGGTAGGAGGATCCCCATGAGTTCGAGGCCACTCTGAGACTACATAGTGAATTCCAGGGCAGCCTGAGCTAGAGTGAGACTCTACCTTGAAAATCCACACACACACACACAAAAAAAAAAAAAAAAAGAAAGAAAGAAAGAAAGAAAGAGAAATTCTAAAACCTAAATAAGTAAGTAATAAGAGCAGCAGCAGCGGTGGCAAGGAGTGAGCACACCATCGCAGCAGCGTGCGCATGGCGTCCACGTCTCACTACTTCATTGGGTCTTCACACAAGGCTGGGGTCATCCTGCTCAGCCCAAGTAGGGCAACAGTGATAAGGTCAGACAGCAACATGACAGAGCTGGGACCTGGCTCCAGGCCCAGGGTCAGATCATTCCAGATCCTGCCCTGGGGAACGACAGCAGGAGTCCTTGGCCCCTGGCCTTGGTGACAGCCATGGCCACTCCTGTATAAGCCGACCAGCCCTAGAACATCCCTAACTCCAATGCAAACACGAGGACAGGGAGGAAGAAGTCACAGAAATTAAAAAAAAAATCACCAAAGCACTTTCTCAATGAGCTGAGAGCCATCTGGAAGGATGGCATGCCCCAGCAAGGGACCCTCCAGCTGGCTGGCCCTGCAGCTGCTCTCATTTGCCCTGGGCCGTGGACAACGACCGGCTGTCACTTCTGGCTGCCGTGAGACACACACCGCAGAGCTGGTCTCTCACCAGTGACACACAGGATGGACACACACAGAAACTGGGGACCACAGGCCTTGCGCCTGACAAGTGCAAGCGCCAGCAAACTTGAAGGGGTATCGGCACCCTCCCACAGTGGGTCCTGGCCCCAGTTACACACAGCTCCTGTGGACCCCAGAGAGCCCTTTCCTGTCCAGGTCACACTGGCTGCGACATCAGGCCAGGCTTCATGACAGCACTCACTGCTCACATCCTCCCTCTCCTCTGTGGCTTGTCCCACTGCCTCTGTCCACCCCCACACAGCCACCATCACCCAGACTGCTCCCCTCTATTCCCCCAACACCCCAAACACCTTTCTTCTGCCTCCCCCCATCACTGCACATTACCTACTCTCCTTCCTCTGGGGAAGCCATTTCAGTGCATGGGCTAAAACATACACACACACACACAGAGACACAGAGTAATGGATGAACAGACATACACACACACACACTGACACAGATACACAGAGAGACAAAGAGATACACACACACACACACAGGCACGCACACCATGAACCAGTCTCTCCTCTGCCAAAGCCCCAGCAGAGCTGTGACCAGAGGTTCCTGCTCACTTTCCACGTGTCAAGGTCGTTCCCAGTGTCAGAGCAAAACGTAACCTTTCCCAGATCCTTAAACCAAAGTCCAGAAGCCAAGCAACAGCTCCAGATATGTTGAGCACATCTGCAAATCCAGCACTCGGGAGGCAGAGGCAGGAGTATCCTGCCACTCCTGGGGTGCAGGTCTGGAGTCCTTTGGGCGCTCAGGATATGTGAATGACAACTAGTGGCTCCTGTGTGGTCAGTGCCAAGCCTTGGGCATATCACATGTGGCACATGTGGGTCCGGCCTCCCGTTCTCAGTAAGGAGACCGGAGCTAGGAGAGGTGATGCCCACAGGAATGAGCAGGCCCAACCTGGACGCCCACTTACTGAGCAGTGTGGCCGCCATGGGGAGGAAGGCTGTGACAAGTCGGCCTCCATCCACCCCCAGCCTCAAGACAGCGAGTGACCACGTCTCTGAGTCACTGGCCCACTTCTCCAGTTGTGAGACCCTCGGTCCAAAGTTCCTCGTGGGCCCCAGCTGTGCTACAGGAATCTGAGACTAAAGAGCTGCATCCGAGATGGCTCTGCCCACCCGAGAAAGCCCCAGGGACGGGGTCGGCGGCGCAAACTGCCCAGCGCTGGAAGCTTCCTACCTATCAGACCATGTCCAGGGGGAGCCTGCTCCTCCACACACCAGCCTCTGGGCCCAGCCTGGCACATGAGGGGAGGTGGGGGGGAAATAAGTGGGTGAGCAACTATGCCAGGGAAAGTAATCCACATGAGAGAAGGAAATCTCTGCAGCGGCAAAGGGGTGTGTGCTGACGTGAGCCGTGGCAGCCATGCACGTCCCCCATGTGGAGATCTCACCCCACACAGGTCTGAATCTACTCATACAGCCGGCACCTCATCCCATTACCTCTTCCATGCTGTGCATACACGTCCTTGTATATAACAATACTCACCATAGGCTGGAGAGATGGCTTAGCAGTTAAGGCGCTTGCCTGAGAAGCTTAAGGACCCAGGTTCAATTCTCCAGGCCCCACATAAACCAGATGCACAATGTGGCGCATGCGTCTGGAGTTTGTTTGCAGTAGCTAGAGGCCCTAACACACCCGTTCTCTCTAATAAATAACTAAAAAATAAATCTTTTTTCTAAAAACAAAAAGAAGAAATATAAACTCACAATAACTTACAGGAGGGAAACTCCTCCCAAGACATCCTCTGGCCAGTTGAAACTGCTCTTGCCAAGTAAGATGATCCCCAGTTTCCTGGGGTAACCACAGGGCAGCCAGGCTCCTGTAGCTCAGCCTGTCTTCACCTTCCATCCTCAAGCAAGCCAGGAGCCCCATGCTGTCCAAACCCCGTGACACCCCGTCATGCCTCTCACAGGTAATGTTCACCTCTCTACAACTAAACAAGTGCAGGGGAGGGCCACAGGCCAAGGCAATGGGGCAACTCAGAACCCTACGCCAAAGTCAGCGCCCTCAGATCTGGGCATGACCTCCCCTAGAAGGCAGCCCAAAGACACTATCATTCCCTGCTTCTTTGTTCCCCAACCCTGAGTCTTAATCTTACTGACGTCTAGTGAGTATGAGCTCAGCCCTGCTCAGTAAGCAGGACAGAAAGTACTCAGCCATGGGAAACTCACGTGGGAGTTCAAAGAACACTGTCATCAACGGCACACACACATGCGCGCGAACCGGGCTCTTCCCACCAGAACTCTCCCACTGTGTACACAGTGGGTCCTGCAGGAAAAAGTCTTGCTGGGCCACATCTCCACCCCAGCTCCAGCTCTGCTAAGCACCTCCGGCCCTACAGACCTGAGGTCTCATGTCGTGTTCCAACCTGTCCATCCTGACATGATGGTGCCTTCCGCAGCGAAGGCGTGAGGAGCCCAGGTGCTGCCCTCAGCCTGCTTCAGGAGCCGGCACCTCCTCCAGCCCTGGGCCAGGGATCAGGCCACCCGGCTTCTCCGCAGAACCCCAGTGCTGACCAGCCCTCCACCTCACCACAGGAGCAATGGGACAGCAATATCGCCTTGTTCACAATGTTACCAGGACCAGATGAAATGAGACAGGAACAGGATACCATCACCAGCATCACCCAGGCTAGGCATCGGTGCCACCCCTGCTGAAGAAAGCCCAGCACACACGGGCCTCCTGCAGCTCAGCAGGGCTGGGGAAGAGCAACTCTGGGACCGTTCCAGGAGGCACAAGCAACAAGAAGATATGCCCCAGAGGTGCCCATTGCTATTGTATGGTCCTGGTCCTCTTGCCCGCCAGGGGCCCTGATATGAAGTGAAGTACACTGTGCCTGCTCCTTCACAGGGGACCAAAGCTAAACACAAAACCAAAGCTCCAGAGTCAGCCTCAGGCAGCTAGGTTTCCAGGCCACGTGCCTAGCCACCATCAGTTCCCGCCCACTGCATGGCTCCGGAGCTGCAGGTGTGCACAGAGATGTGCGGCTCTAAAGCAGATGCTCATCCACTGCCCAGCCAGGCCCCTCTCACCGAAACCCTCCCATGATGCTAAGTCAGCTCCACAGGCCTGATCACGCTAAAGAACTGACAAACCAGAGACAAGTGGCCTGTCCACGTGGGGATGCAGAGCCTGGAAACAGGACCTCAGCACGAGCAAACAGTCTTGTGTCCTGAGCTAATACGTAACTATTGCACAAGATCAGCTTGTGCGAAGGCAAGGCCTCCAGAGTGGACTAAAGAAATGAATCATTTTTACTGCATGCATGACGACCATGACGTGGACTTGGAGGGTAGGAGGATTAAGACGAGGGCCCAGTGGAGGTCCAGCGAGGACAGGCGGTGGACTCTCTTGGGAACCAGCGCCCAGGGTGCACAGGGGGCAGGATGAAACTTGGAGTCAACAGGACGCTGGCCCCACACAGAACAGGGAGGCGGCTATCCTCACTGCAAAGCCCCCTGGGTGGTGCTGGCAAAGCCCTCCCTACTGCACGGTTGCCAGCCTGCCACATCCCTCTTAGGGCACTGACCACCCTCGGGGAGGAGGCGGGTTAAGGAAAAGACACCCAACTCAGGTCACTGAGCCTAGAGGGCCACCAGACCTAGAACATGCAGTTCACCCCATCTTCCACGGTGGCACGTGTAACGTATCAAACCACACACACGGCAGTGAGGAGAGAGGGGCACCCTGACTGCAGAGGTGCTAAAACACAAGGGGAAAACGAGCATCAGAAAGCCCATGAAAGACAGGACAGGAGTCCCCAGATGACCAAGTTTAGTCTCTGGCCTGACTTGGCAATGTCAGGCCAGCTTGGGCCACTGAGAGGCAGTGCTCTGTCAGGCTGCCCCTCCGTCCAAGCCCTAGAAGCTGGGATAACTGGCTTGTACCACCAGACCCAGCCCCTGCAGAATTTCTTTCTGGAAGCAGAAACTCCCTCAGGGTAGCAGAAGGCTGTGCAGCACCCACAGCTCTTCAGCCCCAACGAGAACAAGGCCAGTGGCTTTTCTTCCCAGCATATGAGGCTGAAGGCAAAACCTGGACACCCAATATTCTGTACAATTAATACATGCTAATAAATTTTTTTTGGGGGGGGGTTCGAGGTAGGGTCTCACTCTAGCTCAGGCTGACCTGGAATTCACTATGTAGTCTCAGGGTGGCCTTGAACTCATGGTGATCCTCCTACCTCTGCCTCCTGAGTGCTGGGATTAAAGGCGCACCACCACGCCTGGCTCTAATAAAATGTTTTCAAAAGACGGAAGCCGGGCTAGAGAGATGGCTTAGTCGTTAAGCGCTTGCCTATGAAGCCTAAGGACTCTGGTTCGAGGCTCGATTCCCCAGGACCCACATTAGCCAGATGTACAAGGGGGCGCATGCGTCTGGAGTTCATTTGCAGTGGCTGGAAGACTTGGCTCACCCATTCTCTCTCTCTCTCTCTGCCTCTTTCTCTCTCTGTCACTCTCATATAAATAAATAAAAGTAACCAAAAATAAGATAGCAGACCTTCCTGGAGGAAAGCAGATGACAACTCCATGCTCAACATTGGCTAATTCTCCCCAAACAAGAATGAACCACCATCCATAATGGCTGCCCAGTAGCCCGAGGAGGCGCTATTTGCAACACTGAAAGGTGGGGGACTGCATGGAGGTCTCCTGGTGTGCACACTGGGTCCCAGGAGCCATTACTAGCATCTACAAGAGGTTCTGGATTCCTTAGCTCCTGAGAGACAGTTACAAACACACAAGGTGCTGCCTCTATAAGAAGCTCCTCCCAGCATCTGTTCGGCCTGCGCAGGAGAAGGCTGGGTGCCTCTGAGGCCTCCAAGTACAGGCCTGACCCGGCTGTGAGAAGCCTCTTTGCATAGTGCTGCCCTGCTTGTGGTCTCAAGAAGGCCAACACGGCTTGGGTTGGCCTCTATATGACACATGGCAAACAAATCATTTCTGCTGGTTCCAGAGAGTCACTATCAAGACATGCCACCTTCCCTGCATGCTCCCCTGCCCGGCCATCCAGCTGTCCCCCAGAGAGAACGGCTCACGCCTGCACTGTCCCGACAGCCAGCCGTGTCCAGTACTCACCACCCGAGGGGCTGCTGTCCCCGTAGAGTGTGCAGTTTCCATCCATAGCTATGAACAAACTGGGAGAGAGGTATCTGCTTGGTCTTTCTAAGGAAAGTCATAAGGGGTCCTGAGTTGTCACACTGGACAACTGTCACACAGTGGTGCTTGTTACACAGTCTCACGTTAGATCTCGGGACAATTTCCATCTAGCCTTTACAAACAGGTAACACTTCAAGGATCTCAGACTGCCGCTGTAGGGAGTAAACTCCCCATAGAATCACATCTGCTACAAACTCTTCCCAGAAACTGAACCTGGAATTTGAGACTGTAAACATGAATCATCGACTTAGGCTTCTCACTTCAGAGCCACAGCCTGACTCAAGACCAAAGTCACTACAATTCTTTGAAGCTGTTGGTCTGTCTCTGGCACAAGCTCCCTGTCACTCATCCTACATCCACAGCCCGGGTGGGATGGCCAATATGCTGAGTACCACCAGACCCTGAAGACCTACCCGCGGCCAGCTTCATCTGGTATCTCTGTTTAATTTTATTTCTTTTTAATAATTTTATTTATTTATTTGAGAGAGAGAGAAAGAGAATGGGCGCACCAGGGCCTGGAGCCACTGCAAACAAACTCCAGACACATGTGCCACCTTGTACATCTGGCTTACATGGGTCCTGGGGAATTGAACCTGGGTCATTTGGCTTTGCAGACAAGTGCCTTAACTGCTAAGCCATCCCTCCAGCCCTCTGTTTAACTTTAAAAGGAAGAGTCAAGCTTGTTTTTCAGGAAGGAAAAGTGCCCTCTTCTAAGAGAACAAGTAAGTTTTCAGTGTGGGAAGCTTTTGAAACCTACCCACTGGGCTGGAGAGATGGCTTAGTGGTTAAGGCAATTGCCTATGAAGCCGAAGAATCCAGGTTCAATTCTCCAGGTCCCACATAAGCCGGATGCACAAAGTGGCAAGTGTGTCTGGAATTCGTTTGCAATGGCTGGAGGCCCTGGCGCACTCATTCTCATTCTCTCTCTTTCTATCTCTATCTCTCTATATACGTCTGTTTCTCTCTCTGCCTTTGGCCTTTCACATAGCGCAGGCACCAGCAGAGACAGCACTGAGGAACTACCATAATGGATGATTTAGGAAGCGACACCTTCACTCCAATCCTTTGTGCTTCTTCAGGCAAAGGGACAGAAAGGAAGATAAGGAAATTGACCCCTAAATCTCTCTAAAAACTGACTCCGTCAGCTTTCCCAGGCCCAGTAACACCAAACTCCAAGGGAGAAGGCCTTATGCCTTCAGAAGAAAATCATTCTCAAGAGAAACAAAAGTCACCACACCCGTCAAAGCAGGATGTCCACTGCCAGGCTGCAGAGCCCTGCTCCAGGAGGGCGCCCTCAGTGCTCTGGCCCAGGCCTGGTGCTGCTGAGCTCCACTGGGTCCCCTCGGGATGCTCTAGAACAGGCACTCTCAGGGTGAGCAGATGTGTATGGGGACAGGCACATGGGGGCCAGAGCCAGGGCATCCAATGGGAGCTGGACACAGGCCAGAGGGCTGAACCCATCTAAAGAAGGAAGGGGAGGGGAGGGTCAAGTGAGTGACTGCTTGGCATTTATCACAGAAGCCAGAGTTACAGTGAGACATCCTTAGATATCACACATTTAGGTGTGTGTAACGCATATACACACCCCATGCACACAAATACATCCCTGCAGGTGCTGAGTGGATATGCACACACACATTTAAACATTGTGTATACATGTGAACCTGTGCATACGTATCTGTACATACTTACATGCACACGCATGGCTCTGTGTTTTGACAACACCTCCTGGTCTGCAGTGTTGAGTGAGCAAAGCCTCCCCCCGCCCCCAGGAGGACTGCTCCTGAGTGACAGAACCGTGTCCCCAACTGCCCAGTACCCGCTCACAGCTGGTGCAGACCTGGGACGGCTCCACCCACATCCTTCAGCGTTATTTAGGAAACACTTAAGTACACCTTAAAAATCTAGAAAACATGGTGTTTGGGCAGGCTGCCTGGAATGGTAGTGAATTACAACTGCTGCCAGGACCTGACTCTTCACTTTTAATCATTCACTGAACGTTGGTTTTATGCCTTAGACTGCGAGGAGCTGGGAACGTATCCACAGAGAAGCTGTGGCCTTTGCCCAGAAGGAGCCTAGGCCTTTAACTCACTAGTTCACTGTGCAGTGACCAAGACCACAGGCCCAGGGAAAGCAGCTCCTTAGATTGGGGGGGGGGGTCTCATAGCCCCACGGGACGAGGATGTCGGGGCAGGGTGGCCCTTCCTGCAGAGATCAGAACCAGAGGAAGAACTGAGCCTGTCTGAACTCAGGTGAACTGTCTGCAGAGCAGTCAAGGGCTATCCACCTCCCTCGGGCACGTGGGATGGTGAGAACCTGCTGGCAGCCACCTTCACAAGGCTAGGGGAGTCCCCTCCCAGGAACACACAACACAGTTCAAGTGTCCACAGCAGATCTTCTGAAGGCACACGAGTGCTGACCTGGTGTGGCAATGGGGTACATGGCCCCATCCACCAGGTTCACCAGCAGGCGATCCTCAGGAATCACAGCCTGGGACACGAGGAGAGCTTTGGGGGAGAGGGGGTCTCCCTGGGCAGAGCAGTAGAGGTGGAGATCCAGGACACACAGCAGTATGCTGATGGTTGTGAGAAACTTGGCACAGAATCCCAAAGACACCAGCCCATGTTGCAGAGGGCGAGGAAAGACCACAGGGCAACCCTCTGGGACTGGAGGCCTTGGCTGACGGAGCTCCAACCTCAGGCTCCCGGTGGGAAGCTCTATGCACAGGAACACTAGACTGGGGGCAGGACCGGCTACTGTGGGCACATGCCCTGTCATTGGGGATGTCTCTCCAGCCTTCCGGTCTTAGGGTGAATTTCTCCATGTCTCACCTCCTATTTCAGTCAGCTGTGCATACAGTCAGTGCTCGATGAACACATCTTGGAAATGGATCCAGCAAACCAACAAGCCACACAATTCTTGTGCACATGGCCTAAGAATGGTGGCGACTGTATGGACCATACCCTAGATAAGGACGGAGAGAGCAAAGAGAGAGGGAAGAGGAGACAGGAAGCCCAGGGGTCCACAGCTCAACACGCCCCTCCACCCTCTTCCTAGGGAATCTTTGTAGTATTCAAACCCAGCCTCAAGAGAGTTCAAGGGCTGGAGAAATGGCTTAGCAGCTAAGGCACTTCCCTGCAAAGCCAAAGGACCCAGGTTCAATTCCTCAGGACCCATGTAAGCCAGATGCACAAGGTGATGCATGCCTTTGGTGTTCATTTGCAGTGGCTGGAGGCTCTGGTGTATCTATTCTCTCTCTCTCTCAAATTAATAAAATAGAAAAAATAACTTAAGAGATAGTTAAAGTCTTGGCTAAGAAGAAAGGGTAAAGGGCCTGAGGTTTCTAAAATTAAGTTTTAAAAAACCTCTAACAAATATTTACAGAATGCAAACAAAAAATCAGAATATGATGTTATCTGGTATCAATATTCAGAATTAGTCATCTATCTGGGGTCAATTACAAATATTTATTTGTTCCTTTTTACAGTAAATGCATGGGTATTAATTCACTTTGATCCCTAAAACCTAAGTAGAATTAGTTGTATTAACTACTTTGCAGAGGCCAACTCAAGAGCTAGAATAAACATTGCCCCAGTCAGCAACCAGAAGTGTTAATGACACAATGTATATCTGGCATGTTACTGCAATTCTATACTAGAAAACGATACTTTAGAATTTTCTAAGACATTAAAGGCAAACTACATTTCATCTTACTGTGAAAATGTAAGGCACATATTATTTATAATTGCAAACAAGGGAAACCTGTTTCCACTGTCAGATGAATGAACAACATGCTCTGTCCATACAGCATCAACAATCAGCCCTAGCAAAGAACAGACTTCTGGTACAGGCCTCACAGACGTTCATCTTGAGGACATGCTAAGCAAAACCAGCCAGCCACAAAGGAC
Source organism: Dipus sagitta (assembly GCA_036346955.1). Taxonomy (NCBI): domain Eukaryota; kingdom Metazoa; phylum Chordata; class Mammalia; order Rodentia; family Dipodidae; genus Dipus; species Dipus sagitta. Next base: position 172,809,036 of record CM070773.1, read on the forward strand.
TTGTTACGTTATGCATACAGAAGGCACCAACAGAACCAAGTTCATTAGACAGAACAAGGGTGCAGGGCTGCAGGGGGAGGGGCTGTTGTTTAACAGGGGTAATTTTGCATTGGGAGGTAGAGGGTAGTGATGGTTATGTAAAGACTGATTTGCGCTCTTATAAATAGTTAAGGGCTGGAGAGATGGCTTAGCGCTTAGCGATTAAGGCACTTACCTGCAAAGCCAAAGGACCCAACTTCTGTTCCCCAGTACCCAGCAAAATCAGATGTGCAAGGTGGCACATGCATCTGTGAAGTTTGTTTGCAGTGGCTAGAGGCCTTGGTGTGCCCGTTATCTATCTGTCTCTGTCTGTCTGTCTGTCTGCCTCTCTCTCTCAAATAAAAATAAATAAATAAATAAACAGTTAAGATAAACTGTGTATTTTACCACAATTGAAAGGACATGCGATTTCTCTGACTAAAATTGGTCATCTCAACCTGGTATCTTCTGAATGAACTTCTCGCTGCTTTAACAACATGGGTGGACAGTTCATTAGGAGTCTAAAGGGCTGAGAACATGGTTTGATAGTAGAACACTTGCTGAATACACTCAATGGCCTGGGTCAGCAACAACTACGTGGATGAGGAGGACAATGAAGGTTTGGCACATAAGGCTTCCAAAGCCCCCTCTGCCCCTGGGCTAGAATTTCAGGATACCAAACAAACTCTTTCTCTTCCTGTCACTGTCTGTCCCTCTTCACCCTGAGCTCCCGACTGCAGTTAGCGGAATCCTGAGGTTCTGCAGCAATGCAATAGCAGGAGGAGCCACTCTGTCTGTGTCTCAACAAACTGTCAGATGCAAGAAGGACTCACTGGGATCCCTCATCGGCTGTCACAGGCAGTCTGAGCAGGAGAACCCTTGCGGATCAAACCCAAAAGTAAAAGTGACTCGAGTCACTCACCACACAGCTGAGATCAGTGAACAGACACTGAGTTGTCCCCGTCCCCATTCTCGGTGTGTGGGAAAGAGGGCCTGGTGAGAATGGGAGAAGGGAGCTGAAGAGGGAAACGGAGGAACAGAGCAGGCAGCCAGCCCTCATCCAGTCGCCTTGCCCTTAGGGTCCCCTGATAAGATGGGCATAAGCACATGCTCAGGTCACTTAAGCAGAAGACTAAGCTGCAAGGATCAGGCTGCTTTAGTCCAATCACCGCAGATAAGCACATGTTAATATTGCAGCTCAGCAATGAGAACCTTATTAAAAGGAAATTTTTCTTCACCTAACGTGAACAATCCAAGACTAGCTCAGGGCCACAAGATGCAGCACGCATGAGCGCACGCGCGTGCACACACACACACACACACACACGAGATCTCTGACCAAAGCAGGGGTCCCCAAAGATGGAGCCGCAGCATGCCTCTGCCAGCTTCTCCCATACCTGACCCCAGCAGAACCATCAAAGTGGGGAGTAGCCGTACTTGCTTACTGAACCACTTGGGGTCGGTCCTGTGTCTCCACAGTTTAAAAGTCTGCCCACATGCTCCTAAGTACAGCCAGACTGAGAACCACAAGACTATAATGGAGGCTAACAGAGAAGGAACAAAGAGTAGAGCAAGCTACAAGGAAAACGAAGACATAGGGTGCAGGAGAGGGGATGCCAGGAGTCGGAGGCAATCGCAGGCCTTGGAAGTTCATCTTAACACAGGGGCTCAAGTGCAATTGACAGGGACCCCTTCTCCTGTATGTATTTCATTAGTAAAACTCGATAATTAACACTGGGCATCAGAATGAGCAGCTCTTAAAGTACAGAGGCAAGGCATGCCCCAGCAGCCAGTCTCCTGCCCTTTGGAAGGGGCTATGGTAGGTGGCGCTGGCTTCCAATCTGGGAACAGAAGAGGAGGCATCAGCTGGCCAGTCAGGACATTTGCCAGGCGAGATGTGTCACTCTCATCCCTCCAGGTCGGGGAGACCACACACAGGTTCCAGAGCACTTTTCCCTATAGTCTGGGTGTCCCAGGCACAGGGCAAGTGTTCACCTGGTGACACCCAGTAAGCCTTCAGCAGCAGTAACCCTCATGATCTACATCTTTCCCCTGAAAGACACCTGAGGCCCAGGTGGGTGAAGGTGAATGGCAGGGCTGAAGCTTGAACCCAACATGGACTGCAGCTCCAGGAGTATCTGAGTGGTCCCCAAGAGCAGCGCTGTGGGCCAACACGGTTCATTAACAAGTTACTGATGGCTCCCATCCTAGAGGGCCAGTGTGCAGTGGAGCTCTTAGTCCTGCAAGAGTGACTCTCCAAGCGGGGTGAACCCATGTGACAAGAGAAGAGCTCACAGCTGCTTTCCTGGGACTAACAAGCACCGCCCACCCCGTGTAGAGCGGAGAAAGCACAATCTCCCGCACTGAGCTGGTCATGCTGGAGGACGTTCTCTTGGCCTCCTTCCTTCCACCTGCACCTGCCCCACTGGCTAACTGCTTGGACAAGAGACGCTGTGCCGTGCACCGCAGTCAGGAGGCATGAGATGTGCTGGTGCATCACTCGCTGCTACCACCACCTCCCTACTCTGTTGAAGTGACTCCACATGCCATCTGTCCAGGGACCCAGCCTGGACAATAAGCAATCAGGCATTTCCGGGGGACAGGAAGCATCCTTGTCTCACCTACTCCCTCATTCCCACTGCACCTGGAGAAAAAGCCAGATTCACCCCAGAAACGATGCTGACGCTCCAGTGTGACCAGCAGCGAGACCACCTCAGCAAGCAGCTCCCAGCACAAGGGGCAAAATGAAGCCATGGGGCATGAATGCCAGCATCTAAGATCTGGCGGTGCCCCTCTCCTACAGCTTTAAGTTCAAATACAGTTTGGAGGAGACAGGCGGGAGGGCAGCCAGCCTCCTCAAGGGAGCACTGAGAAGCCATGTGCAGCTCCGGCTGGTCCCAACCAACCAGACGGGCCAGGCAGAAAGCGGGAGCCCACACTGCTGATGCCCCGAGGAAGCCAAAGCCTGAGTGCCCCCCCCCACCAGCAGCGGGTGCCCTCCAACAGCACGGGCAGCTCTCCAAAGGTAAGAGCGGCCTTCTTGGGCCGTGTCCACCTGCAAGCTCTGGGTGCTGTGGGCACCGGTGGAGGGCGCGTCGGCTCGCTCCCGCTCTGGCGCTGGCTGTGAGCTGGCACTCACTGTTTGTCTTCCCACCTGCGATTTCCTGCCAGCCAGGCGGGGACTAGCTTTCCAAGCTCTGTCCACTGTTCTCCGTGTGCAGAGCTTTGGGGCTGGGCTTCCCTCTTTTGAGAGCCAACAGCTTCCACCCACTTCCTGGAGGACATAAATAACAGAAGGTGCCTAAGCAAGGCTCTCCCCCAGCCTGGCCATGCACAAGGGATGAGGGGAGCCACCTGGGAGCAGGGGGCATGGCGCGTGGGGGCAACCTCAGGGGTGGATCATCTGGAGGCAGGAGACCTAGGGGACACCAAGAGGGACAGGCACATCATACAGAGAGACTTCAAGGGTGGGCTACCTCTGGAGGCCACGAGAGACCATGACCAGCCTGGACACCCGTGGGATCAGAAAGGTGAGGGAAACCAGACACCTATACAGTGAACTGGCCCATCAGTGGACTAGAACTGCCCACTAATCCATCAGGCCTGCACTGCGCTGCTACACCCCAGGACTGTCACTGTGCTTTGACTCGAGGGACACCTTGAAACCGAGCCCACGTAAGACACTCAGAGCCTCTTTCAACAACAATGGGGACCTTTCCAGACCCAAGGCAATGCCAGGTGGCCCAAGAGAGGGAGAGGGGCCAGGAAAGAAGAGAAAGTGGCCCTCCTTGCCTGACAACTCACTTGTTGGTCTGCTCTAGCAAGTCTCTCCTGAGCACACAGGCCTGGCCACCCCATGGGTACCCTTACCCATCGCTCACTGACCACACCACACCCCTGTTCAGCAAAAGAGTCAGTCCAGGTCGACCTGGTGCCTCAGCTGGGTGGCACCGCCAGCAATCTGACATTGGGCTCTTCTTGCCTGTGTCATCATGAGGCGACATTGGCTCACCTGCAAAGTGGGGGTGCGCCGTCTCAATGAGGGCATCGGGCACCTGCGCGAGCCTTGAGCTGACGGACAGAACGCAGCCTCAGACCTCACAGGGAGGCTGTGTTGTGTCACCACAAGTATTCATTTGTCTTCTGCGTGGCACTCGTTTAGTTTTCAACACACGAACTTGAACGAATGAACAAAAAGAACGTTTACCAGCTACAACCTGGCAGAAAAGTTTCCAAGCAGCATGCGCCACTTAGATAGCTCAAGATGTTGCCAATTAGAGTTTTTAAATTAATTATACTGCCACACGGTTAAAAAAAAATTCTGGTGTAATTTTCCAAAGCTACAGGAGATGAAGGGGTGGGACTGGGAAAAGATCCTCTGGAAAGCCAGCGCAGGGGGAAAGGGTCAGACCCGAGTGGCAGACCAGGCTCCGTGGCTCTCACAAGGGGTGCCAGGCCAGCTCACCACCCCCTCTGGACTGTCGCCTCACCTGACAGGGCACGGACACAGGAGTCCTGTCACCCCTGCTCCTTCCAAAATTGTCATGCGGGCAACTTCCCGGCAGCGTGGAGGCTGTGGGCCTTTCACGGACGCAGTAGACCGTCTCCCCAGCTTTGAAGTGCCACTTAACACTACCAGCTGTCCTGCTGCCGGGCCCTCGCTGCGTGGACACCAGACACCGTTCTGAGCAGTTCCTCGCTGAATAACCACTGAGGCAGGCAGAACCACACAGCAGGACTAAGTGACTCGCCTGAGGACACACAGGCCCCCAGGAAGGCACAATTCACACCCAGGCACCCTGGCTCAAACCCAGGCGGCGTGGCTCACGCTTAGGCCTGGCCCTTCTCTCTGTCACATGCCACCAGCCCCAGAGAGGGGATCCAGAGCCAGCTCCTGCGCACAGTGTCCTGGGCTCTGCCACACAGCAAGGCCAGGGACAGACAAAACTGTTCCACACCCACTAGGTGATTTTAGGAGTTGCCCTGACCACACTGAGCACTGGGACCTACTGGCACTAACACCTTGGTGACCAGGTGGCAAAGCAAACACTGCTTGCAAACCAACCACCTCACTGCCCTCAGGCCTGGTGTCAGATAGCAGACCTGTGCATGGGTCCCGGCAGCCCAATCTGGACCACACAGCAGCCTTCCTTGTCTCTTAGCCAGCAGCACTGACGAATGCTCTGCTTCCGGACAGCTACAGCACATGGGCAATGCCCCTGGTACCTTCCAAGGCTGGGCAAACGTGCGCTGTGCAATCATCGGAAACATCCTTCCAGAGCGGGGTCAGTGCAGGCAAGTGATACCCCACGCTGACCACTGCCTACTTGGGAGAAAAACTACAACAAACACAACTGCTGCAAAAGCCAAGTCAGTTTAGGTTCAGCTCTGGAAAGGGGAGATACGGAGATACATTCCACTCCTTCCTAAACCAAGGTCATCCAGTTCACACCTCCCTAGGCAGAGGCTTCGTGCTCCACACTCTTCCTTGATGCACATGCTGTGGGGCTCTAAGTTACCGAAGGAAAGGTGGAAAGTCCCCTGTTGCAAACGAACAGAGAGCGGCTCGTTTGTGAGGCTGGGCAGCCATAGCCACACCCCTTTTACAATGCCCGACCTGGAGCCTGGGGCTCAGACCACCCAAGAACCCAGACTGCACCCGTCCTGGCTTCTTGCTGGTCCATATCAGCGGTTTTGATGGAGGCTAAACAGACAATCATCAGGAAGGTACCCCGTAATCAGTACCTCCCAGGCCTCGGGTTGTGGCTCTGCGTCCAAGAGAGTGAAACCTGCCATTTGTACCTGACGTATAGGGACACGGCTTGAAAAGCGGGGCAGCCAGTAATGGCTTTCCCCAGAGCCTTATTTTAGGCAGCTGTTGGGCCCTTAAACCTCAGGCTGACTTTGTTACAGCATGACCTGTGGGACATCCTGGTAACCTTAAGGTCTGCCAGAACCTTCACATGTGAATGCAGGAAGAAATACCAGCCCGGCTTGGCTGCGAGTCTGCCCAGAAACAAGACAAACGGCAAGGCCTCTGAAGCCTCTCTGGCACCACAGTGACAAGGCTGATGTAAACTGAAGTCACCAGGAATTACACCTCACAGAATGTATGCAGAAGCACGTCCCTGCCAAAATCTCTGGTTACAAATATACCGTAACACGTGGGACTTCCGCAATAGCATCCTGTTGGGGGAACAAAAGGCACGATATGGATTTACTAATCACCTCCAAGCCGGGATAAGGAAAGGCTCGGGCCCAGAGCCCGATGTGTGGATACGCAACCGCGAAGCGTTACTGACTGTCCAACAACAGCCTGGTAGGTGAAGGGCTCTGAGTCAAAGTTGCGATGTTAGTGACTCACACCCACCCAGACTCACGCTCTGCCACCTGGAGCATCCCAGAGGAGCACGAAAGGCCACAGGGTGATTCTTACAAGGGAATAAAAGGTGACAAACGGTAGACACTTTCCTGTCAGGATCTTTCAAGACTTCTGAAGCAGCCCTGAAAAAGCCTCTAAGTGTTCCCGACCCACAGGTGGGGCTCTTCTCAAAACCTGCTGGCCCTTAGAAAAAGCCTGCAGAAAGAGAATGCTCCTTTACAACCTAGTTCCAAGGTGACCTTGACATAGGCAATGTGCCAGCATGTTCCCATGTGGATGCACGCTCATCAGCTACTCTCAGAAATAAGAAGTACCACTGGGCATGGTAGCACACACCAAGGTAGGAGGATCGCTGTGAGTTCGAGGCCAGCCTGAGACTACATAGTGAATTCCAGATCAGCCTGGACTAGAACAAGACCCTATCTCAAAAAAAGAAAATAGAAACAAGAAGTACCTCTATTTATCAGGATTCTGGGAGCAATGTGGGCATCAACTGGTGCACTCACTCAAACCAGAAGATAGTCACTCTCTCTTTCAGAAGCTGACCAGGCTCTCACACAAGTTAGGAAAAGCTGAACCCTGACTGATACATTCTGAGATGCTCCCACAGTTTAAAAAAAGGGGGGGGGGGCTGGGCTGGGCTGGAGAGATGGCTTAGCGGTTAAGTGCTTGCCTGTGAAGCCTAAAGACCCCAGTTCGAGGCTCAATTCCCCAGGACCCACGGTTAGCCAGATGCACAAGGGGGCGCACGCGTCTGGACTTCGTTTGCAGTGGCTGGAGGCCCTGGCGCACCCATTCTCTCTATCTGCCTCTTTCTCTCTCTGTCTGTCGCTCTCAAATAAGTAAAAAAAAAAGAACAAAAATGAAAATTAAGATTCTTTGCTTTTTAAAAAAGGGGGGGACTTCATCTTCCAAAGACATCCAAAGTTGCTCTGGACCAAATAAGGGCCCTCATACATCATGACCAGCTCAAACATCTGAACCTATTAGACGCGTGACGAGAGCTTAGGAGAAAATCCAAAAACAATAATCCTAGAAATCACGTAAGTGTGGCATGGGAATGGACAGCGAAGTGGGAAGTGGGCAAGAGTCCACGCCTAGCTAGTTACCCAAACGCCATGCTGCCTTAAGGGCCCGGGGCCAGCAGCCCCGAGTGCTTCTAGGGGCTTTTCCCGGGAACCAGTGTCAAGCCAACGCACTGGATGGCGCAGTAGACAACTGTTTGTGAAAAGCAAAAAGTGACTCAGAGTGGCTGGCCTGGGAAAAAGTTTTAAGAATACCTTTCCCAGTATATTCCACTTCTGTTTCCTTCGTATCTGTTCACAAAACAGATGTATGGAAAAATCGATGTCTAATTAAGTCTGAAAGAGCTCTTTCAATAAGTAGAAAATAAAAACGTTAACTGATAAGAAACCATGTTACTTGGCTCAATGGATAGCATTTTTTCTTTCTTAGTGGTACATAAAATACAAAGTATTTTACAAATAATGCCATCTTGGAGTTGATTAAAAAGGAATATTTCAGATGGCAGGAAACTAGTGATGACCAAAAGTGAGCTGGGAAGGCAAAGATCAGGGATTCACGGGACAGAGGCCAGGCGAGGCACACAGGGTCAGGGAGGAAGTGGGCCTTCAGAAGGTCACAAAGCAAAGGCAAGCGTGTGGGCTGACAGGAAAACCCTGAGGCGGGGGGATGAGGACTACAAGGCTTCTAGGCATCCCACGCGGTGGACCAAGCAGGTAGCCCGTCGCTGTGGTAGCCAGCGCCAGCGTCTACACTTACCCAAGGCCTAATCAGAGAGTGCGTAATTTATGGGCAGCTCTGACAAAGGCCTTTAATTTGCACCGGCTCCTAGAGCTCCAATCCTGGGGTGCGTTAGCTGAGAAAGAAGATCTCCAAAGCCTGTCAATTCTCCAGAGCATGGAAGCCAAGGTCATGCTGGGCCAGCCTTGGGGGCCGACACTCATGAGCCCCACCCTGCCTATCCTTGGCTGACGGGAGGTAATTCCAGCAGCTTCCTCCACAAGCACCAGATGGATGCCCCACCTCCGAGGGACACTTCCGTCCTGGGAAAGCAGCCGAATGTTCTCACCTGGGGAGTTGTACGAGACATGTTCCCACGGGCAAGCCTCTTTCAGTAGCTGCAGGCAAGGAGGCTACGGTTCCACCTTGTTTTCCACAGACACCACAGACCACTGATCCCCGACACGGCCTCCCCAAAGTGGTACGCGAGAAGGTTCTGGCCTACAGCCTCCTGTAACCATGTATGGACAACCCCCCACCTACCCCCTGCCACTCCCAAAGATGGCCCGATAATGGAGAACTGGGGGTGGCTGTGTACAGGGACAACATTTCACAAACATGCATGTCCTTTCATGAAGCCTGGACTGTGGAACGCCGCCCAGCCCACCCCGCATTCCCCAAAGGTCAGCCCAGGAGTCAGCAGACTGTCTCACACACACACTTTTCTCTGTGACCTGCAGCAACCCACGGCCATTGCTTCCCAGCACTGGGCACCTTCCCACCTGCCTTGATGACCCGCTGCTGTCTACAGTGGGGCAGAAAGTTCATGAGCACGGAGACCTTGCAACTGCTGGGCTCCCCGATGGATTCCAGGCACCAAGTCATGCCAGACACACAACAGGTCTCAAGAGACACAAAGTGAGTCTGGTGTCACTCCCATTCCTGACAGAGGGGCAGCAGTGAGCCCCGACCTGAGAGTAAGAGTGAATCGAATGAGCAACAGGTAGAAACCGAGGAAAGGCAAACAGCCTGGCACTGCCATCAGAACCCTGCTGAGCATGTGGGCTGCGGGGGGGCCTCCCGATGTCACGATTCAGCAGTGCAGGCGAAGGTCCTGCCAATCAAGGATGGGGCCTGGGGGGCCAAGGGAGCGCGCGCAGCTACATCCTCCAACCGCGGACATGGCGGAGGCGATGGCCTCAACCGCCCTGAGACCTGGGAGAGCGCCTCGCCTCGCTGTGCGCCGGTTCCCTCCGCAGCAAAATGGGTGCTCTTAGAACACAACTGGCACACAAAAGATGCCACACAAGGGCTTTGTAGATTTAAACACAGCTCACATGACACCTCTTCAAGGGGTTCCACCCTAGACCCCACAGGGCAGCTCTCTCCTGAGGCCCAGCCACAAAAGTGAAGGGAGAAAAAAAAGTTACTAGTGCCCACAACAGGGGGGTCAATTCTGCTCCACCCATCTGGGGGCGCTAGTGGCCAGACATTGACAATGTCCCATAATGCAGAGGGTGGATTCCATAAAGAATCCAGCAGATCCAAACACCAACCCTGCTGGCTTTGAGAAACCCCAAACTAGGGCAACCACTGCCCCCACGTGTTGTGGTCCTTGCCAAGACACACATCCCAATCCAGTGACTGCCCCGTCCCTCCCACACACTCCTCCTCCCCAGCAGAGACAGGAAACTGCCCGCCCTGCTGGACCTGTGACAGCAGGGAGGCCTGGGGGAGACTGCCTGCCCCGTAGGGTGCTTCTGGGAGGCAGGAAGGGAAGGGAAGGGACCATCCATCAGGTGACAGTCCTCCAGGATGGGATGATCGGTGAGGGAAGGGCCATGCTGGACCCTCAATCACAGCTTCACCACAGCCCGTCTGGGCACCGCACGGGGCTCCTGGGACCGCTCAGAATCCAGACCCACAGTGACATTCCACGTAAGAGCACTTGTTTTTCTCTATCCAGCCCAGATGAATCATGCCTGTCTACATGCTGGCATGCTAAGAAACCCAATCTGTTCAAAATGACACACGCTACCCAGGCCCACACTGCTGGACATGACTAAGCGCAGAAGGGCCAGCGTTACAGCCTGGACTGTGCAGGGAAAGTTCTAGGCTGGGGCAGAGCCATGCCAGTCGTGGGAACCTAAGAAAGGGGTGGGGGCCCAGCTGATGAGCGCTAAGACCTAATTTTTTTTTTAATTTCCTGGAAATGTGATCCACCAAGCATCAATACAAGGAGGCTTTTTTGACTAAGCTACACATTCCTGGCACTTCCAAACCTGGGGTTAATCCTAAAGATCACGTACAGGGCCAAAGGTCAGGATGTCTTCCCACACAGAATAAGGTCAAGTCCCACGACCAGGGTAGGAGACTGCTGGGGGAGGGGAGGAGGCTGCCCAATTTATCAGAGCAGCAGTGACTGGTAGGCAAAGACAGCTCTCCATCAGGCCCTGCCGGTCACAGGGGTCCCACGGGCAGTTCTGCGGAAGGCAGGAAGCAGCACACACCACATGGGGACTGGGAGCCCGAGAGAAAGCTGAGCCTCAGGTCATGGATGGGGGGCCAGGGTTCATGGGCAAGGTGGCATTGCCACCAGTGACCCAGCCCAGGGTAGAAGGGCTCCCATAGTAACTGAAGTTAAAAGGGGTGCCAAGGACAGACAGGGCACCTGGAGCCTGGGGGCTGCTGGGGACTCTAGATGGTGGCATGGAAAGAAAGACCTCACCATCAGACTGTGTGGCCTGGTTGCAAGGTGTCCTCTCCACCCTCACTCTCAGATTCTGTGGCCTGGCAGCAGAGTCCCTGCCACCCAGCTTGCATGTCTCGGTGCCACCCTCAAGCAGAGCTCCCAGAGCAGGATGCACCCGGAGAAAGAATGAGACCCCAGGGACGCAGGCCTGACCAAAGCCCCAGTTCCTCCCCAGAATTCGGCTATGGGCTCAGTTCAGCCTCCAGGAGACTGCTCAGGGTCTCCCCAGAAACACCTTCTGTCCAGACCCCAGCCTCCAGCAATTGCTGGAGCAGCCTCGGAACATGACAGCGGGCAGGACCAGACCCTGAGCCCCTCCCCAAAACACCCCGCCCCTCCCCAATGACCTGAGCCCCTCTACAGCAGCAAGAAGCTGCATGCTTCCATGCTTCCTTCCACCCATCTTCCCCACCAACCATTTTCCAATCCACCTCTCACACAGCTCTGGTCACACACCTCTTCACTACCCCATCCTCTCTCACTCCCAAGCCAGGAGAGGGACATCACAGTAGGCCGGAGGTCCATGGGAGAAAACCTTCCCAAGCCTTGCCAACCCACCCCACGGCGGGCCCACTGAGCAAGCTGACCCCACACCAGGGGGACTGACAGCTTCATTTTCACTTCTGCTGGAGGGCTCAGGGCACAGCTCATTATTTTTGTACTGTTTATCGGTCACAATCTGTTTCCATTGTGTTAGAGCACGCGGAGGCAGCCACCACACAACTGCGGAGCTGGGGACTTTATTTCCTTAAGGAGGTGGTTTATCTTAACAGTACAGACACAGCTACAATGGGCTTTCCCTAGCAGGCCACTACAACGCTTACTGCATTTTTATAATGTGTATGTGTGTAAGTCAGAGCTGTTGTCTCTGCCCCACCTCCTTTGACACAGGGTCTCTTACCACAAGCCTGGGATTCTCCTGGCTCTGCCTCCCATGGTCTTAGGTGCAACAGGAGCATAGATGCAATTGCCACTTTGTGTCCAGCTTCATGTGGGTATTGGGGACTCAAACCTAGCTTTGCAAGCAAGCACCTTTAACTGCTAAGCCAGCTCCCCAGCCCCTCTCGTATTTTGAGTCAGGGTCTCATGCAGCTCAGTCTGTCTTAAAATATGCTATGTAGTAAAGGATGTCCTTACACTCCTGACCCTTCTGCCTCTACCTCGCAAGTGCTCAGATGGAAGGGGTGTACCGCCATGCCCATTCAAATGGCTTTTTTCTTTTCTTTTGAGGTAAGCCCCAGACTGGCCTTTTTCTTTTCTTTTCTTTCTTTTTTTTTTTTTTTTTTTTTTGGTTTTTCGAAGTAGGGTCTCACTCTAGCTAAGGCTGACCTGGAATTCACTATGTAGTCTCAGGGTGGCCTTGAACTCGCAGCGATCCTCCTACCTCTGCTTCCCGAGTGCTGGGATTAAAGGCATGCACCATCACGCCCAGCTACGCCACCACGCCCAGCTTTTTTTTTTTTTATGAGAGAGAAAGAGGGAGAATTGGCGTGCCAGGGCCTCCAGCCACTGTAATTGAACTCCAGATGTGTGTGCCACCTTTTGCGTTTTGCTTACGTGGGATCTGGGGAGTCAAATATGGATCCTTAGGCTTCACAGGCAAGTCTTAATGGGGAAGCCATCTCTGCAGCCCACAAATGGCCTTTCTTAAACTGCAACCTTATCACTACTGACAAACAGTGATATGTCTCAACTCCCCCTCCCCACCAAGTGCACATGCTCAGACCTGCGGACACATACGTGACTACCTGGCAGCCTCACGTCAGCCTCCAGCGATCAGACATGTCTCTGGATGATGGAGCAGTTAGAGTGGGAGCCCAGAGTCTGCTCCCAGGACTCATAGGCATCGCCACGCCACCCGTGGACTTTACCCCAAGGCAAGCCGTATGCCTCACCCACTTTCTTTTCTGGCAACTGGCTATCAGAACCCCATGTTGATACCACAGGTAGACAGAGCTGGCATGGGTGGCCCCAGGATCCCCCCAGAAGTCACTAACAATATCAAAGCTTCAAGTGCAAGCCCCGAAGGAACCCATCAGACTTATCTCAGAGGTCTACAGAGGGAAATGGGGATCCACAGTTTGGCAGAAACCAAAACAAGGTAAGATTACTGGCTCACTCCAGTTTTAAGGTTTTGTAGGGTTTTTCTCTTGCCAATTTCTTTCTTCATAATCTTAAAAAAAAAAAAAAAAAAAGAGGGCTGGAGAGATGGCTTAGTGGTTAAAGCACTTGCCTGAAAAGCCAAAGGACCCAGGTTTGATTCCCCAGGACCCATATAAGCCAGACGCACAAGGTGTTATATGCATCTGGAGTTCAATCACAGTGGCTGGAGGCCCTGAGGAACCCATTCTCTATCTGCCTTCCCCTCTCCTTCTCCCTCTCTCTCTCAAATAAATGAATATATCTTCAGAAAAGGCCACAGGGTAAGGATGCTTATCTCTACTATAACAATGAGAGAACTGAGGGTCAGAGGGTGCAATAAGTGAGGGCCACTAAACAAAAAGGAAGAGAAGGTGTCACTTAGTGTCAGTTAGGACACTGTGACATCGCCCTCTGTTGAGTGCCTAACTACCTACTCAAGATGGTACTGGTTCCCTCCATCAGCCAAAGGAAGAACAACTGGTGGATCAGCTTGCCACGTGAAGGTCTCTACTGCACAGTCCCACAGTCCTTCATTTTTACACTCTACTGCCTCCTTACTGGGTGCTCCCCCAGAGGTCCCTCCCCAGACCCTCTCCAATGCCTCTGGCAAACACCTGAGGTTCAGACTCCTTCCACTGGATGTCTGCAAGGGCAGAGCACAGGTACCAACCCCCAAAAGCGTGAAGCTGAACCCCAAGCATGCAGGGAGCCTGGCCAGGGTCTTGCTGTTCTCCAACCAAGAACCAGCCCTTCCTTGTCCACCCGCAGGACCACACTTAGCCACAGGCAGCTTTCTATCAACACAAAGCCCTTTCTCTCCTCAGCCGCCCCAACCACCGCCAGTATACCTGTGCTTCAGAGGACCCTGACGTGACCAAAACATCACAGCATTTAAGATGCTCAAAGGAATGGCATTCTTGAAGTGCTAATCATCAATTTAGGGGGAAGGAGCATATATGGGGGGATGACAATACAAATGAAAATGAAGTGGGATCTGAAGCACTATTATACACAGATTACCTCAGCATCCGCTGACAGTGGGTTTACAGCACTTACTCCTTAGTTCATTCAATCTGCAAGTCAAGGTAAACTCGTGTTCCGGGTTCTACCCAGTGGAATGGCAGTTCTGACAGGAGCTGTTTAACAGGCAGGGCACACAGTGCTGAGCAGGGTCGGGCTGCTGAAACAGCAGAAATCCAGGCGCGCTGCCCTCGGACACTCACATAATCCCCAAAGTACAATCGTGAGGCCCGGTGCCCCACGGGAGGTGAGCAGAACCCCGGGCATGAAGAAACTGGCTGAAGACAGACAAAACATGAGAAGGAATTTACTTCACCCATCTCTGAAAATCTACAGGCTTCCAATTCCACTTTTGTGTGCATACACCACTACTCTTAGTCATGTCTCTGCTGGACAAGCCAAACAAACCACACGCTTTCTCTTATCATGAGGACGAACTAAATGTGGAGAGCCTTCTAGACTCTACACCCACAGAAACAATTCAAGAGGAAACAAATTCAAGACAACAGGGTTTCACTGGCCCCATTCTCTGGGGGCCTCCTTCACTACACGCCTTTATTTACATCAGGGTGCATCTCCCTGGGTTAGTCTGCTACTGCTATTTCCAAAGTCACCACCTTTACACACCTCTCGCTCTACTGGAAGAACACTGTATCTATCAAGCCTTGATGGGCAAGGACTGCATCTGATGTCTCACTGACAGAACAGAATCCCAAGTCACCAATACGTAGATAATTTATTCCCTCCCTTGTCCTGCGTGGTCTTCACCAAGCCACTAGGAGTTTTTCAAAGACAGAGCTGACATTCAAGAAGCCACCGAAAACTTTACCCACCAAGGGCAACCCAGCAGAAGTCCCAAGTCCCGCGGGGGAAGCTTCCTTGGGCAAGTTGGCCCCACAGCCCCTCGCTAAGCACCGGTGCTCATCCAAGGGCGTCTCTCACTTTACTTTTGTGTGTGTGAACGGGAGAAAGCATTCTCACACCTCGCCAGCAGCCAAGCTGTGCCCAAGCAAGGGAAGTCTCCTGGGAAGCAAAGTTTGCACAAATCACTCCTGCTTAGCACCACTGTGGTTTTTAAAGGACCAAGTCCCTGCCAAGGAATGCTCGCTCCTGACTCAAGAACATGTACGGGGCTTTGCACACACCCATCCTCTCAGCAAGGCTGAGATTCAATGTCAGCTCCACACACCGGCCAAGCACGTGGAGACAGTTTCCTTTTTTAAAAAAATGAACACATGAAATCTACCAAGTGCCCGGTAAGATACCCCCGCCTACTTCCCTCCACACCTGCAGTCGGGAATGACTGGAAGACTAAAGCCTGCCTTAGTCAGTCCCCGTGGGTCTGTTCAGAACCGCGTCCCCTAGCTCCCTCGGCCATGGTCCACCTCCACTCGGTCTCACGCATTCAATCTCAGGTAAATGGGGGATACAGGACTTCAAAAAAGAGAAAGCTGGTTCAGTGAGCCACTAAAAACACCACAAATCCACCCGGAACGACCACACCACCAACGCCCAGGCCAGGACCTTACGAATCTCCCTGAGTGCCCGGGCTGAGCGGTCCCCCCACCGCCTCACCCCTAGGTCCTTGGCTCCTGGCCCACCGCACAGGAGGCCAGGTCGGACCGCGCGGGTCCAGGGACCCAGCAGGGCGGAGGAGTGCGGCGCGGGGCGAGGGGGTCTGGCAGAACCGAAGTCCCCCAAGGCCAGGGCGTAGGGTACAGGGACCGGGCGGTTTGGCAGCCCGGATCGCTGGGGTCAGACAGTACTGTGGTCCCGAGGATCCGGGCGCAGGGGTTCCGGTGGGACGGAGGGTCCCGACGGCCCGGAGCGGGGTGTTCCGCAAGCCGGGAGCCTACTGATCGCTGGGGAGAGAAGGTTTGGCAGGACCGCGGTCCTGACCCGGTCGGGCGCACGGGGTTCCGCTGGATCCTGCTTGCCCCTGCCCGGGGGGGGGGGGGTACGTGGCTTAGGGTGCCGAAGGCACCGCGCAGGATCGCGACCAGACCCGGGACCCACAGCGCGCGGGCGTGCGGGGCAAGGGCGGCTTCGCTCCACCGGCCCCGCGGGCTGGGAGGAAACTTGGCTCGACCGCCCGGGTCCGGCTCGGGTCTTTCCCGGGGCGCAGCGCGGGCTGGGCGGCGCGGCACGGCGCGCCCTCCTCCCCTCCAGCCCCCAGCGCAGGCCCGGCCGGGATCGGGATGGGGATGGGGACGGGGACGGGCGCGCAGGCCTCGCGGCACTCACCTTCCTGCCGGCGCCGCCCGCGCCCGCGGCCAGCGCGGAGCCGCCCCCCGAGTACATGTAGTAGGCGATGCCCAGCACCCAGAGCAGCGCGAAGCACAGCAGCATCCGCGAGCGCCGCCGCATCCTCGCTCTCGGCGCGGCCGCCGGGGCAGCCTGGCGGAGCGCGGGCGGACGGGCGGGCGGCGGCGGCGGCGCGGGAGGACGCGGAGAGCGGGCGGGCAGGCGGGCGGGAGGCGCTCGGCGCCCGGCAGGAAGCGGCGGCCCGGCGGCGAGGTCAGGGAGCAAAGGGCGACCAATCGCCGCGGAGGGGCGGAGCCTGGGGGCGGGGCGCCGCTGCCATGGAGACTCGGCCCCGCCCCCTGCGCGCCCCGGGAGTGGCAGGTGGCGGCCCCGGGAGGCGCGCGCGCGCTCCGGGGCCTGCGCGACCCCGCAGGCGCTGGGCTCGCCGCAGAGCAGGAGAGGCCGCCCTGCGCGTGCGCGAGGAAGGGTCCCAGTCCACTCTGCGGCGATCGTCCCTCAGCCCTTTTTTTTTTTTTTTTTTTTTTTTTTCTGGATACACGGTCTCACTTTATAATCCAAGCTGGCCTCGAACTCATCATCATGTAGCCCAGGCTGGTCTCAGACTCACGGCGGCGCTCTAGCTGCAGCCTCCTGAATGCTGGGGTAACAAGTGTGCACCACCACCCGCGCTGGACTGCACGAAAAAGGTGGAGCCTTCAAGTGGAAACGGAGAAAGTAGTTTTCTAAGAACCATTTGTGAGCATGAGCTCAGCTCTTGGGAGCAAGATGGTTGCTGTTTTAAATAAATATGAAATAAGGAAGAAGGATGGCAGGTTATATATTTAAATCTTTCCTTCTTCACAGGTTGCTTTCTTGAAGGAATGATGTCAGCACTCTAAGCATCTCTAAAAACAGCCCGCAAACAGCCGCCCTCTGTTAACAGCTCTGTGTAACCTTGGCCATGCCCTTGTGACTGTCCAAGTCCCTGTGTCTAAGAAAGCTTTTCTAGCACTTGATAGATCGTAATAGGTTTCGGGAGCTCCCCAGGCTGTCGCAGGACTGGGCTGCCTGAACCAGCCTACACACATCCTCATCAAACCAAAGGCACAAGCAGCCTTCAGCGTCGCTGGGTGTGAGAGCCGATTCCACTTCACACCACTCAGGAGGAAGAGCAGACACCACTCCAGCAGGCTCCCCCAGCTGCTGCCGGGGACTTAGGGGAAGAGAGGCTTGTTAGAGCTGCACAGAAGTCCAACGCCAAGAACTAAAACCCGAACACACATCTTGACCCGTAATGATCAGGGAAGAGATCTGAAAAAGACTGCACAAGAGGTGACAGGCTTGAAAACATGCCCGTCCAGGAAAAAGTCAGATATAAGTGGGAATAAGGTGTTCTGAGGCTTGATTCCCTGCAGGAATAAAAGAGAGGATGAACCGCCCCTCCCCTAGCACAGCACCACATTACCCTTAAATTTGCACCTCAGCTGCAGCCTGAACACCCTCCTCGGAGCCCTGCCCCCCGATGCTTCATAACAGAAAAGCACAAAGTTGATGGCAAAAATGCTACAGCAAAAAGAAAAGAAACAATCACATTTCTGATGGTGAAAAAAGTAATCATAATATTTTATCTGATTTTTAAAAAATCTACCCCATTAGCTGCTTGTTGTTGGTGCTCACCTCTAATCCCAGCACTTGGAAGGCTGAGGCCAGAGGATTGCTGCAAGTTCACGTCCACCCTGGGCTACATTATGAAACCCTGTCAAAAGAAAGAAAGGGCCGGGCATGGTGGCTCACGTCTTTAATCCCAGCACTTGGGAGGCAAAGGTTGGAGGATTGCTGTGGGTTCAAGGCCGCCCTGAGACTACAGAGTGAATTCCAGGTCATCCTGGGCTAGATTGAGACACTACCTCGAAAAACCAAAAAGAAGAAGGAGGAGAAGAAGAAGAAGGGGCTGGTGAGATGGCTTAGCCATTAAGGACCTTGGTTCAATTCTCCAGGACCCACATAAGCCAGATACACGCATGCATGAAATCTGGAGTTCATTTGCAGGGGCTGGAAGCCCTGGCATGCCCATTCTTTCTCTCTCTCTCTTTCTTTCTCTCTCTCCCTCTTACAAATAAATAAGATTAAAAACAGAAAGAATGAAGGAAAGGAAGGGCTGGAGAGATGGCTCAGCGGTTAAAGGTGCTTGTCTGCGAAGCCTGACAAGGATGCTCATTTCCAGCCTTCGACGGGCCACAGAGAAGCAGGTGTGAACTGGAGGCAGAAATGCAGAACGCAGCTCCGGGGAGAGGGCTACAGTCGCTAAAGCACTTGCCATGCAAGCTCAAGGACCAGAGTTGGATGCCCAGACCCCACAATGAAATGCCAGGCTTAGTGGAGTATGGGTGTAATCCCAGCACTAGGGAGGTGGAGACAGGCAGATCCGTCACTGGCCTGGGATTCATTGGCCACTGGCCTAGCCTACTTGGTGAGCTTGAAGCTAGTGCGAGACCTTGTCTCAAAAGAGGTGGATGGTGGTGTCAAAGATGACACTCAAGGTTGTCCTCTGGCCTCCATATGCATGTGTACACACGTGCACTCATACCTGTACACGCACAAGCATGCACACACACACACACCAAAGACATTAAAAATGGAGACAGGCACACTTTGCAGAGTAGCTAACAGTAGCTAATGTTTGCTGGGAGAGGTGAGGAGTCAGGTTCTCAGTGGTGCAGCCACTGGTAAGCTACTCATTCCACAGTAACTAACCTTCTGCCCATGATCGTGCCAGCAACCCTAATTTAATTTAATGGGTTAAAAAAAAAAAGACATAAGGGCTGAAGCGATGGCTTAGCAGTTAAGGTGCTTGTTGGCAAAGCCTAAGGACTCAGGTTCAATTCCCAAGCACTCCCGTAACCCAGATGCGCAAGATAGCGCATGTGTCTGGAGTTTGTTTGCATTGGCTAGAGGCCCTGTTGCACCCATTCTCTCTATATTTCTGCCTCTCTCTCTCTCTCTCTCCCTCTCTCTCTCTCTCAAATAAATAAATAAAATTTAAATTTTTTAAAGATAGAAAAGTAAGTAATGAGGAAGAAAAAGGATGTTACTGGGAGCAGGAGGGGAATAAGGGAGCATCATTAGGAGTAATGAGATCAAAATACATTATATACATGTATGAAATGGAAAAAAATAAGTATTGAAAATATTGAGTCTGGGCAAAACCCCATGAATTCTTAGTATCATTGTTATAACTTAACTGTAAGCTAGAAATTATTTTCTACTTCTTTTTTATTTTCCTTTTCATTATTTGCAAGCAGAAAGGGAGAGAGAGAGCCAGGCGAGGTGGCACACATCTTTAATCCCAGCACTCAGGAGGCAGAGGTAGGAGGATCGCCATGAGTTCGAGGCTACCCTGACAATACAGAGTGAATTCCAGGTCAACCTGGACTAGAGTGAGACCCTACCTCGAAAAACCAAAAAAAGAAAAAAGAAAAGAAAGAAAGAAAGGGAGAGAGAGAATAGGCACACCAGGGCCTCCAGCCACTGCAAAAGAACTCCAGATGCATGTACCACCTTGTGCATCTGGCTTCATGTGGGTACTGGAGAATCGAACCCAGGCCATCAGGCTTTGCAAGCAAGCACCTTTAACCACTGAGTTATCTCTCCAGCCCAAAATCATTTTCTTTAAAAGGTCCTTTTGCTTACAGTGTGGCAGACCCTGCTTGTTAGTTTTGTTTCGCACATGCAGAGAGTGGAAGTCATCCTGGTAAAGCTGTGTGACCCAGGCCTGGAGATGCCACAAGCCGTTCCCACCTCCCTGCCTGCTTCACGTGCCTTCAGCCTCCAGCACATGGTTTCTTTCTTTTCAAAATATTTTATTTCTTTATTTATTTGAGAGAGGGGGGAGCGCAGAGAGAACGAGAGAATGGGCGTGTGCCAGAGCCTCCAGCCACTGCAAATGAACTCCCGATGCATGTGCCCCCTTGAGCATCTGGTTTATGAGGGTCTTGGGGAATTGAACCGGGGTCCTTAGCTTTGCAGGCAAACACCTTAACGACTAAGCCATTTCCCCAGCCCCAGCACATAGTTTCTATAGCTTTTACAGATCATAGCTCTCCGTGAGTGCTCTTGCCTTGCCCCTGCCTCGGCCCCTTACACAGCGCAGCTCTGCGGCTATCATTCATCATCATAATGTTTCCATACCAGAAGTCTTGGGGCTTTGCTTTCAGTGTTGGAGCAGCAGAAACAGCTATATGTCTGCAGCAGCCCAGATACATAGCTTCAGTATTGTGGCTGCCACTTAACCTTATTTCGACCACAGCTTCTTAAACTGTGGGTTGTGACCTAATGTGGGGGGGCGGGGCAGGGGTTGTATCACCAAAAATTTGTCCCCAGTAAAAAGTTTCTCAGCTGGTCGTGGTGGCACATGCCTTTAATCCCATCACTCAGAAGGCAGTGGTAGGAGGATTGTTGTGAGTTCGAGGCCAGCCTGAGACTACAGAGTGAGTTCTAGGTCAGCCTAGGTTAGAATGAGACCCTGCTTCAAAAGCAAAAAAGAAGAAGAAGAAAAAAAAAACCACCAAAATTTTTCAACATAATGATCAAAACTTGAGACTCCATTGTGTGATGAGCCGGGATGTTTCTAACAGTGGTTATATACGCGGCACCACACGATTTCACTGCAGCCTTGGCTCTGTGCCTTCTTAGTGCTGTGCTTGTTAGACTGCAGCGTGGTTAGTGCATATACGAAGACTTCAGTCCAGAGGAGTGCTCAGCACTGAAATATCTCAATCACACCTTCCGTGGATCAGGGTCCATTGCGGAAGAGGTGAAGGAAAGACTGTAAGAGCCAAAGGAAGGGTAGGACTCCTTACAAGGTGCTCCTCCAGACACAAAATGGCTTGGATATACATGACCTCACAGTGCCTGACACTACCTACACAAGACCATCATAAGAGGAGGAAAAGATCATGACATCAAAATAAAAGAGAGGCTGATTGAGAGGGGGAGGGGATATGATGGAGAGTGGAGTTTCAGAGGGGAAAGTGGGGGGAGGGAGGGTATTACCATGGGATATTGTTTACAATCATGGAAGTTGTCAATAGAAAATGAAAATGAAAATAAATAAATAAACAAAAACAAAGATTTCTGTCCGTGGGCTGGAGAGATGGTCAATGGTGAAATGAGCTTCCTGAGCAAGCATGAGGGCCTGAAAGGGCCTGAAACTCCCCAAGTTCAAATCTCCAAAGCCCATGTAAACAGCTGGGCCTGGCCGCTCACATCTGTTACCCCAGTCCTGTGGGGCGTGGAGAGAATCACTGGTGCTCGCAGATGGCAAGATCTGGACTCAGTAAGATAAGTCCATGACCAGGAAAAATAAGGTGCTGAATAACGGAGGAACACAGCCATTGTTCTCTGGCAGGCGAGCACACTGGGTGTCACATCAACACATATGTGTCCATACACCACACATGCACCACACACAAACACTAACACATGCACCACCACCACCACATATACTGTGCATATGCAAAAAAAAAGTTTCTGTGGGCTGGGGAGATGGCTCAGTGGTTAAAAGTGCTTGCTTGCAAAGCCTGCCTGCCTGAGTTGGCCCGGGTTCGATTCCCCAGTGCCAGTGTAAAGCCAGATGCACAAAGTGGACCATGTGTCTAGAGTTTGTTTGTAGTGGCAAAGGGCCTTGGTGCATCCATTTATTCTCCCAAGTTCTCCACAAATAAATAAATATTTTTTTAAAGTTTATGCTCCTATTGAAGCTTAATGGTTTAAGGCTGGAAATGTAGTTTGGTGGTAGAGTGCTTGCTTAGCATGCATAAAGTCCCAGGTTCAATTCCCAGTATCACCAAAAGAAGGAAGAGGACAAAAGGGAGGAGGAAAAACAATAAAAAGCAATTTAGTGGCTTAATTACAGAAAAAAGGCTTTTAATATTTTTCTACCATCATCCCTCAACATGTTGGTATCAAAGTAGTATCAAAGTAGGATTGAATTGTGTTATAATTTTTATCTTAAACTTGCTGTTTGAGGTATTGAGTTGAATTTCATAAAATATCGTTAAATGGATTATGGTTGGGATGAGGACAGAATTTCCAACAATTTCTGAAATAGCCCTAAATATACATCTGCTACTTTATAGCACATTTACACAAAATAGCGTTCTCAGCATTGACAATTATAAAATCAAAATATCGACAAATTCTGAAAAATGCTGAAGATGCCTTTTATTCTGCAGTATCAAATATTCAGCCGAGATCCAGTTTTTACGTAAAAATAAACGAGCACATCCATCTCATCAGAATGCAAATTTGCTTTCATCTTTACAAAATGGTAAAATTACATGTGTACCAAAGGATTGTTTTAAAATAAATGTCTTTATGATAAATGCTTTATTTGCATAACTAGTTAATATATCTACATATCTATTGTGCACAATAATTTCTTGGGTGAAAGGGGATCATGAACGGAAAAGTTTAAGAAGTCCTGGTCAGAGTTGTGAGGTGCCCTGCATAACGGAATGCTACAGTGCAGTGCGTCTCTATGCAGCAGGGATTTTGTGTAACCTGTTGGTGCAGTCAGGTTTGCATCGCTGGCAGAAATCACCCGACCAAGAGCAGCTTTTGGGAAAAAGGGTTTATTTAGACTTACAGACTCGAGGGGAAGCTCCATCATGGCAGGGGAAAATGATGGCATGAGCAGAGGGTGGACATCACCCCCTGGCCAACATAAGGTAGACAATAGCAATAGGAGAGTGTGCCAAACACTGGCATGGGGAAACTGGCTATAACACCCATAAGCCCGCCCCCAACAATACACTGCCTCCAGGAGGTGTTAATTCCCAAATCTCCATCAGCTGGGAACCTAGCATTCAGAAAATGTAAGTTTATGGGGGACACCCACCTGAATCACGCCGCCACACCTGTCTTATTTTTCTTTCTCTAAAATATTGTAATGGGGTTAGTACTTAGTCGAGATGGAAGAGATAAAATTATGACTGCATTAGTAGGACTAGAACATGAGGCCCTGATGTTGGATAATCAGAACTCTTCCTTCTTATATATACAGAGGCTTCTGTCCAAGGGTGATGTTAAAACACTCCCAGGACCCATTGTGGCCAGCTTTAATGGAGGAGACACCTTAAGTGCTAATGGTGAGTAGCTCTCAGCAACACCTGAACATGGTGTGGACTACTCTCTGCATATTCCCAGAAACTCCCTGGCTGGCATTCTGACTGAGATATAGTTTATCAATACAGTTAAGGTAGAAGAACTCCATCTTAGCCAGCTCCCTGGTAGCTATTCCCTCACGGTGCTAGAAAGTGCTGTGTGAGCTTCTGAGGCATGTTGATCACCGGCTGCATGAACAAGCAGGGGTCAACCAGCCAGGCAAGACGTACACACCTGTGCAATAGTGGCACTGGGCTATGGGGGCAATCTACTGCTCTGTGATTGCATATGAAGCCTGCTCAGCGGGAGGGAATTCATACCTTGCGCTGAGAACCAAGTCAGAACCCTCTAGATAAGAAGGTCATATAGAGAGAAGCCCCTACTGGCCTTTGGCTAAGAAGACAGGGTATGCCCATCAAAAGGTCTTTGAACGCACTGTGCTTACCCTCTCTGATCAATGCCACTCTCACTCTTGGAGAATCTGCATTTTTAGAAGGCAGCACATACTGTGGAGAACCAAGATCCATCAATAAAACAAGAAAAGATCACCAATGGCTTAGCATGAGAGGAGCCGTCCCCATCACACCTCCCAGGGCCCAAGAGATGCTACAGAGGAAGTTCACATTAAACTCCAGTGCCGCTCTGGCTGCTTCCCGACAACCTGCTCCAGGGGCAAGGGAGTAGGCTCTGGGACTTCCAACTGATCAAAGCAGAAGTGCAGAGGATGCAGAAAATCCAGCACTAACGGAGACATATCTCATTCCTGCCGAAGTTCAGGGAACATTGCAGAAGAGGGGGCGGAAAGACTGTACGAGCCACAGGGTGGGAAGGTGTATCTGGAGACAGTGTTTCTCCTACAGAGACTGACTGGAGCCTGGATGACCCCACAATGAATGCCAACAACCCCACTCAGAAGGGCCCTCAGTGGAATAGGGGCAGACGAGAGTGGAAATGAGCGTAACCCAATGTAAATATGACCAGCATACATTAAGTTCATACTGTAAAGTGCATAACAATAAAAATAACCATTAAAAAGAAAAAGCAACTCAATCTCCTGAACACATGGGCATTGGTGATGGGCTCATCACATCATGGGCATTCTTCTCATGCTATTTTATTAACTCTCCACAACATGGCCACCATTCCAGTGTTAGAGGGCCGCATGGTGTTAAGTGACGGGCGAAAGGCAGCCCTTAGAGCAGTAGAGCCACAGCGTGTGGGTCACAGCGAGCACCTGTCTGCTAGGCATCTTGGTGGCAGTGGGTGGGGGACTGGCACAGTGAGCATATGGAGGCTGGTGAGTGGCTCGGGGCTGCTTCTTGATCTGGGAACCAGTGCCCGGATGTGCCAAGAAAGCTCAATAGCTATACAATGACGCTACGACCACTCTCCACAGGCAAGACATACTTCAGCAGAAAATAAATAGAGGATGCCCAACTCCTCTCCTTTCACCCCAGCTCTCTGTGAAGGGCTTTGAGAAAAGTCCCCCCGTTCACCTGGATCTGCTGTCACCTGGTCCCATCCTCGGGGCCCAGCAGCTGAAACTCGCTGGCTGACGCTCTCCCGGGCAGAGCACAAAGCCTCCCAGGGGTGTGGAAGTACTGTTCCCAACATGAGCGTGACTGTCAGGCCCCCAAAGGTCATGGCCAAGCCTCTGGGCTGCTCACACCCCCGGAGCTGTTTGGTCTCCTGGACTATTTTCCCTGTGGCCTTCCTGGCATCTTGAGCTGTGGAGAGGACTCTGTGAGAAGCTGGGAGGTCAGCACCCAAGTCCCTCTGACGCTGGATTGCTTTGGGAAACATCCAGGTCACAGGATACAAGGTCCTGGGATGAGAATTTATCCACATCACCCCAAGTGAGATAAGGGAATAACAGATTAATCAAAGTTTTATGGGACACAATAGGCTTCAGAAATGAGCAACTCAAGACCCAGGGGAAGTGACCTGTTTTTCTGCTTAGGCTTGACAAAGAGTGGACAGTGTGTGGAGATGTGATTGCGCAGAAAGAGTAGGAGAAGAGAAGGACTTGATGGCGCCACACTGAGGAGCCCCACAATGCCTGCTGGCTGAAATTTGTCCTGACTTCTCTGTGCTGAGCTCTTTCCTCCAAGGGATGTGGCAAGACCCTTCTGTGGTTGATGGTCTTTTGATCACAATCAGAAGGCCCCTTTATCACCAACTCCAATGCAGAGAACTGGGGGAGGGAAAACGGCTTAGCAGGTAAAGGTGCTGCTTGCAAGCCTGCCAACCCAGGATTCAATTCCCCAGAACCCACATTAAAAACCAGATGCACAAAGTGGCAGATGCATCTGGAGTTTGTCTGCAGCAGCAAGAGGCCTTGGCATACCCATAGTCACTCTGTTTCTCCCTGCCTCTCTCCTCACAAATAAATAAAACTATTTTTAGTTAACTTTACTTTATTTTTTTATTAACAACTTCCATGATTATAAAAAATACCCCATGGTAATACCCTCCCTCCCCCCCACCTTACCCCTTTGAAACTCCATTCTCCATCATACCCCCTCCCCATCTCAATCAGTCTCTCTTTTACTTTTGATGTCATGATCTTTTCCTCCTCTTATGATGGTCTTATGAAATAAAATTATTTTTAAAGAAAGAAAAGGAAGCTGGGCGTGGTGATGCACACCTTTAATCCCAGCACTCGGGAGGCAGAGGTAGGAGGATTGCCATGAGTTTGAGGCCACCCTGAGAATACATAGTAAATTCTAGGTCAGCCTGGACCAGAGTGAGACCTACCTCAAAAAACCAAAAACAAACAAAAAAAACAAAAAAAGGAAATTGGAGAAGGTCTCAAGTATTTAAGTTAGGCTTTGGGGCAGAGGGTCTCTGGCTTCTAGAACCTGCCCTGGGGAAAGCGAATTCTATTTTCTCTGGCTGCTTCGGGGAGAAGGGTGGGAGACAGAAAGATCTGGCATTTATTTACTTATTTATTTGAGAGAGAGAGAGAGAGAGAGAGAGGGAGAGAGAGAAAGAGAATGGGTGTGCCGGGGCCTTTAGCCACTGTAAACAAGCTTCAGACTGTGGAATCGAACCTAGGTCCTTAGACTTCGCAGGGAAGTAACTTAACCGCTAAGTTACCTCTGCAGCCCAGATCTGGCTTTTGAGCCCTGTCAGATTCAAGTCCTCTAATATTAACACAGCATATTTTGGGTATTACAGCCTGATCACCAGCATGGGCTTTAGGTGATCTTTGACTCCCTCCACGTTCTCACTAGTCATTCTTGTCACCGGAGGCCATGCTTGCCATGAGCTGAGATTCAGTGTTCTGGCTCCTTCCTGACCTGAGTATCCACCCTCTTTCCCAAGGCTCCCTCTGGGCTGTTTAGCACTCAGGGCACTCCAGCCTTAGCCACGCTAAGGGAACTGGGATCCAGGGTCAGAGTCAGGTCAGGGCGCCAAAGGTGCAGCACACCAGCCTTCCCACATTGCCGAGCGCTTAGATTGTCCACACCGTCCTGCTAGTGCTCCTCTTTCCATGTCCTGGGGCAGGAGAGGAGGCACATTCTCCCCTACTAAGGCTATCCTCCCTCCTCCCTCCTCCCTCCTGCATGGGCACCACTCCCCTAGACTATGAGCTTCCTGGAAGCGTGCCCCAAGTTCATGCACTGACCAGCTCCTGGTGACCTGCGCTGCATCCTCCCGGTGGCTTGCCTGGATTCATGCTGTGTGGTTTGTTTAAAGGGCTTTCACACGGGCTGGAGGGATGGCTTAGCGGTTAAGTCACATGCCTACGAAGCCTAAGGACGCAGGTTCAATTCTTCAGGTCCCACATAAGCCAGATGCACATGGTGGCACGTGTGATTAGAGTTCGTTTCACAGTGGCTAGAGGCCCTGGTGTGCCCATTCTCATTCTGTCTCTGTCTCTCTTTCTCTCTTTTTCTCTGTCACTAATAAATAAATAAAAATAAATCTTAAAAATTTTGAAAAATAAATAAAAGTCTTCCACAGGCACAGAGGGGTGTCACTTCCCACCCTGGGAGTCTAGGAGCTGAGGCTCAGAGGAGAGTGAGCTGTCACAGGCACCCAGGAACCCGTATCATCACTGAGCCGGCACCATGGCCAGGACTTCTCCTGTTCAGGAAATAGCACCAGACAGTCTCAGGCAAAGAGCTGTCCTAAGGAAAAAAAAAAAGCCTATTTTTTTCCAATGTTTTTTGCACTTGTGCATGTATGTGTGTGTGTGTTGTGCACAGAATTAAATGTATATGCACATGTATGTGAGGACCAGAGGTCAAAGTAGTCAAGGGTCTTCCTCCATTGCTCTCTATCTTATTTTTTTTAGAGAGAGAAAAAGGGAGAGGGAGGGAGAGAGAATGGACACTCTTGGGCCTCTTGCCACTGCAAATGAACTCATGAACTCCGTACGCATGTGCCACCTTGTACATCTGCCTTTACTTGTTTGTTTGTTCTGGTTTTTTGTTTTGTTTTGTTTTGTTTTTTGGGGGGGAGATAGGGTCTTGCTCTAGCCCAGGCTGACCTGGAATTCACTATGCAGCCTCAGAGTGGCCTTGCACTCAGAGCAATCCTCCTACCTCTGCCTCCCAAGTACTGGGGTTAAAGGGGTGCACCACCATGCCCAGCTGCATCTGGATTTACATGGGTACTGGGGTATCTGACCCAGGTCCTTAGGCTTTGCAGGCTAGTGCCTTAACTGCTGAACCATTTCTCCAGCCCCTTATTTTTTTGAGACAAGATTAATCACTGAGCCGGTACGTCACCGATTCTGCTACACTAGGTAGCCTGAAAGTCCCAAGGTCCTCCTGCCACTGACTCTCCCATCCTGGGATTACCAAGGCTTCAGCCGTACCCAGCTTCTACATGGTGTTGGGAATCTGAACTCAGGTCATCATGCTGTGAGGGACCAACCGAGTGCTCTCCCTGTTCCTCATTTTTTTAACTTTCTTTTTCTTTATTATTGGCATATGTTAATTTTACACAATAATGGGTTTCATTATGACATTTTCATTTATCAGCCAACACTCCCCATTACTCCTCCACGCCTTCTCAGGCTGCTGCTCTCCCCTTTCCCAACCAGCTCCCTCTTCTCCTTTCTTTGACAATTTTTGCACATGTACATAACGGATTTTAATCATGATCCCCTCTCAATACCTTCTTTTGTCCACCCTCCCCCCACCCCCCTCACACTGAACCCCTTCTTTCCAATGAGTCCCTCTTCTACTTTGATATCTTTTTTATTTCTTGGCCCTTCTCCATCATCCATGACAAAATGTTGGTGGGCCCAATAGTGTGCAGGTCTTGTGAACGTAATGACAGCCACCTTGAGGTCATAGATGCAATGGCTAACGGGTGTCTGGAAGACAGCATTCCAAAGCACTCCTCCGCTCGCTCTGGCTCTTCCATCCTGGCCGCCCAGTCTTCTGCAACGGTCTTGAGCCATGGAAGTCATGATAGAGATGTTGCGTGTAGTACTACGCACTCAACAGCCAGTTGATGTCAGCACTTTGATGAGTTTTGAGTGTCCCCAGTAGTCTTCACATCTGTAAAAACAAGCTTCTCCTACCAAGGGTGAGAGCAGCACTGATCCACGGGAATAAAGAGAACAACTGGTAAGCAATTTTTAATCAGGAGGCAGAGGTAGGAGGCTCGCCATGAGTTCAAGGCCACCCTGAGAATACAGAGTGAATTCCAGGTCAGCCTAGAGTGAAACCCTACCTCGAAAAAACAAAACAACAACAACAACAACAACAAAAAGAACAACTGAATCAGAGAGCAGCTGGTTACCCCCATAACATTCATGCCACTGTTTCACCAACGAGCATATCTTGCCTGTCCAGTCTTCATTTATACAGTTAATGTTCTGCCCACTTCCACAGATGCTCTGAGCCATCTCCCAGAATCCCACAGACATACACAGAAGAGGTATAGAGCACATAACTAGTGGGACATATTCCACCTCCCTTCTCCCCATCCCATATATAATCTCTGAGAGCTGGTTATTATTTCGTTGTTGTTGTTGTATTGAAACAGGGTCTTGCTCTATAGCCCTGGCTCTCCTTGAACTCTCATCAATCCTCCAGCCTCCTGAATGCTAAAATTACAAGTGTATGCCACTGGGCTGGAGAGATGGCTCAGCAGTTAAGGTGCTTGTCTGCAAAGCCTAGCAACCCAGGTTCAGCTCCCCAGTACCTATGTAAAGCAAGATGCACAAAGTGGTACATGCATCTGGAGTTCATTTGCAGTAGCTGGAGGCCCTGGTGCACCCATTCTGCTTGCAGTGAGAGAGAGAGAGAGAAAGGATGGAAGGAAAGAAGGAAGGAAGGAAGAAAAGAAGGAAGGAATTACATTTAAAAAAAATGCTGGGCTGGAGAGGTGGCTTAGCAGTAAAGGCACTTGCCTACAAAGCCTAGGGACCCTGGTTCGATTCCCAGTACTCACATAAGCCAGATGCACAAGTTGGCCCATGCATCTAGAGTTAGTTTGCAGTGGCAAGAGGCCCTGGTGTGTCCATTGTTCTCTCTCTCTCTCCCTCTCCCTCCCTCCCTCTCTCTCTCTCTCTCTCTCACACACACACACAAACAAAAATAAATAAAATATATCTTAAAAATTGCTTACAAGTGTGTGCCACCACAGCTGGCTTCTACTAAAGGACGTTTTAAATCCCCGATACCCTGCAGCCAACTGCCAGAAGGGAGCTGAGTGAAGCAAAGCTCTCCATTCAGTGATGGGGTAGACTAAAGGGAGAAGAAACAGACTTTAAACAGAGAGAAAAAAAATCATGCGTCACCCAGCTCTGGGGTTAGACACTTGAAATCTCCGTGAGGCACATGACACCCCTTGGGAGGTTTCACAGTGGCTCCTCTCCAGTCTCACTTGAAGATGAACACAGGCTCTTTTGAAAACAAACCAAGTTTAGGGCTCAAACCTTTTGTTAGCCCAGAACCAGGTAACACAATTGCCTGATGTGGACTATGAGACCTGGGTTGTACACCTGAATTCTAATACATTTATAGGAGCCAGAGTTGGAACCCAATATAAGGTGGTTGACCCAAAGGCAAACTTCTCTAGTTGGAGAAGCAATAGAATGGTCCTAGGTTATATTTTGAGATGATTATTGCTTCTTCAGTTTGGACAGTGCTATTGCGTTATATGGAAAAAGTCATTATTCCAGGAACTGTGTGCTGCATTATTTGTAGGTGAGATGTCCTAATGTCTTCATCTTACTTTCAAATTATCCAGCCAAAAAAACAAAAATAGCAGGGCTGGAGAGATGGCTTAACCAGATGCACAAGGGGGCGCACGCGTCTGGAGTTCGTTTGCAGTGGCTGGAGGCCCTGGCGCGCCCATTCTCTCTCTCTATCTGCCTCTTTCTCTCTCTGTCTGTAGCTCTCAAATAAATAAATAAAAATTTAAAAATGAGCATTTTTATTTACAGAGAATATTATGAATATCACATAGATAGAGCTAGAACAAGAGAAAAAAGATGGAAACCATTTACTGTTGAGTTGGATGGAGAGCAGAAAGGAACTATTAGTGTTTTAGTCTTTCAACTTTTTGCCTATATCTTAAATGCTTCAAAATGAAAA
The DNA here is from genome assembly GCA_036346955.1 of Dipus sagitta. Taxonomy (NCBI): domain Eukaryota; kingdom Metazoa; phylum Chordata; class Mammalia; order Rodentia; family Dipodidae; genus Dipus; species Dipus sagitta. Next base: position 172,840,066 of record CM070773.1, read on the forward strand.
GTTGGGAGAAAAAGAGAGTTAAGAGACAAATGAGGGGTTGGAGAGATGGCTTAGTGATTAAGGCATTTGTCTGCAAAGCCTAAGGACCCTGGCTCAATTCCCCAGGACTCACGTAAGCCAGATGCACAAGGGGGCGCATGCGTCTGGAGTTTGTTTGCAGTGGCTGGAGGCCCTGGCGTGCCCATTCTCTCTTTCTCTCTCTAGCTGCCTCCCCGCCCCCTCAAATAAATTAATTAAAAAGAGAGAGAGAGAGAGAGAAATGAGGAAAATCTGGTGAATAGTTACAATTTTTACTGAAACAAAACATTCCCAGGCATTGTGGCCAGACAGAAAAATCAGCCATGTTTGGCTGGCTGTCAACCAATCAATTATTCAACAGGTGTTTGTTACAGGTCTGTGCTGGGCCTAGAGTATCTACAAATAGATGGAAACAAAATCGCCCTCCACAGGGTCCCTGCCCTTGAGATGGTGATGCTCAGGTTCAGCTCATGAAAATGTCTTGCTCGGCATAACATTCTGCAGGCCCCCAAAAGCCTTCAACATTACACCTCTGCTAGCAACCAGACTTCATTCCCAGGAGGGAGATCTTTTCCTAGAAACTGCTTAACCAGGAAGAGAAATGACCCAGGATGTTCTAGGGCTGCCAGGAAAAGATACGGTTGATGAAGAAAAGACCTTCAACCAGATCCCACACAGGGCTAGCATGAAATAATGGGAAACAGCTAAGCAGGGGGACCGAGAACAAAGAGGGTCAGTGCTAAGGGCAAATGGTGCATTTGTCCTCTGTAGGGGTGGTGATAGAGGGAGACCTGGACAGAGGGGTCCCATGAGGAAGAGAGCCTGCCACAGCTGGTCCCCCACCAAGGACCAGGCAGTGAGCAGACAGCCCCTCAGAAGTCTTGGTGAACCTACTCCTCCTGTGGCCTGGAAGGCAGACACATGGCCAGCTGAATGGGGTAATTTTGGGCCATGCCTGCTTAAAAGGCATGGAGAGGGGACAGTCCCTTACCAGGCACTTAGAAGTTACTTCTGCTAAGAATCACTGACTCCTCACCCGGGCCCACAAGATAACCAAAGGCAGGGTGAAAACCTGGCATCTCTGTCTTTACTCTGTGTCTGTTTCCTGTCCTTTGAGTCAATCCTACTGGACTCTGCGGAGGTATGATCGTCACTAAGGAGTATCTCTCTACCTCACCTGTCTCTTCCTCATTCAAGGTAGAAGAGAAAGATAGATCAACGTCCCAAACCTGCATCACTTTGGATTCCAGGAACAACAGAGTCTTAGGACAGGCCCCCATCCCCCCTCCAGATGAGGGCAGTTACCTAAGACGAGGAGGCTACATCTGGAGCAGGAGTGTCATCTCCTGAGAACCAGCTTGTTCCTCAAGCAGTAAGGACCCCACTGGACCACCTTACAAGCCAGAGCTGAGACGCTGATGGACAGGGAGCACACCTTGACCAGGACTGCTGAGCTGGGCGTAAGGTTTGCCCGTCCCCACTGTCATGATTCTGTTTAAACCTTAAGCTCGTTGTCAGTATGCCAAAGACACACCTGCCATCAGTGGACCCCTTATTTTCCCCTCTTCCAAATACATGTTCTCTCCACTCTTCACCTTGCTGTTACTCATCACTCCCTTTGGTATATTGGCACGGTTGAACCTGGCCTGTTAGGGTTGCTGGAGGCAAGGCTTCTGACCCAAAACTTTGGTTACAATTGCTGAGCATTTCATTGACTAGCTGAGGGTGAGAGTCTCAATGTGTCCACTCTGCTGTGACAACAGTCACCCACTCACATGCTCCAGGAGTAGTTACCGAGTATCAGTGTTGTTGCAGTCAGGTCTACATTGCTGGTAGAAATCACCCAACCAAGAGCAGCTTCTGGGAAAAAGAGATTTATTTTGGCTTACACACTCTAGGGGAAGCTCCATGATGGCAGGGGAAACGATGGCATGAGCAGAGGGTGGACATCACCCCCTGGCCAACATAAGGTGGACAATCGCAACAGGATAGTGTGCCAAACACCAGCAAGGGGACACTGGCTATAACACCCATTAGCCCGCCCTCAACAATACACTCCCTCCAGGAGGCATTAATTCCCAAATCTCCATCTGCTGGGAACCTAGCCTTCAGAACACCTAAGTTTATGGGGGACACCTGAATCAAACCACCACAAGTGTCAAGCTCTATTCTGATTTGTTTGTTTGAGAGAGGGTTTCGTGTACTCAAGGCTCGCTTTGAACTCCTGATTCTCCTACGTCCACTTACCAAGTGCTGAGACTACAAGCGTGCCCCACCATGCCTGGCCCCAGCCCTATTCTAGATGATTGTGATATATCACTAAAGAACATTGTCTTGTGCTGGGGAGATGGCTTAGCTGTTAAGGCGCTTGCCTGTGAAGCCTAACGACCCAGATTCTACTCCCCAGATCCCATGTAAGCCAGACTCACAAAGGGGAGGCAATCATAAGGTTGCACATTCCCACTAGGCATTGCGAGTGTCTGGAGTTTGATTGCAGTGGCTGAGGCCTTGGTGTGCCAATTTTCTCTCTCATCTCTCTCTAAAATGAAAAAAAAAACACACATATTCTCTACGTTTGATCAGTGTGTGCAGTGGGTCAGGGGAGGGCTCCAATTCTTCAGGAAAGATAGACAGCACCCTCCTAGTGCTGCAGTTGCCTTTGTGTGGCCAGCACAAAGCACCCAACCAAGAGCAGGTGACGGGAGGAAAGTTGTTTATTTTGGCTTACAGCCTCGAGGGGATGTTCAGGATATGAACAGATGCTAGACACCACCTTCTGGACGACATCAGGTGGACAATAGCAGCAGGAGAGTGTGACAAACACTGGCAAGGGGACACCCATAAGTCCTCCCCAACAACACACCTCCAACAAGGTTTCAAGTCCCCAGTTTCCATGAGCTGGGGATCAAGCGTGCAGATCATCCACTCTACAGGAGCTGTGTGGGTGGGAGCTGGAGATCCACTCCTTTGAGGTGTCCCTGATGTGGCATTACCCAGGCCAGAGATGGAAAATGAAGAACAGGGCAAAACCCCAGATGGCAGATTCCCCCACATCAGCTCTGTTGACTTCAGAACTTACAGAGATAGACAGACAGACAGGCATTGCACTGAGATACCCACTTGCAGCTATGAGCAGGCAGCTGGGGTAAAATTATGATGATGTTTTGTTTTTATTTTATTTTATTGTTTTGGTTTTTCTAGGTAGGGTCTTGCTCTAGCCCAGACTGACCTGGAATTCACTATGTAGTCTCAGGGAGGCTTCGAACTCACAGCAGTCCTCCTACCTCTGCCTCCCCAGTGCTGGGATTAAAGGTGTGTGTCACCACGCCTGTCTTGTTTTTATTTTTAACATAGTTGACTTTGAGTAAATGAGCCTTATTCCTGAAGAATTTCTAATCAAGGTATCACTTCATAAACTGGCCCTTCTCCTTCAGGAACTCATTTCCTGGTGTAACATGCGTAGAAACAGTCAGGAGATTCCTAGAGGGATGGTGTGGGGCAGGGACAACAAAGAGGTCAACAGGGAATCTAAAATACCATGGACGGCAGGGAAGATGGCTCAGTATGTAAAGTGCTCCCGTGAAAGCAAAAGGACCTGAGTTCGGATCCCCGGAACTCACTTAAAAGCCAGGTGTGGGTCAGGCGCGGTGGTGCACACCTTTAATCCTAGCACTGAGGAGGCAGAGGTAGGAGGATTGCTTGAGTTCAAGACCACCCTGAGACTACATAGTAAATTCCAGGTCAGCCTGGGCCAGAGTGAGATCCTACGTCGAAAAGCAAAAAAGAAATCCAGGTGTGGTAGAGCATGCCTGTAATCCCAGCCCTGGGGAGGTGGAGGCAGGGACCCCTGGAGCTCCATGGCCAAGTAGTGCAATCAAACAGGTGAGCTCCAGGTTCGGTGAGAGAGGGACTGAGGACTGGAACTGACTCCTTGCCTTCTGTGGTAGCTTGACTGGATGTCTCCCAAGACATTCAGGAGTTTGTATTAAAGTTTATAAGTTAGATCTCCAGCCTCCTGCGGGAAGATCCTAGGGCCCAGCCCTAAGGTGTATTTGGGGAAGTCCAGTCTAAAAATGCACAAAATGCTTGAGCTTTGCCTGGGGGTTCCTGGAGCGCGCTTGCTTGTGCTGGTGTGGGTTGGTGGCTTTTCTCTCTGCCTGGACCTGTGAAAGTGGGCCAGCTTCTCTGCCACCAAGGAACTTCCCCTGTATCTGAAAGCTTCAATAAATCCCTTCCTCCATGACTGCCTGGTTTGGAAGTTCACTCCAGTGAAGGCAGGAGGTTGACCGTTACAGCTTCCTTACGCCTGTGCGTGCACACATGAAAGCCCATACACATATAGACACACATGCATACATACACACACACACACAAATGCATGGAGATGATGGGGTGTGTCAGGTTGCTACCACAACTCTGGAATTTCCCAGGGAAGAAAGAAGGCTTCCAGTCTTTAGCTGCTGCTGCCCTGGCCTGGCCTTGAGTCAGAAGCTGGCTGTGTGATTAGTGCTCCAGCAGCAGCCAAGAGGGATGCTGGCAGCTCCCCCAGATGCTGAGGCTGTGGGGCAGAAAGTCCACAGAGCTCCCATAGCCACCTTCTGCACTACGCCCCACTCTTTCACAGGAACCAGGCTCAGGCCCACGCTGCTTGTGGCCTCCGTCTGGGCAGTGGGGCCCGAGTCAGAAAGCAATGTTCATAGTCACAACCCACTCTCATTAGAAATGTAAGCCTCTTCTTTCATTTAATTAATAAAGTGAATTTTATTTCCCTTTCGATGTTTTCAATTAAAGTCACACATCGCTTCCCAACAGCGGTGCTTTTGAGAACACACCACCAGCTGAACTGCATATCACACTGTGCGAGCGTCCGCGCACAGAGCTCAGGCACAGGAAGTGGGCTCTGTAATCACTGAACGGTATAATCTCGCGGGGACCACCGTATTAAGTGTGGCCATCATTTAGATGGCATCGTTATAGTCCTTGGTCTAACAAGGTAAGATTTGGTAGATCTGTGCGCGACCCTGTGAGTTGTGAGGTGGACATGTGCTGTGACCAACAGCGCATACTCCAGCTCTGAGCTCGGGCTTCGACACAGAAGTCCTGGCCGCCCTGGCGATGGAACAGAGGGCGCTGCGTCTGCCAGGCGAGAGCTCCTGTTGATCCACACACTTCTTTTTTCCTTTTCCTTTTTTTGGTGAGGCAAAGTTTTATTGGGTAAAAAAGAAGGAAAAAGAAAAAAGAAAGTCTGGTACATCAGGTCTGCACCCCAGATTCTCAGAGTGTAGCCCTGAGTTGTTTGGAGTGTCAGCTTTTATTGGAAATAACCACATGATCTGTTTTTTTTTTTCTTTTTTTCTTGTTTTTAAACAAGGCCTTTGTTGAGATCAGGCTGTGTTCTGCTCTGAGTTACTCCCTATGAAAAACAGTGGCTTTTCAGACTGGGCCTTGCCCTGAAGAACTTCATTTTACAAGAATTTTTTGATTCCATTTTGAGAGTGGAGATTAACTTTGCTCCTGAATACAAATGACACCATGCATATGGCACAACTGATAAGTGACTTATTCCTGGGACTAGAAAGGTGCCAACCTATAAAGTTATCAAGGTGAACTGGGACTATAGGAGCACATGCCTCTTTGAAAATAATACCAAGAAATCTGGCTCAAGAACTCATCAGACAGGGCTGGGGAGGTGGCTTGGTAGTTAGAGGCACTTTTTTTTGCAAAGCCTGCTGGCCTGGGTTTTATTCTCCAGCACTCACATAAAGCCAGACACAAAAGATGGGATACACATCTTGCATCTGTCTTCTTCAAGGTAGGATCCCAGGCTGACCTCAAACTCACTCTGTAGTTTCAGGCTGGTCTTGAATTCACAGCGATCCTCCTATTTTTGCTAGGATGAAAGGTGTGAGCCACCGCTCCTGGCTTTAAAAAATATTTTTTTTTAAGGGCTGGAGAGATGGTTAGTGATTAAGGCACTTGCCTGCGAAGCCTAAGGACCCAGGTTCAATTCTCCAGATCCCACATAAGCCAGATGCACATGGTGACACATTCATCTAGAGTTCATTTGCAGTGGCTAGAGGCCCTGGTGTGCCTATTCTCTCTCTCTCTCTCTCTCTCTCTTTCTCTCTCTCTGTGTCTCTAATAAATATTTTTATAAAAAGATTTTTTTTAAAAAAAAGAACTTATCCGACACCTCAGGCCAAAGAATCAGTGTGACCCCTCACTTGGACCCATATGAAAGCAAACGCCTAGTACTGTAACGATGATGTCACCTGACCACCGGGTGTGTGCTTACTGTTCCAGGGGGTCCAGTCAACTTCATTCCTCTGTGCATGCTGCCTACACCACAGCTATCTACTGGTCCACCTGTTAGCTCATCTGGACCCACAGTCCAGCGGTACATCCATCTGTTCCTTCATCTGGACCCAGTCCTGCCTTTCCCCCAGCTCCTTACAGCTCCATTTTGACCAAACACCCCTCCTCTCTAGCCAGCAGCTCCTCTAGCCTCTGCCCCAGCAGGTTACTTTCTTGATAGGGAGACTTCTGTATTCCTATCAGTTTCTCAGCTGTGCTCTCTCAGGCCCCGTTGGGATGCACTGCCTTTTTAACCCTTTTATAGTCACATCTAGAGATATAGTTACTTTGTGCTGTGTGACTGAGAGTTCACATTAGTCACTAAGACTCAAATAAAAGAGCCAGTGCTTGTCTCAGCCACGGCTCTCAAGGAAAGCAGGAGTATTGGGCAAATTGCTGCCCTTGAAACCGCAGCACCTTGTGAGCTTATTGCTATTCAGTAAATTCTGAGATAGTGGAAAGACACAGACAGTTCATCAGTGTTTCTGACAACTGCCTGGCTATGTGTCCCTAGCTGGCATGGAACTCACTGTATAGACTAGGCTGGCCTTGAGCTTGCAGCAATTCTCCTACCTCAGCCTTCTCAGTGCCAGGGTCACAGCTGTGCACCACCATACCCAGCTTCCTCTCTATTCTTTGTATTAAGTCTTGGTGTGGGGGTGAAATGTGTGCATTTTTGCGTGTGTTTATGCATGTGAACGCAGGCACAGACATGCACATCCGTGTATAGAGGGCAGAGATCGTCTCTGGTGTCAGTCAACACCCTCTACCTTAAAGCGTGGTTCCTTCCCATTTGTGTGTGCATACACTAGACTAACTGGCCCATGGACTCCTGGGGAATCTCCTGTCTCCGCCTCTCATCTCACCACGGAGGCACGGGGAGCGCACATGTGAGCTCCTGCACTGCATCTGGCTTTTATGTGGGTTCTGGGATCAGAACTCGGGTTGTCATGTTTGTGTGGCAGGTGATTTTCTGCTGAGCTATCTTCCCAGTCCTGTGTTTTAATTTTTTTTAATTGACAACCACCATACATATAGACAATATACCATGCTCATCCCCTCTTCCCACCACCCTTCCTTTACTCCCTCCCAAATTCCCCCTCCACTGAATCTCTTCTTTCCAACCAATCTTCCTCCTATTTTAAAATGGGTTTGTTTGTGTTTATAAAGAGAGATTGAGAGAACAAGAGTGCCAGGGCCTCTTTTTGCTACAAATGAACTCCAGATGCATGCACCACTTTGTCCATCTGGGTTTACATGGGTACGGGGAAATAGAACCCAGGCCATCAGGCTTTGCAAACAAGCTCCTTTAACCACTGAGCCATCTCCCCAGCCCATAGTTGGATGTCATCATTTCCTGCTCCTTTATGCAGGTCTTGTGTAGGTAGCGTCAGCCACTGTGAGGTCATGAATACCACGGCCACTTTGTGTGTGGAAAACAGTATTGTATGCACTCCTCCCCTTCCTTTGTGTCTTACGTTCTTTCCATTACCTCCTTCACATCAGTCCCCGAGCCCTGAAGGGTTTGATAGAGATGTTTCAGTACTAAACACTCCACTGTCACTTCTTTTTAAATATTTTTTTTATTTGTTTGAGAGAGAGAAAGAAATAGGTAGAGAGAGAGAGAAAGAGAATGGGCATGCCAGGGCCTTCAGCCACTGCAAACAAACTCCAGATGCATACACCCCCTTGTGCACATGTGCAACATTCTGTGCTTGTGTTGCTGTGCGTCTGGCTTACGTGGGACCTGGAGATTCAAACAAGAGTTCTTAGGCTTTTCAGGGAAGCACCATAACCGCTAAGCCATCTCTCCAGGCTGACTGTCACTTCTCAGCGCTTTTGTGAGTTTTGAGTCTCCTCAGTGGTCACCGCCACCTGAAAAGGTCAGCTTCTCTAACCAAAAGTGAGAATAGAATTAAGATATGGCCAGTCCTTCTTTACTCTTTTTAAAAATTTTTTTCTTTAATTTTTTTTTTAATTTTAGAGAGAGCAAGAGACAGACACACAGAGAGAGAACTGGCCAGGGCCTCAGCCACTGCAATTGCACGCCAGACACTTGCTCCACCTAGTGGGCATGTGTGACCTTGTGCTGGCCTCACCTTTGTGCGTCTGGCTAACGTGGGATCTGGAGAGTTGAACATGGGTCCTTAGACTTTGCAGGCAAGCACCTTAACTGCTAAGCCATCTTTCCAGCCCCTTCTTTATTCTTAATTTAGCAACAGAACAAAGGACCTAACAATGGCTTTACAGCTAGACCAAGGATTGCACCCTTCTCAGATGGACTTTCCCTCCTGGCTCTGATGTCTGCCCACTTGCATGAGGTGCTTGGGTTACCAAGCCATGATGTCGTGACAAAGAGTATGATCTCAGACTAGATACTGCTGTCATTCAGGTCCCCCTTGCTGGTGGGCACTGTCATAAGCCTGGCAGTTGAGTCCTCTAATCCAGACTCCTCCCTTGCCAGGTCTGCTCACGCTCCTGCCTTCCCAGAAGCTCTTGTCTCCCCCACATTCTCAAGTCCCACAGAATGCCATCCCACTGAGAGGACAAACATCATCCACAAGGGCTTCTCGAAGCTTCCTGCTGCTACCCCAGCCCTTAGTTCTGAGAGCATCTGTCCTTCATTCATCCTCTCTTGTCTGAAGAAGCCTCGATAAGCCTCAGCGATTTTTTTGAGCAGGCCTCACCATTGCAGCCCAGGTTGGTTTAAAACTCTCAACGTTCCTGCCCCCTCCTCTTGAGTGCTGAAATTACAAGCAAGCACCATCACACACAGTCTTGTCTGCCTGCTAAAGAGCCTTTTCCACCATGCATAGAGTCCTTAATTCTGTCTGACCTTCCCGTTCTCCTCTTCTCTCTGCCAGGAAACTTGTTCAGACTATTATAGATTTCACCTCAGCCCACAATGGACCGCAGGGACCAGAATCTCCCTACCTCCTACACAACTGAAGAGTTGGAAAAAAAAGTATCAGAAACAAAGTTTTTTAAGCAAAATATTTATGTATTTATTTATTCATTTATTTATTTATTTGCAAGGAAAGAGAGAGAAGAGATAGAGAGAATGGCATTCCAGGGCCTCCAGCTTCTGCAGACAAACTCCAGATGCATGTGCCATGGCTTTCCATGAACACTGGGGTATTAAATCCTGGTCACTAGACTTTGCAGGCAAGTGCCTCAACCACTGAACCATCTCTCCAGCCCCAGAAACAAAGATTTTTTTAAAATGTGTTTTTAAATTTTATTTATTTTTATTTATTTATGGGAGAGAGAGAAAGAGGCAGATGAGAGAGAAAAAAAGAAAGAGAATGGGCGCACCAGGGCCTCCAGACACTACAAATGAACTCCAGACACAAGTAACACCTTGTGCACCTGGCTTACATGGCTCCTAGGGAATCAAACCTGGGTCCTTTGGCTTTGCAGGCAAGTACCTTAACCACTAAGCAATCTCTCCAGCCCCAAAGGCTTTTTTTTTTTTTTTTTTTTAGTAGACAAGGGAATCTGGCCATAGAGAGGCTGCCCAGAGGGGATCAGTCGGGCTAAGGCTTTCCACTACCCTCTGTGATGTCTGGGAAGTTTGCAGCTGCAATGCAGACCTGTCGAAGCCTCTGAGAGTCACGCTGATGAGAAGAGATACCAGAACCAGGGAAGAGGAAGGCAAGGTGGCTAGAATCTGTGGAGTAGGATTTGAAAAAGAAAAATAGGAAGGTTTGGGAAATAGCATAGATAGGCATGAGAACCTAAGTTTGATCCCAGAACTCATGGTCATAGTTAGCTTGTGTGTATGTGTGTGTGTGTGCGTGTGTGCACGCGCGCGTGTGGCGCATGGTGTGCTGTGGCACCCTATAGGCTCGCCCATGGTGAGGGTTGCTCACTGCTCACCTAGAGTGTGCCTGGAGTGGACTGTCAGGTGTCCTGTTCCATCGCTCTTCCACCTGGTCTTTTAAAAAATATTTTATTTATTTATTTATTTGAGAGAGAGAGAGAAATAGGCAGGGAGAGAGAGAATGGGTGCACTAGAGCCTCCAGCCACTGCAAATGAACTCCAGATGCATGTGACCCCTTGTGCATCTGGCTTACGTGGGTCCTGGGGAATCGAACCTGGGTCCTTTTGTTTTGTAGGCAAGCACCTTAACCATTAAGCAATTTCTCCAGCCCCCTCCTTTTCTGGAGCAGGAGTCTGTTGACTTATTGCAAGGGTTCCAACAATTCTTGAGCCTCTGCTCTCTTGTGGGACTGTGGCTATAGCCACACATAGCCACATGCAGCTGCTAAGGTGAGATCTGGAAATTCAAACTCTGGAAGCCTGCAGTTCCATCTCCCTCACCCCCCCCACCACCACCTCATGTTTGCATAGGAAGTGCTCTTGACTGCTAAGCCATCTCTCTGAACCTATTTATTTATTTATTTGAGACATAGAGAAATGGTAGAGCAAGGAGAGAGAGAGACACACAGAGAGAGAGAGACAGAGAGAAAATGAATGAATGAATGAATGGCCTGATCTCCTGCCACTGCAAATGAACACTAGACTCACATGCCACTTTGCGCATCTGGCTTTACATGGGTACTGGTACTGGAGAATCGAGCCCAGGTCATCAGGCTTTACAAACAAGCACCTTTAGCCCCCTGCCCCCCTTTAAACCAAGAAGCAGAGACAGGCTGATCCCTAGAGCTTGCTGGCCAGACAGTCTAGCCCCCATGGAGAGTTCCAGGCTGGTGACAGACCCTGTGTCAGAAAGGCAGCAGGAAGCCATGCAGCTCGACAAGACGGAGCAGGTGACGAGTACAGGACAGTGGCCAGGGTGTGAGAGAAAGGAAGAGACTGTGGACGATGACGAAGGGCGGCTCTGCAGGGTGGGGTCACTTCACCAGCTCCAGCAGAACAGGCCAGTCCTAATGTGGGTCACAGGAAAAGAGGCAAGTGTGCCAAGGGTAGAGCATAGCACGGGCAAAGCGCAGGCCTTGAGGGCAGGTCCCTTCCTGTAAGGCTCCTTCCCCCAGTGTGAGATACTAATGACAACGACAACGGCCGGCTTCTAGTACACCGTGTCTGAGTCTGCGTGTGCATCAACGGGGCCCTTTCCCCAACCACAGGACAGTCCTAGCGTCACCTGCATCTCACAAACAGGGACAACAGCTGGCATGAGGTCGCGGTCAGGTACCACGCTGGTTCAGGCATGGGAGACCTAAACCCCCAACTCCAGCTGCCTTTCCGTCTCAGGGTAGAACATTCGTGAGACTTAGGGGGGAAACAAGTTCTGGATAACCCGATGCAAACATCCATCTCTCAGTGACACGATCCTGGCAAGTCACTGAGCCTCTCCAGTGCCAACTTCCACGTTTATACAGCCAAGACAGCACCACAGGCCATGGGCACCATGAGGATGAGAGATTATGTTACAAGAGTAACAGCTGGCCTCTAATCAGAAACCATTAGGCCCATAGATAACACGAAGACATATTCAAACTGTGAGGGGGGGGGGAGGCCTGTTAATATAGAATTCAATGCCCATTAAAATATTTTTTTTCAGGACTGGAAAGATAGCTTAGAGGTTAAGGCACTTGCCTGTGAAGCCTAAGGACCTAAGTTCGATTCCCCATGACCCATGTAAGCCAGATGCAAAGGAGGTGTATGCATCTGGAGTTTTCAGTGGATGTGCCCGTTCTCTCTCTCTCTCTCTCAAATGAATAAATAAATAAAATATTTTTTAAAGTATGTTTTCAAAAATAGAAAAGAGGTACTGTCATTTTAAGAAGTGCTCCGCTTGGCAGAGTGCTTGCGTAGCATGCATGGAATTCTGAGTTCCAGCCCCAGCACTATATAAAGCCAGATGTGGTGGTACACGCCTACAACCCCAGCTCTTGGGAACAGGCAGGAAGATCAGAAGTTCAAGGTCATTCTTGGCTATATAGCAAGTTCGAGGCCAGCCTTTGTTACATGAGACCCTACATATTAATCAACTTTGCATTGCTGGAACAAAACACCTGACAGAAATCCATTTCAAGGGGGAGGGTTTTATTTCAGCGGACAGATCCAGAAGGTGGAGTCCACTGTGGCAGGGCAAAGGGGGCAGTCTGAGCCACATGGCAGCATCAGCAGGGGGGCAGCAGAGCAGGACCGGTGCTACTCTGTCAGCTCTGTTCTTTTCACCTAACCCAGGACTCCAGCCTCGTAATGATGCTGCCCACAGGTAAGGCGTCTTCTCACCTTAATTAACCCGGTCAACACAATCCCTCACAGGTGATTCTAGTCCTGTCAAATTGACAATCAAGATAACACCCTGTCTTGGAAGGAAGGGAAAGGAGGGAGGAAAGAAGGAGGAAAGGAAGGAAAAGTCAAGACATTCTCAGATCAAGAAAAGCCGGGGGGGGGAGGGTTGTTGAGTAGAGAATACCTGTTCTTCAAGGATACTAAAAAGGAATGTTTCCTGTTGACTGCAAGAGCAGTAGAGAGAACTTGAATTCCCATGGTGGCATACACAGAGTAAAGGCAATCCCACAGGTACATATAAAATACATTTGTTCACTTAAAAAATTATTTATTGGGCTGGAGAGATGGCTTAGTGGCTAAGCGCTTGCCTGTGAAGCCTAAGAACCCCGGATCGAGGCTTGATTCCCTAGGACACACGTTAGCTAGAGGGGGCGCACGCGTCTGGAGTTCATTCGCAGTGGCTGGAGGCCCTGGCACACTCATTCTCTCTCTCTCTCTTTCTGCCTCTTTCTCTCTGTCTGTTGCTCTCAAATAAATAAAAATAAACAAAAATTATTTACCTATTTGAAGAAGAGAGAGATAGGAGAAAGATAGAAAGAATGGGTGTGTCAGGGCCTCCAGCCACTGCAAACAGACTCCAGATGCATGTGCCACTTTGTGCATCTGGCTTTACATTGGTACTGGGGAATTGAACTTGGGTCGTTAGGCTCTGAAGGCAAGCACCTTAACTGCTGAGTCATCTCTCCAGCCCCATCTTTTTTTTTTTTGCTTTATTTTATTTAAACAACAGTATAAACCAATAATTAGATCAACAAGGCCACCCTGAGACTACATAGTCAGCCTGGGTTAGTGTGAGATCCTATCTCAAACAACAACAACAACAACAAAAATTAGATCAAATAGACTAGATGGAAAGTCAAAAACAGAACACACACAAGGCCTGAGGATTTTTGTCAAAGCTGGCAGAGTAACTCAGAGATGAATGGTTTGTTTGTCTAACAAAGAGGATAGAATATCATATTTTAAACATAAAACTTAGGTGAGGTATAAAAAGTCACTTAAATTGGACCACAGACCTAAACTTAAGATCTAAAATTAAGCCGGGTGTAGTGGCGCATGCATTTAATCCCAGCACTTGGGAGGTAGAGGTAGGAGGACCGCTGTGAGTTCGAGGCTACCCTGAGACTCCATAGTGAATGCCAGGTCAGCCTGGGCTAGAGTGAGACCCTATCTCGAAACAACAACAACAACAAAAAAGATCTAAAATTATAGAAAACATACATTGTAAAAAACTTTCTTTGAGAGGTTGGGGAGATGGCTCAGCAGTTAAAGGCACTTGCTTGCAAAGCCCGCTGGCCCAGGTTCTATTCCCCAGGACCCACATATAGACTGATGCATAAAGTGGTGCACACGTCTGGAGTTTGTTTACAGTGGCAGGAGGGTCTGTCATACCATATTAATTCTTTCTTTCCCTCTCTCTGCAAATAGGTAAGAATATTTAAAATTTTTCACTGGTAGGACACAAAGAGTATGAACCATAAAATAAAATTGAAGTTGGGCTCAGTGGTGCTCCCCTGTCATCTCGGCTACTTGGGAGGCTAAGGCAAGAAGATCCTTTGAGGCCAGAAGTCCAAAACCAGCCGGGGAGCATGGAGAGACTTTGCCTCAAAATTAAATAAATAAATAGGATAAATTGGACATGGTCAAATTAATGATGCTTACAAGTACTAATGGGTGCAGCCTGGGCAAGAATGTTTGTAAAATACATCTGATAACATATTTGAATCTAGACTGTAAAAAGATTTTTTTTTTGTATGTTAAAATGTATAGAAGCTGTCCCACTTTAGCCCTTTCTACGTGCAGAATCTGCTGGCCTGAGGCCTGTCCACGCTCTTGGCAGCTTCCAGACCGTCAGCCCCTCCCCACACCCACTCTGCCACTCGTCTCCCCCAGACTCAAGTGAAGGAAGCAATATCATAAGACAGCGCAGCTCCTTCCCTGCGTGACTCAGTGTGGCACGTCACCATGAATTTTAGAAAATAAAATCACAATCCATCGCAAAGTGGATTTAATGGTCACAGAGGTGTCTATAAGCCCTTCTCCTTGGCTTCATGGGTTTAGACTTTAATGATTTAATGCTGTTTCTGCAGGACACGGGGGGATTCTGAACCGGAGAGAAAGCTGCAGTAAGTCACAACCACAGCCCCTGTCTCCCCACTTTCATGGCCGCAGAAGTAGTGACTTACCCACATGTGGGTAGATGGCCCCCTGGTTGGAGAAGTGCCTCCCCCAGCTCTGCTCTGGGAGCAAAGCAAGCGCTTTACACACTGAGCATCTCCTAATCCCTTAATGAGTTGTTTGTTTTGTCTTTTCAAGGTCAGGTCTCGCTCTAGCCCAGGCTGACCTGAATTCACTATGGAGTCTCAGGGTGGCCTCAAACTCACGGTGATCCTCCTACCTCTGCCTCCCAAGTGCTGCGATTAAAGGCGTGTGCCACCACGCCTGGATCCTTAATGAATTTTTGAGACAAGGTCATGTCATGTAGACGAAAGCTGTCCTACATGGTCCTCCTGCCTCAGCCTCCTGGGTGTGGGATTATGTACCACCACATCCAGCTGAACTGAATTGTTAAAAACTACTTTTACTTATTTATGAGAGAGAGAGAGAGAGAGAGAGAGAGAGAGAGAGAATAGCTGTACCAGGGCTTCCAGCCACTGCAGATCAACTCCAGATGCATGCGCCACCTTGTGCATCTGGCTTATGTGGGTCCTGGGGAATTAAACCTGGATCCTTAGGCTTCGCAGACAAATGCCTTGACCAGTAAGCCATCTCTCCAGCCCTAGAACTGAAATTTTAGGAAAGACAAAAGCCTACAAGTAGGCCAGTTAAAACAAGGAAACAAACAGACCCAAGAGACTCACAATATAGATGGTGGAGAAAGCCCATCAGCCTGCCCTGCGCGGTGAACTCGGCTCTAATGCCCGCAAAGATGCCGAGTGACACAGCTTGATGTTAACCAACCCCCCCGCCCCCCGCCCAACGCTGTCCTAGTCACGCCACCTAACAGAAACCACACAGTGGACCAGGGCCAGCTGAGTGCTTTCCATTCTCTCGGATGGATGTGGCCCAATGCAGGGGTCACGAATAACAGCCAATTATGGCTTGGATCTGGAGTGTTCCCTTAAGTACCATGTAGCAAAGGGATGGTACCCAACCCTTGGAGCTTCTGGAAAGTAGGGAAACCTTTGAGAGCTTTGTGAGAGGACCTGAGGTCATTGGGAGTGTGCCCACAGCAATGGAAAGTGAACTAACAGGTCTAAAATATCAAACTGAGCTGGGCATGGGAGTTAAGGCAGGAGAATTGCTTCAAGTCCAAGGCCAGCCTGGGCTACATAATGAGTTCCAGACCAACATGGAATACATAGTGAATCCCTATCTCAAAGAAACAAACTAATAATAATAATGAAAGTATAATAATTTTGTTGGATTTTTTTAAAAGTCTCTTTATGGAGTCCTGGCTGACTTGCAACTTGCTGTGTAAACCAGGCTAGCCTCAAACTCATGATCCTCCTGCCTTCGCCTAAGTGCTGGGATTACAGTTATGTCCTACCACACTTGGCACAAAATAAAAAAAAAAGAACAACACATATCTGGGTACAGTGTTGCATGCCTGTAATCTCAGCACTCAGCAGATAGAGGCAGAAGGAACAGGAGTTCAAGACTAGCCCTGTTGCAGTCAGGTTTGCATTGCTGGTAGAAATCACCCAAGCAAGAGCAGCTTGTGGGAAAAAAAGAGGTTTATTTTGGCTTATAGACTCAAGGAGGGAGCTCCATGATGGCAGGGAAAAGGATGGCATGAGCAGAGGCTGGACATCACCCCCTGGCCAGTGTAAGGTAGACAGCAGGAACAGGAGAGTATACCAAACACTGACAAGGGGATACTGGCTATAACACCCATAAGTCCATCCCCAAAAATACACTGCCTCCAGGAGGTGTTAATTCCCAAATCTCTATCAGCTGGGAACCTAGCATTTAGAACACCTAAGTTTATGGGGAACACCTGAATTAAACCACCACATTCCACCCCTGGCCCCCATAAACTATAAACCATACATGATATAAAATACAATGCATTCAGTCCAACTTAAAAAGTCCCCACAGTTTTTTGTCAATCCTAATGATGTTCAAACATCCCCATAATCCAAGGACTTTTAACTGAGCCATAATACCAAAAAGTTCCCCCCCAAAAAACCCACAATGGCACAGAAAAAACATTCACATTGCAAAACATGGCATTGGGCATAGCAAAAAATATTCAACAAATACAAGATTTAAAACAACCAGGGCAAACATCAAACTCTGTGGCTCCAAGACCAACAACTCTGGCCAGTGACAAGTCTCTAAGTCCAATAGTCCTAACAAGCAACAAGTCTCTGGAGTTCCAATTCCGCCCCTCCAGCTAGGCTACTCATAGTCTGGGAAAACTTCATTGGCGTCAGCAACAGTTCACCCAAAGATTTCATTTCTTTCTGTGCCATATCCCTCTTCTCACAACCAGTCCATTTCTATGCAATGTAACCCTGCACAACTTCTCAGGACTCTGCTATAACAGCAAGCCTCTTGCACAAACTGTTTGTAGCCCAGTCCAGGCAAAGCTCTTTCTCATCCACATAAGCCAAACCTTACAGTCCATAGTTCTTACTACATTAAGGTCTTTCAACCCTGACCAGAATAGTCCATCAAGCTGTACTTACAGCGTCTCTTAGGCCAAGGTTTCAAATTCATCCACATTCCTCTTAAAAAGCAGCTCTAAAAAGCCAAAGTCACACAGTCAGGTGTCTAGCAGCAACCCACTCTCGGTACCACGTTACTGTTGCAGGCAGGTTTGCATTGCTGGTAGAAATCACCCGACCAAAAGCAGCTTGTGAGAAAAGATGAGGTTTATTTAGGCTTATAGGCTCAAGGGTGAAGCTCCAGGATGGCAAAGAAAACGATGGCATGAGCAGAGGGTGGACATCACCCCCTGGCCAATGTAAGGTGGACAATAGCAACAGGAGAGTGTACCAAACACTGGCAAGGGGACACTGGCTATAACACCCATAAGCCCGCCCCCAACAATACACTGCCTCCAGGAGGCGTTAGTTCTCAATTGCCATCAGCTGGGAGACTAGCATTCAGAACACCTAAGTTTATGGGGGACACCTGAATCAAACCACCAAAGCCCCACTTACATAGCAAGTTTGAGAGCAATCCAGAAACAGTGTGCATGAGACCCTGACTCAAAAACATAAATAAATACAAAAATATGTTAAACTGAAGACTGCTGTCTCTGGAGGGCACTGGACTCTTGAGTCATGGGCCTTTTGTTGTTCCCAGATGGTGACAAAGACGACAGAAAACCTGTTTCTCTGAGCGGCTCTCTGCAGCCCGCATAAGTGAATGTCACTTTTAGTTCCCTTTATCCCCCTCCCTCGATCCAGCTGCCACCACATCTGGACATCTAAAATAATCACTGCAGCAGCCAGTCCATTTATTCTGTCTTCTACCTGACTGGTGTAAATTTATGTATAAAAAATGTCTATTTATTTATTTATTTGCAAACAGAGAGAAAGACAGACAGAGAGAATGGTGCTTTAAGGCCTCTAGCTGCTGCAAACAGACTCCAGATACATGCACCAATTTGTGCACCTGACTTTACATGGGTACTGGGGAATCGAACCTGGATCATTTGGATTTGCAGACAAGTGGCTAAACCACTAAGCAATCTCGTCAACCCTGCACATTTAATTTAATCTAAAATTTAATCCAGGCAAACCATTGGTAAATATGGAAAGCCAACATTTCTACCTCTTGCATAAACTATACTCAGGAATAAAGTGTACTTATTAGAATAATTGCTAGTTTCAGAGAGTCTAATAATTACTGTTCACTGGGAGTAAACCCTAAGAAAGGAGGGGAGATGGAATTAACTTGGGGCAAAACATGCTGCTTATGGCCCATTTGTCAGGATCAATGAGCATCACTCACTGACCAGAACCTGCTCAGGCAGAAGAGGAGAGTGGGAAGCCCTGGCAAGGATGTCAGGTCTTGGCACCAACTGACTGCCCTTGTCAGAATTCTACAGAGCAACAGAGTCATACGGAGAGCCTTACATGCATTTACAGAAGGAGCGTGCTGTGAGGAACTGGCTCACAGGAACAGAGAGCCCAGCAAACCCCACCCCTCATGCTATCAGCAGACTGGGAGGTCTTTGTGTGTGTGTGGGGACACCAGACCAGGTGGTCTATGGAGCCCATGTCAATGCCTCATTCCAGGAGTTTGCCAGCAAGAAAGCAGATGTCTAAGTTCCAGCAGAGAAAGCGTGTCAAGCTTCACGAAGGTTAATCTTGACTGTCAACTTGACAACATTTAGAATCACCATGGAAACAAACCTCTGGGTATGTTGGTGAGGGAGTTTTTAGACTGAATTAACTGAGGTGGGAAGACCCACCCTAATTGTGGGTGACACCATCGTATGGGCTAGGGTCCTGGACTGAGTGAAAAGGAGAAAATGAACTATGCATTAGCAGTCATATTTCTGCTTCCTGATTGTGGATGAAATGTGACCAGCTGCCTCCTGCCTTTAACCCTTTCCCTCAAAGTGTGAGCCCGATAAACACTTCCTTCCTTAGGCTGTGCTTGTCACAGCAATCAGGAAAGTATAGCTGACACACTTCACTGTGCTCCATCTGAGGGAGAAGCCTCCCATTTGGGGGAATTATCTGGTTAGCTTAGAGGCTGATAAACTGCACAGTTGACTGGAGACAGGCTGGGCTCTGGGAGCCCAGGGCTCTGAGAGTTCAACTAGAAACATTATGGTCAGCTGGAGGCAGTTACACATGTCTGCATCCCTGCCTGATAGCACACCTTGTGCTTTAGTGAGAAACTTTCTTTAAATTTTTTTTTTTTTTTTTTGCCAGGCATGATGGTGCATGCTTTAATCCCAGCACTCAGGATGCAGAGGTAGGAGGATCGCCATGAGTTCGAGGCCACCCTGAGACTCCATAGTGAATTCCAGGTCAGCCTGGGCTAGAGTGAAACCCTACCTCAAAAAAATAAAAATAAAAATTATATTTTTAATTTTTATTTATTGATTTGAAAGAGAGAGGGAAAGAGGCAGATAGAGAGAGAACGAGTGCACCAGAGCCTCTAGCCACTGCAGATGAACTCCAGATGCATGCACCACCTTGTGCATCTGGCTTATGTGGGTCCTGGGGAAATGAACCTGGATTCTTTAGCTTTGCAGGCAAGCACTTTACCTGCTAAGCCATCTCTCCAGCCCCTGAGAAACTTTCAATAGACAATCAATCAGCCTAGGACACTTTCAATTATAAGTAGAGACAGAACCAACATACTTAACCACCCCCCCCACTGGAATTCAGACTTCAGATGAGTTGCCTACTTTGGGGGGTTCCCATCCATGCTAATGAATGCTTTCCTGCTTGTTATAAAAGTACTGCTTCTGACTGGCCGTGGTGGTGCACACATTTAATCCCAGCAATCGGGAGGCAGAGGTAGGAGGATCACCGTGAGTTCGAGTTCACCCTGAGAGTACAGAGTGAATTCCAGGTCAGCCTGAGCTAGAGTGAAACCCTACCTCGGAAACCCCCCCCCCCCAAACGTACTGCTTCTGCTTTGCTCTAATTCGGATTCCTGTACAGTAATGCTTGTTACATTTCCTACAGACCTTGTGGGTTGCCTTGCGACCCAGGAGCAGGAATCATTACCCATCCTGGATCAGAATCTGGATGGTCTGGTGAGCTCACCACGGTCAGCAGCCTCCCTGTCTCACACCCAGCTCCTGGGGACTGGGTGCTGCCCATGTCTATGGGGGTGAGCCTCCTCCCGCAGCCCACCAGTGCAGGGGCATCTCCAGAGAGACCCCATAGAGCTCCAGAGGGCATGTCTCACCACAAGCGGGTGACACAAAATTAATCATTACAGTGACCATCTGAAGGTGAGTTTTTTCCTCCGAAGGTCTGTCTCCTCATCAGTTCTTTGAGGAAGCCTTGAGTTCTTATGTAGCCAATGAGGATCCAATGTCGACCCTGTCTATTACGACAAAGCACCACAAAGCCAAGCTCTCCGTGACTTTGAAATGCTGCGCATGTGTTTTTTGTGACCATCAGAGGAGACCAGTTTTACAGTGAGCGCTCATGAACAGCAGTGAAATGAAGTGATCAGCTGTGGAACCTTGCCTGGCAAAGCTCCAGGAACATGGGTCGTGCTGCATGCTCCTCCACACGAGGCCAGCGCCTTTGAGCTCCGAGAAGAACCAGGAAGGACTCTGCAGGAGTTGGGATAATCTATCTGTAAGACACGAAGGAGATCTTGCAGTCAAGACTGAACCATTAGCCGGGCGTGGTGGCACACACCTTTGATCCCAGCACTCGGGAAGCAGAGGTAGGAAGATCACCAGGAGTTGGAGGCCAGCCTGGGACTACAGAGTGAGTTTCAGGTCAGCCTGGGCTAACGTGAGACCCTACCTTGGGGGGGAAAAAAAGACTGAACCATTAATTAATTTATTCTAAAAATTAGTTGCTCCACCGAGAGCTGCTGTATCAGTTACCTTCTCACTGCTGGGACAAAACACCGTGACAAACAACAGTTTAAGGGGAGGAAGCATTTATTTCCGCTAACAGCTCCAGGCTCCAGTGTCCTGTGGCAGGAAGGCTGGTGGCAGGAGCTTGAAGCAGAGCTGAGCACACTCAGTCCACAGTGAGGAAAGAGACAGTGACGAATGCCGAGTGCTCAGCTGGTTTCCTCCTTTGTGTGTATAGTCCAGGAGCCCAGTCCATGGATCAGGTTGAGGGAAACTAACCGAATCCAGAGAATCCGTCACAGACAGGACCAGAGACTTGTCTCCACTGTGAGTCTAACCGCCACAGCTTACAAGCAGGGAAGAGCCAGCCCAGGTGTGTGCGTTTCCTCCTAGGAGCAGGTGTCTCAAGGTGAGGGTGAACAGCGCACCCCCGAAGCCTCTGAGCCTCTGAATGAAAGCTGGGGGCCGGGGGGGGGGAGAAGGGGGACAGTGAAGGAGGGAGGAAGGAGAGAGAGAGAGATTGAGAAAATGAGGAAGCCAGAACAGCCTGCCAAGGCAGACTGAGATATGCTCTGAATGGGAGTGCGACTTTCCTCGGGAGGTGCGCTGTCACTGCCCTTGAAGACAGACAGAGGAGAATAAACACGTCCTGTGGCGGCGGTGGCGGCGGCGCGGGCGGCTGCTGGCCGTCTGAAGGAAGCTTTGTCTGAAGAGCACGCAGAGCTGCGAGCCGAGCCGCCCTTTCAGTCCAGGATGCCCCAGAGCCACGCCTGGCTCCAGAGGCAACTGGTCCTACTGGGCATGCCTCTGGGACCCTCAGTCCCTCCAAACAGGGGAAGAGTCCTGTCCTTACCCTCTGAAGCCTTGGTCAAAGCTTCCTGGGATGGAGATGACTCCAGGGAAGAAAATGAATGTGTCCTAGGGTTGCCCATAGTTAGGCTGGGGTCCTTCTGCTCTAGCAGATAGGAATCAGGGGTCGGCCAGAGCAGCTCTTCAGTTGTTGGCAGTCCTGGCCCCTTTAGCGTCGAAGGCTTAGGGGCTGGTCTGACAGCCAGAGCTCACAGCTCCAGGCATCAAAACCCAGGGGCCAGTTGCTCCAGGCTTTAGAAGCAAGACACTCAGGGCTCCAGGGACTCAGGTCAGAGGCACAGTGCTCCGAAATGGCCTCGGCACTCAGCAGCTACTGTGACCCTCACGTTCAGGAGCGGGGGACCTAGGCTACTGGAAACCCACGGGGCTCTTCTTGCCACTGGAGCCCTTGTCTCTGGCTGGTCACGGCTTGCTTTCTTTCTCCAACCCTGGCTCTCTGCCCTCTCACTTTCCCTCTATTTCTGCCATACCGTTTGGGGGAAGGGGGGGTAGAGTCCTTGGAAGTAAGAAAGTCTGCACTTGCCAGAAATCAAAGATGATCTGACTTCTCATCTCTTGCCTAGCTCCCCAGACCTGTTTCTTCACAAATAACCTGGACCCCTCCTGGGAGGGAGGTTTTTCATAGGATTTAAACACCGTGGCTGATCAAGTTCGGACCCTGGAACTTGGTGGCAGGGCTAGCCTCTTCCTGAGACAGGCCGTAGCCCTAACCAACCAGCAGCTATGTCTCTGGTTCACCTGAGCCGGAAGACAACCCACCCCACAAGGTTATAAATACCTTTGCAAGGGGAGGGCAGGCTCTCTGACCACTTGGGAACTTCCATCTCTGCCACTTCTGTTCCCCATTGTTTCTACCTTGGCCTTTTTTTTGGAACTGTTCAGCTGTCTTCTTGCCCTGACTGCCATGAGGCGTAACACCTGCTGGTATCTGGCTAAATTCATACATTATGCTCACCAAACTGCCTTGTAAGCACTTTTAAAAATGTTTGTACCCATAAAATAGTGCACTTTTACCTTTTTTTTTTTTTTTTCTCAAGGTAGGGTTTCACTCTAGCTCAGGCTGACCTGGAATTCACTATGTAGTCTCAGGGTGGCCTTGAACTCATGGCGATCCTCCCACCTCTACCTCCCGAGTGCTGGGATTAAAGGTGTGCGCCACCACGCCCAGCCTCACTTTTACTTTTGGTTACAAAAGCTTCTTTTTTCATACCCGTATATTAATGCTACTCTAACTTTAGGTTAGAGAAGCTTCTCTTTGCAGATGGTGGTGACCACTGGGATGACTCAAAAGGCACCATAGTGCTGAGAAGTGACAGAGGAGTGTTCAGCACTGAAACATCTCTATCTCTAAGGCTCGGGGTCCATTGTGGAAGAGGTGGTGGAAAGAATGTAAGAGCCAAAGGAAGGGTAGGACTCCTTACAATGTGCTCCTCCAGACACAAAATGGCCTGGATATCCATGGCCTTGCAGTGCCTGACACTACCTACAGAAGACCATCATAACAGGAGGAAAAGATGATGACATCAAAATAAAAGAGAGACTGATTGAGAGGGAAAGGGGATGTGATGGAGAGAGGATTTGTGAAGGGGAAAGTGGGGGAGGGAATTATTATAGTCTATTGTCTATAGTTATGGAAGTGGTCAATAAAAATTTTGTTTTGTTTTGTTTTTTTGGTTTTGCGAGGTGGGTCTCACTCTAGTTCAGGCTGACCTGGAATTCACTATGTCATCTCAGGGTGGCCTCGAACTCATGGCAATCCTCTTACCTCTGCCTCCCAAGTGCTGGGATTAAAGGCGTGTGCCACCACGCCTGGCTTAGTAAAAATTTTAATAAAAGGAGGAGGGCAAGGGAAATGGCTTAGTGATTAACAGCATTGCTTGCAAAGTCTCTGGCCCAGGTTTGATTCCTCAGTACCCACATAAAGCCAGATGCACAATGTGGTACATGTATCTGGAGTTAATTTGTAGTAGCAAGAAACCCTGGCATACCCATTCTCTCTCTGTGTGTGTCTGCTTGCAAATAAATTATTTTTATTTATTTAAGAGAGAGAGAGAAGCCGGGCGTGGTGGCGCACGCCTTTAATCCCAGCACTGGGAGGCAGAGGTAGGAGGATCGCTGTGAGTTTGAGGCCACCCTGAGACTCCATAGTGAATTCCAGGTCAGCCTGGGCTACAATGAGACCCTCCCTTGAAAAACCAAAAAGAGAGAGAGAGAGAGAGAGGAGAATGGGGGGCTTCGCAGGCAAACACCTTAACCTCTAAGCCATCTCTCCACCCCACTATACTTTTTGAATGAGGCGATTACTCAGAGGTCAAAACTACTGGCTAGACTGGGCACGGTGGCACATTGCTTCTACTCCCAGCACATGGGAAGTGGAAGCAGATGGTCAGAAGTTCAGGGTTAGTTTTGGCTACATGGTGAGTTCTGTGTCAGCCTGGACTGTGTGAGACCCAAGACGCAAACTAACAAAAACCCTAGTGGCTATAGTTAGCCCTCATTATCTGCATGTTTATGATACACTAATGTGCCTACTTGCTAAGCTCCATTTGTAGCCCCCCAAACCAAGGCATGACTTTCTCAGTCACCGTCAGCTTATACAGTGAAGACCTGGGGCCCCCAGAGGTGGTGGTTTCAGTGACGTCCAGCAGGGCGGCGCTCTGCCTTCCTGCCCCAGCAAAGGCGTCCTCTCAGCACCCTGTACTCGGAATTCTGTGCTTTTTGCTTCCCTGTTTAAGGTGACCCCAGCACCGCACTAAAGTCCTGCCTACTGTCCCCAAGTACAGGAGGTTGTGATGAGAGCCTTACAGAGAAAAGTTGTGCTGGATAAGCTTTGTTCAGTGGGGGAGGGGGCTGTGGTCGCAGCCCTGTCAGCACTGGGTTCATTATTCAAGAATCCTTACATAGAAATACACGTAGTTGTAGGTCATGTGATGCTCAGCAGGTGGGAATGCTGTGAGTAGAGGGCCTAGGAGCCTAGCCCGGGCTTTCCAAGGGGCAGTATGCCAGGGTGAGCTAACTCAGTTCAGGGTGATTGTGGTGGTTTGAGTCAGGTGTCCCCCATAAACGCATGCGACCTGGATGCTTTGTCCCTACCTGGTGACAATTTGGGAGATGGAGACTTGTTGGATGGAGACTTGGAGGAGGTGAGTTGGTGGGGTGAGCTTTGGATGCGATCGCTCAGGTCCCCCTGACCAGAACCCGCCGCCATCTCCTGTCCCTTCCCACCTGCTGCGGCGGAAGTGACGTCCAACCTCTGCTCACACTGTGCTTTCGCCCGCCACCAGCTTCCCCTCGAGGTTATAGGCTGAAATAAAAACATCCTCCCATCTTTTGGTCAGGGGCTTTGTCCCAGCAACAAGGTTACTACAATAGTGACTTTGTAACACAACTATTGCAAGTAATGAAAGGTTCCAATAGAGAGGAGAGAGAATGGGATAGATTAATGTTTGACAGCTGAGAATTTTCTAGAGATACCAAAAGACAGCTCCTCAGGCTCATGAAACACAATGAGTCCCAAGCAGAATCAAGACAACAAACTTGGCCTGGAGAGATGGTTTAGCAATTAAGGCACTTGCCTGCAAAGCCAAAGGACTAGGTTCGATTCCCCAGGACCCACATAAGCCAGATGCACAAGGTAGCACATGTGTCTGGAGTTTGTTTGCTGTGGCTGGAAGCTCTGGCACACCCATTCTCTCTCTCCCTCCCTTTCTCTCTCTCTCTTTCTCTCAAATAAATTAAGAAAACAAAAACAGGGCTGGAGAGATGGCTTAGCAGTTAAGCACTTGCCTGTGAAGCCTACGTACCCCGGTTGAAGGCTCGATTCCCCAGGACCCACGTTAGCCAGATGTGCAAGGCGCACGCGTCTGGAGTTCGTTTGCAGTGGCTGGAGGCCCTGGCGTGCCCATTCTCTCTCTCTCTCTCTCTCTCTCTCTCTCTCTCTGCCTCTTTCTCTTTCTGTCTGTCGCTCTCAAATAAATAAATAAAAATAAACAAAAAAATTTAAATAAAAAACCCCAGCAAACTCACATAAGAACTTAGCAGAGTGAGCCTGCAGAAGACCCCAAATTCAAGCAGAAGGACCGATGACTTAGGCAGCACACACAACGACCTGGGCGTGGCAGTGCACGCCTGCAGCCCCGGCACTCGGGAAGGGATGGCAAGACGATAGGGTTAGAGGCAGGCCTGGACTGCACAGTCAGATCGTCTCTAAGCCAAACCAGACACAACACATCCAACACCAAACAAAACAAAAGAAGTCAGAATTTCAATAGCCAAAAAAAGAAGAAAAAAAAAAGGCAGATAAAACGTATTCCATTCCATTTCAAGACAATAGCCTAGAAATCTCTGCAAATACAAACACTATCCAAGAATCAGAGGAAGCCGGATGCGGCAGCCTATAATCCCAGCATGTGAGAGCAGAGGTAGAAGGGTCATCAGGAGTTCCAAGCCAGCCACAGAGGGGGACCCTGTCTCAAAACAGACAAGCAAAAAAACCAAACAACAAAAATAGGAAAATATGGTGTTTTTCAGACACATAAGGATGGAAATAGCTTTCCATGAAGGAACCTCATTGAAAAAAAGAAAAAAGTCTAACTATGGATTCTAGGAGTCAGGAACCAAACTCAGACAGACAGTGGGGGGGGGGGGGCAGGAAGAGAGGGTGAAGACGGGTGTCCATGAGCAAAAGAGCGAACAGAAGTCTTCCCCGTGTAAACAAACGCAAGCAGAGCTTGAGCAATCTTCTCACCATCCGCTCGACAAATGTTTGTTGAGCATTTTAGCTGTGTTGGTAACAGTCCTATGCGCTGGTGATGGAGTGGTGAGTGACAGGCTCAAACGCCCAGCTTTTTGAAAAATATATTTTATTTATTTATTTATTTCAGAGAAAGAGGCAGAGAGAGAGAGAGATTGAGAGAGAGAATGGGCACGCCAGGGCCTCCAGCCACTGTAAATGAACTCCAGATCCATGCTCCCCTCCACCCCCCGCCTTGGGCATCTGGCTTACATGGGTCCTGGAGAATCGAACCGGGATCCTTTGACTTTGCAGGCAAACGCCTTAACCGCTAATCCATCTCTCCACCCTTGAATGCCCATTTTATGCGGGTATGAACGAGCATGTAAAAGGATGACGATCCCTGTGGTGGGGAGGGGGCAGACAGGCAGTGGACTGCTGGGAGGAGGGGAACAGGCAAGGCTCCATCCTCACAATAGCCTGGCCCACCAGAGAGCAGCTTGAGCTCCCTAAATGCAGCAAGGGTGGCCTGGGGGTGACGTGGGAGTCAGCTTCCACCTCCTCTGCCACCGATGACATTTGACTACTTCTTGTTTGCTAATCCAAAGAGACTTCATAAAAAGATATAATATGCAGGGTATGGAGGGTATTGTGGCACACTCCTTTAATCCCAGCACTCAGAAGGCAGAGGAAGGAGGATCGCTGTGAGTTCGAGGCCAGCCTGGGACTACAGAGTGAGTACCAAGTCAGCCAGTGCTAGAGTGAGACCCTACCTCAAAAAAATAAAAATAAAAAATAAGGGCTGGAGGAATGGCTTAGTAGTTAAGGCACTAGCATGCAAAGCCAAAGGACCCAGGTTTGATTCCCTAGGACCCACGTAAGCCAGATGCCCATGGTGGCACATGCTCCTGGAGTTCATTTGCAGTGGCTGAAGGCCCTGACATGCCCATTCCCTTTCTGTGTGTGGGTCTCTCTCTCCCTCTCTCAAATAAAAATAAAATAAAATTAAATTAAAATAAATAAATAGTGATATAATGCGATAAGTGGGAAGAACACAGACACACATCTGCCATCCTGACCTCCCCTGAAAGGGACACGTGGGAAGGAGGCTGAGAAAGGGGCCAAGTCCCTGGGGAGGTCAGTCACCATGGGGCAATGGGGTGGAGGGTGGTTTGCAGCCGACCTGAGAAAAAGACAGCAGTCTCAAGGGGACACGGCATGGAATGAAGGGGTCTTGTTAGCTACAGTGCTCGTGCTTCTGAGGGAAATTTAGACGCACATTCTAGGGTTGCGGCTGCTTTCACACTTAATGTCAGAGGTTTCAAAAGTAAACTTTACAGTCTAAAAATCAGTTTTCCATTTGAGCTTAAAGATGACCCGTCCTTCCTCCCGTGGCTCTTTCTAAACAAGCAGAGCTAGCTGGAGCGCCTCAGGCGATTGTGCAATCCTGGAGCTGGTCGTGCTCCAAGTGGCGTGATTTATCAACGGTATTTATGAAGAGTTTTCAGGAATAAGAGCTTCCCTGCCCTGTCGCCAGGCCATTGCTAGGAACTCCCCTCCCTCCCAAGGCTTGCTGAGGTGGAGCCGGGAGAGGGAATGCCAACCACTACCCAGCTCATGGGCCTCACTCGCCCACCACCAGTCTTGGTGGAGAAGGGAACTTTCACAGGATGCTGCCCTCCAAACACGGTGTGCCTGGGGACGCGAACCCTCGGCTGCGCACAGCTGATTTTAATCCACGTCTGCTATTCGCGCCTACACGGGACAGATGCAAACCAGATGACAAGGACATTCCCAGCTGGGTCTAGCTGGGACCTTCCCAAGCCCGGCTCTCTACTGCCAGGACACTGGAACTTGTCTTGGAGAACTGGACTTGGCTGAGAGGAGAAGCTGATGCCCAGACCAGGGTAGATCCCTAAGGACACAGGAGGGGAGCCACCCCTAACTGCCCGGAGCCACACATACGGGGTGTCCCTTTTGGCAGGGACAGACCGCCTTGAGGCTTGGGTGGAGTGGGTGGGGTCTACTTGGCCTTCACTTCAGCCTTACTTTTCATCCTCTTTGTAAGAAAGGGTCCTGGAAAACCACATCACTGGAGAACTATGACCTTGTCACTGTAGGCTCTCTCCCTTGGCCTACATAAATGATCATGTCCCTTCCTGTTGTCATTAGCTGGACACTGAGGAATTGGACCATTAATGCGGGTTCTACAAAGAAGCCTTAAGAGCCAGGTGAGATGGTGCAGACCTGTAATCCCAGCACTTGGAAGCTGTATTAATCAGGGTTCTCTAGAGGAAAAAACCTGATAGAATAAACACGTTTCATAAAGGTGATTGATTCAGTTCGTCTATAGGACACAGGCAGGGCAGTCCAACAATAGCCGTCTGCAGGTTTGAGCACCCAGGAGGCCAATAGCTGCTCAGCCCATGTGGCTGGAGGCCTCAGCAGTCTCAATATGGCATTGAAGGCCTGGAGGCTTCCTGGAGAGACCCTGGTCTTCAGTCTGCCTTGGAAGGCTGAAGAAACTTGGTTCTCGTGTCCACGGAGGACAGCAGCAACAGGGTAGCCGCACGCATGAGTGAGAAGCAAGGGCAGCCACGTAAAAAGCCTGTGCCCGTGAGTTCCACGGGTGGCCAGGTGAAAAGGGCATTGAGTTCTCTCAGAGCTTCTTTATGTCTGGCACATCAGAAGTCCCGCCCACTCTGAAGGAAGAACTTCCGCCTTCACTTACTCCTTCCTGGAAACAACTTCATAGACCCACTCAAGAGACATGTCTCTTATTTAATTCCTAATATGATCAAGTTGACAATAGAACTTAACCAACAGAGAGGCAGTGGCAGGAGGATCAGGAATTCAAGGTCATCCTCAACTACATAGCAAGTTACAGGCCAGCTTGGGCTACATGAGCCCCTGTCTCAAAAACAGAAAAGAAACCTGGGCATGGTGGTGTGCACCTTTAATCTCAGCACTTGGGAGGCAGAGGTAGGATGATGGCTGTGAGTTCAAAGCCAGCCCAAGACTACATAGTGAATTGTAGATCAGCCTGAGCTAGAGGGAGACCCTACCTTAAAGAAAAATAAAAAATAAAAAGAAGGGCTGGAGAGATGGCTTAGCAGTTAAGGCATTTTCCTGCAAAGCCAAAGGATCCCATTTCAACTCTCCAGGACCCACATAAGCCAGATGCACAGGGGGCGCATGCATCTGGAGTTTGTTTGTAGTGGCTGGAGGCCCTGGCTTGGCGTGCTCATTCTCTCTCTCTCTCTCTCTCTCTCTCTCAAATAAATAAACAAAATAAAAATATTTTAAAAAATAAAATAAATAAAAATAAAAAGGAAACAACCAGTGCACGCCTTTAATCCCAGCACTCGGGAGGCAGAGATAGGAGGATCACTGTGAGCTCAAAGCTACCCTGAGACTACATAGTGAATTCCAGGTCAGCAGAGACAGAGTGAAACCCTACCTTGAAAACTCAAAACTAAACAACCAACCAAAACCCAAAAAGTCCACAGGTCTTAGCTCTATCCAGACATGTGCTTCAAGAGCTCAGGGGTAGAGTCTAGGAATATGGACTTTATTAAACCTTCCAGGTGACCAGACTGAGGAACCAGGAAAGCCTAACAAAGAATCCAAAACAGGGGTCTGGTAAGATGGCTCAGCAGTTAAGGCATTTGCCTGTAAAACCTAATGACCTGGGTTTGATTCCTCAGCACCCACGTAAAGCCAGATGCACAAAGTGCTACATATATTTGGAGTTTGTTTGCAGTGGCTAGAGGCCCTGGTGTGCCCATTCTCTCTCCCTCCCTCTCATTCTCTCCTTGCAAATAAATAAATAATTTTTTTAATTAAAAAATCCAAAACAGGGGTGGGGAGATGGCTCAGTGGTCAAAGGCGCTTGTTTGCAAAGCCGGGTGGCCTGGGATTCATTCCCCAGCACCCAGGTAAAGCCAGATGCACCAAGTGATAAATGTGTCTGAAATTTGTTTGCAGTGGCAGGAGGCCCTGGTATGCCCATTCTCTCTGTGTCTTTCTGTCTGTCTCTCTCTCTGTATGTGTGTGTCTCACTCAAATAAATAAATAAAAATATTTAAATTTAAAAAAGGAATAAGCTGGGCATAGTGGCGCACACCTTTAATCCCAGCACTGGGGAGGCAGAGGTAGGTGGATCGCCGTGAGTCCAAGGCCACCCTGAGACTCCATAGTGAATTCCAGGTCAGTGTGAGCTACAGTGAGATCGTACTTTGGACCCCTCCCCCCCCAAAAAAAAAGAATCCAAAAAGAGGTCTCTGCTGATTCCGTCATGAAAACACTTTTGCTGTCTAAAAGAACTCTTCTAAAATCAGTACGAAAGACGTGAAGAGCCTCGTGGAAACACAGAACACAGTTCCTTCTCACTAGCACCGAGTCGGAGCCTCCAGATGGAAATGCTTTTGTCCAACTGGCAAAGTTGAAAGCGTTGCGCAGCTCTGAGCGGCTGAGGAGAGGAAAACCCACGCCCTCGCGCCCTGTTGGCAGGAGCTTGAATTGATGTGATGTGTTTGCAGAGCCATTTAGCAATCTCTGTCAAAATCCTATACGAACGTGGCCTTGATGAAGCTATTCCACCCAAGGCTTTTGCTCTGTCGGGTGTATTTGGAAGAAGCAAAAGAGACATGCATTACAATGGCTCTTACAGCACTGTTCCTAATGGCAGATCCAGAAACAGCAGAAGACAGCTCTGCACATTGTGATGCGGCAGCACAAAGATTCCTTTCAGCCGCTCAGAGGAACAGTGGAGATTTCTATCTGTCTGTCTCCAGGACACGGCTTTTGAAAAAGAAAAAGCAGTTGTGTATGATTGGAATCTATTTTGGCTAAAACAAAAATAGGTATTTTTTGTATGTGAAACAAAAATGGGTAAAGTGTGTGTGTATGTTTAAATGCACACGGAATATTTAGAAGGTGACCAATGAAACTAAAATGAAGGCACCCCTCTTGAGTGAGGTAAAGATTTGGGGAGGGGGTGTCTTTTAAAAAATATATATTTATTTATTTATTTGAGAGAAAGGAAGAGGCAGAGAGAGAGAGAGAGAGAATGGGTGTGACAGGGCCTCTAGCCACTGCAAACGAACTCCAGACACATTTACTCCCTTGTGCATCTGGCTTACATGGGTCCTGGGGAATCAAACTGGGGTCCTTAGGCTTTGTAGGCAAATGCCTTAACTGCTAAGCCATGTCCCCAGCCTGAGAGGGTGTCTTTTATTTACTTTTCACCTTCCAATCTTACAAATTATTTGAATTCCTACAACGAGCATATATTACTGTTATAAAATTAAAGCTAAGGGCTATAGAGATGGCTTGCGGGTAGGGTACTTGCCTGCGAAGCCTAAGGACCCAGGTTCAATTCTTCAGGTCCTATGTAAGCCAGATGCACATGGTGGTGCATGCATATGGAGTTTGTTTACAGTAGCTAGAGGCCCTGGCACACCCATTCTCTCTTTCTCTCTCTCTCTTTTTTTTCTCTCTCTCTCCCTTCTTTTCTTTTAAATGAAAACAAAATCTTAAAGAAATAAAAAATAAAATAAAGCTAAAATAACAAAGTTGAGGCTGGGCCTGGTGGCACAGGCTTTTCATATCAGCTACTTCGGAGGCTGAGGCAGGAGGATTGCAAGTTCAAGGCCAAACTGGGCAAGTTAGTGAGACCTCATATAAATATAAAAGAGGGCTAGGGTAGGGTGCTTACCTAACATTCATGAGACCCTAGGTTCAATTTCCAGTACTGCAATAAATAAGTTAATTAAAAAATAAAGTTGAACTACACTTGTATACATAGCTGTGTACACGGTGACCTTACTTCCCGGACTCCGTTCCTACAGCAGATAGCCCTTGCCTGCCGCGTGTCCTGGCCTGCCTCTGAATTTCCCCACAGCCTCATGGACCATCATGAACTCAGACTCACCCCTGCCTGCACCTGCTGCCCCTCCCTCCTCTCTCCACCCCAAGGTCTTCGCTGATGCCCCAAGAGTCTGATACCTGAGAAGCACAGATGTTACAAAGCCTCCGGGGAGCAGCCAGGAGGGGACAGGACAGAAAGACGGTGGAACTCTTCCCATGTCAAGTGGCATCTGTGCCAAGGAACAGAAAGCTACCACGGTTCGTGGTGTGATCCACTAAAGGATAGACAAGTCCCAAGGAAGCAGCCAGCCCCTGCCAGCAACATGATTTCCCATCACGCCTTGCTCCCTTGAGAGCAGACTGGGTATTGCACTTGCCTATGACCTCTCTGGAGAATCTGCTAATGTCTTGTGGAAAAACTCCTAGTGCAGTTGATTCTTCTAGTCCATGGTCTTAACCACTTGGCAATCACAGCATGAGTGTTGATGTTTTTTGTTTGTTTGTTTTGTTTTTTGTTTTTCGAGGTAGGGTCTCGTTCTCTAGCCCAAGTTGACCTGGAATTCACTATGTAGTCTTAGGTCAGCCTCGAACTCACAGCAATCCTCCTACCTCTCTGCTGAAAAGTGCTGGGTTTAAAGGTGTGTGTGCCACCACACCAGGCATGATAGTTGATTTTTTTTTTTTTTTTTTTTTTTTTTTTTTTTTTTTTTTTTGGTTTTTCGAGGTAGGGTTTCACTCTAGCCCAGGCTGATCTGGAATTCACTATGGAGTCTCAGGGTGGCCTCGAACTCACGGCGATCCTCCTACCTCTGCCTCCCGAGTGCTGGGATTAAAGGCATGCGCCACCACGCCCGGCGATAGTTGATTTTTTAAAAAAGATTTTGAAAAACATTTTATTTATTTGAGAGAGAGAAAGAGGCAGAGAGAGAGTGTGCCAGGGCCTCCAGCCACTGCAAACGAACTCCAGATGCATGATCCTCCTTGTGCATTTGGCTTACATGGGTCCCAGAGAATCGAACTGGGATCCTTTGGCTTTGCCAGCAAACTGCTAAGCCATCTCTCCATCCCCATGACGGTTGATTTTTAACAGCCTTCCTGATCGGAGCTTGTGGACTTCCTCAAACTCTGAGCTGGAGGACGCAGGAACATACCAGCATGATCCATGTGACCACCCATGGTCAGTGGCTGTAGTGTGAGAATACAGCACTGTTCTTTTTTTCACTATTATTTTTAAATATTTTATTTTCATTTACTGAGAGAGAGAGAGAGAGAGAGAGAGAGAGAGAGAGAGAGAGAGAGAATGGACGCATCAGGGCCTCCAGTCACTGCAAACAAACTCCAGATGCACGTGCCACCCTGTGCATTTGGCTTACATGGGTCCTGGGGAATTGAGCCTGGGTCCTTCGGCTTTGCAGGCAAATGCCCTAACACTGAGCCATCTCTCCAGCCCACAGTGAACTGCCTGACAAAGGGTGGGCAGGGGAAGAGCCCACATGAACCACCAGCATTCCTTCCCCCTATGCCAGAGGGGTCCTTCTCCACCTTCCCCAGACAGTGGCTGCCGCTGTGCTGAATGTTGGAGGGTCCAGGGCAGACCCTCTGCACTGGACTGCCCCTCAGCCAAGCTTGCTGCCCCCCCAGCACCACACCCTGCACTTGAGATCTCCATCTTGCTCCTCCCTCTGCCAGCTGACAGCACCCTCCTCATCTTCCAATGCCCAGCTGCCAAACCTCTTGCCTCATTGGCACCTGCCAGTTGTACGCAACAGTTGGTTGTTCCCTCTGGGTTTCTCTGAGCTTCTCACGACTCCCTGCCATTCCCTCTGGCTTCTCAGGAGCTCAGGTCTTCACGGGTCTCTCTCGGGTTACCCTGAAGGCCCCAGATTGTGCTGCCACCAGCCCCTCATTTTCCCATTTATCTGTTCTCACCCCAGGGTCCACCTTCAGATCATACAGCTGGGGGGCTGCAGCTCAGTGGTGGAGTGCTCATGTAGCATGGAGAAGGCCCTGGGTGGAAACGAACAAGCAAAGTCAGATCAGAATTGCACAAAGGGAAAACAGCCCAAGGCAGGTCTTCTACTATGAACCAAATAAACTAAAATAAAATAACAAACAACCCAGAGTGCAGCTCAGCTCCCTCACCAGCCTTGTTAGCGCATTTGTGTTGGAGATGCTGTGCTGTCTGTACTCACCGGAGGCTCTGAGATTCAGCATGGCATGTGTGGTAAACAGAGCCTCGACCCTGCCCACCTCTGCCTGTGAGGGCTTTAGCGAGAGGCAGGAAAACCAGCTGCCTTTTGGCTCCATCCCGCGCAGGATGCGCGGTGGGAGGCAGCCGTCCGTCCTCTGCCCTTCCTCTCACAGGATCCCTGGGAAGAAGACAGCCAGTGCTGGC
The DNA here is from genome assembly GCA_036346955.1 of Dipus sagitta. Lineage (NCBI taxonomy): Eukaryota > Metazoa > Chordata > Mammalia > Rodentia > Dipodidae > Dipus > Dipus sagitta. The sequence goes on from CM070773.1 coordinate 172,875,095, forward strand.
CCTGAGCTGTCCGCAGCTACCTTTCCCCAACACGGGAGGCTGAAGCAGTTTAAAGCCTGGCATGGGAGGCTCAGGTGCCTGGCTGCTTTCTTGGAGGAGGCCAGACACTGAGCACTTGAGCAGCTTGGAGTCAGCAGGGTTCCCTGGGTTGCATTGTACTATTTGTGCAAACCCGATCTTCTGTGGGTCTCCCTGTCCTTGGTGGTGTGGGCACAGTGTGTCAGCTTTGTTTTCTGGGCCAGGAGTTCCTCCTCCCACAGGAATTAAGCCAAGGGCCTGTCAAAGTCATGCACACAGGTAGCTGAAGGACAGCTGCACCCTGAGCCAGGGGCCCTTTTGCCCAGCCTGGACTATAGTGAGGTCCCAGGGCTCCGCCAGGTCCTCAGGGATGGGGTTTCCGGGACTTTTCCTCCATGGAGCACCGGCTCCTCCTTCTTCAGGCCCTGAGACCCAGAAACCCAGATGGGCTGCTTGCCAAGCAAGGCAGGAGCGAAGCCAGAGCCGGCCAGCAGCTGCGCTGCCACAAAGACCCACCCCGGCTCATCCGAAATACCCGCTTCATTTCTTTTCAAACTCAGCCTTCACAAACCACTGGAGAGACAAAATCAGTCTGGAATTTTAAGCCTCAGAGTATTTGGTCCTGCCCTCCACAGGAGTGTGGCTTAGGTGGTAGTACAGGGTGAGGTGGGGGAGTCAAAACCCAAGGCTGCAGCCTGGGGTCACCTCCTCACGCACTGCACCCCTGACCTCGCTTGTACTTCCTGCTGTTCCCGAGGGGTCTGGGGGAGGGATTGCTCCAGGATCAGCACAGGGCTTGAAATGCAGTTCTCACAGAACCCTCCGATGGGCTTGGGATCTTCCTTATAAGGAAGTTACAGCCCGCGCTGCTGAGTGGCCTGCCCAAGGCACACCTAGCCCTTGACGTGGTCTACCCCTGAGCACCTAACACGGGTTAGGGTGCAGGGGCTCCCCAGGCAGAATCTGACCCAGAGGACCTTGCCTTCTGGAGCCTTGTTTTCTCCCTGCCCTCTTATGGTAGATCAGACACTTGTTCTCCTGATCCCTCATTTTCTTGTTTTGGACTCCAACGCCAACACATCTGTTCCCACTCTCTTGAGTCTTCATACTCTCCCAACACCCAACATCATGGCCTCAGGTTGAACAGGTGCCTGGCACAGTGTGAGATGCTGGGACAGTGAAGAGTAGGCCCCTGGGACTGGTTAGGGTGACTGGGTCCCAAAGTCAACAGCAAGAATGTCTTTGGGTTCTTGTAGTCTCCACTTTGATAGAGATCAGAGAAGAATCTGGCTTCTCCTTATCTCTTGCCTAAAGAATCATATAGATCTTGGGCTGGAGAGATGGCTTAGCGGTTAAGGCATTTGCCTGCAAAGCCAGAGGAATCCTGGTTCAACTCTCCAGGGCCCATGTAAGCCAGATGCACAAGGGGGCACATAGATCTGGAGTTCGTTTACGATGGCTGGAGACCCTGGTGTGCCCATTCTCTCTCTCTCTCCCTCTGCTTCTTTCTCCCTCTCAAATAAATAAATAAAATTTTAAAAAGAATCATATAGATCTGTTTTTCTTTTCTTTTTCTTTTTATTTATTTATTTGAGAGAAGGAAAGAGAGACACACACAGAGGGAGAGAGAGAATGGGTGCACCAGGGCCTCCAGCCACTGCAAATGAACTCCAGATGCATGCACCACCTTGTGCACCTGGCTTACATGGGTCCTGGGGAATCGAACCGAGGTCCTTTGGCTTTGCAGGCAAATGCCTTAACCGCTAAGCCATTTCATCAGAGTCCCACCTGGGAAGGAGTTCCCCTTTCCTAAATTTAAGGTTTAAATCTGATCCTGGAATTCTGGTTAGTTAAGCTCAGCCTTAAACTTGGCATTATGGCGGGCCTCTTCTTAAGCCAGCCCCTAGCCCAGAGCAGTCAGCTCTCTCTGAGACTCGCCTGAGCCTCATGAGTGTGGGTGGAAAGAAAGAAAGAAACAACAGCAGTGGGGCTGTGGGAGGGGAAAGGAGCCACTCACCTGGAGTCTAGGTGAAGCTTTTCACTAAGAAGCCAGAACATCGACCATTTGCATGAAGGTTGCTGACATAGAGACACTACCCCTTTTGTACATAGATATTCATGTCACAGTGGGAATGAACAAGGCTCGAGGTCCGAATATATGACCTTGGGTAGGGCTTCATTCTCTTCCCAGACATTTTCTAGGACTGTCAAATAAGAATCAGCTATAATTTACAGTAAAGATATCCTACCTTCCCGTGCCCTGTGATCTAGAGTTTTAGCTCATCAATTATAATCCTGTGAGGTGCCTTCAGGAAGCCACCAGAACCACCCTGTGACCTCATTTAGGTTCCTTAGCAACCCTTTGAAGATAATAGCTTTAAAACCCACTGAGAGCCTGCATGTGACTATTGTAAAGACAACAGAGCACAATGCTTTCATAGAAGAGCCCGGCACCCATGCTCTCCAGTCTTGTTTTCTTCCTGAGTGTCTCTCTCCTTCTCCCAGCCCTCGTGTTTAAATCTGTACTGACTTTAGGGGCTGAGGAGATGGCTCTGTGGGTAAAAGGCTTGCAGCACAAGCATGAGCAACTGAGTCTGGATTCCCAGAGCCCATGTAAAATGCTAGGTGTGGTGACACACACATGCCTGTAATTCCAGCGCCAAGAAGGCAGAGATGGGGATCCTTGGGGCTCACTGGCTAGGTAGTCTGAATCTGTGAGCTCTATGTTCACCAAGAGACTCTGTCTCAAAGAACAAAGTGAAGAACCGAGCAAGTCAATTTTGGCCTCTTCCCCCACCACACACACCCCATACTAATACACACATATGCACATGAATACACACATGCACACACACACCACACATATACATACACCAAAGTATATCTTTAATAAATACCAACTCTGCTTCATACTGGCTAGTCCTGAAATTCTTTCCTGCAGCAAAGCCAAGGATGTATAGTTACTTGAGTCCAGGTCCCTAAAAGATAAGGGAGCTTCTCAGGCTGTGGCGTGGTAGCACGGATCTGTGGCTTTGTCATTGTCACTGCTGACACTCAAGCAGAGGTCGGGCCACACACACAGCTGACTGAGAACACGAGGAGGCGGCACCGACAAGCCAGGGAAGAACTCCTCAGGGAAACCAGCTCTGCTCACTTCTCGACCTTGGATTTCCACTGTTCTGGGAAGAACAGTGAGAAAATAAATCTCTGTTGATCAAGCCCCCAGCCTGTAAGACTTTGCTATAAAAACCCATAATACATAACCCATATACCCCAACAAGAAGGGTCCCTGTGGAGGTGGGGGAGAGGATAGGGAGGAGGCTAACAATGGTACCAACTTGACTGTATTCACTGAGTACAACACTGATAAAAAAAAAAATGCATATCCAAACAACAACAACAACAAAAAATGTAAGCCAGGCGTGGTGGCGCACGCCTTTAATCCCAGTGTTCTGGAGGCAGAGGTAGAAGGATCGCTGTGAGTTCGAGGCCACCCTGAGACTACATAGTGAATTCCAGGTCAGCCTGGACTAGAGCAAGACCCTGCCTTGAAAACAAAACAAAACAACAAAAAGCCCATGTAAGCTGGCACAGTGGGTGTTTATAGTCATAACTGTTTTAATACCGAGTCTGGCTATGTTCACTTAAAAGTCAGACTCTCTGGAATCTAATCCCTGCTAGGCGTTTGCCAAGTCCGTGTATCTGAGAGGATATGCTGACCTTCCAAATGTCAGTTGTCCAATGGGCACACAGGCACGGCTGCAGGGAGCCGTGCACAGCAGCACCAATACAGGAGTACTTTGGTTGGACGGGACCTGGTGCTAAAATGTATAAGGCCCAATTAACTCTGGGCAAACCACAGATTGGATCTCCCCAAACAACCCCAAGTAGACATTGCAAAATGTAGAAACCAAGTTGAATTGCTCTCAGGATATGATTCTCAGGAATAGCTTGAATCTCTTTTTTTTCTTTTTTTCCTTACCTAGGCTGACTTGACACTCTCTCTTCCGTCCCAGGCTGGCCTCAAACTCACAGTGATCCTCCCACCTCAGCCTCCCAAGTGCTGGATTAAAGGCATGTGCCACCAAGCCTGGCCTTGAATCTTCTTATTTAAAAACATTATTTATTTACTTATTAGAGAGAGAGAGAAGGAGGGAGGGAGAGAGAGAGAGCAAGAGCGAGAGCGCATGAGCGTGCCAGGGCCTCTTGCTGGTGCAAACGAACTCCAGATGTACGTGCCACATTGTGCATCTGGCCTTATGTGGGCACTGTGGAATTGAACTTGGGCAGGCAGGCTTTTCAAGAAAGAGCCTTGAACCATTTAGTCATCTCCTCAGCCCTTGAATCTTCTTTGCTTAACAAGCCTCAGTGTAGCAAGACTTTGCGGCCGGCTGGTTGACCACTGACCTCAGCAGTCTGCATTGCTCTGGTGTCCCCCAGACTCAGGTCCTTACCGCCTTCCATCCATTCCACAATGCAGCACTTCCAGAGGAAACAACAGTAGAGCTGGGTGTGGTGGCACACGCCTTTAATCCCAACACTCAGGAGGCAGAGGTAGGAGGACCTCCGTGAGTTCAAGGCCAGCCTGAGACTACATAATGAATTCCAGGTCAGCCTGGGATAGAGTGACACAGTACCTCGAAAAACCACCACCACCACCAACAACAACAACAAAAACAAAAATAAAAACACCAACAGTAGAAGGCCGGGATAAACAGCTGTGATTTACTAATGACGGGAGAACCCTGGAAAGGACCAGTGCTCATGTGTCGGACAGCAGCTCCTCGTCCCCGTCAGGCTGCGCACGCTGGAAACTGTTAACTCTCCCAGCCGTCAGACGGAGCACTTCCGAGGCCCCTGGCAGCAGAGACCGTGCGCTCCGTCTTGTTCCCCGGGGAAAGGTGAAGGACTTCCGTGTGAAACAAGCTTGGTTCTGGATGCATCCACTTCCTGGGAAGCCAGGGTGAGCCCTTGGTCAGTCACCGGTTTCCATCTGTAGCAGTCGCTTTTCTCACTGCCGTGACAAAAGAGTTCACAAAAGCAACCTAAGGAAGAAAGGGTTGTCCTGGCTCACGGTTTTGAGGGTACAGTCCACCATGGCGGGGGAGTGTGAAGAGACTGGTCACGTGCTAGCCACAGTCAGGAAGCAGCGGGAGATGAGTGCTGCTCAGCCTGCTTCCTCTTTTATTCGGTCGGAAACCCCCAGCCCATATAAGGATGCCACCCACATTGCGGGTGGGTCTCCCTCCTCAGTTGAACCTCTCTGGAAACACCCTCACAGACACCTCCCCCCACCAGGCATGACTCTAGGTAATTCTGAATCCCATCAAGTTGACAATGAAGATTAAATATCACACCATCTCCCTAGTAGCTAAGAAGCAATGAAATTGGCAAAAATCCAGGCCTTTCTCAGCTCTCTGAGCCCAGGCAGGTTCATAGAGGATGACTTGGTATCCACATGTGGAAGCCAAACTTCTCTGCTGGGTACACAGCTCCCCAGGATCTTGACTTCAGCTGGCTACATACCTGATATACTTGACAGGTGCCTACAGGGTGACAACATTTAAAAGACCTCAGATTGCTCGGTGTGGTGGCTCATGCCTGCAATTCTAGAACTCTGGAACCTGAGGCAGAAGGGTAGTGAGTTCGAAGGCAGCCTGGAACACATTCTGTTGTAGTCAACTTCTTGCTGCCAGAAAGCACCTGATCAAAATCAGTTTATGGGAGGACAGAGTTTATTTTGGATTACAGACTGGAGGGTAAACTCTCTGATGGCAGAGAAAACCTGGCATGAGCAGAGGCTGGACATCACCTCCTGGCCAACATCAGGTGGACGACAGCAGCAGCAAGAGAGTGTGCCAAACACTGGCAAGGGGAAGCTGGCTAGAACACCCATAAGCCCGCCCCCAATAACATACCTCCTCCAGAAGGATCCAATTTCCAAATTACCATCAGCTGGGGACCACACATTCAGAATACAAGTTTATGGGTGGCACCTGAATCAAACCCCCCTCCACACACATAGCAAAACCTTGTCATAAAAGAAGAAAAAGACAATGTGATTAGTGTCTTTTATAAACACGGTTGCTCCCACAGGGCTGTATTCCCCTCACTTTCTCCCACTCTACTCCCAATAAATAATTCACCACGGACCTGAATAAAATATGGAGCCAGGCGTGGGAGAAGCAAGGGAGCAGATGTCCTGGGGACCTGACGCCAGTTTGCTTCAGCAAAGACTGTGATCGGGCCCGCGTGGGCAGCGTCCTCACCAGGCGGCCACCAGAAGCCCGCTGTCCGTGACTTCTCTCAGCTTTGGCAATGACATTTTAGACTCGAAGTAGAAGGCGGATATTTCTGGAGGCAGCTTGACCGACATGTTTGACCTTTAGGAGGAAAATAAGAACTCGAGAGGAAGAGAGAGAAGAGAGACTTTTCATGCGCGCGAACGAGGGTAGGGAATGGGCTGCCGGAGTGCGGTGTCTGCTTCAAGTGCACTCGGTGATTTCACACAGATTCACTATTTCCTTTGCTCTGCTTCCTTTTTGGTTAGTCAAGGGAGGTCTGAATTTTCCTGCTCCAGGATCCTGGCCCAGGGTTTGCCTTGGCAGCCGGTTACAGCTCCTTCTGAAAAGGCTCTTGTGTCTCTGTGAGGCCCCTTCTCGGAGCTCTGGAAAATGGCTCCTACCCAAAGTGACTCAGGGCTCCTGGGGCAGCTGGTGGAGATTAATCACAGCTGCGGATGCGAGACGAGGGCAAGGTCTGCTCCAGGTAGCTCCAGCCCTTACGCCGAGGTTGGATGTTTAAGGGGAGCTCACAAGGAAGGAGCTGGAAGCAGCCCTCAATCGACATGCCATCACCCCAAATCAGTTATCCTATGTGATCCCTCACTGACGGGTGAGTGGCAAGGCCAAAACGCGCCACTGCCCTGTGCCAGGTGCTTCCAAGGCTGGGGCCGCAGAAGAACCACAGGCCTGTGGCCAGGGAAACAGGCTTAGCCCAGCCCAGCCCCTCACAGCCTCACCTCCATTGTCTCAGGGGAATTGAGTCCACACACTGCCACTTTCTGGACCCCACTCCAAGAGGGCACACGAGCAGGGAGCCCCCAAACCTCACATGGGAGGTGTTGGGAATGTGGCTTTGTCTCCCACTCTGTGTATTCTGTGCTGTGTTCGGGGACATGATCTTTCTGCAGTTGTTCTTATGTAGCTGCCTCGTTCTTTTAACAACCACCTAGAAAAACCCATTGTGTAGCCAGAGTTTGCAAACTTGCCTCCTGAGGTACACCTGGGCTATTCCACTGCTGTGGCAACGGCCTCCTCAGATACACAGTTGTGCACAGCGAGGGTTGTGGAAGCGGAGAGCTCACCCCAGCAACGTTCTCATTCTAATCTCCGGAACTTTCCCTGCGGTGTTATGAGGCAAAAGGATTTCTAGATGGAATTGAAGTTATGGATCTTAAGCAGGAGATAATCCTGGATTGTTTGGGTGTAATCACTGGAGCCTGCATGTTGGTGTCCTCAAATTCATATGCTGCGCCTGTGCCCAGGTGATAGGATTGGAATGTGATTATGCCTGAGGACAAAGCTCCCCAACACTGGGGCAGCTTAACAGGGGAATCCGTGGGGCTCACTGGACAGCCATTCTAGCCTACTTGGTGCGCTTTAGGTCAAGAGACCTCTGGGGAGGATGATGTTCCTGAGGAGCAGCACCTGAGGTTACTTTCCAGCCTCCATATGAATTTCCATAATACGTACATGTGCGTACACACACACACACACACACACACACACACACACATGAAAATAAAAGGGCCCAAGGGCTCTTGGGCACCATGTCAGAACACATACAAGGTGCCAACTATTAGCCTGTCTGTCCATCACCTTCATCTTGAATTTCTAGACTCCTGAACCATGAGCTAACTTTCTGTTGTTTGCAAATTACTTGTCAAGGGTTCTTTTTTTTTAATAGCAGCTCACAGGGACTAAGACAGTCCTTAAAATCATAGGACTTGGGCTGGAGAGATAACTTAGCAGTTAAGGCACTTGCCTGCAAAGCCTAAGGCTACAGGTTAGATTCCCCAGGGCCCATGTAAAGCCAGATGCACAAGGTGGCACAAGCATCTGGAGTTCGTTTGCAGTGGCTGGAGGCTCTGGCGTGCCCATTCTCTCTTTTTATCTGCCTCTCTCTCTCTCTCTCTCTCTCTCTCAATTAAAACAACAACAAAAACCAGGACTTGCCCCAGCTGGAGGCAGGAGAGAGGAGGGATGGTCAGCGTGGTCTGCACCAGAAGGGACCCAGGAAGTCTTGTTGCCCTTGAGGGTACAGGGAGCCACGAGCAGGAGCCAAGGCAGCTCTGGGAGCTGAGAAAGACACTGAGAGCAGACAAGGAGAGGGCCCCACCACTCCTACATATGGAACTGAGAAGGGCGTCTGCATTGAGACTGTCCCAGGGAGCCCCTGGATATGAGCTGGTTGAATTTGTGATATTTCATTTGATTTGGCTTTTGTGAATTTCTAGGAATTGAGCCTAGGGCCTGGAGCCTCTTAGATGAGTGCTGTTTGACTGAGCTAAATTCCCCAGCCCTGATTTGTGTTACTTTAAACAGTAAATGTGTGGTTGTTACAGCGGCTCTGGAAAGCTGGCTGACTGCTGGATACCATGTGAGGAGACAACAGGGGAAAGCTCTGACAGGGCCTGTCCAAGGCCCCATGGACAAGTGACAGGCTCACCTGTGACACATGGAAGGCCTCTCCTTCACCATCAGCCACTGGTGCATCCTCTGACCCTTTGATCTGAGTCAGGCACTGGCGAATGCCCTGAACATCATTTGTGTAGCAAGACCGCTACCTTTGTTTATAGTCTGCCTACTCAGTTGGCATGGGTGAGAGGCTCCTGAGGAGGCCCCAGGACCCCAGACTCTCTTGCTGATGCCACTGTCACATGGGCATGGGGAGACATGATCAGCTCTGGTTCTGTGCTGGTAGGAAGCTGGTGGAGATGTTCTGAGTGAGTCCTGGCTGGGGCAGGGTTGTCTGAAGCTCAATGGAAGAGGCTGATGTGTCTCCCTGGCATGAGCAGAGGACAAAAGCCACCAGGCGTGGTGGCACATGCCTTTAGTCCCAGCACTCGGGAGGCAGATGAGTCTGAGGCCACCCTGAGACTTCACAGTGAATTCCATGTCAGCCTGGGCCAGAGCGAGACCCTACCTTGAAAAACTAACTAACTAACTAAAAGCCCAAGAGGACAAAAGCCATCTGAAGCCAGCTGGGAGTGATCACAGGCAGGGGGAGTGCAGGCTGTGGTGTCTGCGAGGCTGGTCCTGGGATCCCAGGGGTGGTGATGTGGAGGACAGACCTTCCCAGGAGACTTGCTGGATGGGTTCCATCTGTGAAGCAGGGAAGGGACCTTGCCGGGGGCCCAGGAGAGGCTGGGACACAGCTGGCTCTTAATGGGAGTTTAACCCACAGGGAGGATAACGGGCCCTTCCAGGTAGCAGCTAGAAGGCACTTCCTTTGTCCAGCCACAGCCAAACTGAGACTGGGAAGCAAATGGGAGGTGGACTGGCAAGAGCCTTTTGGGGCCCAAAGGAAGGGAGATGAAGCCAGCAAAGGGCAGAAATCAGAAGGGCTTGGGGCAGGGTGCTTCAAAATACAGCTGTGAACTGGGCATGGTGGTGCATGCCTTTAATCCCAGCACTCCGGAGGCAGAGGTAGGAGGAACACCGTGAGTTTGAGGCCACCCTGACACTACATAGTGAATTCCAGGTCAGCCTGGGCCAGAGTGAGACCCTACCTCAAAAAACCAAATATATATATATCTCGCTGTGAGCAGAACCCCGAACCCACCCAGGCAGCAGTGTGGATGCCAGGAGCCCCGTGGGTTCAGAACACGCCAGTGAGCTGCAAGGAAAGCAGGGCCTTCACTCACCCTGACCTTGCACTGCGCTCTGGTCCCAGTCTGCTAAGCACGTGAACAGAGGTAGGAGGTGGAAGGAGAGAGCGCTGAGTGTGGGTGCAGCAAGCGCAGAGCCTGAATCCTGGCTCTGCCACCAGCTTGCCCTGAGCCTTGCCTGAAGACTCGGCCATTGTCACAGTCTCTCGCTTTCGGTACAGGGAAAATGGGAATGACCCCTGTGGGACTCTCAGGATGAGGAGCACACACGTACACATTTACATGCCTGTGCACACACACATGTATATGTGTACCTGTGCTTATAACGTCTACCAATAACTCCTGCTCATATGAGCATTCACGGAGGCATAGCTTCAGTGAACACAGAACCCTCACACCCTTAGCTCAGAGGAGGTGGACCTTAAATCACTGTGATTTCAGAACTGACTGAAATGTGTCTGAAAATTCACCCAGAGGGTCAGGTGTGGTGGCGCATGCCTTTAATCCCAGCCCTCCGGAGGCAGAGGTAAGAGGATTGCCATGAGTTCAAGACCAGCTTGGGCAACAGAGTGAGTTCCAGGTCAGCCTGGGCTAGCGTGAGACCTTACCTAAAAAAAAAAAAAAAGAATGAATGAAGGGAAGAAAGAAAATCCACCCAGGATAACCACTGATTTGCACATGGAAAATGAGACCTAGGACACTCTTGTGATATGCCTGGGTCAGGACACCAAGGACCAGAGCCCTGGCCCCCTCTGCCCCAGCATGGCACGTTTATACCCACTCACCCATCTCTAGCTTCCAGAGCAATGACAAGCCCCTCAAAGGATCAGATGTTGTTCCTGGGGTGGGACAAGGGTCCACTCTAGCCCTGGCACCGTGTCAGAGCTGTCCCCTGGGGAGGGGGCAAAAATTCCCCTCTTCCAGCACTCCAGCTTCTCTGTGGACTGAGGATTCCAGGAGAAAGATTACAGAGCCAAGGAAAGATTATGGATACAGACTGTTTCTTTCTTGGAAAGGAGTAGAAAGGGTCACTATAATTTACCCTTCCTTGGGGTAGGGCAAACTCTGGGCAGAAGAAATTCTGCCTGGAAATGAATCATTTTAGGTAATTTATCTAAGTGGTTTCCAAATGCCAGCCTGCAGCATGGGGCTTGTTGGGAACTTGAATTCTGGCCCTTGGGACCTGCTAACTCTTTGTGTGTCTAAGGCAGAGCCTGGGAAGCTGCTGTAAGGAGCCTCTGGACAGAAGACAGTAGTCCGGGCTGCTTGAGCCGAGGGGCACAGTGCCGAGTCGGGAGCCGGTGGGCCCGGTCTTCATGTCACCCGAGCGGAGGGCTCCTTTCCTATAGCCGGTTGCCTCCCTCCAGCCACCACCATTCAGAATGCCTTCTAGAAAAGTAAGAGTCCGTCCTGCCACTGCGGTGGTGGCCTTTGCAGTATAGGAAGGCAAGCATGCTGCGTTGTCCACAGCTCTGTGATCACCCCGCCTTCCAGCCTCACATCGCACGGCTCAGCTTCCTTCCACGGCTCTCACGAGGGCACAAGTTGTCGGCATGTTACATCTAGTCGTCTGAGATCCTGCCTACCCAGTTCTGGCCACTTCTGCTGTTCTCCCTTGTTCGCTTTCAGTCCTCCCACGAGCACATGGGTTGTAGGTCACATTCTCCAGGGACTCTTCGACCCTGTTACTGGACCAGGAGTTCAGGAACAGACGAACTGCAGCTGTGGGCAGTAGCGAAGTAGGTATGCTTAAAGAAACATAGGCTGGCACACGATCTAATTAACTGTGGCTTTCTTCCTTATTCAAAACATGCACGAATGCACTGTGCATCTGCAGACCCGTATGTGCACGTGCATGCGTATGGGTGTATGCGCATGCATTCACGTATATGCTTATGACAGCCTAGAGGTTAAAGGTCAAGGAAGGCACTGAACAGAAAACTGAAACTCAGAAAAATTAAACACCACCTTCAAGACCTCAGACCCTATCAGAACCAGAACTTGGGTAAATGTCATGGCCCATTGTGATCTTATTGCATTTCACATTGGGTAATAAATACACAAGGTTCAAAAGCCAGAGTGACACATCAGTGATGTTCACTGAGAAAACGTCTGGTGACCCACCCCCATCCACCGTCTTCCTCCCCGTCAGTCTTCCCTCACTTCCCTTTCTTAGGAATCCCTCCACACGGGTCTGAACGAACACGAACGCATCACTGCCCACCCCATTTCTACTCTAAAGCGCGCACTCTCTCCATTTTGTTTGTCACTCGTGAGACTCGAGAGCATGCTCGTCAGGACCTCGTTATTATCGCCATTATGTTTCGAAACAGTTGTGTCTACTCCTGTCGATATACAGAGCACAGTTGTTTTCAGCAGCATAATTGAGATATAATTCACCAGCCATAATATTTACCCACTTAAGATAAGCAAGGCCAAGGATTTTATCACAACCAGAGACACGCGGCCATCTCACAGCAGCAGAGCTCACTAACCAGTTACTTGTGAAGAGCCAACTTGAATTCCTTCTCACCGTGTCACCTCCCTCCCCCAGCACTATGGCCAGAATTTTAGCTTAGGCTTCTTGGCACACATCTCTTGTTTCTCCCCGGTTATGTAACTGGGAATAGCAGAGCAGTAGGACTGGACCCGGTGTGAGGGCGCACACCTACAATCCCAGCACTTGGGAATTGGAGGCAGGAGGATCAGGAGCACAAGGCCAGCTGGGGTTACATAAGACCCTGTCATTAAAAATGGGGGAAGGCACAGGCTGGGCACGGTGGCGCATGTCTTTAAGCCCAGCACTCGGGAGGCAGAGGTAGGTGGATCGCCATGAGTTCAAGGCCACCCTAAGACTACATAGTGAATTCCAGGTCAGCCTGGGCTAGAGTGAAACTCCACCTCAAAAAAAAAAACAAAGAAATAAAAACAAAAAATAATGAGGGCTGGGCGTGGTGGCGCAGGCCTTTAATCCTAGCACTCAGGAGGCCTAGGTAGGAGGAGCACTGTGAGTTCGAGGCCACCCTGAGACTACATAGTGAATTCCAGTTCAGCCTGGGCTAGAGTGAAACCCTACCTCAAAAATAAAATAAAAATAAAAATAAAATGGGGGAAGGCATAGGCTCATGTCTTTAATCCCAGCACTCAAGAGGCAGAAGTAGGAGGATCACTGTGAGTTCAAGGCCGGTCTGAGACTACACAGTGAATTCCAGGTCAGCTAGAGCCCTACCTTGAAAAAACAAAAAAGGGGGATGGGCAATTGAAGTGAAGGACCAGGTACCTTTAAAATTCTGAGAGTTGATTGTTCTCTAGGGAGAAAAAACTTTACCTCCAATCAAAACAGAGGATATCCTCCGGTCTGATTCCCTCCAACCCTCATAGACCCATGAAGTGCCCTCCTGAAGGCTCATGTTCTGGAGGCCTGGCCCCCAGCTGGTGGTGCTCTTGAGAAGTGATGGGCTCATGTAGGTGCTGATGTCATTAATGTGCTGGTCCACTGATTTGCTCATGGCTGAACGGCTACTAGAGACCATGGACTGGAACCTCTGGAACCAGAAGGCAAAATAAGCTTGTCCTTTAAGTTATTTTTGTCATGTATCTTGTCATAGCAATGAAAAGCTGACATCACAGCCTATGTGCGACATTGTTATTATTGTTATTATTATTATGATTATTATTTTCAAGGTAAGGTCTCACTCTAGCTCAGGCTGGCCTGGAATTCACTATGTAGACTCAGGGCGCGCCACCATGCCTGGCTTGCAACATTATTTTTAATTTTTACTTACCAAAAAAAAAAAAAGGCATCTTGGGCTGGAGAGATGGCTCAGAGGTTAAGTGACTTGCCTGCAAAACCTAAGGACCCAAGTTCAATTCCCCAGTACCCACGTTAAGCCAGATACATAAGGTGGTGCATGCGTCTGCAGTTTGTTTGCAGTGGCTAGAGGCCCTGGCACTCCCATTCTCTCTCTCTCTCTCTCTCTCTCTCTCTCTCTCTATATATATATATATATATATATATATATATATATATCTGCCTCTTTCTCTCTCTCAAATAAATATATTTTTAGTGCTGAAGAGATGGCTTAACAGTTAAGGTGCTTGCCTGCAAAACCAAAGGACCCAGATTTGATTTCCCAGGACCCATGTAATCCTAGCACTCAGGAGGCCTAGGTAGGAGGAGCACTGTGAGTTCGAGGCCACCCTGAGACTACATAGTGAATTCCAGTTCAGCCTGGCTAGAGTGAAACTCCACCTCAAAAAAAAAAAACAAAGAAATAAAAACAAAAAATAATGAGGGCTGGGCGTGGTGGCGCAGGCCTTTAATCCTAGCACTCAGGAGGCCTAGGTAGGAGGAGCACTGTGAGTTCGAGGCCACCCTGAGACTACATAGTGAATTCCAGTTCAGCCTGGCTAGAGTGAAACTCCACCTCAAAAAAAAAAACAAAGAAATAAAAACAAAAAATAATGAGGGCTGGGCGTGGTGGCGCAGGCCTTTAATCCTAGCACTCAGGAGGCCTAGGTAGGAGGAGCACTGTGAGTTCGAGGCCACCCTGAGACTACATAGTGAATTCCAGTTCAGCCTGGCTAGAGTGAAACTCCACCTCAAAAAAAAAAACAAAAAATAATGAGGGCTGGGCGTGGTGGCGAGGCTTGTTTCGTTTCCAAATGGGGCAGAGGTCATGTCTTGTTGCGTTGCTACCTGACCCACTTCTCCCGGGCTCTGGGCCCTGCTCTTCCTGGCCTCTGTTTCCAGAGACGTTTCATGCTTATGTGTCCAGCTGATGAACAAATGAACAGTGAACTAAAAACCAGTAGTTGGCACAGGCAGACGTTTTCAATTTTCATTTTGGTTTTTGAAAATTTTGTATCTGTAGATCATGAATTTGGATCATATTCACCTCTCTTACCCTCTCTTATCTCCCTTCCCAATCACAGGTAGACTGTGAGGAAAGTTATCCACTTATAGCAGGGAGCTCTCTCTTCCTCCTTTCCTTCCTTCTTTCTTTCCTTTCCTGCTTTTCTTTCTTTCTTCCTTATGAGTATGTATGAGCATGTGTGTGTATATACACATGTGTCTGAGCGTGTGGAGGCCAATGGATCAATCTCAGGTGTCCTTCCAACACAATACAATTCAAAGAAATATCAGTTTAATATTTGTGCCAAGGAACGGTAGTAGGAAAATATGAAAAGTCTTTAATCCTAGCACTCAGGAGGCCTAGGTAGGAGGAGCACTGTGAGTTCGAGGCCACCCTGAGACTACATAGTGAATTCCAGTTCAGCCTGGCTAGAGTGAAACTCCACCTCAAAAAAAAAAACAAAAAATAATGAGGGCTGGGCGTGGTGGCGCAGGCCTTTAATCCTAGCACTCAGGAGGCCTAGGTAGGAGGAGCACTGTGAGTTCGAGGCCACCCTGAGACTACATATTGAATTCCAGGTCAGCTAGAGCCCTACCTTGAAAAAACAAAAAAGGGGGATGGGCAATTGAAGTGAAGGACCAGGTACCTTTAAAATTCTGAGAGTTGATTGTTCTCTAGGGAGAAAAAACTTTACCTCCAATCAAAACAGAGGATATCCTCCGGTCTGATTCCCTCCAACCCTCATAGACCCATGAAGTGCCCTCCTGAAGGCTCATGTTCTGGAGGCCTGGCCCCCAGCTGGTGGGGCTCTTGAGAAGTGATGGGCTCATGTAGGTGCTGATGTCATTAATGTGCTGGTCCCACTGATTTGCTCATGGCTGAAGGTACTAAGACCATGGACTGGAACTCTGGAACCAGAAGGCAAAATAAGCTTGTCCTTTAAGTTATTTTTGTCATGTATCTTGTCATAGCAATGAAAAGCTGACATCACAGCCTATGTGCGACATTGTTATTATTGTTATTATTATTATGATTATTATTTTCAAGGTAAGGTCTCACTCTAGCTCAGGCTGGCCTGGAATTCACTATGTAGACTCAGGGCGCGCCACCATGCCTGGCTTGCAACATTATTTTTAATTTTTACTTACCAAAAAAAAAAAAAACAAAGAAATAAAAACAAAAAATAATGAGGGCTGGGCGTGGTGGCGCAGGCCTTTAATCCTAGCACTCAGGAGGCCTAGGTAGGAGGAGCACTGTGAGTTCGAGGCCACCCTGAGACTACATAGTGAATTCCAGTTCAGCCTGGCTAGAGTGAAACTCCACCTCAAAAAAAAAAACAAAGGGATTTCATTCTTAAAAGGTGACATCAAGTGGGGGTAGGTGGCGCATGCCTTTAATCCCAGCACTGGGTGGAGGGGGAGGCAGATGTAGGAGGATCACTGTGAGTTTGAGGCCGCCCTGAGACTACATATTGAATTCCAGGTCAGCCTGGGATAGAGGGAGACCGTACCTTGAAAGAAAAAAAAAAAGATGACATCACATTATTATCATATCCCTTACACTGTGGTTTTGATCCCCTTCCTTGGTGGTAGAATTTTCTAGAAGATAATGAGGAGAAATGTCCTAAAAGGGAGCCCTGTTCCACCGTGTCTAGGAAGGGGGAAAGAATGACCTCATTTCAACATGTATGCTATTCACCTCACAAGGATTTATAAAGCCCTCTTGAAAACCCACAATACAGAACGCACCGCCATGGGACAGCCCACGCCAATCGCTCTTACCTTTGCTTTGAGAATAAACATCTGCCTAAACTGTCTGTGTCTCTTGGCCGAATTCTTTCCTTCAAGAAGATAAGAGCCAAGAGCTACTCATGCCATCCTGACAGAACATGTGGTAGCCACCAGCCATGTGTGATTACTCACGTCTAAATTCAGAGCAATTAATGTGTAGCTAAGTTACAAACCTTGGGATCACACTTGCTGTATTTTAAGGACTAAGTCACTTTTGGGTAGACACCAATGTCCCAAGAGTGGCAGATAGTGAACAGTTACATCGTGGTGGATTATTTTAGATTTGGAGTGTGATCTGGTCTTTTTTTTGTATGAAGACAAAACATCAACTTCACACATGCACACACACACACACACACACTCACACACACGCACACACACACGAGTGATAGGACTCCAGGCTGGGGCCAGTCTCTCCCAGTCAAGATTTAGCTACAATTTTTCCTAAGTATGGAGGCTGAAGGTTTAAAAAGTTTTGAATAATAAATAATATTCAACATACACAACAACCAGAAGGAAATCTGACTTGTATGTTAAAAAGTGAAAAAGAAAGTAAGGCTCTTGGAGTGTGCCACAGAGAGACAGCGGCTTCCTGGCTTGGTGGCACGGTTAATGCTGGCGAAGCTTTTGAGACTGAAAGGACAGCTTCCGAAGCGTCAAGCGCTACTTCATTATTTATTGACATCAGTATTAATAACAGGCAAATGAAGGCTTTTAAAGATGGATTTTGTTGTGACATATGAGCCCTAAAATATACTCGTGCATCCATTTGAGAATTTACGAGGGCACACGCAGAAAACCTTCCAGGAATCAGACACTACTTATAATGCAGGGGGAGCTTGGAGCTTCAGGCCCATCTCACGCAGGCTCAAGACGTGCAAGCGTTCCTCTGCGAGGAGCACTGCCCCGGCTTGGTGAGTGCTCCCTCGCTTCGGCTTGTTGGATGGGAGCAAACCCCTCTGTGTGGTGCTCCTGTGCCAGCAACAGGCAGCAAAGCTCACCAGCCACGGAGGTTCCAAGCAAGGTCCTCTCAGAACTCACTCAGGCTCTACAGAGCTTCATATGCACGGTTTCAGCCACGCTGCTGATTGGCTGCCCCGAGTCCAACTCTTCCTGCTTGGCCCTGTTACAGAAGGGACAACGAAGGCAATGAGGCAGTCCTGAGGTGCCAGGCAAGTAGGCTGCCCCACGAGTGGAGGGCTCTGTGTTTGATTGGAGAAGGTGGTTCTGAAAGACTCCACAGGAAGTCCACATTGTGTTGTCCATTAGAAAAGAACGTCTGTGGGCTGGAGAGATGGCTTAGCTGTTACGGTGCTTGCCCGCAAAACCTAAGAACGCATGTTTGAATCTCCAGGTCCCACGTAAGTCAGACACACAGTGATGCAAGCGTGCAATGCTGCACATGCACACAAGGGGGTGCATGCATCTGGAGCTTGTTTGCAGCAACTAAAGGCTCTGGTGCTCCCATTCTCTCTCTCTCTCTGTCTCCCTCTTTCTCTCAAATAAATTAAAAAAGAAAAGAGAAGAGAAAGAAAAGAGAAGAGAAAAAGGAAAAAGAAAAGAAAAGGGCATCTATTTGAGACCCCCAGCAGAGACTGGACTATGTGGTACAAGCAAGAGTACATCATTAAGTCACACATGAAAAAAAGTCATAGCTTTCTGAAGACTCAGAGATTCCAAGCAGCACAAAAGGAGGACCCTTCGAGACCCAGGAGAGCTCCAAGGGAGCCGTGGAGTCTCATCAACAGCTGCTAGCACTGGTGGGACATGGACGACTGAGCTAAGAGAGCCAGTAGGTTAGGCAACTCTCCGCCACACTAGAAAACTTTTTCTGTGACAGTTTTATGAAATAGCTCTGCCTCTCTACCTCCACAGAGCCAGAGGGATGCAAAACTTTATATTCAAATTTCATAGAAAAGCCGAGTGTGGTGGAGCACGTCTGTACTCCCAGCTCTCAGGAAGCTAAAGCAGAATTGCTGTGAGTTCCAGACCAGCTTGGGATACATAGTGAGACCCTGTCTTAAAGGGAAAAAAATTAACAAAGTTAGCATGGTGGTACATATCTTTAATTTCAGCACTCAGGAGGCTGAGGTAGGAGGATCACTGTGAGTTCAAGACCAGCCTAGGCTACATAGTGAATTACAGGTCAGCCTGGACTTGATTGAGATCCTGCCTGGAAAAAAAAAAAAAACCCACACAATTAGTGAAACAGATTGTTCCCATCACATGACATCAACTAGTGGAGAATGTTGGAGAAGTAAGGTCTAAAGAGGCAGGAAGAGCATCAGGGGTCTGGGGACTTAGCACCAAATCCCTCCAAAGAGACTAGTGTACAACATCCACCACAGACAGTGCAGAAGGCCCGGTGCGTTGCAGCCCTCTAGCAGGCAGGGCCTGTGAAGCCCAGAGGATGCTGCCTTCATGTCCTGGAGGAGGACTTCTCAGCAGCACACGTAACACAGACCTTACTGGACCCATTCCTTGTTCTCTGCAGTGCCAAGGGTGGAGCCAGGGCCTAAGCCGGCAGGAAAGACCAGGACTCAAGCCCAGGGTCCAAGATCTCCTACCATTCTCTGGAGAGCTGGGGCTGGGGCTGTAGGGGCTCCCAATAAAGCATGAGAAAGGCCGATTCTGCCCTTGCCCTGGTCTCCCCAGCTTGGTGGAGGATCATGAGGTCACTTGAGAGGAGCTGGTTCAGGGCAGTACTTTAAAGTGCAGATGCTCATAGGGAGAGGGGGAGGGATGCGAAGTTGTAAAGGACACCACGCTGCTGAATGACTGGTGGGTCACCACAGCAGGTAGAGTTGGAAGGAACTTCCCGCCTCACCCTAAGCCAGCTGGGAGAAGAGAGGGGTTGAGGGTGGGGTTGGTTGCTAATGGTCAATGTGTCACCAGTCGTGCCTCTGTAATGGTGCATCCATGACAACCTGAAAGGACTGGCTCAGTGAAGCCCTTCGACCCCATGGAGGTCCCTGCAAGATGGCATAGCCAGAGATGTCACATGGCTCTGTAACCTTCCTGTACCCAGGGCATCTCCTCAGCTGGCTGTTTGTCTGCACTGGTGTGATGAACAGGACGTGAGTGTGGTTGAATCTGAACATGGGGGCTGGGATGAGTCAGGGCTGAACTTCAGCAGAGACTTTGCACACTCAAGTCATGGCTACTGCTAGAAGGGATATATAGGGCTGCAGAGATGGCTTAAAGGTTAAGGTGCTTGCCTTTGAAGCCTAAGGACCCAGGTTTAATTCTCCAGGTCCCACGTAAGCCAGATGCACTTAGTGGCACATGCATCTGGAGTTAGTTTGCAGTGGCTAGAGGCCCTGGCATGCCCGTTCTCCCTCCCTCTCTCTCTCCATCTCTAATAAATAAATAAATGAAAAAAAATCTTTAAAAAAAAGAAGGGATATATAGAGGAGGTCTTGTCCCCTGCAGGCGCTGTGTTACGTGCAGGGAGCAAGACAGGAGGGAGGGGTGCCGCCCGGCTGTGGAGCACACTGACCAAGCAAATAGCCTCTCTCAGTCTCACATTTCCCAACATCCTCTACTGTCAAGTCCAGAGCTCCAGGCTGAATCTGTGCCGAGCTGCGGCCCCCTAAGCCTGAGGCTCTTCCAGGCTGGCGAAGTGGCCCCAGTGTGGCACTCACATGGTTTTGCGAGCATGAGATATGTTTGTATTCTTTTTCTTTTGGTTTTTTTCAAGGTAGGGTCTCCCTCTAGCCAAGGCTAACCTGGAATTCATTCTGCAGTCCCAGGCTGGCCCCAAACTCACAGTGATCCTCCTACGTCTGCCTCCTGAGTGCTGAGACTAAAGGCGTGCGCCACCACACCTGCCTCTTAACTGAAGTGGTCTCTTAAAACTGCACCCCATTTGGACTTCCCACACGCCTGAATGTGGCCTTGGGTTGAATGTCTGTCAAATGCGCATCATTCCTCCCACTGGCTCCTCTATGGGCTCCACTGGGCCTATTGGTCAACTTCAGGGATGAGTTCCTGCCTGGTGACTCTGGGAGCCCAAGGGTTGTGTTAAAGAATCCCTGTGGGCCCATATACAACAGATCCTAAGTTGCTTGTCTCCTGCAGGTAGCTGGGGTTGAGAGGAACGGAGATGGGAATATTTAAGAAGGCAAGTGAGGGAGGAGGTGGAAGTATGGGGCTGGCATCCTGCTCTGTGCCTGGGCAGAGGGGCTGCTCAAGATGGACCACGTCCAGCTACTTATACTTCGCTTCATGGGCTAGAAATCGGAGCCGGGTGCGTGAAGGGAGGCAGCTCCACTTAAACACGCTGAGTTCCCGGGAGGAGGGCTGCTGTGACCTCGTGCCTCACTCAGTGATGCGCTTGTCCCGCTTCAGTGACCCCGTGGGGCCATCCAGAAAACGTTGCCCTGGGAGCCTATCTGCCGGGTGGGCTTCACCTTCAGAGGAGGTCTTGAAGGTGGCGGCTCTAACCTGCTACCGCAGAGTCACTGCTGTCGTGACCCCTTGGAGGGAGTCCCAGGATGGGTGAGGGCACGAGTAGATAGCCCCAGGGGGAAGTGTCATGCACAGGCTGTCAGAGGAGGTTTGTCCACACTCCAGCGCCGGCCTGGTGGCTCAGTATTGACTACTGCGGCTCACTTGTTTTTCTTCTTGTCAACTCCCCTCCCTCACGCACCACACGGAGCCATGTCGCCCTTGGGGAAACCTGTCATCCAGGGCTCACGGGTGGCCAGGTCACTTCCAGCATGCAGCACAGCAGAGTCTAATGCATCAGTCACCCTCCATCTGGGTGTCTGTGCCCACTGCATCTGGCTAATGTCCTGAGTGTGGCCCCTACAGCCCCCCCCCCCACACACACATTGCACTGAGCTGAACCAGGCAATCCTCCAGCGTTGTGTGACCCTTCCTTGCTTGGTATGCCCAGCCTAATCACCGGGCACATGAACCCCACGTCCCAGAGAAGCTGCCTTGTTCAGGCAACATTCAGAACCGTCTACAGTGTTTTCCTGATTCCCCTCAGTCTTCCGTTGTCGCTCAGAGAAGAATGGATGTGTGGACAACCAGGACCAGCATGTTTCTATCTGCTCCGCTACGTGCCGCAGCTTTGGGAGCATCTGAAGGTCCTGACATGTTTTCTTTGTCGGCTTTCTGGGGTGGCATCTCTCCTCTTGCAATGGATGACTCCGTGTGAGTCGGGAATGGGTACAGAGTGGTCAGGACAGGGGATCACAGAGTCACCTCTGTAAAGGAAGGACTGTTGGCTGACAGCCTGTGGCCAGCCCCTCCTTCCTCTTCCTCCTCCTCTTTTCTTTTCTTTTCTTTTCTTTTCTTTTCTTTTCTTTCTTTCTTTTCTCTCTTTCTCTCTTTTTTGAGGTAGGGTCTCACTCTAGCCCAGGGTGACCTGGAATTCACTATGCACTCTCAGGGTGGCCTTGAATTCATGGTGATCCTCCTACCTCTGCCTCCCGAGTGCTGGGATTAAAGGTGTGTGCCACCACACCCAGCTAAGAGATCTTTTAAAATCTTAGGAACAAGCCGGGAGGCAGAGGTAGGAGGATCGCCATGAGTTCGAGGCCATCCTGAGACTTCATAGTGAATTCCAGGTCAGCCTGAGCCAGAGTGAGACCCTACCTCGAAAAAAACTTAGGAACACACCATGTTTCTGTTTGAAAAAAACAAAATCAAAGATGAGTTCCTTCCAAGGTCCCTGGTCCCTGCCTATCCTTCCATCCTTATTTCTTCCCAACCTCCCTTACTAACTATGGTCCTTTGGGACACATCTCAACCTCAGGGCGCTGTTCAGATCTCTGTGCAAATATTGCCTTTCAGAGCCATCCCAGACCCTCTGCAAGTTTGTGCCTGTCCAAGGGTGCACCATGAATGACCGGGGGACCGGCTCACTCCTCCAGCACAATAGTCACAGGCCCTGCTTATTTTGCTCACTGCTCAATTCCTTGGGCTCAACAAAGAGTTACTGAGTGAACAGAATGAGCAATCTAGATAATGTTACTTTTATGCTATTTTATTTCCAACCAGATGCAAGGGTCATTTCATTTACTTTAATTTCCTCCCTGTTGCTTAACAGTTAGGCCATCTCTACTCTTTTCCAACTACGAAAAATCTTTAAGGAGCATGGCCAATACTTACGAAGTTCACTCTAGTTCTCAGGCTCTGCATAGAAAAGTACAGTGAGAAAATTAGCTCCGTGCAATCCAGATACACGGGGGTCGGAAGTGGAAAGCCGTATTTTCCTGCCTCCAAGCTTGCCCGGCATGTCTTTGGCCTTGTCCGGTGAGTGATTGAGATGAGGTGCTCCTTATTTTCAGGGCCCCCAAAATGTTCACTGTGGGTGACACTACCTGGTGGCCCTCAGTCAGCAGGATCACCCCGCATGGCTCCCTCCCAGATTCACTTGTTGTCAGGGGCGGGACACTTCCTTTCTGCTTTCCCAGCCAGACAACCAGGCCAGGAGCTGTTACCCTCTTGTCTTTTGTGCCTACTTGGTACCTCATACATAATTAATACGTATTTTTAACAATGTCAACTGACTTCTGTCCCTAAATGGCTACGGTGGCCCTGGCTTGGTGATCCCTGTGCTGGGTGTAAAAGTGTCCCTCCCCACAAAAGGGACCAAACAGGGAGACCAGCCCTGTCGGTGGGAGAAAAGCCTTCCACGGAATCCTGCTCCTCGTCTGTCCGGAGTCCTTCATTCCCGCACTTAGACCCTTTCCTTGTCTCCTACGTTGGGTGAGGTGTCTTTTGAGCTTGGTTACTTTCTTCGCGGACACACTCTTGCATGGTATGAATAATTAAACGCAGCGACTTTGCATGATGAACTGTGGATCGCAGATGCTGAGCTATTTGGAGCTGCTGCTCTGGGTGCTGAATGGGGCCCTGGAATATTAATGATGTGTGTTTTCAGTGATCCTCTGTTGCATCTGGAGAGGAAGACAGAGAAAACACAAAAAGCCAGATTGCCATATGTGATGTGGTGACTTCTCTGAGCAGGGCACAAATCCCCTGAGGCCTGGCACACGTGGGCCCCGCTTGTCAAACTTCCCCAGAGCCCTTGTGCTGAGGCAGGAGGGTGGATGGAGGCATCTTGGCAACAGAGAATAGAGGTGTCTGGAGAGGAATTTGCAGTCATGAAGTCCTTTGAGGTCTGGCAGTCAGAGTTTACAAGCAGGGAGGTGTCACCCGGGGAGCTGCCTTGGTGTAGAGCCAGAGGAACGGCATGACCGTGAGCAGTGCTCAGTGTCAAAGGCAAAATGGAGCCAGCACCCACGAGGGACACGGCAGAGACACAACATGAGACTGTGGGTGCTGCGTCCCCACTGGGAGGGGACTAGCCAGGCTGGAGTCCTGGAAGGGGCCTGACTACGATCAAAACAACACTGGAGACTGCCACATCGAGCACTAGAAGCTGAGCTGGGGTGACCCCTGTGGCAGAAGCCGTTTGAGAGCTTTGGGGTGTACCACAGCCTCGAGCCACTGCAAACGAGCTCCAGACGCATGCTCCACAATGTGCATCTGGCTAACGTGGGGCCTGGAGAATCGAACCTGGGTCCTTAGGCTTCGCAGGCAAATCTTAATTGCTAAACCATCTCTCCAGCCCTCTACTCCCCTTTAAGGTTCCCACGTTGACCAATTGTCATCTCTCTCTCTCTCTCTCTCTCTCTTGTTTTGTTTTTCAAGGTAGGGTTTCTCTATAGCCCAGGCTGACCTGGAGTTCATCATGTAGTCTCAGAGTAGCCTTGAACTCACTGCGATCCTCCTACCTCTGCCTCCCAAGTGCTGGGATTAAAGGTGTGTACCACCACGCCCAGCTGTTTTCTCTCTCTCTTTCTCTTTTTAGTTTTTCAAGGTAGGGTCTCACTCTAGCCCAGGCTGACCTGGAACTCACCATGTAGTCTCAGGGTGTCTTTGAATTCATGGCGATCCTCCTACCTCTGCCTCCCGAGTGCTGGGATTAAAGGCGCGCGCCACCACCCCCGGATCCAATTGTCATTTCTTAAGGGAGGTAGTTTGTCACACCTATCCTGGCTCACAGGACAGAGTGACGCGCTCCCACTGGGAACCGGCTGGCTGCCCCCAGCAGAGGTGACCTGCTTGCACCAGCCTCTGAGGTCAGCTTGATCTCCACCTTAGGAGCAGACGGGGTGTGTCCAGGATAAGCAGAGCCACCTTGACGATGGCTGCCTGCCCCACTGGGTCTTCGTGAGTTCATTGTGGGTATTCTTGTTCTTCCTGGATCTACAGCATTGCAGTTACCTTTTCATTGCGGGGACACAGAACCTGCCCAAAGGAAGCTGATGGGAGGAAAGTCTTTTATTTTGGCTTACAGTCTCAAGGGGAAGCTTCATGATAGCAAGGAAAAGAAGGTAGAGAAGAGGCGGAACATCAGGTGGACAACAGCAGCAGGAGAGTGAGTCAAACTGACACTGGCAAGCTAGGGCTAATAGACTTCAAGGTCCACGCTCAGCAACACCTCAGCAAGGCTCCACCTCCCTAATTGCCTTCGGCTGAGGATCAAGCACTCAAACATCAGATGAGAGACATGTGATTCAACCCACCACAGATGGGTTTATAATTCTCATCAAATTTGGAAAGAATTTGGCATGTTTTTCTGTCCCTTTCTTTTTGTCTCTGAATGGGGCTCCAGTTACTGCATGTCATATATATATATATATATATATATATATACTGTGTGTTATAGATGTGTGGTCTCTGATGCCTTATTCATTTTCTGATTTTGTCTCTCCCATATATATATATATATATGCATATATATATATCTTAAATATTTTATTTTTATTTATTTGACAGAGAGAGAGAGAGAGAGAGAGAGAGAGAGAGAGAGAGAGAGAATGGGTGTGCCAGGGCCTCCAGCCACTGCAGACGAACTCCAGACACATGTGCCACCTTGTGCACCTGGCTTATGTGGGTCCTGGGGAATTGAACCTGGGTCCTTTGGCTTTGCAGGCAAATGCCTTAACTGCTAAGCCATCCCTCCAGCCCTGTCTCTCCCATATTTTACCTGGTTGTTATGACTTCAGGTTCACTGATCTCTTCTACCATGTCTAATCTTCCATTAATTTCATCAATGAAAATTTTATTTTAGATGCTAGTTTTCACACCTAAAGATTTAACCTTTTTGTTTTACAGCTTTTATTTCTGTTTTTATTTTGTTATGAGTTCAATTTTTTTTTTAATATTTGAATAGAGAAAGAGAGAGAGAGAGAGAAAGACAGAAAGAGAGAATGGGCACCTCAGGGTCTCTTGCAACTGCAAATGAACTCCAGATGCATGTGCACTTTGTGCATCTGGTTTTACATGAGTACTGGGGAACCAAACCCAGGCCTTCAGGCATTGCAAGGCAAGTGCCTTTAACCACTGAGCAATCCTCCATCTCAGTGGATTATTTTTTTAAATATCCTAGTATATATTGGTAATATATAAGTAAGAATATATAAGTATATTGGTCTTTGATATTTCTATCCTGTTATTTCTAGGTTTCTTTCTTTCTTTCTTTCTTTCTTTCTTTCTTTCTTTCTTTCTCTTTGTTTTTTGTTTTCTGAGGTAGGGTCTCACTCTAGCCCAGGCTGACCTGGAATTCACTATGTGGTCTCATGGCAATCTGCCTACCTCTGCCTCACAAGTGCTGGGATTAAAGGTGTGTATCACCACACCCAGCTTTTCTAGGTCTTTAAAAAAATTATTTATTTATTTATTTGACAGAGAAAGAGGGAGAGAGAGAGAGAGAGAATGGGCATGTCAGGGCCTCTAGCCACTGCAAATGAACTCCAGATGCGTTGCACCCCCTTGTGCATCTGGCTAACGTGGGTCCTGGGGAATCGAACCTGGGTCCTTTGGCTTTGGCATATGCCTTCACTGCTAAGCCATCCCTCCAGCCCTTCTAGGTCTATTTCTATTGACTGTCTCCTAGTCCTCTTTCTTCCCACATTCGGTGGCTTGTTGGTAGAGGCTGGGCCTGTGGATTCTCTGCTGTGGCTGTGATATTCCCTTAAGGTCATGGACCTAGCTCTTTCTTGTTTCTGAGATTTACTTTAATTTTTTTTTATTTATTTACTGTCAAGCAGAGAGAGATAGAGAGAAGAGAGACAGAGAGAATCGGCACTCCAGGCCCTCCAGCTGCTGAAAACAAACTCCAAATGCATGTGCCACTTTGTGCATCTGGCTTTACATGGGTACTGGGGAATCAAACCTGGGTCATTAGGCTTTGCAGGCAAGCGCCTTAACCATTGAGCCTTCTCTCCAGCCCCAAGATTTACTTTTTTTAAAAAATGGGTAAGCCAGAGCCTCTTGCTGCTATAAACAAACCCCAGACACATGTGCCACTTTGTCCACCTTGCTTTATGTGGGTACTGGGGAATCAAACCTGGGCCACCAGGCTTTGCAAGCAAGAGTCTTTACCTGCTGAGCCATCTTCCCAGCCTGTGAGATTGACTTTTTTAAAAAAATATTTATTTATTTATTTATTTGAGAGCAACAGAGAGAAAGAGGCAGAGAGAGAGAGAGAGAGAGAGAGAGAGAGAGAGAGAATGGGCGCACCAGGGCCTCCAGCCACTGCAAATGAACTCCAGACGCGTGCGCTCCCTTGTGCATCTGGCTAACGTGGGTCCTGGGAGTTGAGCCTCGAACCGGGGTCCTTAGGCTTCATAGGCAAGTGCTTAACCGCTAAGCCATCTCTCCAGCCCGAGACTGACTTTTGAGTAGCCGAGTGTCTAGCTCCAAGGCTGGCTTAGTCCCACTGCTGAAGGGCTTTGTTTTGATGACCTACATATTCCTTCAGCTCTCCCCAATCACGGAAACTCATCTGCGTGACTCCTGGATGTGCTGTGCAAATTGTCCAAGTTACAGCTTCCCAGAACCTTTCCTTTCTCCAGGAGCAAGTCCGGTGTGTCCCAGTGGAGTTCAACTCTGTTTCCCTGTAGGTTGGTCAAGGTCAGGGGTCATCTGACTGAGTAAGAAATGCCCACAGAACTGGCAAGACATTGTCTGGTGTGGCTGGAGGGTGCCAAGTCACCAGCTCTGGGTCTTGGATGGAGTGGGGAGGAGGCTACACTCACTGGCTTCTGCAGAATTCAACTCTGCCCTTGGTGTACAGTCAGGGCCACTGTGACCTCCTTGCTGTTGCCTCAGCAATAAGTCAGGTCAGGAACCCGTGGCCCTACAGCTCAGGAGTGACATGCCTTGTTTTCCTAGATCCCATGGCCGCTTAGATTGCGGCACAGGGCAGTGCCTTGGTTAGAGTGAGACCCTGCCTTGAAAAAACCCAAACAAAATGCAAAAAGAGAAGTGCATTAATTATGGGTAGAGCCAGCTCCAGCTGATCTGCAGTGGGTTTGGGTTGTTGTGGAGAAGTGGCTGAGAGCTTCAGGCGGTTGGATTTTCTTGAGTTGGAAGAAAACGCTAGCGGCAGCGTGCAGCCCTAAAAACGTGTGCAGTGTCGAAAACACAGAGCTTCCAGCACTGCTGCACACGCGGATGTGTCATCGGCACCCTGAGCACACGCGCACCGTGCACACACCACCCACACGCATACGCAGCACTGGGCCCAAATGGATAGGAACGTAGCGGTCAGAAAGGGAAAGAGAAAGAAGGGATGGTGTGCTAGAAAAACACTTTCAAGAAAGCAATGCCGGGGCTGGAGAGATGGCTTAGCGGCTAAGCGCTTGCCTGTGAAGCCTAAGGGCCCCAGTTCAAGGCTCAACTCCCCAGGACCCACGTTAGCCAAATGCACAAGGGGGCACACACATCTGGAGTTCGTTTGCAGTGGCTGGAGGCCCTGGCGTGCCCATTCTCTCTCTATCTGCCTCTTTCTCTCTCTGTCTGTCACTCTCAAATAAATAAATAAATAAAATGAACAACAACAAAAAAATCTTAAAAAAAAAAAAAAGCAATGCCTTTAGCACAAATGCCTGGGTAAGGAAGATCCAAATGCTGCGGGTCTCTGAGCACAAGGATAGCAAGGAAGCTGGAAGAGGTCCTGCAGGGGCCTGCTGTGTGCTTTGCACCACAGCTTCCACAGTAACCAGCTCTAACCAGCACTGGTTTCAGCCTCGCAGTGGTTAAAGCACCGCTACAGAGCGACTTTCCCACCTCAGGTCTCAGCACGTCCACAGACCCACCTTTGCCCAGCGCCTCTGTTCAAGGGACACGGAGGCTCTGCCCTGGGCTTTGCCGGGTTTCTTGATGAGCCCGCCCTCTGCCTCCTCCCCTCTCAGGTCTGCTTTAGTCTCTGTTTGCAGTCACAGTCGCTGAAAGTCACAGAGCCGGGACTTCATCCGTTACTCAGTTGAAAAAGAACGTCTTTGTGAAAAGACCTCAGAATGAAAACCGTGGTTTTCGAAGCAGATCAAACCCCGAACACAGAACCTTAGACTCGGGGAGAGCCATTTCCAGACTGCGCTGCAGAGCTATGGGTGAGGCGCTCTCACTCTGGAAGCCTTAGATCGACAGCCTGAGAGGGACAGGAGAAAGCGTTTCTACCACCACACCAAGAGATGTGTCCCAGGGACAATGGCTCTGCAGTAGCCTGAAAGTGAGCCCCAGCACATGATGGCACGGACCTGAAATGGAAACTAGTCAGAAAGCTAAGGCAGAGGGAATGCAAGTTCAAGGTCAGCCTGGCAAACTTAGGTAGATCCTGTTTCAAAATAAAAAGCAAAAGAAGGGTCAAGGATATAGCTTGATGGTAGAGTACTTGTCTTGTAGATGCAAAGCTCTGAGTTTAATCCCGAACACAGAACAACAACAAAAAAAAGTTGGGCTGGAGAGATGGCTTACTAATTAAGGCACTTGCCTACAAAGCCTAAGGATCCATGTTAGACTCTCCAGGTTCCACGTAAGCCAGATGCACAAAGGTGAGGCAAGCGCAAGATTGCACATGCCCACTGGGTGGCGCAAGCATCTGGCGTTGAATTGCAGTGGCTGAGATCCTGCGTTTGATTCTCTCTCTCTCTCTAAAAAGTTAAAAAAAAAAAAAAAACAGTCCAGGAATGCTAGGACAAAACTAATCTTTCAATTGTGAACTTTCATACACTCATGTAGGCTATGCATCTCTAGTGGAGGGCACAGTATGCAGCTGCCCCACGCTTCCCTTTCAAGGACCCCGAAGCCTTGAGTATCTTTTGAGGTAGGTGGCTTTTCATATGAGCCCCTCTCTCTTTTTTTGATTTTTTTTTTTTTTTTTTTTGAGATAGGGTTTCACTCTAGCCCAGACTACCTGGAATTCACTATGTAGTTCCAGGCTGGCCTTGAACTCACAGCCATCTGCCTACCTCCAAGTGCTAGGATTAAAGGTGTGTGCCACCATACTGGCTGCTGATGATTCTTCTTCTCCTCCTCCTCCTCCTCCTCCTCCTCTTCCTCCTTCTTTTTTAATTAAGTAGAAACTTTGTATGGGAAAATCATGTTCTCCTCTTCCCTGCCCCCATTCTACTGAGGGGCTTCCTCAGTGGGGTTGCTGTTATTCACCATGGGGTTCTGGGTTATGAGTTGTGAGACCAGCAAACATTGTGTGTGTGTGGGGGGGATTAATGCCTCTGGATACTCCTTCCCACCCTGTGGCTCTTACAATTATTCTGCCCTCTCTTCCACAATGTTCCCTGAGCCTTGGCAGATGTATTAAAAGTCTACTTTAGTGATAAGCTCTCAGCAACTTATGGAGCTCTGCTTTGATATGTTCTGAGTGTCCTCAGCGTCTACCGCCATCACTGTGGTGCAGGTTGTCAGGCTCACTGTGAGAGCAGCACTCTTGCTTAACTTGCCAATTCCTCTGTGGTTTCACCTGGACCCTGGCTGATGTGTGAGAGGTGGTTCATCTCACGTTAGGAAGTCAACTGTCTTTTCTTGTCATGCATATGAGTTTCTTGATATGGTGCATTGTGTCAATAGTTCCTCACAAGCCGAGCGTGGTGGCGCACGCCTTTAATCCCAGCACTCGGGAGGCAGAGGTAGGAGGATTGCCGTGAGTTCAAGGCCACCCTGAGACTCCATAGTGAATTCCAGGTTAGCCTGGGCTAGAGTGAGACCCTACCTCAAAAAAAAAACAAAAACAAAAAAAATAGTTCCTCACATGCTAAACCAGTCTTGTATTCCTGATGTAAATTCTACTTGGTCACAACTATGTAAATACTTCTTCAATCAACTAAAATTTTATTACGAAATCTGCTCCTATTGCCTGGAGAGATACTTGAGTGTAGTTTCCTTTGCCTGGTTTTGGCCACATTTAAGCATCAGTAGTGGCTTCACAGAATGAGTAGAGAGACTGGTTCCAGCTCTTCACTTTGCAGAATTTGACTAGTTGCTATTCTGGAAGAGTTTCTAGAACTGGTAATCTTCTTCCTTTATTGAAACTTGCCCATGAAAACATTTGGTCCTAAGTGCTGTTTTTGTTTTTGTTGTTGTTATTGTTGTTTTTGTTTTGTTTTGTTTTGTTTTCTAGGTAGGGTTTCACTCTAGCCCAGACTGACCTGGAACACACTAGCTAGTTTCAGGCTGGCCTTGAATTCATGGCAATCCTCTTAATTCTGCCTTCCAAGTGCTAGGATTAAAAGCATGTGCCACCATGCCCAACATGAGTGCTGTTTTTTAAATATAACTTTAATTTATTTAATAGACATTGGAATATCTAGCCTTCTTCTCGTTCTTCTTTTTCTTCTTTTGTTTTATTTTGTTTTGTTTTTTCGAGGTAGGGTCTCACTCTAGGTCAGGCTGACCTGGAATTCACTATGTAGTCTCAGGGTGGCCTCGAACTCATGGCGATCCTCCTACCTCTGCCTCCTGAGTGCTGGATTAAAGGCATGTGCCACCACGCCCGGCTATCCTCCTTGAATGAGATTTAACAGCTTGGAACTTCTAAGGAATTTGATAATTTCATCCATATTGTCGAATCTATTACCATGAAGTTGATCATAATTGTACTAGGTTCACATCTATCGGAACATCAGCATGTGACTTTATTTAGAAACAGGCTCTTTGTATTATCAGAGTCCTAGGCCAGGGATGGGGGCTAACTTCAAGTAGACCAGGTTCAGCTACTGACCCTCTAAATTGAACAATAAAGCATGACAGATAAAAGCAGGAAAGGAATTATTCCATATAGCCATCCTGGGAAGACTGCAGGGAGTAATTACCCTCAGCCTCCAGTAGCACTGAGGAGAGCTTCAGATTTAAAGGGGAGGGGCACAAACAGAAGTCAAGAAGTATGTGTTGTTTAGTGTACTGATCATACGAAAGTCCGGTTGGTCATTATGTCATTATGTCTGGACCAGCAAGGTCCTACTGGCTCCAAGGTTGTCATTATTGTTAAAGGGGAGCTTGGTTTCTAGCGAGATGATGGATCCTGCTTGGGGGTAAGCCTCAGTTCCCATCAAGGAGGGATGTACCTGTAATATATTCACTGCCCTGGAATCTTGAAAATGTCCTAGCTGTGCTTATTTTAGTGCATCTAGCCTTGAAGAAGAGGATTACCGGCTTTAGATGAGCATGCCTTAAATAATTAACATGCCTAAATGCAAAGTTGAGCAGGAACGACCCATAGCTTAAGGAAGAAAGGAGACAGATACAGAATGAAAGCAATGAGGTGTCAAGATTTTGTTATTTAAAAAATTTTTTAAATTTATTTACTTTATTCATTTGACAAGAGAGAGATAGAGAGTGAGTGAATGGGCATGCCAGGGCCTTCAGCCACTGCAAACGAATTCCAGACACATGTGCCACCTTGTACATCCTGCTTATGTGGGTACTAGGGAATCAAACCTGGGTCCTTTGGCTTTTCAGGCAAGCACCTTGACTGCTGAGCCATCTCCCCAGCCCTCAAGCTTTTATTCTGCATTTAGCTACCCAGCAGACATCTACAGGCCCAAGCAAAGAGTCATGCTTTCAGCAAAAGCAGCACTCACGTCCCTGTTACATTTACAGATGCAATCAATTAGAATAAGGTAACACTAGATTAGGATGGACCCTAAATATAATGTGGCTGGTGTTCCTATAACA
The DNA here is from genome assembly GCA_036346955.1 of Dipus sagitta. Lineage (NCBI taxonomy): Eukaryota > Metazoa > Chordata > Mammalia > Rodentia > Dipodidae > Dipus > Dipus sagitta. The sequence continues at coordinate 172,907,650 of CM070773.1, forward strand.
AAAGGGAAATTTGGGGCCTGGGGAGATGACTCAATAAATAAAAGCACTTGCCATGTGCTGCAGTTGCCTGTTCATTGCTAGGCTGAAACTCCCAAGCAAAAGCAGCATAGGGAGGGGACATGTTTATCTCAGCTCACAGTGCTGAGGGGAAGTTTCGTCACGGCAGGCAGGCATGGCAGAGCAGGTCCTGGGCGTCACGTCTTACCACAACATCTGGGAAGGAGCAGCAAGAGTGAGCTGGCTAGCACTGGCAACAAACCCCACTGGTTAATAAACCCCAAGGTCTACCCCCAGTGGCACACCCCCAGCAAGGCTCCACCTCTCAAATTGCCACCAGCTGGGAACTGAGTATGAGGGTTAATCATAAACACCTGAGGCTATGGGAGACATTTCACATTCACACTATCACATTCTACCCCAGACTCCCATTAAATCCTACAGCTCCATGTTCAGCACATAGGACCTGGGGTGAAATATCAGGTCTCCAAATTCCAATCCTTGACCTTGGATGATGGCTTTCTGGGTAGATCCACTGAGCCAGAGTGAACAGCTCTCCTTGGTGACTACAGTCCTGTCATCTCCAAGATCCTGAGGTCTCCACTGCAACCCATGGCTCCACTTCATGACCCCATGCCACTACACTTCATGACCTCTGTGCCAGAGTTATGACCCTGCTCCACATTCCCCAGGGGCAATCTCCAAAAAAACTATGTTGCAAATCTGGGAGCCTTTCTTTCCTATAGTTGTCATACTTCCAAAACCAGTACCAGGTGGACTATCAAATTCATTAGTGCCAGGTGGGGAATAAAGCTGACTTTGAGAAGCAGGAAATTGCTTTAGTATTCTTCCTTCTTTTAGAAGAGTCAACACTCCTCCTATTGTTCTAGTGCAGAACAGCTGGCCCATCTCAATGGTGGTAACCTCTCCAACAATTGCAGTTGAAGCAGGAATTTCTGGGCCTGAGACCCAAAACTTTCAATTCACTTTTATTTCTTTCTGGAATAGATTCTGTTTTACATATATTTTTGCACTGTAAATTTCCCACCAAATATATTGCCATACACACACACACACACACACACACACACACACACTATAATTTATTTATTTTACAGAGAGAAAGAGGAGAGAGAGAATAGGCATGCCAAGGCCTCCAGCCACTGCAAATGAACTCCAGACACATATGCCACCTTGTGCATCTGGCCTATGTGGGTCCTGGGGAATTGAACCTGAGTCCTTTGGCTTTGCAGGCAAGCGCCTTAACCACTAAGCCACCCCTCCAGCCCGTCTATTGCTTTTAAATTAAACTTTGCTTGAGTTCTCAGGACACATGCAGAACAGAGACAGAATATCACATAAACTGCCTGTAGCCCAGTTCTGATGAAGTCCTCGCTGCCTTCTGAAACATCATAAAGCTGAGTCTTCACAGCTCATAGTTCTTTCTGAATTTAGATCTTTCAAATTCTCACCAGAATGGTCCACTAAGCTTTGCATTGAGTACTGCAAGGCTCCTCTAGTTAAAAGTTCCAAATCCTTCCATTTTCTGCCACAAATCAGTTCCAACAGACTTAAATCCACACCATCAGGCTTGTTGCAGCAATGATTCTAGGTACAAATTTTCTGTTGCAGTTACCTTCACATTGCTAGGACAAAGCACCCAACCAGAAGTAGTTCGTTGGATAAAAGGGTTTATTTTGAGTTTATAGTTTTGAGGGGAAATTTCAATCTGGCAGGGAAAGCAAGGCATGAACAGGAAGCTGGGCAACACATCTTGCCACAAGAGTTGGCTGGGAATAGCAAGAAAGTGAGCTAGCACGAGTAAGCTGGCATAATAAATTTCAAGGTCTGCTCCCCAGTGGCACACCTCCTCCAGCAAGGCTCTATTTCTCAAATTGACACCCGCTGGGAACTGAGTATGTGGCTTAATCACAAACACATGAGGCCATGGGGGACATTTCACAGTCACTACACACCGTGCAAATGTGAGGACCTGAGTTTAGATCTCCAGCACCCATATGAAACTGTGGGTGTGGCGGTGTGCACCTTGATCCCAGCACTTGAGAGTTCAGATCTCCAGCACCCATATGAAACTGTGGGTGTGGTGGTGTGCACCTTGGTCCCAGCACTTGAGAGGTGGTCACGGAGGAGCCTTGGGGCAAGCTGACTGGCCAGACTAGCCAAGTTAGTGAGCTCTGGGTTCAGCGAGAGACCTTGTCTCAATAAATTAGGTGGAGAGTGATTGGGGAAGACACCTGGCCTCAACTCTGCTTCTACACACATGTATTTATATACCCATCCACACCATGCTTGCATACACATGAATTAAAAAAAGAAAAAGAGGGGGCTGGAGAGATAGCTTAGCAGTTAAGGCACTTGCCTGTGAAGCCAAAAGAGCCAGGTTCGATCCCCCACAACCAACATAAGCCAGATGCACATAGTAGCTCATGCATCTGGAGTTTGTTTGCAGTGCCTGAAGGCCCTGGCATACCCATTCTCTCTCTCATTCTCCTGCCCTCTCCCTCTCTCAACTAAATAAATAAATGGATAAGAAATTTCTTAAAAAGAAAAAAAAGGGAAAAAAAGCCGTGCGTGGTGGCGCACACCTTTAATCCCAGCACGTGGGAGGCAGAGGTAGGAGGATTGCCATGAGTTCGAGGGCACCCTGAGAATATAGAGTGAATTCTAGGTCAGCCTGAACTAGAGTGAGACCCTACCTTGAAAAACAAAAACCAAACAAAAATAAACAAACCAAGAAGGAAAACTGTACCTAGATGCATAGACACAGGTGAACAAGCCAGTGTCAGGACAGAAGTTAGAAGCAGAAGCTGTGCTCAAGGACCTTGGCAGCGTGAGAGGTTGGAAAAGGCACCCAAGACTAGTACTTCTGGTAGATGACTGATCACACCGTGCTCCTGGCCTTCCAGCCCCAGAACAATGAGGGAGTCAATGTCTATGTTTTTTTAAATTTTATTTATTTGTTTATTTGAGAGAGAGGAAGAGGCAGAGAGACGAGAGAGAGAGAGAGAGAGAGAATGGGTGCACCAGGGTCTCTAGCTGCTGCAAACAAACTCCAGACGCATGCGCCCCCTTGTGCATCTGGCTTACATGGATCCTGGGGAATCGAACCAGGCTCCTTAGGTTTCACAGGCAAATGCTTTAACCACTAAGCCATTTCCCCAGCCCACTTTCTATGTTTTTAAGGCATATAGCATGTGGTGTTTTGGATGGCATCCCCAGGGAAATAATACAATATTTTATTCCCTTATATCTTTAGAGTCTATTCAATGTCACCTCTCAGTTCTTTTGCTGTGAACTTATATCTCTTGTTTATTTCATCCCAATTCTTGCTTGAGAGTGATCAAAATGTATTCGTCACAAAGAATTAGTTTTTGTTTCATTGATTTTACTCTATCACTTTTATTTTCTGTTTCATTGATTTTCACTCTGATGTGTATTATCGCCTCTCTTCTGCTGTGTATTTAATTTCCTTTTTTCTATTTTCTTAATGTAAATAAATGAAAATCAATGGTTTGGTATTTTTAATCTTTTTTAATGTATTAGCTTAGTGCATTAAAATTGCTTCTAAGTATTGGCTAGCAGCATAGCTCAAATTTTGATATATTTTTATTTGTATTCAGCTAAAAGACTTCCTTTTGCACATTTCCTGAAGGAGGGTGGAAGCTGAGGACAGCAGCAACCCTGCCCTAGGCCCCAGGAGGGACGTGGGGCCAATCTCACTCCAGAGTCCCAGGCAATGAATAGCACTGGGAGAAAAGGGCCCAGCTTGGACAGTGAGAAAGCTAGGCCTCTCAGGGTCGTACCCAGACCCACTTGGAGGAGGCCACACAAGGTAGACTCTGCTCAGACTCAAGTACACCCAGTGGATAGACCAGCATACCACAGACACCTTGACCAGAGCTGGCCAGGCCACGTAACACAGACTCTACAAGAGCAGCTTTTGCTGCATTCTCAGCAAGACAAGAGGTTGATCTCAAGATAGGTCTCAATGCAAAACAAATAACCCAAGACACCAAGCCACGAGATCACCACCAAGATTGCCTTGTCACTTAGTGGAAACCTTCAATGAGAACCTAGAAGATTCTCAAGACCTGGAATCCCAAAGCAAAATTATGACAAGCATATCAAACAAACTTAATGAGGCTCTTCATGAACAAAAGTCTGGATGAAATGAAAGAAAATCCACAAAAAGATATTTTGTTTGTTTGTTTTTGAGGTAGACTATCATTTTAGCCCAGGCTTACCTGGAACTCACTCTGTAGTCCCAGGCTGCCCTCAAACTCACAGCGATCCTCCTACCTCTACCTCCCAAGTGCTGGATTAAAGGTGTGTGCAACCACACCCAGTTTATAGATTATAATAGATTATGTACTTTATCCCCTCACCCCAACTCCTGTTACCCTCCTACCTCTGCCTCCCGAGTGCTGAGATTAAAGGCGTGCACCACCAAGCCCAGCTAAGAATTTTTTTTTTTTTTAAGAAATGGATTAAGAGCCGGGCATGGTGGTACACACCTTTAATCCCAGCACTCGGGAGGCAAGGGTTATAGAAAATCTTTCAGTCTCCGGTATTTGGAATTTAGGCTGTAATCCTTGTTTTGGATGGATCCCTGGGTATTTGGCACGGTCCATGCTTTTAACCAGATTTGACTAGAAAAATGGCCCCTTGACCCAGGTGGCAGTAGATAAAGTGTTTGGTTTCACGTGTCACATAACTACCAAAGTTCCACCCCGTGATACAGTGCCAGCTGGGGGGCACTACTTGTCAAACTCCTTCTTGGTATGAGCCGCAACGTCCTTTTCTGTTATATTTCTCCAGTGCCTGAGTAGCACACTCCACCGAGTCCTGTTGCATCTCTTCTAACATGTCTGCACCTTAATTTTATTTATTTATTTATTTATTTGAGGGAGTGTGTGTATAGGTGTGCCAGGGCCTCTAGCTGCTGCAGATGAACTCTGGCTTTGCATGAGTACTGGGGAAATGAAATCAGCCTTGCAGCCTTTGCAAGCAAGCACCTTTAACCACTGATCAATCTCCCCACTCCCAGACATACCTGCACTGTTTGTTTAGAGAAAGTGAGAGAGAGAGAGAGAGAGAGAATTGAGGCACCAGGGCTCAGCCACTGCAATTGAACTCCAGATGCTTGCGCCACCTAGTGGGCATGTGAGACCTTGTGCTTGCCTCACCTTTGTGCATCTGGTTTATGTGGGATCTGGAGAGAGAGAGAACCTGGGTCCTTAGGCTTGGCAGGAAAGCACCTTAACTGCTAAGCCATCTCTCCAGCCCATGCCTGCATTTTTTATCACTGCCCTATGGTTGTACATGTTCACAGTGGAGCAGGGGCTACTGTACTGCAATGTTCTCCTAGGAGAAGTGCTGAGAGGCAGTTCAGGGCAGAAAGGAGACCTCAGTTCAAAATACTTTCTAATTTTATTTGCAGTCTATCTTCTTTTCTATCCTTTTAGTCTGCCTTGGGTGCTTACTAACATTTAAAATATATTTCTTTCAGGCAGCACATAGTTGGGCCAATCTTTTAATTGAAGTGTTTTGTCCACTATATTATATTTTTGTGACTATATTAGCATTATCTCTCATCATTTGTTTTCTATTTGTCTTGTCTGCTCTTTTTCCTCCTTTTCTTTTCCCTTGCCTTCTTTTGAATTAACTGAATTGTTTTTTAAATATTTCATTTATCTATTTATTTACAAGCAGAAAGAGACTGAGAGGACAGAAAGAGTGGGGGTGGTGAGAGAATGGGTGCGACAGAGCCTTTAGCCACTGCAAATGAACTCCAAACACATGTGCCACTTTGTGCATCTGCCTTTACAGAGGTACTAGGGGATCAAATCCAGGTTATTAGGCCTTGCAGACAAGCATTTTAACCACTGAGCAATTTCCCCACCCTTTGAATTCTTTTTTATTTTTATATACATATATATTAAAATAAATAATATCATATTAAATATATTATATTAATATTTAATATATTAATATTTGCATTGATATATAAATTATTTAAATGAATATATATAAATATATGTATATATGTGTGTGTGTATACAGTATATATAATTTTTCTTGGTTTTTCGAGGTAGGGTCTCACCCTAGCCCAGGCTGACCTGGAATTCACTTTGTAGTCTCAGAGTGGCCTTGAACTATGGAGATCCTCCTACCTCTGCCTCCTAAATGCTGGGATTAAAGGCATGCACCACCAAGCCTGGCTTATTTTTTAATATATTTTATTTTATATATGTTATATGTATAATTACTCTTGTTTTCTAAAATATTTTTATTTAATATCTATTTATTTATTTAAGAGAGAGAGAGAGAGAGGAAGATAGAAAGAGAGAATGGGCATGCCAGGGTCTCTAGCTGCTGCAAACAAACTCCAGACGCATGTACCACCTTGTTCATCTGGCTTATATGGGTCCTAAGGAATTGAACCTGGGTCCTTTGGCTTTTCAGGCAAATGCCTTAACCACTAAGCCATCTCTCCAGCCCTATTGTTGTTTGGTTTTGGGTTTTTTTTTTTTTTTTGTATTTTTGTTTTTATTTTTCAAGGTAGGGTCTCACTCTAGCTGAGGCTGACCTGGAATTCATTATGTATTCTCAGGATGTCCTTGAACTGACCATGATCCTCCTACCTCTGCCTCCAGAGTGCTGGATTAAAGGTGCACACCACCATACCCAGCTAATGTGTGTGTGTGTGTGTGTATGCATATTATGTAATATATAACAGTTTGTGTACTGTTATCCCCTTGCTCCAACTCCCATTGACCTGGGGCCCTCCTCAGTGGAGTTATGGTAATCTCTGTGGGGTCATGAAGGTCTCAGTCAGTCCCTATGAGGTAGCATGGGACCATGCCTCAGGGTATTCCTACCCACACTGTGACTCTTACAACCTTTCTGCCCACTCTTCTGCAATATTCTCTGAGCCATGGAAGAGCTATTGGCAGTCTGATTTAGTGTTGAGTTCTTTGTAGTCTCTGGATTTCTGCTTTCATAGGTTTTGATTATTCTACATGTCATCATCTTCCTGGGGCTAGTTGTCAGGCTAGCAGTAAGAGCAGTGTTCATGACATTCCTTCCTTTGCAACTTCTCCTGGGCCATGGAAAATGTGGTCAAGGTGAAGTCTCCTGGTGAACAGTTGGCTATCTTTTTGTCTTATTGATGGATCTAGGCTCTCCTCCATTTTCCTTGAATTATTTTTGTCATTTCATTTTAGTTCCTTTTTGTATTACTAACAATTATTGTTGGTTTTGTTATTTTAGTAATAGATTTGCTTTTATTTTCTCATTTTTCATTTGTTTTGAGATAATGTCTCACTTGTTTCTCATGTTGGTCTCAAACTCTGGACTCCTGAGAAAGTATCACTAAAAGGATATGTTTATATAACATATGGGCTGTATAACATTTGTTTGTATAACCTATTGTTGTTGAATAAGCTATGATATGGAATGAAGGACAGTGCCTAGTATATCCTGGTAGAAATAACAGTAGATGCCATTCATGAAACAGTTCCTGGGACTCAGGCTTCAAATGGACTTTACCATATTGTGGTGGTTTGGATCAGATGTACCCCATAAACTCAAGTGTTTTGAATACTTGGTCCCCAGATAATGGCGATTTTGGAGGTGGCACCTTGGAGCTTTGCTGGAGGAGGTGTGTTGTTGAGGGTGGGCTTGGAGTGTTATAGCCAGAGTTTACCTCACTCTCCTGCTGCTCTTTTACACCCACGATGGCAAGAAGGTGATGTCCAACCTCTGCTAATGCAATGCTTTCCCGCCATCATGAAGCTTCTCCTTGAGACTGTAAACCAAAATAAAATCTTTCCTCTAGTCAGCTGCTTTCTGTCGGGTGCTTTATCTCAACAACAAAAAGGTAAGTACAGTATGTATCATCCTCACAAAAACCTATAGAATGTTTGTTTAAGGTCTTGAAATGCCTTTTATTCATGGATTCTTTTTGTTATTGTTGTTTTTAGTCATACTTAGTTATGGAGTTCAGAGTGATATCTCAACATAAATGTATAATGATCAAAGGTAATTAGCACTCCCCTCTCCTTATATGTTTATGGAGTCTTTGAACTCCTCTCTTTTAGTTCTTCATAAGATACATAGTAAGTTGTCTAGTCCTGAAGAATACTATAACTTACTCCTCCTACCTGGCTGTATTTTGGTACTCATTATCCAATGTCTTCCTCCCTTCTCTACTTCCTTTCCTAGGTTCCACATATGAGCAAGAACACACAGTATTTGTATTTCTGTGAATGACTTACTTCATGCAAGTCTCCAACTCCATTCATTTGGCAGAAAATAAAAAGATTCATTACTGTGTTCTTGAAATTATGAGTGCAGGGGACCTTACCTCAGGCTTGTCAAGGGCCTAGAAGAACACCAGATGAAACTCGCCAGGCCTAGAGCAGAGCTGAAGACTTACTTCCTCTCCCAGAGTATGTAGAGTGGAGATGAGAGAGATGAAGTCAAGACCCACTCCCTCTCCCAGGGTAGGAATAATGAAGAGAGAGTCACGACCCATTTCTCCTGCAAGGGTGTGAGGAGTAGAGATGGGAGAAATGAACTTCAGAAGACTGTGAATGCAATTGCAAGATGGAGAGGTTGCGTGTGCACAACCTTTAGTCAGAACTTCTTCCTCTGAGCTAGACAGCAGGTCAGTACTCTTTGGTTAAATGTTTTAAGCAAAACTCACCTGTTCCCCATTGTTGCACTCAATTCCCTGAAGAGTTGTTGCTGAACTATTTTTTAAAGTTTACTTTTACTTTTCTTTTTTTTTACTAAAGTCCAGAAATTTCTGTAAGACAAATACTTTAATGAAATGTTTTCAAAGAAATGCTGAACAATATATACTCTAGTTTGTTGAGAGTTTCTTGCTGGGCTTTTATAACATATTAAATGAATAAAACATAATAAAAATATGGAAATACAGAAACATGTATGAATGCCAGGTTAATGTCAAAGATCATTGGAATTGATTTCCCTTTCTACCCCTCACCTTCCAACGCTGAGGTCTACCACAGACAACCTTACTCATTAGCGATTGGCCGCATCTCTTCCTGGACTCATAGACACACATGGATGAGTACTTATGGAAAAGGGGTCATGGTCGAGGCTCTGCCACAAAACCTAGTTCTTTTCCCATCTCACAATTTTCCATATGGCGAATGGGCTGCATCTTTCACGAGGGCGCCTGAGGACTCTGCCCTTCCTCTGGTCCTTCATACGCACGTTTAGATTATTAACATCGCTCTGCTGCCATATTGAATGCTGAAGAGACAGGATTAAACCCTTTTCCAAGTACACCAAATGTATTTCTTTTTTCATTTTTCTCCCCACGTCTACAAAAAGAAATGGAACTGAGAAAAGTTAGGTAACTTTTTTGGAATTCTACCAACCACAGACAATCGGAGAGTTCATTACAGCCTTTGTCGATACACATAATTGGATTCTCTACACCCATAATTAGCTTTGTCATGTCACCAAGAGGCCAATTCAGTTCCTTTACCAGCTGCTGTTTTGGCTGAACTGACAGGCATGGCTACATAAATCCCTGGATCCGGGTATGAGTCAAGAAAGATGTCTGAATTTGGGGGGGGGGGGGCGTGAAAATGTGAGCTGAGTATCACCTGCAGGAGTTAGACCTGCAACTTGATGTCACCGTGTTCCCTGGGGGTCCTATGCATGACATCAGAGTATCTAAGCCAGACAAGGCCTCGAGGTCCTGGTTCCAGGCTCTCTGTTCTTGACAATGGGCTCTGGTGTGCAAGGGCCTTCCTTATGTCCTGCTGAGGTCTTCGTGTTCCTCTCTTCTCCCCTCCCCTCCCTTTCTCTTCCCTTTTGTTCCCTTACCCTCCCCTCCTTCCCCCTCCCCTCCCATCTCTTCCTCTTTCCTTTTGTCCCCTTCCCTCCCTTCTTCCCCTCCCCTCTCCTCCTCTTCCCTATCTTTCCCTTCCCTCCCTTCTTCTTCCCCTCCCTCCCCTTCTCTTCCCTTTTGTTTCCTTCCCTCCCTTCTTCTTCCCCTCCCCTCCCTTTTCTTCCAGCCCCCCCCCCATGCGTGGGTCTTTAGGCTCCACTCTCAGCAGTCACGTGCTCAGCGCTCCACAGGTGTCTGCAGACCCTCCCCACACCCTGCAACCCACTGGGCTTGAAAAGGCTTGGTCCTGAGCCACACCACGCTGCTCGCCTGCATGGGAGTGCGTGACAGGCGTACCTGGTGGGAAAGGTGGCTCCTGACTGTTGCATTTTACCACAGGTAAACACAAAGGGCGTAGGGTCCCACCTCTCTGACATCTCAGGGGAGCCTGGTGTATTCTGTGCAGGCCCACACTCTTCCCGCGTGGGGAAGGATGAGGGGGAATAGCACGTGGGTGGAGACGCTGTGGTGACCGAGTAAGCGCTGGTGTTGTTAAAAATGCCCCTAGACCTCCAGCATTGCAGACCACATACTTGGGGGCCACGGAGTATTTTATTACTGATGAAATGGGCTTACTGGTGAGCTCCAATCCCCCTCCTTTGCAGAATACTCACTGTAACCCCACTTCCAAGTCAAGCACATCCTTTGGAGGCTGTGGCTCATTTCCTGACTCCTCATTCTTATGAGCTCTCGTGAGAGGTTGGGTGGTGGGTTACAGCTGTTCTGTGACAATGGGAGGGAGGTGTCCAAACCTCTGTTTGCTTTCATGTCCAGCATGACAAAGATTTCAGGGATCCTCCCTGGGCCACTCTTGAGGACCAGCCCACAAGGTCGTCCATCTGACTGATGAAGGCAGGGATGACCTCATCTCTGTCCTCCTGTCCCACGCTCCTTCTCTTGGAGGGATGCCAGGAGTAGCAACGGCCTCCTAACCGAGGAGCACAGTCACGGGACCGCCCTGCTCTTCCAAGAGGATGGCTGTCACGTCCAGCCTATGTCCATCTTTCTAGGTGTGAGTGCTCCTAGGTTCAGAGGTCAGAGCTTTCTGTTGCCTGGTCTGAGTTTGCCTTTTCTTCCAGAAAAAAAGAAAAAAAAAAAGAAAAAGAAAATTGCTGGTTTCTAAAAACTATAATGCATACTGGAAACCTTTGGGAAAACCTGCTTTTCTGTAAGCTCAAGATGGCAATTTAATTATCTGTCACACAAGACCATTAATTTATCAGAGGTTGTGAATTGCACACAAGACAGGTTATTAGTGAGGGACACCACAGATGTTATTCTTTATGGTCAAATACATGGCGCTTGCTAAGCTCTAATAACAAATCACATTGTGCTCTCTTGCCAAAAGTAAAATCTATTTCTTGATATTGTTTAGAGAAGAAAAGCACATATTGATTTAAAAATGCATATGAATAAACTAAGTCCCCAAGCTCAGCTATAACATGACAAAGAATGAAAGAGGAATAAATGGAAGTCAGTAAGTACAAAGGAAGAAAAACTCTAGGAAAAAAAAAAACAACACCCTGCTAACCACAAAAGGAGAGTTTTTGAGACCCTCACTGGGCCTCATAATATAATATCACACTTCTTTGATGAGAACTAAAGGAGCAATTATTACCTCAATTTCCTTCTGAGAAAGAATGATCAGCTCAGGTATCACCTCAGCTCCAACTACTGGAAAGGGCTGGGGCCGTGGAGGGGCTTGGTCAGGGCAGTAGAAGAAGAAATGTGGCCTCATAAAATGGGGTCGCCCCTAACTAATCTCCTGGGTTCCATCAGGTGGAGACAACAGGCTGTGTGCCTACTGGAGGAGATGACAAGAGGTATAGCCTCTTGCTTTATCTTCATGGCCGGAGGACTAACAGAAACACTGGCATTTTCCAAAAAGCCAGAAGGTGTTTGGAGCTGCGAACCCAGTGATTCATTCCGAATCCAATCTTAAAGAAGTTGCATATGAGTCTATAAATCACTTCCACATCAAAGCAAGTATTTTCACACTTGTCCACATTTCTGCTGCTTTGACAAAATACCCAACCAAAGCAATGGAAGGAAGGGAGGGTTTATTTTGGCTTAGACTTTGAGGGGTTACGGTCCCTTGCGACAGGGATGTCGTGGTAGCCAGAGCATGGAGCAGCTGGTCACGTGGTGGCCCCAGTCAGGTGGCGGAAAGACGACGTGAATGTGACTGCTCAGCCTCACTTTCCCACATCTCAGCCCTCGGGGTTGGCACCACTCACATTCAGGGTGGATCTTCCCTCCTCGGTTAAATCTCTTTGGAAACACCCTCACAGATATTGCCCAGAGGTTTGTTTCCATGGTGATTCCAAATCCTGTCAAGTTGACGATGAAGATGAATCATCGCAACTTGGTTGCATCTCTTTCCCATAAATACCAGACTGGAACCTTCATTTTCCTCTAGGCCCTTCCATCCACCCTGTCTTTCCTTATGTCCAAGCTCACTCGTGAGCATTCCTGCAATTATCTCCAGACCGTGTCTTGATGGGGTCTGCTGTGGTTTGGATGGCACTGGTCCTCCAAGGGCTTATGTGATGGGCACTCGATAGTGGTAGGCTCGTAGGTCATGGGGCACATCCTCAGAAGGGGATGGGGCTCCGGTTAGACTCCAGCAGCTCTCTGCTTCCTTCATGGAATGTGATCTCCCACTCACACACATTCCGGCTATCATTCTGTCTGCCTTAAGGGCGGTGTCCTGTTCTTAAACATGCAGAGTTGTGGGCTAACATGCCTCTTTTCTGCATGGAATAGCCAGCATCAGGTGCTGGTCAGTCACAGAAAATAGACAAGTAGAGGGTCTCTTTTCCTTTCTGGGGAAATGATTTTTCACACTGCCAGGTTCTGGTCTCTTCATCTTTGATAACTTGTGTCAAAAGTTTCCTATCTTGGGGCTGTGGGGATGGCTTAGCAGTTAAGGTGCTTGCAAAGTCAAAGGACCCAGGTTCGATTCCCAGGACCCACATAAGCCAGATGCACAAGGTGGCGCATGTATCTGCAGTTCATGTGTAGCGTCTGGAGGCCCTGGCGTGTGCATTCTCTCTCTTTCTCTCTCTCCCTCAATCTCTTTCTAAAATAAATAAATAAAAATTTAAAAGTTTCCTATCTTGATGCCCAAGCTCCCACGGCCACAGTGTTCTCTCGTGACCACATCTGTCATCAGACACACGCCTGCGCTCTGCCTTTGACACAGTCTTGTGATGCCAAGTGCTCCACACGCTTTTTCTGCTATGGCTTTAATGTCTTACCATCTTGTGGAGGTCCCAAGTCCACTCACCTTTTACCTCGTGGCACCTGTCTTTTCACACACAGGCAGCATACAGAAGGCTTAGAAGCCAGAGCTGGGAAACCAGACCACCTGACGCACACCTAAGCTCCCTGGCCTAGCAGTTATGTGTCCTGGGCACGTCACAATCTCTAACGTGAGGGTCAAGATGCTGGGCACTCAACAGTGCTGGCAAGAAGACGGAGTTACTATGTGCTGTGCTTAGAAAAGGGCCAGGCATAGTGTCAGTGACATCTAAGGAAATGATCAATAAAACCAAAGGAGGGCTCTCCTTTAAAATAACCATAAACTTTAAAACAAGCTCTTTTAAATAATTTTTAAAATTTTTTTCGTTTTATTTTTATTTATTTATTTGAGACAACAGACAGAGAGAGAAAGAGACAGATAGAGAAAGAGAGAATGGGTGTGCCAGGGCCTCCAGCCACTGCATACAAACTCCAGATGCGTGCGCCCCCTTGTGCATCTGGCTAATGTGGGTCCTGGGGAATCGAGCCTCGAACCGGGGTCCTTAGGCTTCATAGGCAAGTGCTTAACCGCTAAGCCATTTCTCCAGCCCTTAAATAATTTTTATAGATAAATTTTGTCCATTGTATGTAAGTCAGAGAACATGTACACATAAGAAGAAAGGAATGGGGGCTGAAGAGATGGCTTAGCAGTTAAGGCACTTGCCTGAGAAGCCTAAGGACCCAGGTTCGATTCTCCAGGTTCCACATAAACCAGATGCACGTGGTAGCTTGCAGTGGCTAGAGGCCCTGACACGTCCATTCTCACTCTCTCTGTCTCTCTCTCCCTCTCTAATAAATAAATAAATAAATAAATAAATAAATAAATCTTTGAAAAAATAAAATAAAAGAAGAAAGGAATGAAAACAAGATGGAGTCCTGAAACCCCAGGCTTAGGCTTAGGCATCGGCTTGAGCTCGGCCTCGGTGCGGCTTGCGGGAAGGATCTGTGCAGTGTGACCAGCTGGTCACAACTCCAGCCTTGGGCAAGGGGCGGGGGCCAGAGCTGCTTAGATGAGCGAGGGCTTGACTTGGGGGTGTTCCTAATTCAGCACATTCGTGGAATCTGTGAACTGTTCCAGAAGTCAACCGATGCGTCAGAAGAGGGGCCCCCGCTCAGGGAGTTCACAGAAGCAAACTGCAGGCCTGCGCACGCTGGGGCCATATCTGTGGGCAGCCACACACGACCCAAACATGCTCCCGCCCACTGCTTCTGCTCAGGGGGCAGAAAGCATCAGAGTGAGGAAATCCTACTTCCCCAAGTGCAAGGGTGGCACCCCACTACCCCTCCCCTCCAGTCCTCTGAGTCTGTGTTAAGTCTATTTAGCCTGTAGTCTCTACTTTCCCATTTCCTTTGTCTTTTAAAATTCCTAATACGGATTTTATGCATTTAATTTACATTTTTAGTAGCTCGCACTGCAGGGTTTCCGTGCTCTCGCTATGATTCTGACTAGCTTGAAGCAGCCTCGGGAGCCCAGGTGAGCTCAGAAAACAGCACCAGAGACCCTCAGAGAAGGAAGGGAAGCGACCTGAGCGTGGCTCACAGGAAGGACCTGGGCTGTGCAACTCCAGCCTTGCAATGAGCGTACTTGGCCTAGAACATTGTTAGAGCCGCTGGAATGCCCCTGGCGGGGGAGGGGTGTCTCCCTCCACCGCTCCGGACTGTGGGAATCCACGCTCCAGCTTTGGGAGAACAAGCGGACAGGACGACTCCGTGGCCACAACAGGCTTCTCAGCGTCCGCTTCCAGAGCTGACAGTGCCGAGGAGAGACCAGGGAGTGGAAGGCAGCAGGAGGCACCGCTGCCATGTAGGAAGAACTGCCATTGTGAGCCAGGCCAAATGTGTGGGTGCAATTCCGTTACCTCGGTGATGTTGGGAACCAAGAGTAAACTAGGGTCTCTCGCTTGCTTTGGGGAGCTCCGAGGGCTGGTGAGTGACAGACTCACAGACTTTCTCTTGTCTTGCAGCCGCAGGGCCAACTCACCTGCAGACAGAGGTGCGCGTATGTCGTGGGATGAGAGAGTGCATTAATCAGGGTTGTCTAAAGGAACAGAACCCACAGAATGAATTTGTATTATCAAGAGGATTTCTTGGACAGTGTGCAGGATACAAGGTGGACAGTCCAAAAACAGCTGTCTTCAGGCACGAGCCTCAAGGAACCCCATTCCTGCTCAGTCCACGGGGCTGGAGGCCTCAGCAGTCCCATCCAGTGCTGAAGGCCTGGAGGCTTCCTGGAGAGCCCCTTGGACTTCAGTCCACACTGGGGCTGTAGCAAGTCCCAGACCAGACATGAACAGAAGCCCACCCAAATAAGAATTTAAGAGGAGAGCCATTATTCAGCCAGCAGCCAAGTGTGCCCTCACAGCAAGGAGGAGAGCAGCCCTGCCCAACTTTTACAGTGAGTTTTTAAAGGCAAAAACCACGTTCCTTCACAATGATCTGAAAAACCCCAGCCACCCCCTCCACACACAATTGTCTCTTTAGCAAGAGCAAGCAAGCAAGCATGATTACAAAAGTAGAAAAAGCAGCAGTTAGCACCAGGTACGAAGGAGATACCAAATGTAAGGACATCTTGACCTCAGGGTGAGAACAAACACCAGGTGCCTTACTGGAACCACATCCTCATTCTTGTACTTACTTAATGCTCTGTGCTAATCTTTAATCTCCTTGAGAATGTCAAGATGGCTGAGTGGCCTAAGATGGCTTCCCTTAGGGCAGTCACCACAGGTTGTTTCAGAACGCTGATGAAACTGTTCCATGTCTATGGAGGATAGCAGAAACAGGGTAAGTGTGCTGCACAGTACCCAGCGAGTAACCAGGGCAGCCGGGAAAAATCACTCATGGGCTGGAGAGGCGGCTTAGCAGCTAAGGCACTTGCCTGCAAAGCCAGAGGACCTCGGTTCGATTCCCCAGGACCCATGTAAGCCAGATGCACAAGGGGGCACATGCATCTGGAGTTCATTTGCAGTAGCTGGAAGCCCTGGCACGCCCATTCTCTCCCTCTCTCTGCCTCTTTCTCAAATAAATAAATAAATAAATAAATAAAGGGTGTTCTTTTTAAAAAAAAAAAAACAGCACTCACCAGTGAGTAGCGCAGGCAACCGGGTGAAAGGGGACTTTGTTCCCTCAGAACTTCTCTATATGTAGTCCACTACCGGAAGGGCCGCCCACTCTGGAGGAAGGACTTCCTCCCTCAGTTAATGCTTGCTGGAAACACCTTCACAGACTTGGGCAAGTCTTTTGATTTCTAATCTGATCAAGTTGACAACAGAATTTTGCCAGACAAAACTTGCCAAATGAATTACTTCTTTCCTATTTTCAAATATTTTTGCCAAATTTCAATGCTACAAAAATCATACTCTTTCTCAACTTCACGGCATCCCAGTAAAATAAAATTTAATTAGTTAAGTGCTAGCCAGAGGTTCTGAGTATTCCAAAGCTCACTTACAGAGTTTTGAGATTAAATCTTGTGTGCTATCCTGATCTTTCAAGCTTCCCTCATTTCAGTAGAGATACATTTGTTATTTTCCTGTTTGCAAGTCTGGCTTCGAATAAATTCAATTCTCTGGAAGTGTCAAAATTTCTAGAAGTTTTTTTTTTTAATTTTTTTCCCCCTGGTACTGACTGCATTAATTCCTAAGATTAAGGAGTTTTAAGCAGTTTAGAAAAAAAGAATAAAAAAAAATCAGCTACTCCCTAAATTTAGAGAACTTATTTAGAAAGTACTTCGATGCCATTGTTGAAAATTAGTTCATTTGTAAAATAGTTCTTCAAAGACATATTTTTAAATATATGATTAGTGTTTTCCAGTAAAGTTCATACCACAGTGCAGAAAGAATTCTGTGCCCATTTGTACCATTTTTGGTCATTTGGTACGTTTTTTGTAATGGTACCATATTTGTAACATTACAATTTTGTAGCTTAGTTGTTCTAACTACATGATATTTACATTTTTTGATCCTGTTCTCTTCCATTTAATTGGTAGATGTTCACAGCTTTTTAGATAAAATTATATGTGGGCCAAGACCAGAGCCAAGTGCAGTTTCTGTCCAAATGCATTTCTTAGCAGAATGCTTGTCTCTGAGACAGTGCTTTGTCTTGTCGAATGTGTACAGACACCATCACTCTACAAGGAAACCTCAGGCTGGGGTGTGGCTCAGAGGTCAAGTGCCTGCTTAGCATGAACTGGGGCCGGGGTTTTATTCCCATCACCACTGATACTGTAGTTACCTTCTAGTTACTAGGACAAAACACCTGACCAAAAGCAGCTGGTGGGAGGGAAGGGTTTATTTTGGCTTACAGTCTTGAGAGGAAGCCTTATGACGGCAAGGAAAAGGATGGTATGATCAGAGGCTGGACATCACCTCTGCCACAGCAGGTGGAAAACAGCAGCAGGAGAGTGAGCTGAATTCCGGCTAGGGGGAGGTGGGTTATAATCCCCATAAGCCCACCCCCATCAACACACCTCCTCCAACAAGCCTCCACCTCCAAAACTGCCAACAGCTGGAGATCAAGCGTTGAGAACGCACGACTTTATGGGGGACATCGGATCCAAACCACCACAACTGAAACGTAGGAAGGAAACATTTCTGATATTGAACGTTTAACTGGCAACAGCATTTATATAATGTCAGATGTTTCATCATCGGCAGAGTGAACTTTACAAAGGTTTACTTTGAAAAATACATGCAGCCCGTAAAGAATTGCACTCTGGTGGTTTGCTTCGATTATTTTGCTGGAAGCATCTGGTGACACCATTAAGCACTGGAGTTGTTTATCTGCTTGCATGGTTCTTTCTGCCAGAGCCGCATACACCTCCATCATTCTGCTTGTCAAACATAACCGGGAAAACTTAGAATTGCAAAAAGTAAAATTAAATAGAAGACCAATTATCAGATCTAAATGAAAGTCTGGCTTCCCCGTGCTGTGGAAACGCACCTGCTGCAGCCCATATTACACTGTCAGTCTCCACCGTTCTCCCCACGCAACGCGAGCTTGGGAATCAGCCATGCCGTGGAGGCTCGTCCATGACTCAGACCTCGTGGACTCTGGGTGGACAGTGACAGGCCCTCTTAAGTGCACTCGCATTGTGCACCTCACACATTTATTATATCGGCTATCTTGAGAAATGAAAATTTGTTGTTATTTTGTTGTTGCTGTTTTGCTTTTTCCTGACTATGGAATTCATTTCAAAACTAAAACAAGAACAAAAAGCACCACCAAGCAATAAAGTGAGCAGTTCTCAATGGACGTACACATCAATGACAAAGCCACAGTAGCCAGAGTTTCGGCCTGCCCTGCCCTGTGGCAGGCTTGCCAGTCTGTCTCCCATGGGTACATCCCCATGTCTGACCTGTGGGTCTCACATCCTTCCAACTCTCCTGGCAGGGGCCTGTGCACTTTGTACTCTATGCTGGTCACAGCACTGAAGACTTTGCCACCACTGCAGAGCCTGAAGGAGTGCTCTGTCCATGCGTCCTTGGTCCTGAGCACACGATCAAAAGCTCTCTGCATGTCATCCTTTGAGAAAAGGAGCTGGGGCTGGAGAGATGGCTCAGCTGCTAAAGGCATTTGCTTGTGAAGCCTGACTGACCACAGTTTGATTCTCCGTTACCCACATAAAGCCAGGTACACAAATTGGCGTGTGGCAGAAAGCTCTGGAAAGACCACTAACTTTCTTTTTCTCTCTCTCTCAAATAACTAAATAAATAGATAAACAAAAAATTCTTGAAGAAGTTTATTGAGCCAGGTGTGGTGGTACACACACCTTTAATCCCAGTACTCGGGAGGCTGAGGTAGGAGGATTGCCATGAGTTCAAGACCACCCTGAGACTACATAGTGAATTCCAGGTCAGTCTGGCTTAGAGTGAAACCCTACCTCAAAAAACATAAACAAACAAACAAGAAGCTTGTTGAACCACAGGGAAATCAGTGGGGCATAGCAATTCATATTTCAGAGCTAGCCTCCAAGTGAGAAGCTTGCTGATTTAAATGATTGAATTTTGGGCTGGAGAGATGGCTTAGTGGTTAAGTCGCTTGCCTACAAAGCCTAAGGATCCATGTTTGATCTCGCTCCAGATCCCATGTAAGCCAGACACACAGAGGTGAGGTAAGCACAAGGTCACATATGCTCACTAGGTGGGGCAAATGTTTAGAATTTGATTGCAGTGGCTGAGGCCCTGGAGTGCCAATTCTCTGTGTGTGTGTGTGTGTGTGTGTCTCTCTCTCTCTCTCTCTAAAATTAAAAAAAAAAAAATTTTTAAGCCAGGCATGGTGGTGTACACCTTTAATCCCAACACTCAGGAGGCAGAGGTAGGAGAATCACCATGAGTTCAAGGCCACCCTGAGACTACAGACTGAATTCCAGGTCAGCCTGAGCTAGAGTGAGACCCTACCTTAAAAAAAATTAATTATTAAATTTCACTCTTCTTTTTAGCACATCCATTTTCTTAATTCATGCATTCTAAATTATTTTTAAATAATGAAAGTATATTTTCAACAGTAGAATGTATTGAATATGAGTGTGTTAAATTACATAAATATAAAAATAGTACATTTCAGAATTTGTGGGATGCTGCTAAGAGCATGATGGAAGAGAAACCCTAATATATGAAAGACAAAAGCACAAAGATATATCTGTCTTTTTGTTTTGTTTTGTTTTGTTTTTGTTTTTCGAGGTAGGGTCTCACTCCAGTCCAGGCTGACCTGGAATTAACTATGTAGTCTCAGGGTGGCCTTGAACTCTCAGCAATCCTCCTACCTCTGCCTCCCGAGTGCTGGGATTAAATGTGCCAACACACCTGGCTTTTTTTTTTTTTATGAGAGAGAAAGAATTGGTGTGCCAGGGTCTCCAATAGAACTCCAGATGCATGTGCCACCTTGGGCACATGTGCAACCTTACACGCTTGCATCACCTTGTGCATCTGTCTTTTGTGGGATCTGGAGAGTCAAACATGGGCCCTTAAACTTTGCAGGCAAGTGCCTTAACTGCTAAGCCGTCTCTCCAGCCTCATATATCTGTTTTAAGAAATCATTAAAAGTTTGGGCATGGTGGCACATGCTTTTCATTCCAGTTACTTGGGAAGCTAAGGTGGGAGGATTGCCATGAGTCTGAGGCAAGCCTAGGCTACAGAGTGACTTCTAGGTCAGCCTAGGCTAGGGTGAGACCCTGATTCAACCCCCAAGGAAGTCATTACAAGAGCATCAAATTAAATATCAAAAGAGTAGAAGAACGGACTAGGAGGATAGCTCAGTAAAGTTCTTGCCTTCTAAGTATGAAGATCTAGGTTCAATCCTCAGAACCCATGTTGGAAAAAAAAAAAAAAAAGCCAGTCATGGCGGCACACGCTTGCAATCCCAGCCAGTGCTTGCATGGCGGAGCTGTGGTAGAGATAGGTAGGTCCCTGGGGTTCTCTGGTCAGCCAGTCTAGCCTACTTGGTGAGTTCTAAGGCAGTGAGAGAACTCTGCCTCAAAAAAGGTAGATGAAGCCAGGTGTGGTAGTGCACGCCTTTAATCCCAGCATTCAGGAGGCAGAGGTAGGAGGATCACCATGAGTTCGAGGCCACCCTGAGACTACATAGTGAGTTCCAGGTCAGCCTGGGCTAGAGTGAGACCCTACCTCGAAACCCCCCCCCACCCAAAAAAAAGGTAGACGAGGGGGCTGAGGAGACAGCTTAGTCGGTAAAATGCTTGCTGTCCATGCTGAAGGCCTGAGTTGAGATCCTCAGTACCCACATACAAATGCTAGATGCATCTGTAAGCCCACATCTTGGGGGGGGAGACACAGGGAATCCCTACAGCTAAACTGTTTAGCCAAATGGCGAGTTCTAGGTTCAGTGAATGTGACGGTCAGCCTCCGGCTGTTAACGACAGGATTTAGAATTTGTGTTCTAGATCACAGTTCTCAGTGCTCACATCACTGGAAGTAATGGAATGGAAAATAAAAAGTTTGCCCAGCGTGGTGGCGCACGCCTTTAATCCCAGCACTGGGGAAGCAGAGGTAGGAGGATTGCCGTGAGTTCAAGGCCACCCTGAGACTACATAGTGAATTCCAGGTAAGTCTGGGTGAGACACTACCTCAAAAATCCAAATAATAATAATAATAATAATTTAATAGGGCCAACAAGACAAATGATGACTGTTAGAAAAATATGAATGAAGTCTTAGAACAACTTATTAGAAGGAAAAAGAAAAAAACAGTGCACCATCAGATATGTAAAGAGCTGTGACTACAGACACTGAGAAACATCTTGTCCTCCTATTGTGAGGGTCTTGTGTAGGTAGCTCCAGGCACTGCGAGCTCATGGAGATTGAGGCCAAATTGTGTCTGGTAGAGTGTCTTGTAAGCAGTCCTACCTTTGGCTCTTCCATTCTTTCTGCCACCTCTTCCACAATGGACTCTGAGCCGTGTAAGGTGTTTGCATCAGTTAGGGTTATTTGACTTACTGTATTTTTCATTTCTGGTACTTCTGATTGGTATTTTTTCATTATTTTTATTTCCTTACTCGTGTTTTGTATTGACCTCCTTATTTCATTAGCTTGGTTTCCTGTGTTTTCTTGGGATTCCTTCAGGAGTTTGTTTGTTTTCTTTTTTCCTTTGATTTCTTCTTTGAGTTCTTTGAATATAGATATAATCTTTTTTTTTTAATCTTTGACAGGCATTTCATCTAAAACAATCTCACTGGAGGTCATTTTTGATGGATTTATAATTTTTGGTGGGATTGTATTGTCTTGATTTCATTGTGTTTCTTGTATTATAATGTAAAAAGTTTTGCATCTTAGGTTAATTTGATACTTTGGTTTTCTAATTATCTGCGGTATTCTTAGACATGTAAACCTGACATATGTCTTAAGGTGCTTAAAGTTGCCAGGTGTGGCTCTTATGTTACTCCCAGAGTAACTGCAGAGGTGACCCTAGGTGTTGGGTTTGCCTGCTGTGCAAGTATCTAGTAGGTTGAGTGGAGCAAAAGACAGGCAAATTCTTAAATTCAACTGAGCCAATGTACACACTCAAAACCAGCACAGAACATAGATGTAAGAGCGTGTATTAAAACAAAGAGATAAGCCGGGCATGGTGGAGCACACCTTTAATCCCAGCACTCGGGAGGCAGAGGTAGGAGGATCGCCGTGAGTTCAAGGCCACCCTGAGACTCCATAGTGAATTCCAGGTCAGCCTGGGCTAGAGTGAAACCCTACCTCGAAAAACTGAAAACCCCAAAAAAACAATTAAAAAAAAAAGAGAGATAATCTAACAAAGTCAAAGTCCCTAAGGGTGTGTGTTGCCTGCCAACTGGGAGATTTCTGGTCTGAAAGGGTTCCAGGTCACCCTGGGGCTGAGTTAAAATGTGCCCCAAAATGACAGACTAAAAAGACAAAGGCACTTTAAGTCAGGAAGAAACAAAAGTCAATCCCCAAATGCAGCTTATTTAAGAATGGCAAAGCCAGCCACCAACCAAGCCTAACTTATAACCTACCATGACACGGAAGGTGCGATTAGCACTTCTAGCGCAGGCCTGTATCCTAGGCTTCGGGGCAGGTATTAACCTGGTGTACGTAGACCATCGCCTTTTGGGATGGCTTAGGTACCACCTGTGCTGTGTGCCTGCTTGGGACCCTCTTTACTGTGCTGTGGGCTCGGTTAGCTGGGTCGATGGGTCTGCTGCTCTGATCACCTGTGCTGGGTGCTGGGTGGCTGATCTCCCTTCCCCAGGTCTCCAGTGGTTACTGGCGCTGATGGTTGGGGGAGGGGAGGTCTGTGGAGGTGCCTGAAGCTGTGTCCCCATGATCCTCTTCCCTAGGAGCTGTCCAGCTGGTCCCTGCTGTCTGCTGCTCCAGGGTTTTGACTTTGCGAGGAGGCTGCTGTGAGTGGAGAGACCCCCACGGGGTTCTGCTCCCGTGGCTCAGGCCATGGCTCTTCCCGGAGACCGGGACTAGAACCAGGGCCAGTGCCATGGTGGAAGCCGATTCTGCCTGCTCTGTGGTTGCCGGAAGCTCTGGCTCCCTCGTGCTTCTCTGCCGTGGTTGATAATTCCTTATACATTTTCCTTTCTGGTAGAAGAGTGTAGTGCTTTTCTGCTTACTCTCCCCCTAGGCTGCTTTGCTGTGAGTACTACAGAGCCTTCAATATTTATTAAAAGATACACACACTTCACATGCTCTACCACTGAGCTAGCCCCCCTCTGAGATACACATTTCATACACACACCACAACAAAACACTGTACTTGTAAGGAATATTTTCAGAAACCCATAAGATTTCATACAGCAGCTAACTTTAATTATTATTCCCTTATTAGAAATCTAGTCTGCTGATAATTTCCCCATCTGATAAGTGACTTGGAGGGGTGAAAAGCTTGTATGGAAATACTGGTTTATATTTGGGATTGCTTTTGTGGGTTAGATTACCTGGGAGGAAACTAGCTTAAAGACCCACATAACTGTGCCTGCAGTTCTTGATAAGCACTCTCCCATTGCTTTTCCACAAGGTCCTAACGACGATCCACTTCCATTCTACACTCTCTGTGTGGGAACACAGTGTGGACATAGGAGAGTTTTTAACCTGAAAGGCAGGAAAGGCAGAAGAGTTCTGCATGGGAGGACGAGGGACCCTCGCAGTCACGTCTCCACCTTGGACCCAGGGCTGGGTCTGTGTCACCAACCCCGCACGTCCACACTCATGAGTTCCCTCTCACACACACAGGCACACACTGTGCCTGACACAAGCACACACAGGGAAGCGTCTATTTGCTCCAACATCTACCCCTATTTATAAATAACCCATCCCCTCCTGCAGCCTCTGTTACATTTTACAGGGTGGCCTTATTAAATTGCTGTTTTGGTATTCACAGCATGCATTTTATCATGCTGCCGCCACAGCACCTCAGGGAGCAGGGCCCCATAAATAAAAGGCCCATTTATCACCCTGGCCAAGAAGGCTCTCCTCCCCTTACGTCCCAGCTTTTGCTTCGATTAAAGCCAAAGCACACACAGCAAGTGAAGTCTGACCTCTAGGAAATCCCACACACCTCCCTGAGAACCTTGTGGCGTAAAATAAACCATGGGGCAAGGTTCCTAAGCACCTCACCAGGAGCCTGGGTCACGATCACCTGCGGGAGGAGCCCTGAGGTGCTCCCGCGCCTCTTGGCCACTGGCCAGTGGGAACTTCTCCCTTGTGGCCGCTCACATCTCTTCTGCTCTTGCCTCACAGTCGCCCGCCTCCGTGTGACAGGGACACCTTCTGAGAAGTGTGACTTTCAGGTGACTTTGTCATAGTGCAAGCATCACAGTGTGCACTTAGGCCAAGCTATTTCCCTAGATGGTTTGGGTCACTAATTGAAGTGGCTTCTCAATGCAATGAGCTCAATAAACATGAGATACCGAGACTACTGCCGCGGTAACTCGGCATCCTGTTTTATAGTAACATTTTAAAGATGTAGGTACAAGCACGTTGTAAAATAACGATTAAAAGTCTGTCCAGTAAATGATGACATCAAAGCAGAAGACAGACTAGTTAGAAGGAAGGGATTCAGTAGAGGGAGAATTTGGGAGGGGCAAAGGGGAGTGATGGGAGGAGATTATAATCATGGTATATCGTCTATATTTATGGAAGTTGTCAATACAAAGTTTTTAAAATTTATTTGCAAGCAGAGAGAGGCAAAAGAGACATAGAGAGACAGAATGGGCAGGCCAGGGCCTCCAGCCACCGCAAATGAACGCCAGATGCACGCACCACTTTGTGCACCTGGCTTTATGTGGGTACTGGGGACTCAAACCCAGGTTGTCAGGCTTTGCCTGCAGGTGCGTTAACAGCTGAGCCATCTCTCCAGCCCCAAAGTTGTTTTTTTGTTTTTAATTTTTTGGTTTTCTGAGGCAGGGTCTTACTCTAGCCCAGACTGACCTGGACTTCACTGTGGAGTCTCAGGGTGGCCTGGAACTCATGGTGATCCTCCTATCTCTGCCTCCCAAGTGCTAGGATTAAAGGCGTGCACCACCACGCTTGGCTCCAAAGTTTTTTTTTGTTTGTTTGTTTTTTAATGTATATTTTTCTACCCAGTTCAGAGTTGAACTTGTATTTTTTTTTTTATGAGAGAGAGAGAGAGATCATTGGAATGTCAGGGCCTCCAGCCACTGCAAACAAACTCCAGACGTGTGCACCACCTGTGTGCAAGCACAACCTTTCTCATGCGTCACCTGTGCATCTGGCTTACGCAGGTTCCGGGGAGCCAAACCTGGGTCCTTAGGCTTCACAGGCAAGCCCTTTAACTGCTAAGCCATCTCCAGGCCAATACAAAGTTTCTAAAAAGCATTTCCAGTAAACATATAAACCAGTCCCATGTTGCATGTTCTGTACTTTTGTACACAGGCTGTCCAGTGCTGCTCACACCAGCATCGCCACAAGCACAGGCATGCACTGAGCCATGAGGGTGGGATGGTTGAGGGTCACCAGGTGACATGATAATCTTATGGGCCATGTGGTGCACGTGACTGGTTGTTGACTGAAATGTTAGGTGCGTGTGACCGTCAGTGAGTGAAACCGCAGTGTCGAGGCAGTGAGGGAGGGGCAGCTAAGGACGAACAAGCACAGCTCATGCCTTGAAGAGTCTTGGAGTCCCAGAGAAGACAGAGGGGGCACCATAGTGGTACACGGTCAGTGGGTAGTACTATGCCAGCCAAGAGAGAGAGAGAGGAGCAAAGCTGGCTGCATTGACAGAGGCCTAGAATCCCAGCACTTGGGAGGTGGAGGCAGCGGGATGGGGGTTCATGCCAGCCTCAATATAGTGAGCTTGAGGCCAGAAAGGCTGATCAGATCCTTTCTCCACATAAATAAGTAAATAAATTAAATAAATACCTTTAATCCCAGCACTCAGGATTCTGGGGTAGGAGAATTACCATAAATTCAAGGCCAGCCTGGGCTCCAGAGTGAGTTCCTCCTTCCTCCTAGATCCGATGAAAGAAGCTCCCTAAATGGGGCACTTGGGAGGCAGAGGCAGGAGGATCACTGTACGTGTGAGGCCAGCCTGGGACTACAAAGTGAGTTCCATGTCAGCCTGGGCTAGCATGAGACCCTACCTTGAAAATCAAACAAATAAGTAAATAAATAAAAATAAAGAAGAAGAAACCCTAACCCCGTCTCTTGGGGACCACCGCTCTCTCGTGGTCCACCCCCCTCTTGAACTTCTGCTTTACTTGCTGAGGAAGTTCCTCGCTGCTTTACCGTCTTTGTGTATCTCTCTGCAGTTCTTTGAATACGATCCCAAGAGCTTAGAAACACCCAGCTAGAGACCACCAGTGACATGAGGACCCACTTCAAGGTGCCTTGAGGTCAAAGAGAGGCAGACACATCCAGACGATAAGGGGTCCTGTTTACTGGGGAAGCAATGTGTGGAGAGCAGCAAGGCAGTGGGACTTGGTAGACGGTGGACTGCGCATAAGGACAGAAGTGACTTCAGCAAAGTGGGGTGGACGCGCCTGGCTTATCTCCAGCTGATACCACAGTGAGTCACTTCACTTTCCTCACCCCAGGGCCACGTACCCGTGTCATGGGTTCATCTGCTCGTAGTTTGCCGAGAACCACTGACCCGGAGTTTCACGCGGAGGCTTCACGGTCTTCAAGTCAGGTCCAGCAGGGTCAGCACACCCTCAGACCAGCCCTGTCTGGAGTCACCTGATGCAGAGGGGAGGACAACGGGACATCAGGGAATCGGGAATTTGAGCTCTGACCCACGAGTTCTATGTCCGTGAGTGAGGCTGTAACCAAGCACCGTGGGAAAACAGCAACAGGGCAAATGTTCGCTCAGTCCAGGAGACTGGCCATCCAAGGCAAGGCATGGCAGGCTGGCTTCCTCCGAGCCCTCGCTCATGGCTGGCAGACCTGGGTCCTCACGGTCTCCTATGTGTCTGTGGCCTGTTCGCCTCTTTGTGTGGACCCCAGTCAGATTGGATTGGGACTGTTTTTCCCTCTTCTGGAGACTATGCAAAAATATAAACAACAGGGCTGGAGAGATGGCTTAGCGGTTAAGGCGCTTGCCTGTGAAGCCTAAGGACTCATGTTAGACTCCCCAGATCCCATGTAAGCCAGACGCACAAGGGGATGCATGCACAAGGCCACACATGCACATAAGGTGGCGCACTGGAGTTTGATTACAGTGGCTGGAGGCCCTGGCACGGCAATTCTCTCTCTCTCTCTCTCTTTCTCTCTCTCTCTCTCTCTTTTTTCCTTTCTGACTCTCACTCTCGCTCTTGCTCTCTCTCATTACAAAAAGGCCAGTCTGTTAGGCTTGCCTCAAAAAAAAAAATTCAAACAGTAGAAAAAGTCTGGTCGGGACTCTATCTGCTTCGTGCACTGTGTCTTTTTCCTACTCCTCCTCACAGGATCCTTTGACTTGCAGACTCACTGCTTCCCCCCCCCTTTTTTTGGCCCATTTGTATGTTATGTGTGGACATGTATGTGGATGCACATGTGGGTGCATGCATATGGAGGCCAGAGATCAACATCAGATGTCCTTCTTAGTTGCTTTCCATCTTTTCTTTTCTTTTTATTCTTTGTGGGGGGTTTTGGGGGGGCGGGGAGTTCTTTTGGTTTTTCTAGGTAGGGTATCACTCTAGCTCAGGCTGACCTGGAATTGACTATGTAGTCTCAGGGTGGCCTCGAACTCACGGCGATCCTCCTACCTCTGCCTCCCGAGTGCTGGGATTAAAGGTGTGCACCACCATGCCCAGCTTCTTTGTTTGTTTTGAGGCAAGGTCTCACTCTTGTCTAGGCTGATTTGGAACTCACTCTGTAGCCTTGAACTCATGGCGATCCTGATACTTGAGCCTCCCAAGTGCTGAGACTAAAGTCATGTGCCACCATTCCAGGCTCTGTTCTTTTTTCCTTTTCTTTTTATTTCTTTTCCCCTTCTGTCATTCCTTGTTTAGAGGTGTGGGCAGGGTCTGACTAACCTTGACCTAGAACTCACTCTAAAGACCAGGCTGTCCTCAAAATTATGACAATCCTCCTCCACTAGCCTCCCGAGTGCTGAGATTAAAGGCATAAACTCCAGGTCTGGTTCTTTCCATCAGATTTTTTGGGGGGTTGGGCTTGAGGTAGGGTCTCACTCTAGCCCAGGCTGACCTGGAATTCACTACATAGTCTCAGAGTGGCCTCGAACTCACAGTGATCTTCCTACTTCTGCCTCCCAAATGCTGGGATTAAAGGCATATGCCACCAAGCCTGGCTCCATCCGATTTTTTTTTTTTAAATGAAAGAGAAAGAGTGAGTGAGTGAGAGAATTGTTGCACTAGGGCCTCTAGCCACTGCAGTTGAACTCCAGATGTGTGTACCACCTTGTGCACATGAATCACCTTGTGTGTCTGGCATATATGGGTTCTGGGAAGTTGAACCTGGGTCCTCAGGCTTCATAAGCAAGCACCTTACCTGCTAATCCATCTTTCCAGCCCTCTATCTGATTTTTGTTTTGTTTTGTTTTGTTTTTCAAGGTAGGGTCTCACTCTAGTCCAGGCTGACCTGGAATTCACTAGTCTCAGGGTGGCGTCAAACTCATGGTGATCCTCCTACCTCTGTCTCCTGAGTGCCGGAATTAAACGTGTGTGCCACCACACCTGGACTCTATCTGGCTTTTTAAGGCAAGATCACTCGTGAACCTAGCACTCATTGATTCAACTAAACTAGCTAGCCGGTGAACCCCAGGGTTCCTCCTGTCTCTACCTCCCCACCACTGCGGAACAGGCAGGCTCCACCATGACTGGCTTTTCCTCAGGCCCTCAGGCTTGCATGGCAAACGCTTTACCAGCTGAGCCTTCTCCTCAACCTCAACCCACCTCATCTTAAAAGAAAGTTGGGGCTGGAGAGATGGCTTAGTGGTTAAGCGCTTGCCTGTGAAACCTAAGGATCCTTGTTTGAGGCTCGATTCCCCAGAACCCATGTTAGCGAGATACATAAGGTGGTGTATGCATCTGGAGTTCGTTTGCAGTGGCTGGAAGCCTGGCATGCCCATTCTGTCTCTCTCTCTCTCTCTCTTTCTCTCTCTCTGCCTCTTTCTTTCTCAGTCTATCACTCTCAAATAAATAAATAAAAATGAACAAAAAAAATGAAAGTAGGAGACAAATTGATTTTTAAAAAAATGGAGCTGGGTGTTGTGGCACTAGGGAGGCAGAGGTAGGAGGATCACTGTTTGAGGCCAGCCTAAGACTACAGAGTGAATTCTTTTCTATAACAGTGTTACAATTTTGTAGAAAAAAAATGGAGCAAGATCAGCCAAGAGACATGTGTATGTGTGTGTGTGTGAGTGAGAGAGAGAGAAGAAGTCGTCAGGGCTGTGTGAAATCATCTTAGGAGACCAGCTCCTCCTCTGATGGCACCAGGCCTTTCCTTCCCCCAGCACAGGATTCTTGGTGAGATTTTAATTCTTTGGGGTCTATTGTTTAATAGTGTGATGGTCATGGGAAGGGCACAAGGGTCCCTTTAGAACATCTCCTCTCCTGCCAGGGTGGTTACACAGTCATGTGTTGATGTGGGCAGGTAGACTCTGTTGAGCCTCTTCTATGTGTATGACCACAAATCCACTCACAGCAATAGAGTGCGTATGACCTCCCTACTCTCTCGTATACCATACTGGGGATTGTGTATGAATTTTTTGTTCGGTGGGGGGGGGGGAGAACGGACAAAAATAGTTAGGACTACAGTGAAAAACTTATTTTACTTTATTTACTTATTATTTTCGGCATGTGTATATGTTTGTATGCTTATTCATATGCATGTGGGCACACATGCATGCATGTGTGTGTGTGTGTGTGTCTGTGTGTGTCTGTGTGTGTGTAGGCCAGAGGAGGTCAATGTTGGTATCTTTTTCAGCCATTCTCCGCCTTACTTTTTTTTTTTTTTTTTTTTTTTTTTTTGAGGTAGGGTCTCACTCTAGCTCAGGCTGGCCTGGAATTCACTCTGTAGTCTCAGGGTGGCCTCGAACTCACAATGATCCTGCTACCTCTGCCTCTCAAGTGCTGGGATTAAAGGCGTGCGCCACCTCGCCCGGCTTCCACCTTACTTTTTGAGACAGGATCTCTTCCTGAACCTGGAGCTCACCGATTCAGCCCCAGGAGCTACCCAGCTAGTCTCGGGATCCTCCAGTCCCCATCTCCCCAGGCCAGGGATGGCAGGCATACGCCACCTCACCTGGCTGTTACGAGAGTGCTGATAATCCAAACTGAAGTCCTCATGCTGGCGTGGTAAGCGTGTCACCTACTGAGCCATCTCTCCAGTCCCTTATTTTACTTTAATCACATCTTTAAAAGCTTGTTTTCAAATATATAAAGTATTCCAGAGTACTGGGGCTAGGACTTTAGCATGACCTTGAGGAGACAAAATTGAGGTTACCGCTTTAGATAACTTATTGTCATGAAGCAGTACGTGCGCCCTTGGTTGAGAGCCTGATGCAAGCTGGGCTCTACTTGCCCCACATCCGAGCCCCTGCCAGTCTGCAGACCCCCCGGGGAGAAGACTGGCACTCAGGTAAGTGACTCGGCCAAACCACAGAGACAATTCTAGCAGCAGAGTTTAGAGCACTGAAATTCCGCACATCAGTTACCTTGGGGAAGCCAACTCTCGAAGACCACCTTTGGGGCATAGCTTGGTGAGTGTGCACCCAGGCAGGTATTGACAGAGTCTGGGAGGAGGTGCCACGCTGACCCCGGCGTCCTCGGGGATGGTGGAGCGGGCCACTGGTAGCCCACACGGGTATCCAGTGATGCTCTAGCTCTTTGACACCAGGCAAGTTCCATTTTCCATTTCTAAAGCCCTTGCTAGCGGATAATTACCAGAGAAGGGGGCACCAAAAGTACCAGTCTGATGTTCTCTGAGAAGCCACACTCCTGTAGAGCAGTGCATCCATAGTTCTTCCTGGGGACTTAAAAAAAAAAAAAAAAACATATCTTATTTATTTATTTATTTGAGAGAGGGGGCGGAGAGAATGGGTGCACCAGGGCATCCAGCCACTGTGGACGAACTGTAGATACATGCGCCCCCTTGTGCATCTGGCACATGTGGGTCCTAGAGAATCGAACTGGGATCCTTTGGCTTTGCAGGCAAGCACCTTAACTGCTAAGCCATCTCTCCAGCCCCCTTCCTGGGGACTTTTGAAACCTGTGCTTGGGACAGCATGGGGAAACCACAGAAATTCCAGTCACCATTGGAGCATTGGAGCTGACCTTCCCCCTTCCCTCCCCACACCGGTCATGTCTGCTCTGTGGGCTCACCCTGCTTGCGCTGAGCCTGTCCCTCCCTCGGGGTGCCACCTGCCTGTCCCCCTGGCTCGCTCTGGGCCCTCTTCTCAGAACCAGCTAACCCCAGTGGCAGGGTGTGTTGCTGGCCAAAGACACTGCATCAAGTTTGATGATCCAGCAAACCATGGATGATTTCACCCAAGGGCAGCAGGCATCCCGGCTAAAGCTGGCAGCTAAGACAGTTAGCTCCTAATTGATTAATTTAATCAAGACTTGGCCAACTCATAAATTGTTACAGGATCTCTCGTTGGCTAATTGCTTAAGTGATTTTTAAAATCGCTCTAATGAGCCACGCTGAAATTGGATCTGTGCTATTTTTTTCTATTAACAAGAGAAAGGTATATGAATATTTTTGTGGAAAATCAACTTAGGTTATGATCTGGAATTTATAAAATAGCAAAATAGGTGCACAGGGCTGGAGAGATGGCTCAGCAGTTAAGTGTGCCTCCTGTGCAAGCACGAGGGCCTGAGACGGCCAGAGTTCAAATCTCCAGATCCCATGTAAACAGCTGGGGAGCTGAGAGTTGTTGCAGTCCCACCAACTCTGGAATCAGCAGAGTCTCTGGCTCAAAACAAGACCAGGTGGGAGAGCAATGGAGCGGGGACATTGGAATTCAGCATCAGCCACTGTAGGTAAGTGTCCCCCCACCCTACCACAGGCAAGCATATGGGGTGCCACACTACACCACACACACATCACCCCCCCACACACACACCACAAACATACAAGTGGAAGAAAGAAAGATAAAAGAAAGAAAGAGGGCTGGAAGGATGGCTTAGCAGTTAAGGCATTTGCTTACAAAGCCAAAGGACCCAGGTTTGATTCCCCAGGACCCACGTTAGCCAGATGCACAAGGGGGCACACGTGTCTGGAGTTTGTTTGCATTGGCTGGAGGCCCTGGCATGCCTATTCTCTCTCTCTCTCTTGCTCTCTCTCTCTCTTTCCCTCTTTCTCTGTCAAATAAATAAATAAAAATAAAATTTAAAAAGAAGGAAGGAAGGAAGGGGGAAGGGGAGGATGCGTGGAGCAGCAGGCTTGCCCTGGCTGGGGGCGCTAAGCATGCTGAAAGCTGGGTCTCTTCTTTTCCTTTCCCTCTGCCTCATCTCACACACTGCGTGGAGCGCGTCGTCGGATGCAGAGGCACGGTAGCCAATAAGGCTGTGTGAGCTCACGGCTTCTGTTATGCACAAAACCCAATAGCAGTGAGCCGTCACAGGTGGTTTCCAGTGACCACAGCTCTCTCGCTGCGGCATGATACTGGTTCCCTGAGCGGTGCCACAACGCCACCCCACCCATTTGTCCCCAA
The DNA here is from genome assembly GCA_036346955.1 of Dipus sagitta. NCBI lineage: Eukaryota > Metazoa > Chordata > Mammalia > Rodentia > Dipodidae > Dipus > Dipus sagitta. The sequence goes on from CM070773.1 coordinate 172,940,482, forward strand.
GCCCTCCCTGTACACTTGCTGTCGTGTGTCTGTCACAAAGGACTCAAAGGGTACAAGGGATGTGATGGAGGTGAGACAATGAGAACAAGGCGTATGGCAGCTCTGCTGTTAATGCCTGCTTATCCCAAGTCCTGGCAAGACTGGAAGTGGGGGCTGGAGACACGGCTTAGCGGTCACTTGCCTGTGAAGCCTAAGGACCTAGGTTTGATTTCCCAGGACCCACATAAGCCAGATGCACAAAGTGGCACATGCGTCTGGAGTTCATTTGCGGTGGCTGGAGGCCCTGACATGCCCATTCTTTCTCTTTGCCTCTTCCTCTCTCTTTTCCTTTCTCTTTCTCTCTCAAATAAATAAATAAAATATTTTTTTAAAAGACTGGAAGTGGGAGGGGGGATGAGAGAAGTAAACAGAGCCACAAAGACAGAACCAACGAGAGACTGAGAGCAGATAAGAGGCCACAGGAAAGGTATCCAAAGTGAAAGGCAGAGAAAGACTAAAAAGACTGGAGGGCTGGGGAGGCAGCTCGTTCATAAAGTGCTTGCCTCATGAGCATGAGAACTTGAGTTTGATTTCTAGTACTGGGGAGATGGAGACAGGCCAATACCTGGGGCTCCCTAGTCAGGTAGTCTAGCCTAATTGGTGAACTCTATACCAATGAGAGACCCTGTCTTAAAAAAGAGGGGAATGGTGGCACTGGAGAGAGAGCTCAGTGGTTAAAGCGCTCGCCACTCAAGCAGAGAGTACTCGAGATGGAATCCCCAGAGCCCACGTGAAAAGCAGAGGCTGGGGCGCACTTCTGTAATCCCAGCGCAGGGAAAGTCCAGCGAAGAACAAGAGAACAAGAACCCTGCTTAAAATGAGGGGGAGCAGTGAAGACCAACCTAAAAGTTGTCCTCTGAGCTCCACAGCATGTGTGGCACACACGTGCCTGAACACACACACACACTAAAAATAATAATTTTTATTTTTTATTGTTTTAAAAACACGAAGGCTGTTTCATGTTAGTTTTTATTTTATCTATTTATTTGAGAGAGAGAAAGGGAGAGAGGGAGGGAGGAAAAAGCAGATAGAAAGAGAGATTGGGTGTGCCAGGGTCTTCAGCCACTGCAAACAAACTCCAGATGCATGTGCTGCCCTGTGCTCACATGAGTACTGGGAAATCGAACTAGGTCCTTAGGCTTTGCAGGCAAGCGCCTTAACCACTAAGCCATCTCTCCTGCCCCAATAATAATATTTTTCTCTTGTTTTATTTTAGAAAGAGTAAGTGTGAGAAAGACACACACACAGAGAGAGAGAGAGAGAGAGAGAGAGAGAATTGGTACACCAGGGCCTCAGCCACTAGTATTGAACTCCAGACACTTGTGCCATCCAGTGGGCATGTGTGACCTTGCACTTGCCTCACCTTTGTGCATCTGGCTAACGTGGGATTTGGAGAGTCAAACATGGGCCTTTAGGCTTTGCAGGCAAGCTCCTTAACCGCTAAGCCATCTCTCCAGCCCAATAACAATATTTTTTAAAGAGGTGAATGGCATACCTGAGGAGCAACATGCAAGGTTGTCCCCTGGCCTTCATACATACATGCACACGAGTGCACATGTACTGCCCCCCCCCCACATGAACGTGTATACATGTGGGAATGAACGCTATACACATGAAAAACATGGCTGGAAATGAGACGCTGAGCACTATAAAGAGGAAGAGCCACAAGCAGAGGAAAAGGGAATTAGGAGTCAGGAAATGTGATGGTCCATCTCGATGGTTAGTTTGATTGGATGGTGTGGTAGTTTGTCTCCCTCGGATTCAGGTGTTTTAATAAAGCTTGTAACTTGGATTTCCAGCCACCTGGCTGGAAGAGGTGTCACTAGGTGTGGATCTTGGGGTCCAGCTCTCAGGTGTGTTTGGGGGTGGGTCTGGACTCCAGCCTGAAGGCATGCTGAGGGGTTTTGAGCTCTGGCTTGTTTGTGGTGCTGGCCGGTTGGTGGCGTCTCTCTGCTCAGATTTATGCATGGGAGCCAGCTTCTTCTGGCCTTTGATGGAATGTCTCCTGGACCTGAAAGCTTGGAATAAATCTTTCCCAGCATAAACTGTGCTGGTTTGATATTCATCCCAGCGACATGGAACCGACTACAACAGATGGAGAGATGCCTAGGGGATCAACAGAGCACGTCTCTGGTGGGTGGGTGAGGTCGTTAGATCATGAAAGGTCCGACCTGATCGACAAGTTTAACCCATTGATGGGCTCAAATTCGAACAGACCATTGGGAGGCAGTGGAGCTATGGAAAGCTGGGCCTGGCTGGTGGTGTGTCCTTGTGAATCAGAGCCGCCCTCTTCTCTTCCTAGTATGACTCCATTTTGGTTCCTGTCTCCATGTTGTGAGCTGATCCTTCCTGTCGGCCACTGGTCAGCCGCTTTGGTCTGCGTCCTGTCTGGTCTCGGCTCGGTGATGTTGTAGTGCGTGGGACCAGGCAGTCTTGGCTGGAACCCTCTGAAACCATGATCAAAATAGATCTTTTAGCCTGGTGTGGTGGCCCATGCCCTTCATCCCAGCACTCAAGAGGCTGAGGTAGGGGGATGGCTGTGAGTTTGAGGCCAGCCTGGGCTACAGAGTGAGTTCCAGGTCAGCGTGGTCTAGAGGTGGACCCTGCCTCAAAATGTAAAAATTAAAAAGAAGAAAATTTTCCTGATTTTTAAGTTTTCTCTGGTATCTTGGTCACAGCTAGACAAAAGCAACTAAAACAGAAGATATATACAAAACAAGGAGAAAATAGAAATTGAATGAGAAAGAAAAAGAAAGTTTGTCAAAGAGGAAAAGAAAGGGTAGGGAAGAATAAAATTGCCTAGGACTTTTTTTTTTGTTGTTTGTTTGCTTTTTGTTGTTCAAGGAAGGGTCTCACCATAGCCCAGGCTGACCTGGAATTCACTCTATTCTCAGGGTGGCTTCGAACTCACAGCAACCCTCCTACCTCTTCCTCCCGAGTGCTGGGATTAAAGGTGTGCGCCCGGCTTGCCTGGGACTTTTACGGGGCAAAGTGCATCAATATTCCATCTGCATCCTCTGCAGTTCGTGCTTAGAGGAAATCCCAGGACTGCGCCGCTCTCGCTGAAAACTCTCTCATATTCAAAACACTGCTTAGATAACAACCTGACTGATCTGAGCATGGCTCCCTTCCACATGTCATTTGCGCTGTGTGACTTCAATGACTGGCACTTGAGCTTTATGGAGTGTCACTAGAGTGGGGTGCTGGCACTTGTCACAGCTTCTTCAGTGGAAGCCGGGTGACCTCCGTCCTTTAATCGCAAACTTTCTCTGGCTGCTTCTGAAGTGTTTCCTGCCCTGGGAGGCCAGTTGCTCCTCCTGCAGAGCAGGGATGGAGCCGGGCTGCTGGGAAGGGGCCTCTGGAAGACACAGTGCAGAGGGCCGGGGAGAGCCGGAGAGCCTGAGCAGGCCAGGCTGAAGTCCTCCCCTGCTGCTGTACTCCCTTGTCCTCGGGACGGCCAGCGTCCTGCTCTAAGCACCCTTGCCTGACTCACCAGCCATGTTTTCTCTCGTTGACATTCAACTTCTAATTTTCTTCCTACTTTGGTATATCTTCTATATTCCTTACTTTTTCATAGCCATGACCAAATTATTATTATTATTATTATTATTATTATTATTATTTGGTTTTTCGAGGTAGGGTCTCACTCTAGCCCAGGCTGACCTGGACTTCACTATGTAGTCTCAGGGTGGCCTCGAACTCACGGCGGTCCTCCTACCTCTGCCTCCCGAGTGCTGGGATTAAAGGCGTGCACCACCACGTTCGGCCCATGACCAAATTATTTGAGACAACTTAAAAGGAAGAAAACTTTTATTTGACTCCTGGTTTCAAAAGGTGTCCACGACAGCCAGGGTGGTGGCTCATGCCTTTAATCCCAGCACTCAGGAGGCAGAGGTAGGAGGATCGCCGTGAGTTCGAGGCCACCCTGAGACTACATAGTGAAGTCCAGGTCAGCCTGGGCTAGAGTGAGACCCTACCTCGAAACTCTCCCCCCCCCAGAAAAAAGGTGTCCACACACTTATGAAGCATTACTGTTCTACCTGTTCATGCGTCTGTCTGTAATGACTTGGGATCTACTTTGGTATTTGGCAGAAGGTAGGGTCTCTTTTCATTTGCCATCATTTTAATATGTAACTGACACAGCACCATTTGCTGCATCTGCATTGAGTGTTGAATAACTTCTTTAAATAAAAGTTCCAATTCTGTCCGACTTGTAAGGTACAAGTTTGGCACAGAGAAGGAAAGCAAGAGAGACCCTCTCAACAACAGCACAGGGTTTATTGCTGGTGAACACCTGCCGAGGGGTCTGCGGCAGAGGACCCAGAGCCCACGTTCCACTTACACACTGGGGTAGTTACGGACCCTTAGCAGGAAGTGGGGTGATGGGGGCGGAGAGTTTTACAGCTAGCCAATCCCATTAGAAGAGGAAATAGGAGTGACTGCTCCTGGTCCCATTAGGAAAAGGGACTTGGGGCTGGCTGGTACTGATCCCACTAGGAAAAGGGACTTGGGGCTGGCTGTACTGGTCCCATTAGGAGGAAGAAGTGGTAGTTGAAAGTTTAAGTTTAAAGAGGAAAAACACCTGGATATTCTAGCTCTGGGGGTTTTCCATAGCAAGATGGGGACCCTGGAGCTAACACCCCTGGCTTGCTAGTTATTCTGACTGTGGCCCGGCTTATAAGAAGCTTGGCATCCTAGGGTTCTAGAGCCGGCACTGTGCTTCCTAAGATGCCTCATAATTGTATTTCCCTGTGAAGTTTAGAATCAGTTTGTTGATTTCCACATGAATACACACCCATGGAGGTGTGCAGGGATTCTGATTGGGATTTTATGGAATCTTCCAATCAATCCCAATCCTATTGTCAAAGGATAACATCATTACCAAGTTTTCCTTATTGACTCTGCCTTTTTCTCTGAATATTTCTAGCCTATCTGTTTAGGTCTGGCTTAGTTTCTCTCAGTGTTATTTCATTGTGTTGAACATCTGTCGTCAGATTTAGTCCTATTTGATTTTATACACTACTGTGTTCAGCATTTATTTTTAAGGTTTATTTTATGTTTATTGCTGCTATGGGAATGTGGGTATTGTATTGTCTGTACTTATCTGATATCTGGTAATTTACAGCAATAACCTATTTATTTAATTTGTCCATCTATACAGCCATATTATTTGTTAAGAAAGAAGCAGGTGTCATTTTTTACTTCTACTTTTCTTTTTAACTTTTTATTGACAACCTCTTTACTTATAGACAATATACCATGATCATACTCCCTTCCTACCACCCTCCCTCTTCTCCCTCTTGAATCCCCCTCCACTGAATCCCTTCTTTACAACTAGTCTCTCTTCTATTTTGATGCCCTCATTTTTTCCCTCCTATTATGCAGGTCATACGTAGGTCATGAATGCCACAGCCACGTTGTGTCTGGAAGACAGTATTGCAAAGCACTCCTCCCCTTCCTTTGGCTCTTACATTCTTTCCACCACCTCTTCTGCAATGGTTCCTGAGCCTTGGAGGGTGTGATAGAGATGTGTCACCTAGTGCTGACCACTCCAGGGTCACTTCTTCTCAGCACCTTGATGAGTTTTGAGTCTCCTCAATGGTCACCTCCATCTGAAAAGAGAAGCTTCTGTAACCAAAAGTAAGAGTGGCATTAATACATATTGCATTCTGTTGGACCAGAACCGGGACTGGGACCAACCGAGGTGACCAGATTAGCACAGACTGACCTTTATTCAGTCAGAGTAAGGGACAGTAAAGGACAACAGTCTCTTCCGTGGGATTGAGAGACTACTGTGTCCACTTAGCTGGGTTGGATTTTTTTTTTTTTTATTTTCAAACATTTATTCTGAATCATCAGACATACTAACAAATATTAGAGCAAAGTTATAGAGAATATTCAGGTACCCAACAATGAGCCTAAGAAATAAATCTTTATGGAAACAACTGAAGGTCCCTGTGCATCTGTCCCATGACATCCCTCCTCTCCCCTTGGGGTAAATGCTACTCTACCTTGTGTGTTCGTCATTCACCATTCTTTTGCATATTGGCATTTGCAGTTAATTTTTATCTACTTTTTGCATGCTTACATTTTTGAATGATGCTGTTTTAAATTTTTTGTGTATTTTTATTTATTCATTATTTGAGAGCAACAGACAGAGAGAGAAAGAGACAGAGAGAGAGAGAGAGAGAGAGAGAGAGAGAATGGGCGTGCCAGGGCCTCCAGCCACTGCAAACGAAATCCAGACGCGTGCGCCCCCTCGTGCATCTGGCTAACGTGGGGCCTGGGGAATAGAGCCTCGAACTGGGGTCTTTAGGCTTCACAGGCAAGCGTTTAACTGCTAAGCCATCTCTCCAGCCCTGAACTATGCGGTTTTGAACATGACTTTTTTTTTTCCCAAGAAAAAGAAAACAGTAAAAACATATTATTTTTAAAACCCACCAAGGATGGTGGGAATCGGGGTTCCTTCAGGAGCTTCACCTGTGGTGTCTTTCCTTTACCCTGGGGTCTTCCGGCCCTGCTTCCCCCCTCTGCCCCTCCTGATCATGCTCCCAACATGGAGACAGTGCAGGTAGGATTCTCTTTCAGGTCCTCTTGTCTCCTACAAATATTTAAAGCACAGTATTTGTTGTGTTGGATTTTTAAAGGAGCAGAGGTGGGAAGAGGCAAACAGGTAGAAGAATGGGGAAGTTGGGGAGTTAAAAATGGAAATAGGGTTTTTTTGTTGTTGTTGTTGTTGTTGTTTTTTCTCTGACTTGTTTTATAGGCAGACCTGGTGACCACAGTCCCTGAGGTCAGGCCTATCTGTTTAGGTCAGCATGTCCTGTTACTTGTGGTGAGTTATTAAACCTTCACCTTCCAGTTGTTAAACTTTATATTTATTTTCATGGCTGCTTGTGTTGTTTTGGGCCACAAGTAAATGTTAAATACAAGTGCGGAGAGCAGACTTCCTTATTTCTGTCTCTGATGGAAAACTTAGTGTTTCACCATGAAGATACTATTTGCTTTAGGTATTTATTTATTTGTGTGTGTGTGTGTGTGTGTGTGTGTGTGTGTGTGTGTGTGTGTATATATATATATATATATATATACACACACACACATATATATATGTTTTTCGAGGTAGGGTCTCACTCTAGCTAGCTCAGGCTTAACTGGAATTCACTGTGTAGTCTCAGGGTGGCCTCGAACTCACGGTGATCCTCCTACATCTGCCTCCTGAGTGCTAGCAGTGAAGGCTTGCACCACCACGCCCAGCTTTTTCACTCTAGCCCAGGCTGGCTTCAGCTTCACGGCACATCTCTAGCCTCTGAGATCCTAGAATTGTAGGCATGCACCACCATGCCTAACCTGCTGCAGGGTTTTAAAAGATAACCTTATCAGATTAAGACGTATGCCTTTATTTGTTGGCTTTGCTCAGAGTTTTTTAAAAAGTTATAAATAGGTGGGGGGGAGGGAGGGTATTACCATGGGATATTTTTTATAATCATGGAAGATGTTAATAAAAATTGAGAAAAAATTTTAAAAAGTTATAAATGAAAAAGCCGGGCGTGGTGGCGCACGCCTTTAATCCCAGCACTCGGGAGGCAGAGGTAGGAGGATCACCATGAGTTCGAGGCCACCCTGAGACTCCATAGTGAATTACAGGTCAGTCTGAACTAGAGTGAGACCCTACCTCGGAAAACTGGAAAAAAAAAAGTTATAAATGGGTTGGAGAGATGGCTCAGTGGTTAAAGCACATGCCTGTGAAGCCTAAGGACCCAGATTTGATTTTCCAGGTCCCACATAAGCCAGATGCACATGGTGGTGCATGCATCTGGAGCTTGTTTGCAGTGGCTAGAGGCCCTGGCATGCCCATTCCCACTCTCTCTCTCTCCCTCTATCTCTAATAAATAAATAAAAATAAATCTTTTAAAAAGTTATAAATGTGTAGTTTTTTGGATGGGTTGGTTTTCTAGGTAGAGTCTCACTCTAGCCCAGGCTGGCCTCAAACTCACAGAGTTCCTCCTACCTCTGCCTCCCAAGTGTTGGGATTAAAGGGATGCACCACCACACCCAGTTAAATATGTAGATTTTTACCAAGTGTTTTTATGCATCCATTGAGAGAACTGTATGATTTTTCTTCTTTATTGTCTTGCTGTGGTGAAATGCACTGATTATTAAATGCTACGCTGGGCTTAGATTCCTAAGATAAGACAAATTTGATCACAATATATAATCTTTATTTATTGATTTTTTTAATTGTTTATTTGGACTTCCAGTCAAGATGGCATCTGCCTAATCTCGCCTCACCTCCCAGGGAAGGAAAGATGGATGCAGATCCCAAGGAGAGAATCAGCCCATCACACCTCACCAGGCCCCAGCTGAAACCATAGAGTAACTGGGGAAATGAGCAAGAGTGCTGCTTTCTTGGTGAACCTGGTACCAGCACAGGGTGAAGGAGATAGACACAGAGAATACTCAACTCCTACCAAACCAGAGATCCAGAGACACAGAGGCTTCTAAAAGCCCATCACTGAAGCAGACCTAAAACAAACCCAGCATGGCTCAGGGAAATTCACAGAAGAGGGGACAAAAAGATTGTTAGAGATACATGTTGGGACATTATGCACAGAGACATTGCCTCTTACACATCACTGATGGCTAACCCACAATGCACGACCCACAATCCCCAACTAGGAGGGTCCCTGTGGAGGGTGGAGGACAGGAAGGAGGCTAATAAAGGTACCAAGTGGCTGTTTACACACTGAGTATATACATAACTAATAAAAAAATTGTTTACTTGCAAACAGAAAGAGAATAGAAAAGGGTGGGGGAATGGGCATACCAGGGCCTCTTGTCACTGCAAACGAATTTCAGATGCATGTGTTAGTTTGTGCATGTGGCTTTAGGTGGGTTTTGGGGCATTGAACATGGACCACTGGGCTTTGCAAGCAAGCATCTTTAACTGATGAGCCATCTCTCCAACTCCCTACTGCTGGTTTTGAGCTGCTAGTATTTTATTTAGAACTGTGATACAATATATGAATGAGATTGGCCTATAAACTTCCTTCCTAATACTGAATTTTCAATTTGGGGAATACATGTATGTTGGTTTGAGAAAATAAGAGAAGGGCACATCTTTTTCTATTCTCTGGATGTTCCTGCTAGTAAGAATTGCTCCTGAAATATTTGGTGCAATTTGGCAATGATCTAGGATTGTAGAGGAAATCTAAGATAGAACCATCTAGGACTTCAGTTTTCTTTGTGGAAAGAATATTTAAGGTGTTCTGGGGTGGAAGGAAACTACTGTGAGGTACAGTCAATTCTCTGTATCTGTGCGGTTTCCCATCCAAAGATTCAAACAACCATGCTTAAAATGTTTTTTCAAAAAGGGTGCTGGAGAGATGCTTAGCAGTTAAGGCACTTTCCCACAAAGCCACAAAGGACCCAGGTTTGGTTCCCCAGGACCCACATAAGCCAGATGCACAAGGTGGCTCATGCATCTGGAGTTTGTTTGCAGTGGCTCAGTCCCCAGTGACACCTCTTCCAGCCAGGCAGCTAGAGGCAAGCTTTAATAAAACATCTGAGTCAGGCTGAAGAGGTGGCTTAGTGGTTAAAGGCGCTTGCCTGAAAAACCTAAAGATCCAGATTCGATTCCCCAGGATCCCCATAAACCAGATGCACAAGGTGGTTCATGTGTCTGGAGTTCATTTGTGGTGGCTGGAGTCCATAGCCTGCCCATTCTCCCTCCCTTGCTCCCTTCCTCCCTCTTTCTCTCTCTCTTTCTCTCTCTCTCTCTCTCTCCCCACCTGCTCTTTCTCTCACATAAATAAATAAATAAAATATCAAAAACCCATCTGAAAGCCAGGCATGGTAACACATGCCTTTAATCTCAGCACTCAGGAGGCAGAGGTAGGAGGATAACCGTGAGTTCAAGGCCACCCTGAGGCGACAAAGTGAATTCCAGGTCAGCCTGAACTAGAGTGGGACCCTACCTCAAAAAAAAAAAAAAAAAAAAGCATCTGAGTCTATTGAGGGGACATACATTGAAACCACCACAGTATGTATGAAATTCATACTTGTTGCAGGCGTGGGTAGTTTCTTCCACTGCTGAGTGACAGTAAAGTGATGAACGCAGTTTATCCATGCAGCCGTACATGGCGCTAGGGCTGCCTCTCCTCCTCTGAGGCAGCATGAAAAGTCTAACTTTGTAAGACACTGCTTTCTAGAGTGGCTGCAATTTTGCTTCCTTACCAGGAAGGCATGGGAGTCCTCAGTGCTTGGCACCCTTGCCAGTACTTGGCATTGTAAGCTTTCTTTTTTTTATTAGAGAGAGAGAATTGGTGCACCAGGGCCTCCGCCACTGTAATCCAACTCCAGATACTTGCACCACCTAGGGGGCATGTGCGACCTTGCACTTGCCTCACCTTTGTGCAGCTGGTTTACATGGGATTTGGAGAGTTGAACATGGGTCCTTGGGCTTCTCAGGCAAGCACCTTAACCACTAAGCCGTCTCTCCAGGCCTGTAAGCTTTCTTTTTAAACAAACACTTAGTAAGTATTTCCTTTATGGTAAATAATGGCAGGCATCTTTTCACATGGGTATTGGTCTCACATAATGTCTTCTTTAAAAGAAACTTGCTCATTTCTTTTTTTTAAATCTCTCTGTCTCTCGTGTGTGTGTGTGTGTGTGTGTGTGTGTGTGTGTGCGTGCACACGTGCTCATGTATGGTGTGCTTGTATATATGCATGTTCATGTTGGGTCTCTGTGTGTATTTGGGTGAGGATGCACATATGTGCATGCGTGTGGAGAGTCAAAGGACAACCTCAGGAATTTTCCTCAAGAATACTGTTCACCTCTTTGAGACAGGATCTCTCATTGGCCTGTAAGCTCACCAATCAGGCTCAACTAACTGAGCTCCATGGACCCACCTCCTGAGTGCTGGGATTACAGGGCACATCACCACTCTGTGTGGGCTCCAAGGATGGAATTCAGGTCCTCATGCTTGCCAGGCAAGAACTTTGTCCTCTGAGCTATTTTCCCAGCCCCTCCTTGAGTTAGTTCTTGTTTATGTTGTGAGGTAAGTGTTCGGATTCTTTGAAAAGTATCTCCAGAAGACTCATGGATTACTCTATTAAGGTGCTCGGGGACCTTTGTTCAAAGGCTTCATTAATCCTTTTTAAAACTCTAGTGCAGCATCAAGCCACTTCTTGGAGTTTTACATTTAATTTACTGCTTTTCCAATTCTAAGACTACTATGTCACTACCTTTTTTGTTTTAAATAGCACCCAGCTCTCTGCCAAATTCCCAGCTCTTTATTTTCTTGAATATGTTGAACACTGTTTAAAGTTCATGCTACATAATTTTATTAACAGTTTACTTCTGGGTTTTCTTCTAGTTTCTTTTGAAAAATTATTTATTTGAGAGAGAGAGAGAGAGAGTGAGAATGGGCACATCAGGGCCTCTAGCCACTGCAAACATACTCCAGATGCATGCACCACTTTGTGCATCTGGCTTATGTATTAGGGAATCGAACCTGGGTCCTTAGGCTTTGCAGGCAAGTGCCTTAGCCACTGAACCATCTCTCCAGCTCCTCCCTTGCTTTTTTTTTTTATGTCTATGTTGGCTTCTTCTTGAATTTTGTTGCTTTTAAAACTGCATACTCACCAGGTATGGCGATGCACGCCTCTAATCCCAGCACTCAGGAAACAGAGGTAAGAGGACCTCTATGAGTTTGAGGCCAGCCGGAGACGACATAGTGAATTCCAGGCCAGCTTGGACTACAGCAAGACCCTACCTCAAAAAAAAAAAAAAAAAAAAAAAAAAAAAACTGCATACTGGGTTTTGTTGTGAAAATTCCACATGTAAGACATCTTGAGGCTCTGGATGGCATTGTTGTCCTCAGGGGCGTCAGGACATGGCTTCTCCTCCTGGCAGGACAGGGGACTGCTGGCCCCAGGTCAACAATCCCAGCACAGGTTGGAAGAGCGCAAAGTTAGGCATGTGGACCTGGGCAGACAGGCGTGTTGCTGGCATACCGGGTCCTGGGCGCACCCTGCAGACACAGTGGGAGTGCCCACAGGGCAACAAACTCACCTCACAGCTTCTCACTTTGCTTCCTTGTCTGGAACTGCCGGCGTCCCTAGGCAAAAGCAGGCGAATATTCCAGCCATGCCTCCGAGTCTCCTGTGGGCCAAGAGTCAGCTAACTCCTAGCTTCCCGGGTGTCGTCTTGGACCTCCGGCAATCATCGAAGCCAGCTGTGCTGCCACCCACCTGGGATCGATGGCGGCTGGTCCTGCCCCACCGGCCAGTCCAGGAACAGCATGTCCTGAACAGTGCCCTCACCCTCGCGTCTCCTCAGCTTCTCAGAAGGAGTCTGTGATAGTTGTTTCTCACTGCCATCATCAACTACTTGACAGAAGCAACTCACCGTTTATTTCAGTGGAGAGATGGCTCAGCAGTTAAGGGGACTTGTTGCAAAGCTTGCTGGCCCAGGCTCAATTCCCAGAACCTATGTAAAGCCAGCGCACAAAGTGACACGTGTATCTAAAGTTCATTTGTATCAGCAAGATGCCCTGGTGCACCTATATTCATTCTCTCTAATAAACAAATAAAAATGTTTTTAATAACTTTATGTCAGCACATGCTTTGAGTGGATACAGTCCATCATGGCCCAGAAGGCCTGGTGGAGTTCATAGTGGGGACGTTGATGGGACTCTTCATATTTTGAGGGACCAGGAAGCAAGGAGCAGACAGGAAGTGGGGCTGGGCTGTGAGACTCCAAGGCCTGCTTCCCAGTGACCCACTTCCTCCAGCTACGCCCCTCCTCCTAATGGTTCTGCAGTCTTCCAAAATAGCACCACTAATTTGGGACTATGTTAATCTCAGTTGTCAATTTGATAGAATCACCATGGAAACACATCTCTGGTCATGTCTGTGAGGGATTTTCCAGATTGGGTTAAATTGAGGTGGGAAGACTCACCCTAAATATAGGCAGCACTTTTTCATAGGCTGGGCCTCTGGACTGAATAAAAGGCAGAAAGGGAGCCAAGCACCAGCCTTCATCTCTCTGCTTCCCGACGAAGGAGGCCGTGTGACCAGCGCCTCATGCTCCTGCCACCACGTCTTCCCTCCATGACGACGGTACCCTGACACCGTGAGCCAAAAATAAACCCTTGCTTCCTTCTGCTCTTGTTGTCAGGTATTTTATTGCAGCAATTTGAAAACTGATATGGGGGCTGGAGGGATGGCTTAGCGGTTAAGGTGTTTGCCTGCAAAGCCAAAGGACCCAGGTTCAATTCCCCAGGACCCACGTTAGCCAGATGCACAAGGTGGCGCATGTGTCTGGAGTTCATTTCCAGTGGTTGGAGGCAATGGCAAGCCCATTCTCTCCAACCCTCTCTCTCTCTCTCTTCCTCTTTCTCTCTGTCAAATAAATAAATAAAAATTTAAAAATTAATAAAAAACTACTATAGGGATCAAGTGTTCAAATACATGAGACTGTGGGGGACATTCCCTGCTCAAGCCATGAAAAAGTCGCTGTCCCAGTAAGGGGTCTCTGCTCCTCGCCTCCCTTTCTCCTAGGAAGCACCCGCCATGCAGACCCCTGACTGACTCATCCTGCAGGCTTCCTCACCACCCTGGAAGTTATCACTGCTGTGACCAGGGTGGAGGTTGACAGTAACCACTGGGAAATAATGCCAGTTCCAACAGTCGCCTTCAGATGAGCTTCTGAGAAACCAGCCATGCAAAGTGAACTTTCCAGAAGCTCCCTGTGCAGCTCTTTACATGGAGATTAAGAACAAGCTGACATCATGTGGATTCACCTGGGTATTATTTTGGGCCCCACTCAGTGTGCAATTAGCATGTAAGCCACATAGTAATTGCACCCAGACCAGAAGCTGAAATATAAATACGACTCAGCTGAGGTTATTTAGCTCCTCAATCAGATCGACCTGACTGAGGCCAATTATCTTACTGGCAGAGTTAATTAGAATCTGTCTAAAATGAGTGAGACATGAAAGGTGACTTTCTGTTACATGCTCCTGCTTCTGCCTTGAAGCTTGAGTTTTGTCCTTCATTTCATGTTACGAGTACCTCCAAGGTGGGATTGGATCTACATAAAGCCTCTTAAACACAGAATCAGGCTGCGCTCCCCATAATGTCAGCTGAGATACTCAACTGAGAAGAAAGTGTATCACAAGTGTGTGGGAAGAATCTTAGGAGAAGAGTGGAATGGGAGTCGCACGGGACTGGTTTGTTGTCTGACCCAGGATGCGTCACCAATCACTAGCACATCACCGTTGGTGTCCTCACTTTGGTCATCTGAGAAATGGGAACGTGACTTCTTTTGCGGACCAAACATTATGGTCATGAACATCTGAGAAATGGTTTTCAGACAAATAACTTACCAGTGATCATTTAAAGAAAGAAACTATTGACAAGGAATGAAGCAAAAGCAAGATCAATGGCCGCTGTGCCCTGGGACTAGGAAGGAAGCGGAGCTCATGTGGCAGAGGGTGCGTGTCTCCTGGTCACGTGGTGCGGGAGTTGGGGAGGAGGGGGAGCCCAGGCAGGTGGTCCTGTCTGGCCATGTCCAGTGTTCTCCGCCTGCCTCTATGTGTGCTCTGGTTCGGCTCAGAATGATGCCCTCACGCACATGTGCCTAGCTTCACCTGGGGCAATGCCAGTCCCAAGTGTACACTAGGCAGGTCTGTGAGACCCAGCTGGATCACCCCCTGCCATAATTTGGCCTTCAAAGCCCATCACGGTGTAGCAAAAACTCCTATTTTCAATCTTGTTCCTGATTCCACTACACACTGACTTGCCAAGCTCAGCTATTCTTAGAAGAAATTGCTCTAGTTTTCGCCACTGACCCTTTGTTCATGCCCATTCTCCTAGAATTCCTCCCAGAGCTCAAAGCCAAGGTTGTGCCCCTTCCAGGCCCTCTGGTCCCCTGTCCAACTGCTCTTCACCTGTCACCGGCCACCCACTGGGAATTAGTGCTTGTGGTGGTTTGAATCAGATGTCCCCATAAAGTCATGTGTTCTGCATGTGTGGTTCCCAGCTGGTGGCAACTTGGGAGGGAGAGCCTTGCTGAAGGTCCTCTGGGAGGTCCACTGTACGTGGACCTTGAGTGTTATTAGCCCCTCGCTTGCCAGTGTTAGTTCAATTCACTCTCCTGCTGCTGTTCTCCACCTGCTATGGCAGGGGTGACGTCCAGCCTCTGCCCGTGCCACGCTTCCCCTGCCATCACGGAGCTTCCCCTCGAGACTGTAGCCAGGATAAAAACTCTCCTCCCATCAGCTGCTCTTGGTTGGCCGCTTTGTCCCAGCAAGGAGAAACCAGCTACAATAATCTCACAAGCCGCATGGACAAGCCTGAGAGGCCTCCCAAGCTCCCAGCGCACGACCAGCAGCTCGCTCTCTCTCTCTCTCTCTCTCTCTCTCCCTGTACCTATCTTCCCAGTTACAGGCCAGCTTTTGTGACTCTTGTCACAGTGTGCTGCAGGATTCTGTGTGTGAGTCCCAAAGTCTAGGTCGTCTGCATTGCCCAAGAGGATTAGGAACGGATTTTGTCTCTGTAGTTCCAGGCCCAGCGACCCTCATCCGCCCAACCCCTCAGCACCCGCTCACACACACATAATCCAAGATCTCCCACGGAGCTCACCTGCAATCCAGCTACTTAGGAAGCTGAGGCAGGAGGATCCCGAGTTCAAGTCTGGCCTTAAGCAAGAGGCCGTCTCAAAATAATTCTTTTAAGTTCTTAAAAAATTTTAAAGCTAGTTATTTATTTATTTATTTGAGAGAGAGGGGGGCAGAGAGAATGGGCACGCCAGGGCCTCCAGCCATTGCAAAGGAACACCAGATGCGCCGCCTTCTGCATCTGGCTTACATGGGTCCTGAGGAATAGAACCTGGTTCTGCAGACTTGGCGGGCAAATGCCTTAACCACTAAGCCATCTCTCTAGCCTTCCAAATAACATTTAAAAGCACTGGGGATATAGCTTAGGAGTAGAGCACTTGCCTAGAATCGCCGCTCAATTCCCAGTACTGCCCCCCCAAAAGAGCTTCAAGGAGTGAGTGCACGCTGACGGCCAGGTCTGTGGGCACTGCACCACGCCGCTTCCACACAGCACACTGCCGTGGCCCGTCCCGCTGCCTGCTCATACCCTTGGTTTCGGTTTCAAGGCTGATGCCAGGCGAGTAAAGTGCCACCCTGCAGAGCTCCCACACCACGGGGTAC
Organism: Dipus sagitta; assembly: GCA_036346955.1. Classification (NCBI taxonomy): domain Eukaryota; kingdom Metazoa; phylum Chordata; class Mammalia; order Rodentia; family Dipodidae; genus Dipus; species Dipus sagitta. The sequence continues at coordinate 172,956,749 of CM070773.1, forward strand.
AGAAGCCCCGGCTGGGCACCTCTCATGGGCTTCTATCCTCGCTTTGAATTCCTGCCTGGCTCTAGGTGTCCTTTCTCCTCTTCCTCCAGGCACCTGTGTCTCTGCCTGCAGAGTTCCCGCCAGCTCCCCAGCCTTGGCCCAGCTCCCGTCACCCGTCGCTGGCCAGCTCTGTCCCCTGCCTGACACTTGGATGGCCTGGTCCTCACAGGTGCCTCCACACTCAGCAGCTAAGCAGAGGTTGTCTGGAGTGGGCACCTGACAGCTCCTGATGATACACTTCTTTTTAAAAATATTTTATTTATTTATTTATGAGAGAGACAGAAGCAGATAGAGAGAAAGAGAATGGACACGCCATGGCCTCCAGCCACTCCAAATGAACTTTTTATTTATTTGAGAGACAGAGAGAGAGGAGAATGGGCACCCCGGGGCTTCCAGCCACTGCAAACAAACTCCAGACGCCTGTGCCACCTTGTGCATCTGGCTTACGTGGGTCCTGGGGAATCAAACCTGGGTTCTTTGGCTTTGCCAGCAAGTGCCTTAACCACTAAGCCACCTCTCCAGCCTGGTAACTCTGTTTTTTGGAGGTGTCCAGGTACATGTCCCAGTGGCGTCACTGAAGTAGGAGAACTTCCTTTGAGTGGGGCCGAAGCTCCTTCGGGGCAGCATCTCCTCTCAGTGTGCACAGAGCCGCCGTGCAGGCCTCAGCACGGACAGCGGGTTCACAGCCACCCTCTGTCCTCCCCCCCACCCCGTGACCCATCACCCATCCCGGGGACACCCACCTCCTGATCCACTACTCTGGAGACTCTCGCTCCTCCTCTCCCATCCCCCTCCCCTCCATCAACACTTTCCAAAGACCCACACCACCCTCCCTCTCCTTGCACTCCCCCTCCCCCTCGGTCCAGCTCTAAGGAGCCCACCAGTGCTGATCAGGAGTTTCCTAGGCAACTGGCCAAAGGTCACAGGTGTGCCGGGCTTGGAGAGGGAGTGGCCTCCTGTAGCCCGGGGGACCTTAGCTGTGCCTGGCAGTGCGCAACACTCCTCCAGGTCCTACCTCCCACACAACAATGCTGAGCGCTACACCCCATGACTGAGCTCCCCTCTGCAGGGTGACGGTTACCATGGAAACCTGAGACATCATTCCCAGAAACCTGGAACGTCAGGACCCAACACACTTAAAGATGACCGCTGAGGTCTGCTGGTGCTGGTGAAGGACAGTGAGATGGCTTCTGGGTCCTGGGTCCTGTCCAGTGCTCTTTCCACACGTCAGCTCATCTGATCCTTCCCACTGCTCTCTGGCGAGGTAGAGGTAGAACCTTTGTCTCCCAAGTGGGGCCACTGAGGAGACCCTATCGTGGGTTTAAGCCAGGCAACTTGGCTCTGGATTACAAGAGGTTACAGAAGTTAGGACCACAGTGAACACTGGTCTCACCCAACCCTGCCCTGTTTTTATTGTCATTTGTTTGTAAATTTTTAAAGTGTTATTTGTTCATTTGCAAGCAGAGAGAGACAGAGAGAAGACAAATTGATAAACTCCAGATACATGTGCCACTTTGCATATCTGGCTTTACATTAGTACTGGGGAATCAAACCCGGGTCATTAGGCTTTGCAGGCAAGCGCTTTAACCACTGCACTGAGCCATCTTTCCAGCCCCTGCTTTTTGTTTTTGTTTTTGTTTTTGAAACAAGGCCTCACATGGTGCCACCTTTCAGCAATCTTCCTGCCTCAGTCTCCCTCTCGCATGAACCACCGCACCTAGCCCTCCTCAGATTTTGGTACCAGGCCCATCCCCTCTCCGCTTTAGACACATTGGCTAGCCTCAGAGCCTCGGCACATGCTGTTGTCACCCCCTTCCCCCGCTCTTCCCTCTAGTTCACGCTATCCATCTGCCTGGGTTTTGCTGAGCAAACTCGTCCCGCTTCCCCAGGCAGAACTTCCTCTCTCACACGGCTGTAGCTGGATGTCTGTCATATTAAGTGACTCAGTCAAGGTCAGCCTGCCCCACTGGACCAGAACCTGCAGGAGGTCAGGGCCCCACCTGTTGGCCATGGACTTTATGGAGTTGGGACAGTGCCTGACCCATAGATTCCTGCGAAACAAAGGACTGAACGACAGGATGCTGGGGCCTCCTGAGCACCGCGCTGTGCTTTCCTGGGGATCACAGCATTCTTTCTTCAAGTCACAGGCAAAGAGCAGGTGTGACATCCGCTGGGCCCAATAAACCACCAGACATCGTTCTTCCACTTTAGATTTCTTTCCCTCAGTAAACCCAGAGAGCTTTTCACATATCATTAAATTGATTCAGATTGAATCTAAATGAGGGTTAAATATAATTTTCAGAATACTACCAAGCTATAATTCCTGTATCTTATTTAGAAAATAAGTAACAGTTTTGAAATTGAGGCACTGGGGAGATTTCACTGTGAGATCAGGCCTCTGCATTTGCCATATTTCTGTGTATTCCCTGAGCGTGTGATCAAGTCTGGCCAGTTCCTTTGCAGACACATTCCAGACATGAGTGACTCAAGAGCCACCCCTCCAAGCAACAGGGACACAGGGGGCAGAGGACCTGGTGTTAACCAGCGTCTCCTATAGGGGACCCAGGCAGGGCAGGTGCCCCGGCAGAGGTGCTCCTCGCCAAGGGATCCCAGGAGGACACTGGTGACCGGCCAAGCAGGTCATCAGTCCACTGTGTTTGTTGGGCGCTATCACTGTGGTGGCATGGTTCATTGTGCACAGCTGCCAGCTCCCAGGATGGTATTAAGCCTCCCTTCTGGTGGCAGAGTCTCCTGTTGAAAAGCTATCAAAACAACCCGGGAACAGGTGAACGAGAAATTAATGAACACAATCTCTTCCTTCAAATTGTGCTGGGGAGGAAATTAATTACTGGGCAAATGAGAAACAAAGAGGGATCCCCGCCTCCCACAGCCCCGGGGCCCTCTGCGATTTTGTTCTCCTGAAATCTAATTTCCGTGAAACACTTCAGGGAGGCCCACATAGGCAGCCTAAGACTCTTAGCGGCGCGCTAATGTGTGGCCATCACTCCTTGGTAAGGAGCCCGCGCCCTGCGCGAGCTGCTGCTGGCAAGGGTGGTATTTCAGGAGGGTGGCAGCTGGCTCCTGGGGCTGGTAATAAGCAACATGCAGATGGGGTGCCAAGCGAGCTGGGGGGCTGGATTCCCGGAAGGTGGATATAAACGTTATTTATAGGATAATCTGTACAAATACATAAAATCTTTATTTTCCATACTGAACACTCTATTCCTGCCCAGAATATAAATGGGCTTTCCTGGGTGCTCCAATGTCCTTTGTAGAATTTCTGAGGCACATGCCTCTAACAATGTCACCCTGGAAGCTATTTATAGGGAGGGCCCTGGCACTTGGCAGGAGCTGACTGATGGTGGCGAGCTAGGTGACCCTGAGGACACCACTGCTGGCCCCTAAATCTCTGCTCTGTCAAGCCTTTACACAGAAGCCTCGGCTCCTTCCTTGATTTTTGCTCTGCGCGATGTGTCTGGCCATCTCATCCCCCCAACCTCCTTCAGCTCTCTACCCCCACTGGAAGATGTCAAGCCCTCAGGCACTCTTCAGTCCCCCTATGGAACCAGTGGGGACATGACCTTCTCTTTTCCAAGGCCTGAGGGATGATGGGTGGGGACAGCCCAGAACATAGGGAAGTGTCCTGCCCAGGACCTGCCAGGGGACCTGAGAACCTACACACAGCCCCACCACACACAGTCTCTTAGAAGTCCTTTATCTTCTACAAATCAATGTCCCCGAGACTCAATTTCCTCACCAGTGATGTGCGCATCATGTCTTCCCGTTAGTTCCCTCGGGGAGCAATGGAAACTGTGGGTGATTAACTTGTAAAACTAGTTGCCTTATAGACATTCTGTAATGGGGAGCTTGGGGGCAAAATGGTGAGATAAAATTGCATACTCTATAGTGCCTATCATAAAAAACAAGAAACAACAGAAAACATCAAGTGAGAGGGAGGATGTGTGGACATTGGAGGTCATGCACTGTTGGTGGGGAAAACAGCATATGGTTCCTAAAAAAATAAATAAATAAACAAACAAACAAAAAATCTTTGGACCATGTGGAGCTGGGGAGATGGCTTAAGTCAGTAAAATGCTTGGCTCACCAGCATAAGGATCTGAGTTTGATTCCCCAGAAGCCATGTAAAAATGCAAGGTGGAGAGCTGGCTTAGTGGTTAAGGCATTTGCCTGCAAAGCCAAAGGATCCCAGTTCGATTCTCCAGGACCCACATAAGCCAGCTGCACAAGGGGGCACATGCGTCTGGAGTTCGTTTGCAGTGCCTGAAGGCCCTGACACACCTGTTCTCTCCCTCCCTCTTTCTCTCTCTCTAATAAATAAATAAATATAAATGCCAGGTGTGGTGGTGCTTTTAACCCCAGCACATGGGGAGGCAGAGACAGAATCCCTGGGCCTCACTGGCCAGCCAGTCGAGGCTAATTGGTGACCCACCCCTAAGGTACAGCACTCAACATTGTCCTTTGGCTTCCACACACGTGTACCCCCACGCACATACATGCATACATACATACACATGCATAAAGGGGCGGGGAAGACCATGGTTACTACATCATCCTGCAATTCCACTTCAGTGTGTCCAGGAGGCAATTGCATACCTGTGATCATAGTGACATTACTCACAACAGCCAAAAGGTGGAAATAACTCAAGTCTCCAACAACAGACATCGAAATATACAAAATGTGTCCATCAGTTCAATGGAATATTACTCAGCCATAAAAGGGTAGGACATTTGACATGTGCAATAATGATGAACCTCCAGGAAATTTTGCCAAGTAAAAAGAAGAGTCCTAACATGACAGACAGCACCTGATTTCACTTAGGGATGTGCCCAGAGTGGCTGAGTTCACAGAGACAGAAGAGAGTGGTAATTGCCAAGGGCTAGGGAAGGGAGAATGGGAATTACTGTTTAATGGGGACAGAGTCTGTGTTGCTACATAATGCCTGACGATGACGATGGATGTACAGCAATTCAATGTGCTTAATGCCTCTGAACTGTTAGCACGGTTATAATGGTGATTTTATATTATATTGGATTCTTTTTGAGACAGGGCCTCATGTGTCCGAGATTGACCTTGAACTCACTGTGTAGCGCAGGATAGCCTTGAATTTCTAATCCTCCTGCTGCCACCTCCCAAGTCCTAAGATTACAGATGGGTACCACCAATGCCTGGCAAATTGAGACTTTTTATTTTTTATTTATCTACTTGAGACAGAGAGAGGCAGAGAGAGACAATTAGTGTGCCAGGGTCTCTAGCTGCCACAAACGAACTCCAGATGCATGCACCACCTTGTGCATTGAGTTTATGTGGGTCCTGAGAGATCGAACCTGGGTCCTTTGGCTTTGCAGGCAAATGCCTTAACCTCAAAGCCATCTCTTCAGCCACAAACTGAGACTTTTGTGTGTGGTAGGGGGGTGGGGTTTGAACTCAAGGCCTCACACACCCTGGGCAGTCATATTTCTGTCCTTCTAAGGAAAGAGAAGAGCTCCCCTTGGTGCCTAAACTTTTCCAGAAGCTGCTGTAAGGAAGGGATGTGTGATGGGCCTGGTAGCGCTTGTCTATAATCTGAGTATTCAGGATACTGAGGCAAGAGGTTGCCACAAGTTTGAGGCCAGCCTGAGCTACAGTGTGAGAACCTGCCTGAGAAAAACAGTGAGAGAGAGAGGGGCGGGGAAAGAAAGAATAAAAATAGAGAGAGAGAAGTGGAGGGAGGAAAGGAAGGGCTGTCAGGCCTGTCTTTGTGGACACCGTCCACTGAAGTGCTTGGAGTCAAAGGCAGAGGCCTGAAGGGCAGCTCCTCACCGCAGTGAACGACGGGAAGGTGCTGCGGGTGAGAGAGGCCAGGCCGGCCTTCAATCCGAGACATTCTGCTTTTGCACTTTACTCCTGAGACACCGACTCCTCCCAGCCTCAGGCTCCCGGCACCATTTTCCACTCCCTGCTCCCCCAACTCTCCTCCTCTCCTCTTTGTTTGCCCTGCCCAAGTGTCTAATGGGTGTCTGCTTTACAAGCACTCCCAAGAGCATGGGGCGTTAAGGAGGGCTCCCGGGGGGCTACGCCAGCACAGTGGGTGCTGTGCGCCTTGTGAGACTTCCTGTACTTTCTTCTTCTGGGGCCGCGGCCTGCTGGGAAGCCCCATGGTCACCCCAACCTCACTCCTGTCGGCTGTGGAGAGCCACTGCCTCCCTGCAAGGACATGACCCTGGATCCTGACAAGCTTGTATAGAAATTGGCTGTGACGTTGAGCAAGTGTAATCTCTCAGATCACCCCCCATCCCCACCCCACCCGCCCCCGCAAGCCTCACTAGACAAGGCTATGGGATACAGCGGTGTGGGCTGGGCTAATGGAGGACACTTCTAGATGCCCTCCCCACCAGGTCACTCAGGTCACTCCTCCAGCATCCCCCTCTCACAGAGCCTTCCCCAGGAGTGGCCTGGCCACTCCAGGGTTTCTCTGACACCTGCCTTCACCACCACCACCCCCTGCCACCAACCTGGCTTTCATCAAAGCTGAAATGTGGAGTCCCATCCTCGTGGTTGGTGTGTCATAGGTTCCTGCCCACTGCAGAGGTCTACTTATCACTGGCCCAGGAGCGCAGTCTGCAAACAGCCCAGCATGGCGAGCAGCAACCGGAGCTCTGCCTTGTCCGACCCACAAAGGGTTTTGAGCAGAGGATGGATGGGGTTAGAGAACCATATGCCAGATCCTCAGGCCAGTGGTGGGTGTGGGACCCTTGAGGGACCAATACAATGACCCAGGCCACACCAAATGGCATGAACTAGTGTGCTGAGAAGCATACGGGAGACTGGGTGGCACAAGGCATAAAATCTACCTAAGTTTAGGCTGCAGGATCCCGCAGCCTGGAACCAGGAGAGGTGGGGATATGAGCAAGGCTGCCCACAGTGCCTCTGAGTTTCCTTTTGTCCAGGTGGGGTTCCTCCTCCCCTGCCAACCACTCATCAAGAAGCCCCATTCTGAGCCAATATCATTTGCCTTGCGGCCAGGGCTAGGTGCCCTGTCAGCCTCCCGCAGGCCAGTGCTTGCCTCCTAAGTCCTGGACGCTGACAGGGGCTTTCTGGAATCCACAAGGCTCTGGGGTCCTCATGCACAGTTTCCCAGGAAGTGCCCAAATAAACTCGGTGTCCCTAACAGCACCCTTCCATTTGAACTAAAGACAAAGGCCTCACACAAGATTCAGCCTACTGTATCATTCTCTAGGCCACAGGGATGGCTCCCCACCCCTGTTTGTGCCAATCCCTCAATTCTCTCACTCCTATTCCTTTTACCCAGCCACTGCCCTCCAGATGCCCATGGACACAAGCCCAGCACCCCTCAGGACCATGCCGCCCACTGCTGGCATTCCCAGAGCCAGAACCACTGCAGCTGGACAGGGCCTGGGGCAAAAGGGGTTCCCAATCCTACACCCTCCAATGCTGCCCTAGCGCCAGGTTTATCTGGATCTGCATAGGCAGGTGAGACTCACTCTAGTGCCCGGCCAGACCAGCTTCTGAGGTCAGTCACGTGTCCCTCGGTCCCCCTGAGCACAACTTTCTGCCTCTTCAGAGCCCTGTAGCTCTCCCTTCTTGAGGGTCCCATACTCCTGGCCTACCTGGCCAGAAACCCATCTTGGAACACAAGACAAGTCCTGACTCACTTAGAAACTCGCCGCATCCACACTCACCAGTAAACTCATCATTTCCAAGTTCATGGTGCATTACCTATGGAATTTCATTTAACAGCTCAAAATTATATATCTACTCACCCATAGCTCCCTTTGCTGTGATTAATGGCTCAGTCCTACCACAGTGACACCTGACAACAGTTACTTAAGGGACACAGGCATGGCTGGGGGAGAAGCCTGTGTCATCCATTTGCTCACATCTGTTGTCAAAGATGCAAAACAGTTTTCCAACTCAATATTTCAGACTAAAGCCTCAGGCTAAAGACTACTTGCTGGAGCCTCAAGAACAAAGTAGATTTAAGGGTCCCCGGGAGCCACACACACCTGTGTCCCATGGCTGCATGATGTCTGGCATGCTCTGGAAGCTTCCATCTGATAAAGGCTCCATTCAGTTTGGTTTGGTTTAGTTGGTTGTTTTTGCCAGGAAGACACAATGCAGGTCTACTTAACTATATATATATAATTTTTTAAATTTGAGACAGAGAAAGAGAGAGAGAATGGGCGTGCCAGGGCCTCCAGCCACTGCAAATGATCTCCAGACGCATGTGCCACCCTGTGTATCTGGCTTATGTGGGGCCTGGAAAATTGAACCTGGGTCCTTAGGCATTGCAGGCAAATGCCTTAACCACTAAGCCATTTCCCCAGCCCTACTCAATTATATTTAATGCTTTAGTGAAACCGGCTCCTTTGAAGGGGGACAGAGTAATTCACATGCCGATATAAACAGTGAATGTGGATAGATGTTGGGGAAGGAAGCAGGGATTCCATGGCTTCTGAGGCGACAATGCAAACTCCTTGTTTTCATGTAAAAGTGCTGATATTGGACTTGGTGTTGACCCAGCACGTCCCACGTTACAGGGGTCCAGCCCGTCACAGGCACAGCGTGACACCACAGCCGTCCTTCCGGTGTCAGGGGAGTTACTGGGCTGAACACAAAGATGGAGGATAATTCCCAGGTCAGTGAGGTGCTGCCGGAGTTGGGGGAGCAAACTCATAGGTGACTTTTGTAGAATGTTCCTTGTCCTCCCTTGCAGGGAACAAACTGAAGTCCAGAGAGGTGAAATGATTTCTCCAGGTGCTGGAGTGCAGCAGAGCCAGGCCAGGTCCTGGGTCTTCAGAGCTCTCCGCCCACCCTGTGCATCTCAGAGGGGACCCCTGCCTGCACAGGACAAGGAAGATGACCAACCACAAGTCACAGGGCCACAGGCTACACAATGCCACATGCTGTGTGATTTTGTTATAACCACTGTGATTATAATATTAATGTTTTATTATAAACCACTATAAAATGATAGCCAGGTGTATCATTGAGTAGAATGAGATGCCCAAGCGTTTAAACCTAACAAAAACGTCTAGAAATGGGCTGGAGAAATGGCTTAGCGGTTAAGGCACTTGCCTGCAAAATCTAAGGACCCATGTTCCACTCTCCAGATCCCGCGCAAGCCAGACATACAACAGTGAGGCAAGCGCAAGGTTGCACATGCCCCCTAGGTGGTGCAGACGTCTGGAGTTTAATTGCAATGGCTAAGGCCCTGGTGCGCCAATTCTGTCTCTCTCTCTCTCTCTAAAAAAAAAATTTTTAAGAAAAAATAAGTCTACAAACAAACTTGGGTCACATGGTGGGCAGTGTGCACTGGCCCCAGCCCCAGAGATGTTTGGTTACAGTGACTTGGATGTGAGATTTGTAGGGGCCAGGCACCCCAACATCCTGCATTCAAACATGGGAGCCTTTCCGGGCCCTCCCACAGCATCCTGCAGTGACATGGTCACTTTACTCATTCATTTATTATTTTTTATTTGAGTGTGTGTGTGTGTGTGTGTGTGTGTGTGTGTGTGTGCATTCCAGGGCCTCTTCCTGCTGCACACAAACTGCAGACGCATGTGCAACTTTGTGCATCTGCCTTTATGTGGGCACTGAGGTCCGCCCTAGTCTGGCAGGCTTTGCGAACAACTGCCTTCAACCGCTGAGCCATTCCGCCTTACTGTTGAAGCTGGGCCAGCTGAGCCGAGGGTGTTCTTTAAGGAAGGCAGCCTTGAGTATTCACTGCTCCTGGGCCCTGGGCCCTGTGATGAAAGCCATGGCTTTAACCTCCTGAGGCTCCAGGGGCTCCTGCTGTGGTGGTGAAGTAGAGACCGATTCTGTTATGGGAGATTTTGGGACACTGGCATGTTCCACGCAAGGAAGTAAGGATGTGTCTTTGAGGCAAAGTACCTCAGGAAGCTGCATGCCTGTCACTTGGTGGCGTGGAGGTTCAAGCCTTTCATAGCATATTCATGATGTTTGTTTAAACAAAACCCAGATGACCCTGACTAACACAGTGGAAGAAATTGTTAGAAGGAAAAAAAACAGTGTGTGAAGAGGAGGAAAGTGACAGGCAGAACGGGAAGAGGTGGCATGGGGCAGAGAGACGCTCATAGCCATGGCAGAACCTCAAGTCAGGCACCTCCCTGGAGAGCTCCCAGGGCAGAGATTGGCAGACCTCAGCTCTCTGGCTGCACAGGGCCCAGGGGGATGCCTGTTCCTGGGACAATCTTCCTTCTCACACAGAACTGCATGCTAAAGAGGTTTATAAGCCGGGCATGATGGCATACACCTTTAATCCCAGCACTCAGGAGGCAGTGGTAGGAGGATTGACATGAGTTTGAGGCCACCCTGAGACTACATAGTGAATTCCAGGTCAGCCTGAGCTAGAGTAAAACCCTACCTCGAAAAACCAAAATAAATAAGAGGTTTTAAATATTTTTATTTATTTGGGTGGGGGGAGGAAGGAAGGGAGAGTATGGATGCACCAGGGCCTCCTGCCATTGCAAAGGAACTCCAGATGCATGCACTACTTTGTGCATATGGCTTTATATGGGTACTGGGGAATCAAACCTGGGTCAGAAGGCTTTGCAAGCAAGTGTCTTTAACCATTGAGCCATCTCCTGGCCATTTTTATTTTTAATTAAGTAGAAAGTCGTATGGATACATCATGTGTTGGTGCCATCACTTTTCTCCTCTCTGCCCCCATTCCGCTGCGGGCCGTCCTCAGTGGGATTGCTGGTATTCCCCATGGGGTTGTGGGTTATGAGATGTGGGAGCAGCAGTCCATCATTGTAGGGGGGGGGGGCAATGCCTCTGGAACATTCTCTTCCACTCCGTGGCTCTCACAATCTTCCCGCCTCCTCTTCCGCAGAATGCCCTGCGCAGTGGCGGGAGCGTTTTCAGTGCTGGGCTCCCAGCAGTGCTGGGTTCTGCTTTGGTGTGCGCGGAGACTCTGGCGTCTGTCTCCATCACCCTGGCGCCGTGGACTAGCTCGCCCTCGAAGTAGCTACTGCTCAGCTCCGCAAGCCCGCTGTGGTTTCACCTGGGCCCTGGCTAATATGCGAAGGGCATTTTTTTTTAATTATTATTATTTTTATTTTGGTTTTTCGAAGAGGGTTCCACTCTAGCTCAGGCTGATGTGGAATTTACTATGTAATCTCAGGGTGGCCTCGAACTCATGGCGATCCTCCTACCTCTGCCTCCCGTGTGCTGGGATTAAAGGCGTGTGCCACCACACCCGGCCATTTTTATTTTTTTAATATTTTTTGTTCATTTTTACTTATTTATTTATTTGAGAGTGACAGAGAGAGAGAGAGAAAGAGGTAGAGAGAGAGAGAGAATGGGTGCACCAGGGCCTCCAGCCACTGCAAATGAACTCCACACGCATGCGCCCCCTTGTGCATCTGGCTAACGTGGGTCCTGGGGAATCGAGCCTCGAACCAGGGTCCTTAGGCTTCACAGGCAAGCACTTAACCGCTAAGCCATCTCTCCAACCCTATTTTATTTTGTTTTTTTGAGGTAAGGTCTCACTTTAGCTCAGACTGATCTGGAATTCACTATGTAGTCCCAGGGTGGCCTCAAACACTGCGATCCTCCTACCTCTGCCTCCCAAGTGCTGGGATTAAAGACAGGCACTACCACACCCTGCTTAAAAAAATTTTATTTTTGAGTGAGAGAGAAAATGGGCATGCCAGGGCCTTTCAGCCACCGTGAATGAACTCCAGATGTGTGAGCCCTCTGGTGCATGTGTGACATTGTGCACTTGCATCACTGTGTCTGGCTATGTGGGACCTGGAGATTCAAACATGAGTCCTTAGGCGTCACAGGCAAGTGCCTTAACCACTAAGCCATCTCTCCAGCCTAAGATTTTTTTTTAAGTAGTGCGTGGGTCTGGAGAGATGGCTCAGCAGTTAAGGTACTTTCCTGCAAAGCCTCAGGACTTGGGTTTGTTCCCCTAGTACTGACATAAAGCCATATGCACAAGGCGGTACGTGTATCTGGAGTTTATTTGTAGTGGCTAGAAGGCCCTGGTGTGCCCATTCTCTCTCTCTCTCTCTCTCTCTCTCTCTCTCATGAATAAATATTTTTTAAACCACCTATTAAAAAAGCAGTGTCTGACTAGAGGCTGGTTGATCATGATGGAGGACATGCCAGGTCAACCAGAGACGCAGCATAGGCATGGAAAACAGAGGCTGACTCCACAGGAATTGCTGATGCTGGCAGAGCCCGGTGTGGCGGTGCATGACTTCAGTCCCAGCACGTGGGAGGCTGAGGTAGGAGAGGTGCCAAGAGGTAGAGAGTTCAACCTGGGGCTACGGGGCGAGTAAAGATTTGCCTGGACTAGAGTGAGACCCTGCCTCAAAACACAAAACAAAATCTGATGCTGATGAAGGAGTCAGGAGTTTGCCAAGGTTTGAGGATTGGCTGAGGCACGAATCATAGTGGGGAAGGGGGGCAGAGAAGGATGGAGGGACAGGGAAAGAAGTCAGGACCTGTGAGGAGGAACATGGAATGATACTGGGCGCAGGACATTAGCACAGACCCCAGGGACATCCGTGCCATAAGTGCATAGAGCTGAGGCGCCAGACCCAGACGGGACAGGTTTGAAGGTGGGTGAGAGGAGCGAATAGTAGATATGAATCTCTCTTTGAAGAAACATGATGGGGGAGGGGTTCACAAGGTCCCACCCATCTCTAAGGAGCTGCTGGCAGTTAATGGTTGTGGGTACAGACATTTTCTTCTGAGGTGTGTCCTCTAGTAAGTTCCGACTGTAAATAACCCCTCACCCCGTGAGCCTGTAGGAAACCAATTCAACTGATTTAGCTGCCCTCAAAACAACAACAAAAACCAAAAAAGTGACATGAAAGTAGAAGAGACCAGCAGGGAAGAAGGGGGTCAACAGAGTGGCAGGGGGGCAACAGGGTCATAGGGGTGAGGATGATCAAAATACATTATATATAGGCTGCCTGGAGAGATGGCTTAGCAGTGAAGTGTTTGCCTGCAAAGCTTAATGGCCCAGGTTCGATTTCCCAGTACCCATGTAAGACAGTGGCACATGTATCTGGAGTTCGTTCGCAGAGGCCCTGGTGTGCCCATGTTCTCTCTCAAATAAATAAAATAAAATACATTACGTATGTGTATGAAAATGTAATGAATCTTATTATTATGTATAATTAATAAACACAACTAGAAATCTTTGGGGAGATGGGATTTGAAGTAAAGTCTCACTCTAGCCCAGGCTGACCTGGAACTCATAGCCCAGACTGGCCTCAGACTCACAGGGCTCCTCCTGCCTCAGCCTCCCAAGTGCTAGAATTAAAGGTGTGTACCACCACACATGGCTAGAAATCTTTTGTTGTTGTTGTTGTTTATTTTTATTTATTTGTTTGAGAGCGACAGACAGAGAAAGAAAAAGAGGCAGAGAGAGAGAGAATGGATGCGCCAGGGCTTCCAACCACTGCAAGTGAAATCCAGACGTGTGCAACCCCTCGTGCACCTGGCTAACATGGGTCCTGGGGAACTGAGCCTCGAACCGGGGTCCTTAGGCTTCACAGGCAAGCGCTAAGCCACCTCTCCAGCCCTAGAAATCTTTTTTAAAAGAAACACAGGGAGACACACGGGGGGGGGGGGTGAGGATTGCAAGGAAGGAGGGACTTCTTGTGTGCACATGAGTTAGAGCAGAGTGGCCAGGGGCAGACAGCCCCGAGACTCCTGAGGTGCCTCCAGCTCCTATCCAGCCAACAGTACCACCTGCACCCTGTGCCTGCCCGCTGCTCTCTCACCTGAGCATGTCTGGGGGCTCGAGAGGGGCAGCAAAACCCATTCATCTATCCTCTACCATCACAGTACCCCCACGCCACCCCAACTCCTTGCCATTCTAAATCCCAACTGCTGGGGTCACATCAGTGCTGGTGGCAACAACCCCAGGGTGAATGAAGACAGAGAGCCTTGGTCCTCAGCTGCAAGGAGAGACAGAGCCCAAGGCTGGGTGGGTGTGGTGGCTGGGCAGTGCCCACAGAACTGTAGCCATATCCTGGAACACACGGGTTGCTTTGGGTCCTTCTTAAATCCACTAGGGTATGGGATGTCTTGTAGCAGGGTGGAGTAACAAACTCACTTTAACATACACCAACAATTGGGTGTTATGTTTGGGTTATGGCTAAAATTAAAGATGTATCCCTCAGAATTCTTCTTTTATGGGAGCACAATGTCAGGAACACACAGAATGCACCGAGGATAATGAGACTGCAGTGCGCAAAAGAACCCAAAATCGTTATAATTATTGCCATAATTGCCAGCCAACCTCCTATTGTAGAAACACAATGGAGCAAAATCCCGTTACCTTAAAGCAGAGGCCTGATGCTTCTCGTGCCACTGCCTCTCCCCAGGCCCCCATCCCCCCTGTGTCCTCTCGGCCTTGCCTTTGTCAGCCCTTGCGCACAGCCTAGTCTAATAATTTCTCTTATTAATATTTAATACAGTGTGCTGTGCCTGTTTTATAAAATATGCTCATTGTAGAAAAGTGAAAGGAATAAAAGAGCAATCATTTGTATATAAGCTTCACCACCCAAGGGACCGCCGAAGGTCCGCATCTGCATGTACAGAACTCTTGTTTATGTGAACTCTACACACATCATTGTACTAAGCCAGCAGCCAGCACCAGAGTCACTCTCGGGTTGTAACCGGCTTTGCTAGGAAAGACAGCGAGATGAGTTCAGGAGGCCAGTAGATGTTGTGTCCGTGCCAGAGAGCTACTGGGGAAGCCTCTGCCTGTCCCAGAGAAGTGGGCACATTGTCCCTAGAGGACTGAAGAGAGGGAGGAGAAGCAAAATGGGGAGAAGAAAGCTTGCACTAGGCAGCCTGCTCCCCCCATGTGACTTCTTCATGGCCCCTAAGTCTCCATCTTGAGCTTTGAAAAGCCAGTGTGGGGCTGGAGAGATGGCTTAGTGGTTAAGCGCTTGCCTATGAAGCCTAAGGACTGTGGTTCAAGGCTCGATTCCCCAGGACCCACGTTAGATGCATAAGGGGGCGCATGTGTCTGGAGTTCGTTTGCAGTGGCTGGAAGCCCTGGCGTGCCCTTTCTCCCTCTCTCTCATTCTCTGCCTCTTTCTCTCTCTGTCTTTCACTCTCAAGTAAATAAATAAAAATAAACCAAAAAAATTTTTTAAAAAGCCAGTGTGGCTCAGAACACTCACTTAGCATGCAGAAGGTCCTGGGTTCCAGCCCCATTGCACACACATACACTCACATACACACATACCCTTGGTGTAAGTGACCTCTGTGTTCTAGAAATGAAAAAAGAGTTTGAGAGAATGTGTATACTATGCCCACCAAACTGCCTGGTAAGCACTTCTCTTAATGTTCATACCCATATATTAATGCTACTCTCACTTTTGATTACAGAAGCTTCTCTTTTCAGATGGCAGTGACCTTGGGTTGACTCAGAAGGCAACAGAGTACTGAGAAGAAGTGACACAGGAGTGCTCAGCACTGCAATATCTCTATCACACCTTCCAAGGCTCAGGGTCCATTGCAGAAGAGGTGGTGGAAAGAATGTAAGAGCCAAAGGAAAGGTAGGACTCCTTACAACGTGCTCCTCCAGACACAAAATGGCCTGGATATCCATGACCTCACAGTGCCTGACACTACCTACACAAGACCATCATAATAGGAGGAAAAGATCATGACATCAAAATAAAAGAGAAACTGATGGAGACAGGGAGGGGATATGATGGAGAGTGGAGTTTCAAAGGGGAAAGTGGGGAGAGGGAATTACCATGGGATATTGTTTACAATTATGGAATTTGTCAATACAAAAAAAGAAAAAAGAGTTTGAGCCAGGTCAGCAAGCACTGCTGAGGAAGTTCTGGATCCACAGGGGCAGAGGTAAGAAGAGGTTAAAGGTACTTATTTGCAAAGCCTAATGACCCTGGTTTGATTCCCCATTAACCACATAAAGCCACATGGCATATGTGTTTATTTGCAGTGGCAGGAGGTCCAGGAAGGTCCATACTCTCTTTATTCCACCCCCTTCAAATAAGTAAATTAAAATATTTTTTAAAGTAGTGATAACTCTAGTCTGCACTCCAGGAATGAGCAGAATAGGGGTTCATGGAGACCTCATCCAGCACACCACAAAAGGAGGCAAGTCACCAGCTCCTTAATTTCTAAGCAAGAGTCCTTAACCACTGAGCCTTCTCTCCAGCCCCAGCTTCTGAATTTCTGAATCACACACTGCATGCACGTGCGTGTGCACGCACGCACACACACACACACACGCACACACACACACACACGTCCTTCTCTCCTTTTGCTTTGCAAAACCAGAAAAATATTGTTTACAATTCACAAGCAAGTGCAATTGCGGCACTTGGTCTCTTCTTACCTGTGCACACACCTCAGGCCCCACACACCATCCTACTGGACTGGAAACATGCTCAGGCACATAAGATTGATGGGGAAAAAAATACTATTTCTGGGCAGAGGAGATGGTTCAGTGAGTATAGTGCCTGCCTTGTAAGCCTAAGGACCTGAGTTCGATCCCCAGAGCCCACATAAAAATGCCAGGCATGGTGGCAGTGTCGTGTGCTGTGTGAAGAAGCAGACATGATGCTACAGTCCCATATTAGGGAATAAGTAGGACAACTTCATTTAGAATACCTTGTTCATCTTTGGTTAGCATTTTTTCCTACTTTCAATTTTGACATTATTCCCCTTATTTTGGGTCACCTAGTCTCTTTATCCAATTTCCTCTTCTGTAAATGTCTGGGTTTCTTGGCTGGGAACCTGAGAAACCACATTCCAGGAAGTGATCCGTCAGATGGGACTCAGCTCACCCACCTGGGTTAGGCTTGTCCCCAAAAGATGAAACCAGGGGCACCAACTTCCCTGATTAAAGGCCAAAATTGTTCTTCTCAAAAGGCCAGAGCTAGTAGATTGATTTTTTTTTACCCAGGTGTCTTTGCTGCAATTTCACCCATAAGAAAACACAGAGATGCTAACATTATTAGCTGGGAGTGGGGGTAAAGACTGTGAGAACTAAAAAGCAGCAGGAATACACATCCAGAGCAGAAAGACAGAAAATCCACACTGTTCATGTCTAGGGAAGTGAGGTGGTTTGAATCAGGTGTTCCCCATAAACTCATGGGTTTTGGATGCTTGGTGCCCAGCTGGTAGCAGTTTGGGAGGTGGAGCCTTGCTGGAGGAGGTGTGCTGTTAGTGGCGAGCTTAGGAGTGGTATAGTCAGCTCCCCCACCCCCGCCTTGCCAAAGTCTAACTCACTCTCCTCTGCTGTTGTCCACCTGATGTTGGCAAGGAGGTGGTGCCCAGCCTCTGCTCTGCCATCACGAAGCTCCCTCCAGATTGTAAGTCAAAGTAAACCAAAATAAACCCTTTACTCCCACAAGCTGCTTTTCGCCTGGTGCTTTACCCGGCAGAGAGAGGGGAACTACAACAGGAAGTGTGTCCGTTACTTTTCTGGTTACAGTAACAAAATACCTGACAGTCACAAGGCAGAAGAGATTTGTTTAGGCTCCTGGTTTCAGGGGAAATTCAGTCCCCCACAGCAGGGGCAGCACAGCCATGGGAGCTTCTCACATGTTGGCAGATCAAGAAATGGAGAACTAGGGCTGGAGAGATGGCTTAATGGTTGTGGTGGTTTGAACAGATGGCCCCAATATATTCAGTTTTTTATCTGTTTGTAGTTTGCATCTGCAGACACCTGGCTGGAGGCAGTGTCACTGGGTGGATCTTATGATGTGGTGGTGGGTTTCAGATTTCAATCTAAAGATACGCAAAGTGTGCCTAGCTGGAGTTCCTGAAGTGTGCTGTGCTGTGTGGCTTTTGGCTTTTTGGCTGGTGCTTCCTCTCTCTCTGCTTGGTCCTGGGAAAGCAGGCCAGCTTCTTCTGCCACTATGGAACTTCCCCTGGGTCTGTAAGCTTCAATAAATATCCCTTCCTCCATAACTGTGCCTAGTCTGGAAGTTCATCTCAGTGAACCTGAAGCTGTCTGCTATAGTGGTTTAAGGCACTTGCCTACAAAGCCAAAGGACCATGGTTCAATTCCCCAGGATCCATGTAAGCCAGATGCACAAGGTGGCGCATTGTGTCTGGAGTTCGTTTGCAGTGGCTGGAGGCCCTGGCGCACCCATTCTCTCTTTCTCTCTCTCTCTCTCTCTCTCTCTCTCTCTCACTATCTGTTTCTCTCTCTCAAATGAATAAATAAATATTTTTTGTTGTTTTTGTTTTTCATGGTAGGGTCTCATTCCAGCCCAGGCTGACGTGGAATTCACTCTGTAGTCTCAGGGTGGCCTTGAACTCACAGCAATCCTCCTACCTCTGCCTCCCGAGTACTGGGATTAAAGGTATGTGCCACCACACCCAGCTAAAATGTTTCTTTCTTAAAAAAGAAATGGAGAACTACAGGAACCTTCAAGACCCTCCTCTAGTGACCCACATCCACCAGCTACACCCAAAGTTTCCACAACCTACCAAGACAGCGTCACCAGCAGAAAACCAAGTGTTCAAACATGTAAGTCTATGGGAGAGATCTCATCTTCCAACTGTGACAGGACTGTGGAAAGAAGAGCCTGTTCTTGTGAGCGGGAGCCCTGTGTCACGGACACCATCCACACACGCAGCAGGTGTCCCCCAGGGTCTCTGCACGGGGCAGACATCTCTGTCTGACCACAGCTGAGATGGAAGCCAGGGTGTCCTCGTGTCTTCATCCTCTATGAAGTGCAGAACACTGGATGCGACCGCAGCAGCTAACCAATGAGCATCTTCAAGGCCGCGGGGGAGAGGACGTCGTTGAACTTGGGAGCTGGAGCCTCGTGCCTGCAGCCCGGAAAGCCTCCCACATGAAGCAGGAGGGCTGGAGGCCGACGTGTTTGTTTTGCTCTGATAACAGAGTCCCTGGCCAAATGCCGGTTCAGGCTTCGGGGATCTGGAGCGGCAGAGGCAGAAGAGCCCGAAGCTTTTGGAAGTGATTCAAGGAGATCTGAAGAGGAAAACAAACGCTCCTCGTGCTCGAAATCCCAGCAGCAGCCGGAACGGGCTCCTCGCGGTTCTGCCCTCGCCTGCTCCAAATGGCTCCTTCTTGGGGAAAGGAAGCGGACGCTTACCCACGCGGGGGGTGAGTCTGCACGTGGAGGGAGCGGTAAGACCTGTCACGTCCACGGTTACTGGCTAACTGCCCCTTCCCAGGAGACCCCGGAAGGTGGGCTCAATAAGGTGATGGTCCAGGCCTTGGGATTTGGAGCAGTGACAAGAGCTGCCACTGAGATGCTTCTCGGGAGCCTTCTGCTTCTCCTGGGATCATGGATCTATTCCTCCAACAAAAAGGGGAGCTGGTGGGCTGGAGAGATGGCTCAGTGGTTAAAGGCACTCGTATGCAAAGCCTGACAGCCTGGGTTTGATTTCCCAGTACCCATGTAAAGCCAGGCACACAGTGTGGTGATGTATCTGGACTTTGTTTGCAGTGAAATCTCTCTCTCTCTCTCTCTCTCAAATTACTAAAATACAATATTTTTAAAAGAAAGGAGGAGCTGCAAGTGCATGATCATTCACATGGTCTCTGGAGAATCGCTGGGGCTGACTGATTGAAAATGGCAACTCCAGGGTGGGGGACAGACATTGTCTCAAGGAAGCACACAGTACTTTCTTCCTCTCTCCCTCTCCCTCTCAAGTAAATAAGTGAATAAAAATAGCTAAGGCCGGGCATGGTGGTGCATGCCTTTAATCCCAGCACTCAGGAGGCAGAGGTACAAGGAAGGATCATCATGAGTTCAAGGCCACCTTGAGACTACAGAGTGAATTCCAGGTCAGCCTGGGTTAGAGAGAGACCCTACCTCAAAAACAAAAACTATTTAAACAAAGTATTGTGGATTCTGGAGCATGTTGCACTTTGGGTTTTCAGATTGGGGCTAGGATGTTGAGCCTGGAGCCATAGATGGTAAGAGAACAGCCACAAAGCTTGGGACCACAAGACACTCAGAGGAGAGAGCTGTAGTAAGGGGAACCGATGACAGACAGGTTCCACAGAAAGGAGAGGAGGGGGAGGGGAAGAGGAGGGGACACTGTGGGATCCAGGGCATGGGCAGGGCACGCGTGGAGGGGAGAAGGAGGAGGGACACTGTGGGGTCCAGGGCACGCATGGCAGAAATAGCTCAGCTGAACCAAAATCCGGAGTCTAGATAGAAGAAAAAAGTGTCCACAAGGGAGGGCTTTATAAAAACCTACCTGGAGACATGGCTCAGCGGTTAAGGCACTTGTCTATGAAGCCCAAGGACCCAAGTTCCATTCCCCAGAACCCAAGTAAGCCAGATGCACAAGGTGGCACATGCGTCTGGAGTTTGTTTGCAGTGGCTGGAGACCCTGGAGCGCCCTTTCTCTCTATCTGCCTTTCTCTCTCTCTCAATCTCTCTCTCATTGTCAAATAAATAAATAAAAATAAAAAATGAAGGGCTGTGAAGGGAAAGAGAACTTTATTTTGTTTTGTTTTGTTTGTTTTAGACAGGGTCTCACACAGTCCAAGGTGGCCTTGAGCTTGCTATGTAGCTCAGAATGACCTTGGACCCCTGCTCTTCCTGGGTCTACCTCCCAAGTGCTGAGGCGACAGGCATGCATCACAGGCCTGGCTGCAAAAGCCTTGGTCGCTGGCTTGTTCAGTAGGAAGCAGAGCCTGTCCCTCACCACTTGCCTGACCTTGTTTCTCTTTGGGACACAAAGGTGCCTTGCTCTTCTCAGGAAGCCCACATGGCATCTCTCTCAGAACTCAACCCCCGCCCAACCCAGTGGTGATACCCAGTGTCTTTGAGTGCCCCACAGGAATGGGCAGGCATCTGGCTGTTCATAAAGAAGCTGGCTCTGCATGGGAGGGAATACATCCCTGATACTGAAAACCTAAAACAGGGGTAGTCATGAGCCCTAGGGGTGTAACATCTGCTGCTGCCTGGCTGAAAGTATATTCTATGCTTATCAAACTGCCCAGTAAGCACTTCTCTTAATGTTCATACCCATATATTAATGCTACTCTCACTTTTGGTTAGAGAAGCTTCTCTTTTCAGATGCCAGTGACCTTGGGATGACTCAGAAGGCATCATGACGCTGGAAAGAAGTGACAGGAGTGCTCAGAACTGCAATATCTCTACCACACCTTCCAAGGCTCAGGGTCCATTGTGGAAAAGGAGGTGGAAAGAATGTAAGAGTCAAAGGAAGGGTAGGACTCCTTACAACGTACTCCAGACACAAAATGGCCTGGATATCCATGACCTTACAGTGCCTGACACTCATAATAGGAGGAAAAGATCATGACATCAAAATAAAAGAGAGACTGATAGAGAGGGGGAGGGGATATGATGGAGAGTGGAGTTTCAAAGGGGAAAGTGGGAGAAGGGAGGGCATTACCATGGGATATTGTTTATAATCTTGGAAGTTGTTAATAAAAAATTAATAATAATAAAAATATTTTTTAAAAAAAGAAGCTGGCTCCGAACTGCTAGCATGGTCAGAAGATTGTTCAGGACTTTCGGATCCAGGCCCTGAAAGATTCTGTTTCAATAGTTCCTATATTCCTGAGGGGGGCAAAGCTATATGGACAATGGGACAGGAAATTGAAGAAAGGTGTGCCTTATGGCCTTAAAGTCCAGATGATATCTTGGCAGTAGATATGAGCAGTTTTTGAGCAAGGATACAAGAATTTCACGATTTAAATTCCTATCCGAAAGCATATGTCGTCCCATCCTCTTGAGAGTAAATTGCTTTTAGAACCATGGATTAGCCCGTGGCTCATCAGAAAGCGGAGTCTCATCTATTCCCATTTAATACCATGGGAAATTGGGTTTTGACGCTTGTGAATGGTCTCATGCTCACCCACCAAGCAGCAAGGCAAACTCAATTCTGGGAGTGTGGGCAATGCTTTTGCATTTGGAGGTCACCTCTTCAGACACAACGGTCCAGGGTGAGTGCTTTTAATGCTGACTAGCCAATAACATTGCTCTCCCCTGCTGCCTTCCAGTCGCTGTGAGCTTCAAGTCCACAGACCCAGGGGAGGCCGTTTCTCACCTGGCCTCCTGTGTGGCATTCGGTTCCCCACCTAGGGTGTCTGCCATGTTCGGGTGGCCTGTTTGCTGCCAGGCCCACTCTTTTTTGTATTTTTTTTCTTTTTTTTAAATTTTTTAAAATTTATTTGAGAGAGACAAAAGAGAGAGAACAGGTGTACCAGGGCCTCTAGCCACTGCAAACAAACTGCAGGCGCATGTGCCACCTTGTGCATCTGGCTTTACATGGGTCCTGGGGAACTGAACCTGGGTCCTTAGGCTTCACAGGCAAGTACCTTAACCCCTAAGCCATCTCTCCAGGCCCCAGGCCCGCTCTCGCTTCCAATCTGTTTCTGTAGGATCTCCCAGCTGCCCACTTCAAGGATCAGGATGGCTCCAGGCCAATAAGAGACCTCGTCTCAGAGAAGGTGGATGGTGTTCCAGAAGACCAACGTGTCTGGCCTCCACATGTGCTTCCTGTAGCCACATCTATTTTCCACCCCTGAGCCAGCCCCCCCCCTACTCCCCAGTAGCCATAATCTACATCCTCCCGTCCCAGTGCTAACCAGGCCCCACCCTGCTTATCTGCCAAGATCAGACAACACTGGGCGTGAGCAGCGCTTCGGTCACTAGACACTTGCCTGCTCTGGAAATTGCACATGGATGAAGTCATACCTTACATTTTTTTTTACTGTGTTTGGCAGGGGTCTGGTCTCTTTTGCTGAGTGTGTCTGAGGTTTACCCAGGTTGTGGCGGGAATCAGAACCGTCCTCCTTTCACCACCCAACAGCATTCCGCTGAACCAGGTTGCCACCTTCTACTTGTCTATTGGCAGCCGAGCACCTGGGCGCTCTCTGTCATGGCTATTCCGAATAACGCTGTGGTGAGCATTCACGTATATAAGTTCCTGTGTGGCTATCCGCCTTTCTCTTTTGGATATCTACCTCGGAGTGGAGTTGCTGATCAGATGGTAACTCCCTGTGTAACCTTTTGAGGAGCTGCCAGACTTCTAAAACAGCCCATTTTATGGTCTCACCCATGATGCACAGCGTTCTTACGTCCCCATGCACTTGCCAGCATTTGTTGGCGCCTGTCTCTCTCTCTCTCTCTCTTTTTTTTTTCAGTATAGCCAATGTTTGGCTTTCCAAACAACAATCAATTTTCCAATTTTCTGAACCAATCTGCGGGGTGGGGGGGTGTCTTTCAATCCAAGTAAACTTTGGTGCTAATGCCCTTGGGGTAACCTTCGGCCCTGCTGCAGCACCACGCCGCCCGGCTCCCTCACCGCGCCCACGGGACACGAGGCACAGTCCTGCCTCGTGCTCACCGTTGGCTCTGTGCTGCGCGGATGTTCAACACAGATATTGCAGGGATCGAAACCGAGGCTCTGAGGCCATGCCTTTTCTTAGGAGAGAGTTTGTTGTAGGTTCAGAGCAGTGTAGTTTTGGTAGGGGAAGGATCAGTGGGAGAAGTGGGAGGGGGGACAGTAGCATTGGCACAGTTGGTGTATGGAACTTAACAAAACCCAGGTTGGAGAAGCAGAGGAAGGGGGAGGGGGAGGGATTAGGAAAAGCTGAACCAGATATAAGTGGAGAAGCAAGAAGATAGAGACGTACAGCCAGACTCACAACGTGGCAGAACATACATCTGGATTTCATGCATCCATATTCACTTTCTCTCTATATATATATTTCTCTAATAAATAAATAGAATATATCTATAAAAAGATCAGGAAGTGGGCTGGAGAGATGGCTTAGCAGTTAAGCACTTGCCTATGATGCCTAAGGACCCCAGTTCAAGGCTCAATTCCCCAGGACCCACGTTAGCCAGATGCACAAGGGGGCGCACGCATCTAGAGTTTGTTTGCAGTGGCTGGAGGCCCTGGCGTGCCCATTCTCTCTCTTTCTCTCTATCTGCCTCTTTCTCTGTCTGTCGCTCTCAAAAAAATAAATAAGTAAATAAAATTTTAAAAGATCAGGAGGGCTGGAGAGACAGCTGAGCAGTTAAGGCACTTGCCTGCAAAACCAAAAGACCCAGATTCAATTCCCCAATACCTACGTAAAGCCAGATGTACAAGGTGGCGCACGCACCTTGAGTTTGTTTGCAGTGGCCTGTTGTGCCTATTCTCTTTATCTCTCCCCCCCCCCTTTCAAATCAATAAATAAAATATTTTTAAAAATATCAGGAGAGCTGGGCATGGTGGTACACACCTTTAATCTTAGCACTCAGGAAGCAGAGGTAGGAGGATCACTGTGAGTTCAAGGCCACCCTGATGCTACATAGTGAATTCCAGGTCATCCTGGGCTAGAGCAAAACCCTATCTCAAAAAAAAAAAAAAATCAATCAGGGCTGGAGGGATGGCTTAGAGGTTAAGATGTTTGCCTGCAAAGCCAAAGGACCCAGGTTCGATTCCCCAGGACCTACGTTAGCCAGATGCATGGAGGGGGGGTGGCGCACACATCTGGAGTTCATTTGCAGTGGCTGGAGGCCCTGGAGCACCCATTCTCTCTTTCTCTCTCTTCTTCTTTCTCTGTCAAATAAATAAATAAAATAAAAATATTTTAAAACATCAAAACAAAATAAAAGATCAGGAGAGAGTGAGTGAGATAAAATAGTGAGGCAGGATTTTTGAGTCGAGAGGGATTCCATCAACATGCAGGAAATTCTAGGCCTATGAACCCCAACTTTTGGGTCCTTATATGATTAGCAAAGAATCGGGGGGGGGGGAGTGCTAGAGAGATGTCTTAGTGGTTAAGGTACTTGCCTATTAATCCTAAGAACTCATGTTCAAATCTCCGGGTCTCCCGTAGCCAGACACACAGTGCCGCAAACGCACAATGTGACATGCACCACAAGGGGGCGCACACATGTGGTGTTCATTTGCAACAGGCTGAAGGTCCTGGCCCACCCATTCTCTCTCAAAAAAAGAAAAGAAAAGAAAAAGAAAAAAGAAAGAAAGAAAACAAGACAGACTCTGAGAAAGATAAATTATGAATTACAAGGTTTATTTTAGGCCAAAAGACTCAGAAGTATGCTCACACACATGTGAACAAGGCGCGAGAGTCCACAAGCTCTTCATCTTCACCTAGGGTCCGAAAAAGCTAAGAGATAGGATAGTTAAAGGGCTCATTGCTTAGAGAAAGATCACACAAGCAGTGAAACAGGAAAACGCCTAAAAACAAGACAGGAAGGTGCCGGGACAAAAGAAATCCGCACGCCCTGCTTCCCATCCAGGCTGGGAAGGGGAGAGCTTACCAAAGCAAGGACCAGGAGAGTCGGGCGCCAGGAAAATGAAAACCCAGGCAAGAGCTACTGTGATTAGGCTCCTTTATATGGGTCAGACATCCAATCAGAATGAGCCTCGCCATCAGACTCAGGTGTGTCAGGGAGAGACCTGATTGGTTGGTGGATCCGACTTAGGTGGGCTGAGGGAGAAGCAATAAGTTACTGGCAGTGTTGCTTGCAGCCATCTTGGATGAGGCTGGATCAGACTCAGGTTCTAGTTCAGCCAGGGCAGGCAAGGTGGCCTCTGCTTGGGTCTCTGTCCCTAACTGATGACCTATACAAAAAAAAGCTGTCTTTCTCCTGTTTCTCCTTCAATAGAATGGAAAGATGGAAGAAAGAAGATGTGCGTGTTTAGAGGGGGGGGAGACAGAGATATAGCATGCATCTTATTTCAGGAAAAGGCTGGAAAGAGAGTGAGGTGCATCTTGGGATGCGGTATGTCCATCCCCTTGGGGGGAAGAGGAGACTGCCTTGCGAGGGAAGGGCCTTGGAAGCCAAGTGTGGAGGTGTGGGCTGATCTCAAGGAAGGAGCCAGGCTGCCTAGATGTCCCATTGAGCAAACCTTTGAGGAAGTGAGACCTTTGAAGACCTCAGTTTTGGCAGGTTGGGGCGGGGGGCAGGGCTCTGGGACTCGACACATATTTAAAGGAAGTCTTCAATATCAAAGGCAGAGACAAATGAAAATAAATAGGGAAAAGGAGTCCTGAGGAAACAGATAACTCAGAAAGCAGAAAATAGAAAACAAAACATCCCCTAGCCACTTCAGGGAATCTGAGAAACTGCTTAGAAATTACAAACAGGACGTGAAAAGTAGAATATGGAAGCACTTCATCGGCAGGAGGAGGGCTCACACAAAGGAAGTGTTCAAAGAATGAAAAAAAATGAACGACAAAAACAGACAGACAGGAGTGGTGGAGTCTGACGAAGAGTAGGAAAGAGAGCAGGAAGGAGCCCAGCACTGAAGGGAAGGAGAGGAGAGGGAGAGAAAGAGGGCAGGGGATGGCAAAGAGCTTGTGGGCAGAGAAAATCAAAGCCACCCTGTTAAAGCAGCTTCTCAGATTTGAAAGGCGCATACCTTCAGGTTGAAATGGACCAGCGCAGCCACAAGGACAAATTTTTAAGAAAGCATCACATCCTCATTTCAGATCCTCGGGAGTGAAGAGGAAACTTTTAAAAGCTTCCAGTGTGGTGCATGTGGATATGCACATGCATGTCACATAATGGAATTAAAAGTAGAATGGGAGCTGGAGAAATAGCTTAGCGGTTAAGGCATTTGCCTGCAAAGCCAAAGGACCCTGGTTTGATTCTCCAGGACCCAAGTAAGCGCACAAGGGGGCGCATGCATCTGGAGCTTATTTGCAGTTGCTGGAGGCCCTGGAGTGTCCACTCACTCTCTCCCTCCTTCTCTCTCTCTTTGCCTCTTTCTCTCTCTCAAATAAATAAATAAAATATTTTTTAAAGTAGAATAGTATTGAAATTCCTAATGAGAAGATTAAGAGATAGAAGATAATGCCTTCATAAAGCCTTCAGTACGCTGAAGGATGACAACTTTCAACCAGGGTTCTGTAACCGGATGCTTGGGTTCAGGGAAGTCCTTGAACTCCAAACCCTAGGTTTGTTTCTAATTTGAATCAAAGAGTTGTATAAAAGAGGCTGAGAAGGATAATTATTAAATTATTATATTTATGGAGGGAAGTACAGAGCAAAGGAAAGGCACCCACATGGCTAGAGATCCCACGTAGAGGACCTGAAAAAAAAAAAAGTGGAAAGGAGAGAGAAAAGAGAGTTCAAGGAGCTCCTGCCATGTGGGGAGCCAGAGGAGATAAAGGAGCCCATGTGGAGAGGGAAGGCTGGGCTCAGCCGAGCTGGTGAGGGAAAGACTCACCCACAGCTGGAAGTCCCCAGGTGGTCGGAGCCTGCCCTCCCCCTGCAAAGGTGTTCATGACCTTGTGGTGGTGGGTTGCTCAGGTGAACCACAGGCACAGCTGGTTGGTTAGGGTTAGGGGCTGTCTCAGGAAGAGGCTAGCCTTGACACCAAGTTCTGGGTGCTGAACTTGACCAGCCATAATGTTTAAATCCTATGAAAGACCTCCCTCCCAGGACGGGTCCTGGTTGTTTGTGGAAAAACAGGTCTAGGGAGCTAGAAAGAGATAAGAAGTCAGATCATCTTTGATTTCTAGCAAGTGCAGACTTTCCTGCCTTTTTTACCTCGTGTGTGTGTGTGTGTTGGAGAGGGGGGGGGGTGTCCAGTCATCCTATAGGTACCGGTGTCCCCCACTCAGTATTATCAAGGGTAAGGAAAGAGGAAAGACGTTTTCAGAGCTGGGTGTGGTGGCGCACACCTTTAATCCTAGCACTCGGGAGACAGAGGTAGGAGGATCACCATGAGTTCGAGGCCACCCTGAGACTACATAGTGAATTCCAGGTCAGCCTGAGCTACAGTGAGACCCTACCTCGAAAACCAAGAAAAAAAAAAAAAGACGTTTTCAGAAAACTGAAGACTCAAAGTTTTTACCACTTATGAACTTCCACAGACAGATGTGTCTCAGCAAAGATGGAAATGCGAGGAGGAGGAGGAGGGGAGGAAGGTGCCACACTTTAGTAACAGGGCGCTTCTGCCCAGTAGAGGCCCGTGTGGTGCTTGGTCTCCAGCCTGGCTCAGGGCTGAGGTCTGGGAAGAAGACAGAAATGAGAACAGAGCTGCTGAGTTTGAAACACATTTAAGAGATGATAATTATAACACAGAAAACTGTATAAAGAAATAAGCACAGCAATTATTGCTTCCTGGATGGAGGAGCAGTGCCCTGAAGAAAGGAGGCTGGTCAAGAGGACTTCGGCTCGGGGCAGGTCAGATGTCACCCGGCAGTACTGCGGACAAGGCTCACGGACGTGCGGGCAGCTGAGATGGCTAACCAGGCGGGGGGTGTGAGGGTCAGCAAGAGTTCTCAGTGCCCAGGTACGACATGGTAGACACTAAAGTTAACAATAACAAGAAGGCTGAAGGTGAACTCCATATTTGTACTGTTTTATAATGTGTTTGGTGTTTGATACAAATCTGTGTGTCGCGTCAATTTTCTGCTCCTTCTTAGGTCATCAGAAGTCCAGCTGAGTGAGGTGGCATGCATCTGAAGTCTCAGCTACTCACCAGGTGGAGGAAGGACGATTACTGGAACCCAATGTGGATATCAAGCTAATTCGAGGAGGTGTGGACATCCAGTTAACTCACAGTAGGGTAATATTTGCACAAGCTAAGCCCGAGGACGTGCAAAGCCTAGCACCCTGGGTGGAGTATCTTGAAGGCAGGAGCTCACAGCTTCTCCAAAGATTTCCTGATTAAATGATCATAAACCCACCTAAAGTCTCAGCTACCCAGGAGGCAGAGGTAGGATGATTACTGGAACCCAGGAGTTCAAGGCCAGCTTGGGCAGGTTTCATAAAATGAAAACAAAATAGAAAAAGTCTGATTTTCTCAATTTAAGTCACAAGCATGTCTCAACTCAGAAATGAAAGACTGTCCAGTCACCTGGCCTCTGCAAATGAACTCCAGACGCATGTGCCACACTGTGCATCTGGTTTACATGGGTCCTGGGGAATCACACCTGGGTCCTTTGGCTTTGCAGGCAAGTGCCTTAACCATAAGTCATCTCTCCACCCCCCTTTTTTGTTTTACTTTTTTAAAGGTTATTTATCTGCAAGGAGAGAGAGAATGAGAAAAAGGAATTGGGTGCACCAGGGCCTCCAGCCACTGCAAATGAACTCCAGACACATGTGCCACCTTGTGCATCTGGCTTTACATGGGTGCTGGGGAATCCAAACTGGACCCTCAGGCTGTGCTAGCAAGCACCTTTAACGGCTGAGCCATCTCTCCAGCCCCTATTACCTGTATCTTTAAGTGGCATATTGGGGACAGGTCACTGAACCTGGCCCAGAATTCAGGCTTTTTGACCTTAAAGACTAAAGTAACAAAAGGAGGTGTGTGGGAGAACACGCCCTCTCCCCTTCCGCCCCCGGGACAAAGCATCTCTACCAGGTCACAGTTTGTCTCCATACCCTCTCCTAGGCCCATCTGTGCCTACCCGATGAAAGCTTGTGTTAGCAATCCCTTGCTGATTCCTGGTTCTGTTCCCTCTTACCCCACATCCCACCATGTCAGTTCATCCTGCCAGCCTCCAGCTGTGGTAGATTGGCCGGATCTTCCCTCCCTCCCTCCTTCCCTCCTGTACTTCCTTCAGGTAACTTTCCACCCTCTGGTCCCACACTTCTTTGGGTAGAAATCATCGCTTGACTGGCTATAGACAAGCGAGCTCCACCCCTCCCCCCCCCCATCAAGACCCACTGAAGTGGCGCCTGCATCCATCACAGTGGTCCTGAACAGAGTCCTCCTTGCCTTACTTAACAAATATCCCTGAATAGTTCTTTCCTTAGTGTTGGACTGCTTCTTTTTTCTCATGATTTATTTTCTATTTTTTTCTCAATTTTTATTAACA
Organism: Dipus sagitta; assembly: GCA_036346955.1. Lineage (NCBI taxonomy): Eukaryota > Metazoa > Chordata > Mammalia > Rodentia > Dipodidae > Dipus > Dipus sagitta. The sequence goes on from CM070773.1 coordinate 172,986,604, forward strand.
TTTTCCATGATTATAAAAAATATCCCATGGTAATACCCTCCCTCCCACTTTCCCCTTTGAAATTCCATTCTCCATCATATCCCCTCCCCATCTCAATCAGTCTCTCTTTTATTTTGATGTCATCATCTTTTCCTCCTATTATGATGGTCTTGTGTAGGTAGTGTCAGGTACTGTGAGGTCATGGATATCCAGGTCATTTTATGTCTGGAGGGAGCACGTTGTAAGGAGTCCTACCCTTCCTTTGGCTCTTACATTCTTTCGCCACCTCTTCCGCATTAGACCCTGAGCCTTGGAAGGTGTGATCGAGATGTTACTCAGTACTCCAGTCACTTCTTTGCTGGACTGCTTCTTAAAGGCAGCAGCCTGCACGGAGGTGGTGGGAGGAAGAGGGATTGGCTGGCTCAGAATATCATACCCAGCCTGCTCCTACCCATAATACCTCTGACACCAGCTGGCCAGTCGTCCCACCTGACACCTCCCATGCCACCTGCAGTCATTGTGGATCTCACAGTTGCCATTTGGAAGTCCCAGGTCACCCATGCTTCTGCCTGCTATCTATAAATCCCACAGCAGCCTCCGTACTCCTGTTAAAACAACTCACAGAACTTGGAAAGCGTCCGCCTCCATTCCTGGCTTAATTATAAAGGACATAACGAGGGATACAGCTGGACCGGCGTGTGAAGACACTGCACGGAGAGAGGTTTGCAGAGTCCCGAGTCCAGGAGCTCCTGGTAGAGCCAAGTGCCCTACCTTCCTGGCAGGCAAAATGCTCCCCACCCAGAACTCCTTCAGCCTGTTCCCTGCCCCTACTTGTCATTGAAGTTCCTGCAGAACTTGATCCCTTGCAGCCCATCCTGCTTCCTGGGCTTCCAGCCTTGTAACAGTTGGGAGTTTCTGGTGTCCAACCAGGGTCCCCACCTAAGCCACCATGCTGACTTAAGTTCAAGGGACTAAAGAAGGTCCCACCATGAATAATAAAAGACATCATCACTGGGTGTGGCCAGGAACTAGAGACAAAGACCAGGTGGACTCTTGTATCACAGCTCCGCACCCAAGGGCTCCGCTCTCTCTGTCTCTCCCTTCCGCCCTCTCCTCCCTCTCCTCTCCTCTCCTTCTCCGTCTGGTTTATTTTCTTTGCTTCCACCATCCCAGGTCCACACAGCCAGCCACACCTGGGGTAGGGGCACTCCTGACCCAGGGTGGAAATTCTTTCCTCTGCTCTCCTGGGTCTTCATTTAAACATTCCCCAGACCTGGAATCCCACAAGCATGTCCTGACCTTATCTTGCTGCTGCCAAGGCCAGGGTAGGAGCACAGACTCGATCAAGGCAGACGCACCTGCTCACCTGAGCTCACAAGTCGGGAACGGGAGGTCAGAGGTGGGTCCTGGCCATCGGAGCTCTGGCAGACAGAAAAGGCTGCCAGGCCACGTCCCAATGCTCAGTTACATCCTCCAGTTTCCCAGGCTGAGAACAGTCCAGGAGCCAGAGGAGCTGAAGAAAGCAGCTTCGCCCGGCTCCTTGAGAGCAAATGAGGGTTCTTGCTATTGTCAATCAAAGAATATCGACTGACAGGCTGGAGAGATGGCTCAGCCATTAAGGTGCCTGCCTGCAAAGCCTAACAACCTGAATTCCATTCCCCAGTACCCGTGTAAAGCCAGATGCACCAAGTGGCTCATGCATCTGAAGTTCATTTGCAGTGGCTAGAGGCCCTGGTGAGCCTATTTCTCTCTCTCTCTCTCTCATTCTCTCCTTGGAAATAAATAAATAAATATATCTATGGGCTGGAAAGATGGCTTAATAGTTAAGGTGCTTGCTGGCAAAGCCAAAGAGCCCAGGTTCGATTCCCCAATACCCACGTAAAGCCAGATGCACAAGGTGGTGTACGTATCTGGAGTTTGTTTGCAGTGGCTAGGAGGCCCTGGTGCCCCCATTCTCTGTCTCTCTATCTGCATCTCTCTCTCTCTCTCTCTCTCTCTCTCTCTCTCTCTCAAATAAAGTAAATAAAATATTTTTTAAATATCTAAATAATGACTGATATGTGGGAGCAACAGAGCACTGTTTTGGAAGCTCAGATGCTAGAGGGAAAAAGAATGAGGCAGGGAGAGGAATTTAAAGGCAAAATGAGGGGCTTGGGTAGATATCTTGGTGGCAAGAATTATAACGAGAGTGACATTGACATCTGGGGCTGAGGGAGCAGTTCCTGTGATGCATGTAAGGCTCCGTGTGGGTCGCAGTTCTGGAAGTCTCAGGATGGTCATCATTGGGCCATTATGGATGAGACACCTGCTCTGTGATCTCCTGAGCTGCTGCACGGACAGCTGCCTAGAGAGCTCCATGGGGCAGGGTGGCTCTGGGGTCTGCCCGCTGGTACAGGTGTCAGAGGCCCTGTGTCCCCACTTCAGCCACACTCTGCCCAGGTCAAGGAGCCTGGAGGGTGGGAACCCTAGAGGCAAGTGGATGCTGCTCTCCAGCGGCTCACTGCTTTGCAGTTAAGAAGGCACTGGGAGCCGGGCGTGGTGGCACAGAATGAGGAGTCCAAGAGGGTTCGGGGCCAGCTTCTTGGGTTACGTGGGACTCTGTCTCAAAAAAACAAAAAAACCCCTACCCGGCACAGTGAAGCTGGGTTCCCATGTGACTCCAGCATGAGGCCCTCGCAGGCGGGTTGTTCTTGGTCCAGAGTCTTGCAGATTGTAGGGTCCCCAGGTCATGGCCCACTCGATGTGACAACCAAAAATGTCTCAAATGTTGCCAAACGTCCCCAGTGGGGCAAAGAAGCCTTCTCAGTTTTAGAGACGTTGACTCGTCCAGATGAAGCCTCAGAAGGGCGCTCCGTCAGTAAGAATTTCCAAAGCTAGCTGGGTGTGGTGGTGCATGACTTTAATCCCAGCTCTTGAGAGGCAGCGATAAGAGGATTGTTGTGAGTTCAAGATTCAGTCTGGGGCTGCAGAGTGAGTTCCAGGTCAACCTGAACTAGAGTAAGACTCTACCTTGAGGGAAAAATAAAGCTGTTATAGCCATGATCTTTGGAGGACCTGGATGTCACGGCTTAGGGTCGCATAGTTGTCCTCTGGTGTCTGTGCCAAGACTAGAGTGGCTACAGAAAGGAGGGAAGCCCCGAATGGAGGCGAGACTGTCCAGCGCCCCCAGGGTGTTCTTCAATGACTGTCACACACCAGGTTTCAACTTCTCTCTGGCTTGGACAATTTGTCTGGGTAGAAACAAATCTACTTTCTTATTTTCTGTATTTTCCCCACCTATACTTATGCTCACGGTTATACTGAGCAGCATTTTCTACCTAGGCCCGGCATACGAGAGGTACTGGGGAAGTGTCGGCTGACTGTGCCCTTGAGTTAATGAAGGGAAAATTGCTTGGGAGGGCTGGAGAGATGGCTTAGCGGTTAAGCGCTTGCCTGTGAAGCCTGAGGACCCCGGTTCGAGGCTCGATTCCCCAGGGCCCACGTTTGCCAGATGCACAAGGGGGCGCACACATCTGGAGTTCATTGCACTGGCTGGAGGCCCTGGCGTGCCCATTCTCTCTCTCTATCTGCCTCTTTCCCTCTCTGTCTGTCTCTTTCAAATAAAAAAATAAAAACAAAATTTTAAAAAATTGCTTGGGACAATGAGGCCCTGTTGAAAAGAGGTGGCTATTGTCCTCAGTGCCACTGAGGTGCACATGCCTGTTGATGGTCTGCTTTCTGGACACGTGGTGGTCTGGTCATGAAAGCACCTACGTCTGTGGTGAAAGTGCGCTAGGAGTCTGAGGACCTCAGTCTGAGCCCAGCACGCACGCAAAGTGCCAGGCGTGGCAGTGTATCCCTGGAATCCTGGTGCTGCGGAGGTGGAGTCAGGAGGATCCCGGGAGCAAGCTAGCTAGTCTGGCCACATTGCAGTGTGCCCTGAGCCCTGAGCAGCCCTCTCAGGCAAAGCAGGTCCCAAACAAGACTCAAACTGGGACCCCTTTCTGTTGGACTCCTTAAAAACTCCCCTTCATTGGCACATCTACTTCAGAGCTATGTGAAATCTGTGGTTCCCCAGTCATCATTCCTCAGACCCCAAATAAAGTTCTTCCGTATTTGGCAGTGTCGTTATTATTGGCTGACAGCAGGGTGACTCCTCCTGGTTGGCCTAGGACGCTGCTGGTTTTAAACCTGGACGTTTTATGCCTCGGGCAGCCCCTTTGTTCTGGGAAGACAGTGACTCGACTCTGGTCACCTTCCTAACAGGACAATAGCCCCCTTGAGAGTCAAAGCCAAACTCTAAAGCCCAGGTCCACGGGACAGCTGTCCGTCCCACTGATGTGTGTCCACTCCTTCCTTGGGAAGGGGCCACAGGGCCTGCCAGGCTCTGGTGGTAGCCTACCACTCTTCCTGGGACACTTTCCATCGATAAACTTCTAAAATCTTGGCTGAAGGCCTCGGGCTGTTCTTGCAGGTATGAGCCCAGGGAAGCGGTTACAGAAGGTTGAGAAGCAGCCGTGAGGCTGGCCTGGGGATCCTGCGTTCCTGCAGGTGCCAAGTGCTGGCCAGCTGCTACCATAGGCAGGCGCAAGATGCCACAGCATGGTAGGATGCAGGCTCAAAGGTGTCTGCACCTGAGCACCAGCTCCCTCTGTTCTCACTTGACACACAGCAGCGGGAACCAGGGCCTCTGCGTAAACAAGGCCCCTGAGTTCACCAGTACCAAAAAAAGGGCGGCGGGGGGGGGGGACATGAAAAAAAAAAGTCTCATGAAGAATGTAATCTTAGCTGGGCATGGTGGCACATGCCATTTGGGAGGCAGAAGCAGAAGGATTGCTGTGAATTGAAGGCCACCCTAAGATTTCATAGTGTATTACAGGTCAGCCCTGGCTAGAGTGAGATCCTACCTTGAAAAACAAAACAAAACAAAAAGGAATGTAATCTTAGCCGGGCAGACATCATGAATCATGCCTGTAATCTTGGGAAGCTGAGGCAGGAGGTTGTCTTGAGTTCCAGGCCAGCCTGGTGGAGGGCTGTGGGCTGTGGGAAAACTGTAACCTCTGACAAGTAGGAGAGTCAGGTGCTTCCAGGCACCTGAGGTCTCCATGTATCTGTAGTGACTGTACACTGTGACCCTCTAGAGTACAATTTTATTTAATGTAATCTAAATTCAGCCATTAAACTTAAAAGTTGCTTTAATTTTGACATCCTTGCAATTTTCTTCTTAGGCACAAATTCATAAGAATACTTTTTTTCTTTTTTTCTTTTTTGGAAACAGCATCTCTAAGTAGCCCTGCTGGCATCAAATTCACAACCCACATCCCACCTGCCTCTGCCTCTGCCTCTTGAAAGCTGGCATCACAGGTGTATATCACCCACACCTGCCTGGCTAAGATTACTTTCAATGTTTTTGAGCTAGCATTTCATACTGTAGCCCATGCTAGCCTGGAATTCAAGGCACTAGCAATTTTCCTGTCTCAGATTTCAAAAAACTGGGATTACAGGCATGAGTCACAATACCTGCCTGGCTAAGATGATATTGGGGTGTGTGTGTGTGTGTGTGGTGTGTGTGTGTGTGTGGTGTCCGTGCACACACACAGAAAGGCCAAAGAAGGAATTAAGGTGCCTCTTTTTTTTTTTTTTTGGTTTATTTTAGAGGACTTCGGCTCGGGGCAGGTCAGATGTCACCCGGCAGTACTGCGGACAAGGCTCACGGACGTGCGGGCAGCTGAGATGGCTAACCAGGCGGGGGGTGTGAGGGTCAGCAAGAGTTCTCAGTGCCCAGGTACGACATGGTAGACACTAAAGTTAACAATAACAAGAAGGCTGAAGGTGAACTCCATATTTGTACTGTTTTATAATGTGTTTGGTGTTTGATACAAATCTATGTGTCTCGTCAATTTTCTGCTCCTTCTTAAGTCATCAGAAGTCCAGCTGGGTGTGGTGGCATGCATCTGAAGTCTCAGCTACTCACCAGGTGGAGGAAGGACGATTATTGGAACCCAGTGTGGATATCAAGCTAATTCAAGGAGATGTGGACATCAAGTTAACTCACAGTAGGGTAATATTTGCACAAGCTAAGCCCAAGGACGTGCAAAGCTGCGCACCCTGGGTGGAGTATCTTGAAGGCAGGAGCTCACAGCTTCTCCAAAGATTTCCTGATTAAATGATCATAAACCCACCTAAAGTCTCAGCTACCCAGGAGGCAGAGGTAGGATGGTTACTGGAACCCAGTAGTTCAAGGCCAGCTTGGGCAGGTTTCATAAAATGAAAACAAAATAGAAAAAAGAAAGAAAGTCTGATTTTCTCAACTTAAGTCACAAGCATGTCTCAACTCAGAAATGAAAGACTGTCCAGTCACCTGGCCTCTGCAAATGAACTCCAGACGCATGCGCCACACTGTGCATCTGGTTTACGTGGGTCCTGGGGAATCGCACCTGGGTCCTTTGGCTTTGCAGTCAAGTGCCTTAACCGTAAGTCATCTCTCCACCCCCCCCCCCTTTTTTGTTTTACTTTTTAAAAAGGTTATTTATCTGCAAGGAGAGAGAGAATGAGAAAGAGGAATTGGGTGCACCAGGGCCTCCAGCCACTGCAAATGAACTCCAGACACATGTGCCACCTTGTGCATCTGGCTTTACGTGGGTGCTGGGGAATCCAAACTGGACCCTCAGGCTGTGCTAGCAAGCACCTTTAACGGCTGAGCCATCTCTCCAGCCCCTATTACCTGTATCCTTAAGTGGCATATTGGGGACAGGTCACTGAACCTGGCCCAGAATTCAGGCTTTTTGACCTTAAAGACTCAAGTAACAAAAGGAGGTGCGTGAGAGAACACGCCCTCTCCCCTTCCACCCCAGGGACAAAGCATCTCTACCAGGTCACAGCTTGTCTCCATACCCTCTCCTAGGCCCATCTGTGCCTACCCGATGAAAGCTTGTGTTAGCAATCCCTTGCTGATTCCTGGTTCTGTTCCCTCTTACCCCACGTCCCACCATGTCAGTTCATCCTGCCAGCCTCCAGCTGTGGTAGATTGGCCAGATCTTCCCTCCCTCCCTCCTTCCCTCCTGTACTTCCTTCAGGTAACTTTCCACCCTCTGGTCCCACACTTCTTTGGGTAGAAATCATCGCTTGACTGGCTGTAGACAAGCGAGCTCCACCCCTCCCCCCCCCATCAAGACCCACTGAAGTGGCGCCTGCATCCATCACAGTGGTCCTGAACAGAGTCCTCCTTGCCTTACTTAACAAATATCCCTGAATAGTTCTTTCCTTGGTGCTGGACTGCTTCTTTTTTTCTCATGATTTATTTTCTATTTTTTCTCAATTTTTATTAACATTTTCCATGATTATAAAAAATATCCCATGGTAATACCCTCCCTCCCACTTTCCCCTTTGAAATTCCATTCTCCATCATATCCCCTCCCCATCTCAATCAGTCTCTCTTTTATTTTGATGTCATGATCTTTTCCTCCTCTTGTGATGGTCTTGTGTAGGTAGTGTCAGGCACTATGAGGTCATGGATATCCAGGCCATTTTATGTCTGGAAGGAGCACGTTGTAAGGAGTCCTACCCTTCCTTTGGCTCTTACATTCTTTCGCCACCTCTTCTGCATTAGACCCTGAGCCTTGGAAGGTGTGATCGAGATGTTACTCAGTACTCCAGTCACTTCTTTGCTGGACTGCTTCTTAAAGGCAGCAGCCTGCACGGAGGTGGTGGGAGGAAGAGGGATTGGCTGGCTCAGAATATCATACCCAGCCTGCTCCTACCCATAATACCTCTGACACCAGCTGGCCAGTCGTCCCACCTGACACCTCCCATGCCACCTGCAGTCATCGCGGATCTCACAGTTGCCATTTGGAAGTCCCAGGTCACCCATGCTTCTGCCTGCTATCTATAAATCCCACAGCAGCCTCCGTACTCCTGTTAAAACAACTCACAGAACTTGGAAAGCGTCCGCCTCCATTCCTGGCTTAATTATAAAGGACATAACGAGGGATACAGCTGGACCGACGCGCGAAGACACTGCACGGAGAGAGGTTTGCAGAGTCCCGAGTCCAGGAGCTCCTGGTAGAGCCAAGTGCCCTACCTTCCTGGCAGGCAAAATGCTCCCCACCCAGAACTCCTTCAGCCTGTTCCCTGCCCCTACTTGTCATTGAAGTTCCTACAGAACTTGATCCCTTGCAGCCCATCCTGCTTCCTGGGCTTCCAGCCTTGTAACGGTTGGGAGTTTCTGGTGTCCAACCAGGGTCCCCACCTAAGCCACCATGCTGACTTAAGTTCAAGGGACTAAAGAAGGTCCCACCATGAATAATAAAAGACATCATCACTGGGTGTGGCCAGGAACCAGAGACAAAGACCAGGTGGACTCTTGTATCACAGCTCCGCACCCAAGGGCTCCGCTCACTCTGTCTCTCCCTTCCGCCCTCTCCTCCCTCTCCTCTCCTCTCCTTCTCCGTCTGGTTTATTTTCTTTGCTTCCACCATCCCAGGTCCACACAGCCAGCCACACCTGGGGTAGGGGCACTCTTGCCTCTGCTCTCCTGGGTCTTCGTTTAAACATTCCCCCAGACCTGGAATCCCACAGGCATGTCCTGACCTTATCTTGCTGCTGCCAAGGCCAGGGTAGGAGCACAGACTCGATCAAGGCAGACGCGTCCTGCTCACCTGAGCTCACAAGTTGGGAACGGGAGGTCAGAGGTGGGTCCTGGCCATCGGAGCTCTGGCAGACAGAAAAGGCTGCCAGGCCACGTCCCAATGCTCAGCTACATCCTCCAGTTTCCCAGGCTGAGAACAGTCCAGGAGCCAGAGGAGCTGAAGAAAGCAGCTTCGCCCGGCTCCCAGGATGGGCTTGGCTTCCCCAGGATGGGCTTGGCTTCCCTTGAGAGCAAATGAGGGTTCTTGCTATTGTCAATCAAAGAATATTGACTGACAGGCTGGAGAGATGGCTCAGCCATTAAGGTGCCTGCCTGCAAAGCCTAACAACCTGAATTCCATTCCCCAGTACCCGTGTAAAGCCAGATGCACCAAGTGGCTCATGCATCTGAAGTTCATTTGCAGTGGCTAGAGGCCCTGGTGAGCCTATTTCTCTCTCTCTCTCTCTCTCTCTCTCTCTCTCTCTCTCTCTCTCTCTCATTCTCTCCTTGGAAATAAATAAATAAATATATCTATGGGCTGGAAAGATGGCTTAATAGTTAAGGTGCTTGCTGGCAAAGCCAAAGAGCCCAGGTTCGATTCCCCAATACCCACGTAAAGCCAGATGCACAAGGTGGTGTACGTATCTGGAGTTTGTTTGCAGTGGCTAGGAGGCCCTGGTGCCCCCATTCTCTGTCTCTCTATCTGCATCTCTCTCTCTCTCTCTCTCTCTCTCTCTCTCTCTCTCTCAAATAAAGTAAATAAAATATTTTTTAAATATCTAAATAATGACTGATATGTGGGAGCAACAGAGCACTGTTTTGGAAGCTCAGATGCTAGAGGGAAAAAGAATGAGGCAGGGAGAGGAATTTAAAGGCAAAACGAGGGGCTTGGGTAGATATCTTGGTGGCAAGAATTATAACGAGAGTGACATTGACATCTGGGGCTGAGGGAGCAGTTCCTGTGATGCATGTAAGGCTCCGTGTGGGTCGCAGTTCTGGAAGTCTCAGGATGGTCATCATTGGGCCATTATGGATGAGACACCTGCTCTGTGATCTCCTGAGCTGCTGCACGGACAGCTGCCTAGAGAGCTCCATGGGGCAGGGTGGCTCTGGGGTCTGCCCGCTGGTACAGGTGTCAGAGGCCCTGTGTCCCCACTTCAGCCACACTCTGCCCAGGTCAAGGAGCCTGGAGGGTGGGAACCCTAGAGGCAAGTGGATGCTGCTCTCCAGCGGCTCACTGCTTTGCAGTTAAGAAGGCACTGGGAGCCGGGCATGGTGGCACAGAATGAGGAGTCCAAGAGGGTTCGGGGCCAGCTTCTTGGGTTACATGGGACTCTGTCTCAAAAAAACAAAAAACCCCTACCCAGCACAGTGAAGCTGGGTTCCCATGTGACTCCAGCAGGAGGCCCTCGCAGGCGGGTTGTTCTTGGTCCAGACGTCTTGCAGATTGTAGGGTCCCCGGGTCATGGCCCACTGGATGTGACAACCAAAAATGTCTCAACTGTTGCCAAATGTCCCCAGTGGGGCAAAGAAGCCTTCTCAGTTTTAGAGACATTGACTTGTCCAGATGAAGCCTCAGGATGGTGTTCCGTCTGTAAGAATTTCCAAAGCTAGCTGGGTGTGGTGGTGCATGACTTTAATACCAACTCTTGAGAGGCAGTGGTAAGAGGATTGTTGTGAGTTCAAGATTCAGTCTGGGGCTGCAGAGTGAGTTCCAGGTCAACCTGAACGAGAGTAAGACTCTACCTTGAGGGAAAAATAAAGCTGTTATAGCCATGATCTTTGGAGGACCTGGATGTCACGGCTTAGGGTCGTGTAGTTGTCCTCTGGTGTCTGTGCCAAGACTAGAGTGGCTACAGAAAGGAGGGAAGCCCCGAATGGAGGTGAGACTGTCCAGCGCCCCCAGGGTGTTCTTCAATGACTGTCACACACCAGGTTTCAACTTCTCTCTGGCTTGGACAATTTGTCTGGGTAGAAACAAATCTACTTTCTTATTTTCTGTATTTTCCCCACCTATACTTATGCTCACGGTTATACTGAGCACCATTTTTCTACCTAGGCCCGGCATACGAGAGGTACTGGGGAAGTGTCGGCTGACTGTGCCCTTGAGTTAATGAAGGGAAAATTGCTTGGGAGGGCTGGAGAGATGGCTTAGCTGTTAAGCGCTCGCCTGTGAAGCCTGAGGACCCTGGTTCGAGGCTCGATTCCCCAGGGCCCACGTTTGCCAGATGCACAAGGGGGTGCACACATCTGGAGTTCATTGCAGTGGCTGGAGGCCCTGGCGCGCCCATTCTCTCTCTCTATCTGCCTCTTTCCCTCTCTTTCAAATAAAAAAATAAAAACAAAATTTTAAAAAATTGCTTGGGACAATGAGGCCCTGTTGAAACGAGGTGGCTATTGTCCTCAGCGCCACTGAGGTGCACATGTCTGTTGATGGTCTGCTTTCTGGACACGTGGTGGTCTGGTCATGAAAGCACCTACGTCCGTGGTGAAAGTGCGCTAGGAGTCTGAGGACCTCAGTCTGAGCCCAGCACGCACGCAAAGTGCCAGGCGTGGCAGCGTATACCTGGAATCCTGGTGCTGCGGAGGTGGAGTCAGGAAGATCCCGGGAGCAAGCTAGCTAGTCTGGCCACATTGCAGCGTGCCCTGAGCCCTGAGCAGCCCTCTCAGGCAAAGCAGGTCCCAAACAAGACTCAAACTGGGACCCCTTTCTGTTGGACTCCTTAAAAACTCCCCTTCATTGGCACACCTACTTCAGAGCTATGTGAAATCAGTGGTTCCCCAATCATCATTCCTCAGACCCCAAATAAAGTTCTTCCATATTTGGCAGTGTCGTTATTATTGGCTGACAGCAGGGTGACTCCTCCTGGTTGGCCTAGGACACTGCTGGTTTTAAACCTGGACGTTTTATGCCTCGGGCAGCCCCTTTGTTCTGGGAAGACAGTGACTCTGGTCACCTTCCTAACAGGACAATAGCCCCCTTGAGAGTCAAAGCCAAACTCTAAAGCCCAGGTCCACGGGTCAGCTGTCCATCCCACTGATGTGTGTCCACTCCTTCCTTGGGAAGGGGCCACAGGGCCTGCCAGGCTCTGGTGGAAGCCTACCATTCTTCCTGGGACACTTTCCATCGATAAACTTCTGAAATCTCGGGTGAAGCCCTCGGGCTGTTCTTGCAGGTATGAGCCCAGGGAAGCGGTTACAGAAGGTTGAAAAGCAGCCGTGAGGCTGGCCTGGGGATCCTGCGTTCCTGCAGGTGCCAAGTGCTGGCCAGCTGCTACCATAGGCAGGCGCAAGATGCCACAGCATGGTAGGATGCAGGCTCAAAGGTGTGTGCACCTGAGCACCAGCTCCCTCTGTTCTCACTTGACACACAGCAGCGGGAACCAGGGCCTCTGCGTTAACAAGGCCCCTGAGTTCACCAGTACCAAAAAAAGGGCGGCGTGGGGGGGGGGGACATGAAAAAAAAAAGTCTCATGAAGAATATAATCTTAGCTGGGCATGGTGGCACATGCCATTTGGGAGGCAGAAGCAGAAGGATTACTGTGAATTGAAGGCCACCCTAAGATTTCATAGTGTATTACAGGTCAGCCCTGGCTAGAGTGAGATCCTACCTTGAAAAACAAAACAAAACAAAAAGGAATGTAATCTTAGCCGGGCAGACATCATGAATCGTGCCTGTAATCTTGGGCAGCTGAGGCAGGAGGTTGTCTTGAGTTCCAGGCCAGCCTGGTGGAGGGCTGTGGGCTGTGGGAAAACTGTAGCCTCTGACAAGTAGGAGAGTCAGGTGCTTCCAGGCACCTGAGGTCTCCATGTATCTGTAGTGACTACACTGTGACCCTCTAGAGTACAATTTTATTTAATGTAATCTAAATTCAGCCATTAAACTTAAAAGTTGCTTTAATTTTGACATCCTTGCAATTTTCTTCTTAGGCACAAATTCATAAGAATACTTTTTTTCTTTTTTTCTTTTTTGGAAACAGCATCTCTAAGTAGCCCTGGCTGGCATCAAATTCACAACCCACATCCCACCTGCCTCTGCCTCTGCCTCTTGAAAGCTGGCATCACAGGTGTATATCACCCACACCTGCCTGGCTAAGATTACTTTCAATGTTTTTTGAGCTAGCATTTCATACTGTAGCCCATGCTAGCCTGGAACTCAAGGCACTAGCAATTTTCCTGTCTCAGATTTCAAAAAACTGGGATTACAGGCATGAGTCACAATACCTGCCTGGCTAAGATGATATTGGGTGTGTGTGTGTGTGTGTGTGTGTGTGTGTGTGTGTGTGTCCGTGCACACACACAGAAAGGCCAAAGAAGGAATTAAGGTGCCCTCTTTTTTTTTTTTTTTTTTGGTTTATTTTTATTTATTTGAGAGTGACAGAAAGAGAGAGAAAGAGGCAGATAGATAGAGAATGGGCGTGCTAGGAAGCAGCCTCCAGCCACTGCAAACAAACTCCAGATGCATGTGCCCCCTTGTGCATCTGGCTTATGTGGCTCGTGGGGAATCGAACCTCAAACCGGGGTCCTTAGGCTTCACAGGCAAGCGCTTAACCGCTAAGCCATCTCTCCAGCCCTCAGGTGCCCTCTTTACTGCTCATCTGCGTACTTCCTTGATGTTTCCCCAGGGTCACCCCCTTGTTCCCTTTCACCTCACCCAAATTCAGTCTGTGGATGACCTGGGTCCTGCCCATACTCACATTTCCCTTCCTGAGGGAGTTTCCCAAGGCAAGGCCATCACCCCTTGGATCTGTTGTGACGTCAAGTCTACCAGCCACCCGTTGCATTCTCAGTCTGGATTCTCTGGTACCTCAAACTTGGGACCCTCAGTTTGGGCCTGCCACGGGACACCCTGGGGGCTCACTATGGAAGGAGGTACAAAATAGCCACCTGTGATAGCTCTGAAGAGTGAGGGCTGGGAGGACCTGGTGGGCAAGGCCCTGGTCAAGGGACATGCGGTTCTCAGCAACTTTGACTCTGCAGAAAGTTTTAGGCCCTGTCCAAGCTGGGGTTCGTCACCCAGGCAGTGACATGGTGAGTCAGCATGTGTCCATCTGGGTTAGAAGTCAGGGAGAGTCAGTGGGAAAAGGCAAAAAAACCCAGAGCCGAGCCCAGCCACGGGGGACACACCTCAGAAAGTCCCCTAGCGGGTCCCAGGGAGAGCTGGACAGTAGAGGCAAGAGCACCACGGCTGCAGGTGTGGGCCAGGTGGGAGTCTGAACATGGTGTGGGGCAGCAGGTCATCACTGGACACTGCTCACTGGAAGAGAGCAGGCATCTGAGGAACCCGTCAGATCTGCTTCTCTCAGTGTGGGCCAGCAAGGCTCCATGGCAGGGAGCAGGCTCCATTCGTCACGAGGTCTGATGGAACTCCCCTCCCAAGTGAAACCAAGTTCAGAAGCATCCCTCGCTTACCTGCCTCAGCCCCCTGCTTCTCCAGTAAGACTCCTGCCTGCTGTGTGGTCAGCCAGTATATGTGTGGTGGCATGGCCTGGGAGGACTCATCCAATCAATAGAAGGCCTTTGGGAAAGGACTGACTCCCTCACTCAAAAAAGAGAATTCTGGGGCTGGAGAGATGGCTTAGGAGTTAAGGCACTTGCCTGTGAATCCTAAGGACTCATATTCTACTCTCCAGATCCCACCTTAGCCAGACGCACAAAGGTGAGGCAAGCACAGGGTCGCACATGCCCACTAGGTGGTGCAAGCATCTGGCATTCAATTACAGTGGTTGAGGCCCTGGCACTCCAACTCTGTCTCTCTCTCTCTCTCTCTCTCTCTCTCTCTCCCTTACTCTCTCACATAAAAAAGCCAGTCTGTTAGGCTTGCCTCAGAAAAAAAAAAAGAGAGAGAGAGAGAGAGAGAGAGAGAATTCTGCCAGCAGATGCAACTTTTCTCAAGTCTGTGGCTGCCCTGCAAAGTCTGAGCTAGCAGTTTCCCCATCTCCTAAGACAAACCCTGAAAATCTCTATGTCTGTCTTTGTGTCTCAGTCCTGCTTTGTCTCTGTCTCTCAGTGTCTCTCTCTCTCTCTCTGTCTCAGTCTCTGTATCTTAATCTCCCTCAACACTTACCTGTTACCAGCCTGGAAAACAGTTATCAGCACGGCCTCCTGATGCCTTCTTTCTCAGACGTCCTTCTGCAGTCTGTGTGTCCCTCTGCTTTGCAAGCCACTGCCTTCTTTGCATGGGAAGCTCCGGTGTCTTCAGCCTGCTGTGCCATCCACGTCGCCCTCTGCCTGTCACCCACCTGCTCCCAGCCCTCCACGTGTCACTGGCACGTCCATCTCCAGGCTTCACACTCTTGGTCTCGGATCAGGCACCCAATAAATACATAAAGACACTCAGAGGCCCTTCACGGCACCCTCCGCTCTCAAGGAATCCCAGAGCTTGACGGTCAGCCCGGCCTCGGTCTCCACAGTATGGAAGAAGTGCGGAGCGAGGCAGGCCTGTGCACACATACGACCCTGGTAGGAAACAGAAATAAAAATCTGCTTCTGGATGTCTTTTTTTTTATAGCATGGGTCATTAAACATGAGGCAAGCCCAGAGTTCATTTTTCATGGATGAGTAAAAATCCACGTGGCAAGACAAAACAAAGCCGGCTCCCGGGGCCAGGTCCTGGTCACTGCTTCTCACACCCTTCGCGGCAGCTGTGTCCCCCAAAAGAAACACCAGGAGCCACCTGGAAGCTTGCCCAACTGTGCAAGCCACCTGCCAATATGCCAAGTACAGGAAGGGGCCATGGCCAACGCAGTATCCACAAAACCCCTCCCAGTAGTAGCTGCAGCCCCAGGTGACAGAGCCTGCAGACCCCACGCAGCTGTGGGCTGAGCCTGAGGGTGCCTCTCCAGGACGCATGGAGACACCTCATGGAAGTCATGACCGCAACCAACGGCACCAAGGTAACCACGCATGTTTCCCGCGTCTCCAAGGTGTTATGGGGTCCAGTGTCGCACAAGTAAGACCATCCACTCACGGAATGTGAGGCAAAGTTTTATTGGGTAAAAAAGAAAGAAAACCAGCACTTGGGAGGCAGAGGTAGGAGGATCACTGTGAGTTCAAGCCCACCCTGAGACTACATAGTTAATTCCAGGTCAGCCTGAGCCTACCTCAAAAAAAAAAAAAAAGAAAGAAAGAAAGATAGTCTGGTATACCAGGTCTGTGCCCCAGAGGGCATCTCAGGGGGATAGCAGTCGTGAACTGCTCAGAGTTTCAGCTTTTATTAGAAATAACCACATGTTAGAAAAAAACAGGACGGGAGTTAAACCCTAAATCACAATTTACATGTGACAGTGACAGCCATAAAAGTAAAAAAACGAGCTGGAGGGATGGCTTAGCAGTTAAGGCTATGCAAAGCCAAGGGACCCAGGTTCGATCCCCCAGGACCCATGTTAGCCAGACACACAAGGGCGTGCACACATCTGGAGTTCATTTGCAGTGGCTAGAGGCCCTGGCACGCCCTCTCCCCCCCCCTTTCTCTGTCAAATATATATATATATATATATATATATATATATATATATATATATATATTAAAAAAAAAAAGAACTTGTAAACAGATCTGTTGGTCAGTTACAGGAAGCGCCACCTGGGGCATGTGAGGTAGGCCTGTGATCAGGAGTCCTGCTTATCTTAAGGAGTTTGCTCAACACTGCAGGCCCCAGGAAATGCTATTCATCCCAGCAGAGCCTCTTGTTTACCTGCTATTAGCAGAGCCTCCTGCTTGTCTGCCATCAGCAGAGCCTCCTGACGTCTATATTTCTCTAGGCTAGGTGTAAAGAAACGTAGAGAATATAACATTTTGCCCTCTTTGCAAAGGGACGGCCTCCTAAGGAGACTCTTGGCGTATCACTGCTAATGCAGTCAGGGCTGATGAGGGCCGGTAAGGTAAGGTCACCCCCAAGTTGGGTAGACACCAGCAGCAGAAGTGAGTCCTGGCAAAATCAGGAAGATAGTGACCTCTGCAGCTCTCTCCTGCCACCTGTGACCCAACACTGGTAGCCACTTCCTCATCTGAAGATGACATGGTCTCTAGCCCTCCCCCAAGTGCACCCAGTGACCCTGGGCCCTGCTTCAGGTTCAATGGATGCTTCAGGCACAATGCACTGCCCGAGAAGCTGTTGTTCATCCTGACCCCTGCCCCAGCAGCCGGCATCTCGGCTGGGCTGTGCCCTCCTGCATAGGTTTGTGCCCTACATGCAGGCAGGTGGCCCCAGAGACGTGGATGTAGGGTTCTGGTGTACAGGTAGTTGTGCCTCCCGAGAGTGGCAGCAAACTTGCAAATCCAGGGAGCAGACAGGATACTATGGCCTTTGGATGCTAGTCTGGTGATGGGCCCCCCTGTGCCCCCCCCATCCAGCCATTGCATCTGCACACACCGAATTTCCTGCAGGACACTGTTTAGGTTTGTCTCAACAGTCTTGGGTCTTTACATGGGGCCCATTAACAACGCCCCGTGTGCCTTCTGCTTTCATTTCAGTGCTCCTTCCCTGCCTGACCACATTCAGGTAGAGACAGAGTGTGTCCCAGTAGGACCAGCCTCATGATGTAAGCAAATAGGGTTAAGAAAGTCCACTGCTGGGCTAGAGAGATGACTTAGTGGTTAAGGCGCCTGCCTGCAAAAGCCTAAGGACTCATGTTTGACCCTCCAGATCCCATGTAAGCCACACACACAAAGGTGAGGCAAGCGCAAGGTTGCACATACCCACTAGGTGGCTCAAGCATCTGGCGTTCGATTGCAGTGGCTGGGGCCCTGGTGAGCCAATTCTCTCTCTCTCTCTTAAGAAAGAAAATAAGAAAGTCCATAGTTGACTTGGTCCAAATTATAAGCAGAAATCAGTTCACAGCTAGGCTGGGGTCCACTGTTGAGAAGCAGGAAGATCTGGGGTCAGGAAACACACTTCTTGGTTCACAGATAGAGCTGTCTCAGTCCTCACTTGGGGAAGAGCAGAGGGAACTCTCTGGAGACCTTTGAGGGCACAGATACGATGAGTACATTTGAGACTTCTCTGAAGTACACTATATTTAATGGAGATACGCCATCCCATGCAATAATCACACTTTGGCAATATGAGTTAACCTGCCTCTCCCAGGCAGGCAGACATCTCTAAGGTGCCAGCAGCCCACATGGGGCTCCTGGTCAATCCCTGGCACCCACCTTTAGTGGGCAATACTAGGGCTTATTTGGGTTTTGGTTCTCCCAGGAGAAATAAGCAAACTTTGTCAGCCCATCAACAGAGGTGACAAGAGAAAAGAGGAAGGCCACCTTGGGAAGGTGCTGAGCTGGAGCACAGTTGTGAGAGGCAGAACAGCCCATCCAACAGAGAAGAAAGGAGACTGGCAAAAAATGCAGCACAGACAGGAGTGTAACCATGGCAACACCCAGCTGGGGCTGAAAGCTAAGTATGGCTGGGGTTTCTATGAAACCGCAGCGGGAGGCAGTGTCCAGGGCCAGCTCCTCCCCACGGGAGGCACCTGTCCCTCCTCCTATGCCCACCCACATTTCAACCTCCTCTTACACAGACTTCCTTGAGTCTTGTGTTTAATCCTGACAACTTGTGAATTTTCCATTTCGGATCATTAATATGTATGGCTTCCTATAAAAGAAAAAGAAATCATTTTAAATCTACAAGTAAAACTTCATGTTTGTGTTTTGACTGTGTATATGCCTCTCTCAGCACCACATCCAAATTATGAGCCTTGCCTTGTCTGAGCAAAGCAACACAGCACTGGGGACAGCGGCCTGGAGAGGGGACAGCTGCTGCTCCTGCCACGGCCGGATCAGACCTTCCCCCAGTGAGAACAAGGACAGCAACTGTTGCATTGTCCTGGAGCTTGGTTCCCTGCCTCATAAAATATCTTGTTTTTTCAGACAAAGTCTAGCCCAGGATGGCCTTGAATCCAAGGGCTAGGATCACAGACATGTATCACTATGTCCTGATTGACTATTGCTGGTTTTTTTTTTTGTTTTGTTTTGTTTTGTTTTTTTTTTTTTTTTTTTTTTTTTTTTTTTTTTTGCTTTTTCGAGGTAGGATCTCAATCTAGCTCAGGCTGACCTGGAATTCATTATGTAGTGTCAGGGTGACCTCGAACTCAGGGCGATCCTCCTACCTCTGCTTCCCAAGTGCTGGGATTAAAGGCATGCACCACCATGCCCAGCTAGATAACAATTATCTTCTAAAAAATATTTATTTATTTGACAGAGAGATAGGTAGGGAGAGAGAGAGAGAGAATGGGCACAACGAGGGCCTCTAGCCACTGCAAACTCCAGACACATGCCTCACCTTGTGCATCTGGCTTCATGAGGGTACTGGGGAACTGACCCTGTGTCCTTTGGCCTTGTAAACAAGCGCCTTAACCGCTAAGCCATTTCTCCAGCCTAGATAACAATATCTTTAAATTGCTGCAACACAGAACATTCTAGAGATGCTGAGAGGCAATGAGGGAAGAGGAAGGTACCTCTGGAGAGGCAGCATCGACGAGCTCCTTGGAGACTAGCAGTAAAGCCCGGCCCACTAAGACGAGAAGTCCCGGAGCAGGGACTGCTCAACTTCACAAAGCTCAGAATTCTCTGAACACGGTGGAGGCAGAACTCCGTTTGTGGCCTGCTGTGTCCCCCACCCTGGCTACAGGGACAGAGCAGAGGTCGGCTGCATGTCTGGGGACACTGATCCAAACGGGACACATGTTGCATGCTCCTGCAGAGCCTTCACTGTCTAGAGCCCAGAGCGAGACACCTGTGTCTGGGTTTGACTCCCAGCTGATGTGGTCCTCGCTGTGGCCTGGGCAGACCAGCAAGCAGCCTTTCATTTCCATTGGCAAAGCAAGGAAGCCACATTTTCCTTACAAAACACTACAGAAAGGACTTGCGCTTGAGAAAGAAATTCTGGGGCTGGACAGATGGCTTAGTGGTTAAGGCACTTGCCTGCAAAGCCTAATGACCCAGATTCAGTTCCCCAGTACCCACGTAAAGCCAGATGCACAAAGTGGTGCATGCATCTGGAGTTGACTTGTGGCGGCTAGAGGCCCTAGCATGCCCATTCTCTCTCTCTCTTTCTCTCTTTCATCTCTCCCTGCTTGTAAATAAATAAATGAAAATATTTTTTAAAAGAGAAAGAAACGCTGGTGTTAATGAGAGGACTTGGGACTGTCATAGCAGGGTGGGTCTGTGGGTCTAGTTCCATTTCCTGTGTGTCTTGGGCATGGATGGAAATGTAGAATGCTTAAATGTATGAAGACTTGATTTCTGATTATGTAAATGACATGAAGATGAAAAATGAAATGTGATGAGCACATAAAGAAGGAAAGAGAAGAAAAAGTGAAACGAAAAGGAAGTAATGGAGGGTGGAAGGGGGAAATGGAGCAAGAGTGTTCCAAGGCAGCATCTTATGAGTGGACGTGAACCTCACCAGGGAAAAGGGGAGCCCACTGGGAGAGGGGGAGAGCGGTGTCATGTGGGGGGGAGCATGCCCAAAGTACACTATACACTTGTATGAAAATGGCCTTATGTAACCTTGTATAATAAATTTTTAAAAAACAATTTTACACTGCCAGGAGCACGCCTTTAATTCCAGCACTCGGGAGGCAGAGGTAGGAGGATTGTCGCAAGTTCAAGGCCACCCTGAGATACATAGTGAATTCCAGGTCAGCCTGGGCTAGAGCAAAACCCTACCCCCCCCAAAAAAAGAAAGAAAGAAAGAAAAGAAAAGAAATTTTACTTAATAAATTATGCCATTTTAGTAAATATACTTTTGTGACCTATTCTGGCAAATATTTTTGTCATATAAGCATATCCATGACATTAGTTAATGAAAAAGGCTTATGATGGGAGTGTGTAAAGCATGGGGACAATATACGTAAAAATTAAAGTGCTTATATATATCTGCATCAGCTATATTTAGATAGCTTGGGAAAGATCATAAATCAAAATGCTGAGTGATTTTTCTCTGTGATTTTTTTTAGCTTTCTTTCTTTCTTTCTTCTTTCCCTCTTTCTCCTTTTCTTTTCTGCGGTGCTGGGGACTGAATCCAGGGCCCGGTACATGCTGCACACCTGCTCTACTACTGAGCTAGCTCAGCACAGTTTTTTAATGTGTATGTTCTTTTAAAAACTATTTAAGTGGCATTCTAAAAAAGGGACCGGGGAGATAGCCCAGTTGGTAAAGTGCTTTCCACACACGAGGACCTGAGCTCAATCCTCAAAACCTGTGTGAAGAAGCTGGGTAGAGGCATGCCCGTAACCCCACGGGTGGGGACAAGCAGGTCCTTGGAGCTCTCTGGCCAGCCAGTCTAACCTAATTGATGAGCTCTAGGCCAGTGGGTGAACCTGTCTCAAAAAAGGTGGATGATACCTGAGGTTGTCCTCTGACCTCTACACACACGCGCGCATGTGCGTGCACCAAAATAATAATAATAATAGCTGTCTTGAGAGCTTTTTAAATATTTTATTTTTATTTATTTATTTGACAGAGAGAAAGAGAGAGAAGGAGAGGGAAAGACAGAGAGAATGGGCACACCAGAGCTCCAGCCACTGCAGACAAACTCCAGACCCATGCGCCCCCTTGTGCATCTGGCTTACTTGGGTCCTGGGGAATCAAACCTGGGTCCTTTGGCTTTGCAGACAAACACCTTAACTGCTAAGGCATCCCTCCCACCCTGAGAGCTTTTTTTATTTTTCTCAAGGTAGGGTCTTGCTTTAGCCCAGGCTGACCTGGAATTCACTATGTAGTCTCAGGGTGGCCTTGAACTCACTGCAATTCTCCTACCTCTACCTCCCAAGTGCTGGGATTAAAGGTGTGCACCACCACGCCCAGCTTCTTGAGTTCTTTTGACCATGGGAAGCAGTGTGTCGTTTCTTCACTGAACACCAAGGTAAGGGGAAGGGGCTGCAGTGCCTGAGACAGAGGCTAGAAGGGAGTACTGGATACCGCTTAGGTACCTCAGTCAAGAATCCCCACATTGGACAGGAGAGGGATGTGCAGAGCTGTGTGTGGGGCTCTGGCAGTGGGTCTCTATGTGTCTGAGTCAGGAAGAGAGAAATTAGGAGCTCCGGGGAGGTTGCTGCACATGGGGGTGCGCAGTCTGAGAGAAGACAATGCTGTGGGGTGCTGCCATAGACACTCGGGTCTCCTTTTATCCTGATGGGGTTAGGGGCTGTGGTTCATTCCATTTAAAAGAGAGACATATCTGCCCTTGAGTCATTTCAAATACTTGTCAAAGAAACGGGTCTTGGGCCCGCTACCCCAGGTGCATCCTGACCCCAGCACAGGCTGAGTGGTCCAGGCACCTAACCCCCTGAGGACTATAGGGGGCAGCAGGCCTTCCTCAGGACTGCACAAGTAGAAGGAGGGGCTCGGAGCCTTCAGCCTGGGGGAGGTCACAGGTTGGAGAGCAGATCCTCTTGTGAGCGGAGTCACATGGCCACCAACACAGGCTGACACAGTGGCAGGGTCTCCTCCCCAAAACAGTCATCCTCTATCTTTGGTCCTCTCCTGCTCCAAGCCACCTCCCTCTGAACAGCTTGCCTTCCCTCCAAAGGCTAATAAGCTCACCAGAAGCCACCCACAATCTGGACACACGTCTCAGACACAGACAGACACAAAGCAGAAATGATCAAAGGAAAACTGACAGGGAGAGGCGCACTGTCTATTATTATAGCTAAACACTCAAAACTGGGTCCTTGGGAAGAAAAGAGTTGATTCGTGACACTAAAGCCCAATCAACAAAGAATAATAGATAATTGGATGATGATGACATGCAACACTTCTGTGCATCAAAGAAAGCAACCACCAGAGTCAAAAAGAAACCAGCAGAATGAGAGAAAACACTTTCAAATTACATACCTGACCTCCGCGGCTTGGGGCCCGTCCCCTGGCGGCGTGGCCCTGTGTCAGCAGCCCTCCACTTGAAAGATTGCCAGCATCAGCCCCTGGCCGCCCTGCCCCAAACTCCCCCCCCCTGCCCCGCCTCCCCTTTTCTCCCCACCACACCACGGATCAGGACCACACAGCCACTCCCATGGGAGGTGATGATCAAGGGGCAAATGGAGAATCCTAGTATTGCTTCTCTAGTTCTGTAAGACGCTTTGAGCTCCCCCTTCCCCAGACATCATGATGCAGTGTCCGTGTAACCGTGTGTACCGGTGTGACCATCACTGCCGCTGGGTGGGCAACTGCATCTCCTTCTGTGCATTTTTAAAATATTTTATTTCGATTTATTTATTTATTTGACAAAGAAAGAGGGAGAGAGAGAGAGGGAGAATGGGCACGCCAGGGCCTCCAGCCACTGCAAACGAACTCCAGACACGTGTGTCCCCTTGTGCATCTGGCTAACGTGGGTCCTAGGGAATCAAACCAGGGTCCTTTGGATTTGCAGGCAAATGCCTTAACAGCTAAGCCATCCCTCCATCCCTCCTTCTGTGCATTTATTCTGGCCCTCTTCTTCCTGATGGCTTTCCTCTTCGCCTGAATGGTCACCCACCCGATGCTGTGCTCTCAGGGAAGCAACTACTCTCAACTTGGAAGGAGACACAGGCAAGCGTGCTGGGCAAGTGTGGTGGTCTGCGTCTCACGTGGTCCACCCTGGGCCTCTCGGTGTTTCACACTTACCTCATCGCCACCAAGACAACAACTAAGAAAGACATCTGGCCAGATGTGGTGGCACACACCTTTAATCCCAGCACTTGGGAGGCAGAGGTAGGAGGATCACTGTGAGTTCAAAGCCACCTGAGAATACATAGTGAATTCCAGCCTGGGCTAGAGTGAGACCCTACCTCAGACAACCAACACCAAAAAAAAAGAAAGAAAGAAAGAAAGAAAGAAAGAAAGAAAGAAAGAAAGAAAGAAAGAAAGAAAGAAAAGACATCCACAAGGCCTTCAAAATATGTTGATATCAAAATAAAAGAGAACCTGATGTGGTGGCACACACCTTTGATCCCAGCATTTGGGAGGCAGAGATAGGAGGATCACTGTGAGTTCTGGGCTAACTTGAGACAACATAGTGAATTCCAGGTCAGCCTGGGCTATAACAAAACCCTACCTCAAAAAAAAGTAGGGTGCTGGGGAGATGGCTTAGTATTTAAGAAGCTTGGCTGCAAAACCTAGTGACCAAGTTCCAAATGCACAAAGTGACACATGCATCTGCAGTTTGTTTGCAGTACCTGGAGGCCCTGGTGTTCCCATTCTGTCTGTCTCTTCTCGCTATCTCTCTCTCTCTCTGCTTGCAAATACATAAATAAAAATATTAAAAACAAAAATGAGAGGCTAATTGGAAGGGCGAGGGGATTCGGTGGAGAGTATTTGAGAGAGGGGATGGAAGTGGAGGGAGGAAATCATCATGGTTTTATTGTCTATATTTATGGAAGCTCTCAATAAAGATTAAAAGAAAAATAGGGGCTGGAGAGATGGCTTAGTAGTTAAGGCACTTGCCTGCGATGCCTAAGGACCCATGTTCAACTCTCCATGTCCCACATAAGCCAGACACACAAGGTGATGCAAGCGTGCAAGGTTGCACATGCACACAGGGCACCACATGCATCTTGCGTTCGATTACAGTGGCTAGAGGCCCTGGCATGCCAATTCTCTCTCTCTGTTCCTCACTCTTGCTCTCTCACATACAAAAAAGAAAAGTCAGTCTGTTGGTCTTGCCTCAAAAAGAAGAAGAAGGAGAAGGAGAAGAAAAAGAAGCTGGGCATGGTGGCGCACACCTTTAATCCCAGCACTCAGGAGGCAGAGGCAACAGGATCACCATGAGTTCAAGGCCACCCTGAGACTACATAGTGAATTCCAGGTCAGCCTGGGCTAGAGCGAAACCCTACCTCGAAAAAGCAAAGAAAGGAAGGAAGGAAGGAAGGAGGGAAGACATCTAGCAAGAGGGATTGGAGGCATCTGTCAATCCCTACAGCCATGGGAGTACTATCATCAGTGGCTGTGCCGTACCCTGTGGCCTCTCTCTCCCTCCCCGGCTGTGACAGGTGGGGATGTCTGCAGGCCAACAAAGTGTTGCTCTCACCTAGCAGAAACTAGGAGCCAGCCTGTGGAACCAAGCTGGATGCCAGGATGGCAGGAGGCCACCCTGGAACATACCTACCATCTGCTGGCCTGTCCAGCTCTCTGTACTCAAATGCTGCCCTCAAGCCCAATGGGCTCCTTCCCATTCCATCCGAGGGGGGCAGAACTACCAGAGACACCAGTCTTTCCAAGCTGTGTGCCTTTCCCTGAACTGTCCCGTGGCTTACCCTCTGCCTCCCAAACCCAAGCTCCCACGGCCAGGCCCTGTGGCCCCCAGGGGCAGGAGTGAAGGAGAGTTACAGCTCTGGAGGTCACGGAAGGGACCGTGCCAAGTCTCTTCCTGGGCCTGGGTGAGCCCCATGAGACTGAAGGTATGAACCAAATGGAAGCCTTCCAGCTGCCGAGCTGGAAGCCTGGGGAAACAGGACTGCTGAGGCGTCAGCTCTGGACCACAGAGCGCGGAGGAGGACACCTCTATGGGCTCCTCTGCTTGGGGGCACCTGCATTCTCTTTGTGGTGGGCATTGTTCTTTTATTGGGGTTTGGGGTCAGTTTTGGTGGGGGGGGGCATTGGTCAATAGTACAGAGCTGGGGAAAAGGCTGAGGTAGGGGTTGGGAGCACTCTGTGTCAGAGGAAGCCAGCCAGGCCCACTTCAGTTCCCGCAGTGTCCTGGGCAGCGCTGTGGGCAGAGGGATTTGCCCTCCTCTGCCCATGGCGCTCTCCAGAGTACCCTTGCTTGCCTCTCATCTCTCCCAAGCCAGAGCTCAGGGTAGACACATCGTCTTGTGCTGGGAATGCTCTGTGAATGCTGGGTACTTTCAACTGCTTTGTGGGTCTTTTTGCTTCATGCCTTTTCTAAATGGAAAAAAAGTCAGCTATATCACTATCTGTGTGTGTGTGTGTGTGTGTGTGTGTGTGGTGCTGAATAAAGTGTTATCAGAGGGGCAGTTGGTTTCAATAAGTTTATGACAAGAGACCTTCTAGTTGTGTGTGTGCACACACATGTGCTCACATGTCCACGTGTACAAACATGGCTGGCTCCCACATGCCCTAGGCTGCCCTCTTCCCTCCCCCTCCCTTGGTTTCAGAAGCAACGTGAAATAATTCCTGGGACAAGGAGGGGAGCATATGCTTTGGTTATGAGAGACCCCCCGGAATCCTGCTGGAAGCTCAGCCTCTGCTCTTCGATTCCTTCGTGGTTCTCAGCTCCCCCCCCCCCCCCAGCCTTAGAACCCTGTACCACCCTGCAGTGACCCTGGGAGGTAGTGGGGAAGCTGTCTTTTTTTTTCCTATTTGTTATTTATTAGAGAGAGAGAAAGAGGTAGAGAGAGGGAGAGAATGGGCACACGAGGGCCTCCAGCCACTGCAAACAAATTCTAGATGCATGCGCCCCCTTCTGCATCTGGCTTATGTGGGCTGGAGAAGGCAACATCTTAACTGCTAAGCCCTCTCTCAAGCCCGAAGCTGTCTGTTTTTTTTTTTAAACAAAAAACATTTTATTAATAATCTCCATACACATAGACAATATACCATGATCACAATTCCTTTTCCTCTTCCCCTGCCCCCTCCAATGAATCCTTTCATCTTGCCAACTAGTCTGCCCTCTATTTTGATGTCGTTTTTCACCCTATTATGCAGGTCCTGTGCAGGCAGTGTCAGCCACAGTGACGTCATGAATATCAAGGCTACTTGATTGCATTGTAAGCACTCCTTCCCTTCCTTTGGTGCTTGCATTTTTTAAATATTTTATTTATTTACTTACTTTCAGGGGGGAGGGAGAAAGAGGAAGAGGCAGACAGAGAGAGAATGGGTGCACCAGGGCCGTCCAGTCACTGCAGACAAACACCAGATACATGTGCCACCTTGTGCATCTGGCTTACATGGGTATTGGGGAATCGAACCTGGGTCCTTGGGCTTTGCAGACAAGTACCTTGACTGCTAAGCCATCTCTCCAGCCCTGGCTCTTTCATTCCTTCTCCCACCTCCTCCACAATGGACCCTGAGCATTGGAGGGCTTGATAGAGATGTCTCACTGAGTGCCGGACACTCCACTGTCACTTCTCACACTTTGGAGAGTTTTGAGTCTCCTCAGCGGTCACCACCATCTGAAAAGAGAAGCTTCTCCAACCAAACATAACAATAGCACTAATGCATGGGCATAAATAGAAATATTTAGAGGACAACTTGGTGGGCATAATATATCTATTCAGCCAGATAACAGTAATAGTTCCCCCCCCCCCCCAGGACTTATGACTTCCTCAGCCCTGGGCTTGGGATTAGGTTTTTAGCAGCAGGCATAAATTGTCTCCCATAGAGTGGACCTCAAATTCAGATGGTTACTCACAGGACAGACATGCCACCATTGTACCCATTGTAGGAAGCTGCCTTTTATTCAAGCCAGCATTCTTTGTCCCTGCTTGTAACAAAGCATCTATTTCTAAGAGCTAAAACAAGGTATGCCTGGTGAGGTAACTATTCAGAATATATAAAGAGCTCCTACAACTCAATGACAAAATAGCTGGTGGCCCAATTCTAAAAGGAGCAGAGGATTGAACTCCTCCAAAGCAGATATGGAAATGAACAATAACATGAGATGCTCAAGGTCACTGTCCATAAAGCAAATGCAACTCAAAACCAGTGTGACACCACCTTATATTCACTAGAATTACCAATGTTAAACAAATAATAATAGAGGCTGGGAGACGGCTTGGTTGTTAAAGGCACTTACTTGAACAATTAAAAAAAAACAACAGTGCTGGGTCATGTAGTGCAGGTCTTTAATCCTTAGCTACTCAGGAGGCTGAGGCAGGAAGATGGCAAGTTCATGGTCAGCCTGAACTACATATTTGAGTTCAAGGTCAACCTGGGCAACTTAGTGAGACTCTGTCTCAAAATAAAAAGTAAAAAAACAGGATAGGGCTGGAAAGATGGTTCAGTGGTTAGCACTGCTTGCAAAGTCTGTGGGCCAAGTCCAGTTCCTCAGTGCACACAAAGCAGTGGCACGTGTGTCTGAAGTTCATTCGTAGTGGCAGGAGGTCCCTGCACACTCATTCTCTTTCTGTATCTGCCTCTTTTTCTCCGTCTCTCTCTCTCTCAGATAAATAAATAAAATTTTAAAAGTAAGAGGAGAGCCCAATAGGAATATAACCAATTTGCCATATGTTCATTTAATAAAGTTCCCAATAATTTTTTTAATATTTTATTTATTTGCAAACAGAGAGAGAGAATAAATTAATGAATGGGTGCACCACGGCCTCCAGCCGCTGCAAACAAATTCCAGATGTATCCAGCCTGGGTCATTAGGCTTTGCAGGCAAGTACCTTAACCACTGAGCAATCTTTCCAGCGCCCCCCAGTAATTTTTTTTAAATTGGTAATTACTTGTTATTTATTTATGTTTTATTAAGTAGAAACTTTGTATGGACACATCATGTGTTAGTACCATCATTTCCCTCAATAAAAATTTTAAAGCAAAAAAAAAAGATCTGGGGGAGCAGCTAGGTGGTGAAGTACTTTCCTAGCATGCACAAGGCCCTGGGTTCTAGATCCAGCACCAAAAGAGAAAAGAAACAACCGGTGTTGGTGAGAATATGGAGAAAAGGAACTTTCGGGCCTTGCTGGTGGGAATGTAAAATGGTGCAGCCACTGGAAAACATTAGGACCCAGAAATCCACTCTGGTTAACGTCCTACAATAAGTGAAGTGGGTCCCTAGCCAGATATTTACACATCCACATTCATAACAGCACTGAGCACTAGTCAAAGGGTGGAAACAATGGAAGTGTCCATTGGCCCATGAATAGATAACATTGAACATATTGTCTTATCCACTGTGCCGGGTAGCCAGAGTGGTCGGACTCAGACTAAAACTGAGGTGTCTAGGGGTTGAGGGGGGGGAGTGGGGAACTATTGTTACATGGGTATAAAGTTTCAGTTTGGAAAGAAGAGAAAGTTCCTGAAATGTAGCCATGCTAGTTAATAACATTGTAAAGGATTGCAAGTGAAATGCACACTTTAGCTTGTTAGGATGATAAATTTCACTTTTGTTGCTATAACTGAATACCACATACTGGGTGATTTACAAAGAAGGGAGGTTTGTTTGGTTCAGGGTGCAGGTAGCTAGACGTTCAAGGACATGGTGTGGTATCAGCTCAGCAACTTATAAGAATTTTACACCAGGTGTGGCGCCCATGCATTTAATCCCAGCAGAGGTAGGAGGCTCTCTGTGATTTCAAGGCCAACCTGAGACTACATAGTGAATTCCAGGTCAGCCTGGCCTAGAGTGAGACCCTACCTCGAAAAACAAACAAGCAAACAAACAAAAGAACTTCATGATGAATCACAACATGGCAGAGATGCCCTGTGACCAGACAGACAGGCATGCTAGCTAGGTCTCTTCCTTTTCTTATAAAGCCACACTGGCCTCATGGACCGAACTCCCTGCTCAGAACTGTGGCGGCTAGACACTTGATCAGCACTGTGAAGCATCCAATGTCCCAGTGACCACTTTACATGACGAGGGCACGTGCTAGTCTAGGAACAGGCAGTAGATGACAAGGAAAGACAGCCGAACTTCATGTTTCTTTTTAAGAGAGAAAAGTAAGCCTCCAGCTGATTCAAACTACAGTGAATTGGGAGAGGGGAGTTCCTTTCACATGCATCCGGGTCAAACCCCAGCTAACACTATCTCCGGGCCTAGAGTCTCAGATAGTCACCAGATGCCCAGCTATTTGCGTGTATCTGTGCACAGTCCCACCTCCCCTGAAGCTACAGGTGACCACGAGAGGAAATATCTACAGGCTGCAAGTTAGTGCCTTTAGAACTGTGGCAGTGCCTCTCCTGTTCATTTTGTCTTCTTCCTCTGGCCTGACAAGGATGGTGGCCATGTCCTGATAACAGTGAAAAGACTTTCAGAGGCCATAGCCTCCCACCCACTGCCCAGAACCACTGTCTGTTCCCAATGCCCTAAGACAACTCCTGGATGCACAGTTACGCAAAGGAAAAATAGACTCACGTTGTCAGGCTACTGCCCACTTGAAAGCTGCCTGGTCTGACCTGACCCCACAGGTCAGAGAAGGCAGGTTAGGTAGCGCAGGCAGGTGGCCTGGACCTCAGTCAGTGATGGCCTCAGGCCTTAGCTGTAGTCCTGGCAAGGACAGAAGTAGCCTGGTCAGGGAACTCCTAAATCCTTCACACAGACCAGATGGCCTGTGTGGGTGGGGGCCTGCTGTGGTTTGAGTGGGAAATGTCCCCTGTAGGCTCATGTGTTTGTGCACTTGGACCCCAGCTGGTAGTGAGAGTTCCTGGGAAGACGGTAGAATCTTGAGGAGGTGGAGTCTTGCTGGAGGAAGTGGGTCACTGGGGGGCGGGCTCTGAGGTTACGTAGCCAGTCCTCACTTCCCATCCACTCTCTGCTTCCTGACTCCACGTGGATGTAATGTGAGCAGCCACCTCCTGCTGCCATGCCTTCCCCACCATGGTGGACTCTATTCCCTCGAGCGACGGGCTACAATAGACCCTCCCTCACTTAAGGATTAGATTTTTTTTTTTTTTTTCTGTTTTAGGCTGATCTGGAACTGATCTGTAGCTCAGACTGGCCTTGAACGCATGACGATCCTCCTACCCCAGCCTTCCGAGTGCCAGAACTTAAAGCCATTCCTGACTATATCCAGCAAACCCTACCTCCCTTAAGTTGCCCCTTGTCAAGTATTTTCTCACAGCAACATGAAAAGTAATGAATACAGAGCCATTTGGTGAGCAGCTGTCCAGGGGCTGGGCGGAGCCCAATACTGGAAGCCAGGAGCTCTGGGGAGCTGGAAATGACCATGGAAATCCTATTTTGGGGTTAAGCTAGAATTGGTCTGCACCTATATACAGGGTCCTAGAGTGTCCACTGGGAGAAGCTAACCTCAGGAGTATGTAGGTGGCACCAAGGCTCAGGGAACATTGCAGAAGAGGTGATGGAAAGTATGGAAGCACCAAAGGAAGGCTGAGGAGTGCTTTGTAATTCTGCTCTCCAGACACAGAGCGGCTGTGCCATTCATGACCTCTCAGTGGCTGATGCTACCTACACAAGACCTGCATAACAGGAGAGGGGAAAAAAAGCTGACATCAAAGTAGAAGAGGGGGCCTGGAGAGATGGCTTAGTGGTTAAGGCACTTGTCTGCAAATCCAAAGGACCCAGGTTCAACTCCCCAGGACCCACAGAAGCCAGATGCACAAGGCAGAGCATGCATCTGAGTTCATTTTCAGTGGATGGAGGCCCTCACATGCCCTCTTTCTCTCTCTTTCCCTCCCTCTCGTTCTCAAATAAACAAATACAAATAAAATATTTTATTAAAAGTAGAAGAGGGACTAGTTGGAAAGAGAGGATTCAGTGGATGGGGCAGGGGGGTGGGGACAAAGCCTGGTGCACCCATTCACACACTCTCTCTCCCTCCCTCCCTTCTTCTCTCTCTCTCTCTCCCAAATAAATAAAACAGTTTTTGAAAAAGAGTACCTAGGTGGGTTTGAGAAAAAAAAAAAATACAGAGATCACTCTACCTATAGCTTTTCAGTTTGGAAACATTGATAGTTCTGACCAAAGCAAGCTTAGTGGGTAAGTCTACAAACCCCGGCTCCATGTGCCCCCATCAAACTCTACCCTCTGTTCTGCTGGCAGCTCCTAACCTGGGGCACCTCACTGGCTTTCTGGACTCTCATTGTCCCATCCTCAAAGCAAAGGTTGTGACAAAGCCTTCCTCCAAAGGCTGCTGGGTTAAAATGAGAAATGCATACAAAATGCTAGCATGAACCCTGGCATGTGCCAGAACTCAAAAGCTGTGGCCTGTGAGCATGAAAGCCACGAGGGCAGGTGGACTTTAATGCACTCTGACTATAGCGAAACCCACATCACTTCCACCAGCACAAGTGGGAGTCATCACCATTGCCTCTACAGTCTCCCTTTGCACAAAGAGCCTGGCAAACCGCTCCGTGGAAACCAACCTGTGATGAACAGTGGAGTGTCTATAAGCTATTCTGTGCATCTACATGAAATGATGTTTCAGGTAAATGTACACGCTACTATGATTATTAATATGATTATTAATTAAATTATGATAATATTATGATCATTAAAGTCCAGTCCAGGGCCGGGGCAATGGCTCAGTCAGTAAAACACTTGCCTTGCAACCATGAGGACCTGAGTTTGGGCTTCAGAACCCACGTAAAAGAAATTGCTGGGTGTGGGATGTTTGCTCATAATCCCAGCAGTGGGGAGGTGCAGCCAAGTAGATCTCTGGGGTTTGCTGGACAACTAGTCTACTATTCCATGAGTTCCAGACCAATGAGAAACCTTGTCTCAAAAAGAGGTGGATGGAGCTGGGCGTGGTGGTGCATGCCTTTAATTCCAGCACTTGGGAGGCAGAGATAGGAGGATCGCAGTGAGTTCAAGGCCACCCCGAGACTACATAGTGAATTCCAGGTCAGCCTGAGCTAGAGTGAGACCCTACCTCTTGAAAAAACAAAAACAAAAAAGTAAACGCGGACACGTCCTCCAAAGCCCTTGTGAATCCTGGGAAGAGAGCGCTCCACCTGGAGATTCATTCATTCATTCATCTTTTCCACTAACACTTGTTCCTCTGGGAAATAGCTCTTCTTCCAGAGATGGCTGAGTTGGGGTATCTGAGGCTCCGCTGCGTCCCTCAGGAGCCATAGTCTCCCTCTTCCAGGTAGGCCAACTTCTAACTGGTGTGTGGGTGGAGGTTAACAGGCTTATGCCACACCCGTGCTCATGGCCACCAGCAGCCAGACCTGCAGTGCGGGCAAGACCTCCCCTCACAGCTGAACAAGGCTGGAGGAGCTGTCGCGGGTGACAAAAGAAGCTTGTCAACATGCCCTGAGTGAGCAGACCTGGCCAACACTATAGCTGGGATGTGGTGAGGATGCCATGTTAGAGGTGAACTCAGTGTCCCCTTGGCCCTGGAGGTCCTACAAGGCTGATCTGGAAGATACTATAGGGACACTGAAGGGTCACGGACGATCTGTTTTGGGACCACACAGGATGCTGAGTCCCTGAGGTCATCAGGCAGCCAGCCAGCCTCAGTCAAGGTCAGGCCACTGGTTCGCCTGTGCACAGAGCCACAAACGTCCACAGTGTGTGAGTGTGTGAGTGTGTGAATGAGCGCTTGAGACAGTATAAGAGTATATGCGCATGCACTGTGATGACCATAATCCACTCGAATTATACACATTCGTAAATGTGAGTGTGTGGTGCGTGTGTGTAGCGTGTGAGTATTGTAGAACTCTGTCCTCCAGATACGACATGGCCATTGCCACCTTGAAATCAGAGCAGCTGTGATTATCCATGCTCAGAAGACCCTCACAAGGTCAAGTTCATCTACATGTCCTCATAGAAGGAGGGGCTGGGGACGGTCACCCCACCGTCACCTGAGGTTCCAGTCACTCTCTCCTGTGCGCTCCCCAGCCGCACGTGGTCTCGGGCAGTCGTAGAGTCTACAGAGGGTGGAAGGGGGACTTCGTGTATGCAGCTTTCTAGAGCTCATCACCCGGGCTGAGACAGGACACTGGGCTGCAGCTGCGGCATTCTTGCTCTCATAAGCAGCTTTGCACAGGAGCATCTACATAAAGACAGAGTCCCGAGTTCTGGAACCAACGTGGTTCTTGGTGCTCCCTGGAAAGCTGCAGGGCGGAGAACCCAGACCCACCACCAGTAGGTAAATGCAAACGCAGTGCCCTCTGCAGACCACATCGACGCACTGGGAAGGGATAGCGCAGCCCTGGGAGGTTCTGGGCTGGCCCAGGTAGGGTATATACCACCTGCACAGGCTGGCCCAGGTAGGGTACATGCCACCTGCACAGGCTGGCCCAGGTAGGGTATATACCACCTGCAAGCAGGGTCCCGGCAGCTTGCAGGATGTTTTCTGTCCCAGCAGAATTAACAGCTCCTCCAACATGCCGCCAGCTATCCTCAGCCACAGTGAGGTCTGCAGACCCTTGGGGAAAGTGACAAGCTTCCTTTCCAGCCAGCAGGGCACAGCTGCTCTTCTCAGCCACAGCCGGGCAGTGCCTTCCAGGAGGTCCTGCCATCCTCCTGGAAGCGACAACCCCAGGAAGCAGTCACACTCACTGTGTCTATGTTTAAATGACTATGCCATAATCCACTCCCATCATCTCATAATGGCTTAAAGATAAAACCTGATCTAATGGTAAAAACAGCGTGAGCTGCGGGGAACTCTTGCCACACGTTTCGTGCTGGTGTGACGGGGCTCGGTTCACACAGGACCACGCCTCTCACCCCTCAGAGTTTACACTATGACCCCAGGAGTAGCTGTTAAGTGTTTGAGGGTCTTTGCCTTGACCACCAAGCATTTTTCTATGTGTGCCAGCAAGGCAGTGTGAGCCCCGAGACACTGTCTTTCTCTATGCATGACACTCAAGCGACACCATGACATGAGTCCTGAAACACAGGAGTTGCTAATGGTGGCAAACACTGAGGCAGATGAAGACATGCTTCGTGTCAAGAGGTACAGACAAGCCCACGCCCCGCCCTTCTTGGTGGTGAGGACATATTACCACCTGATGGGTGCTGGGCAGGCGAGACTGGGGTTCAATACTGAACAGGAGGGCCCACTGCCAGGACCAGGTTCCAGCTCTGAGACCCTCGGTCCTTTCGACCGTGCTTCCCAGGTCTGCTTCAGGTTGAAACGGTCGTTCTTGGTGCTGCTCAGGAGGCACAGATGCCAGGCTTCTCTGACAGGTGGCAATTCAGACTCCACACTACTGCCCAGAGAAAGCCAGTGTCCTCATGTACTGCGCAAGCTACACAGCCCCTGAAGCGCCTTCCCATTTGCCTCTGTGCCAAGGACTCCACCCCTGACCCTGCCTGGAGGAAGACCCGTGGTGGTGGCTTCCAGCTCCGTCGGCGTGTCCCACAGAGGCAGCACCCGAGTCTCTGGATCCCTTTCAGCTGGGATCATTACTCTGCTGCCCAGCCTTCCTAACGGGGTTTGGAGCAGTGGACACTCAGCATGGGTGGGGAAACATGTAAACAAGTTGGCCAATTTCAGACACAACATGATTTGAATCTATTGAGGGTTGGGGTATACATTTTCCCTAATTTTTTAAATTTTTTTATTAGTTTTGTACTCAGTGAATACAGTCAAGTTGGTACCATTGTTAGACTCGTCCATGTCTTACCCCCTCCCCCTAGCCCCTCCTTGTTGAGATTTTTTTTAAGCTTTTATTTTTATTTATTTATTTGAGAGAGAGAGAGAGGGAGAGTGGGCACACCAGGACCTCCAGCCACTGCAAACAAACTCCAGATGCATATGCCACCTTCTGAATCTAGCTTACATGGGTCCTGGGGAATTGAACCAAGGTCTGTTGGCTTTGCAGGCAAGCACCTTAACCACTAAGCCATCTCCCCAGCCCTTCCCTAATATTTTTATATATTTTATTTTTATTTATTTATCAGAGAGAGAATGGGTGCATCAGGACCTCTATCCACTGTAAACAAACTCCAGACACATGTGCCACCTTGTGCATCTGGCTTACGTGAGTCCTGGGGAATTGAGCCTGGGTCCTTTGGCTTTGCAGGCAAACGCCTTAACCACTAAGCCATCTCTTCAGCCCTTCCTTAATATTTTTTACCTAGTGGCAATGAACACCTTTCTTTGCTCTTGGGATTTAAATAGTGACTGTACACCAAGTGTGCTGGTATTTGCCTGTCATTTCAACACTCAGGATGCAGAGGCAGGAGAAGCATGAGCTCAAGGCTAACCTGAACTATGTTACTATGAATAAGTAAATAAATAACAGGGGTTCTAATCAAAACCCTTCTTGATGTCCAGCCAGCCTTCCAATTGTTAAACTTTTACAAAAGCCAATTATCAAGGGGAATTCCAAGATGAAAGACATGAGTTTGGCTTGACGTCTACAACTGTTCTCTGTCTCACTGTCTCTCATTGTGTCTCTGTCTATCCCTCTCTCTCTCTTTCTCTCTCTCTCTCTCTCTCTGTGTGTGTGTGTGTGTGTGTGTGTGTGTGTGTGTGTCTCATAGTGAAAGCTTCAGCAGTGTGTTTAGAAGAGGAAAATAATTGCCTTTTATAGGGGATTAAGAGGAATTGTGGTGGAAATGCCGTTGCAAATGAGGCAGGCTGTCAGGATGCGTGACGGAGAGGGCTGCTTTGGAGACGCCTGCTTCTCGCAGCACATTGATTTTTCATGCATTTTTATTGTTTAGCAACTTTAGATTCCATGACTATGTGTCCATCTGTCACAGATGACCAGGTCATGTGGAGGAAAGACAGGTGAGAGGCTGCCTCTGATACACTGTCCATTCAAGAGCAAGGAAGGAATCCCAGAAAGCATTTGCCTCCAATGACTGGTATCAAGGCATTTCAGGAAACTTTCTGGGATTGGCACAATAAAATTTTAAAACCTACCAAGGCAAGTTTGCCAACATGGGAGATATTTTTAGATCTTCCACTTATTACCTTCAAGTACTTCACATCTCTGGATTATCCTAGGTATTTTTTTTTAAATTCAGGCCCACCCTGTGCTGGACCCTGAGTCAGACTTCATTCAACCTACATTTATTAAGCAACCATTACAGTTTTTCTATTAGAAAGGAAAAGAGATAGTGTTGCTATAATCCAACATACGTTACCCAGCGTCGAGAAGGTTCTTGGCAGTTATAAGTAAAACTGCTATAAGCATTTATACACGAGTTTTTGTGTGAATTCAAGTTTTCAGCTTTGTAGCAAAAATTACCTTGATGTAGATTTGCTGGGTGAAGCAGTATATATGATGTTTTGAGAAATCACCAAACTGTTTTCCAGATGGTTATAGCATTTTACATTCCCGCCAGCAAGCTGTGAGAGTCCTTGTGGCTCTGTCTGTTCTCCAGCACTGATATACTATCAATTCTTCTTTTTAGTATTTTAGCCATTTCAGTAGAAGTGTAATGATGTTTTATTATGACCATCAACCCTGTGACAGCCAACCCTGGATGACACTGTAGCTGCCAGCCCTGGGTGACACTTTGGCTGGGCAGTAATGTATCTAACCCTCATCAGGTTGGCATATTTATTGTCACTTCTCAGGAGTGCTCCAGAACACATCAGCTGTTCAGGGTGCCCTTAGCTGGCACTTTATTTATTTATTTATTTTGGTTTTTCAAAGTAGGATCTTGCTCTAGCCCAAGCTGACCTGGAATTCACTATGTAGTCTCAGGGTGGCCTCGAACTCACAGAGATCCTCCTACCTCTGCCTCCCGAGTGCTGCAATTAAAGGCGTGCGCCACCATGCCCGGCTTTCGCTGGCACTTTAAAAAGGAAAGTCTAGGGAGCTAGCTCCGTGGGTAAAGTGCTTGGTAAAGACATAAGGACCTGAGTGTGATCCCCAGTACTCACATTAATGTCCAGTGTGGTGGTGCACGCCTGTAATCTCAGCACTGAGGATGCAGAGCCTGGGGATCCCTGGAGTTCTCCGGTCAGCCATCCAATCTACTTAGTGAGTTCTAGACCAGTGAGAGACCTTATCTCAGAAAGAGGGGAACAGCTTACCTAAGGATATAAATACACCACACACATACTGATGCAAATAAAAAGTTTAAATAGATAAGTAGATGGGATCTATTATCAGTCAGACTCCAGAAGCTTTTGCAATTGAGTTCCTGTACATCAGGTTTCTGGGTGTCTTGATGTGCCTGAAGGCAAAATGGCTTGTCTAATCAAGTTAGTGAGCTCCAGGTTGAGCCAGACGTTGTCTCAAAGAATCAGGTGAAGTTTGATGGAGAAGGACACTCAACGCCGACATATGGCCTCTACACACACACACACACAGAAGCATGTGTACCCATCCACATGCGCATGCACATACATACAATCACACATGCATGCACACCACTCACATAAACATGCAAACAATAACATATGGGCTGAAGAGATGGCTTAGTGGTTTAGGCACTTACCTGTAAAGCTTAAGGACCCAGGTTCAGTTCCCCAGGACCCATGTAAGCCAGATACATATTGTGGCACATGCATCTGGAGCTCATTTGCAGTGGCTAGAGGCCCTGGTGTGCACATTCTCTCACTCTTACTCTACCTCTCAAATAAATAAAAATTAAAAAAATAGTAATAACATAAATATATAGCAAATACATAATAAATAAATAGAATGCCTTTGCAGCTGGATGTGGTGGCATACACTGGGAGTCCCAGCCCTTGGGCCGCACAGGTAGGAGGTTCACTGTAGTATCCAGGCCAGTGTAGACTACAAACTGTGTTCCAGGCTACATAGGGTACATGGGAAGACCATGTCTCAAAAAAACAAAAAAACTGACAAAATAAAGAAGCCTTTGCATATTGGCGCATGAGCCCTACCTGCTCCAAGGCCACACTCACACTGCTGATCTGATAGTTTGTCATTGCTTCACTGCCACCCTTAAACAAAGTCCCATGAACTTGACATCACACCTCCTGGAAAAGATTTCTGCACTATGGTTCAGGGAATTTGGGATTCAAGCAGGTTCCAGAAACCCTGTGAAGACCACAGAGATTAGAAACTAGGGAAGCCAAGCAGATAGAATTTAGGGTGGAGTGTTGATAGAAGAATGCACCTCAGAGAAAGTTCCAGAAGTCTGACTAGAGTTTCTGAGCCTTGGATGACAGCCAATCTACATATGCTTAGAATGAAACTCTGCAGGGGAGGAGGAAAAAAGAAAAAAAAACTTTCAAGGTAGAATTTCTCCAAGCTTTAAACCAAAAACATTGATCTTACCTAAAAGTGGGAAGCGCTCAGCACTCACTCAGAGAAGAAGGAATTACACATCACATGGACCCTTTAGCAAGACCCCTGTGGGGTCAGTCCTCAGAGATAGAATTCACTAGAAGTAGATTGAGGGCCAGACTAAAGATACTTTGTAAGAGACTAAAAGTAAGCTTTGAAAGCTAGGCCTGGTAATCCTATAATCTTGTAACCCCAGCACTCAGGACTCTGAGACAGGAGGATTATGACTTAAGGGTCAGTTTGGGCTACATAGTGGAAAGCTATATCAAAATAATCTATAATAAAAAATAATTAATGATAATAATAATAGGCTTTGAAAGTGCCAAACTGGCTCACAAGAAATTAATTCTCAGAAAAAAAAAAAAAAACCTCCAACATACTTAAAGGAATAAGATACTATCTAGTACTCTACAATGAAAGAAAATTTCAATGTCCTATATACAATAAAAAAATTTACTAGGCCAGGCGTGGTGGTGCACACCTTTAATGCCAGCACTCGGGAGGCAGAGGTAGGAGGATTGCAGTGAGTTCAAGGCTACCCTGAGACTATATAGTTAATTCCAGGTCAGCCTGGACCAGAGTGAGACCCTACCTCGAAAAAACAAACAAACAAAAAAATTACTAGATTTCCAAGAAACAGAAAAAAGTAACTCATAACCAGCAGAAAAATTAGTCAATAGATTGAGATCCAAAATAATAAAGCTAGGGTTATTAAACAAAAACATCAACACAGACATTATGAATGTGTTGATTTACTTCAGGCTTTACAGGAAACCACGAGTAATAAGAAAAACAGAAGATCGCAAATGGGAGCAAATGGGAGCAAATGGGAGGTATACCATCCAGAGCTGAAGCTTCACTCGGTGGATTACAGATCAGAAACCCCAGGTGACCAGGCGTGGCGGCTCACGTCCCTAATCCCAGCACTTGGGAGGCTGCAACAGGAGGTCTGTTGAGAGTTTGAGAGAAGCCTAAACTACATAGTGTTTCAGACTAGCTTAAATTACAGAGTGAGACCTTGAAGAAAAAGAAAGAAGAAAGAAAGAGAAAGGAAGGAAGGAAGCCCAGAGGAAAAGAGTAATGAACTTGAATCCGACACAAGAATAAAAAGGAAAGCTGAATGAATACCTGGAAAAAAAAAAAAAAGTGGTTGAAAATGTCCCCAAACTGATTGAACATAAACCCACAGATGCTGTTGCCTAATGAAACCTGATTAGTAGAAAAAACACAGTGAGGGCCACACCAAGGTATGTTGCAGTCAATTTGCAGAAGAGCAGTGATTTGGAAAAAAAGATCTTAAAAGTCATCAAAGAGGAAGGGCACAGTACACCCCAGGGAAATAAAGATAAGAATAATGGCAAACTTCTTGCCAGAAATTATGCAAACCTTATGACAACCAATCAGTATCTTTTATGTGCTAAAATGAAAAAAGAGAAATTGTCATCTAGTATTCTATACCTAGTGAAAAAATAATAACTTTAAACGAACAGAAACAGAGCTTCTCAGCAGTAGACTTTTGTTACAAGAAATGTTACTCTTCAGGAAGTTCTTAGGTCAGAAGGAAAGCAGATGCAATCAGAATCTACAAAAGAAGTAAAAAAAATGTCATATGTGGGGGAGATGGCGCAGTAGACAAAAGTACTTACTTGTAGCCGGGTGTGGTGGCGCACACCTTTAATCCCAGCCCTCAGG
This sequence comes from Dipus sagitta, assembly GCA_036346955.1. Taxonomy (NCBI): domain Eukaryota; kingdom Metazoa; phylum Chordata; class Mammalia; order Rodentia; family Dipodidae; genus Dipus; species Dipus sagitta. The sequence goes on from CM070773.1 coordinate 173,026,668, forward strand.
AGGCAGAGGTAGGAGGATCACCGTGAGTTCGAGGCCACTCTGAGATTCCGTAGTGAATTCCAGGTCAGCCTGGCTAGAGTGAGACCCTACCTCGAAAAATAAAAATAAAAACCTACTTACGGGCTGGAGAGATGGCTTAGCGGTTAAGGTGTTTGTCTACAAAGCCAAAGGATCCCGGTTCGATTCTCTAGGACCCACGTAAGCCAAATGCACAAGGGGGCGCATGCGTCTGGAGTTCATTTGCAGTGGCTGGAGGCGCTGGTGTGCCCATTCTCTCCTCCTCTCTTTCCCTCTCTCAAATAAATAAATAAATAAATAAATAAATAAATAATATTTAAAAGAATTGAATTTTTAAAAACAGTACTTACTTGCAAAGTCTGCCAGCCTGAGATTCAATTCCCGAGTACCTATGTAAAGCCAGATGCACAAAGTGGTACATATATCCCACGTTCATTTGCCCTGGCACACCATTCATTTTCTCTCTCTCTCTCTCTCTCACTCTCGCTCATAAATAAAAATGTTTTAAATGCCACATGTGGTAAGCACGTGCCTCAATACAAGAAGCTTTTCTTTTGCACGTGTGGGTTGTGTGTCTATGATATTATGGATTGAACCTATTGCCCTCGGCAAGTGCTCTGTGATTATGCTGCATAATCCCTCTTATTTTTCACTTCTTTTAAAGGATAACTATTTCTCTCCCCTTTTTTGACATGTGTGCGTGTGTGCACGCATGCACTCACGTGCGCAGATGCAAGTTCCCCATAAGCGTGTGCACAGAAGCCAGAACAGGATGTCAGGTGTCCTCCTCTCTCTTTCACCTATTTCCTTTTTTATTTTTATTATTTATTTGAGAGAGAGAATGGGCACTCCAGGGCCTCTAGGCACTACAAACGAACTCCAGATGCATGTGCCACTATGTGTATCTGGCTTATGTAGGTCCTGGGAAATCAAGCCTGGGTCCTTAACCATGGCTCCAGCCCTCTCTGCCCTACTTTCTTAGGACAGGTGTCTCACTGAATCTTCCCGTTTTTCAGATAGGCTGGCTGCCCAGTGAGCCCCAGTGATCCTCCCCCTTAGTGCTAGGGTCGTAGGTCACAGCCAGCTTTTAAAAAAAAAAAAAAATGTTTTTTTTTTGTTGTTGTTGTTTTGTTTGGTTGGTTTTTTGTTTGTTTGTTTGTTTGTTTGTTTTTTTGTTATTCGAGGTAGGGTTTCACTCTAGTCCAGGCTGACCTGGAATTCACTGTGTAGTCTCAGGGTGGGCTCAAACTCACAACGATACTACCTCTGCCTCCCGAGTGCTGGGATTAAAAGCGTGTTCCACCATGCCCGGCTTAAATGTTTTTTGTTCATTATCTTTTTGCAATATCTATATTGCAAAAAGTGGCGCATGCTTCTGGAGTTCATTTGCAATGGCTAAAGGCACTAACATGCCCATTCTCTCTCTTTCTCTCTCTCTCAAATAAATAAAAAAAGTAAAATTAAAAATAAATTGATGAATTAAAAATTCATGTTTTAAGTAACAACTAAAAATAAAGCCGGGGTAGGGGATGTGACCCAGACTGGAGTTACAAAGGGGAAAATAAGGGAAGGAAGGAATTATCATGGTTTATTGTCTATAATTATCGAAATTGTCAATAAAAATCAAGGGGCTGAAGCTGGACATGGTGGTGCACACCTTTAATCCTAGCACTTGGAAGGCAAAGGTAGGAGGATCGCCGTGAGTTCGAGGCCAGCCTGAGACTACATAGTTAATTCCAGGTCAGCCTGGGCCAGAGTGAGTCCCTACCTTGAAAACCCAAAAAATTAATTAATTAATTAATTTAAAAAATAAACAAAGGGGCTGGAAAGATTGCTTAGTGGTTAAGGCATTTACCTGCAAAGCCAAAGGATCCTGGTTTGATTCTCAGGACCCATGTAAGCCAGATGCACAAGGGGCACATGCATCTAGAGTTCATTTACAGTGGCTGAAGGCCCTGGCATGCCCATTCTCTCTCTCTCTCTCTCTCTCTCTGTCTCTCTCTCTCTCTCTCTTTCTCTATCAAATAAATAAATAAAATATATTAAAATAAAAAATAAATTAAATTAAATTAAAATAAAGGGCCAGGTGTGGTGGCACATGCCTTTAATCCCAGCCCTTGGGAGGCAGAGGTAGGAGGATTGCTGAGAGTTTGAGGCCACCCTGAGACTACATAGTGAATTCCAGGTCAGCCTGAGCTAGAGTGAGACCCTATCTCGAAAAACCAAAAATAAATAAACAAATAAATAAATGAAATGAAGTCAGTAGGTAGCTGATGTCATTACTGGAGATAAAATGGAGTCTTAGAAATATAGTCAATTAATCTAAAGGTTAAAAAATAGAAGTTAACAAAGAAAGTATGAAGATAAATAGAAAGCAAATAACAATACAATAAGCAATATAATTCTAACTACATCAGTAAACACTGTTATCAAAAGTCAGATTTGGGGGCTGGAAAGATGGCTTAGCGGTTAAGGATCCTGGTTTGATTCTCAGGACCCATGTAAGCCAGATGCACAAGGGGCACATGCATCTAGAGTTCATTTGCAGTGGCTGGAAGCCCTGGCATGCCCATTCTCTCTCTCTCTCCCTCTCTCAAATAAATAAATAAAAATATATTTTTAAAAAGCCAGATATGGGGCTGGAGGGATGGCTTAGCGGTTAAGGCGTTTGCCTGAAAAGCCAAAGGACCTAGGTTCTATCCCCCAGACCCACGTTAGCCAGATGCACAAGGTGACGCATGTGTCTGGAGTTCATTTGCAGTGGCTGGAGGCACTGGCAAGCTCATTCTCTCTCTTTCTCTCTCTCTATCTCTCTCTCTCTCTTTACCTATCTATCTCTCCCTCTTTCTCTGTCAAATAAATAAATAAACAGAAATAAAAAATTTTTAAGACAGATATGGGCTGAGGAGATTGCTTAGTGGTTAAAGGTGCTTGCTGGCAAAACCTGCCTGTGTGGGTTCAGTTCCCCACTACTGATGCACAACCAGATGAACAAAGTGACCCATATGTCTGGAGTTTGTTTGCAGTAGCAAGAGGCCCTGGCATGCCCATTTTCTCCCTCCTTTTCTCTCCCTTCCTCTCTCTCTTCCCTTCTTTCTCTCTGTTTGCAAATAAAAAAAAGTTTTGTTTTTTTTTTTTTAAGTCAGATAAGGGCTGGAGAGATGGCTTAGCGGATAAGATGCTTGCCTGCAAAGCCTAAGGACCCATGTTTGATTCTCCAGATCCCATATTAGCCAGATGCACAAAGGTGAGGCAAGCACAAGGTTATACATGCCCATTAGGTGGCACAAGCATATGGCATTTGATTACAGTGGCTGAGGCCCTGGCACGCCAATTCTCTCTCTCTCTCTCTCTCTCTCTCTCTTTCTCTCTCCAGTCTAAAATAAAAACTTTTTTAAAAAGTCAGATAACTGTCAAACTAGATACAAAAATTGAAGCCCAATTAGTTTCAATCTGCCAGTGTTCATATTAAATATGAAAACACAGGTCAGAAGTAAGAATAGGAAACATACACAAACACAACCCATAAAAAACTGTCGTAGTCAATTTATATCAGAAAAATACATCTCAGAACAAGTATTTCCAGGGATAAAGAAGGACTTTTATATTGATCAAGATGTGAATTCACAAGGAAGACACAAACTCCAAATATGTAGATACCTAAAAAGAAAGCTGGGGGCTAGAGAGATGGCTTAGCGGTTAAGGCATTTGCCTGCAAAGCCAAAGGATCCCAGTTCAATCCTCCAGGACCCATGTAAGCCAGATGCACAAGGGGGCGCATGGATCTGGAGTTTGTTTGCAGTGGCTGGAGGCCCTGGTGCACCCATTCGTTCTCTCTCTCTCTCTTAAATAAATAAATAAATAAATAGAAAGAAAGAAAAAAAAAAGCTGGAAAAGCTGTATGTCAGAACAAAAGGAATTGACAGGAGAAATAAGGGCAGAATGATTGTTGGAGATTCTGCCACCTTCTCACAGTCAGTGATAGGAAATGTGGATGGAAGACCAGCATGGGCGCACAAGAAGGAAAATCTATGAAATCTGGTGTTTAAGGGACTGCTGTTGTGGAAAGGGCAGTGATAGGGACGGTTAAGAACCATAGGCTGTGAAGGTCTCATGTTCTGAAGAACTGGCCCCAGAGGTGGGATTAACCTCCTCTTGGAAAGGGACAGCCAAGTCAGCCCTCCTCACTGCCCAGCCCTCTGCCTACGTGACCCACATAGGAAGCCATGGGGAGGAGACCACGGTCCCCAGAAGAGACCCTCCACAAGCAGAAGCCCAGTATGGAAGGAATCCCCAAGAAAGTCCCTCATGGAGTCTAAGGGCACCTGCCTGAGGTGCAGTGAAACCCTGAGCCCTTGTAGAACTTCTGAACGCCAATGTCTCCTCGCCATACAGGCAGCACAACTAAAAACCTCATTCAGAGACTGGTCAGCTGTCTGGGGGAAATGTGGCACTTAAACTTAGAAAGAAAGACGCTTTGGGGCTGGAGATATTTCTCAGTGGTTAAGGTGCTTGCTTGCAAAGCATAATATCCTGGGTTCAATTCCCCAGTTCCCCATGTGAAGCCAGATGCACCAAGTGGTGTGTGCATCTGGAGTTCATATGCAGTGGCAAGAAGCTCTGACATGTCTCTCTCTCTCTCTCTCTCTCTCTCTCTCTGTGTGTGTGTGTGTGTGTGTGTGTTCTCTTTGCAAATAGATAAATAAAAATATGAAAGAAAGAAGGAAAGAAAGAAAAGGGCTGGAGAGATGGCTTAATGGTTAAGCGCTTGCCTGTGAAGCCTAAGGACCCTGGTTTGAGGCTCAATTCCCCAGGACCCATGTTAGCCAGATGCACAGGGGGCGCACGTCTGGAGTTCGTTTCCAGTGGCTGGAGGCCCTGGCGCGCCCATTCTCTCTCCTCTCTCTCTCTCTCTCTCTCTCTCTCTCTCTGCCTCTTTCTCTCTGTGTCTGTCGCTCTCAGATAAATAAATAAACAAACAAAATTGAAAGAAAGAAAGAAAGAAAGAAAGAAAGAAAGAAAGAAAGGAAGGAAGGAAGGAAGGAAGGAAGGAAGGAAGGAAGGAAGGAAGGAAGGAGCTTTCTGCTCTGAAAACTTCTAAAGGACAAAAGCTTACCGGAGCCGCTGACAGCAGGAGAGATGCAGGGACTGTGGTCATGGTCCATAGAAGGTTCTCAGCTCTCTTTTCCCCTCTGGCCTGGTCCTTGGGCACTTACTTCAAGGTGCCCAGGGGACAGAACTGGCCAGAAAGTCACCCTCGAGACAGAACCATAGGTCTCTGCCTCCCTTCCTCTTCCACTTGAAACACCACAGGAATTAGGCCTGAAGAGAGGTGGACCTCAGAGAATAGCGGTCCTGGGGTCCTTCTAATATGCAGCCAAGGAAGCAGCCAGCAGAGAAGAGCGCCGGCCCTCCCCACCGGGACCCCGAGCGCAGAAGACAGCAGGGCCCCGGGGCGGAAGTGAGCTCCACTGGAGACCCACAGGTCTGCCAGCAGTGCTTCCAAGGCAAAGAAAGGGAACTTTGGAGAGTGCTGCGGTCAGAAACACGCGGCACAGTTTCATGCCAACTTCCCGCTGAGCTGAGGGTGTTAACAAAACCAGGTTGGGTGTTCTTGGAATCCAGAAAGTGTCCCATTTGCTGCAGCTCGTCACCCCGCAGGCAGGTAACACGTGTGTCACAGGCGGTCATGTGTGTGATGGTGCTGCTGTTATTGAATGCTTGGGTTATTTCCAGTTTGTTTTTTTTTTCCCTAGGTACAAGGTTGCTACAACCCTCTTGGCATTAAACACTGTGTTTTTCTTCTTACTCATTTTCTCAGGCGAGTGCCTCAGATCTCAGTGACGGCAGGAATTGTTGTATGTGGTATTTGCGTGTCTGCGCACTGTGTGCACATGCACGTGGGGACCAGCGGTTGGCATCAGGTATGTTTTCCAATCATTCTCCACTTTATTTATTGAGAGAGGGTCGCTCACTTGAACCCGGAGCTCACGGAAGCAGCTAGTCTAGCTAGAAAGCTTGTCGGTGGGGGGGATCCCTTCTCCATCTCTTAAATGTTGGCATTACAGGTGCTTGCCATCAGGCCTGGCATTGAGGTGGTGCTGGGAATCCAAGCTCAGGTCCTCATGCTTCCAGGTCAAGCACTTTACCAATTCCCAGTGGCATTTTCTGATGGAAGGTCTTGCCCAGTTGACAACTGAGGTGAAGCCAGCTTCAGGCCTGTCAGTATCATGCTCAGGGGACACATCTGGCCCTTTTCCTCTCACTCCATCTGCCTTTCCGTAAGGGCCATGTAATCTCCAGCTCGTGGCCCACACGATGGGAGCATCTGTGGCCAACTCCCAGTCTCACACCTTCACAAAACACAATAGAGAGAACATGTATTTTTTTTTTTTTTTTTGAGGCAAGCCCAACAGACTGGCCTTTATTTATTTATTTTATGGGGGGAGTGAGAGCAAGGGACAGAGAGAGAGAAAATTGGCATGCCAGGGCCTCCAGCCACCGTAAGGGAACTCCAGACATGTGAACCACCTTGTATGCATGTATGATCTTGAATGCTTGCATCACCTTGTGCATCTGGCTTCCGTGGGACCTGGAGAATCGAACCTGGATCTCCAGGCTTCGCAGGCAAGTGCCTTAACCACCAAGCCATCTCTCTGGCCCAGTTTTGACATTTTTGTATGATGATTTATTGGAGATTCATGTCTCCTACTAGACAATCATGACATTTTCTTAGTGTTCCTTACATGAAAGTAGCCTTCCACATGCTGCTAAGAGGTTCTAAAATATGTAGATGTGTTGTCCAGATGTCTGAAAACAAAATTAAAAGCTAACAGTTGGGGCCTGGGAAGATGGCATTTGCTTGCATGTTAGCCCAGCTTCTCTCCTCGCTGTCCTTTGGCTCTTACATTCTTTCTGCTGCCTGTTCTGTAATGGTCCCCGAGCCTAGGAGGTTATGACAGAGAGAACCATTTAGTGCTGAACACTTCGCTGTCACTCCTCAGCACTTTGATGAGTTTTTTATGAGAAAGTAAGAGAGAGAAAGAGAGAGAATTGGCACACCAGGGCCTCCAGCCACTGCAATCAAACTCCAAACGGGTGTGCTACTTTGTGCACACGTGTGACCTTGCACGCTTGCATCACCTTGTGTGTCTGGTGTATGTGGGACCTGTAGAGTTGAACATGGGTCCTTAGGCTTCGCAGGCAAGCACCTTTACCAGGAGGCCATCTCTCCAGTCCAAAGGGTTTATTTTTGTTTTGTTTATTTTTCTGAGGTAGGGTCTCACTCTAGCCCAGGTTGACCTGAACTTAGTCTGTAGCCCAGTCAGCCTGGCCTTGAACTCACAGTGATCCTTCTACTTGAGCACTGGGACTAAAGGCATGCACCACCATGTCTGGCTTTTTGATGAGTTTTGAGTCTCTTTAGTGGTCACTGCCATGTGAAATGAGAAGCTTCTCTAACCCAAAGTGAGAGTAGTATTAACATATTGGCATAAATATAAAAATTTAGAGGGCAGAGCCGGGTGTGCTGGCTCACGCCTTTAATCCCAGCACTCAGGAGGCAGAGGTAGGAGGATCACCGTGAGTTTGAGACCACCCTGAGACAACATAGTGAATTCCAGGTCAGCCTGGGCTAGAGTGAGACTCTACCTTGAAAAACAAAACAAAACAAAAAAATTTAGAGGGCATTTTGATGGATATAATATATCCATTCAGCCAAACACCAAAGTAGCTTTCTCTTTAGGGCTTATGAATTTCCCAGCCGTGGGCTTTTGACTAGGCTTTCAGTACCAAGCATGAACTGCCTCCTGTAGAGTAGGCCTCAAATCCAATCAGAGAGAAGTTGGTTTCCCCCATAACAGACAGGCCACCACTGCACCAGTTGACACGTTTGGTCAGCTGGCCAGCCCACTGCTAGTTAAGACTATTGATGACACCTGCGTCCCAGCAGCTGCATAGCACTGTCTAGTACTGTTAGCTACTCAATAGGCAGCTTCAGTTTTGACTTTTTTTTTAGGTGAATAGAGCCGGGCAGGTGACATACACCTTTTTTTAAAAAAATTAATTTATTATTTTTATTTGAGATAGAGGGAAAGAAAGCGGGAGAGAGAAAATGGGCATGCCAGGGCCTCTAGCCACTGCAAACGAGCTCTAGATGCATGCACCACCATGTGCATCTGGCTCAAGTGGGTCCTGGGGAATCAAAGTTGGGTCCTTAGGCTTCACATGCAAGTGCCTTAACCACTGGACCATCTCTCCGGCCGCCTTACTTTGATTTTTAGACCGAGTCTTCATAAGTTGCCCAGGTCAGCCTTGAACTCACTTTACAGCCCAGGCTGGCCTTGAACTTTCCATCCTCCTGCTTAAATCTTTTGAGTAACTAGGATGACAGAACTGTGCCACTAGGCCTGGCTTCAACTGATTTTTTTGTTGTTGTTGTTTTTCGAGGCAGGGTTCTCACTCTAGCCCAGGCTGACCTGGAATTAACTATGTAGTCTCAGGGTGGCCTCGAACTCATAGTGATCCTCCTACCTCTGCTTCCCAGAGTGCTGGGATTAAAGGCATGCGCCACTACGCCTGGCTTCAACTGACTTTTTAACCGACCACTATGCCAGTTCTGTTCATGCCAGATGAAAAGTTGTGACAGGGCTTGGCATTCACTAAATGTTAGCTCTTTCTTCCACCCACATCCTCCACCTTGACAGCTGAATTTAGTTTCACACCCAAATGTCACCCGTCCTGTGACATTTCATCACTCGTGCACGCTGCCGGGCTGTCTTCACATGCCCAAGCCATGGCTATTTGCAGCACCCACGTACTGACCCGGGGAGTGCCGAGGCCCAGCATGTGTCCATTGCGGGAGTTCAAGAGCACCTTACCGCACGCCAGTCGAACCCAGACCTGCAGAAGATGTGGTGCACAGAGTTCATGCAGTCACCGGCTTTCAGTAAAAATGACACCAGTTTTTGGCAACACTGTAATGATGATGAGCCCTGTGGAGACTCAGGTTAATCTCCCAGCACCCCAAGAGTTAGAGGAGCTGGAGCAATTGTTCTTTCCCACTTCGAAGGTTAGAGAGTGGAAGGGACAAGGTTAATTGACTCGCTTGAGTCAGCAGTACTGGCTAATAGCAAAGGCAGGGAGAGGAGCGGGGCAGGGGTTGTGCTGGGAGCGCGGGTCGTGGGTCTTTGGGTTTGGATCCTTCCGGAGAATGCAGGAGTGTCTACTGGCCGTGGTAATGTCTTTTGTCCCTGCACAGAGCATGTGTGTATGGGTTTGCATACATGTCTGTCTGTGTGCCTTTCCTCCTGCATGAGACAGCAGCCTGTGTGTCATCTGCTCAGTGTGGGCAGGGTTTGTTTGATTTTGGAGGGGAAAATGTTCTGCAAACATCAGCTATTACTGAGGCACAAATACAGGATGGTGGCAGACAGGGGAGGGTGATAAGATACCATTGTCTCTCAGGAACTAACCCAGAAGCCTCTAGGACCAAAACACCACCAGGGCCCACCAGGTAGTCACTGTGCCTAAGCACCACTGAGACTCAATGGCCCTGCTGAGAAGGAAACACGTGCCCAGTGTGGTAGGTGAAGGGAAGGACCGGACGAGGGACTGTCAGTGTGGGCTAGGTGGGAGGTGACTCATAGATTGTCTTCTCTTTCTGTGGCTGGCTGACTTGCTTCAGTGTCTGCACATGACCATATCTCTGGGAGCTGATCGCGACTCTTCCTGAGCCTCCCACGCTCCCGCTCCAGCGTCTACTACTTTTCCCCATGCCAGGGGTTCCCAGGGAAGCTTGCTGTGCCCCGTGAAGATGCAGGGCTCTGCCTCACACAGCGAGAGTGAGGGCACCAGAGGGGCCTCGTTCCAGCCCTGGAAGAGCAGGAACCAGGATGAAAGGTGTCTTCTTTGGTTCTAGGTGACTCTGGACATGGTGGGCTCCTCCAGGGCATGAGGCTTCTCGGGGATTTTCCTCGCTAGCAGCTCGGGATGGGCCAACCTCAGGTAAGCCGTGGCTCCAGCAAGCCAGCCTTTGCAGCGATGACCCCAAGCTCTAACGGCGGCACTGTGGATGTGAGAAAGTGTACACTGGTCTGAGGTTCGAGAGAACCTCATGGGATACCAGCTCTGTCACACTGTTCAGAGCCGTATCCTCACGGGGCACCAACACCTGGTGGACTTATCTTACCTGAAACTAGGGTGTGCTTTGCCCATGGGCTTCGGTTCTGAGAGAGCTGCAGGCAATTCCTCTCCCCCCCGCCCCCACCTCTAGAAAGGGCAGCCGTGGGTCTGTCTCTGTGCTGGACACAGATCTTACAGCTAGAAGCAGGGAGGTGATCTCCACCTGGGCTGGAGGCATGGCACTCGGTAAAGCCACGGGGGTCAGAAGCTGACTGCCAAAGTCATCTATCGCCTCTAAGGAATGCGCATGGTGGAAGGATATGCCAAGGTGCCGAGGTTCACCCTTCCAACCTCGTCTTACTCATGCTGGACTCACGTGGGCTACAAAGGCCCAGCCTGGCCTCAGCTTAGGACAGTCCTGTAAGCTGTCCCGCAGCAGAGCTCCATGAGATGAACTGAGGCGTTTGTTGTAACTTCGTGCCATTCACTGTCCCCTGATGTTCCCCACAGATGTCCCAGGGCACCATCCTGTGCCCTCAGAGCATCACTCACATGCCATCTAGTCACAGAGGCCATCTCTTGGCATAAACTTAAGGCACCTACCCAACCCTGCCCACCTGTCACAAAGCTCGCTTCAGATTCACGTAGGGCAACACGAGTGCGTCACCCTGACTTTCCAATGACAAGCTGCCTAGCAGGGGAGGGGGGCATGTCTGTGGGTATGCCCATGCAAAACTGCATGTGTGCATGCATGTGCGGAGATGTTTGTGCGTGTGTGTGTTCTGATCCACTCTACGGCACCGGAGACAAGCCAGGTGACGACCTGGGTATAGATGATGAAGAGAGCAGGGCAGGCTAACTAATTAAGACTTACTCTCCGCCATCTCCTGAGATGAAGGCGACTGCGGGGCTGGCAGGGAAGACAATTAACCCCACTTGAGTTCGGAAGCCGACGTGAGCTGAGAGCTCATTTCCCTTCTGGAACCACTAATTAACCATCTCTCCCTTCCCCAGCCCGGCTCCCATCTCAGCTTCTCCAGCCTGCAGCCTCGCTTGTCATTCTGCACCTCTCCTGGCTGATGGCACAGAGGCAGGCGTGGAGGTGTGGCCGGGGGAGCGGCCCCTGCACCCCAGAACGCGAACCTCTGCTCCTGTGCAGCGGCTCCTTTGGCCTGAACGCATAGCCTGCAGCCCGGTGAATGTGAGGAGCGGTCCTGAGACGCCAGGCAGCAGCCCAGAGGCGCTGCAGATGGAAATGAGTGTGGCTGGATGCTTGGCAGAGCAAGGGACGCGGTTTTTAATGAGACAACCCGGAGCACACTGGGTAAACAAGAGGCCTTTGCCCACAGGTGTGCGGACCTCGGGCCTGCTGACAAGGCTGAGGCTTGTGATTACCCATGTCAACACGCCCCCTTGAGCTGACCCGGCTATTTGCAAACAGAGCCGTTTTTATTTGTTCTGTTCCCAAAATTGCTTCCCACACTGCCTCTCTCATTACATCTGTGGTTGTGGCGTCGGACTTCCTCAAGCTGAGGTGGAAACGGGCAGTTGGGCAGGCTGGTCCTGCTGCAGCCTCCTGGGGACGCTGGGGCCCCAGGCCAGCCTGAGGGGTAGCAGGTCACAGCAGCTGAGGCCACGGGAGATGGGGATAGCCCAGAAGACCCTTGCCACAGGGCCAGGGAGCAAGTGGGCAGGGAGCTCAGCATTTATATAGTCGGAAACACCCTGGCTCACTGCTCAGGACACTTGGACACTTTGTCTCCAATCATCAGCTAGCGATGACCAGAGATCAAGGGGGGAGTTCCAACTCTAGGGAAGACCTTGGCGAATGACCTCAGTACTACCAAAGATTCTGCTGCTAACAAAACTAATTCGTAGTACCTGTACATTCAGCAAACCTTTTTTAGATTTTTTAATTTATTTATTTATTTGAGACAGAGAAAGGGAGAGAGAGAGAGAGTGAGAACAGGCATGCCAGGGCCTCTAGCCAAACGAACTCCAGATGTTAAGTGCCTTCTTGTGCATCTGGCTTACATGGGACCTGGAGAATCGAACCTGGGTCCTTAGGCTTCACAAGCAAGTGCCTTAACGGCTAAGCCATCTTCTCCAGCCCACATTCAGCAACTTTTGTCTCACCCATTGGATGGTTCTACTTAAGCATGGAGAAACCTTTTACTTCAGAAATCTTCCTTTTCTAGGTTCCAGGACAATTTACCATGACAGTTGGCAGTCACCACTAACTTTTGATGGTGACATTACCTGTCCTTATCCACCACCCGTGTGGTCCTAAAGCTGAATCTCTTCTGCCTCATAAGTTAGGGGTGGATTTCTTTCAGCAAGATCATTCAGGGGCTCGAACAGGTTTCAGGTGCAGTAATGAGGCTTTGCTGGCCTCCCCAGAACACTACCTGTCACCTCCTTGAAATGGCTGAATTACTCCATCTTCACAGAAGCTTAGTGGGCTGATTCTCAAACGTGTATATTGATAGCGTTAGGGTCGGGCTGGAGAGCTGACTGAGCACCGAGGTACGCACTCTGCACCAGCCTGAGGGCCTGACACCACTCAACTCTGAAGCTCCAGACCCGCTCTACAGCTGGGCGTGGCCATGCGCGCCTGCAACCCCAGACCTGGAAGGGGAGCAGAGAACATGGGATCTCCCTGCTCGCAAAAAAAAAAAAAAAAAAAGCGAGCTCTGCTATCAGTAAGACACAAGACACTGGCTCAAAAATGAGAACAGGGGCTGGAGAGATGCACAGTGGTCAAAGGTGCTTGCTCAAAAATGAGAACGAGGTGTGGTGGCACACGCCTTTAATCCCAGCACTCGAGAGGCAGAGGTAGGAGGATCGCCATGAGTTCAAGGCCAGCCTGAGATTACATAGTGAATTCTAGACCAGCTTGGGCTAGAGTGACACCCCCTTCCTCAAAAACAAAACAAAACAAAATAAAACCCACAAACAACAACAACAAAAAATGAGGCCTGGTATGGGGCGCATGCCTTTAATTCCAGCAGTTGGGAGGCAGAGATGGGAGGATTGCTGTGAGTTCAAGGCCATCCTGAGATACAGAGTGAATTCCAGGTCCGCCTGGGCTAAAGTGAGACCCCACCTCAAAACACCCCCCCCCAAAAAAAAACCAGTGAGAATGGCGGAAGAGCAATGGAGCAGGACATCTAACGTTTTGCTCCAGCCACCACAAGTGAGTGCCTCTCCCCACAGGCGAACACATGGGGCACTGCAAGGGGACACACATGTGCATACACCACACATACTTCACATCACATTACACACACACAAGAAAACATAAGTAAATAAATCATGACGGCTACCTGTTGACATATACAGTCTTGCTGGATGCAATGACATGTACCTGTCATCCCAGTGCAACCAGAAGTTTGAGGCTAGCCCACTTACCTCTCTCTCTCTCTCTCTCTCTTTCTTCTCTCCCTCCCTCCCTCCCTCCCTCTGTCTTTCCCCCACAGTGCTTGGGATGGAACCCAAGGCCTTCCATAAACACTTTACCACAGAGCTACATTCCCAGCCTTTTTGTTTCTTCAGTTTTATTTTTAGATAATTGAAAATAAAAATGCAATTGCTGCTGGCCATAGTGACACATGCTTTTAATCCCAGCATTCAGGAGGCAGAGGTAGGAGGATAGCCATGAGTTCAAGGCCACCCTGAGACTACAGTGAATTCCAGGTCAGCCTAGGCTCGAGCAAGACACTACCTTGAAAAACCAAAGAGGGAAAGAAAAAAGGCAATTGCTGAAGCTTAGAACTCAGTGTTGAATTTAGTAGCACGTGAGAAGGGCAGATGCGGGAGGAGAAATGAAACAAACAGGAAGCTGAATAAATCATGTAGGATAAGGCTTAAAACTGAAGATGGGATTCTGAAAAGTCCAACCATTGTGGAGGGCTCTGCACACAAATGCAGGTGCCACAAAGCGCAGACCCTGTGGCCACGTGAGAAGACAGCTGGGGCTGAGGAGATGGTCAGAGGCTAAAGGTGCTTGCTTCCAAAGCCTGCCATCTTGGGTTCCACTTCCCAGTACTCATGTAAAGCTAGAGATGCACAAAGTGGTGGGTGCATGCATCTGGAGTTTGTCTGCAACATCAAGAGGCCCTATTTTTAACAAGTATTTTTATTTATTTGACAGAGAGAAAGAGGGGAGGAGAGAATGGGTGCGCCAGGATGTCTAGCCACTACAAATGAACTCCAGAGGCATGCGCCCCCTTGTGCATCTGGTCCTGGGGAATCGAACCTAGGTCCTTTGGCTTTGCAGGCAAACGCCTTAACCACTAAGCCATCCCTCCAGTCCCAAGAAGCCCTATTTTTAAAAAATATTATTATCAGGAGGGGCATGGTGGTGCATGCTTTTAACCCCAGCACTCAGGAGACTGAGATAGGAGAATCACTGTGAGTTTGAAGTCACCCTGAGACTACACAGTGAATTCCAGATCAGCCTGGGCTAGAGTGAGACCCTACATCGGAAAACAAAAAATATATGTATATTTATTTGCAAGCAGAGAAAGAGAGAGAAGAAAGATAGAATGGGTACACCATGGACTCCTTAACCACTGAGCAATCTCTCGAGCCCCATGAGGCCCTGTTTATTTTTTCAAATTTTTTATTAACAACTTCCATGATTATAAACAATATCCCATGGTAATGCCCTCCCTCTCCCCCACTTACCTCTTTGAAACTCCACTCTCCATCATATCCCCTCCCCCTCTCAACCAGTCTCTCTTTTATTTTGATGTCATGATATTTTCCTCCTACTATGATGGTCTTGTGTAGGTAGTAGGTAGGCACTATGAGGTCATGGATATCTAGGCCATTTTGTGTCTGGGGGGAGCACATTGTAAGGAGTCCTACCCTTCCTTTGGCTCTTACATTCTTCCTGCCACCTCTTCTGCAGTAGACCCTGAGCTTTGGAAGGTATAATAGAGATGTTTCAGTGCTGAGCAGTCCGGTCACTTCTTTCCAGCACCATGATACCTTCTGAGTCATCCCAAGGTCACTGCCATCTGAAAAGATTCTCTACCAAGAGTGAGAGTATCATTAATATATGTGTATAAACATTAAGAGAAGTGCAGTTTGATAAGCATGGTATATACATTTAGCCAGACAGTAGCAGACATTACACCCCTAGGGCTCATGACTACCCCTGTTGGAGGTTTTCAGTATCAGGGATGTATTCCCTCCCATGGAGGGGGCCTCCAATCCAATTAGAGGGCAGTTGGTTTCCACCATGACAGATGTGCCACTATTGCACCTATTGGCTCATTTGGCCTGGCTGGCCAAACATAAGGCTTGCAGTGTCCACTGTTGAGTATCTTCACTGGTGATTTTTCTCTTTCTCCCATTGAACTGCATGCAGCATGGCTTCTTCCAGCTTTCTGTCAGCTGGTCTACATGAAGGAGGTTTTCAGCTCAGTTCCAGCAGGATTTCTCAGTGGCCTTGCAGCCCAAGTATGTGGAGTCTTCAGCAATAGGGTCTTACCACCTATTCCTGGTGGGAACCAAGGGACGAGGCCCTGGTTTAAGGAGAGAGGCCAGCTGCTGCAGTCATGTGCGTGCATTCCCCGTGTTCTGGCTGATTCCTTACCTCTGGCTGTTCTGCACTTGCCGAGATGGATGTTGGCACTGAGGGCTGTGATTGTGGGTGCATACATTTCTCCTCAGTTCTCTCATTCTTTGCTTTACGTATGGTTTTAGATACATCCACATTTAAGGACACATCTCCTTTTAAAGCTTTTTTTTTGTAAGTGTATGCATGTGGTGTGCATGTGTGTATGTGTGTCCGTGTGTGTGGAAGCACGGGTGTGTATGTGTGCACATATGTGGGGGTCAGGAGTTGATGCTGGGTGTCTTCCATAGTCACTCCCCCTCTTCTTTCTCCCACCATGGATGCCACCCCATCCAACTGAGCAAGGCCACTCCAGAGCAGATGACACAGGACAATATCTAGAAAAACCCTGAAGTCCAAGACGGATGTCCTCCTTGCATTCTGAGCCTTGTCCCTAAAAGGAAGCACAGCGTCAAGTTTTTGGTTCAGGGCTCAGTTTTGTTTCTGTCACAGAAGTGGGAACTTGGAAAGAACCCAGTGGTGCTCCTCACCCCAGGCAAGACAGCATGAAGTGTGAAGCACCCACCAAGATGAGGAATGGCTCCATCTTTGCAGGAAATGTGTGCGTTTTATTACCAAATTTGTTCCTCCTTGGGTCTCGGCTGAGTCTAGGTGTGAAAAGGATGATGGATTCATTTGTATCTCATCTTTCTTCATTTTTCCCACACATTTAATGGAAATGCCAAAACTATATAGAGCATTTCAGTTATTATGTGATCTCAAGTCATTTCTGTGAGATGAGGATTTTTTGCTTTCTTGAAGAACTGAAAAGCCACTGGGTCCAGCCAAGGAATAAAGGAAGTGCATGAAATCTCAGAGAGGAAGCTGCACGTCTGCCAAGCCCGCTGCCCTCCCACTCGCGAGCATGGGGGACGCAGCTGGCTTGGGGCTCAAACACGACTCCCCTTAGGCACGGATGTCTTCTCTCCAGCATTTGTGCATCTGCAGAAAACATCGACTGTGGTGCTCACGGAAGTCCTGAGGGACACAGGGGCTGCGCGGTGAGTGTCTGAATGCGAGGCGAGCCGGGGACAAGAGCATCTGAGGTCAGCCGGGTCTGTACAGCAGCATTTGTCAGGATGTGGCTCTGGCTCCGCGGTGGTGCCTGTCCGTGTGAGTCTGGCCTTGTGTGGGAATCCAAGAGAGTAAGAACAGGAAGACGATGCAGAAAAGACGATGCGTCCTGTGGCCACTGTGGCCGGCAGGATGCTGCCTGCAGAGTACACAGCGATGTTACTGTTCTGCTTCCCGTGACAGACCTGCGTGGCTTCGTGCCGGGGAAGGACACAGCCCCGTGGCGGGGCTTCTGCTTCCTGGGACATCCAGGTGCACGTGAATAGCTCTAACAAGCCCAGCAGGGCTCTTTCCTGAATGCTCACTGACAGCAAAACCAGCTCATGGAAGAAGTGACCGAGGAGTGCTCAGCACTGAGACATCTCTACCCCACCTTCCAAGGCTCAGGGTCCATTGTGGATGAGGTGGCGGAAAGAATGTAAGAGCCAAAGGAAGGGTAGGACTCCTTACAACGTGCTCCTCCAGACACAAAATGGCCTGGATATCCATGACCTCACAGTGCCTGACAATACCTACACAAGACCATCATAATAGGAGGAAAAGATGATGACATCAAACTAGAAGAGACAGACTGAGAGGGGGAGTGGAGTTGCGGAGGGGAAGTGGGGGGAGAGGGAATTACCATGGTTTATTGTCTTATTGTCTATAATTATGGAAGTTGTCAATAAAAAAAAGTTTAAAAATAAATACATATATAAATAAAAACCCAGCTCATGGTAGGATGTAGCTAGAGCCTTCCTCCTCTCCAGGCACCACTCTGCCTGTGTCCTGAGCAGGGCCTTCTCCATCCCCCTCTCAGGAAGCACTTGGACTAGAGAAGTAGAAAAGCACAGAGCTGTCTGCTATCAGCCGCAGCGCACAGGCCCGGCACTGCCCCAGTGTCTTCAGTGCCTGTGGACGGGCTGTTGTGGCGAATCTAACCATGCAGCTTACAAAACTAGAGCAAGACAAAGCAAAACAGAATGCAGCCGGGCGTGGTGGCACAGGCCTTTAATCCCAGCACTTGGGAGGCAGAAGTAGGAGGATCGCCGTGAGTTCAAGGCCACCCTGAGACTACATAGTGAATTCCAGGTCAGCCTGGACCAGAGTGAAGCTCTACCTAAAAAATAAATAAATAAATAATAAAAAACCGGAATGCAGCCAACTGGAGGAAGGATACAACAGAAAGTAGAAAAATAGAGAGACACCCCCAAGCCTTACAGAATGTTATTTTAGGGTCGGAGAGATGGCTTAGCATTTAAGGCACTTGCCAGCAAAACCAAAGGACCCAAGTTTGATTCCTCAGTATACACTTAAAGCTGGATGCACAATGAATGGAGGAAATTAATAAAAAAAATTTCACTTTCAACATCAAAAAGCATAAAATACTTAGGGATAGAATTTACCCAAGGAAGTGAAGACTTATGTGCTGAAAATTGCAATATATTGTTGAAGGAAAGTTTTAAAAAATGATAAATAGATGGAGAGACAGCCCATGTTCATGGATTATGAGATATAACATTGCTTAGATTATAATAGTCAAAACAATTTTCAAAATCAGTGCAATCTCTGTAAAATCATCACAGCATTGTCTTGTGGTTTTCTGTTTCTGTTTTTGGTTTATTTTGCAGAAATAGAAATCTCAGAACTCTAGCAGCCAAAACAACCTTAAGAAAGAGAAATAAAGCCAATGGCCTCACATTTTCTGACTTTAATATATATACAAAAATCACACCTATCAAAATAATATGCAACTTATATAAAAATATTCTATTACGCCAGTGTAACAGAACAGGAAATCCAGAAACATCTAAAGCCAAGTGTCATTGACAAGAACGCCAAAAAAAACAATAGAAAACATAACTTGTTCTCATCAACAAATGGTGTGGGAAACTGGATCTGCACATGCAAAAGAATGAGCAGAATCCTTACCTCATACCACATAAAAATTACCTTAAGGGCCAGAGAGCTGGCTTAGCAGTTAAGGCGCTTGCCTGTGAAGCCTAAGGACCAAGGTTCAATTCCCCAGGACCCACATAAGCCAGATGGACAATGTGGCACATGTGTCTGGAGTTTGTTTGCAATGGCTAGAGGCCCTGACGTGCCTGTTCTGTATATATATTTGTCTCTCTCTCAAATAAACAAAATATTTTTTAAAAAACATAAAAAAAATTACCTTAGCATGGCTCAAGAACTCAGATCAGGGGTTGACTTTGAAACTCTTAAAAGAGTGACACAGGGGGCTAGAGAGATGGCTCAGCGGTTAAGGCACTTTCCTGCAAAGCCACATGACCCAGGTTCAATCCCTCAGCACCCATGTAAAGCCAGATGCACAAAGTAGTGCATGTGTATGGATTTAGTTTGCAGTGATTGGAGGCCCTGGTGTGCGCATTCACTCTCTCTCTTCTCTGCATCTCTCTGCATGTAAGTAAGATGTGTGTGTGTGTGTGTGTGTGTGTGTGTGTGTGTATTACAGCTAGTAAGTGGTGAGTCTAGAAGAATTTCTCTGAATCAGATCTGAATCCAGAGTCCTAAGCTCACAACTTCTGGGCTAAATAGTTAAGAAGTCAAGATAAAGAAAAATCATTGCTAAGAGCTCTCTCGCTTGCTCTTTCTCTCATCTGCCTCTCTCACTCTCAAACAGACAAAGACACAAAATGGCCTGGATATCCATGACCTCACAGTGGCTGACACTACCTACACAAGACCATCATAATAGGAGGAAAAGATCATGACATCAAAATAAAAGAGACTGATGGAGATGGGGAGGGGATATGATGGAGAATGGAGTTTCAAAGGGGAAAGTGGGGGGAGGGAGGGTATTACCATGGAATATTTTTTTATAATCATGGAAGTTGCTAATAAAAAAAAGTTTTGAAAAGAAAAAAAAAGAAGGTGGAAGGCTAGGGAAATGGCTTAGTGGTTAAGGTGTTTGCCTGAGAATCCTAAGGACCCTGGTTTGATTCCCCAGGACCCATGTAAGCCAGATGCACCAGGGGGTGCATGCACCTGGAGTTCATGCACCTGGAATTCGTTTGCAATGGCCGGAGGCCCTGGCGTGACCATCCTCTCTTTCTCTCTTCCTCTCTCTCTCTCTCAAATAAATAAATAAAATATTTTTTAAAAAAGACGGTAGAGAGTGATTGAAGAAGACACCCAATGCCAACCTCTGACCTCAACACATGTGCACACACGCACCTGCACTCACATGCACACGAACACACACATGCATGCATGTATGCACACCACGCACATGCACATGCAAAAAAATAAATAATTTATTTATTTACTTATGTGAAAGAGAGAGAGAATGGGCACACCAGGGCCTCCAGCCACTGCAAGTGAACTCCAGACACATGCACCACCTTGTGCATCTGGTTTATGTGGGTCCTGGGGAATCGAATGTAGGTCTTTAGGCTTTGCAGGCAATTGCCTTAACAGCTAAGCCATCTCTCCAGCCCCAATAAAATTTTTTAAAAGATTCACTTGGATGGGCAGTTATTCTTCCTATCAGAACCACTTAGTTTTGAGCAACAAAAGTCAGTATCTCATAAGTATTATTTTTAAATGCCAGTAAGTGCTTTGGTTGCCTCCTCATTACTGGGACAGAGTACCTGATAAAAATTAGCTTAAAGGCTAAGGAGATAGCTCAGTGCTTAAAGACTTTACTTACAAAGCCTGATGGCCCAGGCAAGAGCCTTAACTTCCAAGCCAGCTCTCTAGCCCCAAAATACCTTTAAAATAAGTAAATAAATAAAAATTAATTTGAGTTTATTTCTGCTTACAGTTGCAGTTCCAGTCCATCCTGGCAGGAAAGATGTGGCAGCCTAGGTGGAGGCAGAGCCGGTCACATTCAGCCCACAGTGAGAAGCAGAGAACAATGAATGCTGGTGCTCAGTCAGCGCTCTCTTTCTATACAGTCCAAGACCCCCCCAGAACGGTGCCACCCACGTTAAGGTGAGTCTTGTCACCTTAACTAACCTAGTCTACATGACCCCACAGACATGCACAGAGGATAACCTAGTCTACATGACCCCTCACAGACATGCACAGAGGATAACCTAGTCTACATTACCCCTCACAGACATGCACAGAGGATAACCTAGTCCATATGACCCCTCAGACATGCACAGAGGATAATCTAGTCTACATGCCCCTCACAGGAGACTTTAGGTCTTGTCCAAGTTGACGATCAATATAAACCATCAGAATAAGCAAGCAAATATGATTTTTAAATGTCTGTTTCTGTTGCCATAACAACATACCCAAGGCTGGATATTTTATACAGAAAAGCTGTTTATTTATCTCACAGTTTTGAAAGTCCAAGAGCAGGTGCCATCACCTCAGCTCTGGTGAGAGCTGACTGGGTACATCCCAGCTCAAAGGGAGAGAGGCAAGGAGCACATGGGAGAGATGCAGGGACGGTCAGGTTCACATACAACCACGTATTTGCATGAGATGTCCCTTGAGACCAACATCAGTCCTTTCTGAGGAAAGTACCCCTGGGATCTGAAGACTTTCCACTTGACTCCACCTCTTAAAGGATCTACCATTCCCACAGTCGTACCCTGAAGATCAAGTTCCAGCCACGGGCTCTCAGGGGGGTGGTAGTCAGTGTGGGCAGATCCTAGAGTCCAGCCCAAAGGTGTATTTGGGAGGTGGATCTGAATTCCATCCCAAAGGCATGGAGAGAGCAGCTTGAGCCCTTGTGGCTTTTGCTTGCCTGCAGTGCTGGCTGTGGGTGGCATCTCTGTGCTTGGATCTATGAGCGGGAGCCAGCTTCTTCCGCCCTTGATGGACCTTCCCCCTGACTGTGTCAGCCTGAAATAATCCCTTTCCTCCCATAAGCTGCTTCTGGTTGGATGTTTGTCCCAGCATTGTGGAGCTGACTGCAATGGGGAGTAGGGGCGCACTCAAACTGCAGCCAAACCATCGCTTAACTGTAGCCTACTCAAGAGCCAGAAGCTTTATGCCAATGCTGTGTCCCTTCCATTGTTTTGAAAATAAAAACACAGGATGGAGAGAAGGCTCAGCAGTTAAGCGTGCTTCCTGTGCGAGCCTGAGGGCCTGAGACCACCTGAGTTCAAATCTCCAGATCCCACATAAACAGGTAGGTGTGGCCACGCATACCTAGAACTTCAGTCCCGCGGGGGGCAGAGACCTGAGAACCATCGGAGCTCCTCAAGCTCCAGATCAGCAGAGAGACTTTGGCTCATGAGACAACAATGTTCTATTCCAGCCACCACAGTCTAGCAACTGCAGGCAAGTATATGAGACACGTCCCAACACACACACACACACACACACACACACACACACACACACCTCTACACCACATGCACACACACAAAAGAAAAGAAATTAACATAAAAAGAGAAAGTGACTCTCACTGTTTAATTATAACAGAAATATTAATGCTACTCTCACTTTTGGTAGAGAACCTTCTCTTTTCAGATGGCAGTGACCTTGGGATGACTCAGAAGGCATTGTGGTGCTGGAAAGAAGTGACCGGAGTGCTCAGTACTGCAATATCTCTATCACACCTTCCAAGGCTCAGGGTGTATTGTGGAAGAGGTGGTGGAAAGAATGTAAGAGCCAAAGGAAGGGTAGGACTCCTTACAACGTGCTCCCCCAAGATACAGAATGGTCTGGATATCCATTACCTCACACTGCCTGACACTACCTACACAAGACCATCATAATAGGAAGAAAAGATCATGACATCAAAATAAAAGAGAAACTGATTGAGATGGGGAGGGGATATGATGGAGAATGGAGTTTCAAAGGGGAAAGTGGGGGGAGGGAGGGCATTACCATGGGATATTTTTTTATAACCATGGAAGTTGTTAATAAAAATTTGAAAAACAGCCGGGCGTGGTGGCACACGCCTTTAATCCCAGCACTCGGGAGGCAGAGGTAGGAGGATAGCTGTGAGTTCGAGGACACCCTGGGACTATATAGTTAATTCCAGGTCAGCCTGGACCAGAGTGAGACCCTACCTTGAAAAACCAAAATAAATAAATAAATAAAAATTTTGAAAAACAATTATAACCAAAGACTAGGTCAGTCTGAGAAATCCGGCCATGGCGTGTGACTGGATCACAGATAGACACCAGCCAGTCAGCGCCCTGCAAGGCACCAGCTTTGCTCATGCAACACAGAACTGCAATGTGACTTTCTTTGCTTCTTTATAATGGAAATAAAATCCCTCATAAATGAAAGTTTTCATTAGGTATTGAAAGAACTCAGAATAAGATGAGATTAGTGAGAAAGAAGTATTAACAGGATATATATCAAAATATAAGAAAATGTCAAATAAAATATCAGACAGATGACATCCATTGTGCAACTTAAAATACAGAACAAAATATTCAGATGTTTCTATTCAAGTCAGAAATCAAGTGAAAAATCTAATATGCCTGCTGCCAATAAAAATGATGAATTCATATTTGGCTCATCAAGAAGTACTCATGGGTTTCAACATGAAAGTAAAACTATTAAATCCATTTGAAAATCATCGATGACCACTTTGGCTCATGAAATGGTTTTATAATACAGATTGGAGTTAGTGGTGGCCAAGATCCAAGGGCTCTTCAGAAGGGCTGTGTATTAAGTGCAAATCTTAATGAGAAAGAAAACGGGTGATGACCAGTGAGAACGGGCTGCTGTCTCTATAAAAGTAATTACAGAAACCAAAGGAAGTTCACAAAAGAAAACTATGGCCCTGTACCCACTTTTAAAGCAATGTTTGTCCTGCTATAACATATGGTAAAAAAAAGAAAAAAAGAAAAAAAAAGAAATCATGAGATGGTTAAATTGTGATGTGAATTCCTCAATTTTAGTTTTACTTGGAATTAAAATGAGTTGGCTAAAATATTCTTTCTGGCAGCTTCATTAGTAACTGTACCCAAGGCTCCTCAAGCCCCCTCAGCATCTCTCCCACGAAGATCCATTGACTGCTCCACTCCTGTGCCCAGCACCTAGAACAGTATACTACGTCACAGCCGCCCTGCGAGAATTTGTGAAAGAATGAGCGGATTTTTCACAGAAGGTGTCATTTAGATGCAGAATGTCCTCAGAACTTGGAAGTAATGTTACCCTCTGAGCTTGGAGCTAATATTCAGTCAGACTAAAAGGCACTTGTGAGCTGTAAAAATAACCCCAGAGATGCCTATATATGTGTGCATGGGGAAATTTGAGACTGCTAAGTAATAATCAAGATAGAGGCATAGTTTTAGGGAGTTATGACAGAAACATGGTTACCACTGAGAAAATAGAAAGCTGGCTTGTTACATATTGCTGGAGAAAGGTGTTCAGTGGAAGGGGGACCTGGAAAATATGGAACAAGAGAAAATAATTTTTATTTCTCTGCTTCTCTTGTGAGTAAAAAAGCAAGCTACATGAAGGCAGAAATTTTTCTGTTTTGATAGATTGATGGATAGAAAGGCACAGGGGTAGGCTGATGGATGGATGAGTGAATGTGTAAATAGGTGGGTTGATGACTGGATGTGTACATGAGTGGTTATGTGGGTAGATGAATGGGTAGTTGGATGGGTGAGAGGTAGATGGATGGAGGTGGGGTGGGTCAATATATGGGTAGGTGAGTGTGTGGGAAAAAATAGAGAAATTTAGGGATGTATGAGAGATTCAATAAGTAGTTTATCTGCATGTTGAAGAATTTGTCCATGCAAATCTTGTACGGTTCATGAGAGAATAC
This sequence comes from Dipus sagitta, assembly GCA_036346955.1. NCBI lineage: Eukaryota > Metazoa > Chordata > Mammalia > Rodentia > Dipodidae > Dipus > Dipus sagitta. The sequence goes on from CM070773.1 coordinate 173,051,204, forward strand.
TGTTGAATTTGGAAGACAGGGGGTCCTGGCCACAAGAATGATAGCACTATTGGGAGACAGACAGGTGGTCACTCTACTTTATCATGCTTTGGTTCAGCTAACAAAATTTTACTGGGCATCAATCCTAAATAACTCTTCAATGAGATGTCAAAATTCTGGATATATGTCAGGATATGGGATCAAATGGATGTGATTTAAACAAAGAACAATATTTTAAGTGATATAGAATTGCCCTCCTACCCTCCATGTGTTTAGACACCCACAGTGGCCCTGTTCCTCATGTTTTCCATGAGCAGCTGGGAGGGGGCTAAGCCACAGGAAAAGGATCCCTGATCCCTCAACGGCTTCCTGGGAAATAATACATTGCTGGTTCTCTCCCTTGCTCCTGTGGTTTGATGTAGGCCTGACGATGCCCAGCGAAACTTGTTCAACAGCAATACAAGGATTCCTTTTTGAGTCTTTCTGTTAAGCTCACAGCCTGGAAACTTGCTCTAGTAAAATAGCAAGAATCTTTTTTTGGGGGGGGAGGGGATCAGATGGTGCAATAGAAGTAATGAAATAACAGGGCTGGATAGATGGCTTAGCGGCCAAGGTGCTTGCCTGCAAAACCAAAGGACCCAGGTTCAATTTCCCAAGCACATACATTTGGAGTTCCTTTGTAGTGGCTGAAGGTCCTGGCATGCCCATTCTCTCACTGCCTCCCTCCTCTCTCAAATAAAATAAAACAAAATAAAATAAAATAAATAGAAGAAAGGACAATGGGGTCCTGTCCTCCACTCTGAAACGATGCCCCTGGAACAGGGGGACCAAGCGGATGGCAGCGTGGGTCGAGGGACCCCAGGTACCAGGAGCCGATTCCAGACATCAGCCACGTGGTGTGATAACCTACAGCTTTACCCTGGAATGTTACCTTCCAGGTATTAAGTGGCCATTGAATGTGTGTGGATGTTGTTACCTGCAAAACAAAAAATCAAAATAGAAGCGGGACTGGTTGGAAAGAAGACAGGGTTCAGTGGGAAGGGGATAGAGAATAGGGACAGCAGAAGGCACTGGGAAGGGATTATGATCAAAATACATTTTGTAGCCAGGTATGGTGGGGGCATGCCTTTAATCCCAGCACTAGTGAGGCAGAGGTAGGAGGATTACCATGAGTTCAAGGCCAGCCTGAGACTACATAGTGAATTCCAGGTCAGCCTGGGCTAGAGTGAGACCTACCTTGAAAAAAAACCAACCAAAAAAATAATAATAATACATTTTATAGAGGTATGAAAATTATCAATGAAAAAGTATTTATTTATTGAGAGAGAGAATGGGTGCACCAGGGCCTCCAGCCACTGCAAACAAACTCCAGATATATGTACATCTGGCTTTATGTGGGTTCTGGGAAATCAAACCTGGGTCCTTTGGCTTTGAAGACAAGTGCCTTAGCAGCTAAGCCATCTCTCCAGCCTGAAAAAGTATTTTAAAAAAAATTTTTTTCAGGAATGGTGGCTCATGCCTTTATTTTATTTATTTGTTTATTTATTTATTTATTTATTTGAGAGAAAGAGAGGAAGAGACAGAAAGAAGGAGAGAATGGGCTCGCCAGGGCCTCCAGCCACTGCAAACAAACTCCAGACACATGTGCCCCCTTGTGCATCTGGCTTACATGGGTCCTGGGGAATTGAACAGGGGTCCTTAGGCTTCGCAGACAAATGCCTTTACCACTAAGCTATTTCCCCAGCCCCTGAAAAAGCATTTTTTAAAAAGAAGAAAATAATGTATGTTACCTCTAAAACCATGTCACCATCTTTTTTGTTTTTCTTTCAGGACATGGACTGTGGAGTTGCTCAGAGTGTTCCAAGTCCCATAGGGAGAGCTGGTGCCAGTGCATGAGGCGACAGAACCCGCTTACACAGCTGTGCATTCGGGTGTGAGGTGCCAGTGACATCACCACAACGTACAGAAACACTGAGAGCAAATCGCCATGGCACTTACTTCCCCAGAGCCTTCCCGACTCCTCTGTTTCTCATTTCACATGTCGGATTTACATTCATTTACCTGGGCAGATTAAAAAACAAAACAAAACAGAACTCGTGCCAACTCAAGACAATGGAAATAAAATAATGAAACTTTACAAAAAAAAAACCCAGACCAGAAATACGTAGCAAATATAATAAAAGGGGCACACACAGAACCCTGCCTTTCAATTGTCTTCAATGATCTTTTTGTGTGCTGTGGAAATTATAGACATAGCTATTCGCAGTAAATGTGTAATTTGGATGGAGGAAAGCCCAGAGCTGGCATAAAAACCTATCTCTACCCGTTGATTTTCAGATGTTTCTAATATGAAATGGAGCAGAAGTGATTTCAAAGCTCCCAGAATCAGAGCTATTTCGAAGAGGCAGGAAATAAAAACCAAAAACACCTGCAAACCGCCTCCCGGGGGGACAGCGCAGCCAGCAGCCGTCCTGCTCCAGGGCATGGTGGGTATTGCAATTCCACGTGTGGAGCCTCAAACCCTTGCTCTTTCATGCCAAAGCATCTTCTTTGCCTAGAGCTAGGGAAAGAACCCCAGCGTGTGATCCGAGAACAGAAGCCACCAAGGGCCCTGGCTAGGAGGCCATGCTTTTCCTGAAACTCCATCTCTTCTGCTATAAACCCAACTGCATTGTCAACAGACACCCGCCAAACCCAGTCCCAAGGATGGCATTAGGCCAGCATGAAGAATTTCTGTCCTAGTCCTGAGCCTCTGCCAAAGGGGTGGGATGGTGTGTGTGTGTGTGTGTGTGTGTGTGTGTGTGTGTGTGTGTCCACCTGCGGTCATGACTTTCTATCTCTGAACAGCAGCAGGATCCCATTTTCCAGCCCCAAACCCATCAGAACTGAAGCTGGTAGGAGGCCCTCCTAAGGCACCTGCATTGTCCTCCTGAAACCATCATGGCCTGGCCCCTGCTGGCCCTCGGCAATGACAGCTCTATGGTCATGGGGAGGGTTAGGAAGGGGGCTGGCTGCTTTCTTGGGATTCTGGTGACATTTACAGTACTCTTAAACCATGCAATCCTCTTTTTCTTTCTTTTATGACATGGACCGTGTGAAGTTTCTCAGGATGTCCCAAGCTCTGCTTGTTTCTAATTGCTTCCTTGTGTCACTTGTCCCGTTCTCTCCTGTCAGGACTATAGCAGCATCTAATAAAAATACCATGGGGGCCACACATGTCATTTTGTACATTTTAGAACTGACATTTGAAGAAATTAATAGGGCTGGAGAGATGGCTTAGTGGTGAAGCGCTTGCCTGTGAAGCCTAAGGACCCCAGTTTGAGGCTCGATTCCCCAGGACCCACGTTAGCCAGATGCACAAGGGGGCGCACACATCTGGAGTTCGTTTGCAGTGGCTGGAGGCCCTGGCGCGCCCATTCTCTCTTTCTCTCTCTCTATCTGCCTCTTTCTCTCTGTCTGTCACTCTCAAATAAATAAATAAAAATAAACAAAAAAATTTAAAAATAAATAAATAAAAAGAAATTAATAGCAATAGCTTTGACATTCCATTGAACATACGTGATACCATGATTTCAATACAAGATTCTAAAATTACCACAGAGACACTTCAACTTACTCCTTCATGCTGAGTCCTTAAACTTGGTATGTGGTTTACACTTACCACATAGATACTTCACACCAGCCTTTTCACACTCACAATAGCCACAGTGGCCAAGGACTGAAGGCCTATCTGAAGGACAGGTGACATTTCTGGGCCCTGCTCAGGCTCTGGTCATTCCTGCCTCTCTGCTCACATAATTCTTTCCCAAAAGCCTGGTGCGCCTCAGCCAGAAACATGGGGACCACGTGATAAAAGGTGAGCTGACAAGCCCTTCACACTCCAGAAGCCCAGCCGCCACACTTTGCAAGTGTCTGCCCTGTGCCCACACTATGCAGCTGTCTATCCTGTGTCTGCACCCTGAAGGTGTCTGCCCACACCCACACACTGCAGGTGTCTGTCTGCCCTGTGCCCACACATTGCCAGTATCTGACTCATGCCCACACCACACATGACACATGTCTGGTCCGTGCGCACACCTGCAGGTGTCTGCCCTGCATACAGCCATCCACACCACACATGACACATGCCTGGTCCGTGTGCACACCTGCAGGTGTCTGCCCTGCATACAGCCATCCACACCACACATGACACATGCCTGGTCCGTGCGCACACCTGCAGGTGTCTGCCCTGCATACAGCCATCCACACCACACATGACACATGCCTGGTCTGTGTGCACACCTGCAGGTGTCTGCCCTGCATACAGTCGTCCACACCACACATGACACATGCCTGGTCCGTGTGCACACCTGCAGGTGTCTGCCCTGCGTACAGCCATCCACACCACACATGACACATGCCTGGTCCGTGTGCACACCTGCAGGTGTCTGCCCTGCATACAGCCATCGACACCACACATGACACATGCCTGGTCCGTGCACACACCTGCAGGTGTCTGCCCTGCATACAGCCATCGACACCACACATGACACATGTCTGGTCCGTGCGCACACCTGCAGGTGTCTGCCCTGCATACAGCCATCCACACCACACATGACACATGTCTGGTCCGTGCGCACACCTGCAGGTGTCTGCCCTGAGTACAGCCATCCACACCACACATGACACATGTCTGGTCCGTGCGCACACCTGCAGGTGTCTGCCCTGCATACAGTCGTCCACACCACACATGACACATGTCTGGTCCGTGCGCACACCTGCAGGTATGTGCCCTGCATACAGCCATCCACACCACACATGACACATGTCTGGTCTGTATGCACACCTGCAGGTGTCTGCCCTGCATACAGCCATCCACACCACACATGACACATGTCTGGTCTGTGCGCACACCTGCAGGTGTCTGCCCTGCATACAGCCATCCACACCACACATGACACATGTCTGGTCTGTGTGCACACCTGCAGGTGTCTGCCCTGCATACAGCCATCCACACCACACATGACACATGCCTGGTCCGTGCACACCTGCAGGTGTCTGCTCTGCACACAGCCATCGACATCACTGAGCCTGCTCCCACCACACAGGGAAGGAAAGCCTGGCCAGAGTGTTGGCAGAATTTTGTAATGCACTCAAAACCAAAGATCTCAAGAATAAAACACTGCCCCTGGGAACATTCAAAGGGACCTCTGATTGTCCCTCCTGGTCTTAGAGGAGGGAGGTAAATCCCTAGGTGAGGCACCATCTGTGATAACGTGCACTCCAGTAGCTGTAGGAAGCCATCAGCAGTCGGCATTGACACCACCATATCCATGCTGTCATGGCGACACCACGTGCAAATGTACAGTAGCACCCAAATGCTACCCAGAGACCCCAGAAGGCAGTAGGCATTGGGGACTGCACAGAGGCACGCCCATGGAACGTCCCCTCTTCAGGGCTCCTGCTGCAGAGGAAGCCACGGGTCTTTTGTTCCTTTTGTTTTGAGCCAGCGCCGACAGCAGATATGTCATGTCACAGGAGCCACATCCAAATGTCAACCCAGTCTGCCTGAGGCTCGGGTCCCACCAAAGATGGAACACCTGGCAAATGGATGCCAAAGCCAGGTGTTCTGCCACCTGCTGGATTAGGGATGATGGAACTGGAAGCTGACAAGAAAGCTCAGAGAATACACGGGCAGCTGACAATGCCATCTGTGGGCACCTGGGAGACAGCGGTGCCGAGTAGGCTCTGAGGGGTCGGAGGCAGCCTGTGAGACGCCAGCACGTCGCCGAGTGCGCAGGATGAAATCCCGCCCGCATTCACTTGCTCTTCCAATGCTCATCCCACTTCCATAGAGCGCACCCTCGCACATTTGTGGAAGCAGGAGGATGGAACATAACTTTCAGGCTGCTAGGCCTGAAGCCCAGCACTCCAAGGGGTTATTTGTTCAGTGAACACTAATTGAGCACCTACTGTGTGCCAGGCAGCATTTGGGAGCTGATGCATAGCTGTGAACGGCACAAACAGTCCTGTGCATGTGGGGGCTGATTCCTATCACAGAGGACACTAGATGAAACAAGTGAGTAGTGTCCTACCGTGGTCTGAGCTGTCCCCAAGGCCCATCTTATCAGTGTGGACAGGAGGGTCCTATCCCTGTGTCAGGTGCCTGGTGAGACAGCCACAGTGAGAAGGCACATCGGACTGTGCAGACAACACAAGAGAAGCCAGGAGCGCAGCTTAGAAGGGAGTGGACAAACTGCTTTAGGCCAATCTTGTTTTAGCTTTGTGTGTGTGTGTGTTCCTTAATGTTGGGGAGAGGGGCACATGTATGTGCGTGCATGTGAAGGCCAGAGGACGACCTCAAGAACACTGTCTACCTTGTCTGAGACAGAGCTTCTCCCTGACTTAGAACTCACCAGGCATGTCAACGTGGCCGGCCAGCAAGGCCCAGGGGTCTGATGGTCTCCAGATCCACAGCACTGGGGTTATAAATGCATGCCACTACAATCAGCTTTTTTTAAAAAAATATTACTTTGTATGCACATGCACGTGCATGTATATGTGTGCGTACACACGCATGCAAGGGCTTCTTGCCACTGTAAACGACACCAGATGGTTGTGTCACTTTTTGTTTCCAGCTTATGTGGGTGGCTTAGGAATTGGACCCGTACCAACAGGTCTTTAACTGATGAACCATCTTCTCAGGGCCTCTCACCCCCACCTTTTCTTTCATTGACAACTTCCATAATTGTAAACAATATCCCATGGTAATTCCTTCCCTCCCCCCAACTTTCCCCTTTGAAACTCCACTCTCCCTCAACCAGTCTCTCTTTTATTTTGATCTTTTATTTTGATGTCATGATTTTTTCCTCCTATTATGATGGTCTTGTGTAGGTAGTGTTAGGCACTGTGAGGTCATGGATATCCAGGCCATTTTGTGTCTGGGGGGAGCACGTTGTAAGGAGTCCTACCCTTCCTTTGGATATTACATTCTTTCCTCCACCTCTTCCGCAATGGACCCTGAGCCTTGGAAGATGTGATAGAGATATTTCAGTGCTGAGCACTCCTCTGTCACTTCTTCTCAGTACTGTAGTGCCTTCTGAGTCATCCCAAGGTCACTGCCATCTGAAAAGTGAAGCTTCTCTAACCAAAAGTGAGAGTAGCATTAATACATGGGTATGAACATTAAGAGAAGTTCTTACTGGGCAGTTTGGTGAACATAATATATACCTTTAAACAGACACCAGCAGATGTTATACCCCTAGGGCTAATGACTCCCCCTGTTGTAGGTCTTCAGTATCAGGGATCTATTCCTTCCCATGGAGTAGGCCTCCAGTCAAATTAGAGGTTAGTTGGTTTCCCCCATAACAGACGTGCCACTCTTGCACCCATTGGCTCATTTGGCCTGGCTGGCCAAATTTAAGGCTTGCAATGTCCACTGTTGAGTATCTTTGCTGGTGATTTCTCTCTCTCCCATTGAACTGCATGCAGAATGGCTTCTTCCAGCTTTCTGTCAGCTGGTCTACATGGAGGAGGTTATCAGCTCAGCTCCAGCAGGATTTCTCAGTGACCTTGCAGCCCAAGTATGTGGAGTCTTCAGCAATACGGTCTTACCATCCATTCCTGCCCACCTTGTTTTTTAAATATTTTTATTGACAACTTCCACAATGACAGACAATAAACCATGATAATCCCCTCCCCTCTCCCACTTCCCCCCTCTGAAATCCACTCTCGATCTTATCCCTTCCCTCTCTCAATTAGTCTTTTATTTTGATGTCATTGGGTTGTGGGGATCGAATTAAGGTCTTCACATTTGCAAAGCAAGCACTTTAAGGCTATCTCCCCAGCCCTAGGGTTTGGGGCTTGCTTGATTTTTGTTTTGTTGACATTTGTTGGAGACAGTATCTCAAGCCAGGCTTTGAACTCAGGCTCCTCCACCTCCCACGTGCTTGGACGCCAGGGATGCGCCACCATGTCCACAGACTCAAGTTGTTTTCAAGGGGGAAAGAGTCCTTGCCGGTACAAATAGTTTGTGACGTGGATGACCAGAGACAAGGAGAACAGGGACTGTGGGTGATGAGGACTGGACAGAAGGAGGGGACAGCACTGTGAAGGAGCAGAGATGCAGCTGGACCAGCACCAAGGCCTCATCATTTCCTCAGCAGTACAGCTGGCCCCTGCAGGGAGTGGGGAAGACCATCAGGGGACACAGATGTTGACAAAGTAACAACTAAAAGAGGCGCTAGGCCTGGGGATGCCAGTGAGAGCAATGGGGACACAGCATAGCAAGGAACAAGCCGCACGAGGGACAACAGGGCAGGGTGGAGAGTGGACATGACAACATGTTCCCTGGGGTGAGGGGAGCTAAGGGGCCTCAAGTGAGGAGGCTCCACAGAGGCAGCCAGCCTCAATACGGGCCCTCAGTATGGACACTGAAGCTACAGAGCACGCCCACAGGAGACAAGAAGGGGGGAGGCTGGGCATGAGCTGAAGTCACCACTGGCAGGAGTAGTCGGGAATAAGCCCTGACTGACATGAGAAGAGAGGGAGAAGCAAGCTGGCAGACTCAGAAGACAAACCACCCAGGGCAACAGGAGTTAACATCTGCTGGAGACGCATACCGCCTGCCACATGCAGGCTACACAGGGAAACGAAGACAGGAAGACGTCCAGAGCTCCTCTGGAGAATGAGGAATCATCAAGAAGCGGCACAGCTGATGTGTGACAGCGGGTAAGCTTAACCAAGCACGGTGGCAAACGCCTATAATCCCAATACTCGGGAGGCTCAGGCAGGAGGACCAGGAGCTCAAGGCCAGCCTCAGCTACACGGCGGGTTCAAGGCCAGCCTCAGCTACACAAGGCTTTGGATGGGCTCACTAGGCAAGGATGAGGAGCTACAAGCTGGGAATAAAACCGAGTGATCCCCGTGAATTGTGTTAAAGCTGGGTTCCAGACATGAAGCAGGAGGGTGTGAAAAGTGAGGCTGTGTGAGGACCTGTCAGGGAGGCTGCAAGAGAGGCTGTGCGCAAGAACCACCCTCAGCCAAGGGCCCAGTGGGCAGAGGTAGGCTTTGTGTCCTCTTTGTTGTGTCCCAGTGTTCCAGTCCAGACCACCAAGCCGGCAAAGAGATAGCTGGGATAAGGTCCCCCGTGCAGGCCTCTCTCTGCCTCCACCCTCCTCACACCTACCTGCTGTCACATATCCCAAGCGGGCTGGCAAGTGACTTTATCTTTGTCTTACGGTCAGTAATCTCCACATCCGGAGCCAGATCCGGCCACTCAGGCAAGTCTCTTCCTCCCAGGCCTGGCTTTTTTGCTTTGCTTCTATCAATGACCTGCTAGAGAGCCAGCTCCCAGGACCAGGATTGCACTTGCACTGTGCTGTGCCTGGCTTGCACAGTAGGACTGAGGTGCGAGCCATGGGGCCCACAGCAAGTCCACAGGGCTGCCACTTCAGCGCCAGCCCCTCTGCCTGGCGCCCTGTGGTGTGATCCTCCAGCAGGATGGTTACGAGCACAGCATGGCCGAGGTGAATGCCACCGGAAGACGATTCCTCTGCCCTCTGATCAGAGCTGGGGACGACTTTGCAGGGAAAGGTTTAGGGTCATAGAGAAATGACTGAGGAGCTGACAGCTGCTTCCTGCATGGGAGCCCCACAGGGCCTGCACCTCTGCTAAATGTGAGATGCAGAGCAGAGGCTCAAGACCTTGGTCCGCTCTTCCAAGGCCAAGCTCAACAGCTGTGCAGTTCCCTGTGTGGCCCTGCAGCACCACCATCTGGATGCGTGAGGAACTGCTGCGCCTACACAGGGCACAGTGGTCCTAAGAGGAGCCTTGGCTAACCCCAGCCTGGTGCTGAGTCAGGAAGCAGAGCTCCAGCAAGCCCACGCAGGTCAGAAAACACAGCTTCAGTTCCCACTGTCCACAGCCTAAAAAAGGCTTCAAGCCAGGTGTGGTGGCGCACGCCTTTAATCCCAGCACTCGGGAGGCAGAGGTAGGAAGTAGATCGCCGTGAGTTCAAGGCCACCCTAAGATTACAGAGTGAATTCCAGGTCAGCCTGAGCTAGTGAGATCCTACCTCAAAAAATCAAAAAATAAAATAATAATAATAATTAATTTAAAAGGCCTCAAAAGGCTGCCCACTTCCTTTAACACCCTTTCTCCAGGGGGCCAAGTCTCCCTCGCAGCATCCTGCAGCAACTTGGGAAGTCAAACAAAATCCCTCAGTGCAGAGTGGGGAGCAAGGAGACAGCAGCCCACTCGATCCATTTCTGGCTGCAAGAGCTTTAAATGTCTAAGCAGAGGGAGGGGAGGCACAAGCCAGCCATGCAAAGTGGGTGCCTCCCTCATCAGCCTGGGCAGGAAATAAAACCAGATTTAGGGCATGAAATAGAGTCTGTTTCTCATAGGTTACCCGAAAGATCATACCGTCTGCTCCACTCACATCAATTTGAATGGTGTAAGACAGGACATGGCAGGGCCTACCTGTATGTAATGCCAGCGCTGGGGAGACTGAAGTAAGGAGGATCTCATGGCCAGTTCAAGTCACACTGTAGTACATAGGGGTTAAGGCAAGCCTGGGCTATATGATAAGACAGTGTAACAAAAAAAGGGGGGGGGGCTTGCCAGGAGTGGTGGCTCATGCCTTTAATCCCAGCACTTGGAAGGCAGAGGTAGGAGGATTGCAGTGAGTTCGAGGCGGCCCTGACATTACATAGTGAGTTCAAGATCAGCCTGGGCTAGAATGAGACCCAACAGCAAAAAAAAAAAAAAAGTAGCTCCAGGTTGAGGGAGAGACCCTATCTTGGGGAAATACACAGTTAGATAAGCAATAAAGACCCAAAGTTGGGCTGGAGAGATGGCTTAGTGGTTAAGCGCTTGCCTGTGAAGCCTAAGGAACCTGGTTTCGAGGCTTAATTTCCCAGGACCCACGTAAGCCACATGCACGCATCTGGAGTTCGTTTGCAGTGGCTGGAGGCCCTGGCATGCCCATTCTCTCTCTCTCTCTCTCTCTCTCTCTCTCTCTCTCTCTCTCTGTCGCTCTCAAATAAATAAATAAAAATAAAAGAATATTAAAAAAAATAAAAGACCCAAGGTTTCCCTCTGGCTGCTGCATGCATGCACACACATCTGCATGTGCCCTCACACATGCATATCCCACACACAGCAAACCATACCTACTTACTCTATGCCATTCACATGCATACACATGCAGGGGGCAAAAAAAAGGTCTGTATTTTAAACCAAGCATGGTTGAATACATCTGTAATCCTGGTACCCAGGAGGGTGAGTTAGAACTGCTACGACAGCCTGGGCTAGAATAAGGGCTGCAGAGATGGCTCACCAGCTAGGGCACTTGCCTGCAAAGCTTAAAGACCCAGGTTTGAGTCCCCAGTACCCACGTAAAGCCAGATGCACAAGGTGGCACATGTATATGCAATTTGATTGCAGTGGCAAGAGACCCTGGCACCCGTTCTCTCGTTCTCTCTCTCTCATAAATATTTTAAATATAAATAATTAGGCCGGAGAGATGTATAATCCTTTTACAATCAAAGAACAGTTTGCAAAAATTAATGGTAACATTGATTTGTGACAGATGATAAAATGATTGAACTCTCCCCAAGTGGATTTAGCTAAGCGCTGACCACTGTTACGTATCAGGAGAACACTGTTAACATAATGATAGGCCGCTGTAAGTGCCCCATCAGTGTTTACCTTTCCTTGAGATAAACTAAGGCATCACAGGCCCCTTCCCTGGTGTCCCGGCTGCCTTGTGGGAAGGACTGTGAGCTAAGCAGCCAACCCGACTGCCTTCCTTGCAGCCCAGGTACATGACACAACCCTTGGGCACCTTACGGAAGCTGTACTTCAACCACAGCTGCTGACTGCCAAGCACAGTGCCACCTCCATGAGGTCCTGTCCCAGCAATGACTGTCCTATCAAACAGCCTGCACTTTTGTTCATCACACACCTCAGTGAGCTTTAGCAGTCATTTTCCACCCAGGTCACAGTGGGAGCACCTACCCTACTGACCCTGCAGGCCTGTGATTGACACAAACACTCTTGCTACAAACCGCTTTCTGGCTATATAAGCCAAGAAACGTAATATAATAGATGCCAAGGGCTTAAAGCCCAGAGCAGTATGCCTCCAACCTGAGTATCTAGAGCCACTGTTCTGTAGCCTCCAGAGACTGCAGCAATAGGACCCCCGCTCTCAGGGATCAAGCCTTGGGCACTCAGGAGATGGAAGCTGCCAACACTGAACTGCTTCTTCTCCCTACCCACAGTTCCTGCCTACTTGGAGCAAGACAGCTGGCAGCAGACCCGCTAGGAGAAAATATCCTCGTATACTTTCTAGAGGTAGTTTGGCAGTATTTATAGAAGTCAGTTAAAACTGATCTGGTTTTCTAGCCAGGCCTGGTGGTATTTTCCTGTAAGTCCTAGTACATGGGAGGCTGAGGCAAGATCTAAAGCTCAAGGCCAACCTGGGCTACAGAGATTATAAAAAATACTATCGCAGGCTGGAAAGATGGCTTAGTGGTTAAAAGTGCTTGCCTGTGAAGCCTAAGGACCCACGTTAGCCAGATGCACAAGGGGGTGCATGCATCTGGAGTTCGTTTGCAGTGGCTGGGGGCCCTAGCGGAACCTCCCCCCCTTTTTCTCTCTCTGTCGCTCTCAAATAAATAATTAAAAAAACACTATTGCTCACATGAAGTCATCTTAGGAAACAGTTCGGCCACAGACAATAGTTATAAAAGGACACTGAGGAAGATGTCAATGTTTGATTGTGGGAAGCTTACTAAATGAAACAGCCATGTCTCCTCAGTGGACTGCTATGCATCATTAAAAATATCAATTCGAGGGCTGGAGAGATGGCTTAGCAGTTAAGCACTTGCCTATGAAGCCTAAGGACCCTGGTTCGAGGCTCAACTCTCCAGGACCCACGTTAGCCAGATGCACAAGGGGGCGCACGCGTCTGGAGTTCATTTGCAGTGGCTGGAGGCCCTGGCGCGCCCATTCTTTCTGGTCTCTCTCTCTGCCTCTTTCTCACTTTGTCTGTCGCTCTCAAATAAATAAATAAATAAATAAATAATCAATCCAAGGGCTGGAGAGATGGCTTAGCGGTTAAGGTGCTTGCCTGTGAAGCCTAAGGACCCCAATTCAAGGCTCGATTCCCCAAGACCCACGTTAGCCAGATGCACAAGGGAGCGCACGCATCTAGAGTTCATTCATAGTGGCTGGAGGCCCTGGCATGCCCATTCTCTCTCTGTCTGCCTGCCTCTTTCTCTGTCACTCTCAAATAAATAAATAAAAATGGACCATATATATATATATATATATATATATATATATATGTATGTATGTATATATATCAGTTCAAGCTGGGCGTGGTCACACACACCTTTAATCCCAGCACTTGGGAGGCAGAGGTAGGAGGATCGCCATGAGTTCGAGGCCACCCTGAGACTCCATAGTGAATTCCAGGTCAGCCTGGGCCAGAGTGAGACCCTACCTTAAAATAAATAAATAAATAAATAAAAATATATCAATTCGACAGCTGGGTGTGATGACACACGCCTTTAATCCCAGCACTTGGGAGGCAGAGGTAGGAGGATGGCTGTTAGTTCAAGGCCAGCCTGAAACTACATAGTAAATTCCAGGTCAGTCTGGGCTGCAGCAAGACCCTACCTCGAAAAAAAAAAATCGGGCTGGAGAAATGGCTTAGCGGTTAAGCGCTTGCCTGTAAAACCTGACCCCAGTTCGAGGCTCGATTCCCCAGGACCCACATAAGCCAGATGCACAAGGTGGCGCATGCATCTGGAATTCGTCTGCAGTGGCTGGAGGCCCTGGCACAACCATTCTCTTCTCTGCCTCTTTCTCTCTGTCGCTCTCAAATAAATAAATAAAAATAAAACAAAAGGGCTGGAGAGATGGCTTAGCGGATAAGCACTTGCCTGTGAAGCCTAAGGACCCCAGTTCAAGGCTCAGTTCCCCAGGACCCACGTTAACCAGATGTACAAGGGGGTGCACGCATCTGAAGTTCCATTTGCAGTGGCTGGAAGCCCTGGCGCGCCCATTCTCTCTCTCTCTCTCTCCCTCTCTCCCTTTCTCTCTATCTGCCTCTTTCTGTCTGTTGCTCTCAAATAAATAAAAATGAACAAAAAAAATTAAGAAAAAATAAAAAATAAGACAAAAAATTTTTAATCGAATTGTAGTGCTAGGGATATAACTTGGGGAGAGGGTGCTTGCTGTCAAGCACAAAGCCCTAGGTTCAATATCTACCACTGCAAGAAAAATAAATAAAATATCTTTATTGACTGACATATTACATAGGAAAATGTTGGACGGCTTTAAATGATACATTTAGATGAATTTAACTACTCTATCTTTACATTTGCCTGTGTAACTATACACACACACAACAAAGGAACTAAAACAAAACGCTTCCAGGTGATGAGAAATGATGCAGGTAGTTGATATCATGAGCAAAGTTAATTTTTTTCTTTTTACTTTCTCAGATTGCTACAATGAAAATATATTATCTAGGTAACAAGAACAATTAAGATTATTTCTGAAACTGAGTACAAAATAATTCCAAACTGAACTCAAAGAAGCAATAGAGCAGGTAGGGCCTGCGCCAGCCCCCTGGCGAGGAGCACCCCGATCTGACAGGAGCCTCCCTGAGCAGAGGCACTCAGCTAACCCAGGGCTGGGCTACTCCAGATCCTCAGGGGAATGGCACAAGGCTGGAAGATGGAGAACGGCTCCGTGTTACTTGACAACTTTAAAGGGCAGATATTCAAATAGGCTTTAATTATAGAGTCATGTATCAAAAGCAAAACACCAAGGTCTATACAGTTGCTGGGGAAAAGAAAGAAAGAAAAAAAAACACATATGACACATTCAAGGTGATCAGCAATTTTTCCATTAAACTAATCCTAGGCCAGGGCCTGGTTCCAGGCTTTAAATGCCACATTTACTCACAAAAAGATGTACTGGGGGATACAAGTGTAGCTCAGTGGCAGAAATGTGAGCTTAGACTGTACAAGGTCCCTTGGTTCAATCTCTAGAACCAAAACTAAAAATAAAAAAAGTGATTACAAAAAATATTATCAAAGAACACTGTAAAAAACCATGGTATAAAAATATAGTACACAAGGCTGGGTGTGGTGGTGCACACCTTTAATCCCAGCACTCGAGAGGCAGAGATAGGAGGATGGCCATGAGTTCGAGGCCACCCTGAGACTACATAGTGAATTCCAGGTCAGCCTGAGCTAGATAGAGTAAGACTACCTCAAAAAAACAAGAAAAAAAAAAAAAAAAAAAAAGCCAGGCGTGGCAGCACATGCTTTAATCGCAGCACTTGGGGAGGCAGAGGTAGGAGGATCGCCATGAATTTGAGGCCAGCCAGAGACTACACAGTAAACTCCAGGTCAGCCTGGGCTAGAGTGAGACTACCTCAAAAAACAAAACAAACAAAAAAAGAGACCATTATACATATTGCATTATGTTTATAATTTATACAATATATATTTACATAATATGTAACTACATATATATTACATAATCTCCAAAGCGTTTCCCCCAGGTGTCAACCCTGCCTGAGAACAAATGAAGTCTTTCGTTCCGTGGCAGTACACTAAGAGGCCACAGCCTCTGCCAGGGCCCCTGACAAGCAAGCCTCGGCTGCACAGTCTAGGCGGTGTATCTCTTCTCTCCTTCCCGCTTCGCCTTGTGGAACTTGAGGTAGTCGCTGTGCAGCTCCTTGAAGACATCGCGTGCTCCTGGCTGCAGCGAGGTGCGCAGGAACTGGATGTCGGGCTCGAGGCAGAGATCCAGCACGAGGTACAGGCCCTCCTGCAGCAGGTCCTTCACCGCCGGATACAGGGTCAGCTGGGAGGAAAGGAGCGCACTGAGCGTGAGCCAGGGCAGCTAAGACGGAGTGCTGAGAGAGCGCTGGAGCGCAGAGGGCCAGCAGCAAGAAGACAGCGCAGCTGCCACTTGGGATCTCTGGGCTTCAGACTTTCTAAGACAGGCAGCTTCTGCAACTTGGATCACTGGCCAGTGACATACCCAGAAGCCTCAAAGCTCCTTAGATAGGATGAGCTATGCTCACTGCCTGACCCCCCCCCCACACACACACACTAGCAGTATGAAGGACCGTTATAAGTTGGATCTGCCAGTTAAAGACGAAAGTAATGGCAACACCCTCGTATGTTTCCTCACTGCATGGAGAAGCCAACCAGGCCTGCGGGCCATGGCATGTGCGGACAGCCTCTCCAGGCCATCTGCATGTCCCTTGCAGGTCCACCAACACCCAGCCCGAAGAAGCACTGGGAATGAATGCACGAATCTAGTCAGCTGTCCTTGCTATCTAGCATTTAATTAAACCTAACCATGCTGCGCGTAAGAATTTATGGCTCTCAATAGCAGCCTCTAATGCATATGGAGTATTTTCTTCATCCCTAAATTTAAAACCAAATGTAAAAAATAAAAAAGGTAAAACCTAAACTGCTGCCAGTAGATTGTGGGATGCAACAGCCTTAGAAAATTTGCAGTCTTTGCCTTTCAAGATTAAAAATAAAAACAAATGGATAAGCATAAATTAAACATGAATAATGATCCCAGGAAAGCAGAGAATTTTCAGAAAGTAAATCTCTGACTTAAGGGTTCCAATTACTGCTTCCCTTCTTGGCCCTCAGTGAAGTGATATTACTATGTCTCATTTTAAGAGTCTCATGCTCTGACGACTGAGCTAGCTGGGCACATTATGTCTCATTTTATTCTCCAATAAAAGGGGAAAAAAAAAAACAGCTTTTCTTTCATCAAAAACATAAAGCCAAAGCCAGGCGTGGTGGCACACGCCTTTAATCCCAGCACTTGGGAGGCAGAGGTAGGAGGATCGCCGTGGGTTCGAGGCCACCCTGAGACTCCATAGTGAATTCCAGGTCAGCCTGGGCTAGAGTGAGACCCTACCTCGAAAAAAAACAAAAAAAAAAAAAAAAAACATAAAGCCAGGCCGGGTGTGGTGGTGCAAGGCAGAGGTAGCAGGATCGCTGTGAGTTCACTCTAAGACTACAGAGTGAATTTCAGACCAGCCTGGACTAGAGTGAGACTCTACCTTGAAAAACAAAAAAAAAAAAAAAAAAGAAAAAGAAAAGAAAAGAAAAAAACCATAAAGCCAGGTATGGTGGTGCATGCCTTTAATCCTAGCACTTGGGAGGCAGAGGTAGGCGGCTTACCATGAGTTCAAGGCCAGTCTGGGCTAAAGTGAGACAACGCCTCAAAAAACTAAACAAACAAATAAAGGCTGGAGAGATGGCTACATAGTTAAGGCACTTGGCTGCAACCTAACAACCCAGTTTCAATTATTCAGGACCCACATAAAGCCAGATGCACAAAGTAGGCACATGTATCTGGAGTTCATTTGCAGTGGCTGGAGAACCTGGTGCCCCTATAGTCTCTCTCTTACTCTACTTGCAAATAAATATAAAAAATACTTTTAAAATGTACATACTGGGCTGGAGAGATGGCTTAGTGGTTAAGCGCTTGCCTGTGAAGCCTAAGTACCCCAGTTCAAGGCTCAATTCCCCAGGACCCACATTAGCCAGATGCACAAGGAGGCGCACGTGTCTGGAGGCCCTGGCATGCCCAATATCTCTCTCTCTCTCTCTACCTTTTTCTCTGTCTGTCACTTTCAAATAAATAAGTAAAAATACACAGGGCGTGGTGGTGCACGCCTTTAATCCTAGCACTCGGGAGGCAGAGGTAGGATTGCTGTGAATTCGAGGCCACCCTGAGACTACATAGTTAATTCCAGGTCAGCCTGGACCAGCATGAGACCCTACCTTGAAAAACCAATATATATATATATATATATATATATATATATATATATATATATATACATACAAAAAATAAAAAAATAAAATGTACATATTAATGAGAGTGTTTGGAAAATAGCAAAAACCCTACAAAAATGCTAAATACTTGCTGAGAAACTAAAGCACAGATCCATATGCTATTCAAGGGTCATTGGCAGGATCTTCTCATGCACTCTCTTGGCCCTGCTGCCCATTCTCCACCTTGCCAACTGCTACCAGGAAAACAGGCAGCTTTATATAGTGATGTCAGCAAGGCTGTGGGTGAAATGGCACTCAACAGTTATAGGTGTGACACAGGGAGAGATATGATTTAGAAAGGACATTCAGCTGAACCTCCCTAGAGAAATACAAACACCTCTAGCCAGACACACGTTCCAAACACTCCACTACCATGCAGTTCCCTCAGACTGGCTATCTCTCAGGCAGAGAGCATGTGAATGTGTTTGTACAAATACGAACAGTCAGAAACACATGAACACCTGTATACATCTGACGTTCTGTTACAGTAAGGTACCTACACCCAATTTACAGCACTATAGCGACTTCACCATGGAGCACCAGTGGCTTGTAAGTGTGAAAACAAAACATGGACAATGCCCCCCCCCCAAAAAAAGATAAAAATTCAGAACACTGAATCCAAAAGTCAGATTAATATGGCCAAAATCCACGAGGAACAAATTTCCCTGTGTCTCTATCCTGCTGTCTACCCTGGAGTATCTGGAAGCCAATGAATATGAGGACTACAGATACCAGGAGGTCAGGTCCATGAGCTCTGGCTACTGGCCCAGGCTACAATCTAGACCCTCTCTCTAGCCTCCACTGGCCTGGTCCCATGAGAGCTCTTGTTCTTGGCCCTGGGTGATAGTTCACCTCCCTGTCATGTGACAAGAAGACAATGGAAACAGCCTGAGTGTGTGCTGGAGCCAAAACTCCTGGAGTCCTGAGCAGCTGCAGGGAGGAGTCAGAGCCTTCTCAGTCCTGACCATAGCCCGGGCTCCTGCCCCCACCATGTGTTTGACAGCCACAGCAGGCCCCACTGCTGCCACCACGCAGAAGCTACACTTGCTTCAGGACTGTGGATGGGACCACTAGTGAAAGGCCTTCAGCCTAGGTGTTACCTTCTGTGCCTCTGTCACGTACTGGGCCACCAGGAAGGGCGAGAACACGGTGAACTCCTCGGCTCGAGCAGCAATGTGGCTGTACATCCTCTCCACCAGGCGTGCGCACTCAAGGACCACGTGCAGGTCATCTGTGCTCCCTACAGACAGCAAGTGGTCGACTGATCAGCTTGGAAGCAGCAAGGGCAACTCCTCCAGCCCATACACGCTAAATAAAAATGGAAACTACTGCAGTCTTCCCCTCTTGCCAGACTTAGTTACTTATTCTGTAGACAAAGTAAGGCAAAAGCCTAAATACTCATCTACACAACAAAGGGAAGGACACAGAAAATGCTCAGGTCCATTAGTTTTCCTGTGGTGTGTGACGGTTAATCTTCATTGTCAACTGGACTAGATTCTAGAACCATCTAAGATACACACTTCTGGGCATGAATGAGCAGCTGCTTCCAAAGAGGCTGAACTGCATGGAGAAGACATACCATAAATGTGGGCAGCACTACCCATTACCCTGGACTGAATGAAAGCAAGGAAAGGAGCAGGAACGAGAACAGCAGCATTTACCAGGCTGCTTTCTGACTACAGATGCAGTGTGACCACCTGCCTCGCGCTGCCGCCCTTGCCCTTCCATCCATGCGTCTTCAAACTGTAATAAACCTTCCTTCCTTAAGCTGCTTTTGTCACAGCAATGAGAAAAGTAGTTAATACAGGGTTTAACTAGAGAATCAAGATTTTCAGGATGAACTCTAAGGCTGCTATTGTTATTTTAAAGGAAAATGGAGCCGGGCGTGGTGGCGCACGCTTTTAATCCCAGCACTCCGGAGGCACAGGTAGGAGGATTGCCGTGAGTTAGAGGTCACCCTGAGACTCCATAGTGAATTCCACGTCAGCCTGGACTAGAGCAAGACCCTACCTCAAAAAACAACAAAACAAAACAAAAAAACCTAAAAGAAGATGGATTGTTAAAAGGCAGACTCAAATGGAAAAAGAATTACCTTCAAGAAAAAATGGTTTATTGACATCATGACTTTTTTTTTTAAGAGATCCAGGGCTGGATAGATGGCTTAGTGGTGAAGGCACTTGCCTGCAAAGCCAAAGGACCCAAGTTTGAATCCTCAGGACCCACGTAAACCAGAGGCATAGGGTGGCACATGCGTCTGGAGCCTGTTTGCAGTGGCTGGAGGCCCTGATGCGCCCTTTCTTTCTCTTATCAGCTTCTTTCTCTCTCTCAAATAAATAAATACATTTTTTAAAAAAATGAATAAAAGAGATCCAAATTATGTCTTTGCCTCCATCCATTTCAGAAGTTGTGAAAGATTTTGTCATCTCCAGACGACCTCCACCACCCACCCTTCACTATCATCCCAGAGCCACCTGCGCTCCTAGCTCTTCCTCTCCATGCCGTACAGGACCATCTGAGCCTAGGATGGACGCCATGCCGTACAGGGCCGTCTGAGCCTAGGATGGACCCCGTGCCGTACAGGGCCGTCTGAGCCTAGGATGGACTCCGTGCCATACAGGACCGTCTGAGCCTAGGATGGACCCCGTGCCGTACAGGGCCGTCTGAGCCTAGGATGGACCCCGTGCCGTACAGGACCGTCTGAGCCTAGGATGGACCCCGTGCCGTACAGGGCCGTCTGAGCCTAGGATGGACCCCGTGCCGTACAGGGCCGTCTGAGCCTAGGATGGACCCCGTGCCGTACAGGGCCGTCTGAGCCTAGGATGGACCCCGTGCCGTACAGGACCGTCTGAGCCTAGGATGGACTCCATGCCGTACAGGGCCGTCTGAGCCTAGGATGGACCCCGTGCCGTACAGGACCGTCTGAGCCTAGGATGGACTCCGTGCCGTACAGGACCGTCTGAGCCTAGGATGGACACCATGACGTACAGGACCGTCTGAGCCTAGGATGGACACCATGCCGTACAGGACCGTCTGAGCCTAGGATGGACACCATGACGTACAGGACCGTCTGAGCCTAGGATGGACCCCGTGCCGTACAGGGCCGTCTGAGCCTAGGATGGACCCCGTGCTGTACAGGGCCGTCTGAGCCTAGGATGGACCCCGTGCCGTACAGGGCCGTCTGAGCCTAGGATGGACTCCGTGCCGTACAGGGCCGTCTGAGCCTAGGATGGACCCCGTGCCGTACAGGGCCGTCTGAGCCTAGGATGGACACCATGACGTACAGGACCGTCTGAGCCTAGGATGGACACCATGCTGTACAGGGCCGTCTGAGCCTAGGATGGACCCCGTGCCGGTACAGGACCGTCTGAGCCTAGGATGGACTCCATGCCGTACAGGGCCGTCTGAGCCTAGGATGGACACCATGCCGTAAAGGACCGTCTGAGCCTAGGATGGACCCCGTGCCGTACAGGACCATCTGAGCCTAGGATGGACACCATGACGTACAGGACCGTCTGAGCCTAGGATGGACACCATGCCGTACAGGACCGTCTGAGCCTAGGATGGACTCCATGCCGTACAGGGCCGTCTGAGCCTAGGATGGACACCATGCCGTACAGGGCCATCTGAGCCTAGGATGGACACCATGCCATACAGGAGCGTCTGAGCCTAGGATGGACACCATGCCATACAGGAGCGTCTGAGCCTAGGATGGACACCATGCCGTACAGGACTGTCTGAGCCTAGGATGGACACCATGCTGTACAGGACTGTCTGAGCCTAGGATGGACACCATGCTGTACAGGGCTGTCTGAGCCTAGGATGGACTCCCCGAGCCTGCCCTGCCCGGGCTTGCCTGAAAGCTTATCAGAGGCTCTTCCCTATGCCATAGCAGCTTCCCTGTTTCCCTCAGCACAATCAACAGGCACATTTTATTTGTAAGTCTGGAAAATGCAAACAAATGGCTGCTGATTTCCTGGGGTCAAGCCTGAGCAGAGACTGGACTGAGCATTGGGGGAGAGGCGACCCCAAAAGAGGTGGAAAGCATCCTATATTTTGACTGTGGTGTGGCTTCGCCTATGTTCTTAACTGTCAAAATTCACTAAATAGGAGTGAGGGGATGGCTCAGTGGTTAAAGGTGCTTAACTGCACCCACATAAAACCAAATGCACAGTGGTACATGCATGTGTGATCCCAACATGCCTGTGACAACAGCGGTCCAGCTAGGAGAATCTGAAGCTCACAGACCAGTTAGCCTGACATTCATTTGCAATATGGAAGTTTGTCTGCAAGGGACCCAGTCCCAAAGGTGGAGCAGACATCTCAAAGTTGTCCTCTGACCTCCACACATTTGCTGCAGCATGCATGCCTACACACACACACACACACACACACACACACACACACACTAAACCTCACCAAACGGTATACTCTGAACAGATGAGGTTTGTCATGCATACACTATGCCTCAAATAAAGCTGCTTTTTAGGATATGCAAGATGGTTTTTTGGAGACCCTACATAAGCACACAGATATCTTCTATAGATGTAATTTTTCTAAATCGATGTAATTTCTATGAAATGCTGACAGTGGCCCACACTGTAGCAATGTGCTTCCCTATCTAACACTCAGCCACTACAACACAAGGAATCAACTGGTTATTTCAGCCACTGACTTCATGCATGATCATTAGAAAAAGTCCATTAGATCCCAATAAAGAGAATACAGCCTGGGAGACAGCTGAGCAACTGGAGGCGCTTGCTTCTAACAATGAGAATAAAACAGACAAGACCTACTGGGTTAAGCCACACGCCCATCTGAGAACAGTTTGGCAGGTCAGAGAAGACCAAGCTGGGAACCATAAGCACAGCATGTGTCCCCGAGCACCCTCAGAACGCGTGACAAAGGACAAGTCCACACTGCACAGCAAGGTCTGGGCTGACCTGCTGGTCTCCAGCCCAGGCAAACGTCCCTGTCAGAACAGCACCTTCAGATCTAAGAAGCCTGTCAGGAATGGCAGGCAGTTGTCACCTACCAGCCAAGGCTGCTGGGAAAGAACCTGTTCCCAGCCATGCTCCTCAGCAGATTCACAGTAATAAGTGAACGCATGCTCTGTGCCACGCGCAGGAGGCAATGGAACCTAGTACGAGCTGGTCCCTAGCCAGAGTAAATGGAGAACCTCAGTCCATGTCAACAGTTCCTCACCTCTCCCTTCCCCTCCTCTCCCCTTCTGTTCTGAGGCATGGAAGCACTACACCGCCCCCTTCCTTCTGCCTCCACTAGTCTATGAGCCCTCAATGGCAGAACATGACTGCAGGCATTTTTATATACCTCATGCATGCTCTGTGTTCTATAAATATTTCCTAAATCTATACATCTTTCTTTTCAGAAAATAAAATGAACTGTTTCAGAGATGTCAGGTGCATCTAGTATTTTAGATATAGTAAAATATGTCAACTTCAAATATTTTAAAAATTATCTTGAGTGTTCATTCGATGATCTGAACATTTCTCACATGAACTCAGCTCAGTGGTTTTATTTTCAGTAACACTTGTGGCTATGTACCCGATACAGTTATTCTACATTACCTTTGTCTTTCTGCCGCCCTTCGTGCATAACTGAACACAGCAGTCTATTAAAGGAGTTCAGGAAGGATGGGGTGGCCTTCAGCATCACCTGCCACATCAAAGGAACACGGAAAGGGTGAGTGACCTTTCATCTGCTTGCCACCGAGTCGCCTCGCCTAGCAGAAAAACTCAGAAGGGCGTGTGTGCACCTGGCTGTGGGGTGAAGGGACTTTTCACCCCTTTTGCTGGTTTGACTGTGTACCTGCCTCACACCTGGCTACTCTTTAATCCTTGGTTTAACATTTTGGGGTATAGGAATTCCACATTGCACAACTTCCAGAATCTGTGGAGTACCCTAGTTTACAATTTACTGAATCTGTGCTTTCTCTAAGCTAGTTTTTTTTTTGTTGTTGTTGCAAGTTTACTATGTTCACTAAAGTCACATAAATGGTTTGACAACTGTACGACAGGGGCTGGAGAGATGGTTCAGCAGTCAAAGGTGCTTGCTTGCAAAGCCTGGCAGCCCAAGTTTGATTCCCCAGTACCCACGTATGTAAAGCCAGATGCACAAAGTGACTCATGTATTTTGTATTTGACTCATTTGTGGAGACAAAGGGCCATGATTCACTCTCTCTCAAATAAATAAATAAAACATATTTTTTAAAAAATGCATGAAGCCAGGTGTGATGGTGCATGCCTTTAATCCCAGAACATGGGAGGCAGAGGTAGGAAGATTGCTGTGAACTCTCATAGTGAATTCCAGGCCAGCCTGGGCTGGCGAGATGATTCAGCAGTTAAAGGCCACTGCTTGCAAAGCCTGCCAGGCTAGGTTAGACCAGGGTCAGTTCCCCAGTACCCACGTAAAACCAGGCAAAGTGGTGCATGCACCTGGAGTTCGTTTGCAGCAGTAAGAGGCCCTGGTGTGCCCATTCTTTCTCTCCTGTAGCAATTAAATAAAAATACGTTTTTTTAAAAGTAAACCTGTCTTTATCCTAAGCACATACCATATTTCCTGCATATATCTATATTAAAACCTTAAAACTTATCTTTTGAGACAAGGTCTTAGTATGTAGCTCAGGCTAACCTCAAATCCACTATGTTGCTCACAATCCTTCCTAGATGTTGGGGTTACAGGCATATGTAGTACCATGATGTCTGGCAGTAAAAACCTTTTCGCTTTTGCTTTTAATGTGTATGTGTGTAAATATGGATGGACAAGTACATGTGCGTATGTAGAGGTTAGAGGACAACCTCAGTGTGCTGGCCCTTGCCTTCTACCTTGCTTGAGACAGGAGCTCTTGCTTACCACTACAAACACCAGACCAGTTGGCCTGAGAGCTTTGGGACTACCCTGACTCCACCTCCTTACTGTAGGTGTGTTGGGATTACAGATGTACGCACAGACGTAAACTCAGAATCCCCATTCCCTCTACCCACGTGAGCAATAAAGCATGCAAATCTAAGCAAGGTAGTAACTTACGTACACTGGGGAGGGGGGGAGAGTAAGTCCTAATGGGCCTTTTTGTTTTGCTTTCTTTTTGTTTGTTTGTTTGTTTGTTTTTCGAGGTAGGGTCTCACTAGCCCAGGCTTACGTGGAATTCACTAGGTAGTCACAGGGTGGCTTTGAACTCATAGCGATCCTCGTACCTTGGCCTCCCAAGTGCTAGGATTAAAGGCGTGCACCACCACGCCCGGCTCTAAGGGGCCTTTTTAAGTATTAGTATATACCACCACTCAGAGGGGAGCCCTGGCAAAGGACTCAAGTGGCCTGATGGAAAGGTCAAGCATTTCTGCGTGTAGAAACCAGTGTGGCCATGGATAGCACTAGAAGCAAAAAGTCTGCAACAGCACAGCTTTCGCGCCACTTTTATTCTCACGCGTGTGCTGGCGGCAGTACTGGTGACCCAGGGCCAGCCTGACACACTGCAGGCAAGTGCTGTACCACTGAGCAGTGCCCAGCCCTACTGCTGCTTCCCTGGAGGCTGGCACCCCAGCTCCCACACAAGCTCCATGGTACTCCTCCCCGCACCTTCGGGTGGCACTGCAGGATGGAGAACAGCACATTGTGCATCTTCAGGAAGATGCTGCTGTACTCCTGCGGCTTCAGGTGGTCCAGAGGGACGCTGAGCAGGATGCTGAAGGCCAGGCTGACGTGGTGAGGGTTGCTGATGGCCTCCTCCCCGTGGCGTAGCAGGGCAGCCAGGATGTCAAGAATGGGCTCGATCACTGCTAGGGCCACAGGCTGCTCCTGACAGGCCTCTCGGTGTTGCAGCTACAAGGCAAGATGGGTGAAGAAAAGAAAGTAAAGGTGGGCTGGAGAGATGGCTCAGTGGTTAAGGTGTTTGCTTGCAAAGCCAAAGAACCCCAGTTTGATTCTCCAGGACCCACCTATGCCAGATGCACAAGGGGGTTCATACACCTGGAATTCGTTTGCAATTGCTGGAGGCCCTGGTGCACCCATTCTCTCTCTCCCTCTCTCTGCATCTTTCTCTCTCTCAAATAAATAATTAAGTAAAAATTAAAGTTAAAAAAAAAAGAAAGTAATGGTATCCTCCAAAGAAGTAACAGCACTGAATTACAAGTGACAAAGGCAGCATTGCTCATATTCCAGAATGAACTGGTTGGCCAGTGGGCAGTCTGACGCAATAAGGAGGCCAACACACCCAGTCTCCAACGACGACCTACTATAGACCTGGCCACTTCAGCCCACACTTTTTGTTGGACACATTTACCGTGAGATGAGCAATTTCGTATAAAAGAGCTGACACATGCAATTTCTCACAAGGAAACTGCATGTAAAAACACCCAGAATATTCTCCCCAAACACATCTGTGATTACACTTCAGGTCAAGTTAAAGATGTTTACTGTTTTAGAAAATAAAGAAAACACACTCAAGATAGAGACCGTTCCATCTTCCCTAGGTCACCTGGAAAGTGTCCCTGTGGTTCCTAGCCCAACAGCCGGTACCTGGGGAGGGAGGACGTTTGGTCCTGGGTCTCACAATGCCCATCATGGCGCTGGACACCTGCTGTGCAGGCTGCCGGCCACAATTGTCAGAGGCGCCAAGTGGGCTCCAGCCTGATGCACATCAGTGTGGTCAACACACGTGCTGCCTCTGTGACGGCCACCCATCAGTGTGACACCACCCCACCCAGGAACCCACTTATTTCTCCTTCAGATGCTAAACCACACTGGGGGATAATGACATGCTTTATCACTGATACAGATTCTCTGGGAAAAGACAAAAAGCAAAACTGAAGGGCTGGAGGGATGGCTTAGCGGTTAAGGCGCTTCCCTTCAAAGCCTAAGGACCCAGGTTCGATTCCCCAGGACCCACATTAGCCAGATGCACAAGGGGGCACGTGTCTGGAGTTTGTTTGCAGTAGCTGGAAGCCCTGGCACTCCCATTCTCTGTCTGTCTTTGTCCCTCTTTCTCTGTCAAATAAATAAATAAATAAATATAAGGGATTTTTTTTTTGAAGCCAGGCGTGGTGACACACGCCTTTAATCCCAGCGCTCAGGAGGCAGAGGAAGGAGGATCACCATGAGTTCAAGGCCACCCTGAGACTACATAGTGAACTCCAGGTCAGCCTGAGCTAGAATGAGACCCTACCTCAAAAAAAAAAAAAAAAAAAAAAAAACCTGAAAACAGGAGGAAACATGAAGTCTAATTTCCAGGCCCTTTGGCTCTAAAAGACATGGCAATTCTTGCCGGAAACGAGCACTACAATCAGGCTCAAGATGATGGTAAGCAGACAGTTCTGCGAACATTCATGCAGGCCTCACTGCAGGTGGAAACATGGAGACCAATTCCACTGGAACCAGGCTTTTGTGATGAACTGAAGTTAAGTGCTGAGCAGATGGAAATTCACGATTGGTAGAATTTAACAGCGACCTGTTGCAGCATCACCCAAATTCCACAGACCACTCCTCGTCACGGGCCGTATCCTATGCCTCTTCTGATATAGGAATGCACCCAATTGACCACAGCACTGTGTGGGGACTAAGAGAGCCCCAGGGGCCCCCTGACCTCCTCCAACTACACAGCCTGCACAGTAGCTCCACGCTGTCCCCGTGCTCACCTCATCACCCCCTGCCCGATACTTTCTAGTGCTCGTCCCATCTCGTCTCCTCCAGGCTAGGCTGCTGCTGACCATCAACCTGCCAATAGCTACCTGCAAGAAGCAGCCAGGGAGTGGCTGTCTCTTTTTTACATTTATTTTTATTTATTTGAGAAAGGGAGAGAATAGGCATGCCAGGGCCTCCAGCCACTGCAAACTCCAGACGCATGTGCCACTCTGTGCATCTGGCAGACATGGGTACTGGGTAATCAAACCTGGGTTCCTAGGCTGGGCAGGCAAGCGCCTTAACCACTAAGCCTTCTCTCTGGCTCGAGCAGCTGTCTTACAGAGGAGGGAGGGGCAAGCTGAAGGGCACATCTCCAGAGGCCACTCACCGTCAGAGCTGTGATTATCTGGGGACACGCACGCCATAGCAAACTCGCTTTCTCTCCACCGAGTGGGCAGCTGAGCAGCAGCTTAAGTAGTCGAATAGCGGACAAAACAGCCTGAAACAAAAGGTCAGCTTCAGCACAGAAAGAGCCAGCCTCCGAGGAAGACTCAGCAGGGAGGAGGCTCTTTGGCTGGTGCTGACATCATTAAAGCAGAGCCCTGGTACTGGGGTGGGGCCAAGGCCAGGGCATGGCCAGGGTGAAGTCCTGACCACAAGGGAGGGCTTCCACATGGGAACTCAGACAGGAAGCAAGAAAGATGAGCAGGGCTCCCATAAAACATGGCCTTCGGGAGCATCTCGCTAAACCAGGCACATACATGGGCTGGGATGGTAATTAGTGAAGGACACAGCCACAGACCCGTATCTTGCCAGGATGCTGTCCACAGAGGATGCTGGCCATCACTTCACCAAAGAGCTACACGAGAAGGGACAGGAAAGAAACAGTACAATGCTAACACCACAGACGGTGGTTCTACATCAGAGCACAAGCAGGCAGGGACCTGCTTTTAGCAAATGCCCCATGCCTTGCTTTTCAGCCTCACAACAGTTTCTTCCTCCTCACCCAACACTGTGCAGGCCCACAACCTCAGCCAGATCCTGGCTTCTGCCCTGTACCCTCTCCCCTGGTCTCCTTCCTGACTGTACACCCCTGAAAG
Organism: Dipus sagitta; assembly: GCA_036346955.1. Lineage (NCBI taxonomy): Eukaryota > Metazoa > Chordata > Mammalia > Rodentia > Dipodidae > Dipus > Dipus sagitta. The sequence goes on from CM070773.1 coordinate 173,079,795, forward strand.
CCTCACTATTCCTGCTTTCCTGCACACCTGCAGGACACATCTACCCACGGAGACCTGGGGCCCATCCATTCTTACACTTGCACACTCTCACCAGAGCAGACCAACACATCCCTGCCCTACAAGCACCTGCACCCACTGTCTCTCCAAATCCTTCATTCTTCAACACTCAGCTCAAGCCTCCCTCCTCTGACAGACTAGTCTAAATGGAACCTGGGAGTTATTCTTTGGCTTGCTAAATAAAAGCTGGGGCCCAATCGTGTCATGAAGACACACAATGAGCATTCTAGAGAGATGGGCAAGTGCAGCAGGTGAGGCTGGTCGAGAGCTCCAGGCTCTCATGCTCAGAGAGCGAGAACTGAGCTGTCCCTGTATCCCACTACCCCCTACCCTGACCCTCCCCAGTACTCCTCCCACCCACATTAAAATGCAGTCCCAAGCACCACCAGTGACTAAGAGTCTAGAAGCCATGTATGAGGCCAGTTGTGCTGGTGTCTGCCTACGATCACAGCACTGAAGAAGGCAGCCTGGGCTGTGATAAGAAGACCCCGGACCACCACCCCCAAATAAAAGATCACGCGTAAGGCAGAAAGAGCCCGGACCCGAGTCCGTGGAGGCCTTTGTCTTTAAGGCCTCTGGAAACATGCATGTGGCCAGACCAGCCCAGCAGCCAAGGCACTTGAGAGTTTCCTAGCGTGTGAGCTCAATGTGAAGCATTCCACACAGGGCACATCATGTAGGACTTTCAGAGAAGCTACAAAGAAACTATACTTGGCTTGTGGGTCTAACTGGGTTGTTGTTTTTGTTTTCCTGCAGTGCTGGGGATTGAACCCACGGTCTCATGAAAGCTCCATCCCCAGCCCGCCCTCAAGTGCTTCTAAGTGTTGACCTATGACTGTGTGATGAAATGAGGTACAACTTGATTTGGTGTACTAGGTAAATAGAACTTACCTTTCTGGTGAGCAATATTGTGAATATATATAACTTAGCATGTCACATAAGAGCACATGTTTGTCATCTGAAGAAGTTTCTGTTTGAACAATATGGTCTCCTCACTCAAGGCTGGATAGCGCATAGCCGGGCTTCCTCCCATGGGCACCTGCCCTGCTGTCACTGTCAGCTGTATTTGTTTGTTTGATTTTAGGGAGGACACCAAATCTCCAACAAGCCTTCCTTCTCACTGGAGTGGACACCACCCTGGACCTATACACAGGGAGAAGCTACTCACCTGAAGATCTGCTTTCCACGTATGACTGATATCCAGCCCCTGGAGGACAGACCACATCACCAGCTCAAAGTCCTCTGCTGTCCCAGCCTCCAACATCTGGGTGAGCAGGGCGCCCAAGTGAGGCTCAATGTCCTCAGCGACCTGAGGGGGAACGTCTGCAACTACGGGACAAGGAGCCAAAGCAGTTAAGATGTGACAGGCAAGGACAGTGAATTGCAGGGAGCTATATAGTAACAACATGCAGCCACAATGCATTAAAAACCACGAGTGAGGGATGCAGCGGTACAGCCACGTACTGGTAGAGAAGGTAGAATGGCTGCTCTGGGAGGCGCCCTGCTTTCACCCACAGGCTGTACCTGTGCACGGTGCACACGCGTGCATACACATACACATACTCAAAAAGGACAGCATGCTCAGCAAGGCTGGCTCTGGACCACAGCACACAAGTGACTGTTATTTTGTACCTTTCTTCCTATTTCCCTAGGATTTTCTTTATACAAGTCAGTACGGATGCAGATATTTGAAATACTCAGGAATGCTGGAAGACCTTGTCTGATGAATCATCAGGTGTTTCTCAGAACCCCCAGGGTCCTCTGACCAGTCTCACCACAAAACCCCAAGTCACAGCTTTCAAGGTGAGCAGTGACCCGAGAGCATTCTTCCAGCCATTTCTCAGTCTGCGCTCAGTACTTAGGTCAGGGAAACAGGAACCAGGAGCTCTGAGGAATGAAAACATAGGCCCACATCTCCTATAGGCTCTTTCTAAGACTAGTTTCAGGGCCTCTTTCGTTCCAATTCCCTCATCAGTAAAATGGCATGCCAGCACTAATCCCTGAAGCTGATAAATAAAAGGACACCACCTGTGGTGAGCCCTCTCCAGGAGGGCCCCCTACCCCCACCTAGTGGCTGCACTTCAGGACCGCTAACACTTGGCTTGCCAGCGCCTTCTCCCTGGGGTTGTCTTCTCCCTGGGGTCGTTCGGGCAGCAGGCTGGGGTTAGTACTTCACACCCTCTTCCCTGTGGATGTCTGTGACTTCATTAGGCCCAAACCAGCAGCACGACCTGCCGAGGCAGAGATGGCTGTAAAGCACTTGGTTCCCCAACCCCAGTGAGGCTGTCTGATCTAGGGCCCAAGGTGCTTTTCGTAAAAACTCCTCCTCAGTGCTGCCCAAGGACAGAGGACCTCTGTAAGTCACTGCATGGCCACCTTCAGTTCTTCATGTTCAGTCTTCTGCCCCAGTGCCTTGGGCCTCTCCCCACTTGGCACTTCTTTCTGACTCTCGTTATTGCAGCACACGCCTGTACAGTCTGATGGTTCTAATGAGTGGGGGCTGGACCAAGGGGGTGAACCACGTGCTCGCTTCGCTGCAGCTGAGACTGTCCCTGGGGTCAGAGGTACTATAATCCCAGGAATATATTAATAGAGACTGCTTCAGCTCCACAGGGCTTGGGCAAGGGGATAGTGTTCTGCTTAACAAAGAGGCACTGGTCAAAGCTTCAGGTGCCAGCTGCCATCCCAAGACACTCACTAAGAAAGATGTCACTAGCTTTAACAAGAGACTTGATGTTAACCCCAGTAAGGGGAGCATCGGTCCCTAAAAGAGTTGTTAACAGAATAAGAACACGTCACATCAGGATCTTTTCAGTCCATCCACACTTGAGCCGGAAACAGAAAAGTCATTGACACGGAGACCACAGCAAAGCTATTCAGACCACACACTCAAGTCTGGCACTGACCCAGGCAGACCAGGTGGCCTCACTTCCTAAGAGCCCCTGAAGAGCAAGCCCCCCCCCCCCCCCACTGTGGCTTCTTCCTGGGAATCAACTCAGCATGTGCTCTCACTGCTTGATCTCACAAGACCACCTCTTACTGCAGCCCCTCAGCAACCCCAGTACTAAAAAGAAAGCCTCTACGTGCTGACTAGAAACAGGAAGACATCAGATCAGGCCTGTTCATCTCTGCCTGCCTGGGGGGAGTAAGTCACTTTCATTTTCATGTGCTAACAAACACAAGTCTTAAGACCCTTTTCTATATTACATAAACAGAGTCCTTAAACGGGTTCTAAACAGCCATTCAAGATTAAATCATGGGAAAGAATAGCTAATATGATTAAAAAGTAGTATTAAGGAGCCAGGTGTGGTGGCACACACCTTTAATCCCAACACTTGGGAGGCAGAGGTAGGAGGATTACCGTGAGTTCGAGGGCAGCCTGAGAATACAGAGTGAATTCCAGGTTAGCCTGTGCTATAATGAGACCCTACCTCAAAAAAAAAAAAAAAAATAGTATTAAGGGCTGGAGAGATGGCTTAGCGGTTAAGGTGCTTACCTGCAAAGCTAAAGGACCTAGGTTCGATTCCCCAGGACCCACATAAACCAGATACAAGGTGGCACATGTGTCTGGAGTTCTCTCTCTCTGCCTCTTCCCCCTCTCAAACAAATAAAAGTAAAAAATATTTAAAAATTTTAAAAAGGTAGTATTAAGCTAGGTGTGGTAGGTTCAATGACCACTACAAAAGAAACTGTCTCAAAAAAATGTTTTAACTGGGCATGGCGATGCACGCCTTTAATCCCAGCACTTAGGAGGCAGAGGTAGGGTCACTGTGAGTTCTAGGCCAACCTGAGACTACATAGTGAATTCCAGGTCAGCTTGGGCTAGAGTGAGACCCTACCACAAAAAACAAACAAAAAAATTGTTGTAATTAAAAAACAAAACCAGGCCAGGCGTAGTGGCACATGCCTTTAATCCCAGCACTAAGGAGGCAGAGGCAGGAGGATCACTGTAAGTTCGAGGCCACCCTGAGACTACATAGTTAATTCCAGGTCAGCCTTAGCTAAAGTGAGACCCTACCTCAAACAAACAAACAAACAACAACAAAAACTAGCAAAGCTAGGTGTGGTGGCACACACCTTTAATCTTAGAACTTGGGAGGCAGAGACAGGAGGATCATTTTGAGTTCAAGGCCAGGAGAGAGTGAGTGCCAGGTCAGCCTGGGCTAGAGTGAGACCTACCTCAAATAAACAACGAAAAATACAATATTGAAATGTAAAAGGGCATCATAATAGTTACAATATTTTAATGCAATTATTATTTTAACTTCTGCACGCATTTCTAGCCCTTTACACATGCATATGTATTTTACGTATTGTTATCACTGCATATCATACTTTTACTTTTTGCTTAATACTAATATTCTTAGGGTATTTCCAAATAATTCTCGTAATTGTTTCAATGACTACATAAAACACATTAACCTTTGACCTGGGGGACTGCAGGAAGACATCAGGTTTTTCTCACTAGGTACTGTGTGAGGTCTTAGCTGGCCTGGGAAGGTAAGTCACAAGACCACTAACATACTGCATGACACCAGGTGGGTCTGTCCACCAAACCCATCAGCCAGTGACCACACTTCATGGGGGCTGAGGAAGGCTCAGGGAACTGCATAAGTCTCTCTAGAAAATAAGTGATTTTATGTTAAGTTGTCAGATTTTACGTCATTTTTAAAAGCCAATCTACAGCATGTATGTCCTGACACCGACGAGTTTCCCCAGGGTGAAGATGGTCTAAACAAGTCACGCACAGCTGCAGCGAGTTAAAGGTCAAGCGCGAGGGCAGCAGGCTTCAAACGTTAAACGCACACAGGACTCCCTGAAATGAGCGAGGACCCGAGAGTCTAGAAGGCGTCAGTGTGCACAGGGCAGGGAGGCAGGAAAGCTTCCTTCCCCCTAGGTGTCAGGAATGTACACAGAGGAAACGAAATCCCAGACAGTAGGACTGGGGTGAGGGCTTCCCACCTTCCCCGCCCAGCCCCTGCCGAAGACACCTGGTATCATTTAACCCCTCTTCCAGAGAGGTCTGGCAATTTGGCTGTTGCACAGAATCAGCCGAGGAAGAAACATCTTACCTGTAAGAACTTTCCTCATACAATCAAACATGGAGGCAAAAACAGAGCCTTTTTTGGGATGAAGCTCTGGGGCCAGAAAGAACAGAGTTAGAAATCGCAAGGCCGCCCGGAAAGACTGAGAGTCTTCCACCAGGGCCGGCAACTCTGACAGCAGCTGCACGTAGACATCCTGGTACAGGGACATGCGGGAGAGCACCACTCTGTCGATGGTCACCACCTGAGCAACTTCAGACCCTTCATCCCTGTGGCGCTGGCTCAGATCCACGTCTAAGAGCGTGGCGATGGCTGAGAGGAGAACTGAGGGCAGGCGGCGGCCCCCAGGCCCAGGTACTGAGCAGAGCTGCAACATGGTGCCTGTTTGCAGCATGGCCTGCTGCAGCAGCTCAGGTAGTGCTGCTGGGGCCTCTGGTAGCTGCCTCCGCTCCTTAACAAAAGGTCCAAGCACTTGGCACAACTTGGTTAGAGCCACCAGAAGCAGCTGGCTGCTCTGGGATCCCTGGACTCCCAATTCTTTGCCGGAAGCCCCCTCACTGCACCTTGAGAGGAAGGTTGTGATTTTTCCAAAGTTGAGCACCAAGCTCAACTTTACCTGGATGAGCATTTGCATGAGCTGCTCCAAGAACACCCCCACCACTTGGAGGAGCTGCTGCCAAGAGGGGTCATCCTCCTCAACCTGGAACCCATCACTGGCTTGCAGCAGTGAAGTCAGCACTACCTCAAAAACGTCGCTAACATACATGACCCTGAACACGGAACGGGCACTCCTTCCCCTCTGCAGGCCACCAAGGAGCAGGTAGCAAGTCACCAAGAACTGCAGGGCGAGGGAAGAGGAGCAGCGTCTTAGTGTGGAGATGGCCATGGATAGCAATGTAAGAAAATAATGCACGTGGTAGGGTGGCAGGAAGCTGTCCAGGTGCAGGGTGGAAATGACTTCCAAGAGCTCCAGGAGGCCTTCCAGCTGCTCTTCCTCTAGCTGGATGGGGAAGTCATTCTTGACCAGGGAGAGTAAGTTCTGGGCAATTTCTTCTTTTGGCTCTATACCTTCAGGTCCAACTTTTGCCAGCTTGGCTTCCCATTGAGCCACAACCATGTCATGGTCCTTTTCAAAAAGCCAAGGCAGCTGGTGACTGAGAGGACCCAAGTCACTATGGGCACCAGAGCACAGAATGCTACAACATCTCGTAATGATGCACATTAAGAAGGCAGAGTGGAGGGACTGCATCTCCGGAAAGAGAGGGCTGTGAAGGAGAGCCGAGGATACTTTCTGCAATGTGATATCTGGCTCACCATCCGCTGAGCCTTCCTGAGCTTTGCTGGCTGGTAAAGTTTGTAATAGGACTGTGGCCAGGTATCTCACGTCACTCAGACAAAGGTATGGTATTAAAACAGTGAGGTTTGACACAATCAAGTGCCAGTGTGCTACAGGATACGTGAACTCGTTCACCGTCCCCACCTGCCCATCCCAGGCAGCTACCGTCTCCTGACTCAAGCTGTCTCTGCCAGAACCAAGAATGTGGGCAGCATCAGACCTCAAAGCTTGGAGGGCCTCTTTGGACTGGGAGCCACTCTGCATTAAAATCCTTTTCACTTTCTGCAGGTAGAGCTGCTCTAAGCAGTACTGGCTGAGAGAGCTGGATTGGGCTGCACAGTTTTCCACCTTCTTCCAAAACTGTGTTTCCACACCTGGTAGCAACAACGGAAGACTTGGGCTCTTCGGAGTAGCCCCAGAGAGGGGGCCTGCCGCAGAGTGATACTGCTTACAGTGCAAACTGAAGGTGGCATCCACCTGGGCCCAGGTGTAAGAGAGCAGGAGTGCGGAGTCCCTCACCTTCTGCTGCCACAGCTCAGGCTTTGAGACCCGGTGGTCCAGAAGGGCCAATAGGGGTTTCACAAGTTCTCCCAGCATCTTCTCCATTATGTCCTGTGTCCGTCTGATGACGGGCAGGGGCGTGTTGTTGTCCAGGCTCCGCATGTTGAACGTGACACAGTGCAGCAGCGAGCTCAGGGACAGTGCCTTCAGGGCCATGTCAGTATCATTCTGCAAACACGGCAGGACGAAAGTCTGGAACTTCTCCAGTACAAGAGACCACATGTCCAGGATCTGACTCAGTGGTAGCTCTAGAAGGCACTCACAGAGCGCCTTGGAGGCACCTGAGGTAAGCACAGGCTGCCTGAGTGCCTCAGCAGCTGGACGGCAGATCACCCCCAAAACCTCTTCAAGCAAGCGTGGCACCTGCCGCAGCTTGGCATACATCTGGAAGAGGGTAGAAATGAGTACTTCCTGGGCTTTTTTGGTTCGAAGTTCTGTTACTTCTGCATCAATCCAAGCTGAAGACAGTAAGTCATCCAGGTCTGGCTCCAAAATCAGATGATTGAGAGACACCAAAATCTTGAGGCAGCGGAACCAGGCAGGCACGAGCGCCTGTGAATGGCTAATCAGCAGCTCAGCTGCACGGCGATAGAAGTGGAATTGTGCCTCCCCATGCCTGATCTTGTCAGCAGCCACGTTGTAGATGTTGGTGGTGGCCACTGAGTTTAGCAACTGCTCTATGGCCAGGAGCTCTGCGGTCCAGTGTGATGTGGACAGGGCTTCCATTTGCACCTCCTGCAGGCGTGAGATTTGCAAGCAGTCAAACAGCCTGGGGAGAGCCTGGAAGCAGAGAAACTGGTTTTCCTGTTTGAGGTATGAGTCCAGAAAGAGCCTGTACAACAAGGCCACTGAACTGGCCACGACAGAGGCATGAAGGTCTGATTTGCAGTAGCCACCATCCACCAGCCTGGTAATCACAGCTTTCATTGGCGCAAGAAGACTCTTCAAGGCCCCCACCTTTGTGTTCCCTTCGTGCTGGTTTAAGAGTTCCTCTTTGTAGGATGACAGCAGATCAGGTGGGAAAACCCCACCTCGAAGCAGAGAGTCAATCTGATTCCTAACATCCCGGCGGAGCTGGCCCTGGCCAGCCTGTGTCCATGTGCCCCCCGAAAGCAAGTGTCTCAGGACCAGGCAGGGCTGGAGCAGGTGCCCGGTCACATCGCCAAATACACGTCTGGGGTTGGCCTGCTGCTGCTGGAGCAAGAGGTAATGGCCAAGGGCCAGGTGAATGACCTCGAATAGCTGGGCTGTTGTGGTTCCTTCTGGCTGCCGGCAGGCTGACCAGCAGAGCTGACTCAGCAAAGCCACCATCAGCTCTTGTTTAGCTGTGTAGATGACAGCAAGGGCAGGTGTCGAGAGAATGCCCTGGCAACAGCTAAGGATGGCACAGATGTTTCTTTGGGATCCCGAAAGGGAGAACTCAGCTATTCTTTCATTTATGATCTGGGTATTAAAAGAAAGAAAATAAAGCTCACAACTACCCTGAACCCATACATGCACAAAAACGTACCACAGGCTCCTCTCCCACATCTTGATGACAAGCATCCTGATTTTGTTGCCTCTACCTGAACCTGACATTTGCTTAAAAAAAAAAAAAAAAAGCAAAGTACCTATTCTAATTCTTTCACAAATCTATCTCCTACCAATATCAATCCTGAAAAGGTTCAGTGCCTTTGTAAATTTGCTATCCATTTTTTAAAAGCCAGGCTTTATAAGGACTTAAATTTCATCAGTCAACTCTTCTTGGACCGAGTCTGTAACTCAGCTCAGATGTTATCAGGTGGCACTTGAGTCATGACCCTGGGGCTCAACACACATTTTTATTGTTGCATTTTCCTAATTAAAAGATTAAAACAGGGTTGTGGATGTAGCTCACTTGGTAAGGTGCTTACCTAGCATGCACAAAACCGTGAGGCTCAATCCCCAGAACTGCACAAGCCAGCCATGGTGGATCATGCCTGGAATCCCAGCACTAGGGAAGTGGAGGTAGGAGAATCAGAAGTTCAGGGCCAACCTCAGCTACATACCCACCCTGAAGCCAGCCTTGAACATGAAACCTATCTTGGGGGGGGGGGGAAGCAGGGGGAGAGAGAAAGGAAGAAAAGGAAAAAGTGGGGCTAGGGATGTACTCTTGTGGTAGAAGGCTTGCATAGCAGGCATGAGGCCCTGGGTTCAAACTAAAGGAGAGAGAGAGAAAGAGAGAGAGAGAGAGAGGGAGGGAGGGGAAGAAGAAAAAAGAGAAGAGAGAAGGGGGAGAGGGAGAGAAGGGGGAGAGGGAGAGAAGGAGGGATGGAAAAGTGAGGGAAGGAAAACAGAGAAAGAGAAATATAGAAGGAAAAAATAAAATATATACATTTTTAAAACCTGTTCATGGGCTGGAGAAATAGCTTAGCAGTTAGAGATGCCTACAAGGCCAAAGCAACCAGGTTCAATTCCCCAGGACCCACATAAGCCAGATGCACAAGGTGGTGCATGCATCCAGAGTTTGTTTGCAGTGGCTGGAGACCCTGGTGTACCCATCCTCTCTATCTGCCTCTTTCTCTCTCTTAAATAAATAAATAAAATTGTATTTTAAAAAACTTGTTCATGAAATAGTTTTAAATTTTTCCTTTACATCAAGTAGCAAAGTACTTAAGCAGAGAAATCATAGAATATGCATTCAATAAATACCAGGATTATAATTCTAGTAATACTGCTATTCCCTTCTCCTCCCCAACTTGAAATTCTCACGTTTCCGTACAATTGAAAACAAACTCAAGCATTAATGGGAAAGTAACACAGACGCACATAGCACACAGGTCAACAGAAGAGATCACTCACCTTTGCAAGGGAAACCTGAACATTTATTGTCTTTCCATTCTTGAGGAGGTTCTGCAGTTTCCTGCTATGTAGAATGGCATCTACATAGACCCAAAGCCTTTCAACAATATCTTCCTTTAGTTCAAGTTTTTTCTTATAAAATGCAACCAATGACTGTCTTGCCCAATCAAGTAAAACCTGAATATGGAGAAAACATACCATTAAAATAAATGAACTTGGACTGGAGAGATGGCTCAGCAGTTAAGGCACCTGCCTGCAAAGCCTAATGATCTCAGTTTGATTCCCCAGTATCCACGTAAAGCCAGATGCACAAAGTGACACATGCGTCTGGAGTTTATGTGCCATGGCTGGGGCACCTGGCATGCCTATTCTGTCCCTCTCTGCTTGCAAATAAATAAATATTTTTTAAAAATGAGTAAATGGCTGGAGAGGTAGCTTAGTGATTAAGGCACTTGCTGGTTCAATTCTCCAGGACCCATGTATACCAGATGCACAAAGAGGCGCATGCATCTGGAGTTCGTTCGCAGTGGCTGAAGGCCCTGGGGTGCCCATTCTCTCCCTCTCTCAAAAAAATAAATAAATAAAATATATATATTTTAAAAATTAGCTAAGTATGGTGGTGCCCACCTTTAATCCCAGCCTTGGGAGGTAGAGGTAGGAGGATCACTATGAGTTCAAGTCCAGCCTGAAACTACATAGTGGAAGAAAAAAAAAAAAAAAAAAGAACAAGAATAGCAGAGATCCTAATCAAACCTGGGGGCACATGGACACAGGCTGGCCAGGGCCAGCTGTGCCAGGATGTTAGGAATCAGACTGACACTCTGCTTCGAGGTGGGGTTTTTCCACCTGATCTGCTTTCATCCTACAAAGAGGAACTCTTAAACCAAACCTATTTTACTTCTGCAGTGCTTGCAAGAGTACTACCAAGCTGTCAAGAGGATTCCATGCCATGTGTACTAGATGTTAACCCTACTATAAGAATCTATTTTTGCCAGGTATGGTGGCACATGCCTTTAATCCGAGCACTCAGGAGGCAGAGGTAGGAAGATCCTCAGGAGTTCGAGGCCACCCTTAGGCTACATAGTGAATTCCAGGTCGGCCTGGACTAGAGTGAGACCCTACCTCGAAAAAAAAAAAAATCTATTTTATTTATTTTCAAGGAGAGAGAAAAAAAAAAGATGGTGCACCAAGGCTTTCAGCTGCTGCAAATGAACTCCAGACACATGTGCCACTTTGTGCATCTGGCCTTACATGGGAACTGGGGAATCGAACTTGGGTTATTAGGCTTTGCAGGAAAGCACCTTAACCACTAAGCCATCTCTCCAGGCCCTGAGAATCCATTTTTTAAAATTTACTTATTTGCATGTATGTGTGTATGTGCAGGATCTTTTATTATCATATGGGCACTGGGGAATTGAACTCCGGCCAGCAAGCTCTGCAAGCAAGCACTTTTAACCACTGAGCCATCTCCACACACCAAGAATCCATTTTTGATACATCCTGTACTGTTCTCTTTAACATGAACTTTGGGATGTATTTCAACCCAGTTTCATGAATTTGTTATCCTAGTGTTTATTGCATTAACTGCTTTTTAGCCAAATAAGCTTAAGAAATATTAACAAAGAATACTCCATTGGTACCTACCTGTTTCTAGCATGGCATCACTAACACTTCTCAACACCCCAACACCAAACTGGAAGCACTCACTGCTCTCTCAATGGCACTACTTTTAACTTCCAACAGTTTCCTCCCCAATCTTTTAACTAAATGTCAAGATGTGACTTACACATGTAATTCTTTTAGATCATAAAAACGTAGGCTTAACATTAAACTTACTTGTTCTTTATTTGGAAGAAAGCACTGGTGGGAAATCCAAGCAAAGTGAGCTAGTTTTAATTTATCTTCCCAGGAAGTTGTCTTGTTTTTAAGCTTAAAGGAAATGCCAGAATAAATAGCAGCCATTGCTACAAGTTATCTACAATTAAAAACAATGGAAAATAATATTATAATAAAGCATAGCCAAGTAGGATTTAGAAAATGAACAATATGTATCTTATTGTATTTAATTACAAAGTTTAAGTGATTTAAAACAGGAAAATCAGACAAAAACAGGCAGAAGATGGACAAGTACTCCCACTGTGACCACATTATACCTTCAGAGAATATACAGGAATTCAATGAGACAAAATTAAAGTGTGCAAGAATACTCATGGAAAAATACTCATACATTTAGCTTGAAAGAGAAGTTTCTGCACATAGCTTCTAAAATATATACATCACATGTTTATTTTTATTTGTTTATTTGAGAGTGACAGACAGACAAAGAAAGAGGCAGATTGATAGAGAATGGGTGCGCCAGGGCCTCCAGCCACTGCAAAGGAACTACAGATGCATGCACCACCTTGTGCATCTGGCTTACATGGGTCCTGGGGAATCAAGCCTCCAACTATGGTCCTTAGGCTTCACAGACAAGCGACTAAGCGCTAAGCCATCTCTCCAGCCCAATGACATGTTTTTAAGACTAGCTTTATTAAATAAATATGGCAAACAAGCAACATAATACCTGGAGAAATTAATGTGTTTCAGTTGGGTGTGGTGGCACACTCAGAGATCACTGTGAGTTCGAGGCCAGCCTTGGCTGCATCGTGAGTTCAAGGACAACCTGGGCTAGAGTGAGACCCTGCCTAAAAAAAAAAAGAAAAGAAAAGAAAGTGATGTTTCTCTGAGGGAAAGACATGTGGTATCACTCAGCCCCAACAGAAGATTATAGAATTGGGTGGGGAGCTGGCGTGGCACGCCTTTAATCCCAGCACTTGGGAGGCAGAGGTAGGAGAATCGCCATGAATTCGAGGCCACCTTGAGACTACAGAGTGAATTCCAGGTCAGCCTGGGCCAGAGCTAGACGCTACCTCGAAAAACAAAACAAAAAATCAGCTCAACAGAAATATCCACCAAACTACTTCCAGAAATGAAGTTAGCGCAAAAAAGAACGAAAAAGAACGGGCAAGATTGCAGCGCAGTGAAGGGCGGCAGGGCTCTGTCTAAGCACTCGAATGAGCTCGGTCCAGAGCTGCTTCCTTGTCCTGCAGAACCTCCAGAATGCGAGCACCCGGGAGAGGCTCGGCCCCAGTCACAGGTGAGGTCCCCCACCCGGTCGGGGCTCCCTCGAATCCGGCTCCCAGGTGAGGTTCCCCCGGTCGGGGCTCCCTCAGATCCAGCTCCCAGGTGAGGGGTCCCCGGTCGGGGCTCCTTCGGATCCGGCTCCCAGGTGAAGTTCCCCCGGTCGGGGCTCCCTCGGATCCGGCTCCCAGGTGAGGGGTCCCCGGTCGGGGCTCCCTCGGATCCGGCTCCCAGGTGAGGTTCCCCCGGTCGGGGCTCCCTCGGATCCGGCTCCCAGGTGAGGGGTCCCCGGTCGGGGCTCCCTCGGATCCGGCTCCCAGGTGAGGTTCCCCCGGTCGGGGCTCCCTCGGATCCGGCTCCCAGGTGAGGGGTCCCCGGTCGGGGCTCCCTCGGATCCGGCTCCCAGGTGAGGTTCCCCCGGTCGGGGCTCCCTCGGATCCGGCTCCCAGGTGAGGGGTCCCCGGTCGGGGCTCCCTCGGATCCGGCTCCCAGGTGAGGTTCCCCCGGTCGGGGCTCCCTCGGATCCGGCTCCCAGGTGAGGGGTCCCCGGTCGGGGCTCCCTCGGATCCGGCTCCCAGGTGAGTGAGGTTCCCCCGGTCGGGGCTCCCTCGGATCCGGCTCCCAGGTGAGGGGTCCCCGGTCGGGGCTCCCTCGGGCCGGACTCCGTCCCGCCGAGGCTCGCGCCCGGCCCGTCACGCTACACCAAGTCGGCGTCTGTCCAGCGTCCCGGAGCGGCGATTACCTGGCCGCCGCGTCTCTGCGGACCGCACGTGAGGGAGGCGCTTCCGGCAGACGTTGACGCCGGCGGCGCGGGGCGGGGCGTCACGCAGACATCGCCAGGCGAGCGCCGAGTGCGCCCTTGGCCGCGGCGTCGCGCGTCGGCGGCCCAGCCCGGCGCGCCCGCTCCGTCAGGCGGTCATGGGGCGGCCGCCCAGAGCCACCGGCGTGGCGGGGCGCGGGGCGCGGAGGCCCGGCTAGCCGGCGGCGGAGCGACGCCCTGAAGAGACGGAGCGAGACGGAAGCAGCCGGTGCCGGGGCGACGGCGGGGCAGCGGGAGCCGCCTGGGATGTTCCACAGTGAGCGCGGGCGGGCGGGCGGGGGAGGGGCGGGGCGGGGCTCGCGCCGGGCGGGCGGGGGGCGGGGGGCGGTCCTGGGCGCCGCGCCTCGCCTCCCGCTCGCCCGCTCGCTCGCGCGCGCACCTGCGCAGGCCCGACATCCTCCGGCGGGCCCGAGCGACCCCGCACGTGGCTGCTCCGGCTGCACGCGGCTCGCAGCCCCCCGCCGGGCGCCCGAGCGTCCCCCCCGGCCGGCCCCCGAGGGCGCTCGGCGGCGGAAGTGGGCAGCGGGCGGCGCGCCCGGCCGGGAGTGGCGCCCCGCGGACGTCGCCAGGCGCTGTGGCCCCGGCGCGGAGAGGTGAGTCCGCGCGCGACCTGGATCGCGGCTCGCGGGCGCCGAGCCCGCGCAGGTGGCCGCGGGGCGCCGGAGTTCCCTGGGAGCCGGGGCTCGGGACGCCCATCCCCAGCCTTCGGCCGGCCCTGCAGCAAAGCCGAGTGGGAAAGGAGCCGTGTGTAGGTCACCGGCTGCTTGCCAGTTTCAGCCGAGCCGAATGTCACGAGTAGAGCTGGTGACCAGAGCCCAGAATCGCGACCTGGTCACCTTTCGGAGTCTCCGTTTCTTCCGGTTGTAAAATGGGATGGTAGCTCAGGTCTGGACCCAGCGGCGAGGGGTGGCGCGCTCGCCCGTCATCCCAGCGTTCTGGGACTCAGGCAGGAGGATTGCCGTGAGTTCGTGGCCAGCCCTGTCTCCAGAGTTCCAGGGCCAGCCTAGGGTATAGAATGAAGCCCTGTCTCAAAAACAACAACAAAAAAAAAAAGTAGCAGGCTAACTTTGGTTTTCTTTACGAATTATGAAAGAATATTAAACCAGAAAACCAAAAAGTGGTTTTGTCATTCAATAACCCTTTAGTGTAGTGTTTCTTAGGACAGAGTTTCTGCTTCCGTGTGTGGCCTTCTGTCTCTGTGAAGCAAGCTGAAAGCCTCACCTGGCTACTTAGTAGCTGATTTTTCTTTTTCTTTCTCTTATTTTGTTTGTAGAGTCAGTATGTTAGCGCCTGTGAAAGACATCTCTGAAGAAAACGAGAGAATTGGTTTTTTTTTCTTTATGTTTTAGCTGTGAAGGGGTTAGAACCTTGGGGACCATGTGTGACACCAGCATTAGAAGTCACATTTTCACACTGACACATAGCCAGCAGCGTCTCAGGTGGCAACGGCTGTGCTCCTTCTCTGAGCAAGCATTTAGTGAGCATCCACCCTTCTTCCCCAGGAAGCCCATGGTCCAGTGTAGATGGATGAAACAGGGTACTGTAGAGGGTGCAGGTTCAGGCACTCCAACCAGATGACAGGGTTCCCATTACTGAGCAAGGTGACTGACTGACTGCCCCGGGGCTGCGCTCTTCGTTTCTGAGGACTGTTACCTACCTGATAGAGTTGAAAATCGAAGGGAAATAGGTATGATGGTTTCTGGGTAGTGGGGAATGTTCAATAAGCATTAGCTATCCTGGCAGGGTAGGAAACAGTAGTATGGCGCATACTTTTATGGTACTGTGGTTCAGTTGGTGGGCAGCACAGATCGAGGAGGTCATAAGAGGAAGAGATGTCCAGGCTCAGCTGTAAAGCATTGGGATTTAACCAAACCAGATAGGCATGCAAGTGTGAGGGTGCCTCCAGTGGAGAGGGCTTGGCCAAAGTCACTGGGGTGAAAACCCCAGTGAGCACTGCAGATTGATCCAAGTAGGTAACCAAGGCAACAGAGGCAGAGGTAGGGTCAACATGGGTTCCCTGAGACTACATAGTGAATTCCAGATCAGCTTGGGCTAGAGTGAGACCCTACCTCAAAAAAAAAATTTTTTTTTTAAAGGAGAGGGTCTAAGAGATGAAAAGGATGTAATAGCTTAGGCCAAGACTTTGAGCAAAAGCATCATGACTGGGTTCAAGAATCAAGAAGTGCTGTAAGGAGGCCGGGCGTGATGGCGCACACCTTTAATCCCAGCCCTTGGGAGGCAGAGGTAGGAGGATCACCGTGAGTTCGAGGCCACCCTGAGACTACATAGTGAATTCCAGGTCAGCCTCGGCCAGAGTGAGACCCTACCTCAAAAAAAAAAAAAAAAAAAAAAGGAAGTGCTCTAAGGGTTGGAGATAGATCTCTTGCCTAGTGTGTGCAAGGCCCTAGGTTTAGTCGTCTGTACTGCAGATAATAAATAAAAGGTTAGGGTTTTGTTTGTTTGCTAAATTGCTTTATAAATGGTGCTTTGTGGTAACCAACTGGTAAATGTTGGGTGAGGTGTTCTGGGAAGTCGTTTTGGTGCCTTCAGTTTGGTCTTGCTCTGTATCCTGGCTGGCCTAGCTGAAGGCCATTCCACTTAGAGGTGCACTCACACGTACACATCTGAGACCAAGAACACATTTGTGAGCCTTCATTTGTCACATTCATATTCAGGTTCAGAACAGTGATAAGCTCAGGAAAACATGTTCCCTTATTTTTAGAGGGCAAACATCCTATTTCTTCTGTCTATAGTGATAAACCTACAGCATGAAAAATGTCATTATGTGCCCAAATGTAGTAAATAGTGTAGGATCCTTATTGTAGACTAAGCCGTGCCCTTCCATGTTAATGAGGTTGTGCACAGATCAATTTTTCTGTGTTGTAAAATGGTATTAAAGTAGGGAAAATTTGCAGAATTCTTGATTTATAGAAATCTAAAAAGGTAACAAGCCTAAAGTGTATGTGTATGGGTGAGTGCAAGACAACGACAAGCTTGGGGTGTTTGTCCTCTTGATGCATCCCTGCTGATTGCCAGCTCCTGGATTTCCCTATCTCCGCCTCTCATTGCTATAGGGAGCTGGGGTTACACACACCTGAGCCATTTGACATATATATAGAGAGAGAAAGAGTGTGTGTCATGATTGGCTTTATTTTTTATTCTAGAATCAGACAACATAAAAGAGAATATGTAGGTAGTTAGAGCCTTTTTACTTGGTTCGTGTGGGCACTGAGGAGGAATGGACTTTAACTATTGAACCATCTCTCCTGCCTTTCACTGTATATTTAATGTCAGTTTCAAAGATGAGAAAATCCTTGTCACCAGAGGATTTCATCTGTTTGGGAGGAACTGGGGAATGGTGGTGATAAGAGTGGACAGCCTGCATTGGGGGAGGGGGTGTAGAATAATGGCTTTGTCATTTACTCTGGCTGCATCCTTAAAGGGGTGATTCAAGGTGGGTGGGTATTTGGAAGGCAGCTATGCACACCACTATACCACCAACGCCCTGCTGGGTGGGTATTGGAATAGTCTGGTTGAAAAGTAATTTGTGCTGTCAGGTAGCTCAGAGGAGGGGAAGTACAAATGGTTCAGCTTAGAAATCATTTAAAATAGGAATTGGAAATGCCAGAGAGACAGAAGTAAACCTGAAGATAATGGCCAGATTTGTTTGTTTGTTTGTTGCTTGCTTTCTTCTTTCTTTCTCTCCCTCCTCCTCCCTCCCTCCCTTCCCCCCTCCCTCCCTCTCTCCCTCCCTCCCTCCCCCCTCCCTCTCTCTCTCTCTCTCTCTCTCTCTCTCTCTCTCTCTCTCTCTCTCTCTCTGTGTGTGTGTGTGTGTGTCTAATTTTTGTTTATTTGAGAAAGAGGGAATGGGCATGCCAGGTCCTCCAGCCACTGCAAATGAACTGCAGGTGTACGCACCACCTTGCACATCTGGCTTACAGGGTCCTGGGGAATTGAACCTGGGTCCTTAGACTTTGCAGGCAAGTGCCTTAGCTACTAAGCCATCTCTCCAAGCCCTGAACAGGTTTCTTGCTTTAGTAATGGGTAATGGCACCATTAAACTATCTAGGACTCAGATGTATTGTTTTACTCTTGGAACCCCAGCACTTCAGAAACTGAGGCAGGAGGGTTGCTGCAGGATTAAGGTATGCTTGGGCTACAGAATGAGACCCTATCTCAAAATACAAAAAAAGAAGAAGAAATGCCTTAATCCCAGCACTCAATAGGCAGAGGTGGAAAGATCATCGTGAGTTCCAGGTCAGAGTAAGACCCTACCTCAAAGACAAACAAAAAAATGCTGGCCAGGAACACAAGAAGGATGAGATTCCCAAGTCTGCTGTGGACACCTTGTTTCAGGCATTTTCTGTTGGAAATATCTTAGCATGCTGAACTGAGGAGCATGGTTGGACTGAAGAGTGGGTCATGTGACGTGGGGAGTGTGAGCATCGAGAAGAGGACAAAGTAAAAAGGGAGCTGGAGGTCAGCCTTGCAAATGGGGTTGACCTTGGAGGGGAGTGCCAAGAGGACCGGTGTTCAGTAGCCTGTAGTCCAGCCACTAGACCAGGAGGATCTGAAAGTGAGCAGTGACTATTGTGGATTAAAGTGATGTTACGCAGTCACGGAATGACTGAAGTTGGATGGGACAAGCAGGCCAGGAACCTGGCAAAGATGGCTTTGTGAGGATGCTGTGGGGAAAGTTAGTTGGCAGGAAAAGATAAGCAAAGGAGGGCCTGGCACGCCCATTCTGTCTCTTGTCTCTTTCTATCTGCCTATCCCCCCCCCACTGCCACAATAAATAAATAAATAAATAAATAACAAAAATTAAACTTTTAAAAGTCCAAAAATCTCATCTATTTTTCAGCATAAATTTGCAGTTGGAAACATAATTACTCGAAGAAAACTCCCTAAAACTGGCAGGGGTTCAAAACCTCTTACAGAGCTAATGTAAGGATTCCATGGTGGATTAGTTTCCCTGGACTTAATTTGATCTCACTCTACTCAAATCTACCACCTCAGGGAAAGAAGAGTTGGCGTGTCATAGGTTTCTGTCTTGGTACTTGGTTTGTCATGGTAGGTTGGGGACTCCTCCCAGACATCCTTCACCCACCACCTGCATTTGGTCACCAGTGAGCAAGGCTGGGATGCAGTATGTGATCATGAATGTGATCCAGCACTGTCATCGTAATAGTGTACTGGAACAGTCTGCAGGTTTTTGGGTTGTTTTTTTTTTTTTTCCTGCGGTGATTACTGTAGGATAACTATGCGGGGATTTTACATGGCAACTTGGTTAAGTACTAGTGGGACTTAGGCAACCATGAGAAGAAGAGAAGAATGCTTGACATCTATTTCCCCTTTCAAAGTTAAGGAATTTTATGTGAATTCAAAACAGGTCTTCAAATTAACTGTCGAAATCCTTTTATTTGTGGTTTATGAAGTTACTGGAAAACTGGGCAGGTCTCTCAAAATTGCAGTGTTTGTCTTACATGTGCCTCAAGAGACTTGAGTCTATTTTAAGGACCCCCCCCCCCAAACACATGCATGTCCATTTATGGATACTAGTGCCATGAAAATTAGTGTGGTGGCTGACTTCTCTGAGGAACCCTTTCCATTATTATTTCACTTTGGAATAAAATCAGCTCAGCTGGTCAGATTGTCTCTGGTATTTGAATTCTATAAGGCTATGAGCAGAGTTCCTGCCTTGAGGTCCCAGGCGTTGGGGCTGGCTCATTGCCCACCCCTGGGGAGGTTCCTAATGGTAGCTAGATTCAAACAACCTCATGTAGTTAGTTCATTTGGGCACATTGGTTAAGGCATTGATTAAGTCAGTTACTACAGACTAGCTTCTTTGATCCCAAACACAAATATGGCTGGCTTTTCCTAATATTTGTACTTGCTTTCTTGCCTTTTTTTTGAGATACAGCCTCATGTAGCCTCGGGTTGCCTTCATCCTTTTTCCTGTGCCACCATGCTTAACTATTGTCTATATTTCCCACAGCTCTTCCTCGTCTCTGTAGACATGCCTTGAGGACATTTTACAGGTTCTGCTCTCCTGTCCGTTGTTTGTGTGTCTCTTGTGCAGTGTTTTTCACTGTCAGAGGAGGAGCTTGATTGGAATGCCCATGGACAGAACTTCCTCTGTTTTATATATATGTATGTATATATGTGTCTGTGTGTGTGTTTCCTATGACAACAAGAGATCATGATGGAAAATCTAGAAAGGTTGGCCTGGTTTGGCAGAGTCAGAAACTGGGTGCTCTGAAAGTGAAGTTGAAAGCAGTGTTAATAAACATTGTGGGGCGTAGGTGAAGCTAGTTGGATTGACTGTCCTGTTTGGGCCACACTGGGAAACAGCAGTGCATTCACAGCTTCTGTATGCATTTGATTTGATTTTTTTCTCTCTAAATATAACACTGATTCAGAATCTCTAGGGGTGAAGTTATTTATACACATACACACACTCGGGATTCTTGAACAGCCAGGTTAGAGAGACATAGGCAGTTACTTATGTAGTCAGACTGAATAGCCATACTGAATGATGGCCACAAAGAAACAAAGATCTACCCTCATTAGTGAACAGTGATGCCTCTCAAAGGTATCAGAGCCCTTGTGTTAGCAAGGGAAAAAAAGAAGCTTCATTTAAAATAGTGCATCAGTACACTGAATACCGCCATGAAGAAAGGAACATTCTGTAGTGGAAGGGCATGTTAGCATAGGGAGTTTATTAGTATCCACTATATCCCCACATCACAGCCTTGTCATACTTCGTGCCCCTCCTTTCTGAACAGTACTTTGTGCCCTTTGTGATAATCCTGGCTTAATGCCTCATAGTTTATTGTAGAGGTGATGTCATAACATTTCCTGTGGCAGTATGCAGATGCTTGCTTTTGTGTGTGTTTTCAGCCTTCCCTGCTCTGAGTAAATTCATTCAATCATTCATTCTTTATTTTATTTTTATTTATTTATTTATTGGTTTTTCAAGGTGGGGCTCTCACTCTAGCTCAGGCTGACCTGGAATTCACTATGTAGTCTCAGGCTGGCCTCAACTACCTCTGCCTCCTGAGTGCTGGGATTAAATTCCTTATTTTTTATAGTTTTATTTATTTATTTACAAACAGAGAGAGAATGAATGAGACTGGGCACACCAAAGCCTAGTGCTGTTGTAAACAAACTGCAGACACATGCACGCTTTTGTGCATCTGATTGTATGTGGGGTATAGGGAACTGAACCCAGGCATCAGGCTTTGCAAGCAAGTGCCTTTGGCCACTCAGCCTTCACCAGCCTTAAAGTAAATTATTTTGTTTTGTTTGTTAAATTATAAATATGTTTTGTATGGACAGATCATGTATTGGTACCATCATTTCCCTCCTCCCTGCCCCCAGCCCTCAGGGTCCCCTCCTCAGTAGGGTTGCTGATATTCCCCATGGCGTTCTGGGATTTCAGTTGTGAGAGCAGCAGTCAGTCATTGGGGAGGGAGCAATGCCTCTGGGTATGCTGTCCCAGCCTGTGGCTCTTAAAATCTTTCTGTCCCCTCTTCTGCAAAATTCCCTGTGCTATGGTAGGTGTGTTTTAAGACTACCTCAGGGCTCTAGAAATGGCTTAGCGGTTAAAGCACTTGCCTGCAAAGCCAAAGGAACTTGGACCCATGTAAGCCAGGTACACAACAAGGTGGCACATGTGTCTGGAGTTCCATTGCAGTGGCTGGAGGTCCTGGTGCACCCATTCTCCCCCCCCCCCCGCCCTTCTCTTTCTCTCTGTCAAATAAATAAAATATAAAATATATTTTTTAAAAAAAATTTAAAGAGCCAGGCATGGTGGCGCATGCCTTTAATCCCAGCACTTGGGAAGCAGAGGTAGGAGGATCACTGTGAGTTCAAGGCTACCCTGAGACTACATAGTGAATTCCAGGTCAGCCTGGGCTACAGTGAAACCCTACCTTGAAGAAAAAAAAAAAATACTTCAGTGTTGAACTCTCAGGAGCCTCTGGATCTCTTCTTTAGTAAGTGTTGAGTGTCCTCAGCATCTGTCTCCTTCACCCTGGGGCTGGTTGTCAGGCTCAATGGAAGCAGCACTCTTGATTTGTCTCCTCACTTCTGTGGTTTCGCCTGGTCCTTGGCTGAAGTGTGAGGTGGTTTATCTCCTTGGGTCTCGCTACCTTCTGAAAAAGAAAAACAGATTCTCCAGTGGAGAGTGAAGTCAGCATAGGTTAATTGGGACAAGCATTGTTAATTTAGGGAGATTTTGATGAATGTAGCCCCTCTTTTGGCCAAAGACTGGAGCTTGTCATTGGAGACCATGATCTTGGTCTCCATAGGATAGAGTAAATTCTTTAAAAATAGCTAAAGGCGCACGCCTTTAATCCCAGCACTCGGGAGGCAGAGGTAGGAGGATCGCCGTGAGTTCGAGGCCACCCTGAGACTACATAGTGAATTCCAGGTCAGCCTGGGCTAGAGTGAGACCCTACCTCGAAAAACAAAAAATAAAATAAAATAAATCTTCAGGCAGAGGAAGAATGGAAGTACTCTCAAAGGAGAGGGCTGGTGCTTGTGGCCAAAGGTGAAAACCAAACATGGCCCCTGCATGGTCAGAAATGGGTCTCCACAGGCCCCTGTAAGGGGAAGCAGGATTTCCCACTACCCAACCCTTATTCAGACAGAGATTTCTAACTTTTGACACTGCAACATGACATTGTCATCTACAGGCATGTGAGGCTATATTCATTGCTATCCTGAGATGAATATAAGCTGCAGTTGGGCAGACCTGGGAGAATGCTACTTTGACAGGAGACATGGGCATTGGTGAATAACTGTGTTGCATACATCCCAGAATAAATACCATGTTTGATTCTGGAGTAGAAAATATAGGTTTGTTTTACTTTAAAAATGTGTTTAAAAAGCAGAATATCAGCTGGGCGTGGTGGCACACGCCTTTAATCCCAGCACTCGGGAGGCAGAGGTAGGAAGATCACCGTGAGTTTGAGGCCACTCTGAGAATACATAGTTAATTCCAGGTCAGCCTGGACCAGAGTGAGACCCTAACTCAAAAAGCTAAAAGAAAAAAAAGTGCAGAATATCACATGCAGCAATAAGGGATGGGGGAAAATTAAGGGAGTGTTTTATTTAGGGTGGTCAGGGAAGGGACTTGTGATAAGGAGACATGAGACACTGAGTCAGACATCTGGGGGAAAAGGGTCCTTGCCAGAGGGATGAATAAACAAAGTTCTGAGGCAGGGATCCACTTTGGGCACAAGGAGATCTATCCAGTGGAACCATCGGGACACAAGTGAGCCGAGGAAATTCACCCTACTGTCCTCAGTTATCTACACTGCGGTTTATTTCTGGAAAAGTAATGTTTGAGGCCTCAGCAATATTAGAAAATCCTATTATTCTTGGAGGGATATATATATATATATATATATATATATATATATATATATATATATATATAGAGAGAGAGAGAGAGAGAGAGAGAGTTTTTCAAGGTAGGATTTTGCTCTAGCTCAGGCTTACCTGGAATTTACTATGTACTCTCAGGCTGGCCTTGGACTCACAGTGATCCTCCTACCTTAGCCTCCTGAGTATTCGAATTAAAGGCATGTGCCACCACGTCCCGGAGATAATTTTAGTAGTAACAGAAAATAGTTCCCCTTTTATTTTCTGGAGTCTTCAATTTATCTTAAATGGTTCAAAAAGTAATTTGCACCACCACCACTACTCGGGTCAGTTTCCAATGCTTCCTTACAGAGATTTATGCTTCCTTACTCATTTCAACGCATGTACCTGCACTCTTAGTGCTTTGATACTTTCCTGTGACAGAAATAATGTGGTGCTCAAATCTTTGACTTGAAGGTGACAGCCTTTTTCTGACTATTAATAAAGAGTGCAGTGCTGGGGAGATGGCTTTGCTAGTAGGAGTGCTTGCCACAGACATGAGGGCCTGAGTATGGCCTGAGACCACCTGAATTCTACTCCCCAGGACCCACAGAAACAGGTAGGCGGCCACACACATTTGTAGCTCCAGTACTCTGTAGAGCAAAGACCAGAGAATCTCCGGAACTCAGGAAAACCACAGCTGCACATTCAAAAAGAGACCCTGTCTCAAGGACATACACAACAGGCAGCAGAGGAAGGACACTTGACATTCTCCTCTGGCCTCCATACTCTCCTGTGAGCACACCTGCACGTATGTGCTCATGGGTAATCACCGTATACCCTGTGCATGCTCAAAAAGAGAAGAATTACAGACTGGGGGAGCATCAGCATCTCTGGTGGAGCAGTTGACTGCATGTGCGAGACCCTGGTGCCACAAAAACTGAAGTGCCGCATTCCTGCCTTTCCTCTTTGTGTACATCTCTTTACCTGTGTCTGGGCTTCTTGGGTTCTTTGATCTTGTGCTACCTCCTGCCTGTGCTTTTAAAAAGCAGGTCCACTGCTAATTAACACTTTTCTTACAGAGCAAATAGAAAATAAATGGCCTGAAATTCAAACTGGCCCCACTTGCTTGGTGGTAGGAGCACTAATGAATAGCTCCATGGGGCTGGTTAAAATGACAGCACTGGCCTGGAGAGGTGGCTTAGCAGTTAAGCGCTTGCCTGTGAAGCTTAAGGACTCTGGTTTGAGGCTCAATTCCCCAGCATCCACGTAAGCCAGATGCACAAGGTAGCGCATGCATCTGGAGTTCGTTTGCAGTGGTTGGAGGCCCTGGTGTGCCCATTCTCTATCTGCCTCTTTGTCTGTCTGTCACTCTCAAATAAATAAATAAAAATAAATGAAAACTTACTTAAAATTGACAGCATTAGTCAAGCTGGAGGGTGAACTGTGGTGGGGCATGTTACCTGTGCTGTTTCCATGCTTTTCATTTTGAAAGTTGGCTGTATGCCACTGTAAAAATAGATGGAATGGAAGAGTGTTGAGTATTCATGTAGCTAGTGAATCATCTCTTGCGCCATCCCTTACATTCTGTTCGCATGCTCCACAGGTCATGAAACGAGTGCGCACGGAGCAGGTTCAGGTGGCGGTGTCCTGCTACCTCAAACGTCGGCAGTACATGGATTCGGAAGGCCCCCTGAAGCAAGGCTTGAGGCTGTCACAGACCCCTGAGGAGATGGCAGCCAACCTCGCAGGTAACAGGGCTCCTGCAGGTGGCCTGGAGCAGAAGTTGCCAGTGCCCGTGGGAGTTCTCTGTTAGGCAGAGCAAGGGTCAAGGGGCACTGACCCTAGACCTTGCCTGTCCTTCAGAGCTGTGCTCACTGTACTTCTGAGCCTCCTGTGGCCTGTAACCTGAGTCACGTTTCCTTCTTTAGAGCTTTGAGATTATTTTATCTGTACCTGAGTGTATTTGAACTTTATTATCAGTACCAGACCCTGAGTGAGAGGTGTGCTGGTACAGAGCCTTGCCTCTAGAAGTCCAGTTTGCAGGGTTGATGTGGTTGGAAATACATTTTGAGATTATTTAATTAATTTAATTTATTTATTTGCAAGAGAATGAATATGGGCATACCAGGACCTCTTGCCGCTGGAAATGAACTCTAGATGCATGTACCACTTCTGCTTATCTGGCTTTCCATAGGTACTAAGGAATCAAACCCAGGCTGGCAGCTTTGCAAGCAAAAACTTTTACTGCTGAGCCATCTCTTCAGTCCAGGATTTTTTAATTTTTTTTTCTGTTGTTCTGAAATCAGATTCCAAAGCTAGGTGTGGTAGTTCATGTCTATAATCCCACCTCTTAGGAGGCTGAAGCAGTAGGATTGCCACACGTTTAAGGCCAACCTTGGCCTCAGGGACTCTTAACTCAAAAAGCAAAAGGAAGGGGAAAAGGAAAGGAAACAGATTCCATAGGAAACTTGTTATATCATTAGACGTATCAAGTGTTTGACACCACTGCAAGTGGTTGTCCCTGAGCTCAAGATTTTATGTGATATGATTCTCATTCTCCCGCCGCCTCCTTTCCCATCTCTCCCAGCCCCTCCCTCCCTCCATCCCCCCTTCTCCTTCCCTCTATCCAGTCTTCCTTTGGTTTTGTTTCCTGACTTGACTCCTCTACTCCAGTCAAGGACCTGTTTTGCTTCAAGGGTATACTGTCTGCTATAGAGAAAGTGATAGGATGGTTGAAATTTGAGGCTGTCCTTTAAGTGAGGGTCCTCGTTTCCTGAGGTCATAACAGGAGTTGCCAGGAATCTACCTACCTGTTCCTTAGAGGCAGCCTCTCCTCATTCGTATGCTTGGGGCTACCCTGATGAACACGGACCTCACTGTCTCTAATGGGGCTTTCCATTTGCTGGAGCACCTCCCTATGCGCTGGCTGTTGTGGCCCTTAGTGTGTGCACACAGTCTCCTGCTGCTCTGCATCCGGAGAGTCAAGAGCAATAACTCTGCCTTTGATATACAAGAGGCCACAACTCTTCTAAATCCGCTCCCAATGTCACGGTGCAGTTCAGATGTAATGTGGCTTTTCAGGACAGGCTCTGTTGCCCTTGGAAGCCAACAGGGACTATGAGAACATCCTGGATCTTTCTGATTTGTGAATGATCTGAATCATCCATCTTCAATCCACAGACCTTCACTGTGCATATGCTCTAGGCCAAGTGCTAATAACCATAGAACTAGCCAAGATTGAATTTCCTCCTTGTAGCTACTTGTTCCAGTGAGACTGACGAGGACCTTGAGAGCTGAGCTCTAGAGAAGATGATTGTCTGCTCTAGGCTAGCACGGAAAGGAAGATCTTGTCAGTGGTCTCCTTCTCCCCAGCCTGTAGTAGGAAGATAACTATTTACTGGCTAGAGAGAGCCCAGATTGGAATCAGGCAAGCCAGCTAGGAAGAAAAAAGCAGGACTGCCGGAGGTAAAGCGGTGGGAATGGAGAGGAGATGGTAGCTAGGAGTCCTTAGCAGGGCAGAGACCTGTGTCCCTCCCCACATCCCACCCAGTATTCTAACAGATGACCTGCTCCAACTCGCTGAGTCTGCTGGGTATAGGAACTCTTCTCCGCACCCCTTCTCTGTGCACTGTGTTACGGCTCCCTCGGTCCTGCTATGTTCATTGCTATCCCTCCATACACATTGCAGAATCTAAATGTGACATTTCACCCGTCACTGTGAGGGTGACTTCTTAGCCCTTGCCCCTGTAAAAGAGCAAGAGGATTTTTTTTAATTCTTTTTTGTTGTTGTTGTTGACTGCCATAATTGTAAACAGTATCCCACGGTAATTCCCTCCCTCCCCCCACTTCCCCCTTTGAAACTCCGTTCTCCATCATATCCCCTCCTCCTCTCAGTCTCTCTTTTATTTTTATGTCATGACCTTTTCCTCCTATTATGATGGTGTTGTGTAAGTAGTGTCAGGCACTGTGAGGTCATGGATATCCAGGCCATTTTGTGTCTGGAGGAGCACGTTGTACAGAGTCTGAACCCTTCCTTTGGCTCTTACATTCTTTCAGCCACCTCTTCCACAATGGATTTGATTTTGTTTTTAAGGAGCATAAACTTGGGCCAGGCATAGTGACACATACTCCTGTAATCCCAACACTTGGAAGGGTAAGGTAGGAGGATTATGAGTTCCAGACCAACCTAGGCTACATATACATAGCAAGACTCTTTCTGAAAACACACACACTCACAAAGTACATATTTACATGCTAATATTGAAGCCCCAGCCTTCCCACGGCCCAGAACAAGAAAGCCAGTAAGCGTCTGTTCACTGAGAGAAAACCAAAAGGCAGCCGCGTTGAGAACTTCTTCATCCAGACCACTCTGAGGGGAGCGGTGCGCATCCACCAGCCCAGCAGTGTCCAGTTGTACATCCAGGCTCCCGGAGCATGAGAAAGAATGTCTCTCACAACTGAACACATCGTAGCCTTGAAATAAGAAGATAATACTGTATGAGGGGAAAGAACATTTAGATAATATTTTGAAATGTCAAATGTAGTGATAAATAGGAATATGAGCCAGGCATAGTGACTCATTCCTGTAATCCTAGCACTTTAGAGGCTGAGGCAGGCTGATCACCATGAGATCAAAGCCAGCCAAACTCTTGTCTCAAAAAAAAATTTTTAAGCCAAAGGAAGGGTAGGACTCTTTACAATGCACTATTCCAGACACAAAATGACCTGGATATCTATGACCTCGCAGTGCCTAGCACTACCTACACAAGACCCTCAAATTAGGAGGAAAAGATGACGACATCAAAGTAAACGAGAAAACTGATTGAGAGTGGGAGTTGATATGATGAAGAATGGAGTTGCTAAGGGAACATGGAGGTGGGTAGGGAATTATCATGGTTGTCTATAATTATGGAAGTTGTCAATAAAAAAAAAAATTTTAAGGAATGTGTCCCAGAATAACTCCTTCCTTTGAAAAATCAGGAGGGTTGAAAAGTTGAAGCAGCACCCCATCAAATAAGACAAAAAAGTGTCTCCAGGGAGATCCAACCCAGAAATTACAAGAGTCTCAGAAAATAGGAGGGTGTGATCAGAGGTTAATGAAGAAAGTTTCTCAAGAGTTGAAGGCACGACCTTCCAGGCTGAAAGGCCTACACCACAGCACATCATTACATACCAGTACAAGCCACACATTTCCAGAGTCTCAGGGATGTATGTACCTGCCCTTTCTCCCTGTTGTGTTTTCTACCTTTCTATTTCTCTTCTCTTCTTTTATGGGGTATTGGGAGGGAGGAGAGACAGACAGGTATCATTAGTCTGTCCAAGTTTACCAGGACTTTAGAGAATCTTACCTTGAAAATCAGCTAGGATACCAGATACTTTTGGTCTCCATACTCTGTGTTCATCTTGCCTCATGGTTATTAATTGTCTTGATGCCCTGTCTTGTGTGTCTTCCTTTGTAGTCCATTCAGAATCTGGTTGTGCCAACTCAGTATCTGCAGCCCCTTGCCAGGCAGAACCTCAGCAATATGAAGTGCAGTTTGGACGACTGCGGAGCTTCCTCACTGGTAAGCCCTTGCCCCAGGAACATTTTCATAAACAGGATAATGCAGATGTCCCTTGGAACCTTCTGTTTTGTGGGCATGGTGTTAGGTGCAAGGGAGTGACATACTTTGAACACACTTTGATGTGCAAACAGGGAATTTCTGGAGAGGTAGATCATGTGATTAAAGTTTACAAGGGCAAAAAGATAACTCAGGGTGTTTAAACACTATCCATGGCCTTTGGCATGAAAACTAAATCCACCATGGTGAAAAGATCTGTAAGTGTGGCAGGTTTGAAATGTCTCAGAGTGGGCCTCATGAATCAGGTGAAGAAGTTAGACATCTTATATGCCAATTGTTGGGTCACTGCTCCGATCTATTTTTCTCACTTATTGTATGATTTTTTAAATATTTTATCTTTATTTAAGAGAGAGCAAGAAAGAGGCAGATAGAGAGAATGGGCACACCAGGGCTTCTAGCCACTTCAGACAAGTGCCTTATGCTTGTGCCACCTTGTGCATCTGGCTTTATGTGGGTCCTGGGAACTCAAACCTGGTTGCTTTGACTTTGTAGGCAAGCATCTTAACGACTAAGGCATCCCTCCAGCCCCCCCCCCCTTTTATGAATCACTTGTGAGAAACAAGTCACTGACGTGGGACCCCCATTTCTTCATACCACACATGCAATACTACATTCAGTACAGCCAGCCTAGTTGGTCATTCTCCCCTACGTGGGTTCGGCCCCACTCACTTACAATCCGTCCTTTGCTCAGAAAGCCACACATTTTGGTTCTATTTTTCCTGTCACTCTTTAGAAAATATTTTATTTATTTATTTGAGAGAGAGAGAGACAGGAAGAGGCAGATAGAGAGAGAGAATGGGCACGTCAGGGCCTCTAGCCCCTGCAAACGAACTTCAGACGCATGTGCCCCCTTGCGCATCTGGCTTATGTGGGTCCTGGGGAATCGAACTGGGGTCCGTAGGCTTCACAGGCAAATGCCTTAACGTCTAAGCCAATTCATCAGCCTCCTGTCACTTCTTTTGAGCTCCTCCTCTTCAGAGGCTCATCCCACTTCACTAAACTGGCTCTGGGCTGCATGTAGGCCTATACGTTGCCCACTCACTTTTCTTCCCACCAGCCTCTGCTTGCCTCAGTGGCTCTGGTTTGATCCAATCTGCAGAATCCCTGCCCCAAGGCCTGTGCTCTCCTCAGCAGCAGGTGAACTCAGAGTCTCATCTGAGGAAGGTGGTACAGCATGCATGATTGCCCTTAGAGCTTTCCCTAGTGTCCTGTGCACTGTCCTCACTTTGTTAGGGCTTGATTTGCATCTTCATGTGGAGTGGAGGAGTGCCTTGTGATTGCAATTCAATTATCTCCCTGGGTATTGTTTTTTCTGTTCCCTATTATACCTTCCCCTACACTCAAAGCTCTACTCATCCTCACTTTTTCTTTTTTTTTTTTTTTTTTTTTTTTTTTTTTGGTTTTTGAGGTAGGGTCTCACTGTAGCCCAGGCTGACCTGGAATTCATTATGGAATCTCAGGGTGGCCTCGAACTCACGGCAATCCTCCTACCTCTGCCTCCCGAGTGCTGGGATTAATGGCGTGCGTCACCACGTCCGGCTCATCCTCACTTTTTCTTCCTCCCTGAATTGGTAACTGTGCAACTGCAGCCCCAATTCCCACCACATTGTTTTGCTCCAGCCCTTCCCCCTCCCCTTTCTCATTGCCTCCTGAGCCAGTGCCTAACCATCCTCTTAATGATTTATTTGAGAGAGGAAGAGACAGAGAGCAGAAGCAGAGAGAGAGAGAATGGGCACACCAGCACCTCCTAGCAAATGAAACTCCGACCCACGTGCTACTTTGTGCATCTGACTTTATGTGGGTACTGGGAATTGAACCTGGATCCTTTGGCTTTGCCAGCAAGTGCCTTAACTGGTGAGCCATTCTGTCCAGCCCTGACATCCTCTTTTAAAAAAATGTGTGCATGGGCTGGAGAGATGGCTTAGTGGTTAAGTGCTTGCCTGTGAAGCCTAAGGACCCTGGTTTGAGGCTCGACTCCCCAGGACCCATGTTAGCCAGATGCACAAGGGGGCGCACGTGTCTGGAGTTCATTTGCAGTGGCTGGAGGCCCTGGCGCGCCCATTCTCTCTCCCTCTCTCTATCTGCCTCTTTCTCTCTCTGTCTGTCACTCTCAAATAAATAAATAAAAATAACAAAAAAAAATTTTTTTTAATAAAAAAATGTGTGTGTGTGTGTGTGTGTGTATACACACACACAGAGAGAGAGAGAGAGAGAATATGGGCATGCCAGGGTCTCCAGCCACATGTGCTACCTTGTGCATCTGGCTTACGTGGGTATTGAGGAATCGAACCTGGGTCCTTAGGCTTCACAGACAAATGCTTTAACCGCTGAGCCATCTCTCCAGCCCCCATCCTGTTTTTGAAACAAGGTCTCACTCTAGTCCAGGCTGACCTGGAACTCACTCTGTAAGCCAGACTAGCCTCAAACTCCTGGCAGTCCTCCTACCTCAGCCTCTCAGGGGCTGGAACTAAAGGCATGTACCACCATGCCCTGCTTCCAGCCATCCTCTTAAACATCACTTCCTAGTCTGAGAGCCCCAGAGCCTAGAAGGCTGCTCCTTATGCTTCTGCACAGAGCTGTACAGTATTCCCACGACTCCCCATTTCCTAGGTGCTCCCACTCTTCAGCAGCCAGTCTATGGAACCAGCCCTCCTCCTGGCTACCTACTGCCCAGGAAACCCTTCTCTGACTGCTTCACCTGTACACTTCCCTGCCCTCAAGTGCAGTTCCCCCTGCCTACCACACAGCTTGTTGGCGTCATGTGAGCGTTTGTTGCACAGTCAGTAGGTGCAGACACAGTGCACACTTACCAGAGATGAGGGTTTACTTTCAGAGGAAAAATTTTTAGAGAAGTGTGCTCTCAGTCTGGCACAGGTACATTACCACTTCTAGGGAACAAAGTTTAAAGGGGAGCTGGGTCTTACTCTCTTTCAGGCTGATGGCATCAGGTCATATGTGGCGCACTGCTTTCTTCCAACACTGGAAAACACTAGGGTTGGACCAGCAATGAACTTGAGTTTTAATGGAGTGTGTCACCATTTCTTGGTTGCTGGTGTTCCTTAAACTTGTGCGATTTACATGCCTCTTATTTGAAGAATAAGCCTGAAGCTAACATTCAAAAGAGTTGAGAGCAGTCCTCTCCCACAGAATATTGGGAGTCTTTGTTGTCTTTTGTAATTGGTATTTGGGGAAAGAATGTTTCCAGAAATCTTCCAACAATTACAGAATTTAAAGAAATGCCAAAACCCGTGTTAGTTTTCCAAGGAAAGGATTTAAAGAGAGATTAATTTTAAGGAGTTGTCTGTTAAGTGTAGAAGTTGGCAAGCCTGAAGTCTGCAAGACAGCCAACTGGCTGGAGACCAGGGAGAAGCTGATGTGGCAGTCCAGTCTAGAGCCATCAGGAACACCTCAGTCTTCTGTTGGCCTTCAGCTGATTGGGTGAGACCCGCCCACATTAGAGGGCCATAGTTTTTTTAAGTCTTCTTGTTTTTGACATTAGCGGCACTGACTTAAATGTTAATCTCATCCAAAATTATCTTCACGGTAACATCTAGAACACTGTCTGAACAAGTGTCAGGATACTGTGGCCTGGTCAGTTTGACACATAAAATTAATCTCAAGCCTCCTTTTTGGCAACCTTGTCTGTTTCTTAATCTCCCAAATAAGCCTCATTCAGGGCTGGAGAGATGGCTCAGCAGTTAAGCGGTTGCCTGTGAAGCCTAAGGACCCCAGTTTGAGGCTCGATTCCCCAGGACCCACATAAGCCAGATGCACAAGGTGGTGCATGCATCTGGAGTTTGTTTGCAGTGGCTGGAGGCCCTGGCATGCCCATTCCCTCTCTCTCTTTCTCTCTTGCTCTCAAATAAATAAATAGAAAGAAAATACTTCATTTGTAGTTTATTACTCAAAGTTTTAAGCAGGGTGTGGTGATGCATGCCTTTAGTCCCAGCACTCAGTAGGCTGGAGTAGGAGGGTTGCTGTGAGTTCAGATGGGCTACACAGTAAGTTCCAGGTCAGTCGGGGGGGGGGGGAGGAAATAAGTAAATAATAGATTTATGTATTTTTTAATTTTTATTTATTTATTTGAGAGCGAGAGAGAAAGAGACAGATAGATAGAGAATGGGTGCACCAGGGCCTCCAGCCACTGCAGACAAACTCCAGAAGCATACACCACCTTGTGCCTCTGGCTTACTTGGGTCTTGGGGAA
This sequence comes from Dipus sagitta, assembly GCA_036346955.1. Taxonomy (NCBI): domain Eukaryota; kingdom Metazoa; phylum Chordata; class Mammalia; order Rodentia; family Dipodidae; genus Dipus; species Dipus sagitta. The sequence continues at coordinate 173,112,754 of CM070773.1, forward strand.
TCAAGCCTCAAACTGGGGTCCCTAGGCTTCACAGGCAAGCGCTTAACCGCTAAGCCATCTCTCCAATCCCTAGATTTATATTTTTAACCAACAAACTTAGTTTTAAATGAACATTGTTATCTTCACATAGGACATATCAGCCTGGATAGCCAGTGTGCTTTTACTATTGGCTACAGGTGCCAGCAGGACTTACAAAACCAAGGCTGAACGTTAAGACTGTCTTAACTTCTTGTTGAGTACCATCCCTATGATTCTGAATGTACTTGTGTCCCTTGCTTTAAGTTCACAAAGCTAGACAGTTTTTGCAAAGAACACATAGTCTCAGGGCTGGAGATATGTCTTAGTGGTTAAGGCACTTGCCTGCAAAGCCAAAGGACCCAGGTTCAATTCCCCAGTACCTACATAAGCTAGATGCACAAAGTGGCGCATGTGTCTGGAGTTCATTTGTGGTGGTTGGAGGCCCTGGTGTGCCCGTTTGCTCTATTTGCCCCTCTCTTTCAAATTAATTAATTTATTAATTAAAAAAGAACTCATAATCTCCCGTGAACCCATTTAGTACCCTATGGGGCATAGGGATTCTGATTTGAAGAACATCAACATATTGGAGAGGGCTGGACTGCTGGCTGATATAGCTGTACAACGATTTGAAGGTGTGACCAAGTCCTCCACCCCCAGGAAGTGTTGGTGACAGGCCTCAGGGACTCCCCTATTCCTCTAGCATCTTCTGACTATAAGCCTTTCTGCCGCTCCTTACAGATTCGGATTCCCAGCACAGCCATGAAGTGATGCCTCTCCTCTACCCCCTCTTTGTCTACCTCCACCTTAATCTGGTTCAGAGTGGCCCCAAGAGCACCGTGGAAAGCTTCTATAGCCGCTTCCACGGGATGTTCCTGCAGAACGCCAGCCAGAAGGACATCATTGAGCAGCTGCAGACCACACAGACCATTCAGGACATTCTGTCAAACTTCCAACTTCGTGCGTTCCTGGACAATAAGTATGTGGTCCGTCTCCAGGAAGACAGCTACAACTACCTTATCCGCTACCTCCAAAGTGATAACAACACTGCCCTGTGCAAGGTCCTCGCTGTGCACATTCATCTGGACGTGCAGCCTGCCAAGAGGACAGACTACCAGCTCTACACCAGTGGCAGCTCTTCCCGCAGTGAAAGCAGCAGCCTGGAGCCCCCGGATGTGCCCAGCCCTATTCTTCAGAATGAGGCCGCCCTGGAAGTCTTGCAGGAGAGTATCAAGCGTGTCAAGGATGGGCCTCCCTCCCTCACCACCATCTGCTTCTATGCCTTCTATAACACGGAGCAGCTGCTGAACACTGCAGAGATCTCCCCTGACAGCAAGCTGCTGGCTGCTGGGTTTGACAACTCCTGCATAAAGCTCTGGAGCTTGCGGTCCAAGAAGCTGAAGTCCGAGCCCCACCACGTGGATGCATCCCGCATCCGCCTGGCTTGTGACACTCTGGAGGAGGAGGTAGGAGTGCCACCCCTCAACCCACTCCACAGGAAACAGTAATCTGTAGTCCCTCCTTGTGCAGCCAAAGCCATACTCATGCCAGGTGATACAGCCACTGAGTCCTGCTTGTGCCTGACAGAATTATTAATGAATGGGCAGTATTTATCACTGCCTACAAAGCAGGTGCCACCACTGAGCCTGATTAGGTCTGGGTCAGGGTGTACATTTAAGCAGTAATGAATTGTGTCCAACCTCATAGTAAGCTGGGTCATTTCACAGCCTTGTCAACACAGCAAGGACGCTGTGGGACTAAAGTGTCTGGGGCTAGCACCTGTCCTCTGGTTCTGTGTGCCCAGGGTGACTCAGACTCTACTTAGGAAAATATCACAGGTAGAGCCGTGGTGTCCCCTCAGTGATGAATGCAGTGATCTGTTGTCAGGCTGTGTGACTGATGTCAGATGGTTATGAAGGGGCGGGCACGATGGCCTGAGTGTCACCATCAGACTTGCTGCTCTGTATGGGCTTAGGCTGAGGAAGCAGTCTTCACAGTCAGCTTCTCCCGAGCACTTACAAAGGCTAGGGCCCACCCAAGTGATTTTTGTTTTGTCACTACTGGGAATACAGGTAGCTTTGCCTCAGGGTACTTTGGATTAAAAATTCCTTGCACTGGTTGAAAACTAAAAAGTCACCCTGGGTAAATTGCAGAAGCTCATTGGGATGCTATTGTGCACATGAGTGAGCCTGGCCTCCCTCCCCTGCTTTGTTCTGAGTCACCTGCAGTCATGTTGCCCTTGAGCTTATGGTTCTTGCTGCTGAGGCACTGCAGTGAAGGATTTTGCTATGGTGAGTTGAGTCTGACTTCTAGGCTCTGCAAGACCCTGCAGAATAATGGGATTGCACACATGTTAAATTCTCAGGCTTCTCTTTGTACTGGAGAGCATTATAGCTGTGGCTTGGTGTACATCTGAGGGATGCTGCCCTCTTTCAGTTTTCTGTAACTATAGTGTTATTCCTACTGGCCTTACTAGCTATGATGACACAGGCTTTGGAGATTATTCAGGGTGCTAATATAAAGGGTGATGACATCATGGTGTCTTAGGTAAAGGAGAAGTGTATTTGAAGACCCACGTTAAGGGTCTCCCGGGACTGACTAGGGAAGGGCTGTGGCTGTGTGCACATGGTTGCATGCTTGAGCTAGGGCAGCCAGCAGAAAAAGAAACCAGTGATCTGGTCACAGAGATGAAACGATGAGCCTGAAGGGCTGTGTGCCAGCCCAGGAGTGGCTGCTTTGCTTGACTGTCTTGGCTTTGTTCAGAGCCACATTGAAAGAATGGCAGATTCTGGCCTCTGCTTCTTGAGTTGATGGTTCCTAACAAGGAGCATTTTGAGGGGAGGCAAGAGGTAGTTCTGGTACCTTGTTTTTAATGTCTCAGTAAGAGTTTGGACTTGGTGTTTTCCTTACGAAATTTACAATCAAAATTGAGACTCCATGGAAGGGTCAAAGGCTCACGTGTCTAGAGAAGGCAAGCAGGGAAAAGTAAATGGTGAGTGAGGCCTTGGGGTTGCAGAGGCGATGGGAACCATATAAAAGTCCCAGTCTGCAACCTCTTCTTAAATCTGTTTGGAGCAATAGTATTGCGTAAGTTAACGCATACAGTACTTTAATAAGAAATAGTTAAATCAGTGCTCAGATCCAGCAATTCCATTTCTGTGTGTACACTCAGGAGAATTGGAAGCATGGGTCCACACACAAGAACTTGTACACGAATGTTCAAAGCAGCACCCAACAAGTAGCAGTAGCCTAAGTGTCTAGAACTAGGAGAAGGAAATAGGGCCTGTCCCAGGTGGGCACTTCTGCAGCTGTGAAAAGCAGTGAATCATTGCCAGTGTGAATCTTTTTTTTTTTTTTTATTGCTGGGCATGGTGGCACACACTTTTTTTGTTGTTGTTTATTTTTATTTATTGGAGAGCGACAAAGAACAAAGCAGATAGCTGGAGAATGTGCACACCAGGGCCTCAAGCTACTGCAAATGAACTCTAGATGCGTGCACCACCTTGTGCGTCTGGCTTGCATGGGTCCTGAGGAATTGAGCCTCGAACCGGGGTCTTTAGGCTTCACAGGCAAGCACTTAACAGCTAAGCCATCTCTTCAGCCCGGCATATGTACATCTTCAAAACCTTAAGCTAGGTAAAAGACCCAATTGTAAACTGGGTGTGATGGCTCATACCTTTAATCCCAGCACTTGGGAGGCAGAGGTAGGAGGATCACTGTGAGTTCAAGGCCACCCTGAGACTACACAGTGAATTCCAGGTCAGCCTGAGCTATAGTGAGATCCTACCTCGGAGTGGGGGGCGGGGGAGATCCAGTTGTAGAATGTCATGTATTAATATGCTCTCATTTCTGGGAGACATATGGAATAAAGTGATCTGATCCACAGAGACAGAAGTAGATAAGGGGTAGCCAGGGGCTGAGAGAGGAATAGTAGCTACTAGTAATAGGCCCAAGCTTTTCTGTGAGGTGGCTGTGTGAGATATGGTGATGGCTATACAATTATATACATACAAAAACCATGGAGAGCTGGGGTATGATGGCGCACGCCTTTAATCCTAGCACTGGGGAGGCAGAGGTAGGAGGATCACTGTGAGTTCAAGGCCACCCTGAGACTACATAGTGAATTACAGGTCAGCCTGGGCTAGTGAAACTTTACCTAAAAAAAAAAAAAAAAAGCCAAGCGTGATGGTGCACACCTTGAATCCCAGCACTTTGGGAGGCAGAGGTAGGAGGATCACCATGAGTTCAAGGACACCCTGATACTACATAGTGAATTCCAGGTCAGCCTGGGCTAGAGCGTGACCCGGGGGGGGGGGGGCAAAAAATACAAGCCATTGAGTTGTATACTTTAAAAATCTTGTGCCCTTTTGTTAAACATTCATTTAAGAGAGGGGGGGTGTGCTTGCATGTGTGTGTGTAGGTGCACCAGGGCCTCCTGCCACTATGAACAAACTCCAGACACATGAGCCACTTTGTGCATCTGGCTTTATGTGGATACTGAGGAATTGAACCCCAAGTCAGCAGGCTTTTTGCAAACAAGCACTTTTAACCACTGAGCCTTCTCAGCCCAAAGTCTTGTGATTTTCATAGTAGATAAATCTTGTCTCTGGTTAGAAAAACAAGGATGGTGTGTAGCTCAGTGGTAGAGAGTACTTGATGAGCATGGACAAGGCCCTGAGTCCCATCTCTCTGTGACACTGCAGAAAAGCAAAACAAAACAATGACCAGGCAGGCGTCATGACGTACACCTGTAATCCCAAGTGACAGGGTCAGGAGACCAACCTGGGCTGTGTGAGACCCTGCCCAAAAAAGCCAGGGTTGTCAGCATTGTTACATCTGTGACATGTATATGAAACTGATGTAGCACAGTGGTGTCTGGTGGGTGCACTATAGTATGTGAACCCATAAATATAATGCAAATTTTCCTAGCCACACTAAAAAAGGATAAATTTTAATAATACTTTTAATCCAGTATGAGAAAATATCATTTGAAATACTATGTTTCAATAATGAAATGTGTTAAATACATTTTGTGTTCTAAGTCTTAGAAACTAGATATGGTTTATATAGGTCTACCCCAGCCAGCAGCCACCTTTTCTACTATCCCTGCTATCATCTTTACGTTCTTAGCAGTGACTTACATGCTTCCAAGTCTTAGCTACTCCCAAGAACTTCAGGCTAAAGTACAGAAGTATTTTAGGTCCAGGGGAAGCTTGGGAATGAGCAGATGTCCTGGGGTGTCCTGGTAAAGCTCAGACTGCTATAGTGTTGAAGACGTGGGGATCCTGCTGTAAAGCAGGTACCAACAAACTACAGCAGTGCAGAGTGTGTCAGCTTGCAGATCTCTTATGCTGATTTTTCTTAATCTTTGATTTTTCTCCTTATGTGTGTTTTATAATGTATATTGTTGTTTACTACTGCTTATAAGTATACTTTATGAACGAACATTACATGTGCCCAGTTACTGTGATGAACACAGAGCTGGAGCGAGCTCTGGTCCTGACAGCATGGAAGGTGAGGCAAGGGCCCTTGGGCTGGCATGAGTCAGCCATGGACAGCGTATACAGTCCTGTGGACCTGGGCTCACACACATTAAAATGACATGGCTGGTTATTTTAGGCTGTGGGCCTGGCAAGAGCAGAAGTTCTGGTGTCTCTGTTTCTTGGCCAAGCATTGGCTGCCACAGCACTAGTACACCCTCCTTCCCCACAAAGTGAAGGCTCATTTCCATGGCTATCTGTTCCGAGTGAAGATGACCTACATCTCCAGTCCACAGCTCATATCCAAAGGATCTGTGTGTCATTGGCCCAGAGTTGTTCTTGCTCCCACAGTCCCTACATAAACCTCGTGGTGCAAAGCAGTGAACTTTTAAGCCTCTAGTGAAGAAAGTTCTTATGATATTCTTAGTGTCCCCTGGGGGGAAATCTTGTGTTCCCAAATGCTTTTGCAGTTTTGTTAAGTGTCAGCAGTAGCCATTTGAGTGTTCATAGACACTAGAGTTTATTTTTATGCCCTCCAATGAAAGAGTACCTAACAGAAAGATGCTCTGCCTGTACAGAAACCAGCAAAACCAAGTTTGATCATCTTCTGGTGTTAAATTAACACCACCTGTAGTGAGGAATTGCAGCTGTGATTCTCAGGAGCTTACCTACAAGGGAACAGAGGGAAGCGGGGCTTGGAAGCAGCCTGTGGGGAAGAGCCGTGGGAGCAGACTTTTTCCAAGGTCACATGGATCCCTTAGTCCTGTGTGACCATTCTGTTTAGCCATGGGATGCTACTTTGGGAGATAACATTCACCCTCCATATTGCTGGGATGAGCATCCAACCAGACACAGTTTATGGGAGGAACAGGTTTACTTTAAGCCTACACATCCAAAGGAGGTTCCTTCAGTGCCACAAGAACCTGGCTGGCTCCCTTTCAAAGATCCACGCAGAGAGAAGCAACCTTACAGCTAGCAGACACCAAAAAGCAACAGCAGGAACCCCATCAGAGTTTAAACCTCTCTGTCTTTGGGCTGGAATTCAGATTGACTCCCAGTGACACACCCCTTGTAGCAGGAGTCCTACTAGGGGCTGAAGCTACAAAAATAATTTTAATAAATACCTGAGTCTTTGGAGCCATATATTTAAACAACCACATTCTGCCCCCATCAATTCATAATCATCTCATATTGCAAATTACATTCAGTTCAACTTCAAAGGTGCCATAAGCTTTACCAAGGTCCCAGGTCTCGCCTGAGATTCAAGACTCCCTTAACTGTAAGTCCTGTAAAATCAAAACAAATTACATACTTAACACATAATGACAGAGTAAACATTTCCACTGCAATACAGCCTAGCAAGGAGACACTAACTAGACCAGTGTAAAATCAGTAATGAACATCAACATCTGTAGTTCAAGTCTGACATCCATAACCAGTGGTGACAGTCTCTGGATTTCCAGCTGGGCTGAGTCTCTGGGGAAAACTTACATCCTGAGCCAACAGAGCTCTGTGGTAGTTTTTGCACAGTTCTGGTATATCCAAAACACATTTGGGTCTCTAAACTGCAAACCACAGTCCATCTACAGTGGCCTCATTGGCCTCTGGTAAGAGTTTATTTCAGCCCTCCTTCCCATTCTGCATCTCAACAGCAGCTCTGGGACTGTCTGCACTTCATGACCAGCTTCCATGCACTTTTCATGCTTCCAAAACCTTACCAGGTATGCAGTGACATGGCCGGTTTATTAATCCAGGGAGGAAATAAATCGGGACCCTGACAAGCAGGTTCTTCTTTACGTCACCACCTTTCAAAAGAGCTTGCATTTCTACCATCCAGTGTTTCCTGGGTGGACTTCGCCATCAGCTGTCTTCTCCATAGTTCCAGTGTAAAGCAGTTGGCCCACCCTTTACTGGTGGTAATCTGTTTAACAGTAACAGCTTGAGCAGCCTAAAACCAGTCTCTCTTCCTGGAACTTTAATTCTGTTTGAATTTTTCCAACTTTCAGTTATATATCTTCCACCAAGCACACCAGACCATACTTTTAAATCAACTTTGCTTAAATTCTCTGGGCACTGGCAGAAGAGTGCAGCCAGCCTTTATGCCAGTAGTCCAGTTCCAACAAAGTTCCCTATAGTCTTTCTTCCCCTTTGAAAGTTCACAAGCCAACACAATTCTGTCTGCATTTAGCATTTTCAGACTCTCACCAAAATACCCCATAAAACTTGGTTTATCACTCTGTAAGGCTTCTGCAGTCGCAAGTTCCAAATCCTACAGCAACATCCCAACTCTCTGACACCAAATTCTGTCATAGTCCGCTACATATTGATAGAATGAACATCCAACCAGACAAAGTTTATGGGACAAGCAGGTTTATTTCAAGCTTATAGATCCAAGGGAGGTTCAAAACAAACTGACAGCTAATAAAACCACCTGAGTCTGTGGGGCCATACATTCAAATAGTCACACTCCCCATCTTCACTTCTTTTAAAACTGAGTGCGTGCCATATACATGTGGTCAGAGGTCAATGTCTGTTGTCTGCCTCTCTTGCTCTCTACCTTTTTATTGAGACAGGCTCACTTACCTAACCCAGAACTCAAAACTGAACAATTTGGCTGTCTACTTAGCCAGTTTTCCCTGGAGATAGATCCACCTACCTCTGCCTCCCAAGTACTGGGATTACAGGCATATACCCAGCATTTACATGAGTTCTGAAGTCCGGGCTGGCCTCAAACTCCAGGTAATCTTCTTGCCTTAATCTCCCAGTTGCTAGGATTCCAGCTGAGAGCACCACACCAAGCTTTCACCATCATTGTATTTGAGAAATCAGAAGTTTATGGCTGGTCATACGGAAGAGAGGATGGCCATGCTATAGTGTACCTTCTGGCGGCTTACTGTTCCTACACATCCAGGTTTTACTTTAGCTGAAGTTCTCCAGATACTCTTTGAGATGGGGTCTCACTCACTATATAGTCCCATCTTGCCTTGAATTTAGGATCCTCTTGCTTCAGCCTTCCCAGTATTGGGATCACAAATGTGCACCACCATGCCTGACTGCATATTTCATTTCTCTGACTCTAGCCCAGGCTGGCCTTGAACTCACAGCAATTCTTCCATCTTGCCTTCTAAGTGCTGGGATTAAAGATGTGCGCCACCACACCCCACTCAGATTTCTTTAAATAGCATAGAAACAGGGAGCACTGTGGCTTATGAAGCAGTGCAAGCTAACAGCATTGAGGAGAATCTCGGGACTTAACATCAACTCAAAAGTCAGTCGTTTGAAGTGACTGCCACAGAAGTACCTATGCAAGTTACCATAGGCTGATGTTCAATCCAAGAGAAAGGCCCCCAGACTGTACTTGGAGTAATGTTTGTGTATCCAATCTGCTGTGAACTGCATTTGGGAGTTACTGGCTGGAGTAACACATGCTTTCACTGTTAACTGGCAGATGCTATTTCCCAGGCAGGCCCTGCTCTGTGCTTTTCCCTCTCCTGGACATAGTTTCCCCTTGAGACCACTAAATGTTTTCTTCTTGTGTGTTTATCCCCCATCCCATGTCCCAGGAGGATGAGGAAGACAGCATGGGCACAGAGATGAAGATCTTGCGGGGTCACTGCGGCCCAGTGTACAGCACACGGTTCCTCGCAGACAGCTCAGGGCTGCTTTCTTGTTCTGAAGACATGTCCATCAGGTATTGGGACCTGGGGAGCTTCACTAACACTGTGCTGTACCAAGGACACGCTTACCCAGTGTGGGACGTGGACATCAGCCCTTACAGCCTGTACTTTGCCAGTGGGTCCCATGACCGCACTGCCAGGCTGTGGTCCTTCGATCGGACGTACCCGCTGAGGATATATGCAGGGCACCTGGCGGATGTGGATTGTGTCAAATTCCACCCCAATTCAAATTACTTGGCCACAGGCTCCACTGACAAGACCGTCCGGCTGTGGAGTGCCCAGCAGGGGAACTCAGTTCGGCTCTTCACAGGCCACCGTGGCCCTGTGCTCTCCCTCGCCTTTTCTCCCAATGGTAAGTACTTAGCATCTGCTGGTGAGGATCAGCGGTTGAAGCTGTGGGATTTGGCCTCGGGAACCCTTTTTAAAGAACTGAGAGGCCACACAGACAGCATCACCAGCCTGGCCTTCAGCCCGGACAGTGGCCTGGTTGCCTCAGCTTCCATGGACAACTCTGTGCGTGTCTGGGACATCAGGAGCACGGGCTGCAGTGCCCCTGCAGATGGCTCTTCAGGCGAACTTGTGGGTGTGTACACTGGGCAGATGAGCAACGTCCTGAGTGTGCAGTTTATGGCCTGCAACCTCCTCCTCGTGACTGGGATCACACAAGAGAATCAGGAACATTGATTTTTTTTTTTTTTAATCCAGGTGGCAAACTGGGTGGGGCTAGAAGTGTCTAGCTGCAACCCAGGACTTGCTGAAACTGAATCAGTGATTGCAAAAGAGCCTCCCCTCTCTTCCTACTCGCTTTACACAGCCCTGGTGCACAGGATTCCAGGCGAGAGTCAGGATTCTCCCAGGCTCCCTCCAAGTTCTCCAAGAACCTCTCTAGCCTCCCAGCCTTGTGTAAGCACCTTCCTTTCTGCATCTGTCTCCTCCTCCCACTGGGCTGGCTGGAGCAGTTGCAGAATGCTCTCTGGAGCAGCCTCGAATGATGTCACCTGTAGGCCACCCCCTTGAGTGAGGGATGCAGGGATGGGAACTAGGGAAGGAAGGGTGGTTTGGCAGCCTTTCCTTTTCCATGATGACAGAGAACCAGGATTTTTTAATTAATATTATTATAATTATTATTATTATTGAGAAGAGGAATCCTAGCACTGGCAGAGGTATGTCTCTGCTTTTATCTTTCAGGTTTGACTCCTGGCACTGGCTGTGATACTTGGAATTTGAGGTTCAGGGAATTCAGACTTCAGTAGCCCAGTGTAAAAAAGGGACGTCTTGGTGTAGGTTAAGCCTACCAGATAATGTGAGCCTGAAAGCAGGCAGGTGTGTTGACTGAGTTTTGGGCTCTTACAGTGATGGTAGGAAAGAAAGATTCTTTCTTGACTACACTTCCAATGGTAGTTCTCTCCCCTGGAGAGAAGGATTATGGTGGGCAAGGAGTGGCCCTCAGTGGGAGAGCACTTGCCTCACCTGCGCTGCATCCTGGGTTCCATCCCCAGCATGTGCACGCATGAACACACACTCACATGAAAAAAATTGTGGTAAAATTGATTTGGAGCCAGGCATGGTGGTGCACGCCTTTAATCCCAGAATTCGGAGGGCAGAGGTAGGAGGATCGCCTTGAGTTCAAGGCCAGCCTGAGACTACATAGTTAATTCCAGGTTAGCCTGGGCTAGAGAGAGACCCTACCTCGAAAAACCAAAAAAAAAAAAAAAAATGATTTGAAATAAGTCACCAGATCAGATTGAGGAAATGTTGACTTTCAAGCAACTGTTGGCTGAGAAGTGGCTTCAGTGTCTTTCTCCCCATGACCTGCTCCCGCCCCCCCACTGCAGCCTCACTGTAGTGAGTCACGAGCACGCACTCACCCATATCAGACCATGCTCTAAGGACAAAGCAAGTTCTAATGTGTGGAAACGGATTAAATATTTCTGTTTTCTGAAAAGAGTTATTTTGTATTTTGTTTTCTATTAAAATGTATTTAGTTTCAAAAACAAAGTCATCATCTTCTTTGTGCTCTTAGGATGGACAGGTGCACGCTGGCCCTGGATGCAGTCTTGTCTTTTCAGGGTAGTGGTGGGGACATCAGCCAGACCAGCCACAAGACAGGTGCATTGGTCTGTGCTGTGTTCTTTTCAGTTGACTTTGCGTCATGGCTCTTCCCAGCACTCACTTATTGTACTGATGGCAGTGATACTGTTTATACATCTCATGTTGCCAGTTGCTGACTGGAGACAACTTTCCCAACCAGTAATAAGGCCTCACTTCAGCTTCCTTGGAAAATCCCATTGTAAATTCACTAAAGTGTTCTAAAAGCTGGGCAAATAAATTTGAACTATTTATTTTATGAGGCAGAGAATTGGCACGCCAGGGCCTCCAGCCACTGCAACTGGCTTTGAACTTCAGATGAGTGCGCCACCTTGTGCCCATGCGCACCACCTTGCGTGCTTGCATCACCTTATGCATCTGGTTTACATGGGATATGGAGAGTCAAACGTGGGTCCTTAGGCTTCACAGACAAGTGCATTAGCCGCTAAGCCATCTCTCCAGCCCTTGAACTGTTTATTGAACAGTTGCAAGCTGGCTGTGATGGTACATGCCTGTAATCAGTTTGGGAGGTGCAGGCAGTGAGATAGGTTTGAGGCCAGCCTGGGCTACATGAGACCCTCCTCAAAAAAAAAAAAAGAAAGCCAGGCATGGTGGTGCACACCTTTAATCCCAGCACTCAGAAGGCAGAGGTTGGAGGATGGATGAGAGTTTGAGGCCGCCCTGAGACTACATAGTTAATTCCAGGTCAGCCTGGACTAGAGTGAAGCCAAAAATAAAGTAGAAAACACATAAATAAAAATAAAGTAGGTATGGTGGCATAGGCCTATAAATCTGGCACTTGGGAGGCAAATGTATGATCCCTAGGGCTTCCTGGCTAGTGGTAAAGTGCTTGTCTAGAGTACTTAAGATGGAGGATTTCCATATGTTAAAGTGCAGCCTGGGCTATGGTGTGAGTCCCTGTCTTAGAAAAGAAAAAAGGCTTCTGAGGACATGATTTGAAGAGGAAGACAGGTCAGAGCTTGCCTGGCACGGAGCAGAAAGGCACAGTCCAGATTCCCCAGTACAACAGGTACTTGGCGTTCACTGGAACGGAGGCAGTGTGAACAGGGATACCTAGTCCAGGATGAGATAATGGACAGGGGACCTCCCCTCATCCCTGGTACTGAGACATGATCTGCACAACACTCCAGTGAAGCACAGAGGCCGTCTCCACCTGGAATCCACTCCTACATTCAATAGCTCGGGCGCATTTCCTGAGTAGTCTCCAAACTGTAGGGCACAGCTGCCAGGATTCCAGCTGCCCTGGGGAAGAGCCCCTGTAACTAAAGAGTGACACCCACCAGCCTCAGACACAGGAGCCTGCATGGCTGAGCCTTCTGCAACAGACTCTATCCCTGGTTGCAGCTTCTCTTTGCTGGGCAAACACCTGATCAGAAACAGTTTATGGGAGGAAAGGGTTTATTTCAGCCTTGAAAGTTCCAGGGGAGCACCATCAGTGACAGAAGCTGGCTCATCTCCATAGCTCCAAACCGAGAGACAGCCACACATGAGCAGCCCGATCTCCAATCTGGTCTCTTCACACACCTTAGGGCTGGAGACTCAAGATTCAAGCATGAGTCTATGGGGTCACATATCTAAACCACTACAGATGTGCTCAAATTCCTGGCCAAGGGAGCCATGAGAAGATAAATGGTTTAAGCACTGAAGGCGGGAGGTGCAACTTGTTCGTTCCTGCAGCAGGGGAAGTCACAGCATCACTGGGGTCTAAGGGGCAAGAGTGAGGTGGACTCAAGGTCGGGAAAACCAGCAGGCCTGATGAGTGCTCTGGAAGCAGATTTGCTTGGCTGTTGGGTTGGATGACAAGAAAAATAACGTGTATGGCATGGGCCTCTGATTTTTTTAATTGTATTTATTTATTTATTTATTTATTTATTTATTTATTTATTTGAAAGAGGGAGAGAGAATGGGCCCACCAGGGCCTCCAGCCACTGCAAACGAACTCCAGATACATGTGCCACCTTGTGCATCTAGCTTACATGGGTACTGGGGAATCGAGCCTCAAAACGGGGTCCGTAGGCTCCACAGGCAAGCGCTTAACCACTAAGGTGTCTCTCCAGCCCTGGTTTTTTATATTATTATTATTATTGTTATTATTATTAGGCTCTGGGGTAGAACGCAGAGCCTTGCAAGCCTGAGCACAAGCTGCACTCCAGCCCTGGCACATCATGATGATGAAAACACTACAGGAAGAAGTTCAGAAAAAGATCTAGAGTTTAATGGGTTTTTGTTTTGTTTTGTTTTGTTTTTCAAGGTAGGGTCTCACTCTAGCCCAGCTGACCTGGAATTCACTATGTAGTCTCAGGGTGGCCTTGAACTCATGGTGATCCTCCTACCTCTGCCTCCTGAGTGCGGGGATTAAAGGCGTGCACCACCATGCCTGGCTTGGTTTTGTTTTTATGAGACAGGGTGTCACTGGGGCCAAGCGATCCTCCCACCTAAGGCTAGCAAGTAGCTGTGACCACAGGCATGCCCCACTCTGCCCAGCTGAAAGTCTGACTTTGCATTTCCTCAATGTGAGATGCTTATGAGACAACCAGGCAGAGATACCCATGAGTGTTTGAATGCTGGAGCCTGGCTTGGGAGGGGACCAGGCTCTGCTAACTGGAGAGCTGTGGCCTCAGAATGTTTTTTGCTGCAATGGACAGAACCCCAGCTCCAGATGGGACTGAAAGTAAGGAGTTTCATAATGGATATCTGGGGGCCAAGTGTGTTCCCTGGATCCGGCTGTGCTCTGGGATGCAGCTCCACCCTTGGCTGCCTTTACCACAAGCTGCTGCACCCAAGGATGAGGACTCTCAACACCTTCCAGGACCAGACATCTCCTTGTGTCCTGTGGAAATGTGTCACTCTCCAGAGAGAAAGATCCCTGAAGCTCTTCAACCTCTGCCTGACACTGGACCATCCCCTGACCGGTCATGCTGACTTCTGAGGTGGAGGTCAGACCTCAAGCATGATGTCACTACTCCGCAGTCAAGCAAAATGAACTACTACAGCAGTTACAAAATTGGCAACAAGAATAATAGTGCAGGGCTGGAAAGATGGTTTAGCGGTTAAGCGCTTGCCTGTGAAGCCTAAGGACTCTGGTTCAAGGCTCGATTCCCCAGGACCTACATTAGCCAGATGGAGTTCGTTTGCAGTGGATGGAGGCCCTGGCACGCCCATTCTCTCCCTCTCCTCCCTCTCCCTCTCCCTTTCCCTCTTCTTCTCTCCCTGTCCCTCTCTGTCTCTCTGCCTCTGTCCCTCTCAAATAAATAAATAATTTTTTAATTTTAAAAAAAAATAGTGCAGAAGGAAAAGGCTGAGCCCCTGCCTTGAAGTTCACCAGAACTCAGAGGTCAGACATTAATGGCCAACAGGCCAAGAGAACAAGGGCAGTGGTCCAGAGACCAAGGGAAAGTCCCTCAACAGTACTATTCTTATATTGGCTATAAGAAAAGATGAAGTTTGCCGGGCATGGTGGCACATGCCTTTAATCCCAGCCCTCCCTCAGGAGGCAGAGGTAGGAGGATCATGGTGAGTTCAAGGCCACCCTGAAACTACATAGTGAATTCCAGGTCAGCCTGGGCTAGAATGAAACACTACCTTGAAAAAAAAAAAAAAAGATGAAGTTAGCTGGGCATGGTGGTGCACGTCTCTTTAATCCCGGTAATTTAGGAGGCACAGGTAGGATGGCCATGAGACTATGTAGTGAACCCCAGGTCAGCCTGGGCTAGAGCGAGACCCTACCTTGAAAAAAGAGAAAAGATGAAGTTGATCCCACCTCTAACCTCTCTATACATTAAAAACCCAATTCCATTGGACGAAAAGATCATGACATCAAAAGAGACTGACTGAGAGGGGGAGAGGATATGATGGAGAATGAAGTTACAAAGGGGAAAGTGAGGGGAGGGAGGGCATTACCATGGGATATTGTTTACAATCATGGAAGCTGTTAATAAAAAAATAATAAATTCAAAAAAATTCCAGGGCTGGGGAAATGGCTCAGCAGTAAGAGTGCTTCTTTTATGAGCACAAGGGACCTGAAGGGGTCTAAGACCACTACAGTTTGATTCCCCAGCACCCACATGAGCAGCTGAGCATGACCATGTACCCTGTAACCCAAGGTAGGAAGATCTGTGGAGAGCCTAGACTGGAGACCTGCTGGGCTTGAGAAAACGGCAAGCTCCAGAATCGGCAAGGGACTTTGTCTTAAGAAAGCACATGGAAGAGCGGTGGAGGAGTGTCCAACGCTATCTGGCCTCTCCACAAGGGTTATGCGTGCCTGCACATCTGAGTGTACACCACACTGTCTGCATGCACCTGATCAAAACCATGAAGTGAGCCGGGCGTGGTGGCACACACCTTTAATCCCAGCACTCAGGAGGCAGAGGTAGGAGGATCACCATGAGTTCAAGGCCACCCTGAGACTCCATAGTGAGTTCCAGGTCAGCCTGGGCTAGAGTGAGACCCTATCTCGAAAAACTACAAAAAAATAAAAAATAAAAAACATGTGTTTAGAAGTGTCTTTGGGGGAATAGAGAGAGGGTTTCGTGGTTAATGCACTTGCCTGCAAAGCCTAAGGACCTGAGTTCAATTCCCAAGTATTATGTCATCCTCTGAGTCCCAGTCAGGAGGAAAAGGCAGGGCGAACTGAAATACAGCCTTCCAGACAAGACATAGCTATTATAAGACCACAGAGCCACACTGTGGCACATGACAAGCCACTCAGGCAATGGAGCAGTCTCCTGACTGGCTGAAACTGACAAGAGGCATAACAGCAAGACACGGCTGACCATTTCCAAGAGAATGGTCAGGGCAGGAACAAGCAAGATGGTGGCTCTGGGCATGATGGTGCCTGCTTATAATCCTGGCACTCGAAAGTTGACGTAGAGTGCCACAAGTTCAAGGCCAGCCTGGATTATATAGACCCTGTCTCAAAAAGAGCAGGGGCCGGGCATGGTGGCACACACCTTTAATCCCAGCACTTGAGAGACAGAGGTAGGAAGATCGCCGTGAGTTCGAGGCCAGCCTGAGACTACATAGTGAATTCCAGGTCAGCCTGGGCTAGAGTGAGACCCTACCTTAAAAAAGGGGAAAGCTGGTTTAGCAGTTAAGGTGCTTGCTTGTTTAGCCTAAGGACCCAGGTTCGATTCCTCAGTACCCACGTAAGCCAGATGCACAAGGTGGCACGTGCATCTGGAGTTGGTTTGCAGCAGCTAGGGGCCCTGGCTCACCCATTCATATATATCTCCCCCTCTCAAATAAATAAAATATTTTTTTAAAAAACAGGGAAGGGGGAAGGATTCAAACTCTTCACCAGACTCATTTCTGTAACATGTACGGTCAGGAAGCTGATGTCCACAGCCCAAGGTGAGCCTGGGCTAGAGGAACTAGAAGCATCCGAGAGCTGAGGCTAAGGTAGGATGGCTGGCTGTGAAGATCCAGAAGAGAAATTGCAGGCCCTGCTCGCTAGAAGACTTCCGAGCTCTAGGGCCATGGGTCTCAGACATCTCATGCCCAGGAGCTGTAGTGCTGGCCACTGTCAAGGGCTGAGGAATTCTGATACTTAAGCCCACCCAGAAACTGCAGTGCCTTCCAGTGTTCCTTTAGAACACAACCCTATCATAGCAGAGCTGCTGTAACACTAGAGGGCGCCACCGGCCCGCGGCTCCCACCTGCTTGCGCAGTTTCTCAGAGCAAGCAAATGCTGAGGGTTACAAAGGATGCCAAAAGCTTCCCCAGGCCCACCCAAGATTTCTATGCAGGTAGGACCAAAGCACCTACAAAATCAGCATAATTGTAAATTCCTGTCTGTGACAAGTACTGCTAAGACGGGGAGCACTGGAGCTCTGTGGTTCTCTGCTAGCCAATCTAAAAAGCAGTATGATGTCACCAAGCAAGCTTACACACCAGGCACCTTACAGTGTTGAATGGAAAAAGAAAGGGGCTAGAGAGATGGCTCAGTGGTTAAAAGGTGCTTGCTTGTAAGCCTGACAAGCCTGGCTTTGATTTCTCAGGTACCCATGTAAAGGCAGATGCATAAAGTGGCTCATGCATCTGAAATTTGCAACAGCTGGAGGCCCTGGTGCACTCATTCATATTGTCTCTCTCTCTCCCTCTCTCTCTCTCTCCTTGCAAAAAACATAATAAAATATTTAAAAAATTAAAAATAATTTTACCTAGACAAAGCAAACTCTTTAGCAAGTACTTAAAAGATGCACAGTTTCCCAAAATGTCTGACGCTCAGGTTAGGGAGGGTGACGCCGGGTCAGACGAGAGCATTCCTGGAGCAGCCGCTGTTGGTTCAGTTGCAGCACCAGTGGAAGTGCCCAGCTTTCTGGGCAGAGGCTGATACGAGGGACCCAGAACATGTGGTAGGACTGGCTGGAGCCATTGTTTGGAAGGCAAATAACCACTGGAACATTTGAGGCTCTTCTGGTTTGGATATGAAGTAGCCCCAAAGAGTAGGAGATGGTGACTCCCACCTGGAATTCCAGCACTTGGGAGGCTGAGGCAGGACAGCCAGCCAGTTGGGCAAGAAGTGAGTTCAAGGTGAACCTGAGCTATACCTGATTTAAATTTTTAAAAAATCCCTGGGGGCTGGAGAGATAGTTTAGCAGTTAAGCGCTTGCCTGTGAAGCCTAAGGACCCCAGTTTGAGACTCAATTCCCCAGAACCCACGTAAGCCAGATGCACAAGGTGGCGCACGCGTCTGGAGTTGGTTTGCAGTGGCTGGAGGCCCTGGCGTGACCATTCTCTCTGTCTCTTCCTCTTTCTCTCTCTGTCTTTCCGTTGCCCTCAAATAAATAAATAAAAATAAAACAAAAACAAAATCCCTGGGCTGGAGAGATGGCTTGCAAAGCCAAAGAACCCAGGTTCAATTCCTCAAGACCCATGTAAGCCAGATGCACAAGGTGGCGCATGCATCTGGAGTTTGCAGTGGCTGGAGGCCCATTCTCATGTTCTCTCCTCCCCTCAAATAAATAAAAATAAATAGATAAAATATATATTTTTTAAATCCCCAAAGTCAGGTGTGGTGTCACACACTTTTAATCCCAGCACTCAGGTGGCAGAGGTAGGAGGATCACTGTGAGTTCGTGGCCAGCCTGAGACCACATAGTGAATTCCGGGTTAGCCTGGGCTAGAGCAAGACCCTACCTTGAAAAACAAAACAAAAACAAAAAAGAAGAAGAAGAAAGAGAAGAAATCTCCACAGGCAGTGGTGCAGGTGATTAGATCATAAAGGAAACTCAGCGATGAGCTCTGGCTGAAAGGGCTGTTAGTAGGTGAGCCTGGTTGGAGGAAGTAAGGCACCTGGGGTTTGAAGCCTTTGAAGGGGCGCTTTGTGTCTGGTTCTTTCTTCCTCCCCCCTTCCCTCCTTCCTTCCCCTCCACAGGCTCCCACCATGTTGTTCTGCCTCACCTCAGATCCACAGTAATGGACGCAACTGACCTGGAACTGAAACCATGGGCCAGAATCCACCTTTCTTTTGAGCTGCTTCCTTGGGTATTTTGTCATAGCAACAAAAAGTAATTAACACAAGGGGCTCCCCCACCTCATTTCCAGACCATCTGCCAGAGGTCCGCAGGAAGCTCTTCAGGTGGCAATGTGGACGTGTGCCAGCAGCACTTGGCCCCACCCACCTCCAAGGCAACCAGATGGCTTTATGCACAGGGCAGAAGCAGGTACCCAGGACAAATCTGCGCTGGCAAAATGTCGGGGCCAGGCTGCATCTTCTGTGGTCAGAGTGCATTATGCCACTGTGGTGGTGCAAGGTCAGTGGGGACCCCTGTAGTGAGATGCTGGAGGGCATAGCTGGCTGAGGCAGAGGAGGATCCAGGGAGCACTAAGTGTAAGTGATCAGATGGGAGAACCAGGAGTCCTGGGCAGTTGAAGTCTCCAGGGATTGCTTGGGATCACCAGCAGGGAGCCCATGAATCCAGTTCCAGACTGTGCCCTGCTGAGATTAGAAGTGAGCCTGTGAGCCGGGCGTGGTGGCGCACGCCTTTAATCCCAGCACTCGGGAGGCAGAGGTAGGAGGCTCGCCGTGAGTTCGAGGCCACCCTGAGACTCCATAGTGAATTCCAGGTCAGCCTGGGCTAGAGTGAGACCCTACCTCGAAAAACAAAAACAAAAACAAAAACAAAAAAAGAAGTGAGCCTGTGGATAGCGCCTGTTGAGCCGCACTCACCCACCCACCCTTTCCCACAAGGAACGAAGAGGGACTGGGGCAGAGGCCAAGTCAGAACTGTTACCTAACAAAACCCTATGTCTGCCCTGGTTTTCTCCCAAGAGAGGGAAGATTACCTCTGCTCATTAAGCTTTATAAGGGCTACAGGAACAAACACTAGCCAAAAATTCAACTGTTTATGTGCTAGGTGTGGTGGTTCAGGCCTGTAATCCTGGCATTTGAGAGGCTGAGGCAGAGTAATTGTTAGTTCCAGGACAGCCTGGACTACATATTCTTTCTCACAGGGGGTGGGGGGGAAGGCGCGAGGAAGATGGCTTCGTGGTTAAGAGCATTTATTGCTTAAGCACGAGGGCCTCTTGGTGCTTCAGAGACAGCCAAGTTCAACACCCCAAAACCCACATAAAAAGCTGGGCATGAGGTGGGCGTGGTGGCGCACGCCTTTAATCCCAACACTCGGGAAGCAGAGGTAGGAGGATTGCCATGAGTTCGAGGCCACCCTGAGACTACATAGTGAGTTCCAGGTCAGCCTGGGCTAGAGCAAAATCCTACCTTGAAAAAAAAAGTAATCTCCGTCACAGGGGTCAGGGAAGGCAGAGACAGGAGAAGCGCTATGTCTCACTGAGGAATGGCAGTACCAGGTTGAGGGAAAAACCCAGCCTCAAGGAAGTATGTAGGTGAGTGATGAGGGAAGAGCACCTGACACTCTCCTGTCACCCTGCATGCACGTGCATACACTACATGGCGTGTACACCATGTTACATACATACACTCAAAAAATCTGGGAGCCAGGTGTGGTGGTGCACACCTTTAATCCCAGCACTCGGGAAGCTGAGGTAGGAGGATCACCATGAGTTCAAGGCCACCCTGAGACTACATAGTGAATTCCAGATCAGCCTGGGCTAGAGTGAGACCCTACCTCAAAAACAAAACAAAACAAAAAATCTGAGGGCTGGAGAGATGACTTAATGGTGAAGGCGCTTGCCTGCAAAGCCAAAGGGCCCAAGTTTGATTCCCCAGTATCCACGTAAGTCAGATGCACAAGGAGGCGCGTACATCTGGAGTTTGTTTGCAGCGGCTGGAGGCTGTGGCATGCCCGTTCTCTCTCTCTCTCTCTTTCTCTCTCTCTCTCTCTCAAATAAATAAAGTATTTTTTTTTTTAATCTGGGTATAGGGCTGGAGAGATGACTTAGCAGTTAAGGCATTTGCCTACAAAGCCAAAGGATCCTGGTTTGATTCTCCAGGACCCACATAAACCAGATTCACATGCAGCTGGAATCAATTTGCAGTGACTGGAGACACTGGCATGCCCATTCTCTCTCTCTCAAATAAATAAATAAATAAATTATATTTTAAAAGAAAAAGATTTGCTGGGCAGTGGTGCACGCCTTTAATCCCAGCACTCAGGAGGCAGAGGTAGGAGGAGCGCTGTGAGTTCGAGGCCACCCTGAGACTACATAGTGAATTCCAGGTCAGCCTGGGCTAGTGAGACCCTACCTCAAAGAAAAAAAAAAAAACTGGGTATAATGGCTCATGCCTTTCTTTCAGCCCTCAAGAGGCTAAGGTAGAATGCTTACCCTGAGTGAGGCAAGCCTGGGTTACATAGTGAGTTCCAGGTCAGTCTGGGCCAGACCCTGCCTCCGAAGGAAGAAAGGAAAGAAGGGAGGAAGGAAGCATGGTTAACACACCAGTTATATGCACAATAACATATCCAGACATACAGCGGGAAGGGAAGGAGTCCTACTTAGATTTGTTTTGTTTTGTTGTTTGAGGTAGGGTCTCGCTGTAGCCCAGGATGACCTGGAATTCACTATGTAGTCTCAGGGTGGCCTCGAACTCACAGCAATCTTCCTACCTCTGCCTCCCAAGTGCTGGGATTAAAGGCGTGCACCGCCACGCCTGCCTTACTTTTTTATTTATTTATTAGAGACAGAGAGAGAGAGAAAGAGAGTGAGAATGGGCATGCCAGGACCTCCAGCCACTGCAAACGAACTCCAAACACGTGTGCCACCATGTGTATCTGGCTTATGTGGGACCTGGAGAATTGAACCGGGGGTCCTTAGGCTTCACAGGCATGTGCCTTAACTGCTAAACCATCTCAACAGCCCCTGGCTTACATTCTTGACTTCATATATGTATAAGACAGTTGTGCCTGGTAACATACTGTTTCCAACACTTAATTCAACTGTAGAAAGAATAACAGTTTCTTTTTTTTTTTTAATTTTTTTGTTTGTTTATTTTTATTTATTTATTTGAAAGTGACAGACAGAGAGAGAAAGAGGCAGAGAGAGAGAGAGTAAGAGAGAGAATGGGCGTGCCAGGGCCTCTAGACACTGCAAACGAACTCCAGACGCATGCGGCCCCTTGTGCATCTGGCTAACGTGGGTCCTGGGGAATCGAGCCTCGAACCGGGGTCCTTAGGCCTCACAGGCAAGCGCTTAACCGCTAAGCCATCTCTCCAGCCCAGAATAACAGTTTCTAACACTTAATTTAGCTGGAGAAATACATCAACTTCCTAATTTCTTTGTTTTTGTGAACAAAGTCTTGATATGCAGTCCATCCTGGCTTGAAACTCTCAGCAATCCTCCTGCCTCGGCCTACCAAATGCTGAGGTTACAGGTGTAAACCACCACACCCGCCTTCTAATACAGTTTTTTTTTTTTATTTTTATTTATTTATTTAGTTTTTTTTTTTTTTTTTGGTTTTTTGAGGTAGGGTCTCACTGTAGCTCAGGCTGACCTGGAATTCACTCTGTAGTCTCAGGGTGGCCTCGAACTCTCAGCGATCCTCCTACCTCTGCCTCCCGAGTGCTGGCATTAAAGGCGTGCGCCACCACGCCCGGCTAGTTTTTTTTATATTTTATATTTATTTATTTGACAGAGAAAGAGGGAGAGAGCCACTGCAAACGAACTCCAGACACGTGCACCCCCTGGAACATCTGGCTAACGTGGGTCCTGGGCAATTGAACTGGGGTCCTCTGGCCTTGCAGGCAAATGCCTTAACTGCTAAGGCATCCCTCCAGCCCTTCTAGTGCCGTTTTTTGAAATATTTTATTTTTATTTATTTGAGAGAGAGATACAGAAATAGGCAGGGAGAGAGAGAGAGAGAATGGGCACGCCAGGGCCTCCAGCCACTGCAAATGAACTCCAGATGCATGTGCCCCCTTGTGCATCTGGCTTATGTGGGTCCTGGAGAGTCGAACCTGGATAGTGCAGTTTTAAACAGTCTTATAGCTACCAACTTCCCTCCCCTGTTCTGGATGTTAAAAGAACTGTCTGTAGTTAAGGCAGATGCTAGTTTACAACTAAGACATAAGGGCTGGAGAGGCTGCTCAGCAGTTAAAAGTAATCGCTTGTGTGGCAAGATGCCATGATGCACCTATTCTCTCCTTGCCCCCTTTCCCGTTCCTCAACTATAAAAAATAAATACTATTTAAAAATAAAAAAAGTAATCGCTTGCAAAGCCTCTCAGCCTAGGTTCAATTCCCCAGCCACCACATAAGGCCAGAAGGCATTCCTTTGAAACACCAAGAGACCCTGGCCTGCATACACACACACACACACACACACACACACACACACATGCACACACACAAAATAATAAAAAATTTAAAAGCTAAGATATATAATTTTAATCATATTAAGAAAAGTGTTACTGGGCATGGTGGTGCACGCCTTTAATCCCAGCACTCAGGAGGCAGAGGTAAGAGGATCGCTGTGATTTGAAGGGTTTGAAGTAGGGTCTCGCTCTAGTCCAGGCTGACTTGGAATTCACTCTGTAGTCTCAGGGTGGGCTGGAACTCACTGCAATCCTACCTCTGCCTCCCGAGTGCTGGGATTAAAGGCGTGCACCACCACGCCCAGCTATTTTCTTTTTCTTTTTTTTTTTTTTTTAATGAGAAATAAGTGTTGAGGTCCGTTTTGAATTTGATACCCGTGGGCCACTAATGCTATTAAGAGACTATTCACTGAGAACCGGAATGCAACCTGGCCAGTCACACCTCCACGGAGAGCCCTTTCCGTCTTGTGGGCAGGACTTGAACTTTCATTTGTTCTCTCATCATTACCACTAAGCCCTTCCTTGTGTTGCTAAGGGATTTTTTACTATCAACCCACCTGCTTAACAAGTTTGCCTCTCTCTTTCCCAGCAGAGAGTGTTTCTTGCCCTTTTGAGAGACAAAGGATAGTGTCCTTTATTCTACAGTAAACCTTTCCTTTCTCCCCACCTCCCACCCCTTCCAGAGTTTTGCTATGTAGCCCAGTGTAATGGCCAATCTCAAATTGTAAATTTGACAGTATTTAGAATCACCATGGAAACAAATCTCTCAGCATGTCTGATAAGGATTTTCTAGATCAGATTGAGGTGGGAAGACCCAGTCTTAACTGTGGGTGGGGCCATTCCATCGGCTGGGGGTTCGGGACCGTATGACATCACTGCCTGCTGGTGTGAGCCATTTTCCATGCTGCGATGGACTCTGCCCTCTGGAACTGTAAACGGAAATAAACTCTGTCCTTCCCTAAGCTACATCAGGTCAAGTATTTTGTCCCAGTAATGAGAAAGTAATTGATATATCCAGGCTAGCTTTTGAACTTGTGATCCGACCTGCCCTTGTTTGGGTAATATTCATTCTCCATTCCCCACAGCATTTTTTGTTTTGTTTTGTTTTTTTCAAGGTAGGGGTTCACTCTAGCCAAGGCTGACCTGGAATTCACTACGTAGTCTCAGGGTGGCTTTGAACTCATGGCAATCCTCCTACCTCTGCCTCCTGAGTGCTGGGATTAAAGGAGTGCGCCACCACCATGCCTGGCTCCCACAGCACTTTTTTTAGGAGCCATGGACATTTCTTATAGACTGCGTACTACTGAAGAAGTATTGCTTTGCATATTAATGTTTATTCTGGTGAGATGTTCATTAAAAAAAAATTTTTTTTTTGTTTTTCGAGATAGTGTCTCGCTCTAGTCCAGGCTGACCTAGAATTCACTATGTATACTCAGAATGGCCTCAAATTCACACAATCCTCCTACCTCTGCCTCCCAAGTGCTGGGATTAAAGTAATTTCTTTTTAATTTGTGTGGGGTGGGGGGAGGGAAAGGGTGGCATGCCAGGGTCTCTTGCTACTAAAAACTAACACCAGATGCTTGCACCATTTTTTGTGTCTGGCTTTATATAGGTACTGAGGAGTTGAAGTTAGGCTAGCAGATGTTGCAAGCCAGTGTCTTTGACCATGGAGCCATCCCCCCTGCCCAAGGATGCTTTTTGCTTTGTTTTGGTGTTTTGAAGTAGGATCTCACTCTAGCCCAGGCTGGCCTAGAATGACTCTGTAGTCTGAGGCTGGCCTTGAACTCACAGTGACTATCCTACCTCTACCTGCCAAGTGTTGGGATTAAAGTTGTGTGCCACCATGCCTGGCTGCAGGATGTTTTTTACAACTGACATTTTTGTTGATTTCAGACTATTTCTTTTTCACTTAGTTGTTTATTTCTTAAATTTTGGTGTGTGTGTGCATGCACATGCATGCATGTTGGAGATTAGTTATCTGTGCTCCATTTTTTTTGAGATACGGTGTCTGGTGGGTGCTAGAGAACTGAACATGAGCTGGCTGACTTTGCAAGGAAGCACTTTTTAAAAAATTTTTTTAAAATATTTATTTATTTAATTTATTTATTTGACAAAGAGAGAGAGAGAATGGGTGCACCGGGGCTCCCAGCCACTGTAAACAAACTCCAGACACATGCGCCCCCTTGTGCATCTGGTTTACGTGGGTCCTGGGGAATCGAACCTGGGTCCTTTGGCTTTGCAGACAAACACCCTAACTGCTAAGCCATCCCTCCAGCTCAAGGAAGCACTTTTAACAGCTGAACCATCTCCCCAGCCCTCCCTTGGTTTTGTTTTACTTTTTTTTTAAAGCAAGGTCTCAGGCTGGCTTAGAACTCACAACAATCCTACCTCAGCCTCCCAAGTGCTTAATTTAAAGGCATGGACCCCACCTGGGTCATTTGTTCTTTTGAGACAAGGTCTTGCTATTGTATCCCTGGTTGGCCTGGCACTCTCTATGAAGCCCAGGTTGGCCTTGAACTCGTGGTAATCTTCTGGCTTCAGCCTCCACAGTGACACATGACTAATCTATTATTAAGGAAGCTGAGAGAGGAGATTGCCAGAAGTTTGAGGTTAGCCTGGTCTACTGGTCTATAGTAAGTTCCAAGGCTACATATTGAAACCCTGTCTCTAAACAAAAACAAAAGCAAAAAAAAACCAGCATAGCTTTGTTTTGTTTAATCAGCTACTCCAATTATTTTTCTGTTGACTCTAGGACCTAGAGAGCACTGGCTGACAGCCAACCTGACTTTTGGGGGGAGGGGTGAAGGGAAGAAGGGGTAGCAGAGGGCAAATTTAGATTTGGGTTAAAATGATTAAGGTTGGCCGGGTGTAGCGGCACATGCCTTTAATCCCAGCCAAGAGTACCATAGCTCCTTGGTGCTGTTTCTACTGGGCTCCCGGAAGGGGGCAAGATGCATGCTGGGACATGAAAAGAGCCATTGTCTAGTAGAATTCTTGGAAGGATTTCCTCCCAACTCCCGGCCCTGAAGGGCTGGATTTTGGGAGGTGACAAGCTTACTGTCCATGTCACCAACTCACTCCAGGCAGATTTAACCTCACATTGAGCAAGCAGCATGAAACTGCTCTCCTGTTTACAGTCAGGGGTCAGTAGGTGAGGCACTACTGTGGGGTGAGACCCAGGGAAGTGCTGTCTTTCAGTCATCCAGAGAAATACAGCAATTTTTTTTTTCCGGGGGTGGGGGTTTAGGTATAGTCTCACTCTAGCTCAGGCTGACCTGGAATTCACTATGTAGTCTCAGGGTGGCCTCGAACTCTCTCAGCAATCCTACCTCTGCTTCCTGAGTTCTGGGATTAAAAAAATAGTAATAAAAATCAGGAGCCGGAGAGCTGGCTCAGCGGTTAAGACGCTTGCCTCCAGAGCCTAATGACCTGTTTCATTCCCAAGTACCCATGTAAAGCCAGATGCCAAAAGTGACGCATGCATCTGGAGTTCGCTTGCAGTGGCTAGAAGCCCTGGCATGCCCATTTCTTACTCTCTCTTGCTTGCAAATAAACATAATAATAAAGATCATAGCCTCATAGCCGGACGTGGTGAATAGTGAATTCCTGGTCGGCCTGGGCTAGAAGGAGACCCTACTTCGGGGAAAGAAAACAAAGTCAGCACAGCCAACTGCTACCTATTTCTATAATGACTCATTCAGGGTTTGGGATTAAGGAGAAAAATGAATCTGACAAGTCTGGGGGATGGAATCTACATTTTAAATTTGTTTGTTCGTTAGGGCTATTTTAGCATTCGTTTGACTTTCAGACACATTTAACTCAAATACTGCTATTAAGGTTTTTGTTTTGTGAGGGTAAGCATTTTTCACCTGCGGCGACTGCCTCTCCTGTACCTCGTTTGGTCCGGTGACCTACTTGGAAGTCTTCCAAATATTCTTCCCCTTCCCCACCCCCGGTCCTCCCCGGCCTGGGGCTGTTTTAACGCTTCCAGGTTGGCGAAGTGCTTCCCCAAGCCGTCGCACTCCACCGTCCGAGGTGTGCGCATGCGCGTGAGGACCCTGGCGGCTGCGCCGCGCCTGCGCACTGCTCCCGCGGCCCGCGTGAGAAAGGTCTTGACTACTTCCAAGTTCACATGCGCGAGGGCGCAGGAGCGGGAAAAAGCTCCCGCGAGCGAGCAGTGCGCAGGCGCTCGCTGTAGCGGTCCGTGCGCCGCTGGCCCGGGGCTCTGGGCGGCGGGCGGGACGCCGCCCAGGGGCGGGCCGTGTGCGGGAGAGGGCGCGGCCCCGGCCGCCGGCCCGATGGGGCGGGCGCAGCGGCGTCCCCGCCCCGCGGCGGGGCCAGGCCGGGAGGGTCTCTCAAGCTCGCCGCCCGGCCGGCGGGTGAGGAGTTCGGGGCGGACGCGGCGCCATGTGCGGCCCCCCTGCCTGGCCGCTGCTGCTGCTGCGGGCGCGCCGGGGCCCGGCCGTGCGCTCGACGGTATGGCTGGCCCCCAAGCTGACCCCGGTCACCCGCGCGTGGGCGTCGCTGGCCCGAGAGAGGACCCCGGCCCCCCGCGTCCCCGCGCCCCTGCGGGCACGGCCGGGACTGCTGGGCGGCCCGGGCCTCGCGCGCGCCCTGTGGCGGTGGGCCGTGTCCCGCGGCGCCCGCAGGTGCCCGGCGCTGGCCCGGCCCCGCGCCCTGCACCCCCTGTGCACCGGGCTCCGGGGCGGCCCCGCGGCGGCGACTCGAGATTTCGGGGACGACTCGCGACAGCGGCCCGCCGCGGCCGGACGCTCGGAGGCCTGGAAGCTGCTAAGTCTGGTGCGCCCCGAGCGCGGGAGGCTGGCAGGTAGGAGACCGGCGGGGGTGCAGGTGACCCGTGAGTGACCCGACGGCACGACCTCTGCCGGGCAGCCCCTACAGGCCGCCGAGGGCGTTCGGGTCAGCCGGCACCTGCTAGATGGGCATGGCCATGCGTCTTCCTAACCGGCTGGTGCACCCAGTCCCAGTTCGGCCAAGCATGTTACCGGAATCTTTGGGTCTGTCACCCTCTTCCCCTAGCTTCATGCAGTGTCCTGTTTGGGACATTCTCAGAATGACCTGGGGTTTCCCTCTTTAAGGAATACCAGTTTACTCAAGCCATGTCTACTTTGTATTATACCTTTATACCAGTTTTTAAAACATTGCTAGGCAGCCAGTAGTATTCACATGGTAAAAGCCCAAGTAGTGGGGACCTCATGAGCTGAGCCTGCTGTCACCTCCCCAAGTGGCAAGCAGTGATCAGGACCACCGATGAATCCCGTCAGTTGGTAGAGAACTTTTTAAAAAAGAGATCAGAATGATTGGTTTGAGAAACAACATTCCAGATAACAATGTTCGGGGCTGGGAAGATGGCTGAGTGGTTAAAGGTACTTGCTTGCAAAGCCTGTTAGCCTGTGTACGGTTTGCAAGCCGTCCATGTAAGCCAGTCACAAAAAGTGGCACAAGCATGTGGTGTTTGCAGAGGCAAGAGGCACCCATACATACACATACATATACATACATGTGCAAATAAGTAAAACTTTTTTTAAAACAGTACAATACCCATTTTTACCTATCATTGGAGGAATGCTTTAGAACAGTGGCCTGGTAAGATCTAGATATTCTGTCTTCTTGGTTTTGAAGCAGAGTCTCACTCAAACCCAGGCTGTCCTGGAACTCGTTCTGAAGCCCAGGTGTGCCTTGAATTCATTGAAATCCTCCTGCCTCAAGAGTAAAGGTGTGCCACGATGACCCGCAGATTCAGAGATTCTTGAGTGTTTTCTAAATTTTCATTCCTTCCTTCCATGAAAAAGGGCTGTGCCTCCTTCTGTGGGGTTACCCTGGCAAGCACACACAGGATCCTTCTGTTGGAACTCCCCGCTTAGTAGGGAGGGACATCTCAGGGTCATGTGTAAAACTGGAGATGGAGATGGGGGTTTTGAAAGCAGGCCTGTGAGGTTGTCCTATGCTCGGAACAGATGGGACCTCAAGTTCCTTGCTGAGTCCCTCATACAAAGTGCTGTCGTGGGGGAGATTAGGGACTTGGGGCAGAGTTCCTATGGAGCTGGGATGGTGTCTGACTCACCTGCCACCTACAGAAGTTAGATTCTTGATGCCCAAAGATATAAGGAAACACTTCCTGTATAGATAGGTGGTGGTTGCAGTTTTGAGGGAAAATATTTTTTTTGTCTTAGATTTTTACTTTTTTGTGTGGTTTTTCAACTTATGGTTTCACTCTAGCCCAGGCTGATCTGGAATTCACTATGTAGTCTCAGGATGGCCTTGAACTCATGGCGATCCTCCTACCTCCACCTCACGAGTGCTAGTGCTGGGATCAAAGGTGTGTGCTACCATGCCTGGCTAAGATTTTTGGTTTTTGGCCATCTCATGTAGCCCAGGCTAGCCTCAAGCTCACTGTGTAGCTAAGGATGACTTTGAACTCTTTATCCTCCTGCTTCCGCCTTCCAGGTGCTGGGATTACAGGGACCAGCCATCAATGCCTGGCTTTTACAGATACCCAGATACCCTGAGGTAGCCCGTGGGTTTCACTGGGTTATGAGCATGAGGCAAGATGTGCCTGCCTCATCTTCCTGTCTTGGGCTTGAAGCCTGCTAATGGCACAGAGCAGGTAATATGTAGGTGGAGCAGCAAATGAGGGTCTGAGAGGCCTAGCTGGAGCCTGGCATGCCTGGATAGCTGGGTGCACCCAAGCCCCAGCGTGAGACTCAGAGGAGCCGTCCCAGGTTTCTGTCTCTGAAACTTCGTATGTCAAGTTGTTAGGAGTCAGGCTTTGCTGGTGCCACCCTAGCCAGCCCTGCCCTGCCTGCCTCATGCCCATCTTCCCTGTGACCTATTACCTGCCCTCACATGTCCTGCCATGCCAGCACACTGGAGTTTGCCTTAAACAAGGCCGGTGCTGTACCAGCTTTCATTGTCAGAGCTGTTTCTTTCTGCCTTGCTCAGACATTGAAAATGTGATCTGAGGGGAAAACCTTGCATGGCATGCTAGTGTGGTCTTTCTTTTTTTTAATTTTATTTTTGAGACATGACCTTGCTGTGTAGCCCAGGCTGCCCTCCAGCTTGAGATTTTCCTGCCTCAACCTCCTAGGTACTGGATTTTTTTTTCTTTAGTTTTGGTTTTTCGAGGTAGGGTCTCACTCTAGCCCAGGCTGACCTGAAATTCATTATGGAATCTCAGGGTGGCCTCGAACTCATGGCAATCCTCCTACCTCTGCCTCCCGAGTGCTGGGATTAAAGGTGTGTGCCACCATGCCCGGCGGTACTGGATGTTTTTAAAAAGAAAAGTTAAAGAGCTAGTGGCTACATTTTTTAAGGTAATCTGATGATAAACTCTTTAAAGCACATGGTTCCCTCAGAAGTCACTATATGTAAAGCCAGTCTGAATGTTGGTATTGGTGTAATTAGAGGAAGTAGGGGTTACTGTTAATTTGTAACACATCATACTAAGAGCTACCTCAGTTGCTGACATGTCTCTTGAAATGCTACAGGTATGGAGGGATTAATACAGGTTTATGGTTCCATTTATCTGTTCCTGTCTTGTTTTTTGAGACAGGATCTAACTTTGTAGTTCAGGCTGACCTCAGACTCACAGCAGTCCTGCTATCTCAGCCTTCCACTTCCAGGTACTGGGATTATAGGCATGAGCTACCACAGCTGTCTGTGTGTTTCTGTGTCTTTAAAGAGACAAGTAAAAAAAAGAAAAAGCTGAAGAAAAGGACTTCAGTGTTATGTTTTAGAGAAAAAAAGTTACAAACCCCTTTCCAAAAATTTCCAATGTGTTTGAGTAATAGCCCTTTTCTCCATCTTCTTCGCCATTTGCTTTCCAGGACTTTGTGGTAAGAAGACTTTGATGTTAAGTGTCAGAAACTTGGGAAACAAGCTCTGCTGTTTGCAATGTCTGCGGGTGCTAGCCCAGAACGGCATCACATGGGTGCTGCTCCTCCCTGGGTCTTCAGCCTGCTCCTTCAGGATTGTGGCTGTCTTGCTATCAGCAGGCCTACAGCATTACCCAGTGCCCTTTCGTACTGATAAGTCTTTCTCTTATCACCTTGGCCCAGGAGCCACAGGGTGCACTCAGTGACCTCCTTCAGGCTCCCTGCATGCTGGGCAGATGGGAGGTCAGGGCTCAGCACACAGTGAGCCGTGGTTCCCAGGGGCTGTGTCACAAGGAGGTGCTGTTGGACTGGAGGTGTCTTCCAGCACTAAGCCTTGCTCCTGGGGGCCAGGTAGGCTCACATAGCCTGACTGTGGGTGGATGCCCTATTCCATTCCCCCAGTGTGTGGCTCATCTCGAGCTGGCAATTTGAAAGGATTTAGAAACACCATGGAAGCAAACCTACAGTCATGTCTGTGAGGGACTTTTCTAGATTATACTGTTGAGGTAAAAGAACCAACCCTGACTGTGGACTGGATAAATAGGAGAGAGCTGGCTGAGCATGTGGCATCCACCACTCTGCTCTGTGTCCTTGCTGTGGGCTGAAGGTGACAGCTCCTGCCACTGTGCCTTCCCTGCCATGGTAGGCTAGAAGCTGAAATAAGCCCTCCTCAACCTTAAACTGATTTCTTCAGGCAGTTTGCCTCAGTAACAAGAAAGTAACTGATATGTTTAATTAATTGAAAGTAAACTTGACAGGATGTTCTGGGATGGGTTTGGCTTCGTTCAGGTGAATTCCTTCTTTGTAACAGACTTCTTTACTGTGTAAGAGCTCAGGGAGAACCAGGAGCCTGGCGTCCATGAAACGTGCATTCTTCCTTCCTCTAAGCTTTCTGGAGGAGTTTTATGCTGATCCTCAGCTACCAGGATAACCTCTTAAGTTCCTCAAGGCTGAGATATGGAGCCCAAGTCAGAGACTTTGTCAGCCGTCACCATTCCCATCCCTGGGAGCCTGGTGTTTGAAACAAGGCCTCTAGTCTACAGTGAGAGGAGATGGCACCTGGCTGGGTCCACGTGATCCAGTTAGATTGTGATTACGGATTGTGGCGGTTGTTGTTGTTATCGTTGGCCTTGAACTCACTATACAGCCAAGGATGAACATGAACTCCAGATCCTCCATCTCGGCCTCCCAAGTGCTGAAATTACCGGCATAATCCACCACCACACCAAGCAAGTTGTTTGTTTGTTTTTTACAAGCTCCAGACACATGCACCACCTTGTGATTCTGGCTTACATGGGTTCTGGGGAACTGAATCTGGGTCCTTTCACTTTGCAGGCAACTACCTTAATCACTAAGCCAATTCTCCAGCCCTACAAGTTTTTTTTTTTTTTAATTACTTATTTATTTTGGTTTTTCAAGGTAAGGTCTCACTCTAGCACAGGCTGACCTGGAAGTCCCTATGTAGTCTCAGGCTGGACTCATACTCACAGTGATCTGCTTACCTCTACTTCCCAGCTGCTGGGAGTAAAAGAGTGTGCCACCACGCCCGGCTTAAATTTTTTTTTTAATATTTTTATTTATTCAGAAAGAATGGGTGTGTCAGGGCCTCCAGCCACTGCAGATGGACTCTAGATACATGCATCTTCTACTTTGTGCATCTGGCTTTACATGGGTCCTGGGGAATCAAACCTGGGTCCTTTGGCTTTGCTGGCAAGCGCCTTAACCATGAATCCATCGCTACAGCTCTGACTACAGGTTTTTTAAAAACATATTTTAGGTATTTATTTGTGCAAATGAATGTTAGATGCATGTACCACCTTTTGCATCATTATGTGGATGCTGGGGAACTGAACCTGGGCTGGTAAGCTTAGCATGCAAGCACCTTTAGACCATTGAGCAATCTCCCAACTCTACTTGCTAGCAGTTTTTAATTAATTAATTAATCTATGAGAGAGAAAGAAGCAGAAAACATGTACATTAGCAGAGGCTGGAAATCACCTCTGCCACAGCAGGTGGCAACAGCAGCAGGAGAATGAGCCAAACTCTACCAAAGGGAGCTGGCCAAACACCCCAAAGCCCGCCCCAAACAACACACCTCCTCCAGCAAGGCTTCACCTCCCAAATGGCCATCAGCTGGGAACCAAGCAGTCAAAACACATGAGTTTATGGGGAACAACTGCTTCAAACCACCACACATTCTTATTATATATTTTTAAAATTTATTTGAGAGAGAAAGAAGCATATATAGAGAGAGTGGGCACACCAGGGCCTCTAGCCACTGCGAAGTCCAGACTCATGCACCTCCTTGTGCATCTGGCTTTATGTGGGTACTGGGGAATCAAAACTGGGTCCTTAAGCTTTGCACGCAGATGCCTTAACTGCTAAGCCATCTCTCTAGCCCCTAGAAGTTTTTTTTACAGGTGTGTGAATTAGCAGGTGAAGGACTTTGCCCTGGAAAGGCTCCACTGCCTCCCTTGCCACAGTTCAGTTTGCCCCTTCATTTATTCAGTGAATGTGGCTGAGCTTTTGCTGTGTGATTTTAACATGGACAATGGGGTTACAGAAACAAGCAAAACAAACTCAACCGTTAAAAAATTTTTAACCATACATTTGGTCTATTTTTAATATTTTCATTAATTTATTTGAAAAAGAATGGGTGCATCAGGGCCTTTTGCTGCTGTAAACACTGCAGATGTATGTGACACTTCTTATATTTGGTTTTATGTGGGTACTAGGGAATTGAACCTGGGTGTTGTAGTCAGGTTCACATTGCTGGTAGAAATCACTCAACCAAGAGCAGCTTATGGGGAGAAAAAGGTTTATTTTTGCTTACAAACTTGAGGGGAAGCTCCATGATGGCAGGGAAAACTATGGCATGAGCAGAGGGTGGACATCACCTCCTGACCAACAATAGGTGGACAAGAGCAACAGGAGAGTGTGCCAAATACTAGCAAGGGGGAGCTGGCTATAACACCCACAAGCCCTCCCCCAACAATACACTCCCTCCTGGAGGTGTTAATTCCCAAATCTCCATCAGCTGGGAACCTAGCATTCAGAACACCTAAGTTTATGGCGGACACCTGAATCAAACCATCACACTGGGCCAGCAGGCTTTGCAAGCAAGCCCCTTTAACCTCTGAGCCATCTCTCTAGCCCCCAGGCCCAAGCCTTTTATGTCTTAAATCAGAGACAGACAGTAAGCCAATGATACATTTGGAATGCCAGGAGGGAAAGTAGGAGACAGATGCAGGAAAGGAAGTGTGTCAGGTGCCTGCATCTTAAGTGAGCAAGGAGGGGACCACAACGTCCTCTTGTCTAGCTGGGCACGTGTACTTCTTTCTGGCCATGCTGCTTGTTCTCAGCCTGGAGCCATCTGGTCCTTCCTTTAATAAGGTCTGCCATTAAAGGGGAAGGAAGCCACCCAGGCCAGTGCGTGTCTTCTGGAGGCCCCACGCGCCTGGCGCCTGCCCTTCACTGCGGCATGAGTTTGAGTACAGCTCCTGTCTTCCAGCTGCCGTTGGGTTTCTGGCTGTGTCCAGCGTCATCACCATGTCCGCCCCTTTCTTCCTGGGGAAGATCATCGATGTCGTCTACACCAACCCCAGTGTGGACTATGGCGAATCCTTGACCCGCCTCTGTGCAGGGCTCACCTGTGTGTTCCTGTGTGGTGCCGCTGCTAATGCCATCCGTGTCTACCTCATGCAGTCTTCAGGTTGGTCTCAGTGGGAGCAGGTGACCCCAACGATGATGTAGGCAGCCCAGGGTGCTGTTAGGGCTTTGAACCTCTCAGCTCCAGGCCCCAGTCTCCTCCTCCTGGTATTGCATTCTGCGGGGACCATCCTGATCCCTGGCCAGGATGGTGTGAAGGGCTGAACTGGGCCCAGTGCTCTTCTAAACTCTGCTTTTGCATAGTTAGGGTTGGACAGGGGTCCAGACACCACATCTGTCTGCGGGAGGCTTGATACCTAAGCTCAGGCAGGTTGCCACTCTGCCTTCTACACCTGTCTCCACGCTGTGTAGCCACTGGGATGGGAACTTGAGCCTACCTTAGGAGAGATCTGGTTAGCAGGTACTGTCCCACACCAACAGGACCCCTTCTCTAACTCCACTGTACTAGTAAGATGTGACGAGTTCCTGTCACTGCAAAGTGCATACCAGAAAGGGCAGTCAGGGGGGATGGCTTGGCTTTCTTGGAACAAGGTGCTCCCCACGTAGCGCGTGGGTCATGTTGCCACAGTCTACAGTTACGAAGAGGAAGTCAGTGGTTGCTGGGGCATGGTTGTTAATGGACCAGGGCCTGACATGAGTCTGCCCCATGCCAACATGCTCAGGCCGTAGCACTCAGAGGGGTTCTGACCACCAGGCTGAGTGGTTTGCAGGCAACTGCACCCACTGCAAACTGTTGTGTTTGCTTTGCAGGCCAGCGTATTGTGAACAGGTTACGTACCTCACTGTTCTCCTCCATCCTAAAGCAGGAGATTGCTTTCTTTGACAAGACCCGCACAGGAGAACTGATTAACCGCCTCTCCTCAGACACTGCACTCCTGGGGCGCTCACTGACTGAAAACCTCTCAGACGGGCTAAGGGCTGGGGCCCAGGCCTCGGTCGGCATCGGCATGATGGTAGGTCAGCCTCTCCCCTCATTGCCTCCCAGTGGGGCTCTCTGGGCTGCGATTCTCAAGTGTGAAGGATCTGTAAGCGTACAAGGCTTCAGGGACATAGAGCATCTCTTCCTGCTTGGCCAGAATCCTTCTAGAATGAGTGTCATCTGGAGAGTGGCCTGAGGATGTGTGAGGATGAGTGTGCAGACAGCCGAGTCTACCAGGTGGAGGATCCCTTTTGAGACCCCACTTTTTTTGCTTGAGGAGACTGCTCCTGCAAGGTGGTCCTCACCGTGGCATGGCCGTCCAGCCTGTCTGGTGACTCACCCTGTCTCCTGTTGCTCACTTCCCAGGCCATGTTTGTGTTCCACGTAGTCCTGCTGGCCCGTGGAGTCAGACACAAGCTGCCAGTGTGATGTTAATATTCTACAGGTCACAGTCAAAAAGCAAAAGAAAACATAAGATTATATTTTATAATGTAGCCAGGAGTGGTGGCTCACACCTTTAATCCCAGCACTTGGGAGGCTGAGGTTGGAAGATCCCCATGTGTTTGAGGTCAGCCTGGAGCTACAGAGTGAGTTCCCAGGTCAGCCTGCGCTAGAGTGAGACTGCCTTAAAAAATATATGGGCTTGCCGGGCGTGGTAGCGCACGCCTTTAATCCCAGCACTGGGGAGGCAGAGGTAGGAGGATCACCGTGAGTTCAAGGCCACCCTGAGACTACATAGTGAATTCCAGGTCAGCCTGAGCTAGAATGAGACCCTACCTCGAAAAAAAAAAAACAAAAAAGCAAAGCAAAGCAAAACAAAACAAAACAAATTATATATGTGTGTATGTATATATATATATGTATATATATATATACACACACACACACACACACACACATGCTAGAGAGATTGCTTAGCATTTAAAGCACTTGCCTGCAAAGCCCAAGGACCCAGGTTACATTCCCCAGCACCCATGTAAAGACTGATGCACAAAGTGGTGCATGCATCTGGAGTTCATTTGCAGTGTCTAGAGCTCCTGGCATGCTCATATTCATTCCTATTCATCCCTCCCCCACCTCTGCTGGCCATGGTGGCACATGCCTTTAATCCCAGCACTCAGGAAGCTGAGGTAGGAGGATCATTGTGAGTTTGAAGTCAGCCTGAGAGTACATAGTGAATGCCAGGTCAGCCTGGGCTAGAGTCAGACCCCCGAAAAACAAAAATAAATAAATAAATTATAGGGCAGGAGAGAAGGCTTAGCGGTTAAGGCACTTGCCTGCAAAGCCAAAGAACACAGGTTCAAATCCCCAGGACCCACATAAGCCAAATGCACAAGGTGGCGCATGCATCTGGAGTTTGTTTGCAGCAGCCAAAGGCCCTGGTATGACCATTCTCTCTCTCTCTCTCCCTCTGCCTTTTTCTCTCTCTCTCAAATAAATAAAAATAAAATAATTTTTTAAATTATAGTGTTATGTTTAACCAAGTGTAAACAAAGTATTTCAACATGTAATTAATAGAAATAACTACTGATGAGCCAGGCATGGTGACATACATCTATAATCCTAGCACTTGAGAGTGCTAGTAGGGAAGTGCTGAGTCAGGAAGAATCAGCTTGGGTTCCAAAGTGAGTTTGAGGACTTTTTTTTTTTTTTTTTTTTTTTTTTTTTTTGAGTAGGGTCTCACTCTAGCCCAGGCTAACCTGGAATTCACTGTAGTCTTAGGGTGGGCTAGAATTCAAGGTGATCCTCCTACCTCTGCCTCCCCAAGTGCTGGGATTGGTGTGTGCCACTATGCCTGGCTGAGCCAGTTTTGGTAATAGGCTATACATTGTAAGATGCTGTATTAAAAAATTATATCAAGCCGGGCGTGGTGGCGCCTGCCTTTAATCCCAGCACTCGGGAGGCAGAGGTAGGAGGATCGCCGTGAGTTCGAGGCCACCCTGAGACTCTATAGTGAATTCCAGGTCAGCCTGGGCTAGAGTGAGACCCTACCTCGAAAAACCAAAAAAAAAAATTATATCAAGGGGACTAGAGAGAGATGGTTTAGCAGTTACGGCGCTTGCCTGCAAAGCCAAAGGACCCAGATTTGATTCCCCAGGACCCACGTAAGCCTGATACACAAGGGGGCACATACATCTGGAATTTGTTTGCAGTGGCTAGAGGCCCTGGTGTGCCCATTCTCTCTCTCTCAAATAAATAAAAATATTTTTAAAAATTATGTCAATAGCCAGGCATGGTGTCATACACCTTTAGTCCCAGCACATAGGAAACAGAGGTAGGAGGATTGACGTGAGTTTGAGGCCAGCCTGAGATTACGTAGTGAATTCCAGGTCAGCCTGGGCTAGAGTGAAAGCCAACCTCAAAAAAGCTGTCATCCATCCATCTACCTACCTATCTTTCTTTCTTTCTTTCTTTCTTTCTTTCTTTCTTTCTTTCTTTTTTTCTCCAAGGGCTGGAGAGATGGCTTAGTGGTCAAGGCACTTGCCTACAAAGTCTAAGGACCCATGTTTTACTCTCCAGATCCCACATTAGCCAGACACATAAAGGTGATGCAAGTGCAAGGTCACACATGCCCACTAGGTGGAGCAAATGTCTGGAGTTCAGTTTCAGTGGCTGAGATCCTGACACACCAATTCTCTCTCTCTTTCTCAAAAACAAAGTCAGAAACAAAATATATATCTCAAGCTGGGTTAGTGGTGCATGCTTTTAATTCCAGCACTTGGGAAGCAGAGGTAGGAAGATCACTGTGAATTTGAGGCCAGTCTGGTACTACAGAGTGAATTTCAGGCCATCCTGGGCTAGAGTAAACCCCTACCTAAAAAATAAATAAATAAAACAAAATATATATGTATTTATCAGATAGTTTATATTACCTTTACTGTATACCTCGCCTTCCCTCCATTCTTCTCTTCCTTCCTTCCTTCCTTTCTTTGTTAAAGCTTAGAAAGACTTTATTAGTTTCAGAAAAGGAAAGAGGAGATAGTATGAAGAGTCCTGCCCATGAGAAGGCAAAAGAGAGTAAAGCCCCCTGTCTCCCACTCTCCTTTCCTTCCTTCCTTCCTCTTTTTTTTGTCCTCCAGGTTTTAATACAGAGCCCCAGCTAGTCTGGCTCTGGCTCTTAATATGTAGCCCAGCGTGGTCTCCAGCTTGTGATCCTGCTGCCTCTGTCCTTTCAGTACTGAGATTCCAACATAAGTGCCCTCCCACTGAGCTACAGTCCCAGCCCAATGTTTTTCATATTATGACTTCAAAATCTGTTATTTTACACTTGTAGAACATTTCAATCTGAGTGCAATTTTTAAAATTTTATTTTTTTATTTTTATTATTGACAACTTCCATAATTGTAAACAATATCCCATGGTAATTCCCTCCCTCCCCTCACTTCCTCCTTTGAAACTTCACTCTCCATCATATCCCCTCCCCCTCTCAATCAATCTCTCTTTTATTTTGATATCATGATCTTTTCCTCCTGTTATGATGGTCTTGTGTAGGTAGTGTCAGGCACTGTGAGGTCATGGACATCCAGGCCATTTTGTGTCTGGAGGAGCACATTGTAAGGAGTCCTACCCTTCTTTGGCTGTTACATTCTTTCCGCCACCTCTTCCGCAGTGGACCCTGAGCCTTGGAAGCTGTGATAGAGATGTTTCAGTGCTGAGCACTCCCCTGTCACTTCTCAGCATCTGATTGCAAATATTTCATTGAAAAAACTTGATCTGTACTTTTTAAAATTTTTTTCTTGGTTTTCTTTTTTTTTTTTTTTTTTTTTTTGGCTTTTCGAGGTAGGGTCTCACTCTAGCTCAGGCTGACCTGGAATTCACTCTGTAGTCTCAGGGTGGCCT
Source organism: Dipus sagitta (assembly GCA_036346955.1). Lineage (NCBI taxonomy): Eukaryota > Metazoa > Chordata > Mammalia > Rodentia > Dipodidae > Dipus > Dipus sagitta. The sequence continues at coordinate 173,152,083 of CM070773.1, forward strand.
CGAACTCCTCCTACCTCTGCCTCCCGAGTGCTGGGATTAAAGGCGTGCGCCACCACGCCCGGCATTTTTTCTTGGTTTTCGAGGTAGGGTTTTCCTCTAGCCCAGGCTGACCTGGAATTCACTATATAGTCTCAGGGAGGCCTTGAACTTATGGCGATCCTCCTACCGCTGCCTCCCAAGTGCTAGGATTAAAGGTATGCGCCACCACACCCGGCTCTTGATCTGTATTTATATGTCCTCAAATTTGTAATCAAAACGTACTTGGGGGCTGGAGAGATGGCCCAGCAGTTAAGGCACTTGCCAGCAAGCTTAAGGACCTGGGTTTGATTCCTCAGTACCCACAAGGTGTTGCATGCATTTGCAGTGGCTGGAGGCCCTGGCACATCCATATTCTCATTCTCATCCTCCCCCTCACTCTGAAATAAATAAATATCCATCAAAATGTACTTGGTCATACTCAAGTTTTCCATAAGCTTGTTTACCAATAGCTGTTACTCCTGTAACTTCCTTCTCAGTAGAAAAGCTGCCTCTTGTCCTCTCTGTGGCGTGAGGCTGAGGCAGAAGGGCATGTTTCCAGAGTCGACCTGCTCTGACATCTCATTTTCCAGCAAAGAGAGAGGCAGACCTTGGGAGAAGACTTAGATGTGAGCCGTTCTGAGCTGGAGGAGCAGCTGAAGAGCAGGCGGGTTTTCCTGGGCGGCAGAAGTGCAGTGTCGCTCACATGGTGACAAGAGTGTCTGTTCTGAGCTCTCACATCAGCTCACTGGAGCCACTTCCTTGACGCTCCATCACGCACAGCCCCCCCCCCCCCCCACACACACACAAGGCCTTCGGCTTGTCATTTGGTTCATAATGGGACCTCATGAGGTGTCGTCAGTGGGATCAGGTTTGTAGCTCTGGGGAAGCAGGGAGAGGCTTTGAGCCCTGTGCCTACACCCGCTGAGCCTGACTGTGAGCAGCCAAATTGCCTGAGGCTAATGGTGCCACAGTCCAGCTCAGGTGCACACCTTGGCGCCCCTCTGCCAGGAAGACTGGTGCTCCCGCCATGCCAAATGCTTTGTGGGGAGGTTCCCAGACTCCCTGCAGCCTGCAGTCGGAGCAGAGGGCAGAGTGGCCCTCAGGCCATTTCACCGTAAGCGGGAAGAAGCACTGTGGAAGACACGTCAGGGACTGATGTGCTCCTTGAGGCTTACCCTCTCTGGGGACCACCGGACCATGGTGGCTCTTTCCTGTACCTGCCTGCTAGTTCCCTGGAAGGAACAAGTGACTTCAGGCTTGAGGCCCCTGTGCACCTGCCGTTCCTTCTTGGTGGAGGCCCCAGACCAGGTTACATCTGAAGTCGTTCTCTTTTCCTCATGGGCCAAGTACCTCTCATGCCTCCGCAGTGCTTGCTGCACATGGGCACTTGGTAACAACCTGAGAATGACAAGGTGGAGTAGCGACTTGTTGATTCATCCATCACTTTACACTGTAGTCTGTAGTGCATCCTTGGCAACTTTAGAGATTTTGTACCAATTATATTATTTTCTGTGCAAATGAAATTTGGCAGGCTGATTTCTTTGTGTGTGTGTGCTCATGTGTGTGGTGTGGTATGTAATGTATGGTGTATGCATGTGTGTATGCAGATGTGTGCATCCTATGCATGTGTGTCTTTTCTTATTGCTCACTGGCATATCTCCTTGAAAATAGGACCTCTCCTTCAACCCAGAGCTGCTATCCATCAGCAAGCCCCAGTGACTCTGGTCTCCACAACCCTCACTGGGGTTACAGATGTGTATGGCCATGTCCAGCTTTTCATGTGGGTTCTTGGAGGTTGAGTATAAGCAGAAAGTGCTCTTTACCACTGAGCCATCTCCCCAGCCAAGATCTGGCAGGTTTTGACAGCAGATTGGAGTCACTGATAGCATTCAAAGTGTTTCAGAATTGGTAGAGTCCTGTCTTTTACTTCTAGCTGCTACTGTGCCTTAGCCACCAGGTGGTCACAAGCTCTTCCACACGTTGACCCAGCCCTGTCTGCTGGGGCCAGGCTCCTGAGCCACGAAGAGCTGCTTCCCTCCTCCTCATGGCAGTCATGACCTGAACTCAGGGTCACCTGTCCTATGATGTTGGGCATTTTGGTGACTTCTCTGGCTGTTCATTTGGTGGGTTAGGGTTCTGGTTATAGAGGGCCTTAAGATGGTCCAGGCTTGAATTCAGAATTCCTACGGTCAGGCCAGCATGGAGCCGAACAAGCTCCGCTGGCCTCCAGTCCTGTCCAGTGTGTGGTTTCACATACTAGAATTTCCATCTTCAGCAGCTCCACAGTGCTCGTCAGTGCCATGCTGACCTTGACTTTACAGCGCCTAGTCCTACCCAGGTCAGAGGCATGGCCTGGAAACAGCCTCTTCATGCACACTGGAGGGAGGAGGTAGACTGCTGTTCTAGGAAACAAACACTCTTGACTTTTGTTCTTGACAGTTTTTTGTCTCACCCAATCTGGCCACCTTTGTTTTGAGCGTGGTGCCTCCGATATCCATCCTTGCCGTGATCTATGGGCGATACCTGCGGAAACTGTCCAAATCCACACAGGACTCACTGGCACAAGCCACACAGGTACCAGCGTCTCACATGTGTGCTCTCCAGGGGGGTGGGGAGGGGCTGAGGACAGCGGGCAGGATCCAGGGTGTTTGAGCCATTCAGAAAGTATCTTTCCATCACTTGCTTTCGTGCCATTAGACCCCAGAGTACATCCAGTTTGCTAGCCTAGAACTCACTATGTAGTCCAGTCAGCCCTTTGACTCATGGCAATTCGCCTTAGCTCAGCCTCCCAAATGCTAGGATTGCAGGTGTGAGCCACCACGCCTGGCCTGTGTCAACTTCCTGCTGTTAACCATTGCTGCTCCTGGTAGGACAAAAAACAAGTGTATGGCTGGGAAAATGACATAGCAGTTAAAGGCACTTGGCTTACAGAGCTAGCTGGCCTAGCTTCAATTCCCAAGCCCCCATGTAAGACAGATGCAAAAGGTGGTACAAGTGTCTGATATTTGTTGGCAGCAGCAAGAGGCCTTGGTAAACACAAGTATGTGCTCGTGGGCACACACACACACACATGTGTGAAATAAATAATGCATGTCTATAATCTCAGAACTTGGGGGCCTAGGCAGAGAGTCACTAATTTGACACTAGCTGGGCTACTTCTCTAGACCTTGTCTCAGAAAAATAAGTAAAAACAATGTGCTTTGGAAATAGTTTCTAACTGACACTGCATCCTTCATTAATTCAGAAAAGTTGGATGCACAGTGCTCTCCTTAGATCCAGAAATAACTTGTTTCTTCATCTTGCACATAATCATACTCATTTGTCATTGAAAATGTGAAATTATTATGAGAAAGGACAAAAACATGAATAATCTTGTGTATTCACAGTTTCAGATAATCCAAAACTTGTGAATAATCCAGAGTTCATCCTGCTAATGTTTTGGAGTCTCTTGTCTTTTTCTCTGCTGCCCCTGTCAACTGTGGTCTGTCTGTCTGACGCGTGCAGACACAGGTGCCTGGTTCTTCAACAGCAGGATGGATGACTTGTGTCCTCTGCTTGCTCCTGCTTCCCAGGTGGCCTGCTCTTGGTAGCACCTAGAACAAGAATCATGTATTAGTTCTGCTCCTAGATTGAAGTGTGACTTTCCTCCTCCTGCCATGTGTTTGTTGTCCTCACAGCTAGCTGAGGAGCGCATTGGAAACATCAGAACCATCCGAGCTTTCGGGAAGGAGATGACAGAAGTGGAGAAGTACGGCAGCCGAGTGGAGCAGGTGCTACAGCTGGCTCGGAAGGAGGCCTTCGCTCGGGCTGGCTTCTTTGGAGCAGTAAGTAGATCATCCTGGACAGTGAGACTCTGAGAGATTCTGTTGTATTTACCTTCTTGTTGCTAAAATAAAGCACCCAGCCAAAAGCAGCTGACGGGAGGAAAGGGCTTATACTGGCTCACAGTCTTGAGGGGAAGCTCCATGATGGGCGAGGAAAACATGGCATGAGCAGAGGTTGCACATCATCTCTGCCACAGCAGGTGGAAACAGCAGCAGGAGAGTGAGCCAAACTGTAGCAAAGGGAGCTGGCCAAACACCCCAAAGCCCGCCCCCAACCACACACCTCCTCCAGCAAGGCTTCACCTCCTGGGGGCAGTCAAAACACATGAGTTTATGGGGAACATCTGCTTCAAACCATCACAGATTCTTATATACTTTTTTCCATAATAGAAAATAATGTTCTAAGAGCCAGGTCTGGTGGCGCATACCTTTGATTCCAGCACTTGGGAGGCAGAGGTAGGAGGATCGCCATATGTTCAAGGCAGTCCTGAGACTACATAGTGAATTCCAGGTCAGCCTGGGGTAAAGTGAAACTACCTCCACAAAACAAAAACAAAATAATGTTCTATTTTAAGCCTAAAAATGACTTAGTGTTTCAGTTCTTTTTGTGGAAGAAAAGGAAAACAAGTAAATGTGATTAGGGAAAAAGCAGTGTGTGATAAGGTTGGGCAGTGGTCCCCAGCCTGTGGCTTAGCAGCTTTGTAAGCCATTGGTATTGAGTAGCCAGGCCAGGTGGACCTTGGAGCTGGACCACCACTGTGTTTGCACATGTTTCCCAGTCCTCCTGATGAAGCACACTGTAGGCTTTCTGAGGGATAACCAGGATAATTTTAGTCCATTTCAAGAAGGAACTGTGGCTGAGTGGTCACCACATACCCAAGAGGTCCCTGGAATAGAAAACCACTGATAATCCCAGTATCTGGGAGGGTGAGGCAGAGGAATTGGCACAAGTTCAAAGCCAGCCTGGTTTACATAGTAAGGTCCATGCCAGCCAGGATTACATAATGAGACTCTGTCTCAAATACCCCCTCTTCCAAAAATATTAAGAAAATTAAGACATGTCCAACGAGGCATGGTGGTGTGTGCCTTTAATCTCAGCACTGGGGAGGCTAAGGTAGGAGGATCACTATGAGTTTGAGGTCAGCCTCAGCTACAGAGTGAGTTCCAAGTCAGGTGAGACCCTGCCTGACACCCCTTTCCCCCTAAAAGACATGTCCAAACTGAGAAGAACCTCAAGGCAATCTGGTCATCACCAGTATTGATGGATTGGAAGCAGTGGCTCACAGAAGGCCTCACCAGGGACCCACAGCTTATGAAGGTGGGAGCGGGGCCCAGAGGCAGGGCTGTAGCTCCTTCGCACTGAGAAGCCCTCACCTCATCAGAGCGTGGACACAGCAGGCTTCCGCTGGTCTCCTGTATGGGAGGCCACAATGTTACTCCTCTCCTGGGCAGAGGAAGTCAGGTGGGGAAGTAGAAGCCAGTGGGTGACTGAGCGTCAATTCTTTCATGTGGGTGCAACTATTTCAGAAGTTTCTTGTTTGCAGTTCTGGTGAAATCTAATCTGTGAAAAAGGAAACTAGAGGCCCCAGTCATGCTTTTGCATTCTGAGAGGCCATCGGTCCCCTGACTTGTGTTTTCTTCCTCTGGCAGGCCGGGCTCTCCGGGAATCTGGTCGTGTTGTCGGTCCTGTACAAGGGAGGCCTGATGATGGGCAGCACTCACATGACAGTGGGCGAGCTCTCCTCTTTCCTCATGTACGCTTTCTGGGTTGGACTGAGCATTGGAGGTATATAACATAACCGTGGGGTTACATGTTAAAGATCAGATTCCACTCCTCTGCTAATCCTGTTGGGTTTTTAAAACAAAAATGAAATTATGTAGGTAGGCGAGCAGGTCCTCAGTTGGGAAGTTTGTGTTCTTTTCTTAAATATTTACTTATTTATTTTTGATTTTTCAAAGTGTGGTCTCGCTCTAATACAGGCTGACCTGGAATTCACTATGTAGTCTCAGGGTGGCCTCGAACTCATGGCTATCCTCCTATTTCTGCCTCCCGGGTGCTGGATTAAAGGTGTGTGCCATCATGTCTGGCTAAGTTTATGTTCTTTGTGGCTGTCACAGCTTGGGTATCCATCTGCTCATGAGGAGGCTGCTGAGCAGGTGTGGATGGAGCCCCACAGCCTGAGTGGTAAGGATTTTATGGTGGACAAATAATTGGGAATAAAATTCTTTTCCTACCAAGTCAGCCATACTCAACACTGATGAACAGTCAAAAATATTGGTAAATTATGAAGTACACAAAACAAAACCAAGTTGCTCGTTTTGGTCAAGAATAGCTCAGCTGGGCAGACATGGTGGTAGATGCCTTTAATTTCAGCACTTGGGAGCCAGAGAGCTAGGAGGATTGCTGTGAGTTCAAGGCCATCCTGGGCTAGAGTAAGACTACCTCAAGAAAGAAAGAAAGAAAGAAAGAAAGAAAGAAAGAGAGAGAGAGAGAGAGAGAGAGAGAGGAGGGAGGGAGGGAGGAAGGGAAGAAGGGAAAAGAGTCAGGCATGGTGGTGCACACACCTTTAATCCCAGCACTCAGGAGGCAAAGGTAGGAGGAGGCCACCCTGAGACTACATAGTGAATTCCAGGTCAGCCTGGGCTAGAACAAGACCCTACTTCCACAAACAACAACAAAAAAATCTCTCAACTAAGTGCTGTGGCCTGTGACATGAGGAGGACCGGAGCCCTGGAGTAGAGAGACCATGGAGAGAAAGACGCAGGCAGGCAGACCGACTGACTGACCAGTTGACGACCAGGACTGACTTGGAGTTTGGCTTCACTTGGGTGAAGGGAAGGAAGGACCGCGAGCCAAAGCTTTATGAAGTCTGTTTGCTGTCCCTTCCATGTATCCTTAGCCAGCATGGTCAAATGATTTCCTGATTTTTGTTTTCCTTCCTACCTATGAAAATGGAGATAGAAAATTCAATTAAGCAGCTGAGGCCGGGTTAAGGGTCGATGCCTGAGGTATCGTGGGGTTCTCTGTCTGGTTGGTGATGGCAGAGGCTTTTCCTCAGATGCCACAGGCAAATGAAGAGGTTTTCTGGAGTGGGGTTGCAGAGGTCCCTCAAATAGTATTGCCATTCTGTAGGCTGCCCTGGAAGAAAAGCCCCATGAGACACTGTGGGGCACTAGGTAGCAGGTTGTGTGAGGGTCGCCTCAGGCGGACCCAGAACCCACTTAGTGGTGTGATCGTTGCTCTTACCTGAGTGCACACTACAGTGAACCCTTTCTTGGTTTCATTTTGAGACAGGGTCCCAAGCTTTTTTTAAAAAATATTTTATTTTTATTTATTTATTTGACAGAGAGAAAAAATGGGTGCACCAGGGCCTCCAGCAGCTGCAAACAAACTCCAGATGCATGTGCCCCCTTGTGCATCTGGCTAACATGGGTCCTGGGGAATCAAACCTGGGTCCTTAGGCTTTGGAGGCAAATGCCTTAACCACTAAGCCATCCCTCCATCCCTACCCAGGCAAGCTTTGAACTGACAATTCTGGCGGCTGTGGCTTTCCGTTCACATCCTCTTGACCACCGCTAGGCTTCTTCCCTGATTTCTCCCAGTCTGCTGTTTCTCACATTTGACATGACTGTTCCTAGTCCCTCCGCTCTTCACTCCCTTCCCATATGGAAGCCGTCTGTTTGGTGATGCCCTCCCCTTCCACTGGGGCAAACATAGCTGCGCCTTGCTCAGAAACACTAGGAAGCACAGCTCTGGTCTGCTCCATGAGCGAAAGTTGCCAGCACTGGTCACAGAAGATGCTGCTGTGGCTGTGTGCGCAGGCCGGGGATGGCATTTGTGGCCACAGGCTATGGCACGCTCTGGCCCACACGTTGTTCATCACCTGTCATCTGGTGCCGGGGGAGAAAAGTGAAAGTGGGCAGACCCAGTGTTCATTGTGTTCATTGTTACTGCCCACTTCCCGTCCACACCCTCACCCAGTTCTTGTGGGAATGTATGGGAATTTAACTCAGGTTGAATTGGATTGTTTTTTATACTTGCATGCACATGTGTGTAATATGTGTGTGGTGTATGCACACACGCGCACGCGTGTGCACAGAAGCCAAAGAACATTGGGTGTTGTTCATCTGTGTGTTTCCTTGATATAGTCTCTCACCCAACCCGGAGCTCTTGGGCTGTTTTGGTTAGATGAGCTGACTTGAGAGCCTGTGATTCTCTCATCTCCAGTTCTCCACTTCCCCCAGGACAGAGGTGCGTGGCCACACCCAGCTGTTTACATGGTGCTAAGGAATCAAATTCTGGCCTATCTCTCGGCCCTTATGATTGTGCAGCAAGTGCTCTTAGCCATTGAGCCATCTCCCCAGCCCAAATTGGATGTTTGAAAAATATGTTTATTGGCTAGGCCTGGTGGTGCACACCTTTAATCCCAGCACTCAGAAGGCAGAGGTAGGAGGAACACCATGAGTTTGAGGCCAACCTGAGACTACATAGTGAATTCCAGGTCAGCCTATGCTAGAGCAAGACCCTACCTCAACCCCCCCCCCAAATTTATTTATTTATTTATTTGCAAGCAGAGAGTGACAGAGAGGGAGGAGGGAGGGGGAGAGAATGGGCACACCAGGGTCTCTAGCCTCTGTAAAAGACCTCCAGGTCCAGCCGGGCGTGGTGGTGCACGCCTTTAATCCTAGCACTCGGGAGCAGAGGTAGGAGGATCACCATGAGTTCGAGGCCACGCTGAGACTCCATAGTGAATTCCAGGTCAGCCTGGGCTAGAGTGAGACCCTACCTTGAAAAACCAAAAAAAAAAAAAAAAGACTTCCAGGTGCATGCATCACTTTGTACATCTGGCTTTATGTGGGTACTGGGGAATGGAACCCAGGTCCTTAGGCTTTGCAAACAAGTACCTTAACTGCTGAGTCATCTCTCCAGCCTACAAATTGGAGTTTTGATGCTTGCTTGTTCCCCCCCCCCCCCACCCCGAGACAGAGTCTCACTATGTAGTCCAGTCTAGCCTTGAAATCTGGATCTCAGTAATCCTGCCTCATCCTCCAGAGTGCTGGGGTTACGGGGGTGTGTCACCACACTCAGCTTTATACTTCCTTTAAAAAGCAGTGTAGGGGTTGGAGAGATGACTTAGCAGTTAAGGCACCTGCCTGCAAAGCCTAAGGTCCCATGTTCAACTCTCCAGGTCCCACATAAGCCAGATGCACAAGGTGATACAAATGCAAGGTCACACATGTGCACAAGATGGCCCATGCATCTGGAGTTCAATTACAGTGGCTGGAGGCTCTGACATGCCAATTCTCTCTCTCTCATAAGAAAAAGGCCAGTCTGTTGGGCTTGCCTCAAAAAAAAAAAAAAAAAAGCAGTTATGTATTCACAGCAACTCTGTTGCATTTGCAGAGATTTCCCTCCTCCTCCCCTCCTCTCCCCACTGTCAACACCTCCACTGGAGTGATCCTTTGTTACTCAAGTGCTGAGCCTGTATTGACTCGTTGCAGCCAACCAGAGACCAAAGTTTACATTAGGGCTTGCTGTTGGTGCTGTACATTGTGTGGGTTGAGAAGATGTGTAATGTCCATGGATCTGCCATTATATAAAAGACCCTGAATTGTGCCCGTTCATCCTTCTGCCCAGCCGTCATGGATCTTTTTACTATCTACATGCTTTAGCATTTTCGAGAACGTCTTGTCACTGAAATCATAGAATGCAGCCTTTTCTGCCTGGCTTCTTTCTCTTAGTCATATTCATTTAAAATTCTCTCACATCTTTCATAGCTTGACAGTTCATTTTTTTGTTTATTTGTTTGTTTGTTGTTAAAACAGGGCTATTCTCTTGTCTAGGCTGACCTGGAACTCACTATGTAGTCAAGCTAGCCTCGAACTTGAGACATTCACCTTCTCCAGCCTCCCAAGTGCAGGTGTGATGAGGTGACTTCCCTGGAGTACTGTGACTTTCGTCCACTGGGCGTCAGTGTGGCTACATATTTGTAGCACCCCAATCAAATATTAACCCTTGTTAGAGATCTGAGCAGCCGGAGGAGGCTGGGGTGTAAGGGAGCTGTGCAGCAGCTGCTCTGCTCCTTTGCCGACAGCGAATGCTCCTTATTGCCAGGATGGAAGGAACCTGTGGCCTTTCCCGTTGGCTAATAATAATAATAATAATCTCTTGTCTTCAGGTCTGAGCTCATTCTACTCGGAGCTGATGAAGGGCCTGGGAGCTGGTGGGCGGCTCTGGGAGCTGCTGGAGAGACAGCCGCAGCTGCCTTTCAATGGTGGGTCTGAATGTGGACTGTTCTTGCTGGGATTGAACAAAGCTGGCTTTGATGTGGCCCTGCTGCAGGGCAGGGAGAGGGCCAAGTTTCCTGTGGAAGGGAGGACAGCTGCCAGGTGCTGCTGCAGGCCATGTTCTGGAAGTGTGGGACTGACCACATAGCATACTGCCCACTACTCACACCCAGTCATTAACCCCCTGGACGGGGCAGCGGTGAGAATAGGACAGAGTGTGAATAGGAAAGCTCAGCCGACTCTCCAGACCATCGTCATGGTGATTCTGACATCTGTGAAGGGTCGGTGGGGGAGAGAGCAAGAAGCTAGAGCATGTGAAAGGCTCTAAACTTCTTGAACTTTGTGGGTGAGGCCGGATGCTGGCACTAAATGGCAGGGACCACCTCCTTCCTTATGTCAGCTTCCTTCCCTGAAGCTGTGGACCTGGAAACCCCAGGGGGACGCCGAGAAAGGCTGATGAATAAATAGCAACACCCAGCACTCCAGGGGGCCTGTGGGCTGCTAAGTGGGTGCAGCACAATGAGTGGAGGCCCAGTGCTGTCCAGTGTGATGGAAGCTAGGGCCTGAAACCAGCAAGAAGTGGAGTGCATCTCGCATATCAGGCCAAGGCCTCAGGGCTGAACAGACCTCTGTCCCCATTGGCAGTGATCAATCTAGCCACCCCTCCACCCAACAATATATTACCATGTTTTTTCAAAACATTTATGTGGGAAAGATAAGAAATTGCACAGGGGATACTCAGGCACAGTGGCACTGAGTGAGGTCATCTGGTTGAAACCAGACTACACTGAGGGCGGATCTTCAGGCAGCCCTTAGCTTGGGCAGGCTGTTGTCTGTAACCCCAGTTTCTGCCTCAGAGAAGGTGGGACCTCAGGGTCATAAGGTCACCCAGCACCACATGCACACTGTGCCCTGTGCGTTGCAGGTGTTGCACACAGACTGCTCCCCGGCTTGCCCTTGGAGCACCCCAAGGACAAGCTGCAATGGGAAAGAAATGCCTGTCCCAGACAGGCAGGGAGCCATGTTCTGAGGTGGGCTCCATTTTGCTTTAGTAATCCATGTTCCCTTATGTTTCAGAGGGGGTCGTGTTAGATGAGAAAAGCTTCCAAGGTGCCCTGGAGTTTAGGAACGTGCACTTTGCCTATCCAGCTCGCCCAGAAGTGCTGGTGTTTCAGGATTTCAGCCTTTCCATCCCATCTGGATCCATCACAGCGTTGGTTGGCCCCAGTGGCTCTGGCAAATCAACAGTGGTCTCACTCCTACTCCGGTTGTATGACCCTGCTTCTGGTAGGTGACTCACGGTACTGTACCAAGAAGAGCTACAGGGCACAGTCTGGGCTCCACGCTCACAGTGCCTTCTCTCATGCCCTGTGCTGGGAAGAGGGCATTATGGCCATGCCACCACTGTCCACAAATGCCTGGTGGTGCGTGCCACCTAAGGTTAGGAAGTGGCTGTGTGCTGTGGAGCAGCACATTGGGTGGGACCTTGCTCTCCACTCACACACTGGGGCAGGAGCTGGAAGTGGGCACCAAACCTTACCATGCTTCTGCCTGTGAACTGCTCCTTAGTTGTTGTGTTTGTTTGTTTTGAGACAAAGACTCACTGTCAAGCCTCACTGGCCTGGAGTTTGTTGTGTCAGGCAGGCTGGCCCCAGACTTGCATGATTCTCCTAGCTCGGCTTCCCTGGCACTGGGCTCACAAGCATGCACCACCACACCCAGCTTTATTAGTTGTTCTAACAACAGTTGATTTGGTGACCAGAGAGTAACTCCCTGGGGTGACTATTGAAACTGATCTGAACTTGCAGAAATTTTTTTTTCTATATGCTGGGGCTGGAACCAAAAGCCTTATACAGATCAAGTAAGCGCTGCACTGTGAAACTACATTCCCAGTCACTTTTACTTCTTTTTGTTTGTTTTTGTTTTTCGAAGTAGGGTCTCATTGTGGCCCAGGCTAACCTGGAAGTAACTATGTAGTCTCAGGGTGGCCTCAAACTCAGGGCAATCCTACCTCTACCTCCTGAGTGTTGGGATTAAAGGCGTACACCACCATGCCCGGCTCCCCCATTTTATTTTAAAACAAGATCACACTAAATGCCCACTCTGGCATTGAACTTACAATCCTTCCACCTCATCTCCCAAGTAGCTGAAATGACAAGTCTGTACTACCAGACCTGGCTCTAGGAATTTTATTTTTTCTCTCTATATAAATTTTTATTTATTTATATTTTTGGTGAGGCAAAGTTTTATTGGGTGAAAAAGAAAGAAAAAGAAGAAGGCTGGTGCACCAGATCTGCATCCCAGTGTTTGGGATCTCAGGATGCAGCCTCAAACTGTTCAAAGTGTCAGCTTTTATTGGAAATAGCCACATGATGTTTATAGTAAAAACAGGATGGAAGTTAAACCATAAAGTTACTGTTAATGGGGGGGGGAGGGCTACTGAGGCAAGAAACATTCTATGTTATGTAATCACAAAGATATTTAGAAACACAGAGATACAGGGAGGTCATGGTACATTGCACAGAGGAATCATCCCATTACTTTCGCATTCCATTTTCCATTTCCCCCTTGGATATGACACTAAGACAAATCCTTGACTCTTGAAGAACAGTGCCTAGGGTGTTTTCATCTAAGGGTGTGTATTGTGTCCACAATACTATGAGTTTAACAGGATTTATTCTATTCTTTATATATATATACTTAGAGCAGTAATAATGCAGGGTCCTATGGTAAGGCCTAAGAGCAGTAGTATCAGGGGGCCAGCAATAGAAGCGACAAGGGAAGTTAGCCATGGAGACCAACTAAACATAGACTGAAACCAATTACTAGTGGCATGTCTCCGAAATTCTCTCTCTTTGAGATTTTCTCTAACTAAAGCCAGTTTTATCAAAATCAAAGGCCCCCTTGTTTCATAAAAAGTAAGTCTAATCCTCTTCTATTTTGTCCCCTCCATTTTCATGGCTGTTGGAGTGGTTAGGAAGACCTGGTGGGGGCCCTTCCAACGTCCCAATATGGTGTCTCTTGAACCGAACTCTGTCACCAAGCTGAAAGGGATGGGGGCAAACAGGGTGTGTCTGACAAGCAGCCTTGGTTGCTGGGACAATGGACTCCTGGACTCTTTGTGAGACTTGGATAGAAAGAAGCCTTTCATTAGTAAAGTCAGTTATCTGTTCAAGACCCATCCTGGGCAGGATGGGGGGAGAGGTTCCATACATAATTTTAAATGGAGTAATTCCTTTTACATAAGGGGTACACCTGGCCCTTAACAGGGCAAAGGGAAGGAGTCCCACCCATCCTTTACCCTCTAGGGTTTAAAGTCTCCTTCAAGGTCCCATCCATCCTTTCTACCTGTCTTGAACTTTGGGGATCTTAGGCACAATACAATTTCCAATTAATCCCCAACGTCTAGGTTAATTCCCTAGTGATTTGACACAAAGGCAGGCCCATTATCTGATCTTATCCTGAGACCAGATCCATAGCAAGGGAATTGTCTCCTCTAACAACTTCTTAGTCACTTAGTCTCAGATCGGGAAAGCTTCCACCCATCTGGAAAGGTATCAACATAAACAAGTAAATATTTACATCCACACTGACCTGGCTTTACCACTTCCCATTATCTCCCTGGCTCGGTTCCCGCTCTCTCGCCTCTATAGGTGGTACCTTACCAGAGGAGGCACTTGTCTGTTGGCAGGCCTGGCAGCAGTGGTGGTGTCCTTGATGATTGAGTCCGTACCTGGGAAGAAAAGCTCTTTCCTTATTAGCTCTGCTAGCTTGTTGTTTCCTAAGTGAGTTCCTTCATGTAGTTGCTTAGCCAGTCTCTGCCCTAGGGCTTGGGGCAGCAACAGTCGTCCATCCTCCAGTTGGTACCATCCTCGTGGAGTCTGTTTCTTTATCAGATGAGAGGTGAGCTGTAGGTCCTGTTCCGTGTACGTTGGTCACTCAGGAAGAGTAAGTGCTGGGAGGGAGACCAGACAATCTGACGGATGCTGAGAGACAGCACTCTTTGCTGCTAGGTCTGCCAGTCTGTTCCCTCTTGCTTCTGTGGTCTCCCCTTTCTGATGACCCTGACAATCGATTATGGCTACTTTAGCAGGCACCCAAATGGCAGCCAGTAAGTCCAAATTTCGTTTTTTATTTTCAGTGTCTTTACCTTCTGCTGTTAGTAGCTCTCACTTCAAGTAGATGGCCTCATGTACATGTGCCGTGGCAAAGGCATAATGGCTGTCTGGTCTTTTATAAGTTTTTTTTTTTTTTTTTTTTTTTTTTTTTACAAAAAGGAGATAGTTTATTTTATTTATTAGAGAGAGAGAAAGAGGCAAATAAAGAGAGAATGGACACAGGGCCCCTAGTTACTGCAAATGAACTACAGACACATGTGCCACCTTGTGCATTTTGCTTTACATGTATACTGGGGAATCAAACCTGGATCCTTAGTCTTTGCAGACAAGATGGCTTAATCACTAAGCCATGTTCCAATTTTTTTTTCAACTTTTTTTATTAACAACTTCCGTGATTATAAAAAATATCCCATGTTAATACCCTCCCTCCCCCCACTTTCCCCTTTGAAACTCCATTCTCCGTCATATCCCCTCCCCATCTCAATCAGTCTCTTTTTTATTTTGATGTCATCATCTTTTCCTCCTATTATGATGGTCTTGTATAGGTAGTATCAGTCACTGTGAGGTCATGGATATCCAGGCCATTTTGTGTCTGGGGGAGCACGTTGTAGGGAGTCCTGCCCTTCCTTTGGCTCTTACATTCTTCCTGCCACCTCTTCTGCAATAGACCCTGAGCCTTGGAAGGTGTGATAGAGATATTGCAGTACTGAGCACACCTGTCACTTCTTTCCAGCACCATGAGTCATCCCAAGGTCACTGCCATCTGAAAAGAGAAGATTCTCTACCAAAAGTGAAGAGTAGCATTAATATAAGGGTATGAACATTAAGAGAAGTGCTTACTGGGCAGTTTGATAAGCATAGTATATACATTTAGCCAGACAGCAGCAGATGTTATACCCCTAGGGCTCATGACTAATTTAAGTTTTCAGTATCAGAGATGTATTCCCTCCCATGGAGCGGGCCTCCAGTTCTTTTTATAAATTTTTAAGAATATATTTTTTGTTTATTTATTTGCAAGCAGAGAGAAATGAGAGAGGAGAGAGAGGGAGAGAGAGAGAATGGGCATACCAGGGCCTCCAGCTACTGCAAACAAACTCCAGTTGCATGTGCTACTTTGTATATATGGCTTTATATGGGTTCTGGGGAATTGAAGCCAGGTCATTGGGCTTTGCAGGGAAGCACTTTAACCACTGAGACATATCCCCTTCTTTCTTTTTTAAAAATATACTTTTTTATTTATTTGAGAGAAAGAGAGAACAGGCACACCAGGGCCTCTAGCTACTGCAAATGAGCTCCAGACACATGTGCCACCTTGTGCATCTGGCTTAACATGAATCCTGGGGAATAGAATTGGGTCCTTAGGCTTCACAGGCAAATGCCTTAACAACTAAGCTATTTCTCTGTCCCCCTTCTTCCTTTTTAAAATCAATTTCATGCACTTTATTGTACCCTAGTGTTTTGAAAAAAATGGCAGTCCATTGAGTGTCAACATGCCAGTCCATTCACTAGGCAGGGTACCCGAAGGGAGAGTTCATTAAAGCCATGGAAGTGTTTTAGCAGGAATGTGCTGAATGCAGCTTTCTCATTCCAGTTCATGGTTTATTTTCAACTGGATTATACCATCTTTAAGAGCAAAAGCATGTTACTGTTTTATATCCTTCCTGGAGTAGATGATCAAATGTGTTCTTTGATTTTTGCATTGAAAAACAACAGTGTAAAACTCTGGTCCTCTTCTTACTCAACAGTGGACACTGCAAGCCTTATAATTGGCCAGCCAGGCCAAATGAGCCAACAGGTGCAATAGTGGCACGTCTGTCGTGGTGGAAACCAACTGCCCTCCAATTGGACTGGAGGCCTGCTGCATGGGGGGGAATACATCCCTGATACTGAAAACTTAAAACAGGGATAGTCATGAGCCCTAGGGGTGTAACATCTGCTGATGTCTGGAAAAATGTATATACTATGCTTATCAAACTGCCCAGTAAGCACTTCTCTTAATATTTATACCCTTATATTAACACTACTCTCACTTTGGGTAGAGAATCTTCTCTTTTCAGATGGCAGTGACCTTGGGATGACTCAGAAGGTATCATGGTGCTGGAAAGAAGTGACCAGAGTGCTCAGTACTGTAATATCTCTACACCTTCCAAGGCTCAGGGTCTAATGCACAAGAGGTGGTGGAAAGAATGTAAGAGCCAAAGGAAGAGCAGGACTCCTTACAACGTGTTCCCTCTAGACATAAAATGGCCTGGATATCCATGACCTCACAGTGCCTGACACTACCTACACAAGACCATCATAAGAGGAGGAAAAGGTCATGACATCAAAATGAAAGAGAAACTGATTGAGATGGGGAGGGGATATGATGGAGATTGGAATTTCAAAGGGGAAAGTGGGGGGAGGGAGGGTATTAACATGGGATACTTTTTATAATCATGGAAAATGTTAATAAAAATTGAGAAAAAAATCCTCTTCTGCGTAATCGTATGGCTGACAAAACCTCAGCTCTAGTTTAAGCTTACAGAGCGCTTCCAGCACTTCATCCCAGAGCCAGACCTCACGCCAGCATGGCTGCGAGGCTGCAGGCTAGATGGCCCACCTCAGAACCCTGCCAGCCCGTGGATGCTGCATGTGTCCCCTCACCCACACAATGCACAGGGCATCTGATGTTTGGAACCCTAAGTCATTAGGAGTTTAGGGGAGCTGTCTATAGCCTGTGGATCCAGGAAGGTGGGTTGGACAGGCTCACCTCACCACTAGGGAGTAACCTTGCCTCAGGCATTCCAGAAGGCCTCTCTTGGTCCAAAAGAGTCCAAAATGTGGTTTTAGGCTGGGAATGATGGTGCATGCCTTTAATCCTAGCACTCGGGAGGCAGAGGCAGGAGTAGGGTCTCGGCCATAGTGAATTCTAGGTCAGCTTGGGCTAGAGGGAGACCCTACCTTGAAAAACCAAACCAAGAAAAAAGTGGTTTTAGATTCCATGTGAACATTAGGGCTATTTTTGTTTGGTTGTGTTTTTTTGTGTTTATTTATTTAAGTTAGTTTTGGTTTTTCAATGCAGGGTCTCACTCTAGCCCAGGCTGACCTGTATAGTTCCAGACTGGCCTCAAACTCACAGTGATCCTTCTGCCTCAGCCTCCTGATGAAAGGCATGCACCACCACGCCTGGCTTATTATTATTTTTTCGAGGTAGGGTCTCACTCTAGCCCAGGCTGACCTGGAATTCACTATGGAGTCTCAGGGTGGCCTCAAACTCACGGCGATCCTCCTACCTCTGCCTCCCCAGCGCTGGGATTAAAACTGTGCACCACCAAACCCGACCTTTTTTTTTTTTTTTTTAATTTAATAGTGTGAGATGGAACCCTGGGCCTCACTCTACCATTGAGCCACATCACCAGCCCTGGGGGTTTCTTTACTCTTTGAAAACCTGCCTGTGAAATTTTCTCTCCGGGCTGTTTATGTTTCCATTGTTCACTGACCTGACCTCCACCCTTCTCCACAGGAACCATCAGTCTGGATGGTCATGACATCCGCCAGCTCAATCCAGTCTGGCTGAGATCCAAGATCGGGACGGTCAGTCAGGTAAGAAGGCACCCCCCCCCCCCCCCCGCCATCTTGCTTTTCTGGAAGCTGCTCTCCTTTCCTTTTCCTTGACCTCCTGCTGCTTGAGACAGAGATGGAAGGTTTCCAGATGCATCAAATGCACCTCACACAGGCTCCCAGCCTGTCCAGTTGATGTCAGCACTTCAGCACTTGAAGTGTTGGCTTCACCCTGAGCTGGGCCTGATGTTTCTTTGCAGCATGGAGGGGCTGAGAAGCAGAGACAGTGCAGAAGCTCTCTCTGTTCTTCCCGATTCCCAGGCCCAGCTCTACTCTGAAGGAGCAGCTCAGCTTCACAAACAAAGGCTGTTCAAGAGCCCGAGCTTCTCTCAAAACTTCTAGGTCTTACGAATCTTCCTGCAGTTGGGTCCCGTTCATGAAGCTGCATGTATAGGACTGTAGAGGGCGGGAACTCTGCCACAACCAGTTTTCTTACCACGCTGTGGGTACTGCACTCTCCACTCCCCATTTCTGCACCCTTCTCTGAAGGGGTCCCCTGCAGCACTGAGCTGGGTGGGTGGCGCAACCATCGGCCCTGGCTGGACCTCAGCCATGCACACTGTGAGGATGGAGGAGAGGCTAGAGTCGGCTAATTCTCAGGACTCCTCTGCGGGTCTGTCAGAAGCCCAGTCCTGTCTTGTGTGTCACAAAGCAGTGGATAGAGGTGGGCCCCTTGTCCGTAGCATGAGGCAGGCTCCTGGGCTCAGGTTCTCCAGGCCTGTGAGCCTTGGCACTTCCCCCAAGAGGGAAGAGGTTCTTGCCATGGACAGTCACCTGTGGGCACCTATCATCAGGTTTCTTTGCCTGCAGTGTGTTGGGGACTACATTTGATCAAGTCAGTCCCATTTATGATAAACTGGGGAAGTTTAAAGTCTATTGGGGCTGGAAAGATGGCTTAATGGTTAAGCCTCTTGCCAGCAAAGCCAAAGGACCCAGGTTCCATTCCCCAGTATTTACATAAAGCTGGATGCACATACATCTAGAGGGTTTTGTTTTTGTTTTTGTTTTTGTTTTTGTTTTTGCTTTTGTTTTTGTTTTTGTTTTTTTTTTTTCCAGTGGATAGAAGCCCAGGCTTACCTGTTCTCTCACTCTTATCTGATTCTCTCTCTCCTTCTCATAAATTGAAATTTTTTAAAGTCTGTTGGGCAAGGTTATAGAAAAGGAGGCCCACCAGGCAGAGAGCCCTGTTCTTGGGAGCATGTGTCATTCTTACCTGAGACCTGTGCTCAGTTCTGAGGTGCCCACAGTGAATTCCTGATAAATGTGCTATGTTTTCCATTTCAGGAGCCAGTCCTGTTCTCCTGCTCCATCGCGGAGAACATCGCCTACGGTGCCGACAGCCCATCCTCTGTGACAGCCCAGCAGGTGCAGAGGGCAGCAGCAGTGGCCAATGCCACTTCATTCATTCAGAGCTTCCCACAGGGCTTTGACACCGTGGTCGGGGAGAAGGGTGTCCTTCTGTCTGGTGAATATTACTTTTGTTTATTGGCTTGCGTTCATCAGATGTGCGCAAGTTCCTGCTGTGAGCACAGGTGCCCAAAGTGCACTGTCACCTGCAGGTTAGCTTTTTATCCACGGAGCTTATGAAATAGCCTCGTTCTTTCTGAAACCTCTTGTGTGGGGACCATATCCCAGTTTCCTTCACTTTCTACCCAAAGCTCTGACCAGAATTGCCACTGAGCAGCAGTACCCAGAAACAGTTAAGCATTTTTTTTTAAGTGTGTGTATGTATGGGCATACCTAGGCCTCTTGCCACTGCAAACAAACACCAGAGGCTTGCACCACATTTTTTTGTCCAGTTTATGTAGGTGGCTTGGGAAGTAAGCCTGGGCCAACCCACTTTCCAGTAAGCACCTTGAAGTGAGCCATCTTCCCAGCCCACTTTATTTCTTTTATTTATTTGTTTTTATTTTTTTTATTTTTATTTTTTTTTTGAGGTAGGGTTTCCCTTTAGCCCAGGCTGACCTGGAATTCACTATATATTCTCAAGATGGCCTTGAACTCACAGGGATCCTCCTTTCTCAGCCTCCCAACTCCCGGCATTTGCCACCACACCCACCTCCCACTTTTTTTTTTTCATCTGAGAAAAGATGTGTTTTCCAACCTGAGACTCTAGAGAATTAAAATGAGACAGATAGGCAAGATAGCGGATGATCTGCCCAGGGAAGCAGAGACCATGTCTGCAACAAGCCTGATGTGGAAAGCATTCTTGCTCCCCAGAGTGGACTTCACATACAAGCCAGGGGTCAGCAGGCTTTTCAGAAGGGACCAGAGTGGATACATTCGGCTATATGGGTCTTGTGTGTGTGATCTTGGGGGTGGAGCTTGTGCATGCTAGGCAAGTGTTCTACAGCCAAGCCAAGCTTTATTGCTGTGCTTCTCTACTGAACAACACTTACGGAAATGAAGAACATTCTTTGTTTGAGGCTGTGTAGAAATAGCCCATGCCTGATCCACATCTGGCCTTCGGGCTCAAGTGTGCTGAACAGCCTTGCATCCAGGAGGCAGAGTTGGCCGTTCCCTGTGATATCAGACTGTGTCCAGCAGATCATTGTGCACTGTGGGCACAGTTCTTGGGAAAATGGCTAGCTTGCTGTGAACTGCTGTAAAATGAGGAAGTAGAACCAGTAGTTGAGCTAATAGGAAATACGTTTTGGTTAGACACAAACTTGTTTCCCATTGCAAACACTGAAACGCGTTTCTTGAAGAGGTTCCAAGTTCCTCATCTCCAGAAATGTCAGGTGCTACCACCAGAGCTGGCCTGCAGGTTAGACCAGGCAGTGGTCCTTTCCAGCTGCAAACCTTGGCTTGAGGTTGGACCACAGACAATTTAAAACAAAGGGTTGAAATTCTGAGCTAGAGTGAAATCCTACCTCAAAAAAAAAAAAAAGGTTGAAATTATTGTGCATTTAAAAAAAAAAATCAAATGCAGCCAGGCGTGGTGGCACACGCCTTTAATCCCAGCACTCAGGAGGCAGAGGTAGGATTGCCATGAGTTCAAGGCCACCCTGAGACTACAGAGTGAATTCCAGGTCAGCCTGGGCTAGTGTGAAACCCTACCTCGTAAAACCAAAAAAAAAAAAAATCAAATGCAGTAGATGAAATATTTGGGTGATTTTGGACATCTCAGGAGTTAGCTTCGCAGCTTTTCGTGTGAAGCCAACCGGCTGTCAGCCGGCTGTCATGTCTCTCAGACAAGTCTTCACACAGATAGGCACTCATGCTGCTTGCCATGGAAATTGCCAGCACTGTGTGACATTCATCTTTGTTTGTTTTGTTTTGTTTTTCAAGGTAGGGTCTCACACTAGTCCAGGCTGATCTGGAATTCACTATATAGTCTCAGGGTGGCCTTGAACTCATGGCAATCCTCCTACCTCTGCCTCCCTAGTGCTGGAATTAAAGGCATGTGCCACCACGCCCGGTGTGACATTCATCTTTCAGGCAAGTCCCTTACTTCTTTGGAATGGCTTTTGCATGTTCTCACAGCTTTTTGTTTTATTTTGTTTTTTGTTTTTCGAGGTAGGGTCTCACTCTAGCTCAGGCTGAGCTGGAATTCACTATGTAGTCTCCAGGTGGCCTTGAACTCATGGTGATCCTCCTACCTCTGCCTCCTGAGTGCTGAAATTAAAGGCGTGCTGACCTCGCCCGGCTCATGTTCTTACAGACAGACAGAAAGATAAAGAGGCAGATAGAGAGAGAATGGGTGTGCCAGGGCCTCCAGCCACTGCAAACAGACTCCAGATGCATGTGCCATCTTGTGCATCTGGCTTACTTGGGTCCTGGGGAATCAAGCCTCGTACCGGGGTCCTTAGGCTTCACAGGCAAGTGCTTAACCGCTAAGCCACCTCTCCAGCCCCTGAAATGTAATTTCACAAATAGTGCACACTAGTATATGTGTATAATTATAGCTTAAAACAAAATTCTCATGTTTTACTTTACAGTCAAGGCCACAGATACAGTCTGCCCATGTGGGATTGGAATTGAAGCAGGGTCTCTCCAGCCTGGCCTAGAACTCTTTTTTTTTTTTTTTTTTCCTTAATTTATTTTTTTGGTTTTTTGAGGTAGGGTCTCGTACTAGCCCAGGCTGACCTGGAATTCACTCTGTAGTCTCAGGCTGGCCTTAAACTCGCAGCAATCTCCTACCTCTGCCTTCTGAGTGCTGGGATTAAAGGTGTGTGCTACCATGTACAGCTAATCCTAAAACTTTTTATTTAAAAAAATAAAAGATGTTATGATCTTTTCCTCCTCTTATGATGGTCTTGTGTAGGTAGTGTCGGGCACTGTGAGGTCATAGATATCCAGGCCATTTTGTGTCTGTCTCAAAACCAGCAAAAGCAACTGCCACCATCATAAGAGGAAGAAAAGATCATGACATCAAAATAAAAGAGAGACTTTTTGAGATGGGGAGGGGATATGGTGGAGAATGGAACTTCAAAGGGGAAAGTGGGGGGAGGGAGGGTATTACCATGGGATATTTTTTATAATCATGGAAGTTGTTAATAAAAATTTGAAAAAAATTTTTTATTAAGCTTTCTTTTTTTAACTGTCATTTTTGTCAGGTGGGCAGAAACAGAGGATTGCAATTGCCCGTGCTCTGCTGAAGGTAAGCCTGAGCCAGTTGGCTGCTAGTACTGTACCACCTTCCTTATTTTTTTTTTAAATCTTTTTTTGTTGTTCTTTTTTTTAATTTATTTATTTGAGAGCGACAGACAGAGAGAAAGAGGCAGATAGAGAGAGAGAGAGAGAGAATGGGCGCGCCAGGGCCTCCAGCCACTGCAGACGAATTCCAGACGCATGCGCCCCCTTGTGCATCTGGCTAACGTGGGTCCTGGGGAAATGCGCCTCGAACCGGGGTCCTTAGGCTTCACAGGCAAGCGCTTAACCGCTAAACCATCTCTCCAGCCCCACCTTCCTTATTTTTAAAAACTTTATTTGTGCATGTGGATGGCACACACACCAGTGTCTCCTGGTGCTGCACATGGATGCCCATCTGGCTTCATGCAGCTAGCTGGGGAATTGAATGCTGGGCCAGCAGGTTTTGCAAGCAAGCATCTTTAACCACTGGGCCATCTCCCCAGGGCCCCCTTTTTTTGAGAGGCAAGGTGTGTATATAGCTGACAATCTGGTAAGGTTAACTTGGGATTTGTACTCTGGGCCTGTTTAATAAACACTTTTGGTGTGTTGGGGGCCCCATGTTGAGATGTGAGAGAGAAAACATTAACACAAAGACCTTTTGCCATGAATCATGTAGTTGACTAGTGAAACAAAATATCTAAACAATGCTGGGATGTGTACTTGTCTAACCTCTATCCAGCTGCTGCTCTGAGCAGTAGATTAGAAGCTCATAGAAAAACTCCCAAGAGGAGCAGGAGAACTTGACAGAGTCAGACATTTTGTTTATAAGGAAATGATAGCCCCCGTTGCTATTCTCTTCAGCTTATAGGTGATTTTATATGTGTATGTATCTATGTATATATATACATATATATGTATATACATATATATATATGTATACACACACACAAACATACATACATACATACATGGTTTCACTCTAGCTCAGGCTGACCTGGAACTCACTCTGTAGTCTCAGGTTGGCCTCAAACTCACAGGGATCCTCCTATCTCAGCCTCCTGAATGCTGGGATTAAAGGTGTGCACCAGAGCTGAAGAAATGGCTGAGGTTCAGGTGCTTGCCTGCAAAGTCTGATGACCTGGGCTTTGATTCTCCGTATCCATGTAAGCCAGATGCACTAAGTGGCACCATGGCAGGAAACCTTGGCATGCCCATACTCATTCCTCTGTTGGCCTCTTTCTGTCTGTCTTTCAGATGAATAATGAACAAAGTACAAAAACATTTTTAAAGGTGTGCACCACCACACCGGTTAATAGATGATTTTTTTTTTTCGGTTTTTTGAGGTAGGGTCTCACTCTAGCCCAGCCTGACCTGGAATTCACTATGTAGTCTCAGGGTGGCCTCAAACTCATGGTGATCCTCCTACCTCTGCCTCCCGAGTGCTGGGATTAAAGGCGTGCGCCACCACGCCCGGCCATATAGATGATTTTAACAACTTTACTAAAGCATAATCTTCATACCATTCCCACTTTAATGTACTTTTCAGTGTCTTTTAGTAAGTTTCCAGTTGTATACACTCAACTCAAGCATTCCTGTCTGTCTGCAGTCTTCCCTTTCTCACTCTGACCCCAGTGCAACAAGCTGCTGTGTGTGTCTAAGTTTACTTTTCTAGACAGTTGAGGTAAAGACCCAGACAGCACGCAGTCTCCACAGCCGCTGCTCTCACACAGTGATTCTCTGAGGTTCCCGTGTGTTGTCACCCGTTGAGAACTTCATTCCCTTGTATTGCACAGTCGATGTGCTGTTTGCTGATCCAGACCTCGGTTGATCTGGGGCTGGTTAATACGTGAACATCAGCCGGGCGTGGTGGCACATGCCTTTAATCCCAGCACTTGGGAAGCAGAGGTGGGGGGATCACCATGAGTTCAAGGCCACCTTGAGACTACATAGTGAATCCCAGGTCAGCCTGGACTAGAGGGAGACCCTACCTCGAAAAACTTAAAAAAGAAAATGAGCACAGTGTCCAACTTTGGGACACATTTCATGAGTTCAAGGCCACCTTGAGACTACATAGTGAATCCCAGGTCAGCCTGGACTAGAGGGAGACCCTACCTCGAAAAACTTAAAAAAGAAAATGAGCACAGTGTCCAACTTTGGGACACATTTTCATTCTTGTGGATAGATTCTTAGGAAAAGCTAGAACTTAATATGGTCTCATCACCTGACTCCTGTTGTCTGCCTTGCGTGTTAGCTTCTCTTCCTAAGTAAGCTCTCGGCAGGGCTGAGAGCCGCAGGCTGTCCTCACTGTTCAGACGCCCTGTTGCTGTTTGCTGACTGACCAGCGGGATAACGCTGCCTTAAGCAACATCCTGTCTGGTAATCGTCGTGACAGTGACTTCATCCTGCTGCCAGCACTTCCCATCACAGACCTGTCCCAGACACTTAGGAGTGTGTTCTCTCTCTTTATTGAGATGTAACTCATACACTGTATAAATTCTTGCCATGGTGCTTGTTAGAGCATTTCCATCACCCAGGCAGGGTCCTCCCTCAGCAGCCCTCTCCTCCTTGTCGCCCTCCACATCAGTCCCAGGCCTTCTGCTCTCAGCTGGGCCGACATTCCATTTGACTGGACTCACGCAGGTAGTGGTGGGCCTGGCCCCTTCACGTGACACTTGCCAGAGACAGCAGCACTCAGCTCACATGTCACTCAAGCCAAAGGCCAGGTGGTGTGGCGCAGTGCAGGTCAGCAGGCTATGGCCCTTCCCTGTGTAGATCAGAATGCCATTCCGTCTCGCTGCCTACAGCTGTGCCCTCTAGTAAAACATTTTTCTTTTCCAATTTTTTTATGCCTTCAGAACCCAAAAATTCTTCTCCTAGATGAAGCAACCAGGTGAGTATGTCTCCATGATATGTACATCCATGTTAGAGGGTGTTAAGAGGCCTCTTAGTGATGTGTGTGCATTTGCAGTGGAGGGTGTTTCAGTGACGTGTGTATCAGTTAGAGGGTGTGTGCATCTGTTAGAAGTCATCTCAGTGACATGTGCATCCATGTTGGAGGGTGTTGCAGACGTGTGTGTTAGAGGGTGTCTCAGTGACATGTGCACCCATGTTAGGTGTCTCAATGACATGTACATCCATGTTGAAGGCTATGTCAGTGACATGTGTATAAGTGTTAGAAGATGTCTCGGTGACACATGCATCCGTGTTGGAGGGTTTGTCAGGGACATGTAAAACCACATACGTGGTATTGATGTCTTGTTTCTCTTGTGCGTGTGCCAGTGCCCTGGATGCCGAGAACGAGCACCTCGTGCAGGAGGCACTCGACCGGCTGATGGAGGGAAGAACCGTGCTGGTCATCGCCCACCGCCTGTCCACCATCAAGAATGCGAGCCTCGTTGCTGTCCTCGACCAGGGCAAGATCAGCGAGCACGGGAAGCATGAAGAGCTGCTTTCAAAGCCAGATGGGATTTACAGAAAGCTAATGAACAAGCAGAGTTTTCTGTCGTCATAAAGAAGCAGTGGCTGGAGCTGGGCACAGTGGTGCTGCATGTAAACCCAACCCTCAGGAGGTTGAGGCAGGAGATTTGCAGGTTTGAAGCCAGCATGGTCTACATACACAGCAAGACCCCGTCTCAGAAGGAATCCGCTGCAGCGGCTGTCACTGGTAGATTAACTATGAAGGACTTTAAAGCCAATCAGCACACAGAAGCTCTTGAGGCTGTGAAATCTGTGGAGTACCTTCCAAGTATTTGAAATAGGCGTGTTTCCTAAAGAATGTAAAATCTTGTTGGAAAACAACTTATCCTCAACACCTTTTTATCCAGAGTTTTAATATCATTATAACTTTCTACATGTCTGTAGCACTGAAGTTACTCCAAGCTTGATACTTTCATCTCGTTCATTTTAGTCAGTACAGCACGGCATCTTGTTTTCTTTTGCCTGCTGCTGTAGTTAGCTGTTGTCAAGTGACAACTTTAAGGAGGGAGTTATAAATTAAAGGTCTAATTATTTTAGGCCAGTTGCCAATCACCAAGGAGTGCCTACCTGGTGTCTCACTTCACTAGGGAGATTCCTAAAATGCAGGCGCATTTTGGCCCTCTGCTAAGCGAACCTGTCTGGCACTGCCAATCAGGGTGACTGGCAAATGGGGAGGGAACACTGCTTGTCCCTATGTCGTCAGAGGTGAGGAAGATGTGTTCTGTGGGCTGCGATTTTGGATGTGTGCAGTGTTTAACACTTGGGCGCATGACAGCCTGATGCCTTTTACCAAAGGGAGGTCCCATTCAGTGAACAGAAAGTTTTGATGTTCTTCCTTACATGTTTATGTGACTTGTTATCATCATCAAAAGTGAATGAAAATGAATTTTGCCTTTACTAGAGACATGTATTTTGAAAACTACATGTCATAAGCAATTCCACAGATATATTGTGATTCTTATGGTTTTTTTTTTTTTTTTGGTAATTTTATTAAGGGTGAATCTAAAAAATAAAATTAATTTTAATTTTTAACATGGGTGTGGTAGCACACACTTGTAATCCCAGTACCCAGGAGGTTGAGGCAGAACACTACAAGTTCAAGGCCAATCTGGGCGTGGTGGTGTACACCTTTAATCCCAACACTCGGGAGGCAGAGATAGGAGTTCACACTCAAAACACAGTGAGTTTGAGGCCAGCCTGCCTATGAGTGAACCCCCTGTGTCAAGCAAAGTTTCTTGAAGGGTTTAGAAGCTCTTGCAGTACATGGAGTACAAGGAACCTTGAGAATGTGGCATTGTCCTCAAAAGAACATTAGTAACCTTCCTCTTTCAGTTGTAACCAAAGTTTTAGTCACCTCAATTCTTAAAGTAATGCCAGCAGCATGGAAACCTACCACATCTGTGTCAGTGCTGAATTCTTTTTTATTTTTATTTTTATTTTTATTTTTTGGTTTTTCGAGGTAGGGTCTCACTTCAGCTCAGGCTGACCTGGAATTCTCTATGTAGTCTCAGGGTTGCCTCGAACTCACGGTGATCCTCCTACCTCTGCCTCCCGAGTGCTGGGATTAAAGGCGTGCACCACCACACCCGGCTAATGCTGAATTCTTAAAGTAACGCCAGCAGCACGGAAATCTGCCACATCTGTGTCAGTGCTGTTGCCTCAAGAAAAAGTGCATTTTTTCCCCTGAAAGTTTTTATTTTTTGGTTTTTCAAGGTAGGGTCTCGCTTTAGCCCAGGCTGACCTGCAATTCACTATGTAGTCTCAGACTGGCCTCAAACTCGCAGCAATCCTACCTCTGCTTGATGTACCACACCCAACAAAAGTGCTTTTTCTTATGCTGGAGTTAAAACATGTTTTCCACATAAAGTGTCTGCTCCTGTGGTTGTACTGGAAGAAGAAACTACCACTTCATGAGAAGCAGAGAGCATCGTCTGTTGTTCTACTTGAGGGAATTTGCTAATGGGTTCGATGGGCTCGGTGGGTGAGTGAGAGTGATGTTCTTGTTAGTAAATAGTTCACCTGTAACAATTATCTGAAGCTGTGTGGGTTTTAGTGTGCTGGTGTGTGGTTCACAGATGAGAGCGCAGTCCTTTCCCTCTGCAGATGTGTTTTCAAAGTTGAATTGGTGGACATTATATTTTGTGTCTCTAAGTAACATTTTATATCAGATTAAAATTTATAGTGAACATTGCATCCATTTTTTGTGTTGCTGGGGGTTGAGCCTTAGTATTCATATATGCTGAGTAAGTGCTTTGCCACTTAAGTTGCATCCACAACTCTGTGTCACTTTTTTTTTTTTTTTAGAATGGGCGTGCCAGAGCCTCTAGCCACTGCAAACGAATTGCAGATGCATGTGCCACCTTGTGCAGCTGGCTTTATGTGGGTACTGGGTCCTTTGGCTTTGCAGGCAAGCATCTTAACCACCAAGCCATCTCTCCAGCCCCTCCGTCACTTTTATTTTTATTTTTAAAAATATCTATTTGCACCTCCACAGCACAAGAATTTTTTTTTGAGGTAGGGTCTCACTGTAGTCCAGACTGACCTGGAATTCACTATGTAGTCTCAGGGTGGCCTCGAACTCCTATCTCTGCCTCCCGAGTGTTGGGATTAAAGGCGTACACCACCACGCCCGGCCTAAGATTTGTTTTCTTTTTTTGAGATAGGGTCTCATTCTAGCCCAGGCTGACCTGGAACTCACTCTGTAGTCCCAGTCCCAGTGAGACAGTGCCTACCCTCAAGAGGTATCTAGATGGGGAGAGGTGAGGCAGGCAAGTGTTGACCATTGCTGTGGACTATTCGCATTTCAGGGTGTTTGTACCCACATCCCAGGTGAGAAAATGTGCTTAGGCAAAGCATGATGCCAGGCACGGTTTCAGGCGGGCCGGGGGTCAGGTGTGCTTCAGTGCTGTGCCAAGGCTTTGACCTTTTCTTCAACATGTGTGGAGAGGCATTGAAGGGTAGACGTAGAAAATAAGCAAAAGGAAAAGTTAAAGCTGGGCGTGGTGGCGCACGCCTTTAATCCCAGCACCCGGGAGGCAGAGGTAGGAGGATCCCGGTGAGTTCGAGGCCACCCTGAGACTCCATAGTGAATTCCAGGTCAGCCTGGGCTAGAGTGAAACCCTACCTCGAAAAACCAAAAAAAAAAAAAAAAAAAAAAAGAAAAAGTTAAAAAAAAAAAAACCTGAAATACAACCCAAAAAGATAAGATTTGATATTTTAGGGCTGGAGAGATGGCTCAGCAATTAAGGCTGTTGCTTGCAAAGCCGAACCGGGGTTTGATTCCCCAGTATCCACATAAAGCCAGAAGCACAAGGTGGTACATGCATCTGGAGTTCCATTGCAGTGGCTGAAAGCCCTGGCACGCCCGTATTCTCTCTCTCTCTCTGTTGCTCTCAAATAAAAATAAACAAAAAATAAATAAAAATAAAAGATTTGATATTTTGTTATGCACCCTCCCAGGCTC
The DNA here is from genome assembly GCA_036346955.1 of Dipus sagitta. NCBI lineage: Eukaryota > Metazoa > Chordata > Mammalia > Rodentia > Dipodidae > Dipus > Dipus sagitta. The sequence continues at coordinate 173,181,446 of CM070773.1, forward strand.
ATCTCTACAGCATCTCTCCTGACCTTCAACCTGGTGATTACCAGGAAATAATCACAAGATACACCATGGTAGGTGTATTACATTTCTTACTGTGGTGCCCAAATACCAAAGCAGCAACTTAAGGATTTATTTTGCCACAGGATTTGAGAGTTCAGAAAGAAAACATGCCTGGATATAGGCATGGGAAAAACAAAAACAAAAAAACTTGAAGCTCGCTCTCCCTTCCCTCAGCAATCTACTTCCTTTAGCTAGGAACCACCTAAAAATCGCATAATCTCCCAAAACAATGCCACCAGCTGGAGACCAAGTGCTGGGATTAAAGGTGTGCGCCACCACACCAATAGTTCCTGATACATTAAAATCGATGAAACCGAAGCTTTGGTGCCAGTAGCTCTGCTGGAACACAACTGTGTGCATCTGCATTGGAACTGCCTGTCTGCTTCCACCCCAAACTGCAGAGGGGTTGTTTGACAGACTGCAAGCTGTACACTCCACAGACTTGTGGGCTCCAGAGCTGCTAAGAAAACACCTGCTCTGCCAGGCAAGATGGCTCAAGTCTAGAATCTAAGAACTCAGACTGAGGCAGGACCGCTCCAAGTTCAGGGCTAGCCTGGGCTACCTAACAAGCCTCTCAAAAAAGAACCACCCATGTTCTGTGCTGCTTGCAAGACTTCAGAACTGCACTGAGCTGCATCGTTCATGGGTCACATGCAGTACAACTCTTCACCATTTGCTGCCTTCCCAAGGCTAGGTGTTTTTTTTTTGGGGGGGGGGGAGTTGAAGTAGGGTCTCGCTCTAGCTTATACTTTATACTTACCTGAAACTCTGTAGTCTCAGCCTTGAACTCACAGCCATCCTCTTACCCCTGCATCCGGAGTGCTGGGATTAAAGGCGTGTGCCACCATGCTCTGCTCCCATGCTAGTATCTCCCACCCCCCCCCCCTTACCATGCTAGTACCTGGACTGCCATGCTGCAGAGTATCCTCATAATTCTACCACATAGGCAGCACATAATGCTCATATTCAGTGTATTCAATACCACTTTATTTTTTATAATTTATTTATTTGCAAGCAGAGAGAAGAAAGACAGAAAATGGGCATGCCACGGCCAATAGCCACTACAAATGAACTCCAGATGCATGTGGCCCTGTGTATCTAGCTTATGTGGGTCCTGGTGAATCGAACTTGGGTCCTTAGGCTTCGCAGACATACGCCTTAACCACAAAGCCATCTCTCCAACCCCAAAACCACTTTATTTTTAAAGGTTTTGTTGTGTGTCGCTCTAGCCCAGGCTGACCTGGAATTCACTACGTAATCTCAGGGTGGCCTTGAACTACCGGTGATCCTTCTACCTCTGCCTCCCGAGTGTTGGAATTAAAGGTGTGTGCCACCATGCCTGGATTTTTTAAAGATTTTTTTATTTGCAAGGGCAGAGAGAGAGGGAGAGGGAGAGGGAGAGGGAGGGAGGGAGAGAGACACAGAGAGAAAGATAGAAGAACCTAGGTGCTTAGGCTTCACAGGCTGGAGAGATGGCTCAGCGGTTAAGGTTCTTGCCTGCAAAGCTTGACCACCTGGGTTCAATTCCCCAATATCCATATAAGCCAGATGTACAAGGTGGCACACGCTTCTGGAGTTGATTTGCAGTGGCTAGAGGTCCTGGTGTACCCATTCACCCTCCCTATATGCTTCTTTCTCAAAGAAATAAATAAAATATATTTTAAAAGTTTAAAAGTAAGATATATACTTTTTGTTTATTTTTATTTATTTGAGAGCGACAGACAGAGAAAGAGGCAGAGAGAGAGAAAGAGAATGGGCACGTCAGGGCTTCCAGCCACTGCAAACGAACTCCAGACGCGTGCGACCCCTTGTGCATCTGGCTAACGTGGGTCCTGGGGAATCAAGCTTCGATCCGGGGTCCTTAGGCTTCTTAGGCAAGCACCTTAACCAAAGCTAAGCCATCTCTCCAGCCAAAAATATTTTTAATTAATTAATTTATTTATTTAAGAGAAAGAGAATGGATGTGCCAGGGCCTCTGGCCATTGCCAGTGAATTCCAGATGCATGCGCCAACTTGTGCACCTGCCTTATATGGGTGCTGTGGAACCAAACCTGGGTCCTAAAGCTTGCAGACAAGTACCTTAACCGCTAAGCCATCTCTCCAGCCCCCGAATATTTTTATTTATGAGAATGCGAAGGGGTGGAGTGAGTGAGCCGGAGGTTAAAGACACTTCCTTGCAAAACGTGCTGGCCCCGGCTCAATCCCCCATTATCCATGGAAAGTCGGATGCACAAAGTGGCATATGTATCTGAAATTCATTTGCAGCAGCAAAAGGCTCTCGTGTGCCCGTGTGGGCTAACAGCAGGAAATCAGGAGAAAGTAAACGGTGTTGGAGCCTTTGATTCTTGGAATGTGGAAAAGTGGGAAAGACGGAACAGCCAGAGTTAAAAATCACATGGGACCTCACAACGGAGTTCAGCAAGTAATCCATGGTCGGTGGTCAAACCAGGTTATTCAAAGCTCTAGCACAGTGTCAGGCTTACCTTGCTGGCAGTGAGGGGGACAGAATGGAAGAACCCCCACCCCCACCCCGACCCTCCCAAACAGCTGCCTCCAGACAGCCGCGCAAGCCTGCTCGTAGGGCTTCTCTGGAGCTACGGCGTGGTGGGCCCCCACCGGGAGGGGAGGGTGGGCACGACACCGGCCCGTCCCATCAAGCGGGGAGCAGCGGAACGGGTGGACTGACTTCAAGCTCTCTGGGAGGCGTCAGAGGACATCCGGGCGGGGATCGCCGTCGCGGCCGGCTCTGTGCGAGGACTGAGGAGATGCGGGAGGTAACAGCTCGCAGAAGCATCACCGCGATGCCGAGGGCTACACCAGCGTCCACTGCTCCGACCGTCCCTAACCCGCGCCCAGCCACGGGGGGCCGGTCCACTCCGCGCGAGCGAGAAGGGCGCTTAAATCCCACTTTCACATCCCGGAACTCCGAAAACCCTCCACGGCTACGCGCCGCTCCACTACCACAACCACCCGGCGCTGACTTGACGTCATTGCCGCGCGCCTTAGGTCCGTGCTATGCCTCGCGTCATCACTAAGCGCCCGCTCTCGCCGGGGCGCGCCGGCTCTTGACGTCATCACCACGCGCTCCCGCCCCTGGGTATTCAAGCTCTGGGCGCGCGTGGGCCTCGGCTCCAGCCCGTGCGCTGCGCTTCTTGCAGACATGTTCCCGGCCGTCCCTTCTCCGCGGACCCCGGGTCCTGGGTCCCGACGGGGTCCGCTAGCCGGAGTCGGGCCGACGTCCACGCCCCGGGCGGCGAGCAGAAGGGGTTTGTCTCTGGGGTCTGCGGTCAGCTCCCCGGCGCTCTTCTCGCCGGTGGGCCGGCGTAGCTCTCTGAGCTCAAGGTACGCGATCCTGGCTGGGCTCGGCGACCAGTAAGTAGGCTCAGAGCCCGAGCGAGAGGAGTTGGGCGGAGATGGAAAGTAGGCTAGGTCACTCCTGAACGCTGCTGCAGGTTTTCAACGCACACCCTCCCTTTTCACTCCGAGACCCAGAGATACATTCTGCACGCCACAGAGTAGAGTGAGAGCTCCCCTTGAACAAAATCAAAATCAGTGGGTGTTGTACAGCGGTGGTTTGAATCAACTGTTTGCCCATGTTTTGAATGGTTGGTTACCATGGTTGGTTCCCAGTTGGTGGCAACTTGGGAGGTGGAGCCTTGCTGAAGAAATTATTTTACTGGGGGCAGGCTTTGGGGTGTTTATAGCCAGCTCCCCCTTGCTAGAACTCTGCTCTCTCTCGCTGCTGTTTTTTTTTTTTTTTTTTTAATTTGCGAGCAGAAAGAGGCAGATAGACAGATAGAGAATGGGCCCGCCAGGGCCTCCAGCCACTGCAAAGGACCTCCAGACGCGTGCGCCCCTTGTGCATCTGGCTAACGTGGGTCCTGGGGAATCGAGCCTCGAACCGGGGTCCTTAGGCTTGACAGGCAAGCGCTTAACCGGTAAGCCATCCCTCCAGCCCTCGCTGCTGTTTTCCACCTGCTTGGCCGAGTGATGCGCAGCCTTTGCTCTGCTATCCTTTCCCAGAATATACAATTTATGAGTTCTAAAAATACATGCTTACCCATTGTATCGTTTTTTTACTGTGGACCATGACATAATTAATAGACTCAAATTTAGTTTCTTCATACTAAGTGCAAAGTAGATAATCATATGTTGAATAATTAATTTTTAAATATTTTATATTTTAAAAAATATTTATTTTATTTTTATGTATTTATTTGAGAGAGAGAAAGAGGCTGATTGGGCTGGAGAGATGGCTTAGTGGTTAAGCACTTGCCTGTGAAGCCTAAGGACCCCGGTTCAAGGCTCAGTTCACCAGGACCCACGTTAGTCAGATGCACAAGGGGGCACATGCATCTGGAGTTCATTTGCAGTGGCTAGAAGCCCTGGCGTGCCCATTCTCTGCCTCTTTCTTTCTCTCTCTCTCTCTCTCTCTTTCTTTCTCTCACTCTCTCTCTGTTGCTCTTAAATAAATAAAAATAAACAAAAAATTAAAAAAAAAGAAAGAGGCTGATACAGGTAGAGAATGGGCATGCCAGGGCTTCCAGCTCCTGCAGATGAACTCCGGATGCATGTGTCATCTTGCACATCTGTGTTACGTGGGTCCTGGGGAATTGAACCTGTATCCTTTGGCTTTGCAGGCAAGTACCTTAACTGCTGAGCATCTCTCCAGCCCTTATTTGTGTATTTCTTTATTTGAGAGAGAAAGAGAGGGGCAAATAGAATGGGTGTGCCAGCACCTCTAACCACTGCAGACAAACTCCAGATGCAGGCACCGTCTTGTGCATCTGGCTTTACATGGGTACTGGGGAATTGAACTTGGGTCCTTTGGCTTTGCCAGCAAGTGCTTAACTGCTGAGCCATCTCTCCAACCCTCAATATTTCATCTTAATTTGGAAATAATCTAGTTTTTTGGTGGGTTTTTTGTTTTTTTTTTTTTCGAGGTAGGGTCTTACTCTAGCTCAGGCTGACCTGGAATTCACTATGTAGTCTCAGGGTGGCCTTGAACTCACAGCGATCCACCTACCTCTGCCTCCGGAGTGCTGGGACTAAAGGCATGCACCACCATGCCTGGCAATCTAGGTTTTTTTTAAAAGCCCAAAGGCAATCCTCCAGGGATATGTCATGTGATGTTTTCCCGGTGTGCCTTGTCACTCATATCTTCTGAAGCTGGAAAGTAGCCACATGACAACTAGCATACCCTCCCTTTTGTCCTAACGTGTGGTCTTTGTCTTGGGAGGCAGGCAGTCTAATAGCTCATCTCCTCACTGTGACCACCAGGAAAATTGTGACTTTGTCCTAAGACCCTCTTGACCAACCTAGCCAGCAGTTTCCCTTTTAAGTACACAAGAAAAAGAAAGCAGGCAGAGTAAATAACCCCTGTGGTTTCCAGGAGAGCCATTATCTTTGTGTGGAGGTGAAGAACAGCCTGGCTTGTAGCCATAGTCACCCCTTAGGCCCATGGTGAGGGGTTTGTTTTAGTGTTGTTTTGTTGTTATTGTTGTTTTAAGGTGGCAGTTTCATTTGCCCAAACTGACGTAAAATTCACTATGTAGCCCAGGCTGGCTTTGAACTCATAGCAGTCTTCCTACCTGAGTCTCCTGAGTGCTGTGCTGAGATTATAGGCATGAGGCACTGTGGCCTCCTGAGAGGCTTGTTCATCTGTGACGTGACAAGTGTGAGGCTCCCCCACCAAAGTTACAGTAGCCAATATGAAGTGTTCATGAGATGTGGCACAGCAGTAGCAGTGAGAGCCTTCATGCCCACATACTCATTGCCATTACTGACAGTTTAAGGGCTTTCAGCTATCGAGTGTGATGTTTTAGCCAGATTACAGAAAAAGTGCTTTCTGCAAACAGGCAGGAGAGGCAGTTTTGCCGCTAAAGCCACTTAAGTTGAGCACAGTGCACCTGTCCAGAGGAGTTGCACTTTCTCCCCACCCCCACGTTAACCCAGAATGTCAAAGGCAGGGGAGAACTGTTTCTCAGGTGTTCCTCTATTCATCTTTCAAAAGTGAGTTTCCCCTGTAGTTAAAGAGCAAATTCTGAGTCGCAGACCTAGGATGAAAATTTGTCTATAAAATTTTCAGTACTTTAAACCGGGCATGGTAGCACATGCATGTAATTCCAGCATTTGGGGGTGAGGTGGAATCAATGTGAGTTCAAGGCCAGCCTGGACTTCAGAGTGAGTTTCAGGTCAACCTGGGCAAGTGTTTCGTTGTGCAAATCTTGTGAGTGGAGGTGTACCCCTCCTTACTGAGCTTGGGGTCTGAAGTCAGACTTCCTATGTTCTGCTGATCTTTTCATTTTGAATTTTAAAAATATCTTTATTTATTTAAAAGTAGAGAGACAGAGAGAGAATGGATGCGCCAGGGCCTCTAGCTTCTGCAAATGAACTTCAGATGCATGCACCACTTTGTGCAACTGGCTTTACATGGGTACTGGGGAGTTGAACCTGGGTCGTTAGTTTTGCAAGCAAGCACCTTAACTGCTGAGCCATCTCTCCAGCCCTTGTTGATCTTTTTAAAATGAAAACTATGTTTGCTCCATGTGGTGGCACGGACCTTTAATTCCAGCACTTGAGAGGCAGAGGTAGGAGAATTGCTGTGAATTCGAGGCCAGCCTGGAACTACAGAGTGAGTTCCAGGTCAACCTGGACTAGAATGAAACCCTACCTCAAAAAAAATACATTTAATTACCCATGTATATGAGCTGTGTTTGTTATACCTCATCTTGTTTCTCAGAGATGTGTTATTCCAAATATATAAAGACAAAGGTAGTGGAAATTTTTTTAGAGGTAGCGTCTCACTCAAGCCCAGGCTGATCTAGGATTCACTATGTAGTCTCAGGGTGGCCTCAAACTCATGGCAATCCTCCTACCTCTGCCTCCTGAGTGGTTAGATTAAAGGTGTGTGCAACTACGCCTGAAATTTTTTTTATTTTTATTTTTTAGGTTTCCATATGATTTATTTATATCTTCTTAGATTTTTTATTAACAACTTCCATGATTATAAAAAATACCCCATGGTAATACCCTCCCTCCCCCCCCCACTTACCCCTTTGAAACTCCATTCTCCATCATGCCCCCTCCCCATCTCAATCAGTCTCTCTTTTACTTTTATTGTCATGATCTTTTCCTCCTCTTATGATGGTCTTATGCAGGTAGTGTCAGGCACTGTGAGGCCATGGATATACCTGGCCTGAAATTTTTAAGTTAACAAGTAATGTTACATTCTTTGTTTTTAGAGGAACACCTACGCGGATATTCCCCCACCATTCCATATCAGAATCTGTGAACTATGATGTTAGAATGTTTGGGTCATCTCTTCCTGTTAAAATCATGGAAGCCCTGACACTGGCTGAAGGTATGTGTCTCCTTTCCATTTACCTATTAGCAATTCAGAAACAAGCCCAAACTCACATGCAGAATGGCATTTTGGCCTTGTAGAGAAGCGGGCATTCTGGCTGATTTTTTTTTTTTAACTGTCATTTATGCATACAAGTTTTGAGAAGCTGAAAACGAGTTATTCTGATATAAGCACATTAAGTCTGTAATAGTTTTAATTACTATATATGTTTCAAAAGTTGGTTAGGTTCGTTTAGCTATTAACCAAAAAGCAAAATGTAGTGTCTTGCATTGCTGTGTTAAATAATGTAGCAACATGAAGTCCTGCCTACATTTCTGGGTCCTGTGTGGTGGCTCATAAGGTGTGGGACAAGCTCATGGAGTTACCATTGTGGTGACTTTAGAAAGTTCTGCCATCAAGGGCTGGGGAGATGGCTTAGCAGTTAAGGCATTTGCCTGCAAAGCCAAAGGACCCAGGTTCAATCCATCAGTACCTACATAAGCCAGACACACGAGGTGGCACATGTGTCTGGAGTTTGTTTGCAGTGGCTAAAGGCCCTAGTGTGCATATTTTCTCTATCTGTCTCTTTCTCTCTCAAATAATAAATATATAGTGTCAAAAAAAAAATTCAAGCCAGATGTGCTGGCACACGCCTTTAATCCCAGCACATGGGAGGCCGAGGTAGGAGGATCGCCCTGAGTTGGAGGCCACCCTGAGACTCCATAGTGAATTCCAGGTCAGCCTGGGCTAGAGCAAGACCCTACCTCAAAAAATAAAAAATAAAATAAAATGAAATAAAGTTCTGCCATCAGAGAGATGGTACAGTGATGAAAAGATGAGGATGTTGAGAATGACAGGATCTGTGACAAAAAATGCAGACTTAAAGAACTCTTCTTGGTTGGAAATCACCATGTATGGTATTGGACGAGGCCCTCCACGCTTACAGGCAGAGAGACTAAAGCTGCTATAGAGCTTACTGAGCAGATGTTCCAGTTTAACAGAAAGGTGCATTAGCCTACTGTGGTTTCACATTGTAACCTGTTCATTCCCAGTGGCCACGTGTTTTGCCCCTGCCCTGACGATAAGCTTAAACTAAATTCCCAGGGCTATAAACATGTTTGTACCACCAGGGCTTAGGACTTGGCAGCATGTTAATTTAACTTTGCTGCTTAACAGAATACCCTCTGTGTCTCCATGTCATGAAATAATTTCCTGCACCTCTCATTTAAGGTGCTCTCATTTAAAAATCATGTTCTTAACTGGGCATGGTGGTGCACACCTTTAATCCCAGCACTCGGGAGGCAGAGGTAGTAGGATTGCTGTGAGTTCAAGGCCACCCTGAGACTACATAGTGAATTCCAGGTCATCTGGGCTAGAGTGAAACCCTACCTCAAAAAAAAGAAAAGAAAAGAAAAGAAAGAAAGAAAATCATGTTCTTTTGAAGCAATGTGATGTTTTTCTTTGAAATGCTTTTTAGTTCATAAGGGGGGTTATTGTTTGTATTGCTTTATTGTTCAACTGTGAATGTAGCTAACAGAAAGTTAAGATGTCTTTACAAAAATTAAAGAATATTAAGCATAGACCCAAAATATGGTATTTGCCTCTGGATTTTTTTTAAACTTTTTTGTTTTGTTTGTTTTGGTTCTCGAGGTAGGGTCTCACTCTAGCCCAAGCTGATCTGGAATTTACTATGTAGTCTAGGGTGGCCTTGAACTCATGGCGATCCTCTACCTCTCCCTCCCAAGTTCTAGAACTAAAGGCATGAGCCACCACACCTGGCTTTAACTTTTTTTTAAATTTATTTATTATTATTATTTTATTCCTTTGGTTTTTTGAGGTAGGGTCTCACTCTAGCCCAGGCTGACCTGGAATTCACTATGTAGTCTCAGGGTGGCCTCGAACTCAGCGATTCTCCTACCTCTGCCTCCCGAGTGCTGGGATTAAAGGCATGTGCCACCACTCCCGGCTATTATTATTTTTTATTAACAACTTCCATGATTGTAAACAATATCCCATGGTAATGATCTCCCTCCTCCCACTTTCCCCTTTGAAACTCCACTCTCCATCATATCCCCTTTTCCTCTCAATCAGTCTCTCTTTTATTTTGATGTCATATCTTTTCCTCCTATTATGATGGTCTTGTGTAGGTAGTGTCAGGCACTGTGAGGTCATGGATATCCAGGCCATTTTGTGTCTGGAGGAGCACGTTGTAAGCAGTCCTACCCTTCCTTTGGCTCTTACATTCTTTCCGCCACCTCTTCCGTGATGGACCCTGAGCCTTGGAAGGTGGGATTTAACTTTTATTGACAGCTTCGGTCAATACAGACGATACACCATGTAACCCCACCCCATATGCATGTATTTGTAAAGGTGATTATTAAAGCTAAGTAGGCTTCTTGTTTTGGATCTTAATTATTCTTAAATATCTAAAAGTTGAGAAATAATGTTTTGTGTCTATCACCTGAAGCAAGATGTTGCCTCCCCCCCAAAATAACCAACTACTGCTCCCCCAATCCATAAACCACAACCCCACTAAGGAGCGTCCCAGTGGAATGGGGGCAGGGACGAGGGAAAAGAGGATACCAATACACAGAGTATCCATATGAAACATCTTGTTAATGGTAATAATAAACATAAAAAAATTAAGCATGAAATTTATTTTTTAATATTTTATTTTTATTTATTTGAGAGAGGGAAAGAGGCAGAGAGAGAAAGAGAGAGAGAGATAATATGAATGGGTGTGCCAGGGCTTCCAGCCACTGCAAACTCCATCCAGATGCATATGCCACCTTGTACACCTGGCTTACATGGGTCCTAGGGAATCAAACCGAGGTCCTTTGGCTTTGCAGGCCAGTGCCTTAACCACTAAGCCATCTCTCCAGCCCAAGCATGAAATTTCTGTAAAGAAATATGCATAGTATCATTGACATGGATCTCTGCTTTAAATATCCATGAAGTTGTGTGGGTTTTTTTTGTTTGTTTGTTTGTTTGTTTGCTTGCTTGTTTTTTTTTTTTTTTTTTTTTTTAGGTGTGGTTTCACTGTAGTCCAGGCTGACCTGGCATTTACTGTGTAGTCTCAGGGTGGCCTCAAACTCACAACAATCCTCCTACCTCTGTCTCCTGAGTGCTGGGATTAAAGGCGTGCGCCACCATGCCCGGCCCATGAAGATTTTTGTTTATTTTTATTTGAGAGTAACAGATAGGCAGAGAGAGAGAGAGAGTGTGTGTGTGTGTGTGTGTGTGAGAGAGAGAGAGAGAGAGAGAGAAAAATGGGCATGCCAGGGCCTCCAGCCACTGTAGACGAACTCCAGATGCACACTCCCCCTTGTGCATCTGGCTTACATGGATCCTGGAAAATCAAGCCTTGAACCAGGGACCATGGGCTTCAAAGGCAAGCTCTTAAGTGCTAAGCCATCTCTCAAGCCCAAGATTTTGGTTTTGTTTTGTTTGGTTTTTCAAGGTAGGTTCTAGCTCTAGCCCAGGCTGACCTGGAATTCACTATGTAGTCTTGAGGTGCCCTCAAACTCACAGTGATCCTCCTACTTCTGCTTCCCAAGCGCCACCACGCTGGGGAAGCCCAAGATTTTTTTTTTAATTTTTTTAAATGTTCATGCTAATCTATTTATTGTATTTTATTTTATTTATTTATTTTTATAATTTTTGCTTTATTTTCATTTATTTATTTGAGTGTGACAGACAGAGAGAAAGAGAGAGGGAATGGGCGCACCAGGGCCTCCAGCCACTGCAAACAAACTCCATACGCGTGCGCCCCATTGTGCATCTGGCTAATGTGGGTCCTGGGGAATCGAGCCTCAAACCAGGGTCCTTAGGCTTCACAGGCAAGCACCCAACCGCTAAGCCATCTCTCCAGCCCAAGCCCAACATTTTTTAAGTGATGTAAAATTAAACAATTTAATATATTTTTGCCATATAGTAAAGGTTATATGTTCAGATTCTGCTGGGGGAAACAAAAGATGTTGGAATAAGGAGATTGAGCAACCTTTTTTGCATAGAGTGTAAGATTAATTCATGCCTTGTTTCCCTCTAGTTGACGATCAGCTGTCTGTCCACATAGATGAAGGTGGGTGGGTTTGTTTGGTCTGCAAAGAGAAACTCCTCATTTGGAAGATTACTCTGTCACCTGTCACTAAGGTAATGGCTCTTTAGATAGTTGGTGGGGGTTGGGGGATAGTTCTTGTCATCTACCCTTGTTCTTTAGAGTTCATGGAGGTTGCTAGTCTGAATCTGTTCAGGCATTAGGAATTTGTGATATAAAATGTGAATGTACAGATACAACTTTGGGAAATGTTTCTTCTCTTCAGTAATGTGTTTTTGTTGATGTCTGAGTTTCTTTCCTCCCCAAAGACCCACTGCAGCCAAATTAAGCAAACCTAAGCTCAAAGTGGCCCTGTCTTCATGGGCTCTGGGTCTCGTGCCTGTTCTCTTTCTTTCTCCTCCCAGCTTTTAGGCTGGCCACGTTTTCCTGACTGTAGCTGCCTTACTGTGCTCTGAGCCTCGGCCCCATTGCCTTGTCACTGAGCCGTTCTGCAGAAGTGGCTCAGCTCACCACTATAGCACTCCACGCCTCATCCAAGGCCTCTGTCCCTGGACACAGTGCAGTGTCATTCTGGGCTGGCTGCTTGCTATACTTCTTGAGAAAATCTGGTGGGGTTTAGGAAGCTTCATGCATTTGTGAGAGTCCTGTCAGAAACTGGCAGACATTTAATCAGTTAATTATGCACCGTTCCACAAACTCAGAATATGGGCTCCTCCCCTCTGTTCACTCTGACCATTCTGTCTTCTGGCTGAACAACTTCTGTACCTTCTAAAGGCCCCAGAAAATCATCAGAGTACAGCCCTCCTCCAGTCCCTACTGTCCCTTCCTACTGTGAACTCCAAAATGACTAGCAGTGGGAAGTGGCTAATCTGGGCTCTCAGGAGTAAGGGGAGGAATTACAGTGCCGGCCTTCCATGTAGAAGCTGCACAGACCCACACCTAGCGCTGCCCCACTCCCCTGCCAGGCTCTCTGAGTCCCAGCTCTGACCTGGGCACCAAGCCTAAGCCAGCAACCTCCTCCCCAGCACAAAGAGCCCACCCATTCTCCTCTCCTTCCTCCCTGCCCTCCTGTCAGTCACCTCAGCCAATGAGGCCTGGACCCTTTATTAATTTTTGTTTTAAGATCCATGTTATTTTCCCTTAATAAAATTAGAGCCATTGCGGCTAATAATCCGGGTTCAGTTCCCCAATACCCACGTAAAGCCAGATGCACAAAGTGGCGCAGGCATCTGGAGTTTGTTATCCTGGCAGGTGTCTCTCAGACACTTCCTTGTAAAATTACTGAAAGCCTAATCAAAAAGAGCTATGAGAAGAAATGATGATATTTTAGAGTGACATTTCTAGCCAAGAGTCAGTCTGAAGTATGCAGAGAAAATAGAGAATTCAGAATGAACAGAAAACTGGGTTTAACATGATGCGTTTCGGATTGGGTTTGTTCTGCAGTTGTCTGTCTGCAAAGAGCTTCAGCTGCCGCCCACAGATCTCCACTGGAGCGCCGACCTGGTGGCTCTTTCCTACACCGCTGCTCCAGGGGAGACACAGTCCATTCAGGTGGGTGACTCAAAGGCTGATGGAAATGAGCTTTGTAAAGATAGTGAAAGAAAATTCTAAACTTGGAGGACACATCTGACCTGACTGAGACATAACTGTAGAGCTGCTAGGAATCAGCTGTGACAGAGGACAGACACATAGGTCTGCAGGACAGACTAGAGGGACAGAATGCCTACGTCTTTGACAGGTATGATGGCACTTCAGTGGAGGAAGGAGGGTTTTTCCCAGTAAAGGATGCTGAACAGTTGGCCATTTGTAACTTGCAAAAGATGTATTAACCCCTCCATCTCATGCCTTATACAAAGATGAGCTCAAGCAAGCACCTTTAACCATTTAGCCATCTTCCCCAGCCCCAAAGATGAACTCAAAATAGATTATAAATGTAAATGTAAAATCCACAAAATTTTTAGAGAAACCAAAAAAATCATAAGGATTAAGGTTAGGCAGGGTTCCTAGAAGCACCAAATCATGATCCATAGAAGATTAAAAAAAAAAAAAAAAAAACCTGCCATGCCAGACGTGGTGGCGCACGCCTTTAATCCAGCACTTGGGAGGCAGAGGTAGGAGGATCGCTGTGAGTTCAAGCCACCCTGAGACTACATAGTGAATTCCAGGTCAGCCTGGGCTAGAGCAAGACCCTACCTTAAAACACCCCCCCCCCAAAAATGGGTGGAATTAAAATAAGATCAAAATGAAAAACTTTGGCTATGACAAAACAAAGTGCCCAACTGTAGACTGGAAGGAAATACTTGGTCAGTTCTACATTCAACAAAGGACTTGTACAAAGAGAACTAGCAAAGATGATAAGGAAACTGACCATCCTCTATAAAATCAGGGCAGGGCCTTAAATAGACACTTCACTGGAGAGGGTGTGAGTGTGGCTGATAAGCATGTGAAGAAGTGTTTAGCGTGAGGTGCTCCTGCGCAGCAAGTAGGGGGCTGAGGTAATCCCTGACACTGTCAGTGCTGCCGGGATGCAGAGCAGCTGGCACTCCTGCACAGTCACGGTGGGATGCAAATGGGCCAGACCCTTGTCTTCCAGTTCTTACCAAGTGCAGGGGCAGTGCCCGGTAACCCAGGAGACCGTTCTTGGCTCTTTACCTCAGATCAATGAGAAGACCATGCGTGAACATCACAGTGGTTTTATTTGTGATACCAAAGCTGGAAAAAACCTGTGTGTCTTCTAGCAAAGACACCCATGTGGGCCGGGCGTGGTGGCACATGCCTTTAATCCCAGCCAGCACTTGGGAGGCAGAGGTAGGAGGATCGCCGTGAGTTTGAGGCCAATCTGAGACTACGTAATGAATTCCAGGTCAGCCTGTGCTAGAGTGAGACCCTACCTCAAAAAAACAAAACAAAACAAACAAAAAACACCCATGTAATGAGGAGCTACCGACCTGTAACACAAAAGGGATCTCTGGTGCATGCAGTGACTGCATGAATTCAGTGGGCAAGATGAGGGAGGGAGCAAGAGTTGGGCTCTAGTTTGTAGTTTTCCTTTCTGACTTTCTCAAACAGAGCCACAGTGATGGAAGCTGGTTGCTGGGGTAGGGTGGGGAAGGCATGACCTTCAAGGGACGTGGTGACAGAACAGTTGTATTTACTGTGGGTAGTAACACCATCTGCATCTGTTAAAATTAACAGATTTGTGCAGAAAGGTGAAGGCAGTTTTACTGTTGGATAATTTTAATATTGGGCAACACAGTTCTACTCTTGCTTCATTAGTTTTCACTGGTGTCCAGTTTGGGGTTCTTTTGCTTGTTGCTGACTGCTGTGGTTCTGTTTCAAGGCTGTTGCTGTCATGGTGGCTACCAGAGAGGGGTCCATTCGCTACTGGCCAAGTCTTGCCAGGGAAGACACCTTCTCGGAGATTTGTGTGGACTTGGGAGGCGAGAAGACGTGCAGGTTCCTGACAGCAGTGCAGGTATGTGAGGAGAGTTGCAGCATGGGCCAACAGAGAGGTTCAGAGCTGGAAGAGTGGGTTTGGAACAGCCATGGAGGCTCTCACCAAAGAGAAGAAAGAAAGTGAGGGCTGTGGTGTGAATGTCTAGACCAAATAAAGACCCCCCTCCCCCCCCGGGGACAGTAGGATGCTGGTTCATTCTCTTTACAAGCAGTGTATAAGAGTAGCTATTCGAAACTCCTAGATGCTCAGGAGAATGATTGTCAGTGCTCACCAGTGATCTCTGGTGATTCCAGGCTCCTGGCATATTGTCTGAAGAACTGGAAAAGGGATTAGAGATACCTTAGCAGTTACGTACTTGCCTGTGAAGCCTAAGGACCCAGGTTCAATTCCCCAGTACCCCACATAAGCCAGATGCACATGTGTATGGAGTTTGTTTGCAGTGGCTGGAGACCTTGACATGCCAATTTTCTACCCCCCACCCCAATAAATAAATAAAAATGTAAAGAATTGGAAAAGATGCACCCAAAACAGTGAAGCAGCAAGAAATTACTAAGAGCAAAGCATGCTAAGAAATAAAAAAAAAATCAAGTAGCCAGAATGGTGGTATAAACCTTTAATCCCAGCCCTCAGGAAGCAGAGGTAGGAGGATCACTTTGAGTTCAAGCCAGACTGTGACTACATGGTGAATTCCTGGTCAGCCTGAGATAGAGCAAGACCCTACCTCAAACAACAAACAAGGGTCGGAGAGGAGAGATGGCTTAGCGGTTACAGCACTTGCCTGAAAAGGCAAAGGACTAAGTTTCGATTTCTCAGGCCCCACATAAGTCCAATGCACAAGGTGGTACATGCGTCTGGGGTTCCTTTGCAGTGGCTGGAGGCCTTAGTATGTACCCATTCTCTCTAGATGCCTCTCTGTCTCCAATAAATAAATAAATAAAATATTAAAAAACAAAAAAATAGTTAAGTAAAAAAATCAAAAAGGGCTGGAGAGGGCTTAGCAGTTAAAGCGCTTGCCTACAAAGCCAAATGACCCAGGTTTGATTTCCCAGGACCCATATAAGCCAGATGCACCGCATGGCACATGCATCTGGAGTTCGTTTGTAGTGGCTGGATGCCATGGCACCCTTCTCCCCCACACCTCTTTCTCGCAAACAAATAAAGATAATTTGTTGTTTTGTTTCTTTCAAGGTAGGGTCTCACTCTAGCCCAGGCTGACCTGGAATTCACTATGTAGTCTCAGGGTGGCCTCGAACTCACAGCAATCCTCCTGCCTCTGCCTCCCGAGTGCTGGCATTAAAGGCATGCACAACCATACCCAGCTAAGATTTTTTTGTTGTTGTTTTTGAGGTAGCATCTCACTGTAGCCCAGGCTGACCTTGAATTCACTATGTAGTCTCAGGGTGGCCTTGAAATCTCAGCAATCCTCCTACCTCTGCCTCTCATAGTGCTGGGATTAAAGGTGTGCACCACCACACCCAGCTCTGTATCAGACATTTTTCCTAGTTCTCATATTCTTGGTATTAGAGTCATACTTAGCTAATCTCACGGTATTTATTCACAGGGAGGAAGTTTCATCTTGTCCTCCGTGGGAAGCCAGCTAGTGCGGCTGATACCTGAAAGCTCAGGAAAGATCCACCAGCATGTGCTACCCCAGGGCCAGGGCATGCTCTCAGGAATTGGCCGGAGAGTTTCGTCCCTTTTTGGAATTTTGTCCCCTTCTAACGATCTCATGGTAAGTTTATGTAGTACTGATAGCAAGTGGAAAGTTTCCTGTGGAGTTGTGATTGCTTCCATATAAATTAAAGCATTTGTGATTTCTTTCTTTCTTTATTTTTACTTTTTGGTTTTGTGAAGCAGGGTCTCACTCTAGCCCAAATGACTTCAAACTCACGTTGTAGTCCCAGGCTGGGCCCAAATTCACGGCAGTCTTTCTACCTCAGACTCCCACGTGCTGAGATTAAAGGTGTGTGCTATCACACCTGATAGTGAACATTTTTAATTGTGCTCTTTAAGGATTAATTTGACTGTTTTAAACTTGACCTGAAGTGTCTTCTTAGCTCTGCGAACAACTCACAGCTATACCCTCTCAACAGCATGTACCTGCTTGGCTCAGACACTTGGGCCTAACTTAATGAGTATGCGCCTTGCTGGTTACTCTGGTTCTCTCCTGAGGAGGAGCTGCTGGGAGCAGAGCTCCACCTGTCACAGCTCTTCACTGCACTGCTTCTCGCACTTCAGGTGGCTTTTGTCACCTACTTGCTTGAATGTTCTTGAATGAACCTGAAACTTAGCATATCCAAAAACAAGTCTATCTTCCTTCTTCCCTCTTACTGACCACACGTACACTCCAGACCCCGTCTTTCTTCTGACCTATTTCTGTTAATGGCACTGCCACTTTTTGCAGTGACTTGAGATTCAAACAGTGCCAGTGCTCCTGAGCCTCCCTTTTCTTTGTCACACACCAGTCTCTCCCCAGATGCTTCTGCCAGGGGCACGTTCTACCTTGTCCAGTCTGTTGACATGCCTTGTCTCTGGTCTGGCTCCTAGGCTTGTCTTACTAGCTGTTGACCCTTGCTGCCCCTTAAGTGGCTGTAGTCATGATGACAGGAGGAGTGGAGTTGAGGGTTTAACTTAAAAGTATCTATTTCACAAGCTAGAACCCACTTCAGGCAAAATAATACCCATGTGTAATGAGTGTCAGCCTTTCTGCCAGGTCCACTCTATCTCAGCTGTGTGCTCCTGAGCCTGGGGAAGGATTGTTTGCCAGTGGTCTCTGTCTGGGTGTTTTGAAGTTCTTGGAGTCTTATTCAAGGAATTGAAGACGTGCACACAAATGGCAAAATTTTATTAAAAGGTAAAGCAGAAGTTAAGATGGAAGTGGGAGAAAGCAGGAGAGCAGCGGGCCATTTGAGCTAGATTGTCCAAGAGCCCCAGATTAGTGCCAGGGCTCCTTTGTTACGGGCTCAAGGAGGAGGAGCGGGTTACTAGGGTGTACTTTGAATGGTCTCGATTTTGGTTGACAGCTTGGGTTATGTGGGCTTTTCTGCATTCCACATGTCCTTTCCATGGTGCATCTGGTTTTTCTTTTCTTTTTCTTTTTTTTTTTTTTTTTATTTCGAGGTAGGGTCTCATTCTAGCCCAGGCTGACCTGGAATTCACTATGGAGTCTCAGGGTGGCCTTGAACTCACAGCAATCCTCCTGCCTCTGCCTCCCGAGTGCTGGGATTAAAGGCGTGCACCACCACGCCCAGCTGCTGGTTTTTCTTTCTTCCGTACATTTTTATTGACAGCTTCCATACTTACAGACAGTAGACCATGATAATTCTCCCCCCCCACCTTCTCCTTCACAAATCCACACAGCATCATATCCCCTCCCTCTCTCCATTAGTCTGTCTTATATTTTGATGTCATCATCTTTTCTTCCTGTTATAAGAGTCTTGTGAGGGTAGTGCCAGGCACTATGAGGTCATGGATATTGAGGCCAATCTCTGTCTGGAAGATTGCATTGTTAGCAGTCCTTCCTTTGGCTCTTACATTCTTTCTGCCACCTCTTCCGCAATGGACCCTGAGCCTTGGAAGGTGTGATAGAGATGTTTTAGTGCTGAGCCCTCCTCTGTCACTTCTCAGCACTGTGGTGCCTTTTGTATCATCCCAGTGGTCACCGCCACCTGAAAAGAGTGAGAGTAGCATTAATATATGGGTAGATGCATCTAATTTTAATCGTGTGTACTGAGTCAAGCATAGCCATGAGATGGCAAGTAGTGGGTTCTCCTAAAAGTTTGCTCAATAGACATAGTTTGCTTTACTGCACATGCACCCCCAAATCAGTCCAGGCCATATCAGCTCCCTGTTTCTCAATCCCTGATATACCCTGGACCATGTTTGAACAGAAACGTAATGTTACCATGGCGTCGCTAAGGGGAGTCACTTATTCCATTGTTTGAAGTAGAGTATACATGCAGCTCAATGCAGGGGAGGGTCCCAGGCTGCTAACATGTTGCTGGGTACGTTGATAGGAAAAGGGTGTAGGTACTGCTTGAGCCAAATGGCGTCCCAGATTGCCAAGCTTTCTGTATACTTGATTGACTCAGGTTTACAAAGCAGTTTTCTGGGGGCGGGACTGGAGAGAGAACTTAGCGGTAAGAGGCTTAAAGTGGTGGCACATGCATCTGGAGTTTTTTTTTGTTTTGTTTTGTTTTGTTTTTGTTTTTTCGAGGTAGGGTTTCACTCTAGTCCAGGCTGACCTGGAATTCACTGTGTAGTCTCAGGGTGGCATTGAACTCACGGCGATCCTCCTACCTCTGCCTCCTGAGTGCTGGGATTAAAGGTGTGCGCCACCATGCCCGGCCACTTTTTTATTTCTGCCTTACAAGCTTTCAAAAAAATTTTTTTAAATATATTATTTATTTATTTATTTATTTGAGAGAGAGAGAAGGAGTGGGGGGCTCCAGCCACTGCAAACAAACTCCAGATGCATGTGCCCTCTTGTGCATCTGGCTTACATGGGTACTGGAGAGCCGAACTGGGATCCTTTGGCTTTGCAGGCAAACGCCTTAACCACTAAGCCATCTCTTCTGGAATTTGTTTGCAGTGGCTGGAAGCCCTGATGTGCCCACTGTCTCTGCCTGTCTCTCTTCTCTCTGTCTCTCTCTGCTTGCAAATAAATTAAAAAAAAAAAAAAAACTGAAAAGGAAGTTTTCTTCCCAGGCCTCTCTTTCAGGTCCATTTCAACCTCAACCTAACCCCCTTCTCTCTGCACAGCTATCCAGTGTTCTCTGGGACAGAGAAAATTCAAGTTTCTACACCCTGACAAGCTCAAGCATCAGCAAATGGGAATTGGATGATACTTCAGAAAAACAGGCTCACAGTTGGGACCTACACAGAGCCCTGAAGGAAAGCATTACGGATGCTATTTGGGTGAGGAACAGCAACTTCCGCCTCGGGCTCCTGGTGGTCCTTGCTCTGTAACCCCAGCTGGCCAGGAATTCTCAGTCCTCTACCCCTGCCTCCCAAGTGCTGGGACTACAGACCGTGACCACCGTGTCCAGCCCATCTGCCTTGCTGAGTTGAGCCATTCTGATGTAGGAAGCAGTGTGTAACCGTCAGATAAGCAGAAGTTGAGTGCTCAGTCCCTGTCAGTGGTTGGCTTGCTATTTTGAGGAGGAGATTAAGACAGGGTCTTAGATAGCTTAGGCAGTCCTCAAACTCACTGTGTAGCTCAGGTTAGCCTTGAGCTCCTCATCCTTCTGCCCTCACCTCCCAAGTGCTGGGATTACAGGCATGTGTCACCGTGCCTGGCTGACGCATTCTTAGGCGTGCATTACTCCTTGTGTAGCAGTTCACCAGGTACTGGGAGTACAAAGGTGGAAAGAAAGGCACAGAAAGTGCTGAGGAGTTTATGCTTTGCTATTTCTGTTTAGGGATCTGAAAGTAACTATGAAGCTATTAAAGAAGGGGTCAACATTCGATATTTGGACTTGAAGCAAAACTGGTAAGCAACTGCCTTGTCCTGAAGACAGCGTGGTGATGAGTGGTCTTGCTGCCTGCTCTTCGAGCGCTGATCTCACGCTCCCTGTAAGCCCTCCACGTGCTCTTGCTGTTCCTTACATAGCAGTGATGGTTCCTGGGGGAGACGGAGGCATTTCTCAGCTGTGAGTGGTGTGCTCCTGCTCAGTAAGCTGCATCTTCTCAGCTCACACAGCCAGAATGGCTCTTTCCTCCATTTTCAGGCAATGCAAAACCCCGTCCTTCCCATTGCTGAGTGAGCTCTGGGCTACATCCTGTCCGCTCTCCTCAGACATAAGCAGGCTCTCGTTTGCTGTCACTGAGGGCGCTCTCATGGCCCATAATCAGTGACTGAGCTGAGCTGAGCAGGAAAGGGTGCTGTGAGGTTGTGTCCTGCCAGTGCAAGTCAGACCCAGCCCTGCTCTGCTCGGAGTGAGTTTCTCCTTGACAGCAGTGCTGCGGCCAGGCCTGCCGACTCAGCCTGTGATCCTTGTGGTCAGAAGACTGAGGCAGGCGGACTGTAAGTTCCAGGCCAGCCTGAGACTCACAGCAAAACCCTGTCTCAGATCCAAAGACTTTTTCCTGTGTTTCCGAGTCGTGTTGACTGCGTTGTTTGGGTGCAGCACGGCCAGTGCTGCTTGCTCTGTGGTGTGTGGCAGTTCTCTGGGGTTTTCTCCTCGCACTACTGAAACCTAACATGCTCCTGCAGATGTTACCAAGTAGGTAAGATTGTAATGGTGTTTACTCTCCACATCTCCATTAAAGGCCATTCACCTGTTTTATCCTTACCAGACTAGAAATTGAGGACACAGTCCACTGTCAGCTTTGCATCGAGTTTTCAGGTTGGGAGGTAGGTTGAGAATGAGCCATTGCTGTCCTGGGCCTCTGTTCCTCTGTGCTGTCCTGTGACAGTGTTTTCAGGAGGCTTAGGAAACACTGTCCTCCACCTTCTAGATGACTTCTCAAGTCCAGGTGTTTTGACAGAATACTTCACTTGTCCAGGGTTTCTTCTGTGTGAGGGCATGTCTACTTTCCATAGTCAACTGCACTCCTGATCCTCCTGCCTCCACCTCCCAAATGCTGGGATTACGGGTGTGTGCTACCACGCCCCTCTTAAATACTGTGAGTCCTTACAAGTGCAGGCGGTCAGTTTACTCACAGTCATAATTCAGAACAGGGCTGGGCCTATTGCACAGTGGTGAACACTTCCATAACATGCACAAAGCTGAGTTTGGTCGCCAGAAGTACACCAAAAGACAGCAGCTCCATTAGTCTCCCAACAGAATGATCTTGTGCCTCTGGCAGTCACTGATCGGCTCTTTCTCACCTAAGTTTTGCGTGTCTCTTAGGGTGGTGTATAAATGGAACCATACAGTATAGAGCCTTTTTTTTTTTTTTTTTTCCGAGGTAGGGTTTCACTCTAGCTCAGGCTGACCTGGAATTCACTGTGTAGTCTCGAAGTCATGGCGGTCCTCCTACCTCTGCCTCCCGAGTGCTGGGATTAAAGGTGTGCACCACCACTCCCGGCCAGTATAGAGCCTTTTGACTCTGGTTTCTTTCACTTAATATGATGCATTGAAAATGGATTCCAAAATGTGTTCGTTTTCATTGTTGAATAGTATTCTGTTGTGTGGATGTGTTGGGATTTATGTACTGAGCAGTTGAAAGGCATTGAGTTGTTTCCAGGTTAGACAATTACCATAAAGTCACTGTCAACATTTATATATAAGTAGTCTTGAGAAGATGTTTTCTCCCCCTTCAATAATATGCAAGCTAACATACATGGTAAGTGTGTATGATTATTTAAGAGCCTGCCAAGTTGTTTCCAAGAGACCTGTAGTCTTTCTTTTTCCTTATTTAGTGATGGGCTCCTGGTCTTGGCAGCAGCGTGGCACCCAGGAGACAGTCCCTGCCTCATCTATTACTCTTTGATAACAGTGGAAGACAATGGTAACCAGATGTCAGATGCGGTTACTGTGGAAGTCACTCAGTACAACCCACCTTTCCAGGTAAGTTCACTTACAAGGAGTCTGACACTTTTTAATTTTTTTTGTTTGTTTTTCGAGGTAGGGTCTCACTCTAGCTCAGGCTGACCTGGAATTCACTGTGTAGTGAGGGTGGCCTCAAACTTATGGAGATCCTCCCACCTCTGCCTCCCCAGTGCTGGGATTAAAGGTGTGCGCCACCACACCTGGCTCATAACAGTATTTGTAAATCATCTTATGCATGATGTATAGGAGTCACAGGGAAAATCAGTGAATGAATTTTTTTTGTTTTATTTTTTATATTTTTATTTATTTATTTATTTTGATTTTTCAAGGTAGGGTCTCACTCTGGCCCAGGCTGACCTGGAATTCACTACGTAGTCTCAGGGTGGCCAATGAATGAATATTTTAATTGTATCATTTTTATGGGGTAATGTCACATAAACATGTGGTTCTGAAATCCCACAATCAGGTGTTTTTGTTTCAGTTCTCATTAACTGTACTTCTAAATTTACCTTTTAGTCTGAAGATCTGGTTACATGTCGGTTGATGGTCCCGAACTTTTTAAGCCAGATGGCCTATCTGTATACGGAAAATGCTGTCTTTGTGTGCTCCACGGGAACTGGGAAGTTTTCTCTTCCTCAGGAGAAAATTGTCTTCGATACCCAAGGTACAGCAGCCGCTTTAGAATGCAGGGTTGGCAAGCTCAGTGGACACTCTTGGTAGGTTCTGTTCTCCATCCATACATGTTGGCCTCAGCCTCCTACCTCCAAATGGCACTGAAGCATTAGTGCCCTCGGTAGCAGCTGAGTTACAGCCATAGTGAAAGCAAAAAGGGGGATAGACTTCCCAGACTGTTGTTTACTGCAGAATTTGTAACATTTTCTCCAGAAGAGACCTTGAAGGAAAGAACTCTTACACTAAGAAGTAACTGCTTAGCCTAGTTGGTGAGATTGACTTATTCTGAGGTGACATTCTCTAAATGAGCTTGTCCAGGCCTGTGATAAGAACAGTCCTGGAGGCACTGGCCTGTGGGGCAGACCACTCCAGATAGTCTGCAGGGTATTTGCTTACTGGGTCTGCACCAGGGGACAGGCTCTGGGTGGGGGGTAGGGCCACAGCTGGAGCCTGGGTAGTAGTCCACTCCAGCACAAGGTCCTGGAGGGTGGCTGGATAGGCTATTTCTTTTCTTTTTTTTTTTTATAATAATAATTTCATTTTTTTGTTGTTGTTTATTTTTATTTATTTGGGAGCAACAGACAGAGAGAGAATGGGCGCGCCAGGGTCTCCAGCCCCTGCAAACGAACTCCAGACGCGTGCGCCCCCTTGTGCATCTGGCTAACGTGGGTCCTGGGGAATTGAGCCTTGAACCGGGGTCCTTAGGCTTCACAGGCATGCGCTTAACCGCTAAGCCATCTCTCCAGCCCTCTTTTTTTTTATATATATATATTTTATTTATTTATTTGAGAGAGAGAAAGAGGCACACCAGGCCCTCCAACCACTGCAAACGAACTCCAGATGCACACGCTCCCTTGTGCATCTGGCTTACATTGGTCCTGAAGAGTCAAACTGGGATCCTTTGGCTTTGCAGGCAAACGCCTTATGCCTTAACCGCTAAGCCATCTCTCCAGCCATGGATAGGCTATTTCTAAGACAACCAGGCCGAGGCTTCTGCCCAGGTTGGCCCAATAGGTAAGGACAGTCAGGTGAGAAGTGAGAAGATGCCCACAGGATGGGAAGGCTGCCACTCTTGAATTTTGCAAAATGAAGATTTTTCTTTTTGGTTCTGCTAGTCTCACTGCTGTCTTGTATGGCCAGCTTTTACTACTTTGAAGGCAGAAGGACTATCTGTTTCTTCAAGTAGGAACAAGTCCTTGACATTTGAGTCTGGAATTTTTAAAAATATTTTTATTTATTTGCAAGCAGAGAGAGGGAGGGAGAGAAAGGGCATGCCAGGGCCTCTTGCTGCTTGCTACATGCAAACTCCAGACACATGCACCACTTTGTACATCTGGTTTTATGTGGGTATTGGGGAATCAAACCAGGGCCAATAGGCTTTGCAAACAAGTGCCTTTAACCATTGAACCATATCCCCAGCCCTGATTCTGGGTTTGTTTTTATTTTATTTTATTTTTTTCCGATGTAGGGTCCCAGGTTGACCCAGTACTCACTCTGTAGTCCAGACTGACCTTGAACTTACATCAGTCCTCATACCTCTGCCTCTGGAGTGCTGGTTTTAAAGGCATATGTCACAATGCCCAGCTTAATTCTAGAATTTCTAAGCTGAATTCAAAGTATTTTTCTTGGTCTAGAGAGATGGCTCAGCAGTTAAGGCACTTACCTGTCAAGCCTAAGGACCGAAGACCCATTCTTTAGTACCCACATAAGCCAGATGCACGGGGTAGCTCATAATGTCTGGAGTTTGTTTACAGCGGATAGAGGCCCTGGCATGCCCATTCTCTCTCCCTCCTCCCCCCCCCCCCAAATAAATATTTTTTTAAAAAGTAGTGTTCTGAAGCCACAGCATGCTTGCTGGAAGTTTGGATAGGACTCTGGCATGAAGTCTCAGGTTGAGATCAGGTGGGTCAGCGTAGCAGGACTGTCTCAAAAAAGAAGTAAAATAAAGTGTGTGCCACAATATTTTTAAAAAAGGAAAAGAGATGTGTGTCATGATGTGGTGGGCTTCAAAAAGCGATTCCTTTTTGTGTTGCTCTCTTCAGGAGATGGCATTTTGGGCACTGGCTCCTGTGGCGGCGTTCCCATCCTTTTCTCTAGGAACAGTGGTCTGGTGTCGATCTCACCAAGGGAAAGTGTGACCCTGTTAGCAGAAGGCCTGGAAGAGTCCTTGGCTTCTTCTGTTGGTGGACGGGGCAGTGAGGTAAAGTCCCTCATCACCTACTTACTGTCTGTTTTTAGTAGCATTTCACATAAGATGGCAGACAATTCAAAAGGTTTGGGATGCAACAGGGCTTCATCTCCCTCATCCCCCTTGTTCGCAGAGTGGCTGCTTTGAGGTGTCTTGATTGACCTTCTGTTCTTCCCTCTGCATCTCTGAGCCAGCGGCTTGTGCTGCTGCCTTCCCACTCGCCAGCGTGGCAGACTCAGTCATGCTCCTCCCGCTGCCTTTACTCTGCCCGTAGCGCGACGTCAGCATGAACTCTGCCGCGGGCCTGCTGAGCCCCGGGAGTGCTGACGACGTCACCATGAACTCTGCCGCGGGCCTGCTGAGCCCCGGGAGTGCTGGCGACGTCAGCATGAACTCTGCTGCGGGCCTGCTGAGCCCCGGGAGTGCTGGCGACGTCAGCATGAACTCTGCTGCGGGCCTGCTGAGCCCCGGGAGTGCTGGCGACGTCAGCATGAACTCTGCTGTGGCCTGCTGAGCCCCGGGAGCGCTGACGACGTCACCATGAACTCTGCTGCGGGTCTGCTGAGCCCCGGGAGTGCTGATGACGTCACCATGAACTCTGCCGCGGGCCTGCTGAGCCCCGGGAGCGCTGACGACGTCACCATGAACTCTGCTGCGGCCTGCTGAGCCCCGGGAGTGCTGACGACGTCACCATGAACTCTGCCGCGGCCTGCTGAGCCCCGGGAGTGCTGACGACGTCACCATGAACTCTGCCGCGGCCTGCTGGCCGTGAGGCTGACGACGTCACCATGAACTCTGCCGCGGCCTGCTGAGCCCCGGGAGTGCTGGCGACATCAGCATGAACTCTGCTGTGGCCTGCTGAGCCCCGGGAGTGCTGACGACGTCACCATGAACTCTGCTGTGGCCTGCTGAGCCCCGGGAGCGCTGACGACGTCACCATGAACTCTGCCGCGGGTCTGCTGAGCCCCGGGAGTGCTGACGACGTCACCATGAACTCTGCTGCGGGCCTGCTGAGCCCCGGGAGTGCTGGCGACGCTTCCCATATTGTACAACTTTGAGGGACGCACGGACCATTAGTGGCGTGGTTCGGTGTGGGTCGTCTTTTCTTTAATGTCTGCTTGATCACTGCACACTGTTCAGCACTCGGGAAGATGCTCTTCAGGGGAGCGTATCCTGCAGCTTTCTTCTGCCCTGCCCAGCCCCTCACGACCTGTGCCAGCTGTGTGTGTGCAGGTGTGCTGGCCTCAGCCTGGCCCTGGCCCCTTCTGCCTGAGCTAGCCGCGCTCACAGGGTCTGGATGCAGGTGCTGCTGCTGTTGACTGTTATTCTGGGATGTGTATTGAGAGAAACACTGAGGTGAAAACCATCAGCTTTCAGGGTTGAGAAGATGGTTGGGCAGGTAAAGACATTTGCTTATAAAGCCTGCTGACCCAGGTTCAATTCCCAAGCCGCACATGTAAGCCAGACACAGAGAATAGCCTCAGTGTCTGGCATCTGTTTGCAGTGGCTGAGGCTGTGGTCTGACCCCACCCCCCATAGGTACAGATAATTTTTTAAAAAGTTAAAATTTGGTGAACAGCTGTGAAGGTGTGTGCCATCATAGAGTGGCCCTGATCACCCTTCAGAGCGTGCAAGTGATTTGTACCTCCACCTCTAAACTGGAGCTTGTTTCTTTGCAGAGTATGGTTTTTGAGAACACTTCCAAGAATGAGACTATTGCCCAGGAGGATAAGACGAAACTACTGAAAGCTGCTTTTCTGCAGTTTTGCAGGTACAGCACACTGCGTGTATATGCTTGTTTGTTACAGTGTAGCCCAGGCTGGCCTTGAACTCAAGGTTCTCTTGCCTTAGCCTTTCCAGGGCTAGATCACAGGCTGCTCCCCGATGCCTGGCTGACATGGCACATCTTCTTTCTTTTTCCTTTTTTCCTTTTTTTTTTTTTTTGGTTTCCCGAGGTAGGGTTTCACTGTAGCCCAGGCTGACCTGGAATTCACTGTGTAGTCTCAGGGTGGCCTCAAACTTTCGGCGATCCTCCTACCTCTCCCTCCTGAGTGCTGGGATTAAAGGCATGCGCCACCACACCCGGCCTCTTTTTCCTTTTTTAAATTTTTATGGACAGCTTCCATAAGTATAGACAATAAACAGTGATAATCCCCACCCACCGCCCTCGCTCCCCTCCCCCAAATCCATTCTCCATTTAATCCCTTGTTTCCAATGAGCCTGTCTTCTATTTTAATGTCATCATTTTCCCTCCTATTATGCAGGTCTTGTGTAGGTAGTGTCAGCCACTGTGAGGTCATGAATATCAAGGCCACTTTTGTGTATAGAAGACAGCGTTGTAAACATTTCCTCCCTTCCTTTGGCTCTTACATTCTTTCCACCACCTCTTCCACAGTGGATCCTGAGCCTGGGAGGGTATGATAGAGATGTCTCACTTAGTGCTGAAGACTCACTTCTTCTCAGCACTGCGGTGACTTTTGAGTCACGAGTCACCTCAGTGGTCACTGCCGTCTGAAAAGAGAGGCTTCTCTAACCAAAAGTGAGAGTAGCATAGTACATGTATTCAGCCAGACAACAGCAGTTGTTACTCCCTTAGGGCTCTTGACCTCCCCAGCCATAGGCTTTTGACTAGGTTTTCAGTACAAGGCATGTATTCCCTCCCATGAAGCAGACCTTCCGTCCAATCAGAAAGCAATTGGTTTTTCTTATACCAGACATGCCACCATGGCACCAGTTGGCACATTTGGCCTGGCAGGGTCCACTGCTGTTTAATACTATTGATGACTTCTGTCTCCTAAAAGGCTGCTTGCTTCTCGCTGCGTAGCTCCTCCCAGCATTCTGACGGCTAGTCACAGGGAGGAGGTTTCCAGTTCCACTCCAGCTTGATTTCTTCAAAATCTGCTTACCTTATGTGTGGGATCCATTTTACCAGTGCCTGATGTGTGGTGTGGATGATGAGAGCAGTTCAGGGAGTGCACTGTCACTAGGGACTCCTGAGTGCTGAGCTTTCACACAGCTACCTGAACCTGGCAGCCACAGGAGACCCCAGCTAGGCTGGCAGAGTGTAGGATCTAACAGCCTCTACAGGAAACAGTAACTGTAAAACTGATGGTCATGGGGAAGCGAGCAAGGCCCCTTGTTTATAACATCCAAGCAGCTGAGGTGCAGGAGAGTTCCATGGGTGTTAGGAACGAAGTAGACCAGGCCTGTTAGCTGAGCTTTGCTGTGTACTGTGCCACCACAGAAATGACTGGTCTTCAGGGAAGTTCACATCTGCAGTTGCTATTGGAGGTCAGGTTTTGGCAGTTAAACAGCCCCAGCTGGGCTCTCGTTGTGGCCAGCTCCCTGCTTCTTGTGGCCTCCTCATCACTGCATTGACATTTGAGGCAGGTGGCTTGTTGAGGGCCATGTGCTGATTTGCAGTCTGTTGAGCAGCACCCTGGCCTCTTCCCACTAGAGGCCAGTAGCCCCTCCCTCCAGCCCACTACAACCACATTATCCCCAAGTAGTGACACATTCCCAGGAGGGTCACATGGGGAGATAAGATTTTCAGGTTTTGTCCATTTTTGCCTTGTATTGGTTTGCTTTTTATTTTAGCTCATCAAAATGTAAATACAAAACCTTTTTAATTCCTGAAAGTTTGTGGAAACTTGTACTTAATGGTTAAAACCTGTGCGAGTCCCCTTGTGTTCCCATAACCTGTAGTGGCTCAGTCTCCACCTGGCTGCTCGCACTTCCCAGGTTCGGAAGTCATTTCAGCCTTTCTCGTCGTTGCTGCCCGCCTGTGTCCCTCCTTCTCCCTCATCCTTTTAGCAAGTGATGTCCCTCCTGTGTGCAAGGTTCTCAGAGCCGCTGCAGAAGAGCCTTGGAACTTAACCAGCCACAAACTTGCGCACCTGTGCTCTTGCTGGCTGCCTGGGCTTCTTTTGCAGAATGCGCTGGACCCTAGCCATGAGGGGCACCGCTAGATAGGTGTATGTAGTCTTTGACCCTGTTCTGTCCATGGTTTGGTCTCACTGGCAAGATTTGGGTTACTTCATCATGCACAAGGGTGTCTTTACTTATGACTCTGTCAGCTGTGAGTGAAAATGCAGCCAGCCAGCGCACTCATGACAGTGGTTTCTTCAGGCTGCCAAAGCAAAGTGTCACAGACTCTGGCTTCGAACAGTGTGGACACCCACATCTGAGATCATGCCGCCTGAGAACAGGGGCCCACAGGGCTTGGCTTCCCCCACAAGCTCTAAGAAGAGACTTCCTGCCTCTCCTTGCTGATGATCCTGAAAGTCATGGCACAGCTGGGCTTGTTGGTGCTTCTCTTGTCTGTGCCTCCATTATCACATGGCCTTGACAGTGTCATCTTTTCTCATTTGCCCTCTCCTTTCTTGCTTTCATTCTTCCCTCCTACCTTCACTCCCTTCATCAACAGGGTATCCGTATTGCAACCCAGACTGGCCTGAAATTGGAGCTCTTCCTGCCTCAGTGCTGGGATTACCGTTGTATACCACTGCACCCAGCTGAACACATGACTTCAGCACGTGACCTTCTTATAAGGATGCTACCTCTCTTACTAATCCTGGGTACAAATGCTCTGTTTCCAAATAGAGTGTACTTGAGGCTCTAGACAGACAGTGCCCAGGCAGGTTAAGGAATCTTACAGGGGAGGATTCCTAGGCAAGGAAAGGGGTACCTGAGCTGAGTCTGAGGCAGTCTCAGGAGCAGCATAACCAGACCCCATTGTGGCTGGGCCCTGGACTCCCAGAAGCTCCACCCAGCATGGTAGCTGGGGCCATGCAGCCGGGAGTCCTGAGGAAGTAGAAAGTGGATTGCTTTACCTGTGTCCTGAGTTACCCCTCCCTGAATTTTTCTCCTCTCTCACCTGCCATCTCTCCCTGGGTACTCACAGTGAGAACTGGAGTGACACCTAGCCCTCCACCTCTCTCATGGTCCTGAGGTCACATGTTGAGCCTACACTTTGTGGATTTTGTGGATTCTGATTGTGTGTGTGGTTCATCCCTTCTGAATGTGGGGCACACGTGTCTACTCCTTGGTGCTGCTGGCATTGGGTTCTCATGCTTCTGCCCAGTTTAGAAGAGTCCCCTTTCCTCTTTTTTAGGGGCTCACTGTCCTCCAGTCGGCCACTCTGGAAGCTTTCGTCAAACTCCTCCCCCTGGCAATGTGGGTTCTCAAGCATGACTTCAGGTCTCGCCGAGATACCACCTCCCCACTAACCAGTGGAGACTTGACAAGTGCTCTGTGGACGGCTGACAACTGTCACAGTCTCCCTGTCCCCTTTGTCGTCTTCCTCCACAGAGCTTTCCCTACCCTTTTGCCAGATTTATTGGTCCTTCCATGTGCTCACTGGCCCTCTCTCTCCCTGTCCTGTGCTTGCTTGTGGACTTGTTGGTACTGTAACTTCTGAAGCCCAGGGCCAACTTCAGTGACTTGGTCATCGCTGTGTCCAGTACCTATCGGAAGGATTCAGTATATTGGTGAACTCATGGTTACACTGTAACTTTCTTTTAAGGAGGTGCATGACGTTAGCAGTCCTTTGGGAGACACATGTACACGTGATTCTAACCTCACCGTTCTGTGGTGAGCTTCGGGAATGTTCTTTCTCCATGCTGTACTCCCCGCACTCTGCAGGAAGGATTTAAACCGCGCCCAGATGATGGCTGATGAGCTGTTTTCTTCTCACACTGACATGGATTCGGACTCTGAGCTAGACAGGGCTGTCACCCAGATCAGCGTGGACCTGGTGGATGACTACCCAGCCTCGGACCCGCGATGGGCAGAGTCTGTCCCCCAGGGTAAGAAGACAGATTAGAATGATGGAGGAATCAAAGTGGAGAATGTTGGGTTCTGCATTCAAGGATAACTCAGCATATATTTTTAGTTTCTCAAATAAGCAAATATTAATTTGAAAATTTTTAGAGCTGGGGAGATGAGTAGGTAGATAGGACAATTTGTCACACAACTTGAGGCCTGAGGGAGTCTGAGACTGCCTGAATTCTATTCCCCAGCATCCATATAGAAAGCTGGGCATGGCCATGCATATCTATAACAGCACGCCTGCATGGAGACTGGAGAATCACTGGGGCTCGCTAACCAAAAGTAACAGTGCTGGGTTCAGTGAGAGGCTGTCTCAAAGAAAAAGACAGATGAGGGAAAAGAAGACATCCTCCATTCTCTGATCTCAACACAGACTGCACACTTGCCACACACATCTTATCAAACACTGCATATGCATGCCTGCACTCACAAATAAAAGTGAGGTGGTAACCTTCCTCATCGCAGACTTTGAAAAGGCTCGGAACAGATGGTGCTGTATGTAGATTAGATAAAATCCCAGGGAACATTGGGGCAAGTCTTGGGGATTCTTATTAGCATTTTATTTCTAAAAGTAATTTGATAATGTTGGTAGGCATTTGGTACTGACTTGACCCCAAATAAAATATCAATCTCTGCCCATGATTCCGCCTTCTGGCATGTCTGCTGAGCCTCACTAAACACCTCCTTCCTTTCCTCAGTTTCCCTGGAGCCAAATCATACAGATTTCAGTATGAATTCTGTGAACCCTGCTAAGCAACCCACACTGGCCTCAGTGGGCCAGCGCCTTTGCCTCTGCCTCCTTAGTGGTGGGTCACAGGTGTGCTGTTTGTTTTGTTTATGCAGCGCTGCAGATTAAGCCCAGGGCCTCACAGCTTGACCATTGAGTTACATCCTTAGTCCTAAATTGGTTGTTTGTCTGTCTGCTTGTTTGTTTTGTTTTTCCAGGTAGTGTCAAGCTCTAATCCAGGCTGGCCTGGAATTCACTATGTAGTCTCAGGGTGGCCTTGAACTCATGGCGGTCCTCCTACCTCTGCCTCCCAAGTGCTGGGATTAAACCACCATGCTGGGCTCAGTTCTAAGTTTTAAAGCTCTGGAGTAATGTAAATAATTTTATGAAAGGATTGGAGCTTACTCTCTCCCTTTTAGATCCTCTTTTTACTTTGTAGCTGTGTTTGTTAAAAAAGCTTTCTCTCTCAGAGGCTCCTGGGCTCAGCAACACCTCACTGATCATTCTGCACCAGCTGGAGGACAAGATGAAAGCCCACTGCCTCTTGGTGGACTTCCTGCACCAAGTAAGTATCTGGGAGGACCTGGCCTATGTGCTGAAGCAAATGGCTCCAGGGCCATGTAGAGAACTGTTCCTCCAGGAATTAAAACTGAATTAAAATAAGCTTGAAGGAATAAAGGGGGGGTATTTCAGCTGGAAATGTCTACACACCCACCTCTGCTTATCATGTTATGAAACCAGCCCTTTTCAGAGGGAAGGACTTTTGAGACAGTGTGTAGCCCAAGCTGGCCTTGAACTCCTGATCCCCCGCCTCCATCTCCTAACGATGGGCATTACAGGCATGTTCCACTACAACCAAATGAGACTAGTGCTTTTAAGAACAGGATTTTATTCAGATTTCCTCTTATGTAAAAACCTAAGTTTTTGTGCATTGGTTTTATATTGTTAGAACATGACATTGCCCAGCTCATAAGGAAGGGATCAATAAGCTGTCCTCCACACTGAGGCTGTGTGCTGAAAGAGGGGGTGTGATACACATGGACACAGCTGCTTATCACAGGCCACAGGCGCCCAGGGTGTGAGCCTCATGGCTTCTCAAAGCCCTGATGGAGCCTCAGCTGCACAGCTCTGCATCCACGGTGCTGTCACCTCAGTAGCTTTGTCACTGAGCGGGAAGCACATGAGTTCACAGCCAGGTAACATGAGCGCACTGTTCCTAGAACCTGGTCATGGTCACCAGGGCCGTATCTTGGTTCCAAAGGGAATGGGAAGTGATGTCAGCCCCTCCCAGTGCCATGGCTTCTCTCCCTGGTGTGAGGTCAGAGGCAGGGTTAGCTTGTCACCCTTGGTGGTGTGAGGTCAGAGGCAGGGTTAGCCTGTCACCCCTGGTGGTGTGAGGTCAGGCAGGGTTAGCCTGTCACCCCTGGTGGTGGCTTGTCAGTGCAGAGCTGCAGATTTACTCCTGAGTGCTCCTTCTGACTTGTTCCTCTAAGTGTTCACTGTAAATACTTCCTCAGAGAACTCCAAACACTCCCTCTGACTTAACCCTCCGCCTGTTCCTTGTGAGCAGTCTGTCTGTACTGTCTGAGTACCCCTCTGACTGCTCTGTGATGACTTTTTCAGTGGTCCTTGTAAGTTCTTTTCTGAGTACTCCCTAGACCTTCTGAGTACCATCTTTGAGTGCTTCCCCTGTTGGGGAAATTGAAAAGTGAATTCAGATCATAAACACTATAACTTTTACTTTGAAATAACCAGGTAGAATGTGGAATGAAGATAATCATCAGTGAAATATTCCACAGCCATTAAAAATAGTAGTCTTGGGCTGGAGGGATGGCTTAGGTGTTTGCCTGCAAAGTTAAAGGACCCTGGTTTGATTTCCCCAGAACCCACGTTAGCCAGATGCACAAGGGGGTGCACGCATCTGGAGTTTGTTTGCAGTGGCTGGAGGCCCTGGCGTGCCCATTCTCTCTCCTTCTCTTTCTCTGTCAAATAAATAAATAAAAATAACAATATTTAGCCAGGTATGGTGGTGCACTCCTTTAATCCCAGCACTTGGGAGGCAGAGGTAGGAGGATCGCCATGAGTTCGAGGCCACCCTGAGACTCCATAGTGAATTCCAGGTCAGCCTGGGCTAGAGTGAGACCCTACCTAGAAAAACCAAAACCAAAAAAAAAAGAATAGCAGTCTCAGCTGGGCATGGTGGCATATATCTTTAATCCCAGCACTCAGGAGGCAGAGGTAGGAGGATCGCTATGAGTTTCAGGCCACCTTGAGATTACATAGTTAATTCCAGGTCAGCCTGGGCTAGAGTGAGACCCTACCTTGAAAAAAAAGTAGTCTCTGGACTTGAGAGATGGATCAGTGGTTAAGGCACTTGCTTTCAAAGCCTGATGACCCAACTTCAGTTCCCCAGAACCCATGTAAAACCAGATACACAAAGTCATGCTTATAGTTGGAGTTTGCTGTGGCAAGTGGGCCCTGGCATGCTCATTTATTCATATTCTCCATTTATTTTCTCTCTCTTTCTCTCTCTCTCTGCTAAAGAAATATATATATGTTTTTAAAGTCAGGCTGGAGAGATGACTTAGTGGTTAAGGCGCTTGCCTGCAAACACTAAGGACCCATGTTCAACTCTCCAGATCCCACGTTAGCCAGACACACATAAGTGAGGCAAGTGCAAGGTCGCACATGCCCAGTAGGTGGCACAAGCATCTGGAGTGTGAATGCAGTGTCTGAGGCCCTGTTGTGCCAATTCTCTCTCAAATAAAAAGAAAAAAAAATTTTTTTAAAGTAGTCTCTCAGTATGAAAGAGAGGTGCTATTAAATAAAACAAGATTTGGAGCAGCTACATGTATGGCATGATTCCCTTTGTGGGTTTTTAAAAAATATTTATTTGTGGGCTGGAGAGATGGCTTAGCAGTTAAGGCAGTTGCCTGCGAAGCCTAAGAACTCATGTTCGAATTTCCACATCCGTGTAGCCATGCACACAAGGGGGCACATGTGTCTGGAATTCGTTTGTAGCAGCTGAAGGCCCTGGCGCATCCATTCTCTCTCTCTCAAAATAAATAATAATAAAATATTATTTGCAAACACACACACTCAGAGAATAGGCACACCAAAGCCTCTTGCCACTGCAAATAAACTCCAGATGCATGTGCCACTTTGTGCATGTGGGGCTTTACATGGGCGCTGGGGGCTCAGACCCAGGCTTGCAGGCTGTACAAGCAAGCACCTTTAACCACTGAGCCATCTTGCTAGCTTCCTTTGTGTTTTGTTTTGTTTTGTTTTGTTTTGTTTTTCACCCAAGGTCCAGTCTCAATCTTGTCGAAGCTGACCTGGAATTCACTGTGTACTCAGGTTGGCCTCAAACTCATGGTGATCCTCCTACCTCTGCCTCCAGAGTGTTGGGATTGAAGGCCACCACGCCCAGCTTTGTTTTGTCTTTTGATCCCTACTGGCCTTGAATTCCTGATCCTCCTCTCTTCTGCTGTAATTGCAAATGTATACAACCATGCCCCCCCCCCTTTGTGTTTTTGTGTTTATTAGGGAGAGAGAGATTGGGCACTCCAGGACCTCTCACCATTGCAAATAACTCCAGACACGTGCCACTATGTGCATCTGGCTTACATGGGTTCTAGGTAATTGAACCTCGGCCCTTAGGGTTTGCAGGCAAGTGCCTTAACCACTAAGCCATCTCTCCAGCTCATGTTTGTGTTGGAAGAGTGCCTGCCAGGATGTACAGAGGCAGAGGAAGAAGTGAGCATAGGGAGTCGGCTGTCATCAGTGAAAGCAGTGGTACTTCCAAAATGAAGTGGTTCCTCGTTGCCACCTCAGTCTGTTGGCTGCTTCCTAGATCCCGGTACTGTGAAGTCATCAAATGAGACGTGTGGGAAAATAGATCCAAGCGACTGCTGCCCATGTAGGAAGCGCAGAGGACTGATGCTTGCCCACTTGCCAAGGCCATGGCTCTGGAAGTCAGCCCTTGAGGTGGCAGTACCAGGGCTGGGGAGATGGTGTAGTGAATCAGAGCACCTGCGGTGCAAGCATGAGGACCATGCAGGCCTGGAGCCCCCGTGCTGAGAATCCCGGGGCTCCCTGCTCAGCTAGTCTGACTGAAAAGTGCCCAACTGCAGGTTCAGTGACAGAATTGGTTTCAGGGAATTAAGGTGGAGGAACGGTAGAGGAGGACACCTGGTGCTGACCTCTGGGTTGTGCACATCTACACACATGCTGGCCTCTTAACCTGGGTGGACGGGTGGGTGGGGTGGGGTGGGGGTGTTGCATGGTATATGCATAAGAAGAGATAGCAGTGCTGAGTTTCCAATTTCAAAGGTCTGATACAGACAGGAAAAAGTCGTTTGATAGCAGCAGTTTGTGAAATGATGGTCATAGGTAGAAATGCAATGGTCATGGGTAGACTCTGGGTGACCCTGATGGCAACAGCTGCAGTTCCCTGCAGGAGGGTATGTGGGTGTGAGGATACATTGGGAGCAGTGGTGGTTGGAGGTGGCCATGGTAGGGGAGCTCCTGGGAAGAGGTGGACACACCTGCTGCGAGTGCTTTCTGAGAACATGTATTTGTCACCGCAAGGTTGGCTTGTTTAGGCGCCTGAGCACGTCTCCCGTCAGAGGGATACCAATGACCACTCGACTGCTGCTCTGTGAGCATGCGGAAAAGCTTTCCGCAGCCATTGCACTCAAGAACCACCACTCCCGGCTGCCGGAGCTGGTGAATGCAGCGATCCTGCTCACCCTGAACAAGAGGGAGTGTGACGTCCCATCCAGCCTGACTCCTGCAGATGTCTTCTTCCGAGAGGTAAAGTGCACTTGCCCTCATGCCTTGCTATGGCCATGTGCCCATCATCCCTGCAGGGTAGAGAAAGGACAAACTAGATGGTAAAGATCTCATTAAAGTGGTGACCTCCCTGCTCTCCAGATTCTGTCCATCAGGGTCGCTTGTTTTCGGCATGCCCTCTCTGAGTAGGTCCTGCCTGGTGCCTTTGTCTCTCCAGCCCCTGGGGCTCTGGTAAAGGAAGCTGGGCTTGGTCAGTGGGCTCCCAGGCCTCTGGCTTCTTGCTGGGGTGACATGATGAATATGGGCACTGCACTGGTGAGAGATCAGAGTTGCTGCTCTCCTGCTTGCTCCCTTACTTGTGTCCACAACAGGCAGCTCTTGCCCTTTGTCAGAGAAACTAGCTTCTGTTCATTTGGCTGTCCATTCCAGTGAACATCTCCTCCCCTCGCCCCTTCCACCCAGAGGTTGATGACGCTCACCTTGGCACACTGTCCATCCCTGGTGGACCCTCAGTCCTTCATACATCTTTCTGAACAGTTCTCCACAAAATCCTCCTCCACTTCTTCTGAGGATCCCCCTGATCACTGTCTGACAACCAGATTTGTTTGCAGGGGAAGAGTGGTGTACTATAAACATTGGAGGGCGAGGAGATGCCAGTCAGTGTGGTCACTGGGCATTGTGGTACAAACTTAGTTCAGCCTGGAGTGGTGGCAGGGCACACCTCACCCTCTTCTTTAGAGAAGTGACGTAAGGCTCAGGCAGCAGTTGTCCCCCCTGAGATACTGCAGAGCTGGTTCTGAGCCTGGCTCTCAGCTGTCTCTGGCATAACATGCTTCTGGGGGTGTGTTTCTTAAGCAGGAGTCTGTCCCCTGTGTGGTATTGTCTTGGCTCTAA
The DNA here is from genome assembly GCA_036346955.1 of Dipus sagitta. Classification (NCBI taxonomy): domain Eukaryota; kingdom Metazoa; phylum Chordata; class Mammalia; order Rodentia; family Dipodidae; genus Dipus; species Dipus sagitta. Next base: position 173,218,962 of record CM070773.1, read on the forward strand.
AACGCTTGAGGAACCTCCCACTGCAGTGCCCCAGCTTTGCTGCCACCACCTCCAGCCTGGCTGTGCTCCAGCAGTTCACAGGTATTCGAGGTGTCATCGCAAAGTTCAGGCTTGCCTTCTCCCGAAACAGGCTTCACTCTGTAGCCCAGACCGCAAACTTCCATCCTCCTTTCTCTGCCTCCCAGGGGCTGGGAGTCCGGGTGTGCACCACCGTATGCAGCCGATGTTCAGGCCCACTGCTTGCACAGTTTTGGTTTCTTTTTATTTTTCAATCTAGGAAATTGGCCAGCAATCTGTAAAATAATCCCCTGAAGTTTCCCAGTTTAAAAAGTCAAATTTAAACAACATTCCTTCCTTTTTGGTCTCTAGCCATATAAAATTTTACATGATAACCACAAAGTATTTAGAATACTGCTAATGGTAGGTTGTTAGAAAGAACCAAGAAAGAGTCTAGTTCCTTGTCTGCATTTGGATAAGAAGCAGAGCAAAGTGGCTGCCCGTGGCATATTCGCTTTCCTGCTGGCTGGAGCAGAGAGGAAAGCCTGGAGTCATCCATTAGATCTGGGCTTGGTGAACAGTGTGAGGGAGGTGATGAGTAAAAGTGTATGTGCGCTGTTGGGCATGCGCTCACGTAACGTGGTTGTGCTTGGAGCTGCTGCTTCCTCCCCTTCTCTTACAGTGAGTGCTGTCGTTGGCTCCCCCCCCCGCCCCCCGCCCCGTGTAGTGTTCATGGTCCTCCTCTTGGCATAACCCATAAGGGAACACCGAGGGGTACCAGGAAGAGAGGATGCATGAGGACAGCCAACAGACCCATGCCAAGGGCGGTTACAACTTGCAATTCTGCACCAAGGAGGCACCTGTCCCATAACTTCATTTCTAAAGGAAATTAGCAGTGTGTGTGTGTGTATTGTGTGGTGTATGCATGTGTATGTGCAGATGGTGTGCAGATGCATGCGCCTTGCATGCAGAGGAGACATTGGATATCTTCTCTTTTATTATTATTATTTTATTATTTATTTAAAAGAGAGAGAATGGGCACTCCAGGTACAGCTGCTACAAATGAACTCCAGACACGTGCGCCCCTTTTGCACATATGCAACATTGCATGCTTGCGTCACTGTATCTGGCTTACCTTGGGACCTGGGGATTCGAACATGAGTTCTTAGACTTCTTGGGCAAGCTCTTTAACTGCCAAGCCATCTCTCCAGCCCTGGTTACCTTTTCTTATTACTTATCCACATATTTCCTTGTGATGGGGTCTCTCCCTCAGCTCCCCAGAGCTGCTGACTCTCAGGGAGCTTCAGAAAATCTCTAGACCCCACATAACACACTTGGGTCACAGCCATGTGTGGCCACACCCAGCTTTTTTCTTTTTAATTTTTTTATTTGTTTATTTTTATTTATTTGAAAGCAACAGAGAGAAAGAGGCGGAGAGAGAGAGAGTGAAAGAGGGAGGGGATGGGCGTGCCAGGGCCTCCAGCCACTGCAAACGAACTCCAGACACATGCACTACCATGTGCATCTGGCTTATGTAGGACCTGGAGAATCGAGCCTTGGTCCTTAGGCTTCACAGGCAAACGCTTAACCGCTAAGCTCTCTCTCCAGCCCCCACATCCAGCTTTTTGCATGGATTCTGGGGAGTCAAACTCGGCGGTCTCCAGACTGAGGATCCTCATGCTTAAGCAGCAATGACTCTTAACCACTGAGCCATCTCCACAGCCCAGAATTAGCACTTTAGGAAGAGCAAATTAGTTCAACCCAGTTTCCAATTGATGAGCCATATAAAGAGAGATTTTTTTATTTGGCCGGCCTCGTGGAAGGTAAAAGGACACAGGACAGGCTCGGGAGGTACAGCCCTTTCTTGCCACTGGCCGCCATGGGAAGAGGCCTGGGACCATGAAGTGCTTCATAAAAGCAGAGCTCATCTCTCTAGGTGCAGGCTGTGTTGTACAGCATTCAGGTTGTTTGCAGACACAGGAGAAGAGCAAGTAGCAGGCACTAAGTACCTCAGCCTTTCCCTGCTTTTGTATGAGTCAGGAGGCATGCCTGTGCCTGCAGGGGAGTAGTTCCAGACTCTTCTAACCCCAATGAACACCAAAACCCAGAAGCCCTTTACATAAGACGGCATGGTAGGACTGGAGAGGTGGCTTAGCGGTTAAGGCACTGCGAAGCCTAAGGCCCCAGGTTCGATTCTCCAGGTCCCACGTAAGGCAGATGCATATCATGGCACATGTGTCTGGAGTTCGTTTGCAGTGGCTAGAGGCCCTGGCCTGCCTATTCTCTCTGTCTCTCCCTCTGTATCTAATAAATACATAAATAAAATGATAAAAACGTTTAAAGCAATGACATAGTACATAAGGCACACATCCCCCTGTACACTGTAAATCATCCCTAGATTCCTTATGATGTCTGACATAGCAACAACTTTAGTCACAAATTAGAACTTTTTTTTTCGTTTTGGTTTTACATTCTTTCACCAATAACTATAGTCTATTTTCTTCGGTTGAATGATCTGAAGATGAACCTTACTGATACAACCAACCCCACTGAGGGGTTGTATCCCGCTGGCTCTGTGGTGACAGTGACTCTGTCTTCCCTCAGGTGTCTCGGGTGGACACCATCTGCGAGAGCCTGCTGGAGCATGAAGAGCAGGTCCTGAGGGAGGCAGCGCTGGACTCCTTGGAGTGGGCCGAGGTGGCGATCAACGTCAACACAATCCTCAAGGTGCCACACAGAGCGTGGTGTTGGGAGGGGCAAGAAAGTTTCTTACCTGCTCTGTATTGCTAGTAGCTTGTAAGACTTTTGTTAAATTTCAAAAAGCTAGAATAGTATGCATTTTATCAACTAACAGAAAATTCAAACTCTGTGTGGTGACCCACACCTTTCATTCCAGCACTCCAGGGGCTGAGGTAGAGTGATCTAATGCCAACCTAGGCTACAAGGTTCCAGGTTAGTCCAGGTTAGAGTGAGACCTTGGTATTAAAACCAAAGCAAAAAATTTGAATGTTTTCCTTCAGAATACTAGTAGGTTCTATAAACCTGACTTTCCACTTTAATTTGGAAACATAACTTAATCCTCTCACTTCTCTGGCCTTGAGCTCCTGTGCTTCCGCAATCTTCCTGCCTCAGCTGCCCAAGTAGCTGGGGCCAAGTGCATGCCTTCGGTTTTTTAACTACTCGAAACTGAACTAAACTAGTAGCTAAAATGCTCTAATTTACCCCATTAGCCTTTGAAGGACTGGTTTTTCTGCTTTAGTTACTATAGTTTTCCAAAGTTGGAGTTAAATTGTGAATAACATAAATGTGGAAAACAAAAAGCACACACAAGTTCTGAGAATTGTCCCTCATTTTCTGTGTGATAACGCACTTCATTCTCCTAGGACATGCTGCAGGCTGCCAGTCACTGTCGCCTAAACAGAAGCTCCATGTATAGTCAGGAAGAGCCCGTAGGAAAAGAGTTTGAGCACGTGCCATGGACAGGTAACATGCTGGCGTGTTTATAGCTACCAGAGCACATTCCTCACAGCTGTGTCAGAAGATGTGTCGGTTCCTAGGACAGGTTTGTCCCTGAAATGAAAGAACAGCTGCCATCCCCAAAGTGAGCAGTTCATATTTAATAAATATGTCCCCCGGGCATATTTATTGACATCCCCCCACCGCCATGATCTCCTTATCTGAGCGGTGCTCATGATGCACCTGCTGGATTTTAGTACCAGTGATTCTCCACAGAAGTAGGTGCTGGCCTTGGAGGAAGGGGCTCTATATATGTTCATATCATAAAACAGTGTGGCATTAAAGGTGTGGAGAAGAAAGAGGGATCATGTGTACCTGTGTTGGGGAAAGATGGTTCAAGCAGGGCATGAACAGAAAACACCTGAATACAGATTTCTTTTACTAGAACAATGAGGCAAACTGGTTTTTAGCCATTTGATCTTTCCCCTCTCCATCATAGAACCCTTTTGTAACAAGTTGCTTTGTGGACTTTCCAGCCACAGGTGGTCCCGGGGGCATCCGCACAGTGATCGTACGCCAGCATGGGATCATCCTGCAGACAGTGTACCCACAAGCCGACAGCAACCTCCGAAGTGTTGTGACAGAGCAGCTTGTGGCCCTGATTGACTGCTTCCTGGATGGTTATGTTGCCCAGTTGAAGTCTCTAGACAAATCCAGTGACCAAGAAAGATACAACAACCTGGAAATGGAGTATGTGCAGAAAAGATCAGACCTCCTCTCTCCCCTGCGTGAGTGCATGAGAGTCAGCAAGGGCCATGGCTATGGGATGGATAGAGGGTCAGAGAGCTCGGGAGCTCAGGCACCCTGCCATGTTAATCCTGCTGTAGCCAAGAAAGCCAGGCACATCCATACAGCTTTCTGTGTTCTTGCCATCTGCCTTTTTGCTGAGTACGTAACCAGGTGCGTGTGCCGCACACAGTGCAGTGGATCAAGAAATGAGTGAGTTAACCTGTGGAAGTTCTTGCGCTCAACGAGCACAGCACACTGGGCTTAGGCTTGGTTGCATTTTCTAGCATTCAGGAAACTGAGGAAAGACAACTAACCAACCAAAAAACAGACTTCAGCTCCTCAGGCCTTCCCAGGAACACTGGCTTTAGAGCCAAGCCTGGGAGTGGAGGACACAGGTGGAACAGAAAGTACACTCCTTTGTGGTGGGGTCAGGACTGTTCTACTGGCAGCACAAGGGGAGTTAGTTCGTCTAGGGGCCGTGGTGGACTAGGGGCTGCGCTTTCTTTCTTCACAGACACGGAAGCATTAGTTGTTCTTAGTTCAGCCACATTTCTTATCACATATTGTATGTATAGGACATTTCCTTTCTGTTCTTTCCTGCAGTCGCACTAGGCCAGCACCCTTGGGCGGCCTCTCTGGCAGAGAAGTATTGTGACTTCGATATCCTCGTACAGATGTGTGAGCAGACGGACAACCAGGCCCGACTCCAACGCTATATGACCCAGTTTGCCGACCAGGTAACCATGCTGGGTGTGCAGGCAGTGGGCTCTGCCTTTTTATTCGGTGTCACTGGGGCTGTTGGGAGAAGACAGCCTTTTTGTCGGTAGCTGAGATAGGAATAGGAAGGTACTGATGAGTTGATTAATACTGTTAATATGCAGACAGTTCTTTATGTAAAGAGACATGGAGAGGTTCCCCAGAATTTGAAAAATGAAGCTTTCACTTTTTTTTTTTTGCTTTTTTGAGGTAGGATCTCACTGCAGCTCAGGCTGACCTGGGATTCACTCTGTAGTCTCAGGGTGGCCTCGAACTCACAGTGATGCTCCTACTTCTGCCTCCTGAGTGCTAGGATTAAAGGCGTGTGCCACCACACCCAGTTTTCTTTCACTGTTTTTTGTTTGTTTTTATTTATTTGAGAGACGGAGAAAGAAAGAGGCAGAGAGAGAGAGAATGGGCATGCCAAGGCCTCCAGCCACTGCAAACGAACTCCAGACGCGTGCGCCCCCTTGTGCATCTGGCTAACGTGGGTCCTGGGGAATCGAGCCTCGAACCAGGGTCCTTAGGCTTCACAGGCAAGCACTTAACCGCTAAGCCATCTCTCCAGCCCCACTGTTTTTATCATGACAGAATCTCACTATGTAGCCCAGGCTGGCCTGGAACTCATAATCCTGCCTCCATCTCCCAAGTGCTGAGATTACAAGCATGAGCCCCCCAGACACAGCATACCTTCGCCTGTGTTCTCATCTTTGAGTTATAACAAGAATACGCACATACAGGGACATTAATGATGTTTGTAGTTGAACTGGGCATCCTCAAGGGCAAGCCTGTCGAGACCCCAGATGCACACTCAGGTTCCTGACATAAACTTCTGTTTTTAGACAAGTACCTGTTTTTATAGCTGGCTTCTTAAAGTCAGTTTATTCCATGAGTTGATTATCATAGAAAAGCTCATTTCTGCTATCAAAGGAATATTGTATGAAATTTAGAAAGCCACTGTAAACCACAAAGCTATAAATTCCTCACACTGTAGTTCCACCAGTTAGAGAGAATCCTTCTGAGCCCATGATTTATACTCACCTGTACATCTCAGGCACATCCATGACCCTGAGTGATCAGTGTTTGTGGTAACGCTGTGGCATTTCAACTGACCGAGTCTGTGTGACAGGGTCTTTAAAGGCGCTGGGCATTGCTAAATGCATCTGACCAATCTTGATGTTTTAAAATTCTTCTCATGGATTCTTGTTGCTTATTGACGTCTGCCCAGCTTTGCTTTTTCTTTAACTTGTAGCAGTTACTTCAGGGCTGTATATAACTGTTGGTGGAGTGCCCAGCATATACAGGGAACTGGGTTCAATCCTCAACACTGTATAAACTAGATATGGTGGCACATGCCAGCAATTTCAGCACTAGAGAGAGAGACAGGAGGATCAAAAGTTGAAAGTCGTGCTCAGCTACATAGTTTAAGGCCAGCCTGGGATACATGAGACTGTCTTAAAAAAAAAAAATTAAAAACTCAAAAAGATAGTTTAGAGGCCTTCTATGCTGATACAACCATCTGCTTGTTCTCAGGTTGTTATGTGTGGATGTAGCCACCTGGTCGTTCTCAGGTGGTTCTGTGCAGATGTAGTGTGCTGTGTGCTCTGTGTGTGGTATATGCAAATGCAGGTGTGCTTGCAGAGGCCAGGGGAGAACATTGGCTGTCCTCCTCTTTTTGCTTTTTTCCTTGAAACAGAATCTGTCGCTCAACCCAGAGCTGCCATTTTTGCAGTTTTGTTTTCAGTTGGTGATCCCCAGCTACTTTCCAGTTTCTGCCCCACCTTCCGAGGCCTGAGGTCACAGATAAGCACGGCCATGCTTTTACATGGGTGATGGGGAATTGACCCTTCCTCCTTGTTGCTGGGACAGAACACCCTTCCCGAGCAATTGATGAGAGGAAAGGAGTTGTTTCTGGCTTATAGTTTTGAGGGGAAGCTTCGTCGTGGTGGAGAAAGCATGACAACTGGCTCAGCATCAGGACAGGAGTCTGCGTGAGGCAGCTCTCAGCACCAGTACCCGCAGTAGGCTGTACTAGTCAGCCTCACGGTCGGCCTCCAGCAGCACTCCACCAGCTGGGGACCAAGTCAGAAGCTAATCACAAACACTTGAGGTGATGGGGACATTTTCCATTCAAACCATCACTCCCCTTAAACTGAATTGTAGATGTGAGTGAGTGTGTGTGTAAGGCTTGTACAACTGTGTTCTTTTCGTCCTGGGAGAACCTCTAGCCCCTATTGTTTTAGGCAGCGTAGACCAGAGACAGATCACTGGTGAGTTAGGAACAGAAATGCGGGCTTGACTCAGCACTTCTCACATCTGTTTCACTTCATCGTCAGGCCTTTTGGTCATAGGCAGATCCCTGCTTTAGTGCAGAGCTCCTAACCCAGGAGACACAGGGTCACTTAGTCTTCCTTTCCAGCACATTCTCCTCAGAACCTCAACATTGAACACACATTCTGTGGGGAAAACCAGCCCACATGGCCATCTGTAGAGAACTCTAGCCTGAGGCCTGTTCTGGCTCATCACCTCTTGGTACTGTCCCTAGAACTCTGTATGGTGATGGAGATGATATTTTCTGTGAATTCAAAGGGGAACCACGGCCACAAATGATGTTGATGGATTGAGGTATGGCCAGTGTACCTGAGGAAAACCGAGGTTTTAATGTAGTTAAGTCTCAACACTTACATGTGGCCTGTGGCTCCCAGGATGTCCAATACACATGTCTCCCATTACCAGCTTTGACGTCAGGCTCTTCAGCGAGGTCTCTGCCAGATTTGTCAAGTAGAAGTGACTGAGTTCCAGGGTAAAAATGGATTGCTAACATCAGATGTGCACTAACAGTGTGGAACAATTTGTTGTTGCTTGTTTGTTTATTTTACTTTTCTTTTTTCAAGGTAGGTCTCACTATAGCCCAGGCTGGCCTGGAATTCACTATGTAGTCTTAGGCTGGCCTCAAACTCCCAGCAATCCAGTCCTCCCACCTCTGCCTCCTGAGTGCTGAATGGAATTAAAGGCATGTACCACCATGCCCAACCTGTTTGTTTTTTGAGGCAGTATCTTATGTAGCCCAGACTGGCCTTGAACTTACTATGTTGCCTGACAATACCTTGAATTCAGATCCTCCCGCCTCCAGTACTACAGGTGTGCACCATCACATCCTGTTTATTGCAGTGCTGGGGATCTGACCCATGGCTTCATGCGTGTTAGTCAAGTACTCTACCAACAGAGCTACATCCCCAATCCTACCTTTGCTGTCTAAAAGATTTCTGTTTGGGGATCTTTGGAAGGTACTTAATATTTGATTATCAGAAATGTGTTACTTCTTACTAAGTATTAATGTCTTCTTGGCTCTGTTCCTTGTAGAATTTTTCAGACTTTCTCTTCCGTTGGTATCTGGAGAAAGGAAAGAGGGGCAAATTATTATCTCAGCCCATTTCTCAACATGGACAGTTGGCAAATTTTTTGCAAGCACATGAACATCTCAGCTGGTTACACGAAATTAATGGCCAAGAGCTAGAAAAGGTAAGAAGGGTTTGGTCCTGCTAAACAGCTGTGTGCAGCTTAGATGCCTTGAATTAGTGTGAGTTTTAGTGGTTACTATTTACAGCCACCCATCTGAAGAATGATTAAGATATATAAGGAAGCCAGGCATGGTGGCACACACCTTTACTCCCAGCACTTGGGAGGCAGAGGTAGGAGGATCACCATGAGTTCAAGACCACCCTGAGACTACGTAGTGAATTCCAGGTCAGCCTGCGCTAGGATGAAACCTTATCTTGAAAACCCAGAAAAAAAAAGTTTAATTTGAGCTGGGCATTTTGGCACATGCCTTTAATCCCAGCACTTGGGTGGCAGAAGTAGGAGGATCACCAAGAGTTGAAGGCCACCTTGAGACTACATAGTAAATTCCAAGTCAGCCTGGGCTAGAGGGAGACCCTACCTTAAAAAATCAAAGCAGCAACAACAACAACAACAAAAGTTTAATTTGAAAAGACACTACTTTCAAATTATTAACATGTTTATCTCTTCATCTTCTCTCAGCTAATTTGAATGGTGGTGTCATTATTTCTGATATTTGAAGTGCAGGTCATTGTGTATTATCTGCTGTTACAATTATAAAAAGCATAAACTTGTTTTTTGAGACAAGCCCAACAGACTGGTCTTTTTTTTTTTTTTTTTTTTTTGGTGGGAAGTAAGAATTAGCATGCCAGGGTCTCCAGACACTGCACTCAAACTCCAGCCATGCATATCCCTGTGCTCATGTGTAACATTGTGCACTTGCATTACTGTGCATCTGGTTTGTGTGGGACCTGGAGAGTCTAACATGGATCCTTAGGCTTCACAGGCAGGCGCCTTAACTGTTAAGCCATCTCTCCAGCCCTTTTCCCTAATGTTTATGTGAAAGTCATCACTAGTGACTGTTCTCATGGTATTAGTTTCAATTATGAGCATTAATAGTACAGATTAGTGTGCTTATGACAAGATGTTCAAGTAAATACATAATTGTTGTGGAGGCAGCGCCTCCTGTGTGAGCTGAGGATGCACTGTGTTATGGCACTGATGCCAGGGTGAGTTTTCTTCTTTTAATGCCAGTTGGGGGAGAAACGGGCTTGGGATGTGCTGAGCCTTCACTTCAAGGACCTGCTGTGGTTTTCCTGTTTTATTTATCACAGGCTCATGTGACACTTCTGGGTTTAGCAAATATGGAAACTCGTTACTTTGCAAAGAAAAAAACCCTTCTTGGCTTGAGTAAATTGGCTGCTTTAGCTTCAGGCCTTTCAGAGGACGCGCTGCGAGAGAAAGTTGACGGTAAGAACTAGAACGAGAGGCACGCGAGCAGTCGCGCTGTCCCTGTTCCGTCACCACCTCCGCTTCAAGAGGACGCTCTCATATACTACCTGTGCTTTACTGCTCACTTAGGTATTTGCAGTCGTTGGTGTTTTTTGTTTGTTTTTTTTTTTTTTTGTTTTTTTTTTGAGTCGTCATTACTTTAAGGGGGGAAATTGTTTTGAGACAGGGTCTGACTGTCCTCAACTGACCTCCAGTGTATGGTCCTCTTTCCTTTGCCTCTGTCTGCTGGGATTATAAGCCTCTGCCATCCACACCTGGCCCAGCATTTGTATTTTATTTATTTATTCATTTACTTATTTTGCTGTTTGTGTGATGTGGTGTATGAGTGTGGCGTGTGGTACATGCATGTGTACGTGCCTGTGTGTGTGGCATGTAGCATGTGTAAGTGCCCCATGTTGTGTGGCACATGTACATGCCCAGGCAGTGCCCAGGTCCTCCGTTCCTTCCCATGTGCTTGATTGTTCTCAGTCCCTCAGGCTAGTCATTGGCAATCTGGGCGTTTGTGTTGGGTTCTGTCTTGGCTTCTTTCCCGTAGTGCAGTGGGGTAGCTCAGTTCTGACTCCTGTAGACTGTCACTGCAGTGCACCGAGTCACAGGGTGAGGACTTCAAAGTAAAACCTGAAGAATTCCTGCGGAAAAATTGTAAATAAATAAAAAAACAATCAGGGAAGAAGGTTGTGTTTGATGATTGGTCCCACCTCCTGGAGCTACTGTGACCCTGTTTTTCTGCCCCTGGGAGTTGGTGGGGTGCTGCCAGGGCTGAAAAGGAGCCCTTGTCTCTGCTCTGTGCAAACTGAGCAGCTCCCTCCCTCCCCAGCAGCTCAGGGCGTCAGGCAGAGCCAGGGGGTCGGCTGCAACCCAGAGAATCTGGGCCAGGTGAGGCCTGACACCTCATCCAGTGGGGTGCCTTTGTCAGCTAGTAGATGAGGTACATGTCCCCCACATTTTGTTTTTGTTGTGATCCACCTTGGGGCTTTATCATTGCCCTCTGTGAGTGAGAGTATACTGCACTCTTTCCTGAGCACTCTCGCGTACGGCCCTGCGGCTGGGGCTCAGAGCTCTCGGGACGGCTTCAGGGGCAAGTGTCCTCCTTCCTTCTCTCCAGTGCTGACCAATGCTGTGGTCATTGATGTGCCTTGGATGAAGTCAACATAATGAGCAGTCAAGAATAAGCAGAGTTACTAGCATCCAGAGACCACTGACTACCAACGAAACACCTGTATAGTGTCTGGATTTTAATTTGTATGTGATTCATGCTGACAGAAGTGAAAGTCTGATCCTTGTCTCTGTGTGCTTGACCACCAGCACTGGCTGAGCAGGAGCGATTTCTGCTGCACCAGGAGACCCTGCCAGAGCAGCTGCTTGCCGAGAGACAGCTGAGTCTCAGCACGATGCCCGTGCTGACTGCACCACAGCTCATCAGCGTAGGTGTCCAGGGTGCCATGACCTCTCCTGCTTCCACACTCAGAACAAGCGTGCGTTTACTGTCCCGACTTGTAACTCCTAATGACGTTCTTTCCCTCGTTCCACCTTCCTGAGAGTACCCCTCCCAACCATAAAAGAAATTGGGATCTGCTTGGGAGCAGGAAGCAGTCGCAGCCTCTGCCTCCCCAAGCAGCTCCTCTGGCCCTCGGGCACACATCCAGGGGACTACAAGGAATCACTATCTTGCTCTGTCAGTGTAGAAGTGTGTGCTATGAGGTAACTCTTCCCAGAACATTTCTCTGCAGGCTCTTCCATAAGAACAGGGTTTGAGGGACTGGGATGCCCGGCCTGGGGGAACCACCTCCTGGCTACTGAACGATCCAGGGCTGAGGCTCAAGCTGAGCTGCAGCAGATGAGCTGGCTGGTGCTGTGTGCACGAAGCCTCCCCTCCTCTCGGTTACGTCACCCCGAATCTGCTCTAATTAGAGTTCAAGGAAAACAAGCAGTCCAAACCCTTATTGGCCATTATTGACAACAGAGCTTCTGTACGGAGCTCATGCAGCCTCTCTCGAGAGCACATTGAATTTAGAGAGTTAAGTGAGGGTTTAAGTACATTATTTGTGTCACAGAGAAGAAAGTGGGGGTGCCTGTCTTGCTTCATCCACTTTGATGTCATTTTCCAGTTTCAGAGGTTGAGGGGAAAGAGATTTTCAGAGTAAGGGGCTTAAGTGTTGGAGGACAATGAAAAGTAGCAGATAGCTTATTTCTGAAAAGTTCTGAATACAGTCTTTAAAATGAAATTTATCCTACCACAAATACTTGCTTTAGAAAAAGAAGACAAGGGCTGGAGGTGTAGCTTTGTGGTAGAACACTTGCCTACCATATTCTACTTCCTGGGTTAGATCCCCAGCTTCAGAAAAAGAGGGCTGGAGAGATGGCTTAATGGTTAAGGTACTTGCCTGCAAAGCCAAAGGACCCAGGTTCAATTCCCCAGAACCCACATTAGCCAGATGTAAAAGGGGGTGCACACATCTGGAGTTCGTTTGCAGTGGCTAGAGGCCCTGGCGTGCCCCCCCTCTTTCTCTCTCTCTCTCTCTCTCTCTAATAAATAAATAAAAATAATTTTTAAAAAAAGAGAGGGAAACTTTACATTGATAATCATAACAAAGTAAATGCTTTCTGATCGTAAAATAGGAACATCTGTAACCAGCTGTTCCCTGACACAGTGACCATAAGTCGCATAGCAGGTGCCTCCTCATCACTTTGCAGCACTGGGGATAGAACCCAGGAGTACACTATAGCCTGGCTGCGAACTGAGTCACAGCTTTTAAAGGCATTTAGAAAAGCAGCATTTCAAAAGTAGCCTTATAAGTACAAGACCAGGAATTTATTTCAAAGAATCTGTGCAGAACTGGGTAAGGTAGTGTACACCTTTGATCCCAGCACTGGGGAGGCAGTGGTAGGATTGCTGTGAGTTTGAGGCCAGCCTGGCACTGAAGTTTGAGTTCCAGGTCAGCCTGGGCTAGTGACACCCTACCTCGAGGGGTTGGGGGAGTATGTGTGAAAAAATGCCAAAATGTACTTCTGGATGCTACAAATAGAAATTATAAAGTATACAGACCCTGTTATAGAAATTAATTTCTGATAAGGATGTACATTTTTAGAACAATTTTGTGAGGTAGATTCCAAGTGTAACATTGTTCTTGGCTACAAAAATGTCTAATCTTCTATCTTGTAACTTACCATAGCTGTACATCTGTGAGGAAAACAGAAGAGCCAATGAGTATGATTTTAAGAAAGCCCTGGATTTGCTGGAATACATTGATGAGGTAAGCAAAATTGCCGGGTTTCAAGCAACTAAGTACATACAAAAGAGGTAAAAACTTATCTTTTGTTCAATCATAAAGCTAAGCTGGGAGTTAAAGGTGCTTGTTTGCAAAGACTTCTGACCTGAGTTTGATTTACTAGTACCCACATAAAGCGAGAAGCAGAAAGTGTCACAGGTGTCTGGAAGTTTGACTTTTTTTTTTTTTAATATTTATTTATTTTATTTATTTGAGAGAAAGAGGCAGATAGAGAGAAGGAGAGAATAGGCACACCAGGGACTTCAGCCACTGTAAATGAACTCCAAACGCATGCGCCACTTTGTGCATCTGGCTTCATGGGTCCTGGGGAATAGAACCTGGTTCTTTTGGCTTCACAGGCAAACACCTTAACCACTAAGCCATCTCTCCAGCCCATGACTTTTTTTTAACTTTAAGGGTTTTTTTATATTGATAACTTTCATAATTGTAGACAATAACCTATGGTAATTCCCTCCCTCCCCCACTTTCCCCTTTGAAACTCCACTCTCCATCATCTCCCTTCCCCCTCTCAATCAGTCTCTCTTTTATTTTAATGTTATCATCTTTTCCTCTTGTTATGATGGTCTTGCATAGGTAGTGTCAGGCACTGTGAGGTCATGGATATCCAGGCCATTTTGTGTCTGGAGGAGCACATTGTAAGGAGTCCTAACCTTCCTTTCGCTCTTACATTCTTTCTACCACCTCTTCTGCAATGGACCCTGAGCCTTAGAAGATGTGATAGAGATATTTCAGTGCTGAGCATTCCTCTGTTACTTCTCAGCACCATGGTGCCTTCTGAGTCTTCCCAAGGTCATTGCCATATGAAAAGAGAAGCTTCTCTGTCCAAAAGTGAGAGTAGCATTAATACATTGGTAGTGTGATGAGCATAGCATATACATTTAGCCAGACAGCAGCAGATGCTACACCCCTAGGGCTCATGACTACCCCTGTTGGAAGTTTTCAGTATCAGGGATGTATTCCTTTCCATGGAGCAGGCCTCCATGGACAGCCATTGGTTTCCCCCATAATTCCCCCATGTCACTATTGCACCCATTGGCTCATTTGGCCTAGTTGGCCAAATGTAAGGCTTGCAGTGTCCACTGTTGAGTATCTTCACTGGTGATTTCTCTCTCTCCCATTGAACTGCATGCAGAGTAGCTTTTTCCAGCTTTCTGTCAGCTGGTCTACATGGAGGAGGTTTTCAGCTCAGCTCCAGCAGGATTTCTCAGTGACCTTGCAGCCCAAGTATGTGGAGTCTTCAGCAATAGGGTCTTCTCATCTATTCCTGGTGGGAAACCAAGGGCCTTGGCAATGGCCTATAATGTTTTGGGGGCATCAGGGACCTCCCTGGCCAACAACTCACTGGAAGGGATCCCATCCCTGGCACTGAAAATTTTCTGGCAACAATCTATGGCTCCTGAGTGTTCCATTATCCAAAAATGTAGGTTTCCATATGATTTGCTTATATCCTCTTAGATTTTGATTAGCCCTCCCTCCACCTTTCCTTTACTCAATCTCTTCCCCTGACCTCACTTAGGCCTTTTCACCCCCATTAATTGTTCTTCTACTTAAGATATATATAATACCATCCTATTAAGTCCCCCCTCCCTTCCTTTCTCTTCCCTTTATATCTCTTTTCTAGGTTACTGGCCTCTGCTACTGAGTTTTGTTTTACTTACATAGAAGTTCAACCATTTGTAGCTAGGATCCACATATGAGAGAGAACATGAGACATTGGCTTTCTGGGCCTGGGTTACCTCACTTAGTATAATCCTTTCTAGATCCATCCATTTTCTTGCAAATTTCATAAATTCATTTTTCTTTACTGCTGAGTACAACTCCAAACTTGTATAAGTGTGCCACAACTTCATTATCCACTCATCAGTTGAGGGACATCTAGGCTGGGTCTATTTCCTAGTTATCGTGAATAGAGTGGCAGTAAGCATGGTTGAACAAGTATCTCTAAGGTAGTGAGATGAGTCCTTAGGATATATGCCTAGGAGTACTATAGCTGGGTCATATGGTAGATCAATTTTTAGCTGTCTCAGGAACCTCCACACTGATTTCCACAGTGGCTGGACCAGATTGCATTCCCACCAACAGTGTAGAAGGGTTCCTCTTTTTCCATATCCTCACCAGCATTTATGGTCATTTGTTTTCATAATGGTAGCTAATCTGACAGGAGTGAGATGGAATCTCAATGTAGTTTTAATCTGCATTTTTCTGATGGCTAGGAATGTAGAACATTTTTTTAGATGTTTATATGCCATTTGTATTTCTTCTTTTGAGAAAACTCTTTAGTTCCTTAGCCCATTTTTTTTTTTTTTTTTGGAAGGGAAAGGTTTATTTCGGCTTCCATTTTTAAGGGGAAACTTCTTCATGGTAGGGAAAGCATAGCAGAGCAGGTATCCCAGGCATCACAGTGCAGTGCACTGGGAAAATAGTCTACGTGACCTAGCTCTGAATACCCCATGGGCTGGGCAAACATCACTGTCCACCCCAATTATACACTTCCTCCAGTGAGGTTCCACCTTCAAAAGTTCTGCTAGTTGAGAATAGAGTATGACAAACACAGGAAGCTATAGGGTACACTTTATATTCAAACTACCACACACAAAATGTAGTGCACCCTTTACTCTGCTTAGCCCATTTTTAAATTGGGTTGTTTGATTTCTTATCATTTAGTTTTTTGAGTTATTTGTATATTTTGGATATTAATGCTCTGTCAGATGTATAGCTGGCAAAGATTTTCTCCCATTCTGTAGGTTGCCTCTTTGCTCTACTCATAGTGTCCTTTGCTGTACAAAACCTTTGTAATTTCATGAGGTCCCAGCAGTTGATCCATGGTTTTAGTTCCTGAGCAATTGGGGTTATATTCAGAAAGTCTTTGCCAAGACCAATATGTTGAAGGGTTTCCCCTACTTTTTCCTTTAACAGCTTCAGGTTTCAGGCCTGATATTAAGGTCTTTGATCCATTTAGACTTAATTCTTGTGCATGGAGAATGATAAGGATCTATTTTCATCCTTCTACAGATGCATATCCAGTTTTTCCAGCATCATTTGCTGGAGAGGCTGTCTTTTCTCCAAAGATTATTTTTGGCATTTTTGTTGAAGATCAGGTGGCTGTAGCTACTCGGACTTATACTGAGTCCTCTATTCTGTTCCATTGATCTACATGTCTGTTTTTGTGCCAGTACTGTGCTGTTTTTCTTATGATGGCTCTGTAATATAGGTTAAAATAAGGTATGGTGATACCACCAGCCTTATTTTTGTTGCTCAAAATTCTTTTATATATTTGAGGTTTTTATGCTTCCAGATGGATTTTTGGATTGTTTTTATTTTTTAAAAATATTTATTTATTTAAGAGAGAGAAAGAGAGAATAGGTATGCCAGGGCCACCAGCCACTGCAAACAAACTCCAGATGCATGCGCCCCCTTGTGCATCTGGCTTACGTGGGTCCTGGTGAGTCAGACTGGGATCCTTTGGCTTTGCAGGCAGACGCCTTAACTGCTAAGCCATCTCTCCAGCCCTGGATTGTTTTTTCTATTCCGTGAAGAATGCCATTACAATTTTGATGGGGATTGTATAAAATGTGTAGATTGCTTTTTTATAAGATTGCCATTTTCACAATATTGATTCTTCCAATCCAAGAATAAGGGATGTCTTTCCATTTCCTGGTGTCTTCTGCAATTTCTCCTTGAGTGTTTTAACGTTTTCATTGTAGAGATCCTTCGCTTCCTTGGTTAGGTTTATTCCAAGGTATTTTTTTTTTTTTATGCAATTGTGCTACATTGCTATAGGTGTTTATCAGCTCTGACAGTTTGCTGGTAGAGTCTTTAGGGTCCTTTATGTATAGAATCATATCATCTGCAAATAATGCAGGATTAAGAGTTTTTATAAACAAAATGAAAATAGGTTTCTTAGTTTCAAAGGCAGTGTGTCGGTTACCTTCTCATTGCTGGAACAAAGCGCAGCAGGGGAGGGAGGGTCTGTTTCAGGTTAGGGCTCACCCTGCTGGGGAGAGCGTGCCGAAGGGATGGTGAGGAAGCCAGGCAGAGGGACGGGGGCCGGTTCTGTCATTCTTCTTTTTAGGTAGCAAAGGACCCTCGGCCAGTGGGTTGATACTACCCACAGCTAGAGTGAGCCTTTCCACCTCAGTTTTAACAATCCCTAACAGACATGCCAAGAGATTTGTTTCTGTGGGGATTCTAAATCCTGTCAAGTTGACAACCAGAGATTAACCATCAGAGCCAGGGTTTAACCTGAATATTTTGTTTTACTGTGAAGGAGGAAGATGTGAATATCTATGACCTGAAGCTGGAAATCCTGTGCAGAGCTCTGCAGAGAGATGAGTAAGTACCTGCTTGGGTGCCAAGTCATATGCATAGGACTGCTTCCAGGACAGCTGTGACGTCGTGCACCAGACAGGTCTGGACACTTCTGATTGTTTTAGCATTCTGTGTGCATTGTGGTTTCACTGGTAATCATGCTTTTTAATTCAATCATTTAGGAACACCCTAAAGATATAGGACCACCAATGTAATAAATCATTACTAGCCTAGAACTTGTGATCCTCTTGCCTTGGCCTCTTTGAGGCATTTGTCACTATGCTTAGCATTTAAAAACTGCTTTTGGAGCCAAGTGTGGTGGCACACGCCTTTAATCTCAGTACTTGGGAGGCACAAGTAGGATCTCCAAGAGTTCAAGGCCACCTTGGACTACATAGTGAATTCCAGGAAAGCCTGAGCTAGAGTGAAACCCTACCTCAAAAACAAACAAACAAAATGCTTTTAGGGCTGGAGAGAAGGCTTAGTGGTTAAGGTGCTTTCCTGCAAAGCCTAAGGACTCATGTTTGGTTCTCCAGGTCCCACATGCGCCAGACACAGAAAGTGACACAAGTGCAAGCGGTCACACACATCTGGAGGTCGTTGATTACAGTGGCTGAAAGCCCTGTCACACCAATTCATTCTCTCTCTCCCTCTCTTCTCTTTCTCCTTCCCTTCCTCTCCCCCACCCCAAGAAAATAATCTGCTCTTGGGGGCTGGAGAGATGGCTTAGTGGGACCCATGTTCAACTCCCCAGATCCCTTACACAAGGTGACACATGCACAAGTGCACAAGATGGCACCCACGTCTGGAGTTAGATTACAGTGGCTAGAGGCCCTGGTGCACTAATTTTCTCTCCTGCTCTTGCTCTCTCTCAAAAAAAGAATACTGCTTTTGTTGTTAACATTTGGACTCCAGTTTACATAGGCATGTGCATATTCCTTATTTTTACAGAAGTCAGACCTGTTCTTCCAGAACGCAGTTGAAGCTACGCTTTGTGTAGTCCAAAGTGGTTGCAGTGGGAATATCAGTGCCCACTCAGTCACTGAGTCATTCTCAGTGTTTTCTCAGCAGCTATCTCCTTTCCACAAAGGACATCTCCAGCAAAGACTCAGGGCAGGGAGAAGTTAGGGCTTTTCTGGGCAGAGAGCTGTGAGGGGACTTGGATGCTGAGACACCACTGCAGTTCCCTTTCCTGAGTGCTGAGAGAGTACATGCAGCCTTTGTTCCAGATCACTCCCAGGAAGGCTAGGGTTGTTGGGTATAGTGTTGGCATCACCCTCTAAAATGCTAGCCCTGTGCCTGTCTGGTACCATGATCAGCCCAATTCTTGAAAGGATTCAGTCATTTTTGTGGGAACTCCGTGACCTGGCAGCTTGTACAGGTTGTATGTATTCTGGGGCTTGTGTGTGTTGGAGACTGCAGAGCAGTGGCTGCATGTTCACATCCTTTTGGGAAAAACCTGCTCAAAAACAAAGTGTTTATTTTGCCTTTAATCCCAGCACTTGGGAGGCAGAGGTAAGAGGATTGCTGTGAGTTTGAGGCCAGCCTCAGACTACATAGTGAATTCCAGGTCAGGCTGGGCTAGAGTGAGACCCTTCCTCAAAAAATAAAAATAAGGGCTGAAGAGATGGGTTAGCAGTTAAGACACTTGCCTGCAAAGCCAAAGGACCTCGGTTCAATTCCCCAGAATCTACGTAAGCCAGATGCACAAGGGGGCACATGCATCTGGAGTTCGTTTGCAATGGCTGGAAGCCCTGGTGTGCCCCATTCTCTCTCTCTCTCTCTCTCTCTCTCTCTCTCTCTCTCTCACTCTGCCTCTTTCTGTCTCTCAAATATAAAAATAAAATAAAGTTCTACTTTAAAACAACAACAAAAATATTAAAACATAAATAAATAAAAATAAATAGCTGGGCATGTTGGAGCACACCTTTAATCCCAGCACTTGGGAGGCAGAGGTAGGAGGATTGCCATGAGTTTGAGGCCAACTTGAGATTACATAGTGAATTCCAAGTCATCCTGAGCTACAGTGAGACCCTCCCTCGAAAAAATAAAATACAATAAATAAGTAAAAAGGGAGGCTGAGAGAAGCTCAGTAGTTAGAGATACTGGCTTGCAAAGCCTGCTGGGCCAGGTTCAGTCCCAGCCATCCATGTAAAGCCAAGGCACAAGCATCTGATGTTCACCTGCAGCAGCCCGAAACCCTGGCACGGCCGTGCACACATGCATTTGTAAATAAGATTAAAAATAAAAAAGGGTGGACGGGGGGTGGGAGCTTCACTGTCTGATTTTGAAGTGAGATGTGTGTGCTGTTGGCGCTTGCTGCTGTTGTAGCTGGGTTCGTGCAGACCTAAGTGAACTCTGTCACAGAGCATGACACGCCATGCCACAGTCGCAAGCAGTCATTGGCCTCAGCTGCGGTGATGATTTTGTTTTCCAGCTGGTCCAGTTCAGATGGCAAAGATGATCCCATTGAAGTGTCTAAAGACAGTGTGTTTGTGAAGATTTTACAGAAGCTTTTAAAAGATGGTGAGTGGTTTCCTACTGTTACATGTCGCCGCTCAGCTTTGGAGATTGTGGGCTCTGAGCACTGCCAAGATGTGACATGACATGGAGGTTTACATGAAGCAGGGTCGTGAGCAGCGTTGTGTTTGGTCACAGTGAGTAAGGAGTTTTACAGCCCCTGTACTGGGGGAACAGTGTCAAGTTGAAGTCGACCTCACCCTCTGGGACCCTAGTCCCTGTGGTTACCTATGGACACATAGTTGTGATACTAGAAATCTGTACTGGTAAAAGTAATGATTTTCTTGAATTTTCACTTAACTCTTGTGAGGATTTCAACTGAAGTGAGATGAGATTTTGGAGTCTATTCTCAACTGAACTGATGGTACTCTACCTAAGGTAAATGATTGACCTTTATACCAATCCTTTTTTTTTTAAGTTTTTTTTGAGGTAGAGTCTCATGGTAGCCCAGGCTGACCTGGAATTCACTGTGTAGTCTCAGGCTGGCCTTAAACTATAGCAATCTGCTACCTCTGCCTCCCAAGTGCTGGAATTAAAGGCGTGCACTGCTGCACCCAGCACAAATCTACAAATCTTTTTTTTGTTTGTTTGTTTTTGTTTTTGTTTATCTAGGTAGGGTCTCACTCTGGCTGAGGTTGACCTGGAATTCAATGTGTAGTCTCAGGGTGGCCTCAAACTCATGGCGATTCTCCTACCTCTGCCTCCCTAGTGCTGGGATTAAAGGCGTGTGCCACCACACCCAGCCAAAATACATTATTTGATTCATACAAAATATGCCTGCCCCTGCTTGGTACATGGTGGTTGCTCAGTGGACATTTGTTCTTGGACAGTATAGAACTGCACAGATCTGAGTGTGATAAATAGGAAGATCTAGTGCTGGGCTTAAGGGTTTCAGCACCAGGCCGGTGCTTTAGCTCAACTAAGTCACGGTGCTCCCTTTCAGGGGTGTTTGCTGAAAAACCAGGATTTGGCTGGGTGTGGTGGCTCTGTGGAGAGATGGAGACAGGAGGGTCCCTAGGGCTTCCTGGCCAGCTAGTCTTGCCAAATCAGCGGGACCTAGGTTATTGAGAGACCTTGTCTCAAAAGAATAAGATGGAGAGGAATTAGGAAATTTGTGCCCCCACATATACAAATATGCACACACAAAGAAAATATATTGAACCTGGTGTGGTGGCGTATGCCTTTAATCCCAGCACCTAGGAGGCTGAGGTAGAAGGATTGCTGTGAGTTTGAGGCCACCCTGAGACTACATAGTGAATTCCAGGTCAGCCTGGGCTAGAGTGAAACCTTACCTCAGAAAATAAAACAAGCTGGCCTTGGTGGCACACGCCTTTAATCCCAGCACTTGGGAGGCAGAAGTAGGAGGATCGCCGTAAATTCGAGGCCATCCTGAGATTACATCGTGAAATCCAGGTCAGCCTAGACTAGAGTGAAACCTTACCTCAAAAAAAAAAAAAAAATTGAAAAAACATATTGAAAGCTGGTAGTGGTGGTGCATACCTTTATATATGTGTATGTGTGTGTATATATATTATTATTATTATTATTAACAACTTCTATACTTACAACAAACCATGGTATCCCCCCCCCCCGCTTTCCCCTTCATAACTCTGCTCTCCATCATAACCCCTCCATCTCTCCATTAGTCTCTCTTTTAATTTGATGTCATCATCCTTTTGTCCTATTATGAGGGTCTCGTGTAGGGGTTGCTAGGCACTGCAAGGTCTTGGATATTGAGTCGAGGCCTTTCAGATGATGGTGCACACCTTTAATCCAAGCACTGGGGAGGCAGAAGTAGGAGGATCTCCGTGAGTTCAAGGTCTGCGTGGGGTACAGTGAAGACACTACCACTACCCCTCCCCCAAAAAGAGAGAGAGAGATTGAGCCAAACAAATATGGTGGCACACCCAGCACTCAGGAGGCTGAGGGAGGAGGATCATTATAAATGAGTTTGAGGCCAGCTAGGGGCTACAGAGTTCCAGGTCAGCCTGGGCTACAGTGAGACCCTACCTTGAAAAGAAAAAAAAAGGTATAATGAAAATGTCACTTGTCTGTGATCAAAGAGAAAGAAGACAGAATCAGAGTGGCTTTGTGTTTGCTTGTTTGCAGGCACCCAGCTCAGTGAGTACTTGCCCGACGTGAAGGATCTGCTGCAGGCCGATCAGCTGGGAAGCCTCAAGTCCAACCCTTATTTTGAGTTCGTCCTGAAAGCAAATTATGAGTATTATGTCCAGGGACAGATGTGACTTTTTCTAAAAATGGTCATTGTTTCTAAAATTTGTATAAATGTGTTCTTATTAAAAACCTTACGCTTGGGCTGGAGAGATGGTTTAGTGGTTAAGCGCTTGCCTGTGTAGCCTAAGGACCCGGTTCAAGGCTCGATTCCCCAGGGGAATCAAGGGGGGCGCACGTGTCTGGAGTTCGTTGCAGTGGCTGGAGGCCCTGGCGTACCCATTCTCTCTCTCTCTCTCTTTCTCTCTCTCTCTCTCTACCTTTTTCTCTCTCTGTCTATTGCTCTCAAATAAAAAAATAAAAAAATTAAATTTAAAAAAATTGCACTGCCAGGTGTGGTGGTGCACGCCTCTTATCCCAGCATTTGGGAGGCAGAGGTAGGAGGATCTCCACAAGTTCGAGGCCACCCTGAGACTATATAGCAAATTCCAGGTCAGCCTGAGCTAGAGTGAAACCCTACCTCAAAAAATGGGAGAGGGGGAGCGGGGAGAAAGAGAGAGAAAGAAAGAAAATAAGTAGATAAAATAAACCTTAGGCCTTAATCAACTTGAAGCATGCACAGTTTTATATTCATGCAGCTGGGGTGTTCATGCTTTGGTATTTTCACCCTCTTCTCCCACCTCAACCCTCTTTCCAGCCTTCCTCAGTCTAGTGCATCTGCAGTTCCTCTCTGGTGCTAGTGTCACTCCTGTCTTGAAAGTCCCGAAGTCAGGCCAGAGTGATAACACACACCTACAATCGCTGCACTCCAGAAGCTGAGGCAAAAGGATCTTGAGTACAAAGCCAGCCAGGGCTACATTGCAAGATCATGTCTCAGAAAACAAACAAACACAGTACAGCAATATCTCTGTCACACCTTCCAAGGCTCAGGGTCTAGTGCAGGAAGAGGTGGTGGAAAGAATGTAAGAGCCAAGGAAGGGTAGGACTCCTTACAATGTGCTCCCTCCAGACACATAATGGCCTGGGTATCCATTACCTCTCAGTGCCTGACACTACCTACATAAGACCATCATAAGAGGAGGAAAAGATATGACATCAAAATAAAAGAGAGACTTGTTGATATGGGGAGGGGATATGATGGAGAGTGGAGTTTCAAAGGGGAAAGTTGGGGGAGGGAGGGTATTACCATGGGATATTTTATAATCATGGAAGTTGTTAATAAAAATTTGAAAATAAAAATAAATGTTGAAAAGAGCAAAAAAAAAAAAAAAAGGTTATAAGATTGCCCTAGTCAGTCTCTGGAGTCACTGTGACTCTGAATGTGGTACACAGGAGAATCTGAGGCTTTGGTATCTATTTTAGTCAGATCCTTTTCTGTGACTTATGCAACTAAGGCATTTGCTTGCAAAGCCAAAGGATCCAGGTTCGATTCCCTAGGACCAATGTAAGCCAGATGCACAAAGGGATGCACACATCTGGAGTTCATTTGCAGTGGCTGGAGGCCTTGGTGCACCCATTCTCTCCCTCTCTCTCTCCCTCTTTCTCTGTCAAATAAATAAATAAAAATACTTAAAAAAAACAATAAGTCTAATTGTGAGTTTGACAACTGGCTAACTCATTGGAACATTCCTCTCTTTTCTTCTTAGGTAATGAATGATTTTAATGAAAGTATTTCGGTGAATGAGGTATTTGTATGGCTTCCCAGTCTGTCATTGTTACCAGGTCCCTGGTTGGTATTAGTCACAACTTGTCTTGTGATTCAGTGAGCCTCAGGTTTGCTCAGTGATTCTTGCTGAGTTATTGCCCCTCAGCTTTCCCTGTGGCAAGCATTTGTAAAGCTGGGCCCACTGTGGGCTGCCCTTCTGTGGACCCTTCAGTCTGCTCTCTCAGATTTGCTTTC
Source organism: Dipus sagitta (assembly GCA_036346955.1). Classification (NCBI taxonomy): domain Eukaryota; kingdom Metazoa; phylum Chordata; class Mammalia; order Rodentia; family Dipodidae; genus Dipus; species Dipus sagitta. The sequence continues at coordinate 173,243,001 of CM070773.1, forward strand.
TCCTCACCAGCCTGGGCTGTACAGGAGAACCAGGCTGAAGCTTCTGTGCTTGTGGCTATAACCGTGGCAGTGGCCGCCCTGTCTCTGGCTGACCCTTTGGCTGTCTCTGTTAGCAGCTCCCAAATAATTGACATTTAAAGTTTTTCCAACTGTAAGCCAGGTGTGGTGGTACATACCTTTAGTCCCAGCACTTGGGAGGCTGAGGCAGAAAGGATTACCATGAGTTCAAGGCCAGTCTAGGGCTGCTAGGGCTAGTGAGATCCAGGTCAGTTTGGACTAGAGTGAGACCTTGCCTTAAAAAAAGAGAGAGGGGGAGGGAGGGAGAAATTGGGGGCTGAAGAGATGGCTCAGCAGTTAGGGCACTTGCCTGCAAAACGTAGTGACAGGATTGATTGCCCAGGACCCACGTAAAGCCAGATACACAGAGTGGCCTGTGTATCTGGAGTTCATTTGCAGTGGCTTAGAGGACCTGGTGCTCCCATTCTCATTCATTCATTTTCTTTCTTTCCTCACAAATAAATAAATAATTACTCCAACTGTGAAAGTGCAGCTTTTGAATATTTTTTCCTCCTAAGTTTTAAAAAATGGGTATACATTAATCTTCATCAGAGAATTTGCGGCTTTTGTCTAGGTCAAGTAATAGGAGGTGTGCTGGTGCTTTGTGACACATTTTCCTTGCCTGCCTATGGGCTCAGCAGAGTTCCCCGTGCTGTGAGGGGCAGCAGGGAAGTGCTGACCCTGACCCTGAGCAGGCAGGTGTAGTGGGCCATCCCTCCTAGGGTGTGTGGTCAGTCAAGACCCAGACAGAACTGGAGTACACAGAGGACTTGCTGGACCTGTGAGTGGAGGGCCCTGGCAGCTGTGAGGCATGGAGTCCTGAGATGGGGCTGGTCCCTTCACTAGGGCTGTAGCGGGGGTGGGGGGGCAGGGCGGGTCTGTGGTCTCCAGGACTGACTGGCTCAGGGCACCCTGGACTGCTGTGATCCCACACGCTGTGCATTTTGAAGCACTACAGAAGTCTCAGTGCAGCCCGTGCCTCTCCTGTCCTCATGTGTCAAGCACATACTCATCACCCATACCAATGTACATTCTAAACAATGTGCTAAAAAAAAAAAAGTGCTGTAGAAAATAACTTTCTTGACTGGGGAGGTGGTTCAATGGAGAAAACTTGCATGACAGACCCGCATAAGACTGGCTGCACAAGCATCTGTACCCAGGCACTGCTATGGAGAGAGCCGAGGTGTAGCTAGGAGGATCCCTGGCTCACGGGCCAGCTTGCAGTGGTGGACACCAGGAAAGTGCCTCAAACTATGTGGAAGGCGAGGACCAACCCCTGAACTTGACCTCTGACCTCCACATGTGCACCATGGCATCCGTGTGCCTGCACTCATGTTACACACACACAAGAAAAATGATCTTTAAGGGCAGGAGAGATGGCTTAGCAGTTAAGGTGCTTGCCTGCAAAGCCTAAGGACTAATATTCAACTCTCCAGATCCCATGTAAGCCAGATGCACAAGATGATGCAAGTGTGTAAGGTCGCACATGTGCACAAGATGGCACATGCGTCTGGAGTTTGATTTCAGTGGCTGGAGGCTCTGGCATGCCAGTTCTGTGTCTCTCATAAAAAAATATTAAAATTTTTTTAATGATCTTTAAAAAGATAACTTCTGGGTGTGGTGGTGCATGCCTTTAATCCCAGCATTTGGGAGGCAGAGGTAGAAAGATTGCTGTGAGTTTGATCCCAGGTCAGCCTGGGCCAGAGCAAAACCTTACCTGGCAAAACCAAAAGAAAGAGGAGGGGGGAAGGCTTGGAGAGATGGCTTAGTAGTTAAGGCACTTGCCTGTGAAGCCTAAGGACCCATGTTCAACTCCCCAGCTTCCATGTAAGCCAGATACACAAGGTGACACATTTGCAAGGTCACACATGCACAAAAGGTGGCTCACATACCTGGAGTTCGATTGCAGTGGCTGGAGGCCCTGGTGCACCAATTCTCTTGCTCGCTCCCCCCCCCCCCCACTCTCTCTCTCTCTCAGCAGATAAATTCACTTGCTTGCCAGATAAATGCACTTGCTTACAATGCCTGGTAGCCTAGGTTCAATTCCACAGTGCCCACATAAAGCCACATGCACAAAGTGTTGCATGTATCTGGAGTTTGTTTGCAGTGGCAGGATTTGAAAAAAAAAAAAAAAAGCATGTAGAAGAAAATACCCTGGTAACTCTTCAGCCAGGAAAACCTGGATTCCCATTTTGAAATGAGTCTTGGCATGTGTTGGACTATGTCACCTTAAAAAAAAAAATCATTTATTTGGAGAGACAGAGAGAGGAAGAAACAGAGAATGGGCGTGCCAGGGCCTCCAGCCACTGCAGAGTAACCCCAAATGCTTGCGCCACCTTGTGCATCTGGCTCATGTGGGTCCTGGGGAATTTGAACCTGGGTCCTTAGGTTTCACAGGCAAGTGCCTTCCTTCACCGCTAAGCCATCCCTCCAGCCCTGTCACCTTTCGTGTGAGGCATGGTGAGAATTTCCTGCACCACGAACCCAGGAGTTGTCTGTGGAGCCTTTTCATGTACTTTCTCCTGATCTCTCACTCCCTACAAACCAGTTTGTGTGGTAGAAGAAATTTAACAAAGAAGCCAGACCCAGATGATGCTGGCGGAAAGAATGGTAGAGCCACATGTTGGGACATTATTCACAGAGCCATTGCCTCTTACCCATAACTGATGGCTAACCCCACAATGCACGACCCACATTCCCCAAGGAGGAGGGTCCCTGCTGCGGGAGTGGGGGACAGGGAGGAGGCTAACGATTGTGCCAACATGACTGTGTACATAACTAATAAACACACACACACAGTTTCTACTGTACAAGCTTTACCAGGGAGACAGTGTGACCCTGAGTCTCCTCCCCATCTGTGTGGCTGCTCCCTGCTTTATGTTATGTGGTTAGTGCAGCCGTAGGCACAAACACCCCCGAACAAACAGCTTTCTGTTATACATTTGAACTTTTTTAAAAATATTTTTTTATTTTTATTTATTTATTTGAGAGAGAGAAGGACTGGAGAGATGGCTTAGCAGATAAGGCCCTTGACTGCGAAGCCTAATAGTTGATGTTCGAATCTCCAGATTCCCCGTAAGCCAGATGCACGGTGACTGCAAGCTTGCAATGTCGCCCATGCGCACAAGGGGGCACACGCACCAGGAGTTCATTTGCAGTGGCTGAAGGCCTTGGTGCACACGTTCTCTCTCTGCCTCCTCTCTCCTCTCTGTCTCTCTTGAAGAAGAGGAGGAGAAGGAAAGGAAGAAAAGAGGGCAGAAATGTGTGAAGCAGGACCTCAATCAGATGCCCTCTTGACCTTCCAGAATTTTCCTCCTACTCCCTGAATTGGTGAAAGCAAAGTGACAGCGTAGGTGCCAGGTGACCGGCAGGCCCAGTATGTACCAGCGCAGGTGTGGGCAGAGAGTGCCCATCTGCCCTGCTCACCTGGTGCCTGCGAGGTGCTGTACCAGGTCTCCTGTAGCTAGTGGATGGTTGCTCATGGTCCGCTTTGGATTGCTGACCGTCAGGCTGAGCTGAGAAAACACTTGTGGAACAGGCGAGCGCGGCAGTGAGCAGGGTGTTCGGGGCAGTAGTGACACCCTGCCCTCTCTGAGGTGTGCAGGGACACCCGCACATTTCTTCCTACCTTCAAGGTCCTAAGGTAAGTGCCTCCCCGAAGCTGAGGCTGTCCGCGCCGTGCACTCTGCTAGCTTTCATTCTAGCGCCTCCACTGCCTCCTGACACGGTATCTTAAGGGCCATTTGCCACTTAGTCCAAGTAATTAGAAAGTTAAAAGACAAAGTCACAGCCGCGTCCACTGAGCCTGGCTGTGCTGCTGGGTCCCGGTTTGGGAGGAGCTTCATGGGGTAGGCATGCCGGGGCCTCAGAGGACCCGCACCTGTCCCAGCTGCCCAGTTCCATGACCAAAAGCGAACAGCAACTATTTTAGGAATGCTTAAGCCATCAGGAAAATGAATGGCTCCATGGTGGCTCATACCATGGCCCTGGTACACCCCTCAGCACATCTTCTAGTTGGTCACAGAACAACCTTGGGTTTCTTGATCCCTCTCTCTGCCCAAAAGGAGACAGGCGCCGAGGTGTGACCTCCACTGACCCCACCCCAGCTCATTCCACCTTCCATACGTAGCTCCTACTCCTAGAAACCCAAAAGGCAGAGCCCCATCTGTCAGCAGTATAAATAGAGCCTGCGCAGGCCTGGCAGGCGGTGTCTCCAAGGTGGTCAGAAGCAGTGGGCCTGGCGGGCATCAGCCTCTAAATATAAAGATGAGTCTGTCGGGCCTCTGTGGGGGGAGCTGAGGTTGGGCGCCAGCACAAGGTCTTGATCCTCCTTAGCAAGGACACCCATCACCACCTCTGTCTGCCTCAGTGCCCTCCAGGCTCCCCAAGTCCCACTGGTGACCCTTCTTTCAGACCCAGCAGAGGGACGTTCAGCGTCACCAAGGAGGTGGTGGGAAGGACATATCCTCAGTCCAGCCAAAAGGACAGGCAGCCTTGTCCTGCATTTAGGGACCCTTCTCACTCTGACCCTAACTGTCTACACGACAGCACTGAGAAGGGACAGTACGCTGGCCCCAAGCCCCAAGAGGCCAGGTCTGTGCAGCCCCTCCCGTCAGCACCCCCCCTCCTTCCACCAGTTGTCAGTCTGGTGACAGCTGCATGCCCTGTGTGGCGGCCTCAGGGTGGAGGAGGGGCTGACTTGGGTCTAACTTCTGGCCTGGGGAGCTCTCTGGGGTGGGAGAGAAGGGGTAGTCTCGCCTTCCTTCTCTGCCTAGGGCTTCTCCGTCTTCCCAACTCACCTGTCATAGGACTTACCCAGCCCCCTTCTCCTCCCCCCCACACACACCAGAACTGTACACCTGGACTTGGTGGCCTAAGTAAAGAACCCAGAAATGGGGTGCAATGTGGGAGACCAGTGGTCAGGTACCTCCCAAGCACCCCATATGCCCAGGGTGGATGGGTAGGAAGATCTTTGAAACAGGTGCAGTTTGCAGAGCGCAGACCGGCCACCAGCAAGCACAGTGACCTGTGCCCCAGCCCATCCCTTTGGCAAGGCATCTGGTGTCGGGAGGGGCAGATGGCTCAGGAGACTCCATATACGGCCCGGTCTGAGCTACCTGGGCGAGGGCCAGTCCGCTCCTTCTTTGGTCAGTGCAGGGCACCCAGGCGGGGGCCCAGGCTAGGAACCAGCTGAAGGAGGGGACTCTAGTGCCCACACCCAAATATGGCTTGGGAAGGGCAGCGACATTCCTGCGGGGTGGTGTGGAGAGAGCTCCCACGGGCTATATAAAACCTGAGCAAGGGGACACGCGGTCACGCAGCGGACAGCCTCGCTTCCCTCCCGCGGCAACCAGGGCCTGAGCCAGAGAGCAGCAGGTGTAGCCACCCACCCAGGTAGGGTGGGGGTGGGGAAGCTCACAGAGGGGGACTAGAACAGAGGGCCCGAGCAGGGCCTTTTAGCATCAGACCTGTGCCTGGCACTGCACCTTAGCTCCAGTCACAACGTTGTTTTTTAAAGACCATGGGTTCTGGAATTTCTTCAGCCTTTTAGGTCAACTCACCAGGCCTTTAGCATTTTTCCTGGGATGGCAGTGTTTCTTCTCCTTCCACTTCCACTTCCTCTTCCTTTCTTTTTTTTTTTAACCCCCCTCCTGGCTCTGCCACTGAGCTATGCCCAGCCTTTGGCTTGGGTTCTGTTTCTCGGTCCTCCCTTCATCCCTCCGGGCCCCTCGTCCAATCCAAGCCCTTGAGACGCTAGGCCAATGCTCGCTCTTCCCCTGAGTCCAGCCCCAGCCCCAGGAGACTGATTTGAAGGCGTGCTTTGGGGGAGATTCAGGGTTGCCTTAGCTTTGGAGGAGCTCCCTCCCTTTCTACCCCCAGCTGGAGCGGGCAGCAAGGGCCAGTCTGAGATCAGAGACAGGTGGAAGTGCCACTTGAGGGCAGGGAAGGCTGCGGATGTCCCAGCTGGCGGCTCCTCTATAGTTGGGACACTAGCACCCTTCCGTGAGCATGTTGCTGTCTCAGTGGCCAGGCAGGTGGGCAGCCGGGCCTCGATGCTTCCTTCACGGAATGGGATTGGGAGGCCAAGAATACAGCCCCCCAGCTCCGGAGTGGGTGACCTACAGCAAAGGCCTCAGCAAAAGCGCAGCCCTGCGCCCCAGGAGAAGAGCATCTGGCCGCAGAGGAAAGGGGGGCTGGGTGGGCCTCGCCTCGGCGCGTCGTGGTTCCGGCGCTCAACTCCGCGGTGGCCTTGTCCTTGCAGAAACCAGACACCATGTGCGACGAAGACGAGACCACCGCCCTTGTGTGCGACAATGGCTCCGGCTTGGTGAAGGCCGGCTTTGCCGGGGATGACGCCCCCAGGGCAGTGTTCCCGTCCATCGTGGGCCGCCCTCGACACCAGGTCAGCTGCTCGGCGGGGGAGGGAGCCGGCAAGTGTGCGGAGTGGAGGCTGGCGCTGCCCGTCGGTGACCGGGCGTCTCGTGTCTCCCCCGCAGGGCGTCATGGTGGGCATGGGTCAGAAGGACTCCTACGTGGGCGACGAGGCCCAGAGCAAGAGAGGCATCCTGACCCTGAAGTACCCCATCGAGCATGGCATCATCACCAACTGGGACGACATGGAGAAGATCTGGCACCACACCTTCTACAACGAGCTGCGCGTGGCCCCCGAGGAGCACCCGACCCTGCTCACCGAGGCCCCCCTGAACCCCAAGGCCAACCGCGAGAAGATGACGCAGATCATGTTCGAGACCTTCAACGTGCCCGCCATGTACGTGGCCATCCAGGCCGTGCTGTCGCTCTACGCCTCCGGCCGTACCACCGGTGAGTGCCGCCCCGTCCCCCCCCCGCCCCGCCCCGGCCCCGCGGCCCCCGGCCCCTAACGCCCCGCTCCGCCCGCCGCAGGGATCGTGCTGGACTCGGGCGACGGCGTCACCCACAACGTGCCCATCTACGAGGGCTACGCCCTGCCTCACGCCATCATGCGCCTGGACTTGGCCGGCCGCGACCTCACAGACTATCTGATGAAGATCCTCACCGAGCGTGGCTACTCCTTCGTGACCACGGGTGCGCGCCCCCACCCCGCACCCCACCCCGTATCCGCACCCCACACCCCGCACCCCGCACCCCGCACCCTTGGCGCGCGCTCGCGCCCCCCGGCCCCGCGCTGACGTCGCCCCGCTGCCTCTGCCCCTGCAGCTGAGCGCGAGATCGTGCGCGACATCAAGGAGAAGCTCTGCTACGTGGCCCTGGACTTCGAGAACGAGATGGCCACCGCCGCCTCCTCCTCCTCCCTGGAGAAGAGCTACGAGCTGCCCGACGGGCAGGTCATCACCATCGGCAACGAGCGTTTCCGCTGCCCGGAGACGCTCTTCCAGCCCTCCTTCATCGGTGAGCCCGGGCCTCCCGCCCCCTGTGCCCAGGGTCCCCGCGGGCGCGCCTTCGGTGCCCCCCGCGAGGCGCACGCCTGCGTCTCTGTTCACACCGCCCCTCCCCGCGCCCCCCAGGCATGGAGTCGGCGGGGATCCACGAGACCACCTACAACAGCATCATGAAGTGCGACATCGACATCAGGAAGGACCTGTACGCCAACAACGTCATGTCAGGGGGCACCACCATGTACCCCGGCATTGCTGACCGCATGCAGAAGGAGATCACGGCTCTGGCCCCCAGCACCATGAAGATCAAGGTGGGCGCCGCCCCGGGAGGGGGGCGGTGGGGACGCCCGGGGGCGCCGGGGACTCCTGCGCCTGACGCCCTCGTCTTTGCAGATCATCGCCCCCCCTGAGCGGAAGTACTCCGTGTGGATCGGCGGCTCCATTCTGGCCTCGCTGTCCACCTTCCAGCAGATGTGGATCACCAAGCAGGAGTACGACGAGGCCGGGCCCTCCATCGTGCACCGCAAATGCTTCTAGGCGCACCGGCTCCGCGTGCGCCCTCTCCTCAGGACGACAGGTGCTCGGCCACTGCTCCTGCGCTGCCCCGAGCCCGTACCTGTTTCTAACGTGTACAGACCTTGACCCGGTTTACCTCATTTTGTTATTTTTAAAACAAAGCCCTGTGGAAGGAAGTGGAAAACTTGAAGCATTAAAGCCATCCGTTCTGTTTTGCTGCCAAGAACTGTTTGTTGTCTTTTTTTTTTTACTGCTGGGGGGGGGAGGTGGTAGGAAGAGGGACCCATCTCCTACCCTCGCTTATCACAGCGCTCCAAATGAAGGCGCACCTTATGACAGAGGTGTCTCCCTATGACAGACACGCACGCACACGCACAGTTGTTCGCTCTGGATCAAATCTATTCCCACCAAGAGCCCCGCCGTGGCCTGCCTCGCCGCTGGGTGTGCGCCAAGGCATCCCTCTGGCTCTGCACAGCTCCGCGGTCACCCCCATAGCTGCCACCCGATGGGCGCTGACCGTGGTGCTGCCCCAAGCGAGACTCCCAGCGCGGCTCAGCAGTTGGCAGCCTCGCCCTACACACTCTCACTCCACATTGAATTTAACTGAATGAGTCCAACTCTGCATAGAATGAGCCGGTGTTAACAGTCACCTTCCCGTCCACACTGGGAAGTCCTTTGCGTAGCCCACACCAGGTACTGGTGGCACGAAGTAGCATCCTTCTTACGCAGCTGAGGAGTCATGGTGTGGGAGGGGGGTCAAGGAAGGAGGACCTGCAGTCTCCAGAAAAAAGGAGGCCGCTAAACCACCGCTAGCAGTAAGTAAATCCAGGGCAGGCAAACCCAGGCCCACACGAAAGGAGAAATAATACTTCTATTCAGTTGTTGTTTAATCCACCCAGAGCCTTGAGCTCGCTAGACAAGTGCTCTACTGAGTGCACCCCAGCCACTCCACATGTGTAGTGTATGTAAGTATTTGTGAGAGGCAGAGAGAAGAGAGATGATAAGAATGGGCCTCTTGCCCCTACAAAGGAATTCCAGATGCATGCACCACTTTGTGCATCTGGCTTTATGTAGTTATTGTGGAATCAAACCCAGGCTAGCACGTTTTGCAAGCAACTGCCTTACACTGCTGACCCGTCTCCCCAGTCCACACAGATCGGATCTGTAAGCTTCAAATAAATTCCCTTCCTCCATAACTGTGCCTGGTTTGGAAGTTCATCCCAGAGACATGGCGCTGTCTGCTACAATTACCTACATGGGACCTGAGTACTTGGTGTAGTGTTATATGGAAAGGAGTGAATCTAAAAGAACAAAGCAGGGCTGGGGAAATGGCTTAGTGGTTAAGGCGTTGGCCTGAGAAGCCTAAGGACCCCAGTTCAACTCCCCAGATCCACGTAAGCCAGATGCACAAGGTGGCACATGCATCTGGAGTTTGCAGTGGCTAGAGGCCCTGGTGTACCCATTCTCTCTCTCTATCTGCCTTTCTCTCCCTCTCTCTCTCTCTCTCTAATAAATAAATAAGTGAATAAGTAAAATATTAAATAAATAAATAAAAGAAAAGAACAAAGCAGCCGGGCGTGGTGGCCCACACCTTTAATCTCAGCACTCAGGAGGCAGAGATAGAGGCTCGCCATGAGTTTGAGGCCAGTCGGAGACTACATACTGAATTCCAGATTAGCCTGAGCTAGAGTGAGACCCTACCTCAAAAAACCAAAACCAAACAAACAAATAAAGAAAAGAACAAAACAAAAACCTAGAATATACACATACATTTGTGCAAGGTGGGGAGAGAATCAATAGCTTCAGCAGGCCTCTAATGTCTACTGGAATAAAGTTACTGCCCATTCACCAGAGAGCCACTGTACTTGCCACTCCCTCAGTATTGGTTGGGGGAGGGGCAAGAAAGGGTCTGGAAAGATTGCTTAGTGGTTAAGGTGCTTGTTTGCAAAGCCAAAGGACCCAAGTTTGATTCCCCAGGACCCAAGTAAGCCAGATGCACAAGGTGGCGCATGCGTCTGGAGTTTGTTTGCAGTAGCTGGATACTCTGGTGTGCACACACTGAACATGGCAGTATGCAATCCCAGCACACTGGAGAGTGAGGCAGGGTCCGAACCCACGTAAACCAGATGCGCATGTGTCTGGAGTTCATTTGCAGTGGCTAGACGCCCTGACACACCATTCTCTACCTTCCCCCTCTTTTTCTTATTTTATTTATTTGAGAGAGAAAGGGAGAGAGAGAGAGAGAGAGAGAGAGAGAATGGGTGTGTCAGGGCCTTCGGCCACTGCAAACGGACTCCAGAAGCATGTGCCACCTTACGCATCTGGCTTATGTGGGTCCTGGGGAGTCAAACCTGGGTCCTTTGGCTTTGCAGGCAAGTGCCTTAACTGCTAAGCCATTCCAGCTTTACTTTTATACATTTAAAGAGAAAGAGAGAGAGAGAATGGGCACGCCAGGGCTTCCAGGTACTGTAAATGAACTCCAGACACATATGTCACCTTGTGAACCTGGTTTACATGGGTCCTGGGAAGTCAAATCTGGGTCCCTTGGCTTTGCAGGCAAATGCCTTAGCTGCTAAGCCATCTCTCCAGCCCCCCCCCTTCTCTCTCTGCCTCTCTCTCTCTCATAAATAAACAAATAAATAATTTTTAAAAAACATTAAAAATTTGCCTTTAAAATAAAGTAAAAGAGAGCTGGGAGTGGTGGCACATGCCTTTAATCCCAGCACTTGGGAGGCAGAGGTGGGAGGATCACCATGAATTCAAGGCCACCCTGAGACTACATAGTGAATTCTAGGTCATCCTGAGCTAGAGTGAGACCCTAACTCTAAAACCAAAATAAATAAATAAATAAACAAATAAATAAAGTAAAAGAAACACACACACACACACACACACAAAGCTGGTCATTAATCCTAGCACTCGGGACTCAGAGGTAGGAGGATCACTGTGAGTTCGAGGCCATCCTGAGACTACATAGTGAATTTCAGGTCAGCCTGTACTAGAGCGAGACCCTACCTCAAAAAAATAAATAAATAAAATAAAGTTAAATGAATTAAGAAGAAAAAAAAAAAACAAACTAATAGCAGGCATGGTGGCACATGCCTTTAATCCCAGCACTGGGTTGAGGTAGGAGAATTGTCATGAGTTCCAGGTCAGCCCGGGCTAGAGTGAGATCCTGCTTCAAAAAAATCAAAAAGAGTCAGATGTAGTGAATGACTTTAATCTCAGCACTTGGGAGGCAGAGGTAGGAGGATTGTTGTGAGTTCAAGGCCAGCCCGAGACTACATAGTGAATTCTAGGTCTAGGTCAGGCTGGACTAGAGTGAGACCCTATGTCAAAGAAAAATCAAAAAAAGAAAGAAAAATTAAAAATTATGTGTTTTCCTAAAGAAGAAGCAGAAGAGCAGGGGGAGAAGGAAAATTAGCTGCAAGACTGAGTCCTCTTCAGGGCTCTAATTGAGCAGTGAGAGGAGCCAGCCCCGTTAGTAACAAGCTGTGTTCAGGGATTTCAAGGTCCTACTGCAGGCCAGCCAAGTGTGACCAAAGTACTGCTTCAGATCAGAATAGTAGAGTAGTAGTAGTAAATAAATAAAAACAAAAATAAAACTACAACAAAACCTCCACAGTCTATATTCCTTAAAAAAAGAAGAAGAAGAAGAAGGAGGAGGAGGAGGAGGAGGAGGAGGAGGAGGAGGAGGAGAAGAAGAAAGGTCTGGAGAGATGGCTTAGCCATTAAGCGCTTGCCTGTGAAGCCTAAGGATCCCGGTTTGAGGCTCGATTTCCCAGAACCCCTGTAAGCCAGATGCACAAGGTGGTGCACGCATCTGGAGTTCATTTGCAGTGGCTGGAGGCCCTGGCTTGCCCATTCTCTATCTATCTGCCTCTTTCTCTCTCTGTCTGTTGCTCTCAAATAAATAAATGAAAATGTATTTAAAAAAAATAAAGAGGAAGAAGAAAGCAGTCATGCCTTCTCAGAGCTGCCACTGCACCTCTACAGTACTGCTCGCTTTGTCCTTGGAGGTCTGCCTGAAGCCCAAGCCCTGCTGGGGCGTGTGCGTGTACGTGTGTGTGTGCGTGTGTGTGTGTGTTAGGCTGTTGTCTTTGCCTGGGTCTAAACAGGAACCAACTCTGAGCAGACCCCAGGAGGACAGAGCAGCAGCGGGGAAGCCTGGAGCCGTGCAGCTGAAACCCCTGTGCCATCTGTCCACCAATCACCAAAAAAGAAACAGGGCAAAGCAGACAAAGGAACCAGGTCATGGTGATGAATCACCACACAGCTTCGATGGTAGGACAATGATTTCCTTCTGCTTTTTTTTTTTGAGACAGGCTCATCTCACTCTAGTCCAGGCTGGCCTTGAACTCACAGAAATCCTCCTACGTCAGCCTCCTGAGTGATGGAATTAAAGACATGCAGCACTACCATGCCTGACTCTTCTGAATTTTTTTTGTTGTTGTTCTTTTTTGAGGTAGGGTCTCACTCTAGCCCAGGCTGACCTGGAATTTACTATGTAGTCTCAGGGTGGCTTCGAACTCATGGCAATCCACCTACCTCTGCCTCTCAAGCACTGGGATTAAAGGTGTTGCCACCACGCCTGGCTTCTGAATTTTTTAATTAATTAATTTATTTATTTATTTTGCAGAGGAAGAGGGAGAGAGAGAAAGAGAGAGAATGGGTGTGCCAGGGCATCCAGCCACTGCAAACGAACTCCAGGCACATGTGCCCTCTTGTGCATCTGGCTAACGTGGGTCCTGGGTCCTTTGGCTTTGCAGGCAATCACCTTAACCGCTAAGCCATCTCTCCAGCCCCAAGTTATATACTTTCAACATATGATGGTACAAAGTACACATTTCCATTGTTTTAAGGAAGGCATAATGAGGAAGACTGGACCAATGCAAAATCAATAACCATCAGGCAAACGTCAAACATCTGCAGTTCATACTGCTGAAGACTCCACATGCCTGGGCTGCAGGTCAATGAGAAATCAAGCTGAAGCTAAGCCGAAAACCTCCTCCCTGTAGACCAGCTTACAGGAAAGCTGGAAAAAGCCACAGTGCTTGCAGCCCTATTGAAGAGAGAAGTCATCAGTGGAGATAAGCAACAGTGGACACTGCAAGCCTTAAGTTTGGCCAGCCAGGCCAAATGAGCCAATGGGTGCAATAGTGGCATGTCTGTTATAGGGGAAACCAATTGGACTGGAGGCCCGCTCTATGGGACGGAATACATGCTTGATACTGAAAACCTATGATAGGGGAGGTCACGAGCCCGAGGGGTGTAACACCTGCTGGTGTATGGTTAAATGCATATATTATGTAAGCATTTCTCTTAACATTCATACCCTTATATTAATGCTACTCTCACTTTTGGTAGAGAAGCTTCTCTTTTCAGATGGCAGTGACCACTGAGATGACTCATAGGGACCATAGTGCTGAGAAGAAGTGACAGAGGAGTGTTAGGCAGTGAAACATCTCTATCACACCTTCCAAGGCTCAGGGTCCATTGCAAAAGAGGTGGCATTAGGAAGGTAAGAGCCAAAGCAAAGTAGAACTACTTACAATGCAATCTTCCAGACACGAAATAGCCTGGATATCCATGACCTCACAGTGCCTGACACTACCTACACAAGACCGTCATAATAGGAGGAAAAGATGATGACATCAGAATAAAAGAGAGACTAATTGAGAGGGGGAGGGGATATGATGAAGAGTGGATTTGTGAAGGAGAAAGCAGGGGAGGGAATTATCATAGTTTATTGCCTATAATTATGGAAGTTGTCAATAAAAAAGAAAGAAAAGGGCTGGGGAAATGGCTAAACAGTTAAGGCATTTGCCTGAGAAGCCTAAGGACCCCGGTTCAATTCCCCAGGACCTACGTAAGCCAGATGCACAAGGGGGCGCATGTGTCTGGAATTTGTTTGCAGTGGCTGGAGGCCCTGGTGCGCCATTCTCTCTTTCTCTCTGCCTCTTCCTCTCTCTCTCTCCCTCTCAAATAAATAAATAAATAAATAAATAAATAAATAAACAAATTTTTAGAGAAAGATAGAAAAATATCTGTAGTTTAATTCCAACATCCATTACCAGTGATGAAGTCTCTTGATTTTCCAATTGTGCCCCTCGAGCTGGGCTGAGCAGCCAGGGAAAACTTCCATCCTGAGCCAATAGCATTGCATGGTAGCCCTTACACAGTCCTGGTATATCCAAAACACCTTCAGTTCTCCATTGCAACCCACAGTCTACCTTTAACTCCAGACACTGTCCTTCCAGCCTTTAAAATAGGAATGTCCTGTTTCACATGCCTCATCTTAGCAGAGACTCCTATATAATTTCATATGATGGCCTCACTGTCCTCTCAACCAGGGACTTCATGTCCTGCCTCATATGTCACATTTCAGATGCAGCTTCTGGAACCATGTGCACTTCCATGTATTTTTCATGTTTCCAAAACCAATACCAGGTGTGCCGGACACCCTGGGTTCATTTCTAATTTTAATCAAAGGATTGAATACAAAAGACTGAGAAGGATAATTACTAAATTATTATATTTATTGAGGGAAGTACAGAGCCAAGGAAAAGCACCCACATGGCTAGACATCCCACGTGGAGGGCCTGGGAAACTGTGCAAAAAAAAGAGGGACAGAGCCAGGTGTGGCGGCACACGCCTTTAATCCCAGCATTCCGGAGGCAGAGGTAGGAGGATCACAGAGAGTTTGAGGCCACCCTGAGATTGCATAGTGAATTCCAGGTCAGCCTGAGCTAGAGTGAGACCCTACCTCGAAAAAAAAAAAAAAAAATAGGGGCGGCTGGTTAGGGTTAGGGGCTGTCTCAGGAAGAGGCTAGCCAAGTTTCAGGGCCTGAATTTGCCCAACCGCATTGTTTAAATCCTGTGAAAGATCTCCCTCCCAGGAGGGTTCCTGGTAGTTTGTGGACAAGCAGGTCTAGGAAACTAGGCAAACCCCTCTGCATACCATTAGGCTGGAATGCAGATGCCCTATGGCTGCACCCCAGAATCCACCCCCCACCACACCCAGTGACACGTCTTTCAGCCACGTGGCTGGAAATCCAAGTTACAAGCTTTAATAAGACATATGAGGGGTAGAGAAATGGCTTAGCAGTTAAGGCACTTGCCTGCAAAGCCAAAGGACCCAGGTTTGATTCCCCAGATGCACAAGGTGGTGGCACATGGATCTGGAGTTTATTTGCAGTGGCTAGGGGCTGTGGTGTGCTCATTCTCTCTATCCTAGTTCTATTCTCTAGGACCCACACAAACCAGATGCACAAGGGGGCACACAGGTCTGGAGTTCGTTTGCAGTGGCTAGAGGCCCTAGTGCTCCCATTCTCTCTCTTGCTCTCTCCCTCTCTCTCTCTCTCTCTCTCTCGCTCTATCTGTCGCTCTCAAATAAATAAATAAATAAATTAAATAAACAAAAAAATTTTTAAAAAATAAAAATAACACCTTAGTCTATGGGAGACATACATTCAAACTATCACACTCATCCTCCCCAGTGCTGGGATTAACTGTGTGTGCCACCACACCTGCTGGTTCCTAGATTGTATGTATATATTAAACTATATATGTAAGCCTGACACTAAAGTAGCAATAGTCTGTTTTTTCCAGGACACAGGAGAACACAAGCACAGGAACCCCCAGTTCTCCACCCATAGCCCAGGAAGTCAAGACATCCAAAAAAAATGTTTTTTGTTTTCTCAAGGTAGGGTTGAAGTTGGGCATGGTGGCGCACGCCTTTAATCCCAGCACTCTGGAGGCAGAGGTAAGAGAATCACCATGAGTTCCAGGCTAGCCTGAGACTACATAGTGAATTCCAGGTCAGCCTGGGCTGTAGTGAGACCCTACCTCAAAAAATAAACAAATCAAAATAAAAAACAAAAACCAGGGTGTGGTGGTGCACACCTTTAATCCCAGCACTTTGGAGGCAGAGGTAAGAGGATCACTGTGAATTTAAGGCAACTCTGAGACTGCATAGTGAATTCCAGGTCAGCCTGGGTTAGAGCGAGGTCCTACCTTGGGGGGGGGGGGAGGGGAGGGTCTTACTCTAGCCCAAGATGATCTGGAATTTACAGTGATCCTCCTACCTCTGCCTCCCAAGTGCTGGGATTAAAGGCATGTGTCACCACACCTGCCCCCCCAAAAAAAAAAAAAAATTAGATAATTGAAAGGGAGAGGAGATTTGATGGAGGGTGGATTTGAGCAGTGGAAAATAGGGGAGGGAGAAGGAATTATCATGGTTTATTGTCTATAATAATGGAAGTTGTCAATAAAAAAGTTCAAAAGTAGCCGGGCGTGGTGGCGCACGCCTTTAATCCCAGCACTCGGGAGGCAGAGGTAGGAGGATCGCCGAGAGTTCGAGGCCACCCTGAGACTACAGAGTGAATTCCAGGTCAGCCTGAGCTAGAGTGAGACCCTACCTCGAAAAACCAAAAAAAAAAAAAAAAAAAAAGTTCAAAAGTTTTTATGCATTTATTTGCATATGTATATGGGAGTATGTATGCACACCAGGGTCTCCTGGCACAGGAAAAAACACAAGACACTTGTGCCATTTTTTTTTTTTTGAGGTGGGGTCTCACTCTAGCCCAGACTGACCCGGAAAGCACTATGTAGTCTCAGGGTGGCCTTCAACTCACAGAGATCCTCCTACCTCTGCCTCCTGCGTGCTGGGATTAAAGGCATGCGCCACCACGCCCGGTTAGTGAACTTTATTTTATTTTATTTTATTTTTTTACTTGTGCCACTTTTTGCATCCAGTTTACATGGGAGGCTTGGGAACTGAAACGGGGTTGGCAGTCTTTGAGAGCAAGTGTCACTAACTGCTAAACCATCTTCCCAGCACCCCCAAATTTTTACTTAGCACATTCTCTAGCCAGATTCAGAACCTAATTCCTCCCTTATTGCCCTGCTTGTGAGAACACCCTCCAGTCCTCAGTTAATTCACCACTTTGTGGAGCCCCACGGTATACCTGATAGAGGACGGAGAACCAGGGTCTCTGCCCTGAGTGAGCCTAGGAGCCTGCAAAGGCGCCAGAGGTTCATCAGGCAGCAGCTGCAGGTACAGAGGAGAAGGAGGTCCGGGCAGAACAGATCCAGCCACAGAACACAGGAGGTGGTTGAGGCTGGGGACATTTGCAGGTGATGGGAAGGTCAGGATCTTGTGAAGCCAAGATTGGGCTTGAAGGGAAATCCTATGGCTGGGGGAGAGGGGAGGATTTTGGAGCTCGCAGAGGAAGGCTGACCTGCTGCAGAAACCCCATGGCTGAGCACGGGCGTGGTGGCACACACTTTTAATCGCAGCACTCAGGAGGCAGAGGTAGGAGGATCTCTATGAGTTCGAGGCCACCCTGAGACTACATAGTGAACTCCAGGTCAGCCTGAGCTAGAGTGAAACCCTAACTTGAAGAACCAAAATTTAAAAAAAAAAAAAAAAAACAAAGAATGCTGTGGGAAGCCATTGACCTGCTGCAAGCAGGAGGGCAGGTTAGGAGGAGAGCAGTGTGGCCTCAGGGGTATAGTATGGACCCTGGGGGCCGGTGTGTGACTCCCCTCAGTCCATTGTGCCTTGGGGCTGGCAGGATCAGTCGGTAGAACTGGAATGTTCTGGGTAAAAAACCACAGGAGGATGAGAGTTCCCCCTGCTTTGATCTCTCCATGTCTTCTACACAAACTTGGGGAAATATGAAATGGTAAATATCTTGGAAAACACCTTCTCAAAAATAGCCCTGTTTCACTCTAGTCTGCTCTGGAGTACCTGCTTAGTGAACAGCGAGAGGCAGAGGGAAGGAGACGGAAGGACGGAAGATGAGTTGGTGAGAGTCAAAGTCTCTGGAAGGGGGAAACACCGGGTGAGGGGGGAAAGAGGGCACTGGGGAGGGAGAGGAGGGAGGAGAGGGGAGGGGAGGGGAAGGGAGGGGAGGAGAGCAAGGCAGCTGTCTGTGGAGCCCTCCACCAGTCGGCCTGGCTCCGTGAGTCACCAAGCAGCACCCACTGCCTGCCTCTATTTTTATATCAGCGCCTGCTCATATCTGATGTTAAATAAGCTTTCCAGCTGGTGGAGGGGAATCTGATGGCACAGGGCGAGGACTGAGGGAAGCATTTGAAAATCTAAACTGGAATTGCAAAGCAATCCCTCTCTTGTATTAGGAGCTCTGTGCCTTTTCAATAACCAGGCGCTTGAAGCTAATTGCTATATGAGGTTGAGAAGCTGCCAGCCCTTGGCATCATCAGTGGTTCTTGGAATGGACTAGAGCATCTACCAGAACAGCAGTGGGCTGGGGTCTCAAAGGCAGCTTCCGGAAGGGCTCAGGGAACCCATGTGCCAGGGCTCCTAACTGTGCAGCAGCATGGGCAAGGGATGACCAGAAGCAAACAGTAGAACCTCAAACACATGCCCCCACCCCCGCAGACTGCCATTCTGCAAGGGGTGGTGTCTTGTACAAATCATTCATGTCTGTGAGCCTCCACCCCACCATCTGTAAAGGGACCACGCCCAGCTTTGCAGGTTGGAGATGATAGAAACTGGCAAGGGGAACTCAGGTGCTTGTTAGCAGTGCTGAGAGGGTCCTGCCTGGGCCAGTCCCTCCACTTGGCTGTGCCTAGTTGACCAGTGGCCCAGGCCTTCCATGGTGACACTATTGTCCTTTCTTGGCCTAATGATGGGCACAAAAGCCTTTCCGAGGTCATTGACAGGGTTCAAGGGCAAGAGGTATGCTGCTCTGTCACTTGGTCAACACTGGAATTCATCTGGGTTCAGTCTTTTGTGGGTTTTCTTTTTTTTTAAGTTTTTTGAGGTAGGGTCTCGCTGTAGCTCAGGCTGACCTGGAATTCACTATGGAGTCTCAGGGTGGCTCGAACTCATGGTGATCCTCCTACCTCTGCCTCTGCAGTGCTGGGATTAAAGGCGGTTTTCTGTTTTGTTTGTGTGTGTTTGGATTTTGTTTTCTTGCTTTTTTGTTATTTTAACTGTCCTGGGGATGGAACTCAGGCCTTGAGCCTGCTAAGAAAGCTTCACCATTGAACAACACCCCCAGCCCAAGGGTTTAGTCTCCTGTCCTAGAGAAAGACAGGTGCCTTTCACTCGCCAGCGGTCACACGCGCTTGGCCAGTCTGCCGCTGTTGACACGCCTTGCATCGCCTCCTACCTGTGGGCTCCTCCCCCGGTGCCAAGGACATCCAGAAGATCCTGGACAGTGCGGGCCTCGAGGCTGGTGATGACCAGCTCAACAAGGTCATCAGTGAGCTGAACAGAAAAATATTGAAGATGTCATCGCCCAAGGTACTGGCAAGCTTGCCAGTGCGCCTGCCGGCGGGGCTGTGGCTGTCGGTGCCGCCCTAGCTTTTTTTTGCAGGAAGACTCTGAGGAATCAGATGATGACATGGGATTTGGCTTGTTTGATTAAATTCCTGCTCCTCTGCAAATAAAGCCTTTTAAAAAATTATTATTTATTTATTTGAGAGAAAGAGGCAGAGAGAGAGAAAAAGAGAGGGAGAGAATGGGCATGCCAGGGCCTCCAGCCACTGCAAAGGAACTCCAGATGCATGCGCCTCCCTTGTGCATCTGGCTTACATGGGTCCTGGAGAATCGAACTGGCAAATGCCTTAACCTCTAAGCCATCTCTCCAGCTCCGACCAGCTTTTTTTTTTCAAAAAAATTTTTTTTATTACAACTTCCATGATTATAAAAAATATCCCATAGTAATGCCCTCCCTTCCCCCACTTTCCCCTTTGAAACTCCATTTTCCATCATATCCCCTCCCCATCTCAATCAGACTCTTTTATTTTGATGTCATGATCTTTTCCTACTATTATGATGGTCTTATGTAGGTAGTGTCAGGCACTATGAGGTCATGGATATCCAGGCCATTTTGTGTCTGGGGGGAGCATGTTGTTTGGTTCTTACATTCTTTCCGCCACCTCTTCCCCAGTAGACCCTGAGCCTTGGAAGGTGTGATAGAGATATTGCAGTGCTGAGCACTCCTGTCACTTCTTTCCAGCACCATGATACCTTCTGAGTCATCCCAAGATCACTGCCATCTGAAAAGAGAAGCTTCTCTACCAAAAGTGAGAGTAGCATTAATATAAGGGTATGAACATTAAGAGAAGCCCTTACTGGGCAGTTTGATAAGCATAGTATATACATTTAGCCAGACAGCAGCAGACGTTACACCCCTAGGGCTCATGACTACCCCTGTTTTAGGTTTTCAGTATCAGGGATGTATTCCCCCCCATGGAGCGGGCCTCCAGTCCAATTAGAGGGCAGTTGGTTTCCACCATGACAGATGTGCCACTATTGCACCCATTGGCTCTTTTGGCCTGGCTGGCAAAATATAAGGCTTGCAGTGTCCATTGTTGAGCATCTTCGCTGGTGATTTCTCTCTCTCCCATTGGACTGCATGCAGCATGGCTTCTTCCAGCTTTCTGTCAGCTGGTCTACATGGAGGAGGTTTTCAGCTCAGTTCCAGGAGGATTTCTCAGTGACCTTTCAGCCCAAGGTTGTGGAGTCTTCAGCAATAGGGTCTTCTCATCTATTCCTGGTGGGAAACCAAGGGCCTCAGCAATGGCCTATAATGTTTCGGGGGCATCAGGGGCCTCCCTGGCCAACAACTCACTGGAAGGGATCCCATCCCTGGCACTGAAAATTTTCTGACAACAATCAAAGAAGGCTTCCATATGATTTACTTATATCCTCTTAGATTTTGATTAGCCCTCTCTCCACCTTTCCTTTACTCAGTCTCTTCCCCTGACCTCACTTTGGGCCTTTTCACCCCCATTAATCTATTCTTCTACTTACATATATATAATACCATCCTATTAAGTACCCCCTCCTTTCCTTTCTCTTCCCAATAAAACCTTTTTTTAAAAAAACATTTTTTTGAGAGAGGGAAAGAGGCAAAGAGAGAGAGAGAGAGAGAGAGAGAGAGAGAGAGTGAGCAAGCTAGCAAATGTGGGCACTGCAGGGCTTCCAGCCACTGCAAATGAACTCCAGATATATGTGCCACCTTGTGCATCTGGCTTACGTGGGTGCTGGGGAATCAAATTTGAGTCCTTTGGCTTTGCAGGCAAGCGCCTTAACCACTAAGCAATCCCACCAGCCCATATAAAGCCTTTTTATGTATCTTGAAAAAAAGGAAAAGACAAGTGAGCTCTCAGGTGACATTTTTGTGCCAGGTTCTGAGTAGCCCTGCCTCTTGCTGTTACCAGTCTCTTACTAAATCATAAGGTAGGTCCGAGGTGTCCTGCTGCCTCATAGGCACTCAAGAAATAAGAAGGTTGTGGATGAGGCAGGAGAAACACAGCACCTTTCCCATCATGCTTTGGGGAGGTGAACAGCTACAACAAATGTGTGCCCTGTGTCCCCACGAGGAATACCAGCTGCCTGATGAAGAGTCAGGGCCTTTTGGTTTGTCTTTAAGAAGTACTCTGTGAGCCGGGCACACTTTTAATCCCAGCACTTGGGAAGCAGAGGTAGAAGGATCACCGTAAATTCGAGGTCACCCTGAGACTACATAGTGAATTCCAGGTTGGCCTGGGCTACTGTGAAACCCTACCTCAAAAAAGAAGAAGAAAAAGGAGGAGGAGGAGGACTCTGTGCTCAGAAAAAAGCTGCCTGGCCGGGCGTGGTGGCGCACGCCTTTAATCCCAGCACTCGGGAGACAGAGGTAGGAGGATTGCCATGAGTTCAAGGCCACCCTGAGACTACAGAGTTAATTCCAGGTCAGCCTGGACCAGAGTGAGACCCTACCTCGAAAAACCGAAAAAAAAAAAAAAAAAAAGAAAAAAAGAAAACAAGAAAAAAAGAAAAAGAAAAAAGCTGCCTGGCCAGGCCCAGTGAGGTGGAATCAGGACCCCCTACCAGAGCTCCAAGGCTCTGAGGCCCAGGTTCATGGCAATTCACCCTCCTGTGGCACAGCACCCCTTTCTGGAAGCTCCTGGCAGCAGCTGACCATCCTGCCTAGTCCTAACAAGAAGCAGAGGGCCTGGACAGACCGGCTCCGGGTTCGCCCCTCGCCTTGGGTGAGCACAGCGTGAACTGCAAGCCTGCACTGAGAGCAGCCCCGTTCGCCACTCTGGGGCTCTGTGCAGGAGCCCTGGCCCTCAACTTGACCCTCCAAAGCGCCTCTGGCACCTGGACCTGATGGCAAGGGCTGGATTCGTACAGCACCCTCCTCCTTCCTATGTGTGGGCATATGGGTGTGTGTGCAATGTGCCTGTGTATGTGGGCACACGCATGCCGTACCTCAAGTGCCGAGGTCACAGGACAATCTCAGGCATTCGATCCTCCCCTTCCACTTTGATATTGAGACGAGGCCTCTCTCCTTTTTCTTTTTTCTTGCATATGTGTGGTATGAGTGTGTGGTGCATGCATGTGTGTGTGTAAATACATGCACGCGGAGGCCAATCCCCTGTCGTTGATCCACATATGTCCTTGAGGTGGACTCTTTGATTCCAGAGCCTGTTTTTGAAACCCCAGCAATTCTCCAGTCGCTGCTCCCTACATGACGGGGGTTGTCAATGTTCATGGCCGCACCCTGCTGTTCACGTGGGTGCTGGAGAACTGAGCTCGGCAGGGCCCTCCTGCTTATGCGGGAAGTGCTCTCACCCACTGAGCCATGTCTCCAGCGCCTCCTCCCCCACAGCTCTCCCCTTCTGCCACTGGAAAGGCCAGTCTAGCTGACCTGTGAGCTTCGGCTCCACCCCCCACTGCCACAGGGATGGTGGGACTACAGACATATGCCCCACTTTGTGTCTGGCTTTATGAGGGTGTTTGGGCTCAAGCTTGGGATGGCAGGCTTGAAGAGCAAACACCTTTAACCACTGAAGCATCTCTCCAGCCCTCCAGGTTTGGCCGTCATTGAACACCCCCCAGGAGATTGTGTATACTGTCCATGTCCTGGGCAGGTGATGACATGTCCACCCCAGGGCAGGACAGGACCCTGCCTCAAGCTTCAGGACACTCTCCTTCAAATTCCAATCCCTGATCTGGGGACTCCTGGAATGCAGACACAATGGTTCTCGTGTCCCTGGCTCCCTAACGTCGGGCCAGCTTGGGAGCACCTCTCTGCCCATCATGACCCGAGACAGGAGACTGACTATACCTCTGGGAGCCACCTACCGGGGAAAAGAATTCCCATTTACGGAGGGCTTAGCCATTAAGGCACTTAAGCCTAAGGACCCAGGTTCAATTCCCCAGTGCTCACATTAACCAGATGTGCAAGGTTGCACATGCGTCTGGAGTTCGTTTGCAGTGGCTAGAAGCCCTGGTGGACCCATTCTCATTCTCTCTCTCTCTTTCTCCCTTTCTCTCTACCTGCTTCTTTCTCTCTCTCGGAAATAAGTAAATAAAATATTTTTGTTCTTTTTTAAAAAAATGGCTGGAGAGATGGTTTAGCAGTTAAGGTGCTTGCTTGTGAAGCCTAAGAACCTATGTTCAACTCTCCAGATCCCACATCAGCCAGACGCACGAGGTGATGCAAGCGCACAAGCTCACGCAGGCACACAAGGTGGTGCATACATCTAGAGGTCAGTTGCAGTGGCGGGGGGGGGGAGGGGCTGGTGCACCAATTCTCTCTCTCTCTTTCATAAAAGAAAAAAAAAAAATGCCATTTAGCAGGCCTGCAGAGTAAGGCTGAGAGGGATGATGGTCATAGTTACTGCTGTATGGGGGGACTGACTGTCTGCTGACTCTTCCTGAGTCATGGGATCTTCAGGTATGTGCTGGGGTGATGGGGACCTAGGGTGCTAGGGTGGGCCCTTCCCCGTGAGAGGTGCAAGGACCCCTCCAGGGCTCAGGCAGGGTCTGCTGAGGGCAGGTGGCCCCCTTAGGCTCTAGCTCACATTGCTGTCACTTTGGGTGTGTGCCCCTTCCCCTCCCCACAAGCTGCGGCCGGGTCCTAAGTGGAGGAGTGC
The DNA here is from genome assembly GCA_036346955.1 of Dipus sagitta. Classification (NCBI taxonomy): domain Eukaryota; kingdom Metazoa; phylum Chordata; class Mammalia; order Rodentia; family Dipodidae; genus Dipus; species Dipus sagitta. Next base: position 173,266,859 of record CM070773.1, read on the forward strand.
ATGTGGGTTGTCACCGCACTGTTCCTGTGGCCTCCAGAGCCTGCGGCAGAAAGCGGCTCTGCTGGGTGGCCGGGCGGGGCTGCTGCGACAGCTGGCGCATGCCGGCCATTCCCCCCAGCACGCTCATGTTCTCAATATAGGCGCTGCTGGCCCTGGATAGCCGCGCGGCCTCAGGACAAGGCCAAGGGACAGGCCAGGGCAGGCATCAGCTTTCTTCCTGTCCTTGCATGGCCAGAGCCTGTGGCCTGGCTTCTGATTTGCGTGTATTATTAGGTTGCAGGGATTCTGTAGCCTGGAGAGCCTAGGGGGTGTGGGGGAGCATGTAATGTGGGGGTGGAGGGTGTCCATTCTGGGTAGGGCCTGTGTCTGAGCCCTAGCTTGCTTGGGATCCTTCAGCCCCACTGGAAGGCCAGGCCCAGGGCCTCCTCCAGGCCAGACACAAGGTCCCCTGGGTACTTTGAGTGAGTTTTCATGCTCTTCTGTCTGGCAGCTTTCTCCGTAGATCAACCTGGTGTGTGTCTGTCAAGGGCTCCCTTGCTCTCCCTCCTTGGTAACTTACTGGTGTGTTTACCAGGATGGCTAACGTTATAACTGGACAAGGGGGCCAGTGGTTTTGGAAGTGAAATTTTGCGCTGGAAAAGCAGTGGGGAGCCCATGCAGGGTGGGGTCCTCCTGTCGCACATCAGGGCCCTGTCACCTGAACGTGGGCTTGAGGTTTGCATGCACTTCCCCGATTGACTATTGAGTAGCTTGGGGGAGGGGGCTGACGGAAAGTGACAAGCATGCTGGCAAGTGAACTCGATTCCTTTCACTCACTGTATCCAGGAAGAGCCAGGTGACTGCCCGGGGCCCTGCAGCGTGGAGGGCGGCTGGCTGGGCTCGCTGCTCTTGCCCCAGGTGTACTATAGCAGGGCGCAGAGCACAGGGGAGCTGGTTCTTTGGTCTGTCCGTCCCAAGAACCTGGGTTTGCAGACGGGTAGGACCACGAGACCCTTCACAGAGGACTGCCCTGAGCTTACAGCCATCCGGCCAGCCTCGCTAGTGTCTGCTCGACCGTGACTCTGCCTGTCTTCCAGAGCTGAGCTGGGATGGCTCGTGTGCCCTTGGCCCATCCTCGTGGTGCACGGCAGGTGCCTGTCGCCTCCAGAGAAGCTTCCGGAAAGATGCCGAAACCCCGGGAGGGTGCCGTCTGGATCTGGGGCTATTCCCATGTACTTGATAGTGGAGGGACTCCAGCCTCGGGCTGTGACCGTATACTGCAAGAGAGAGTCACTGTGGAAATGAGCTCCCTGTCATGGCCCGGGCAGTAAGCAGTCATGAATGAGGTCAAGCTCTTGGTTTCCGTGATGGGAGATGGGGCATGGGACATTCCAGGTAGGCCCAGGTCCTGTGCTGTCACTGTGTTCTGCTTCTCCCCCTCCGCTGATGTGTGCCGCGCTGGAGTCACCACTTCCAGAGACCTACGCAGGCCACTGGGCTGGCTGATGCTCCTCTGGGTGGTGACAGTGTTTGAATGTTCCCTTGTCTTTCATAACTTTGACACCGTTGAAGACTCCGAGTCAGGTTGGGGGGTTTTGTTTTGTTGTTTTCTGTGTCCAAGTCCGTTCTGTGCTGCTGTGTGGTGCTCCTCTCTGCTTGGAAGTCCGCAGGCAGCTTCTTCCACCCCGCGTGGGACGTGCCCTGGTCTGTGAGCCTGAAACAAAGCCTTCCGCCCCCTACTGTGCCTGGATGGGTGTCCATCCCCTCCATGGACAGCTGACTGCAACCAACTTTTTCTCTTTCTTTGTTTCTTTTGGTTTTTCGAGGTAGGGTTTCACTCTAGCCCAGGCTGACCTGGAATTCACTATGGAGTCTCAGGGTGGCCTTGAACTCATGGAGATCCTCCTACGTCTGCCTCCCAAATACTGGGATTAAAGGTGTGTGCCACTACACCCGGCCAGACTTTTTTTTAAAAAACATTTTAAAAAATTTATTTTGAGAGAGAGAAAAAGAGAGAGAGACAGACAAACATATATAGAGAGAATTGGCCCATCAGGGCCATCAGCTACTGCAGTTGAACTCCATCCAGATGCATAGGCCACCTTGTGCATCTGGTTTATGCAGGTCCTGGGGAATTCAACCTGGGTCCTTTGGCTTTGCAGGCAAGCACCTTAACCACTAAGCCACCTCTCCAGCCCAGATTTTTTTTTTTTTTTTTTTTTTTTTTGGAGGCAGGATCTCACTTTAACCCAGGCTGACCTGGAACTCAGCCTATAGTCCCAGGTTGGCCTCGAACTCATAGTGATCCTTCTATATCAGCCGCCTGAGTGCTGAGACTAAAGGCATGAACCACCATGCTCTGCTCCACTTTTTTTTTTTTTTAACTTTTTTGGTTTTTCGAGGTAGGGTCTCACTCTAGCCCAGGCTGACCTGGAATTCACTATGGAGTCTCAGAGTGGCCTCGAACTCACAGCGATCCTCCTATCTCTGCCTCCCGAGTGCTGGGATTAAAGGCATGCGCCACCATACCTGGCTTCCACTTTATTTATTTTTTGAGAAAAAAAAAGGGTCTCTCACTCAATGTAGAGATCACCAACCTGGCTAGACTAGATAGCCAGTGTACCCCAGGGGTTCATCTGCTCCTGCCTGCCTGGTACCATCAAGTCCATCATCTTATGTGGACTCTGGGGATCCAAACTCAGGTCCTCGTGCTTGTGTAGTGAGCATTTTACTCATTGAACCATCTCCCCAGCCCTTGTTTTGTTTTTTTGACACCATATCTCATGTAGCCCAGGCTATCCTCAAACTTACAATGCAGCTGAAGATGACTGAGCTACTTGTTTTCCAGCCTCCACCTCAAAAGTGCCGGGATCAGGGCTGGAGAGATGGCTTAGCAGTTAAGGCGCTTGCCTGCGAAGCCTAAGAACCCATGTTCAACTCCCCAGATCCCACATAAGCCAGACGCACAAAGGTGACACAAGCATGCAAGGTTGCACATGCACACAAGGAGTTTAATGGCAGTGGCTGGAGGCCCTGGCATGCCAATTCTTTCTCTCTCTCTCAAAAAAAAAAAAAAAAAGGCCACACCAGGTGTGGTGGCACACACCTTTAATCCGGCACTTGGGAGGCAAAGGTAGGAGGATTGCTGTGAGTTCGAGGCCACCCTGAGACTACATAGTGAATTCCAGCTCAGCCTAGGCTAGAGTGAGACCCTACCTTGAAAAACCAAAAAAAAAAAAAAAAAAAAAAAAAAAAAGAAAAATCAATCAATCAATCAATAAAATAAAATAAATAAGGCCAGTCTGTAGCTTGCCTCAAAAACAAAAGAGTGCTGGGATTACACACAAGGCCTCCGTGCCTGGTCCTGGTCAGGTATTTTTCAGGACACTCTTCAGCTTGGGTTTCTCTGATGATTTTATCCTGATCAGTCTGGGATTATGGGATTCTGGAACAAGCATAGAAGTGACCAAGCTGGGGAGATGGATCACTGGCTTAAAGGCACTTGTTTACAAAGCCTACAGGCCCAGGTTCAATTCCCTAGCACCCATGTAAAGCCAGAAGCAAAGTGGTGTGGCAAGAGACCCTGGTGCACCTACACACACACACACACACACACACACACACGCACACACACTCATGTATGCAAATAAACTTTAAAAGAAACACAGAGGAGGCAAAGCACCTTCTCACTGCAGCACGACACATCGACACATGTAAGCTGGGAAATTCATCCTTGCCTCTTCCCTGGCAACTCTCCTGTTAAGTTGCCCTACAGTTTCGTCTGGAGTCCAAGCTATGGGAGACTGAGCTCCACCTGCTGGAGGGAGAGGTAGTCACTGGTACCACTCAGCAACAAGCAGGCCTACCCTCCCTGTCCACTTATTTCTTATCCAATCAGTTTATATCTTGTGGACTTATGCACACTTACTTATTGTTGGAAAGGGCCCATTCTGGACAGATCTTCATTCTTGGCATATGCCAAGCCTTCTACAGGTCAACAGGGAATGCGGCATGGAAGGAAACGCTGAATTGGACTTGATGTTACAGACACGTCACCCCCAGTTAGTTAACGGGGAGGTTCAAGCTTGGCTTCCACCACCTGCTTATCAAAGTCAAGGGCTGTCAGCCCCCTGGGGCGGAGGCAATACTAATTTCCTTCTCTGGAGTTTGTGCCCAGCTCTCCCTGGAAGGAAGAGCATCTCTATCGCCATATCTGGAGCATGTCCACTTCCTAAATATCAGACAAGAGCATCCTGTGGGTAGAAACACTCTCAGCGGCTTGAAGACTTGTTTCAATGTGGCTTTTCCTTTCTGAATAACTGTCTACAGGGAAGCAGCTTCTCCAGGTGGCTTGTGGTCTGGCTCTTGTGCACACGTGTCTGTGAGCGTGTACACTCCACGTGTTCCAAACCTTTCCAGAAATAGATGGCTAAGCCTCCAGCAAGATTGAAGAAGCTTTAAAAAAAAAAAAAGTCCCTGCTGTTCTGTGTTCATTGTGGCTGGTTTAAAACTGAACCAGAAATAGCCCCTGTCCAGGCCCCCTGTCGGCAGAACCTTGAAGAGCTGGAGGAACAGCAGCCTGCTTTGATGGGTCCTGCAGGTGGAGCCGAGGTCCCCAGAGGCTGGGATGACATCTTCAGAACTGACCTAGCAGCAGAGCTTATGCACGTCATTGTAGACCTACCTGGCAGAGGTTAATGTTCTCAGTTAACAAATAACAGTTCTTTCTTTTCTAAGAGCTTGAGGCACTGCCAGAACCCGAGTTAGACCCCTGAGTAGCATTAGCCTTTGGGAGCCAAACTGCGTGGGTTGGGCCCTGGCTCTTCCTCTCAACAGTGATTGGTCATGCCCAGATCTCACCACCTCTCCGTAACTCCACTTCCTCTCTTTAGGAGACAGTGAGAGCATTACTGTGGACCACAGGACAGGATGCTACAAAGGTATTAGGGCAGTGGCACATATGAGCTCTCTCGGCTGCCAGCAGGCAAGGTTTGCAGCTAGAATCATGAATTCCAAGAGGGAATTGTCAGTACCCACCTGCTGCCAAGACCCTCTGTGGTAAACAGGTTATCCAGCTGGCTGAAAAATAATTGCCAGGCATGGTGGCATGTGCCTTTAATCCCAGTACTCAGGAGACAGAAGTAGAAGGATCACTGTGAGTTTGAGTCCAGGTCAGCCTGGTCTAAAGTGAGACTCTGCCTTGAAAACCAAAAAAATAAAATAAAAGCAAAAATAAGGGCTGGAGGGATGGCTTAGTGGTTAAGGTATTTGCCTGCAAAGCCAAAGGACCCAGGTTTGATTCCCTAGCATCCACATTAGCCATATGCACAAGGTGGCACATGTGTTTGGAGTTCATTTGCAGTGGCTAGAGGCCCTGGCACGCCCATTCTTTCTCTCTTTCTCTCTCTCTCCCTCCCTCCCTTCCTCTCTCTCTCTCTATCAAATAAATAAATAAATAGGAAAAAATAAATACCCCCTGTGCCAAAAATAGAAAAAGAAATGTCCGTTAGGGACCAGAGATCCAAAACCAATATGGTGTCTGTGTCATCGACAACAAAAATCAGCATTCCCTCTGCCTAGTTTTGATCTCCTAAAACAAAATCTTGAACATTTCTTGTGAGCCTGGTTCCCTGGCAGAAGCAATCCCATCCTTGATTTTCGCAGGGACGGTGTCGTGGAGTGACCCGGCGTGGTGACTGGTAATTATGGAGGAGCTGACATTTTCCACCGTGAGAAGGTGCATGTAAGCCCAGTGGCATGGTGCAGGCCTGTCATCCCAGCACTCAGGAGGCTAAGGCAGTCGGTCACAAGTTCGAGTCTACCCTGATCCACATAGCAAGGCCCTGTTTCGAAAGATAAAAGCACTGGGCAGGGTGGCACATGCCTTTAATTCCAGCACTTGGGAGGCAGAGGTAGGAGGATCATCGTGAGTTTGAGTCCACCCTGAGAATACTAGTTAATTCCAGGTCAGTTTGGGCTTGAGCAAGACCCTACCTCAAAAAAACAAAACAAAAAAAGACAAAAGCAAATAAAAAATAAGTAATTAGGGCTGGAGAGATGGCTTAGCAATTAAGGTACTTGTCTGAGAACCCTAAGGATCCAGGTTCAATTCCCCAGTACTTACATAAGCCACATGCACAGCACAAGGTGGTGCATGCATCTGGAATTTGTTTGCAGTGGCTGGAGGCCCTGGTGCACCCATTTTCATTCTGTCTGTCTCTCTTCTCTCTCTACTTGCAAATAAATAAATAACAGTAAAATTATAAAATAAATAAATTATCAGTTGGGTGTGGTGGTGCATACCTTTAATCCCACCCAGCATTCAGAGGCAGAAGTAGGAGGATCACTGTGAGTCTGAGGCCAGCCTGGGACTACAGAGTGAGTTCCAGGTCAGCCTGGGCTAGAGTGAGAGCCTGCCTTGGGAAAAAAAAAAAAAAAAAAAAAAGACAAAAAGCAGAGCCAGGTGTGGTGGTACAGGCCTGTTATCCCAGCACTTGGGAGGCTGAGGCAGGAGGTTTACCACAAATTTGTGGCCTGACGAGGCAATTGTAAATTATCTCCTTAGTGTTGGGACAAAACATCTGACCAGAAGCAGCTATGGGAGGGAAGGGTTTATTTCAAGCTTAGTTTCTAAGGGAAGTTTCATCAGACTGGAGAAGAGTACGGCAACCGTCCTGCATCTTCATACATCAGCAGCAAGAGCAGCCTGAGCAAGCTAGCTCTCAACACCCAGTAGAGCTGGACTAATCAGCCACAAGGTCTTGCACCCCCTCCCCATAACACACTTCTCCCAGCAAGGCTCCACCTCCCAAAGGCTCCACCAGCTGCGGACCAAGTAAGAGGCTTAATCGCAAACACCTGAGGCCCTGCGGGACTCTTACACCCATACCACCCCAGCGACCAGCAAGCTAGTGAGTATCTAATGAGACCTTGTCTCGTAAACACCAAAAAAGACAAAAATAGAAGTAAAAAAAAAAAGCCAACAAGAAGGTGAAATGAGATAATCACCAAGAGTTTCAGGCTGAGCCGGGCGTGGTGGCGCAAGCCTTTAATCTCAAGCAAGAGGCAGAGGTAGGAGGATCGCTGGAGTTCAAGGCCACCCTGAGACTACACAGTGAATTCCAGGTCAGCCTGAGCTAGAGTGAGACCCTACCTTGGGGGCATGGAGGAAGAGTTTCAGGCTGGAGAAATGGCTCAGCAGTTAAAGGCACTTGTTCGCAAAGCTGATGTTCTGGGTTTGATTCCCCAGTAGCCACTTACAGCCAGACACACAAAGTGGTGCATGCATCTGGAGTTTGTTTGCAGTGGCAAGAGGTCCTGGCATACCTATTCTCATTCTCTCTGCTTCCAAATAAATAAATATGCTTTTTTAAAAAAAGAGTTTCTAGGGTCCTGGGGTCCATGGAGTCCTGAGGAGCTGTCCTGTAGAGTGAAGACTTAAATGCTAGGTCATGGCAAAACATCTGAAGGTCATGGCCAGGACTGTGATGGTTCAGGAAGGGAACATGGAAGGTGCATACCGGATTCTGAGCAGAATCCTCACCACTGATGGGCTTACTGAGAACATTAAGCGATGACCATACGAGAAGCCTTGCCGCCGCCTCCAGCACAAAGGCTATGAAACTGCCAGAGGATCTACCACATGGAGATGGTTCAAAAAACTAACTTTAGGGCTGGAGAGGTGGCTTAGTGGTTAAGCACTTGCCTGTGAAGCCTAAGGACCCCGGTTCCAGGCTCAATTCCCCAGGACCCACGTTAGCCAGATGCACAGGGGGCGCACGCATCTGGAGTTCGTTTGCATCGGCTGGAGGCCCTGGTGTGCCCATTCTCTCTCTCTGTCTATCTGCCTCTTTCTCTCTCTGTCTGTCACTCTCAAATAAAGAAATTAACATAAACAAAAAAAATTTTAAAAAAATCAACTTTAGCGGGGCGTGGTGGTGCACGCCTTTAATCCCAGCATTTAGGAGGCAGAGGTAAGAGGATTGCCGTGAGTTTGAGGCCACCCTGAGACTACATAGTAAATTCCAGGTCAGCCTAGGCTAGAGCGAGACCCTACCTTGAAAAAAAAAAGAAGAAGAGGAAAAGAAAAAGAAAGAGAAAAAGAAAAAACAACTTTAAAAAACATATTTTATTTATTTATTTGAGAGATACACACAGACAGAATTGGTGCACCTGGACTTCAACCTCTTGCCATTGCAAACATACTCCAGGCACATGAACCTCAATGTGTAGCTGGCTTATGTGGGTCCTGGGGAATCAAACCTGGGTCCTTAGGCTTTGCAGGCAAGCGCCTTAACTGCTAAGCCAGCTCTCCAGCCCAAAAGATCAACTTTTTGATGTGAAAGAATAGGACAAATCATGGCAGGGCTCATGAGGTCTGTGGATGAGAGGTGCACATCCAGTTCTCTTCACCTCATTTTCTTTTCTTTTTTAAAATATATTTTATTTATTTATTTAAGAGAAGGAGACAGAGAGAGAGAGAGAGAGAGAAAGAATAGGCAAGCCAGGGCCTCCAGCCACTGCAAATGAACTCCAGATGCATGCACCCCCTTGTGCATCTGGCTAACGTGGGTCCTGGAGAGTTGAACAGGGATCCTTTGGCTTTGCAGGCAAACGCCTTAACTGTTAAGCCATCCCGCCAGCCCTTCACCTCATTTCTTTAGCCATCCCTATTTTCTCTTACCTTTCTCTCCAACAAACTCAAGACGGCTTGCATAGGAAGAAAAGAGTTTCTATATTTGTTTTTATTTACTCACTTGTTTACCTCCTGGGCTCTGACCTATAGCCAGACCTGACCTGCCTGGGTTCTGGGTTGGAGTGGAAATGAGGGCGGACGCAGAGATGGGGTCTTCCATCCTGGAGCCCAAGGCTGGGGATCATGACCTTTCTGCGGGTGGTGAAGTACAGTGGGTGCAGTGGAGGAAGGAGTACCCGGGCTGTGGAACCGGCTAGCTGGTTCACCTCGCAGCTTGCTGTGCTGTGTGGCCCTCACAGCTGCCTCTCCAGCAGGGCATCTGAGAGTGCTGTCTGAGGGCAGTTCCAACACTGCTTCAGAATCCACCCTCCTAGCTGGGCACAGTGGTACAGGCTGGCATCTCAGCATTCAGGAGATAGAGACAGGAGGACAAGGCTTTTGAAGACCCGTCTAGGCTATTATAAGATCCTGTCTCAAAAACAAAACATGCAGCCGGGCGTGGTGGCGCACGCCTTTAATCCCAGCACTCTGGAGGCAGAGGTAGGAGGATCACCATGAGTTCAAGGCCAGCCTGAGACTACATCGTGAATTCTAGGTCTGCCTGGGCTACAGCGAGATCTTACCTTGAAAACAAAACAAAACAAAAACACATAGTGAAGTAGAAATCCAGAAGTCACTAAGAGCTTAACACTAAACTAGACTTAAAACATTACCCATGGTTGGAGAGATGGTTCAGCCATTAAGGCACTTGCCTGCAAAGCTTACAGACCAGAGTTTAATTCCCCAGTACCCACATAAAGCACAAAGTGGTACATGTGTCTGGAGTTTGTTTGCAGTGGCTAAAGGTCCTGATACTCTCATTCTCTCTATCTCTCTTCTCTCTATCTCTCTCTGCTTTCAAATAAATAAATTATTTTAAAAAAATTAAAAAAAAACACCCACCATGAAGAGGGGTGCAGAAAGATTGTAAGAGCCACAGGGTTGGAGGGACTATCCCTCCCCACTGTAGAGGTTTGATTTAGGTCTCCCCATAAACTTGAGTGTTTGGAATGCTAGGTCCCCAGCTGATGGCATTTTGGGAATTAAAGCATCCTGAAGGCAGTGTATTGTTGGGGGCGGGCTTATGGGTGTTGTAGCCATCTTCCCCTTGCCAGTGTTTGGCACAGTCCCCTGTTGCTGTTGTCCATCTGATGTTGGCCAGGAGATGATGTCCACCCTCTGCTCATGCCATCGTTTTCCCCTGCCATCATGGAGTGTCCCCTCAAATCTGTAAACCAAAATAAACCCTGTTGTCCCACAAGCTACTCTTGTTTTCTGCTAGCAATGCGAACCTGACTGCAACCGCTGTTTCCCCCACAATGACTGACTGCTGATCTCAATTCATAACCCACAACCCTATGGTGAATACCAGCAATCCCACCAAGGAGGGCCCTCAGTGGAATGGGGGCAGGAAAATGATGGTATATATCCATACCAAGTTTTTACTTAGTAATAATAAAAACCAAGCTGGGCATGGTAGCACAAGTCTTTAACTCAGAAGACAGAGGTAGAAGGATCACCATGAGTTTGAGGACACCCTGAGACTACATAGTAAATTCCAGGTCAGCCTGGGCTAGAGTGAGACCCTACCTCGAAAAACAAAACAAACAAACAAACAAAAAGAGTAAAGTAAAAAATAAAATGTGTTCTAACTTAAAATACTAGGCACTAGGTACAGAGGTAGGAGGATCACTGTGAGTTCAAGGTCAGCCTGGGCTGGAGTGAGACCCTACCTCAAAAAAAAAAAAAAAAAAAAAAAAAGAAAAAAGAAAGAAAGAAAGTCTTGTATTCTTTCTCCCACTCCCCATCAACTGCCAGTTCCCCAACCACTAAGGAGGTTTCTGGTCATGTGCTCTGTGGGCCTTGCTGTCATAAAGCCCAATATAAATCACGCAGGAAATTACTCTGAAAAATCTGAATTCTGTAATAGACTTGACTGATGCTTTTGGAATTAAAAAAAAAAAAAAAAGCTTTCTTCCTCTTCATTTCAGCAATGCCCTTTATTCACAGGGACATCCTGAACTTCAGCAGAGACTCAAGGGATATTTATAGCTCTGACACACGACCCAGGCCTTGGTGAAAATCTTCCCAGAGCTGCATGTCTGGGCAGAGGGACCCAGCCATGGTATCACTTACACCCTAATCTGTAGTAGCCACTGCCCAGGGGACACCCCAGGAAGACACAGTCTCTGAAGTTCCCAGCTGGTGGGTTTGGATAAGTCTGGCCCTGTCACATGTGCTGGGCAAGGAGAGGAAGGAAGTAACTAGTTTGGGTTTCTGTGTCAATGTGTGCCCCAGGGAAGTTCCACTCATTATGGAGACCAGAGATTGCTGCTGCCCCACTGGTCCTGTAGGCGGCAGCATTGTTCAGACAAGGGAGGCTTTGAACTGGGCATTAAGACTGGTCCTCTGAGAATGCTTCAGGCTTCCAGATTTTAAAGAAAAATCTTTTTCTTTTCTTTTTTCTTTATTTTTATTTATTTATTTGAGAGGGACAGAGAGAGAGAGAGAGAGAGAGAGAGAGGCAAAGAGAGAATGGACGCATCTGGGCCTCCAGCCACTGCAAGTGAACACCAGGTGCATGTACCATTGTGCATCTGGCTTTAGGTGGTACTAGGGAATCAAACCCAGGTCCTTAGGCTTGGCAGACAAGCGCCGTAACTGCTGAGCCATCTCTCCAGCCCCTCCCTCCATAAAATCTTTGGGTGTGTGCGCTTGTGCGTGTGTGGGCACGCTCCTGTGTATTTGAGTAGAGGTGCACACATGCCACAGAGCACGTGTGGAGGTCAGAGGACAACATCGGGCGTGGTTTCTTGCTTCCCACCTTGTCTGAGACAGTCATTTGTTCACTGCTGTCCACATCAGCGCAGCTGGCCTCCTGGATTCTGGGTACTCTCCTGTCTCTGCTCCCATCTTGCCATAGGAGCACTGGGATTATAGACACGCACTACTGTGTCCTGGCTTATGTGGGTTCTGGGGATCCAAACCTGGGGCCTCCTGCTTGCACGGCAAGCACTTTATCTACCAGGCCATCTCCTTAGCCCCTTGAATGACTTGGGGGCATCATGGAGAAATGTGGAAGTATGAGAGAGGTGGAACTCAGGCGGGCGCATCTTCAGTTTTTGGAAAGGAAGATAGTCCATTGGGATTTAGCTCAGTGGAAGAGCACTTGCCTGGCAAGAACATGAGTGAGGCACTGCGTTTGGTTTTCAGCACACACACACACAAGAAAAAGGATGAGGAGATCCTAAGAGACTGATGGCCTCCCAAAATCTACTGGTATGTATTGTTGAGCCCCAGTGGGGATAAGGATACAGCTTTTTTTTTTTAATTCTTTTTTTATTTACTTTTATTTATTTGAGAGTGACAGACAGGAGAGAAAGAGGCAGATAGAGAGAGAATGGGCGTGCCAGGACTTCCAGCCACTGCAAACGAACTCCAGACACATGCGCCCCCTTGTACATCTGGCTAACGTGGGTCCTGGGGAATGGAGCCTCAAACCGGGGTCCTTAGGCTTCACAGGCAAGCGCTTAACCGCTAAGCCATCTCTCCAGCCCAGGATACAAGCTTTGAGGGATCTGTGCTCATTTTCAAAGTGCACACTGTGCCAAACATACACCCTCCAGATGTTACCCAGCTGTCACCTCGCACAAACCCTGTGGAGAGTATTTGGGACATCTAGAATGCATCTGACATGAAACCCTGTATAAAATAGAGGAATGTGGACTTGGTGCTAGCAAAATTGAGCAAGCGATCAGTTGGCTGAAACTGATTTTCAAAGCTAGATTGCTAGCATGGTGGAGAACAGTGCGCTCAGACTTGCTCCTCAGCGTGTGGAGGTAGAAAACTTGCCAGGCCTGTGGGCAGCACAAAGCTGGTGGGGAAAGCCCCAGCTCACCTCAATTCAGCAGCACGGAGACGCAGACTTAGAGGAACAAGTCAAACGCCAGCCAATGAAGATTCCAAGTTTGCCTTGAGATTTCTTTCCAAAATATGTCCTCTAGCCCAGGCTGGCCTTGAACTCCCTATGGAGCTGAGGTTCATTCTGGGGGGTCTAGACCAGGGCTTCTTACATGCTGGGCAAGCTGAGGTAATCCCCAGTCTTGTACTGAATTTATTTATTTATTTTGGTTTTTCGAGGTAGGGTCTCACTCTAGCACAGGCTGACCTGGAATTCACTATGTAGTCTCAGCGTGGCCTCGAACTCACGGCGATCCTCCTACCTCTGCCTCCTGAGGGCTGGGACTAAAGGAGTACACCACCATGCCCAGCTTATTTATTTATTTATGAGAGAGAGAGAGAGAGAGAGAGAGAGAGAGAGAGACAGCAAGAGAGCATGGGAACACAGGGCCTGTAGCCACTGCAAACAAACTCCAGATGCATGCACCATCTTGTGCATCTGGCTTTACGTGGGTACTGGGGAATCAAACCTGAGTCCCTTGGCTTTGCTGGCAAAACTGCTAAGCCATCTCTCCAGCCCTCTCCTCTGTTTTGCCATGTCAGATACTACTGTGCCATTCAGTGAACAGTTCTGGGAGGAAATCTCAGGCAGCTCGTGCTCACATGGTCCTGAGACAATCCATCTCCATCTACCTGGGCTCCTTGGAGTGCTTTCTGAAGCCTAAAAGTCTGCAAAAATGGAGATGTAAAGGCAACCAGTTTGCTATGTGCCCACTTCCCCAACATTTTCTTCCAGGACTATCTTCCTGCATTCCATTAATACACTTTTGGGGTTCTTAGAATAGTTCCCCTCTCTGGGAGAGACTCTAACTGTCATATTTCTACACTCCTGTTCAGCCAGAAGCAGTTAAAGACTGACCAGTCATCATCCCTTTTCCTCTAACAGCAGTTAAGAGAGTCTTCCCAAGAAAGGGGGGAATGAGAGGGAGTCGGGTAGCTTTGTTAGTTAGGGTGACTGGGACCCTGAAAGTAAGAAGCAAGAGTGTTCTTGGGCCTATCCATGCAGTCTCCACTTTGTGTTGAAAATTTTTTTCTGGGTAGGGTCTCACACTAGGCCAGCCTGACCTGGGACTCTCTGTAGTCCCAGGCTGGCCTCAAACACAGAAATCTTCCCACCTCAGCCTCCTGAGTGTTGGGATTAAAGGCGTGCACCACCATGCCGGGCTGCATTGAGATTTTTTTTTTTTTTTTTTACTGAAATGAAGTACTTTTATAGACATATGTGTTGATTGAAATGTGTGCATAGAATGTTTTGAAGTTTTTCAACAACATATTATTGTACTATATCAAAAAGGTATAAAGACCCAGAGAAAATTAATTAACCACTAACACTAAAAACAAAACAAAATAAGAAATCAATAACAACTACAAAACACAAGCAAAAAAAAAATAAATGAATAAAAATTTCCTTCAGTTTTGAACATATAGCTCATCTAAGAAGACTGACTATATTTAATGTTGGGCATGATAAATGAATTGAGATTTTTAACAACGGAGGGATGTCTTGGCATGGCACACGCCTTTAATCCCAGCACTCAGGAGGCAGAGGTAGGAGGATCGCCGTGAGCTCTAGGCCACCCTGAGACTCCATAGTGAATTCCAGGTCAGCCTGGGCTAGAGTGAGACCCTACCTCGAAAAACCAAAAAAAAAAAAAAAAAATTTCTGTGAGAGAGAATTAGAGTCTAACAGACCATGGTGCAACATGATTGGCAAAAGTTGCTCACAGTGTTGCCCTGTCTTCCTGGAGCACTGAATCGATCACACTAGCTCATTATACAGGAAATTCAGTTTCTACCTCATTACTGCTGAGCTATGTCCTCATTCAGTTCTGGGCCCTGCATGTAAGATTTAGAAATGGTGACGAGCCAGAGGTTCCTGGGAGCAACTAGAGCAAGATGCCCTGAAGCATGCCACACTGAGAAGGGCTGGAGAAAAATGTGAATGTTTAATGCACATGTATTGTGTGTGCGCGCGTGTGTGCGGTACATGCCATAGCACGTGGGTAAAAGTCAGAGGAGAACCTGACCTGGCTGTTAGACCTCACCTGCCACCTGGTTTGAGACAGGATCTCTTGCTGTTTTTACTGCTGCCAATGCCAGCCTAGCTGGCCTGCACCCTTCGGGGTTTTCCTGATCTGCCTCCCATTGCTGTAGGTGTGTTGGGGTTATAGACACTTGCACTACTGGCAACCAGCTTTACGTACATTCTGGGAACCTGAACTCTGCTCACCAGTTTTACGAAGCAAGTGCTTCTAACCACTGAGCAACCTCCCAAGCCCCCAAACAGGTCTCTTGTTTGCTGCTGCATACGCCAGCCTGGCTTCTGGGGGTTCTCTTCTCTCCTCTTCCCACCTATCCAGAGGAGTGCTGAGATTATCGACATGAGCAACCATGTCTGGTTTGATGTGGGTTCTGGGGTTCTGAACTCAGGTCATTATGCTTATGTGACAAGACTTTTACCCACTGTGCCATTTCCCCAGGCCACTTCCGACATGCAGAGCGAGTGGCTTGCTAATGGACATGACTCTCTCCAAATAACAGAAAGGCTCCCGGGTTCCCAAGGGAGCAGGTTGGCCCATACCGCTCCAGAACTGGGGAGGCATAGCTGGCTCGGCGAGTAAGTGACAGCCCAACAAAATCACCCCAAAGAGCTGGGGCACTGCTTCCAGGCAGGCAGCCTTCACAGAACTGGCTAGAGTGTGTGGGAAATTCCAGCAACAGAGCAAGTATCTATCCATTAGGCAATCCTCCACGGGCACTATTGTCTTGCTCCCAATAGAACTGGATGCTTGACTTTCCAGAAGAAAACAACCTAGAGTATATTTTATGCTGCTTAGTGAAATGGGCAGTAGAATGCTCTCCACTTGTAGAAAGTGCTGAACTTCGTGGAAAGAGGAGTACCCAGATCTGCACAGTGACGGGCAGAGGGAGTAGCTTCCTAAGACATGCAAGCGAGCAGATGCCCTGAAATTCCAGCATCATCAGCGCCAGAACTACAGAGAGGGCAGTGACACTTGATCTGGGCACACTCTCAAGGCAGGAGTTTCCAGTGCAGCCAAATGAGGCTGCACATAAAATTCTGCGCTCTGACAAAATGCCATGGTAATCACGCCGTTCTTCGTTTGACAGCTTATTATCTAGCAGTCAAGGTAATTGGGGAGAATTTTGTTTCTTTGTTGTATGTTCCAAGAGTGGGAACATCAGGGACAGGGGACTGACTGGTCTGGAGGGAGGTAGAGGCTCCATGCTGTGAGACTTAGGAGGGAGGGAAGGAGAGAGGGGACTGGAGGAAGTGGGGAGGCAGGCTAAGGAAGGCGGGAAGGAGGCAGGAAATGGGGCGGAAGGGAAGAAGGGGGGGGGGGGAGATTGTGAGACCGAGAAATCATGATCCCTCAGGCTTATGGGTGGGAAAAGGTAGAGGCTTAGATTCGGTCTCCTCTGAGGGAGGCATCCGTCCCAGCTGAGTGTTTCTCAGGGAGGCAGTTGCTGAGCTCAAGTCCAGTCAAGGCCCCGCATAGGGCACCCGCCTCTCTGCAGTGAGTGAAGGTGGCAGGCAATTCTCCTTGTGGACCCCAGAACCCCCCCCCCCCCGGGGGTAGCTGCACAGCAGGGGTGGTGTGCTCTGCTCCATGGCTACTGCCCATCAAAGCGTCCAGGTGAGCTACCGGAACACTTCCCCGCGCTTCCCGGTAGATCTCAAGCTGCCGCTTTGGATTCAGAGCACGTCCTCGATTATTCTCCCACTGCTCGTCCTCCTCTTCCTGTTTTGGTTTTTGAAGGTAGAGTCTCATTTGAGCTCAGGCTGACCTGGAGCTCACTCTGTAGTCCAGAACTGGCCTTGAACTCACAGTGATCCTCCTACTTCTGCTTCCCAATTGCTGGGTTTAAAGGCATGCATCACCATGCCTCTGCCCTTGATTCTTCGAGATATATATATATATATATATATATATATATATATATATATACACATTTATATAAATATATAAATATAAATATGTATTTTGTTTTGGGGGGTAGGGTCTCCCTCTAGCCCAGACTGACCTGGATCTTTCACTGTAGTCCCAGGCTGGCCTTGAACTCACAGCAAGCCTCCTACCCCTGCCTCCCAAGTGCTATGATTAAAGGTGTGTGCCACCACACCCGGCTGTTTAAATTACTTTATTTATTGAGAGAGAGAGAGAGAGAGAAAGCGAGCCAGGGCCTCCTGTCACTACAAAATGACCTCCAGACACATGTGCCAGTTTGTGCATCTGGCTGTTTGTGGGTACTGGAGACTCGAACCTGGGCTGTCAGGCTTTGCAAACAAGTGCCTTTAACCACTGAGCCATCTCTAGATCCCACTTTTTTTTTTTTTTTTTTTTTGAGGTAAGGTCTCACTCTAGCCCAGATTGACCTGGAATTCACTATGTAGTCTCAGGTTGGCCTCAAACTCACAGTGATCCTCCTACCTCAGCCTCCTGAGTGCTGGGATTAAAGGCGTGTGTCATCACGAGCAGCTCATCTCTGACATTTTCTGGACAAACAAGGTTATGACTATTAGGAAGGCCTCCGAGTGAACAGATGCTATTCTGAAATCTCATCCATGTAAAAGTGTGCGGCCACCATACTTTCTGCATGATGGTCTCGCTGTGTCTATTGCAGACTGGAGAGCAAAGACACCGGGAAGCCTTGCTGAGCCTCTGCTAAAGACTTGTTTTATAGTTTGCTTTCTTTGCTCTGGGCCAGACTTGAAGCTCTGACAGCCCCCTCCTGGACCTGGGGTGCCAGGGACCAACAAACAGTCCCTGCGAGTGCAGTAGCTCAATTAAGCCTAACCTAGATGCAGACTCTCTGGTTGGATCTGGCCATGAAGGTGTGGTACTGTGACTGTGTGCCCACTTGGTTCATCAGCCCCAACCAAGGAAACAAGAGAGGGATGACTTTTTTGGCCATTCCTAACAGCCCCTTCTTGTTTCAGAACCTAGTACTGGGTCAGGCATGGTGGTGCATGCTTTTATTTTGTTTGTTTGTTTTTGGTTTTTCGAGGTAGGGTCTCACTCTAGTTTAGGCTGACCTGGAATTCACTATGTAGTCTCAGGGTGGCCTCAAACTCTCAGCGATCCTCCTACCTTGGTCTCCTAAATGCCGGGATTAAAGGCATATGCCACCACACCCGGCATGGTGCATGCTCTTAATTTCAGCATGTGGGAGGCAGAGGTAGGAGGATTGCTGTGAGTTGAGGCCAGCCTGAGACTATATAGTGAATTCCAGGTCAGACTGGGCTAGAGCTGGGTCAGGCGTGGTGGCCCACATCTATAAATTCTAGCATTCTGGAGGCTGAGGTAGGAGGATCATTGTGAGTTCAAAGCCAATCTGAGCTACAAAATGAGTTTCAGGTCAGCCAGTGCTAGAGTGAGATGTTACCTCAAAAACAAACTAAGGGGCTGGAGAGGTGGCTCAGTAGTTAAGACACTTGCTCTCAAAACCTAAGAACTCAGGGCTGGAGAGATGATTTAGTGATTAAGGTGCTTGCCTGTGAAGCCTAAGGACCCGTTTGACTCTCTAGTTCCTATGTAAGTGGACACACAAAGGTGAGGCAAGTGCAAGGCTGCACATGCCCACTAGGTGGCAAAAGCATTTGGACTTTGATTTCAGTGGCTGAGGCCCTGCTGTGTCAAAAAAAAAAAAAAAAAATTAAAAATAGCCAAACGTGGTGGTGCATGCCTTTAATTCCAGCACTCGGGAGGCAGAGGTAGGAGGATTGCCATGAGTTCTATCCTGGCCTAGTAAGATCGTACTTCAAAAAACTGAAAAAAAAAAAAAAAAAAAAAAAAGCTCTGGAGGGATGGCTTAGCAGTTAAGGCGCTTGCCTGGAAGCCTAAGGACCCAGGTTCAATTCCTCAGGTCTCATGTAAGCCGTATGCACATGGTGGTACATGCATCTGGAGTTCGTTTGCAGTGGCTAGAGGCCCTGGCACACCCATTCTCACTCTCTCTGTGTGTCTCAAATGAATAAATAAATAAAAATCAGAAAAAAAGAAAGTAGGCACAAAAATAAATAAATAAAGCCTAAGAACCTGGGTTTGATACCCTAGTACCTACATAAAATCAGATACTACAACATGTGTAGGCACACGTGTCTGGAGTTTGTTTGCAGTGGCTAGAGGCCCTGGCATGCCCATTCTCTCTCTCTCTCTTCCTCTTTCTCTCATAAATGAATAAATAAAATAAAAAAAAAAACTAAACTAAACCAAAAAAACAAAACAAAACAAAAAACCCAAAACAAAAAAAATCCTGGTCCCAAGTTAGCAACATTTGCTCTAGTTATGTCTTACTGTCTCTGCTCATTGATCTTAATTCACCTGTAGAACTTTCATCCACTCTGGTAGTTGCAAACAAGGGAGGGGAGTTTTTGAGAGGCAGTGTGAGCTCCCTGACAGAGTAAAACGTTATAGATACTGCTTATGATTGTACTATATTTTTTCCTTTCCTTTCTTTCTTTCTTCTTTCTCCTCCTCCTTCTTCTTTTTTTCTTTTCTTTTCTTTTTTTTCAGGTAGGGTCTCACTCTAGGCCAGGCTGATCTGGAACTCCAGATGAATGTGCAATTTTGTGCATCTGCCTTTATATGGGTCCTGGGAATTGAACCCAGGCCATTGGGCTTTGCAAGCCAGTGCCTTGAAACACTGAGCCATCTCTCCAGCCCCTGGATTGTGTAATATTTCTTAACAGCAGGGCTCCATTTATTGTCAACTACATCTCAGAATATTGTTAAATTAGGTCTTTCTCATATTTGTTACTTAAACACAAAGGTACGCGTAGATGGACGTGGGTTATTTTGTTTGCTCACTGTCTGCTCCACTTTGGTCTCACTGGCCCGGCAACCATAGCCTCCCACCCTACACCCTATCCCCAGACAGGGCCTGGATGTCCCTTGGACTTGGCCATTCATTTTCTCTCATACACCCAGATATAAGGCTAAAGAATCTTGTTTTCTTTTTTGAGGTAGGGTCTCACTTTAGCCCAGGCCAACCTGGAATTCACTATATAGTCTCAGGGTGGCCTCGAACTCATTGCGATTCTCCTACCTATGCCTCCCAAATGCTGGGATGAAAGGCGTGCACCACCACGCCACACTGAAGAATCTTTCTCTATAATTGGAACCCTGAGATATTTTCTGGCTGGTGGGTCTAGGTGACGACAACATAGTTTTGGATACAAGTGAGACTTTCTCTAGCTGTGTGGAGGAGGTGCAGTTTCAGAGTGAGGGACCCCTTGGCAAGAAAAGCAAAGCCCAAACCACTGGTGTTGCAAGAAACCTTGAGTCCAGCTCTGCCTGAGACAGAAAGCATCTGTTGCAGTTTGGATCTTAGAGGACTTGTAAAGCCTTGTGTGTTGAATGAAGGCTTAGGCCCTCATGCAGCAGGCTTCAAGGTGAGGCTATGGAGATGAATGGATCAGGATGACCCTGGCTTCATAAATGGGGTGATCCCTGGAAACAGTCATAGCTTAATGGGCTACTGGGAGGTGGTTGAATCTTTGGGCACTAGGGCCCGGTTGGAGGAGGAGGCTAGTCACTAGAGGCATGACCTTCCTGGGGATATTTTGTTCCCAGGCCCTTCCTTTCCTGTTCCCTCTCTTTGCTGCTGGTCCGACATGAGATGAGCAGCTTTGCCTATCATGCACTCCCCACGATGCTCTGCCTGGCCACAAGCCCCCCAAAACGGAGCCCAGTGACCATGGACAGAGACCTCTGAACCTGCGAGCCAAAGAGAAACCTTTCCTGTGTGTGGTGGTGTGATTCAGGTTGGCCCCCATGAACTTAGGTATTCTGAATGCTAGGTTCCCAGCTGACGGAGATTTGGGAATTAACGCTTCCTGGAGGCGGTGTATTGTTGGGGGCGAGGTTATGGGTGTTATAGCCAGCTCCCCCTTGCCCGTGTTTAGCACACTGCCCTGCTACCATTGTCCATCCTCTGCTCATCTCATGCCATCGTTTTCCCTGCCATCACGGAGCTTCCCCCTCGAGACTGTAAGCCAAAATAAACACTTTCCTCCTATGACCGGCTTTTGCTGGCAACACGAAGCTGACTGCAGCGTTCTGTGTAACTTGACTTCCTCAGGTATTTTGTCATGGTGATGCATTCTCCTTGAGCTAGTCTGAATTGGTTGTCACTTCCAATTAGGCAAATTTTTCTTTCTTTCTTTCTTTCCCCCCCTGGAGATAGGATCTCACTCTAGCACAGGCTGACCTGAAATTCACTATGTACTTCTCAAGCTGGCCTCAAACTCACCATGATTTTACCTCATCCTGCCTCTTGAGTTCTGGGACCAAAGGTGTGCACCACGCCTGGCCCCAATTAGATAAATCTTGACAAAATAACACCTTTAAAAATTAGAAGGACCTGCCGGGTGTGGTGGCACATGATTTTAATCCCAGCACTAGGGAGGCAGAGGTAGGAGGATTGTCATGAGTTCGAGGCCACCCTGAGACTACATAGTGAATTCCAGCTCAGCCTGGGCTAGAGTGGAACACTACCTCGAAAAACAAACAAACAAACAAAAAAAAATTTAAAAGGACCAGGCATGGTGGTGCACACCTTTGATCCTAGCACTCAAGAAGCAGAGGCAGGCAAACCAGAAGACAAATAAATAATTGTGTATGAGTTAAAAAAAAAAAAAAAAAGCAGAGGTAGGAGGACTACTGTGAGTTCAGGGCCAGCCTGGACCTACAGAGTAAGTTACAGGTCAGTCTGGGCTAGAGTGAGATTCTGTTTCAAAAAAATCCTCCCCCCTCAAAAAAAAAAAAAAAGTTAGAATGAGGGGCTGGAGATGTGACTTAGTTGGTATTGCTTAGGATGCATGAAGTAGTAGATTCCATCCCCAAGATAACCAGGTATGGTGAGTCTCTTGCTGTTGGGAATGAAGCTCGGATACCGGCACCATTTTGTGCATCCGGCTTTATGTGGGCACTGGGGAATGAAACCCAGGCCAAAAGACTTTGCAGGCACGTGCATTAACTACTGAGCCATTTCTTCAACTCAAGGGGCTGTTTTCTAACTTCCAGAATAATTTTTAAAAATATTTTTAGTTTTACACAGAGACAGACAGAGACAAAGAAAATGGGCGGCCAGGGCCCACTGCAAACAAACTTCAGACGCATGTGCCACTTTGTGCATCTGGTTTTAGGTGAGTTGAACTTGGGTTATTAGGCTTTGCAGGCAAGAGCCTTAACCACTCAACCAGTCCAGTCCTCCAGGGATATTTTGACGTTCCAGAGTGCTTTTCCTTTAAAACCTTCCTGAAGCTACTGTATCAAGGCTCCTTTTCATCAAAGAGGAATCAGTGTGGGGCTGGTTTACAACAGTAACAACTACCAAGGCAACATTGTGCACCTTAGCACATTGTAACCGAATCGGTGGCAACGCGTCCCTGAACGGGTTGCATGGTTTTAGTATTTTAACAAACGTTGGCATGTAGAGAAGATAAAAGGTCTAGCCGGGCGTGGTGGCGCACACCTTTAATCCCAGCACTCGGGAGGAAGAGGTAGGAGGATCGCAGAGTTCGAGGCCGCCCTGGGACTACATAGTGAATTCCAGGTCAGCCTGGGCTAGAGTGAAACCCAACCTCGAAGCCCCCCACCACAAAAGAGAGAAAAAGTCTGCAGGGTGGAGCAGGCGCTGTGAACCGGGAAGGAAGCGGGGCACTTTGTGGCCTGCGGCTGAGCCAGGATGCTGGTCGCTTACAGGCGCAGGGAGCAGCCTCTGGGGGCTCAGGCCAGGCTCCTCGGTGGACTCGGCCGGATTTGCAGGCGGGGAGTGCAGACTCCGGGACGCGCCGACCGCGTCTTCGCGGAGCAGGATCCGGGCGTGGACGAGGTAAGGCCGCCAGTCCCGGCATCCGGCCCACTGCCCGCCCAGGGGACATCCTAGGGACTCCGGGCCACCATTTCCGCCGCGCTGCTCCCCAGCCCCGCCTCTGCCTCCGCCCAGCGGAACCACCGCCCAGGGGCCGCAGCTCGGTTCCGGTTCCTGCAGCCTGGTAGTGTTGTTCAGAAACCCGCCCAGACGCCCAGCCGTCCCCTCTGCCTGAACCGGAGGACCCCAGAGGCGCCTTCGGGGGGATCGCCCTGCCCCTTCCCCCAGCCCCGCCCTTCCATTTGGCTCCACCTCTGACCCCGCCCTTCCTTCAGGCCCGCCCCTTACACAATCCGCCCCTCCCTTTCCTTATAGCCCCGCCCCTTCACCACAGACTGCTCCGCCCTTCCACTAAGCCCCACCTCCCAGCTTCGTCCCTGACTCCGCCCCTTCCACCAATCCCCGCCCCTCCCCAACTAGACTCCGCCCCTCCCGTCAAGCCCCGCTCTCCTCCACAGCCCCGCCTCCGCCCCTTCAGTCAAGCCCCGCCCCATCCCAGCTCAGTCCCTGGCCCCACCCCTTCGCCCCGGCCCCGCCTCCTGGCGCCCGCCCCCGCCCTCCCGCCCGGGCGGGGCTCGGGTTTGAACGGCGCGGCGGGCCGGGCCTCTGTGTCGTGTCGCTCCCGCGGGCAGTCGGTCTGCGGCGGCTGCGCGCGCGGCACCATGTCCCCCGGCAGCGGGGTGAAGAGCGAGTACATGAAGCGCTACCGGGAGCCGCGCTGGGACGAGTACGCGCCGTGCTACCGCGAGCTGCTGCGCTACCGCCTGGGCCGCCGGCTGCTGGAGCAGGCGCACGCGCCCTGGCTCTGGGACGCCTGGGGCCCGGACGGCGCCTCGGACGGCTCCGCGGCGGCCAGCCCCGCGCCCGCCGAGCCCGGGGAGCCCGCCGAGCCCTCGGCGCGGGAGGAGCGGCCGGCGGCGCGGCGCGGCGCCGGGGCAGGGGGAGACGCGGGCGCCGAGGAGCCGCCGCGGGACGCCGCGCCTCCAGGTACCACCCGAGGGCGCGCGGCGGGGCTCCGGGCTCCGGGCTCCGGGCTGCGCGCTCAGGAGTCCTCCTCCCTCAGGCCCGCGCTTCCTGTTTGGGTTTGGGGTGACGCACGCGGGGACGGAGCTGACCCCGCCTCCGTCCTCCCTGGCTAGGTGGGGGTCCTTGCTCGCGGGCTGCGCCGGCCCTGGGAACCGCCCCCCCCCCCCGCCGCATCTCCTCATCTCTGCGCTGCGCTCTGGGCCGTTCTCCTCCCTAAGGCGCGCCCGAGAGCTGGGCGGACATGACGGGCCCGTGCTTTTGTGCGCGCACCCGGGGGGCCGCGCCGCGCTGTCCCTGCGGGATGGACTGCGTGGCCTGGCTCCTGGACGCCGGTGCCCGCCGGCGGGGAGCGGAGCTGACGGCCGCGAGGCCTGCGGGGGTCTTGGGCTCTGCTGGGGCCCGACCGTGTGGGTGGCCAACACCACCCCGAGGTCCCCGGGTCTTGCGAGGGTCTGTGGAGAGCCTACACACAATCACTGATTGCTCGGGCACTGATCTAGGAATGTGTTTCCTCACCGAACGTTCCAAACCATCTTGAGATGAATGTGGTGTTTTTTTTTTTTTTGAGCAAAGTGTCTATCTATATATTATATACATATATATAATATATATATAATTATGAACGGCCAGGTGGAAGCTCAGACTACGCTGAGTCCGAGGTGCACGTCTTTGCTTTGCTTTTGGTTACGCCGTTAGCTATTCCTGATGCTTCTGTGATGTGGTTAGAAGATTCGTGTGACAGAAGGCGGAGGGGGCTGGGAACACGCCTCCCAGTTATTTCCCGGCAAACTGAGCCCCGTGCTAATTATGAAGTGTACTTTATCAGGGCACATGGGTGGGCGAAATTCCTCCTCTAAGGTTTGAGAAGGGCTTGCCAGCTATCTGCGGTGCTGTATCAAAACACTGTTGTTAGCATTGTAGCACGTCTGGTGCCTGTGTTTATCTATTCAGGCATGCCCCGAGTTCATGATGAATTTGGGTTTCCATGGAGACACTGAAATTCTCTGCTAAAATTTCTGGTGTAGGCATCAGAGGGAAAACTAAAAGTTCCCTGCTTTCAGGACTCACCATGGCTCCTGTGTCAGGCAAGAAGAGATGGTGTATATTAGAGTGATGACCACTACTTGAGTTGCTGTAAGACATATTTTGTCTTTCACTGCAAGCCATTTATGCATGTAGAATCTTGTATGTAACTCTGTGAAGCTTATTAAATAAAATCATATGGTCCCCAGCCACACGTACCACTTGTTAGGTGACCTGTTGCCAGCACTTTTTGTTTGTTTGTTTGTTTGTTTATTCTAGGTAGGGTTTCACTTTAGCTCAGACCTGAAATACAGTCTGTAGTCTCAGGGTGGCCTTGAACTCATGATTCTCCTACCTCTGCCTCCCGAGTGCTGGGATTAAAGGCGTGCTCCGCCACGTCCTTTTTTACTGTGTTGGCCAGACTTTCACACTGTAAACTCTTGTGATCCTCCTCTTGCCTCAGCCTCCTGCCTGAACAACTGAGATTACAAGACTGTAAAACCACAGGACTTTTGTTTTGTTTTTTTTTCACTCTTTATTATTACTATTATTTTTGTTTTTTTTTTTGAGAGAGACAGAGAGAGGGAGGGAGGGAGAATGGCGCGCCAGGGCCTCAGCCACTGAAATCGAACTCCAGATGCTTGCGCCATTTAGTGGGCATGTGCAACTTTTCACTTGCCTCACCTCTGTGTGTCTGGCTAATGTGGGATCTGGAGAGTGGAACATAGGTCCTTAGGCCTCGCAGGCAAGTGCCTTAACCTCTAAGCCATCTGTCCGGCCCTGAGTCTCAAACTCAAACTCACAGCAATCCTCCCACCTCTGCCTCTGGATTAAAAGCCTGTGCCACCAGGCCTGGCCTTTTTTTTTGTTTTTCCTAGGTAGGTTTTCACTCTAGCCCTGGCTGACCTAGAATTCACTGTGTAGTTGCAGGGTGCCCTCAGACTCATGATGATCCTCCTGCCTCTGCCCTTGAGTGGACTACTGCGATTAAAGGCATGTGCCACCACATCCAGCCTTTTTTTTTTTTTTTGAGATAAGGCCGTACCACTTGCCCAGGCTGGTTTTAAGCCCCTGGGCTCAAGTCATTCTCCTTGCCTCATTCTCAGTAGCTGGAAACACAGTTGAGTGCCACATATGGTTGGTGTTTACTTCTCTATCTCCTAGGAGTGTGTTTTTATTGACATTTCCTGATTTTTTTCTTTCAGTTTTTAGTTTATCTCTTAGCTATTGTTATTCCACATACAGCACACATGCCATCTCCACTTTTCCAGTCGTCATCATAAAGTCTTGTTTACAATACTGGACCCCTGGAAATGATGACAGCAGACAGTATATTGCTTCTCTTCCTTCTTTCTTTCACAGTGTAGCCAGTATCTCAGCTCGCTGGTACAATCATCTTAACTCATCCCTTGAGGCCTGCAACCTACTTCTGTCAGGCCTGCTGCAGGTTTGGCATCGTGGGAGGGTCCTTGGCCATCTCAGGCACTTCCAGGTTCTCTCTTTCGTGTGGCTGTCAATTTGTCTTCTCTTGACCTTGCCTCTCCTTGGTAGAGCTTCTGGTGTTTAAGAAAGAGTGGGTTAGCCAGGGATGGGTGTGGTGGCACACACCTTTAATCCGAGCACTGAGACTACATCGTGAATTTCAGGTCAGCCTGGGCTAAAGTGAGACCCTATCTTGGGGGGGGGGAGGTGGGTTTAACTCCTTTTTACAAAAGACACCAAATTTAATTATTTTTATTTTGTTATTTATTTAGTGAGGGGTGAGAGGGAGAGAATATGGGTGTGCCTGGGCCTCCAGCCACTGCAGACAAACACTACATGCATATACCACCTTGTGCATCTGGCTTATGCAGGTACTGGGAATTGAACCTGCATCCTTAGGCTTCATAGGCAACTGCCTTAACTGCTAAGCTTTCTATCTCCCCAGGCCCCCAAGTTTAATTTTTTTCTTTTAAGGATTTGTTTTTTTTTTATTTAAGACAGAGAGGGAGGGAGAGGAGGGGATAGAATGGGGGTGCCAGAGCCTCTAGCCACTGCAAACAAACTCCAGATGCATGTGCCATCATGTGCATCTGACTCATGTGAGACCTGGAGAATTGAACCTGGGTCCTTTGGCTTTGCAGGCACGTGCCTTAACCACTAAGCCATCTCTCCAGCCCCCAAGTTTAATTTTTGAGACCTTTTTCAAAAAATAGCAGCTGGGTATGGTGGCACACGCCTTTAATCCCAGCACTTATGAGGCAGAGGTAGGAGGATGGCCATGAGTTCTAGGCCACTCTGAGACTACATAGTGAATTCCAGGTTAGCCTGAGCTAGAGCAAGTTCTTACCAGGAACACCCCCCCCCCAAAAAAAATATATGTTACATAGCTAGATAGCATCGTTCCATCCCCCCATTTTGTGAGTTTGCTGATGGTGGTGAGAAGTTCAGTCAAAATTGTCTGCAGACCATCTGGAAGTGTCTCGCTGTAGCCCAGGCTGACCTGGAACTAACTCTGTAGTCTCAGGCTGGCCTTGAACTCACAGAGATCCTTCTACTTCTGCCTGTTTCCCAAATGGAAAGATTACAGGTATGTCACAACAGATGGCTGTGGATGTCTGTTTGACATGCTGGTTTTATCTCGTTTGGCTATGTACTTAGTAGTGGGATGGTGGGGCCATATGGTGGTTCTATTTTTAGTTTTTGGAGGAACCTCAGTACTGTTTACAATCCCCATTTTCTCCCGTCACCTGTGTCATGTGTCTTCTTGGTGGTAGCCTGTCTTAGTGAGGTGATGCTGTGGTTTTGGCTTAGATTTCCTGAATTATCAGTGATTCTGAACTTTTTGTCTTTCCCTGTGTCTTTTGAGACATGTCTGTTTGGACCAATTGACCTTTTTTTTTTTTTTCTTCCCAGAGGTACAGTCTCACTAGCCCAGGCTGACCTGGAATTCACTATGTAGTCTCAGGGTGGTTATTGGTTTATGTTTTTAATGAGGTGAATTAAAATCAGATGTTATATATGAAGCTATGTCAAATCCAATTTTAATAGTTTTTAAAAATTTTTATTTATTTATTTGAGAGAGAGAGAAAGAGATACAGAAATAGGCAGGTAGAGAGAGAAAATGGGCACACCAGGGCCTCCAGCCACAAATGAATTCCAGATGCATGTGCCCCCTTGTGCATCTGGCTTATGTGGGTCCTGGGGAGTCGAATCTGGGACCTTTGGCTTTGCAGGCAAGTGCCGTAACTGCTAAGCCATCTCTCCAGTCCTAATATTTATTTATTTATTTATTTATTGGAGAGAGAGAGAAAGAGAATGGGTGTATCAGGGCCTCTAGCTGTTGCAAACGAACTTAGATGCATGTACCCCTTGTGCATCTGGCTGACGTGGGTCCTGGGGAGTTAAACCTGGGTTCTTTGGATTTGCAGATTAGCGCCTTAACCGCTAAGCCATCTCTCCAGCCCTATTAAAAAAAAAGTTTATTCATTTATATAAGGGAGAATGAGAGAAAAAAAGGGCATGACAGGGCCTCCATCCACTGCAAATAAACTCCAGGTTACATGTGCCACTTTGTGTGTTTGGCTCTATGTGGGTAGTAGAGAATTGAACCCAGGCCTTCAGGCTTTGCAAGCAAGTGCCTTTAAGCACTGAGCCATCTCTCTAATCCCATTTATTTATTTAGAGACAGCTTCTCACTGAGTAGCTCAGGCCGGACTGCTGGGATCCAGGAGGACCTCCCCCTTCCCCCCCTCCTTTTTTTTTCTCAAGGTAGGGTCTTGCTCTAGCCCAGGCTGACCTTAGAACACCCTCTGTAGTCTCAGGTTGGCCTTGACAATGATCCTCCTACCTCTTCCTCCTGAGTGTTGGGATCAAAGGCTTGTACCACCATGCCTGACTACAAGGTTCTTGATTTGGATGCACTGTGTCATTCCTAGGAGGATATTAGAAGGTCTTACTTGTGTGTTTCTCTGTCTGCTCCTATAGTACAGTTTCACTTCCTCTTCTGTTTTGGGTTCTTTTGCTTGGATTCCATACTGGTTGCTGGAGGCCTTCTTCAAATAAGGATCGTTCCGTTTCTTGTTCTCACTTGAGAAGTGGCTGTGAAAAGCTGGGTGGAAGTTCCTGGGCTCCTGGGAAGCGAGTGCCTAGAAGCCAGAGGTTCTACCCTCTTGTAGCCAACATGTTTTGAGAGCTGGTCAAGAATACTTCCCAGTTACAAACTTACTTATTTTCTCCAGCCCAGGGCTTCGCCATGCTAGGAAAGCCCACCACTGTAGGTCTATACCCAGAAGTCTGGTTAGACGCTTTCCAGTTCCTTATTCCAATTACATTTCTTTTTAAATTAAAATTTATTTTTAGTAAGGTTCATATGTGCATAATTTTTAAAATATATTTGTTTATTAGAGAGAGAGAGAGAGAGAGGGAGGAATATGGGCAGCTGCTGCAAGTGAATTCCAGATGCATGTACCACTTTGTGCACCTGGCTTAATGGGGTACTGGGTAATCGAACCTGGGTCCTTAGGCTTTGCAGGCAAGTGCCGTAACCTCTGAGCCATCTCTAGCCCCATGTGAATAATTTTAAACAACTTGTTTAACATGAGAAAAGTAATTCTGCCTCATTCCCTATTCCCTACCCATGCCTCCTATTCTGTCCGACTCTTTCCATGGACATTCCCTTCCCACCCTGGGGAAGACTTGAGAGGTGCTCTCATCTGTTCTAAAATTCAGAGATGTGCCTGTGCATCTTTTTTCACTTACTACACTGGTTCTTTTCAATCTGGAAGCTTTTTGCAGTTCAGTCATATTCCCTAATACTGTTTAAAATCATTTCCTCAACTTTACTTGTTTTATTTCATTTATTTGTTTTCTCTCCTCCTTTCCAGCTCTGTCTTTTTCATTAGCTGAACCTTCCCCTCGCCTCCCCTCGCCTCCCCTTGCCTCCCCTCACCTCCCCTCACCTATGGCAGTGCTCCTGCCTCGGCCTCCCGGGTGCCGGCACTACAGGCCTGCCCCACGCAGCCAGCTCACAGTCATTCTTGGTTGCCTGGCATATCTCCTGGATCTGACTTTAAACATTTTTATTTGAGAATATTTCAGGTGGAATTTTTGATTTTCTTTTCTGGGAGAACTCTTAAATTTTATCTTTCAACTGTTAGGTGGAAAGTTTTAATTCTGCCATCCTAGGTTTTGTTGTTTGTGTTTGAGACAGGGTCTTATGTAGCCCAGGCTGGCCTCAAACTTGCTATGTAGCCCAGGATGACCTTGAACTCCTAATCTTCCTTGCTTACATCTCCTGAGGAATTGCTAGGATTACAGGCTTGTACTACCATGCACAGTTTGACCATTCTAGTGATAAATTTCTAAAAGGTCACCTTTTTTGGTAAAAAGTTAACTTATCTTAAAAATACACACACACACTTTTTTTGTGTGAGGTTGGGTCTCACTTTAGCACACACTGCCTTGGAACTCACCCTGAGACCTGGAATTCATTATGTGGTCTTAGGCTGGCCTTGAACTCACAGTGATCCTCCTACCTCTGCCTCCCTAGTGCTGAGTGACATATTTTTATTTCAGACAGAGAGACAGATTGAGTATGAGTGTGCCAGGGCCTCCTGCTATTGCAGATGAACTCCAGATGCATCCACCACTTTGTGTCTGGCTTTACGTGGGTACTGGGGAATCAGACCAGAGCTGTCTGTACCTTTAACCGCTGAACCGTCTCTGCAACTCTTTTCTTTTTCTTTAGAAACACACGTGGCCTTCTGTAGCAGGTCCTCCCATTGTCTGATCCCCCAGTAGGTCAGAGAAGCCTGTGTTGGCTGGCCTTTTCTGGAGCTCAGCTTTTTTTTTTTTTTTTTTTTTTTTGGTTTTTTGAGGAAAGGTCTCACTCTAGCCCAGGCTGACCTGGAATTCACTATGGAGTCTCAGGGTGCCCCCGAACTCACAGCAATCCTCCTACCTGTGCCTCCAGAGTGCTGGGATTAAAGGCGTGCACCACCACACCCGGCTGGAGCTCAGCTTTTTGAAAAATTTTATTACAGAGTGGGGGGGTGGAGAATGGGCCCGCCAGGGCCTCTAGCCATTGTGCACTGTACTGGGTACTGGGGAAGCAAACCCCTGGTCCTTAGGCTTTTGTAGCAAGTGCCTTAATCACTGAGCCATCTCTTGGAGCTCAGTTTTAATTCTGGGGATCCAGTCAGGCAGTCAAAGTCTGGGACTCTTCTAACTTGCCTCTCGATTTCTTTTTCTTTTTTTCTCTCTTTTTTTTTTTTTGAGGTAGGGTCTTGCTCTAGCCCAGGCTGACCTGGAATTCATTATGTAGTCTCAGGGTGGTCTCGAACTCACGGCTGTCCTCCTACCTCTGCCTCCTGAGTGCTGGGATTAAAGGCGTGTGCCACTATGTCTGGCCAAATTTTATTTATTTGGGAGAGAAAGGGTGTGCCAGGGCCCCGGCAAATGATATCCAGATGCATGTGCTATCTTGTGCATCTGGCTTACACTCTGGTTTGAAGCTGGCCTTGAACTCAGAGCAATCCTCCTACCTCTGCCTCCTGAGTGCTGGGATTAAAGGAGTGAACCACCACACCCTTTCAGGATTTTGTCCTTTGTCTTTGTGTCTTTGTGTCTTTTGTCCTTTCCTTAATGGGACTGGAGGAAGAGACTCTTAAGCACATGTTTTCAGTGTTTAACTCAACATCTTCTTCCTCTCCTCCTCTCTTCCCCTCTTTCCCTGGATCTGGCTTGTGCGAATTCATTTACTTATTCTCCCCCCTCCCCACTGTTTTTTATTTTATTTTATTTTATTTATTTATTTATTTTCCAGGTAGGGTCTCACTCTAGCCCAGGCTGACCTGGAATTCACTCTATATTCTCAGGGTGTCCTTGAACTCATGGTGATCCTCCTACCTCTGCCTCCCAAATTGCCTGGATTATCATCCAGCCTCAAATAAATTTTTTAAAAACTAAAGATTAAAAAAATATTTATTTGAGAGAAAGGGAGAGAATGGGCACACCTGGACTTCTAGCCACTGTAAATGAACTCCAGATATCACCTTGTGCATCTGGCTTATGTGGGTCCTGGGGAATAGAATCTGGGTCCTTTGGCTTTACAGGCAAGTACCTTAACTGCTAAACCATCTCTCCAGCCCTCGATTAATTTTTGCATGTGTATGTGTGGTGTGCCTGTGTGCGTGCATGTTCATGCGTGTGCACTTGCCTGCAGAGGCCAGAGGTTGATGTTGGAGTCTTCCTCTATCATGTTCCACCTTATTCCTTGACAGAAGGTCTCTCGCTGGATCTAGAACGCACTATTCAACTAGACTAGGGGTTTCCTGTCTCCACCTCTTCAGTGCTGGGACTAGGCACACTGTGCTTGCTTATGTGGATGCTGGAGATCCCATCTCAAATCCTCGTGCTTGTGCGGTAAGCACTTTACCCACTGAGCCACCACCCCAGCCCCCATGAATTTATTTTTATTTGAATGTTCTCTCAGTTACCAAGAGGCATTTCCATCTTTCCATGTAAATTGTGGGGAATGCTGTTTTTGTTCATCTGAAAAAGCCCTTATTTTAAACATCATTCTTTCAAATAGGATTTTAAAAACATATACTTATATACAATTACCATGTACCAGGCACTATTTTAAGAGTTTTATAAATATTAAAATTACAGAGATACGCTGTACCTCTTTTCTTCTGTATTGTCCGTCTTTTGTTGCCTGCTGTGGATAATTTTCGAGTGTGTCTTTTTCTTTAAGTACGGAGGGTAAGCACCATTATTTCATAGAATGTAGATGGTAATTGCAGTATCTCGAGTCTCTTGTGCCAGCTGGTCCTCCCAGTATTGCCTTCTTGCCTTGTGTGCCAGGTGATCTTTTGTGGCGCTCTGGTAATTGTATGGTGTAGTTAGTAGGAATCATCTGGGGGTTGGCCCTAGAAGCTTTGAGGTTTTTACTGGGCGCTGTGGAACGGGTAGCGGGGCTGCTTTTGCATTGCATTCAGCTGTTTTGTGCTCTCTTTGTCAGGAGTGTTGACCCAGTTGCCATTGTTACCACATCATCGCTACTGTGTAGTGCAGCATCCCTTCCTGTACCCATGGCAACCCTGCTGACCAGCACAGGGTCTTGGTCCATCCTTGTCACACACTTCTCAGCTTCTCTTCTGATCATTTTTTTTTTTAAACTTTTCTAGCCATCCTTCCTCTGTCCTCCTCTTGGGTTCTGTCTTCCAGCTTAATAAATAACTGTCCCCAGGAGTCCTACAATGCCTGTCTTCAGCCCAGGCTGACCTGGAATTCACTATGGAGTCTCAGGGTGGCCTCGAACTCACGGTGATCCTCCCACCTCTGCCTCCTGAGTGCTGGGATTACAGGCGTGTGCCACCATGCCCGGCCTGCCTTCTTTTTTTGACCGGCGGGGGGAGGGGTTCTCGAAGTAGGGTCTCATCCTAGCCTGGGCTGACCTGGAAATTCTCAGGGTGGCCCCAAATGCACTGCGATGCTCCTGCCTCTGTCTCTGCCTGTGCCTCTGGAGTGCTGGGATTAAAGGCGTGCGCCACTACGCCTGGCTTTACAGAGCCTTTCTGGCCCCCAGCTCCACAGTCCCGCCGTGGCCGTGGAAGCTCTCCAGCAGCAGCTCCTTCCTCTAGGTCACCCTGTGTCTGTGGGTAGCAGGGCTGTCTGCTGGAACACCTTTGGACCCCCCCCCATTCCTGGCCCCCTGTGTCTTCAGGGTGTCAGTGTGTTAGTTTGCCTCAGTCTTACATAGAGTTGCTGGACTGTTTGCTGGGGGTGGGGGTAATATTGTTAGAAGTTTCTTTGACACCACCTGTGGTGGTTTGATTCAGGTGTCCCTCATAAACTTAGGTGTTCTGAATGCTAGATCCCCAGCTGATGGAGATTTGGGAATTAATGCCTCTTGGAGAGAGTGTATTGTTGGGGGCGGGCATAATTATGGGTGTTATAGCCAGTTTCCCCTTGCCAGTGTTTGGCACACTTTCCTGTTGCTATTGTCCACCTTATGTTGGCCAGGGGGTGATGTCCACCCTCTGCTCGTGCCATCGTTTTCCCCTGCCATCATGGAGCTTCCCCTTCAGCCTGTAAGCCTAAATAAACCTCTCTTTCCACAAGCTGCTCTTGATTGGGTGATTTCTATAAGCAATGTGAACCTGACTGCATCAGTAAAGTGGTACCGAGGGGTGGGATTGCTGCTAGATGCCTGACTGTGTGGCTTTGGCCTTTTGGAGCTGATTTTCAAGAGGAATGTGGTAGGATTTGAAACCTTGGCCTAAGAGATACATTGCAGTGCTATAAGTACAGCTTGATGGACTATTCTGGTCAGAGTTGAAAGACCTGAATGCAGTAAGAACTATGGACTGTGAGGTTTGGCTTATGAGGGTGAGAAAGAG
Source organism: Dipus sagitta (assembly GCA_036346955.1). Taxonomy (NCBI): domain Eukaryota; kingdom Metazoa; phylum Chordata; class Mammalia; order Rodentia; family Dipodidae; genus Dipus; species Dipus sagitta. The sequence goes on from CM070773.1 coordinate 173,300,864, forward strand.
CTTTTGCTTGGACTGGGCTAGCAGTTTGTGTGAGAAGCTTGCTCTTATGCCCGTGTCCTGAGAAGTTGTGCAGGGTTGCTTTGCATAGAAATGAACTGGTGTGAGCAGAGTGATATGGCACAGAAAGAAAAATCTGTGGGTGAACTGCTTGCTGCCTTTCAGCTGCAATTGAGATTGGGCCAGCCGACCTGCACTGGAGCAACAGGAAGAATGTGGACTCTTTTGGAGGGGCCTGAGTGCTTTGAGTGCTCAAGGAGTGTCCTGTTCTTCAAAGTCTGCTTTATTCCCCCCTGGATTAACAAATTGGCATCCTACATGATATTTTGGAGTATAAGAAATGCAGGAAAGAGAGTGCCATTGAGTTTGCAACATGGTCTTGGGTTTTGGAAATGGCCATGGGCAGTGTGAAGCAAGTTTGCTGGATGCCTGCATGGAGACCCAATGGGGCCATGAGGATGAACTGTGGATTGCAGTGGAGAACCAGTGGAGATGCCAGGACCATGAGATGGCTGCCAGGGAGTTGCCAGCCCCGATGAAGTTTTGCGAGACTGTGAGTAGCCTAGCTGGAGGGGCGGAATTGGAGACTTATTGCTGGTTAGAATATCAGCCTGGGAGATTTGTCGCTAACTTGAGTTGTTGGACTTGAAGCTACAGAGATTGGTGTTTGCCCTGTTTAAATCATGTATTGCTTGAGTATTTCTTTGCTATGCCCAATGTCATCTTTTGCAGTGTGAATGTTTATTCTGTGCCATTATGGGTTTTTTGGGGATTTTTTGGTATTATGGCTCAGTTAGAAGATCTTGGAATATGGGGATTTATGAACATCATTGGAATTGATAAAAACTATGGGGACTCTTAAAGTTGTACTAAATGCATTGTATTTTATATCATGTATGGATATCAGTTTATGGGGGCTGGGGCGGAATGTGGTGGTTTGATTCTGGTGTCCCCCATAAACTTAGGTGTTCTAAATGCTAGGTTCCCAGATGATGGAGATTTGGGAATTAATGCCTCCTGGAGTGAGTGTATTGTTGGGGGCGGGCATAATCATGGGTGTTATAGCCAGTTTCCTCATGCCAGTGTTTGGCGCACTCTCCTGTTGCTATTGTCTACCTTATGTTGGCCAGGGGCTGATGTCCACCCTCTGCTCATGCCACCATTTTCCCTTGCCATCGTGGAGCTTCCCCTTGAGCCTGTAAGCCTAAATAAACTTCTTTTCCCACAAGCTGCTCTTGGTTGGGTGATTTCCACCAGCAGTGCGAGCCTGACTGCAGCACACCCCTGCCAGGCTGTGCAGCTTGGGTCGCAGCAACCCGCTGAGTGTGAGCCAGCAGGCTTCGTAGACCGTAGACCGGTGCTGTCCGTTTTTGTCATTCTGAGCTGCTGTCATTTTTTTCCCTGTCTGGTCCCTATGCCCACATGCTTATCCAACCTGTCCTTCATCTTTGTAGGTAGAAACATTCCTAAAATATAGATAGGAAATCATTTTTCTTTTTTTTTTTAATTTTCAGCTTTTTTTAGGTCCACATTATTTCTCAGCTTAAAATCTTATGATTCTCCATCATTTCCAGGATATAATAAATAAAAAACCCTCCAGGTTTGGCATAGAAAGCCTTTATTTCCCCTGTGCTACCTGTTTCCCTGAGAGCCTTTTAGTGGGCCATTCTCCCTTCCTGGCATTCCCTCTCGGGTTTCCTCCTGGTCTCTCGTCCCTTGAACAAGGTCATTATGCCTTCTCTAGGCAGGCTGCTCTGGGAGGTCTGGGTCACACACCATGGAGAGTGGATTCGGGCTGATGCGTCAGTCCAGGTTGTGAGGAAGGCCTAGAGGCCCCTCTTCCAAGGTGAGGAAGGGTGTGGACACAACCTGCAGAGAGGTGTTTGGATAATGTGTGTACTTAGGTTCTCATGATCAGGTGGAACCTGTCACCTGGAGGGCTGCACTGCTGGGCTGACAGAGCTGGGTACAGAATGTGGATTCCAGGCTTTGGCTGTGTCACCTGATTCTTAAGATGCTTAGTAACAGATGGGAGAGCCAAGGTCAGTGTTGGTGGCAGAATGACAGAGAACTAAAGGCTTCCTGCAGTCACATGTCATCCACCTGGGCTGCTGCAGTGGGACAAGGAACAGGGTCCCAGCTGATGGCAGTAGGGCTAAGGCTCTCTCCTCAGGGATGACCACGCTGTGTTGCCACCAGTCTGTGTACTTGTCATGATGGAGACGGATGTTTGATGCCTGAGCAACTGATGACTCACATGGTGTTCATATTCCGCTGCGCAGGGAGGGGAAGAAATAGGCTCAGGAAGGACTTATGCAAAATCATGTCATAAGAAGAATTATCACTGTTTTTTTTTTTTTTTTTTGAGAGAGAGAAAGACACACAGAGAGAGGGGTTCTTAGGTGTTGCAGGCAAGTGTCTTAACCACTAAGCAATCTTTCCAGCTCTAAATATGAGTTGTTTTAAAACATATATGCATATATATTTTTTTAGTTTTTGTATGTGTGTGGGTACAGCAGGATCTCTTGGCACCACAAATGAATGTTAGATGCATGCACCACTTTTGCATCTGGTTTTATGTCCATGGAGTGACTTCAGCACTAACCTCAGGTGCTCAGTGAAGTAAATAGCTGCGTAAACATGAGGACCTGAGTTCAAACCCTCAGCCTCACACAGAAGCTGGAGGCGGCCACGCCCTCCTGCAATCAGTGGCAGTGCTGGGGAGACTGGTGGGCGGATTCCCTCGGGCTTGCTGCCTGGCGTGATGACAGCCTGTCTCAAAATGAGGTGGAGAGTCACCGAGAAGACACCCAGTGTCAGTTTCTGGCCTCCATGCCCACATACACATGTCAACATGTGCCTTGTGTGTATACATGTGCAGACATACATAGGAACATGAATACACATCAAAAATGAAAACCTAACTTCGAGCAGCTTTCATGTGAGGTCAGTGCCAAGTGTGTTCCTAAGGGAAGGGTATCGTGTTGAGGTCACCCTAGAGGAAGCCCCTGAACAGTGTGCTGCTCCCCTGTCAAGGAAATGACACGTGCCAAACTTGGCCACAGTTCTGCTTCAAGTGAAACCTGGGATGAGCCGTAGCAAACGTTTAGCTGGCTTGATAAGAGTTATTTTTCAATCCAAATTAAGTAATGAAATGTAAAGTTAATTTTAAAAGTATTTCCATCTTGTTTGATCCCACTTTTCCAAAGCTCCACCAGCAAAAGATGCAGAAGAGAAACCTGCACAACAAAACGGGGCAAAAGAGACTGACAGGCTGCCGAGCAGTAACGAGCCTCGCCAGCAGTCTGGTGCCATATTTGCCAGAGAAAGCAAGAAAGCAGCCAGAAGCCCCCAGAGGTCCACAGGCCGGATCAGGGAAAACAAGCACCCGTTCGCTCTCTACGGCTGGGGAGAGAAACAGACGGACACGGGAAACCAGAAGACTCACAACGTCTGCGCCTCCGCCCCTGTGCATGAGGTGAGCCTGGGGAGGGCGAGGCCAGCTGCCTGCTGTCACTGGGCCTGGCAGGTCCTGGGGTGGAATGGGGACCAGGGAAGTCAGAACAGGGAGGATTCTGGTCACCAGCAGGAGGTTGTGGGCATTAGAGGGCAAGGGTTAGGAGTCCTGCAGGGTCTCTGTATGTAAGTCAGGGGAAACTGTAGGTACATGTGGCTCTGGTGTTCAAGGGCCCTGGGCCACAGGGGAATTGCTCAGTGGAGGCTGTGCCCCTCCCCCCAGGCCTCTGGAGAGGTCTCAGTTTCCCTCAACTGTGTAACCTGGTGTCCTCGACACCTTTGTTGTTGGAGTGTCTGATTGCCCGGTATGACCGGGGCCCTCTTTTCCCTTCGGATGAAGTTCAGCAGACTTTGTTGGTCTGGTGCAGCAGCAGTTCGCTCCCTGGAGCTCGAGTTCCTGGACACAGCTCTGGTTTGTCATCAAGACCCGAGACATGCGTTAGAGGTGTGAGGACCCTCCTGTGTAGCCGGAACACCGTTAATGTGCTAGCGGCCTTGGCTCCAAGCCAGAGGCAGGAGGAGAAGCAGCAAACTATGAATTCCCCCTAATGCCAGTTGGGTCCCCAGAGCAGCCTGTGGGCTGGCAGATGGTGGTGTGTTTTTTTTTTTTTTTTTTTTTTTATGGTTTTCCTCATACATTTTTTTTCTCAATTTTTATTAACATTTTTCATGATTACAAAAAATATCCCATTGTAATACCCTCCCTCCTCCCACTTTCCCCTTTGAAATTCCATTCTCCATCATATCCCCTTCCCATCTCAATCAGTCTCTGTCTTATTTTGATGTCATGATCTTTTCCTCCTCTTATGATGGTCTTGTGTAGGTAGTGTCAGGCACTATGAGGTCATGGATATCCAGGCCATTTTATGTCTGGAGGGAGCATGTGGTAAGCAGGCCTACCCTTTGGTTCTTACGTTCTTTCCGCCACCTCTTCTGCATTAGACCCTGAGCCTTGGAAGGTGTGATCGAGATGTTACTTAGTACTCCAGTCACTTCTTTCCAGCGCTATGATACCTTCTGAGTTGTCCCAAGGTCACTGCCAGCAGGTGTTTTTTGTAGTGAAACCTGAGACAGGGCACTGTCATTAACAGAGGACTCTTAAAAGTCCCTGGGACTAACTTAACAGGATTTATCCTGTCAAAGGAAAAAGGGTTATAAACTCCCCCAATGTTGCTTTGCGACAGGGTCTCATGCAGCCCAAGCTGGCCTGGCACTCACTATTTAGCTGAGGATGACCTTGAACTCCCGATCCTCCTGTCTCCACCTCCCAAGTACTGGAATTATAGCTCTCCCCCGTGTTTTTGTTTGTTTGTGTGCTTTTCTTTTTCTCCTCTTCTTTGTTTTCGATTTTTCAAGGTAGGGTCTCACTCTTGCCCAGGCTGACCTGGAATTCACTATGTAGTCTCAGGCTGGCCTCGAACTCACAGTGATGCTCCTATCTCAGCCTCCCAAGTGCTGAGATTAAAGGGGTGTGCTATCACACTTAAGCTTCTCCCCCATTTTTTTTTTAATTTTTTCGAGTTAGGGTCTTACTCTAGCCCAGGCTGATCTAGAAATGTAGCTCCAGTTCTTTTGTCTGCCATTGACCATCTGAGAATCTCCCATCGCTGCGCTGCTGGTGTCCATAAAGAAATTCCACCTAAAGTGTGTTTCAGCGCCTGTCCATTGGACCTGGGTCAGAATCTTGACGGGCGCACACCTGTAATCCCAGCACTTGGGAAGCAGAGGCAGGAGGATACTGTAAGCTCGAAGCCAGCCTCATCTCCATAGTTCCAGGCCAGCCAGGGCTGTGCAGTGAGATGCTGTCTCAACAAAATGAAACCAAAACCAAAACCAGTGGTTTTTCTAGTGGACCTTAGAGGCAGATACAAGATAGTTGTATTTCTATCTGGAATTTACTTTTTGCAGTTCAGCTTTGCCATCACTAGTAATGAGCAACGGTGGTGGGGGTGGTTTACTCTGGCAGCTTTGAGCTATGATAGGCAGGGCCTGAGGGCTGGCTTTGAGGTAGTCCTGTAAATCATTAAGTACTAGCCTTTACTTTTATTTATGTTTGTAAACTTTGTTTGCAGGCATGTGTGTGTATGGGTCACTACGATCTCTTGCCATTGTAAACAAACACCAGAGGTCCAGCTTTATTGGGTGCTGGGGAGTGAACCCAGGCCGGCAGGCTTTGTAAGCAAGTGCCTTAAACCGCTGAGTCATTGCCCCAGCCTGTGAATCCTTACTTGTCAACTCTTTTTAGATTCATGAGTCAGCACTACGAGCCAAGAACAGAAGACAGGTGGAGAAGAGGAAGCTGGCTGCTCAGAGGCAGCGTGCTCACTCTGTGGACGTGGAGAAGAACCGAAGGATAAAGCCGGCCTCTGTTGAGAACCCTTGGCTGACAGAGTACATGCGCTGCTACTCAGCCAGGGCCTAGCTTCTGGACAGCCGCTTCTGGTAGCACTTCTTAAAGAAAAGAGAGAGAGAGAGAAAAAACTATAAAACCAAACCACATACATGTTGAAGAAGTCAACGAATCACACAAGGCTTTTCTTAGGGAATTTCCAAAAGATGGTTTTGTTTTGTTGACGGTCACCTGCCTTAGCTGTAAGGCAGACCCTGGAAGCCATAGACGTCAGGTTGTTGATGACGACCAGTCCCCAGATCTCGATACTCGTTATGAAGCACCCCAGTCTTCTAAGACAGCCACACCAAATGCCTTTAACTGGCTGCGGACGCGTCCCAAGTGCCGCGCAGGTGCGTCTCTGGGCCGCGTCACACCCGCCCCGGGTAGGGTACTACGGCTCCCCGGCATCTGTGCAGCTTGCTTCGTGGGAGAACCAAGTGAAACGCACTTAAGCACTGCGCTGCCCTTCGTCACGAAGCTTCAAGTCTGGTAGCTCCTGAGAAATTCCACGACATATTTATACCCCATTTCACATCACTTTCACGTAGACTGTGATATTTAAGAATTTTTTCTGGCCATGGCGAGAATCACTTCCTCTTTAAATTATCATCTAGGAACTTATTTAATAGCTTAGTAGTTCAGATACATTCCAGTGAGGTGCAGTGCAGTGTGTGTTTACAGTAGTAATGGCATTTCTTTTTTGAGTTAAGGAGTGTCACATTCTTTTAAGTGCAAGATTTCTTTGTGGAGCACAGGAGGAACTGTCCACCACTTGTTAAGTCCAGACTTTTGCCACACCCCCTCTGTGGGCACTGTTGTCCCTTCTGCAGTAGCTAATTATGTCATTGACAGCTTGTAATATGAGATGAAATGAAGTTGTTTGGCCTGCAGGGAGTGGACCAGTAGACACCATCAGCATCTTGTTGGCTCCGTTCTACGGAACTTCACAGCGGTGCTGAGGTGCAACGCCTGTAATTACCACGTCACTGTCTGGTTCCTGCTCACTGGACTCTCCTGCCACTCCGCGGGAGAGGAAGGGGTGTTCAGGCACAGAACAAGCAATGTTTTCTCCCTTAGCAGGGAATGGCAATTAGGGCAGAAAAATGGTTTTAGAAACCACAGTCTCTGTGAGATGGGTGTCCCGCAGAGGGGACTTTACCAGAAGGATAAGCGCCATTCTTCCCCAGAGACAGGGAGGTCCTTTCCCAGTGCCTGAAGGTGTTGGGTAAAAACCTGGTATTGGACATGAAGCCAAGCATCTCCTTGATGTTTTCCTCTGGGTCTTTGTGATAGTTTTTACAGCACAGCTGATCTCATTCCACATAACTGTCACACAGTGTCATCTTGCTACTGTATTATGCTTTGAAAATGCATACTGCAGAATCATGAAGTTTTTTTAAAAAGAAACTTTTAAAATATTTACATAGTTTTGTATAGTCTCTTATGTACAGAGCCTTCCAGCCACTGAGGTGTATATTTAATAAGAATAAATTCTACATGTTGTCCAACAGCCTTGCTAGTGGTTGTGATTCAGATGAACCTGTGCCAATTGTCTATCTTTAATACTGCAGGTCCCCAAGGTCACATGAGTCAGGGCAGTTTGGAACAGTGCCACAGATTGTGAGACTTGGTCTTTGTAAAGCTGTGCCTTAAAGGGCTTAGGCATGGTGGCACACCTTTAATCCCAGCACTCAGGAGGCAGAGGTAGGAGAATCGCTGTGAGTTCAAGGCCAGCCTGAGACTACAGAGTGAGTTCCAGGTCAGCTTGGGCTAGAGTGAGACTCTACCTTGATAAAAACAAACAGCTAGGTGTGGTGGCACATGCTTTTAATCCCAGCACTTGGGAGGCAGAGGTAGGAGGATCGCAGTGAGTTCGAGGCCACCCTGAGACTACATAGTGAATTTCAGGTCAGCCTGAGCTAGAGTGAGACCCTACCTTGAAAAACAAAACAATGAAAAACAAAAAAGTAACAATCAAAATTATGTACAATTTTCAAGTAAAAACATTTCTTTAAAGAGTCTTTCCCTACCTTCTTAAGCTAGTGCTAGATGCCATAACAGGCTTAAACTTTATAAATGGAATCTGGAACTCTGATAAGAAAGAGGGAGAGAGGCTGCAGACATATGGGTAATGAAAGCATGTTTTCTTGGTAGGTTGACTGGCTCATTTGATGAATAAATTGTTATTTTTTTAAATTTATGTGTTTGCCAGGGTGTCTTGCTGACAGACACATGTTCCACTTTTTGCGTAAGCTTACATGGATGCCAGGGAATTGTACCTGGGCCAGCAGGCCTTGTAAGCCAAGTCCCTTTAACTGCTGATCCATCTCCCCAGCCCCCTAAACTGGTCTTGTTGATGCAATTGATTCTGCAGTAGTTCACTTCCATCTGCTAGTGTCCAACACACAGAAGATCCTTACTGTATAGTCTAGGGTCAGTTAGTATAAAAGTGATCCTAAATGTTACCTAGTCATCTTACAATATTTGTACTTGAAGTGAATTTTTGTATGATAGAGTGATGTTGCAGTCAGGTTTGCGTTGCTGGTAGAAATCACGCAACCAAGAGCAGCTTGTAGGAAAAAGAGGTTTATTTTGGCTCACAGACTCGAGTGGGAGCTCCTGATGGCAGGGGAAATGATGGCATCACCCCCTGGCCAACATAAGGTGGACAGTAGCAACAGGAGAGTGTGCCAAACACTGGCATGGGGAAACTGGCTATAACACTCATAAGCCCACCCCCAACAATACACCGCCTCCAGGAGGCATTAATTCTCAAATCTCCATCAGCTGGGGAGACTAGCATTCAGAACTCCTAAGTTTATGGGGGACACCTGAGTCAAACCACAGAGTTGTCAATGTGTGATTGCCATCAGATGTATGCAGGCGAGCCATGTCAAGATTTTTGTTTTATTTCAAGATAGGGTCTCAGAGCTGGGCATGGTGGCACACGCCTAGGGTCTCACTCTAGCCCAGGCTGACTTGGAATTCACTATATAGTCTCAGGTTGGCTTCGAACTCACAGCGAACCTCGACCTCTGCACGCCCAGCATCATATCTAGGGTTTTTCCTGGCCCACATTTGTCCCTTCAGTCCTGCTAATATGAGATGGGAAAACATTGCTTCTTTCAATACTTAGTTCCATTTTGAAAGTCCAATAACTGAATAAAGACATAAGAGCTCTCTCTGGATCTTTTTTTTTCTTATTGCTGAAAGCAATTTTATTATCAAAGCGTTTATTCTCTAGCTAGTAATAACCCATAGCCTGTTTTCCCTGCCGACTTCCACCCCAACACTAAGTGCTTATGCTTTTCTTTTTTCTTTTTTCTTTTTTCTTTTTGAGGTTGGTTCTCTAGCCCAGGCTGACCTGGAACTCACTCTGTAGTCCCAGGCTGGCCTTGAACTCATAGCAGTCCTCCTACCTCTGCCTCCTGAGTGCCAGGATTAGGGATTAAAGGCATGTGCCTGGCCCAGCTTTTCTATTTTCATTAGAGAGCAATGACCCCATTTTTGTGTCTGAATAGCAAACCCAGAGATGATACGGAGAGCTTTTCTCATGAAAGCCCAGAGAATGTTAAATTAACTACTGCATAATTATTTCCAAATCTAGACAATACACAGTTACCTGTCTGCTTGTGATCTCTTCCAAAGTGTTTCCATCCAAGAAGGAAGCAACTGCATTTATTTCCTGCCAACTTCTGCAATAAGGTAAGTCACTGACACATTCCGGACTCTGCTAACTAGGCCCTCGAATGTGCTCATGTATGTACTTAAGAACCTTTCCCCTTTGTCTTTATCTGGTTGTATAAACCATAGTTACAGGGGCCTGGAAAGATAGCTTAGTGGTTAAGGCACTTGCCTGCGTAGCTTAAGGACTCAGGTTTGATTCCCCAGAACCCACATAAGCCAGATGCACATGGTGGCACATGTGTCTGGAGTTCATTTGCAATAGCTAGAAGCCCTGGCATGCCCATTCTCTCTCTCCCTACCTCTCTCAAATAAATAAAATATTAAAAAATAAAATAAAAACATGGTTGCTTCAGGCATCTCTATATCATGGTGTGGGTGTTCCACTCTTGTGACACGTTGCTGGTGGTGCGTGTCAGATGTAACTACTTGAGGACCAAAGGTTCTGCAGCCGAGGTGCTGAGGCATCGAAGGCAGCACCCCTGAAAGAGCCACAGGGCCTCGTGTGATGATCTTAAATATCCTCATGACAGTTCTTTTGTTGACTTGAGCTTTACAAAATGTCAGATTTATTTGAAGACTTTTTTTTTTTTTTTTCGAGGTAGGGTCTCACTCTAGCCCAGGCTGACCTGGAATTCACTATGGAGTCTCAGGGTGGCCTCGAACTCACAGTGATCCTCCTACCTCTGCCTCCCGAGTGCTGGGATTAAAAGCGTGCACCACCACGCCCGGCTTGAAGACTTTTTGAGTTTAGCTTTACACGGATACTGGGGAATTGAATCTGTGCCGTTAGACTTTGTAAGCCAGTATCTTTAAGTGCTGAGCCATCTCCTCATTCAGACTTTTAAAAAACTTCACAAAGAGTAGTTCTTGGCCATTTGGGGGCATTTTTGAACTTGATGGCCCTTAGGCATGGTCTTTGGGCAGACTGTGTATGGCTGGGGTGTTCAGCCCACAGGATGGCAGCTGTCGTGTGGTGGCTCCCACCTTGGTAGTACCCCCCAGCCCTATGGGTTTCTTTGTTAGTAAAATTGTATTTGGGGAAAGTTGTTCCTATTGTTCTAAGCTTGTTTTGAGTGCCATGCTGGGGCTGGAGAGATGGCTCGGTGGTTAAAGGCACTTGCTTATAAAGCCTGATGGCCTAGGTTCGATTTCCTAATACTCACATAAAGCCAAATGCACAAAATGGCGTATGCATCTGGAGTTTGTTTGCAGTGGCAAGAAGCCCTGGTGTGCCCATACTTTCTCTCAAATAAATAAAATTTAAAAAATACTTGAGTGTGCTGGGTATGGTGGCACATACCTTTAGTCCCAGCACTCAGGAGTCTGAGGTAGGAGGATTGCTGTGAGTTTGAGCCAGCCTGGACTTCATAGTGAATTCCAAGTCAGCCTGGGCCAGCGTGAGACCCTACCTCAAACAGAAAGTGTTTGAGTGCCATGCTGAAAGAGCACACACTGTCCCTGCTCACCTGGATCGTGCTTGCCTGGTTCACACTAGTCCTCAGTAGCATTCCAGAGCAGGAACGCAGGCGGGAGGTGACTTCTGCTCAGGTCAGGTTCCCAGGTGGTATACAAGTGGGGCAGGTTCAGATAGCACTACCACTGAGTCCGCCTTGGGATCACACCCACAAGGTAGGTTGAAAGGTGGGGCTGAGCCCAGCTACATCAGTCACCTACAAAATCGGAAGCAGTGCTCCCCAGGACGGAGCACAGTGCTGAGACATGACCCATATGCCTCAGTGTCTGAAGAACAGTGAAGCTCATGAGGAAAGACAGCAGATGCTGGTGTAGACTTTAAAATAGCTATTAGTAAGTTCAGATGAGCAGTAGCACACTTCAAACAGGGTAATGTAGAAACAGTCAGCAAATAGGTGATATAAAGAACTTAATGAGGGAGCTGGAGAGATGGCTCAGTAGTTAAGGTGCTTGCCTACAAAGCCTGACGACCCTGGTTTGATTCCCTAGTACCCACAAAGTGACACAGACATCTGGAGTTTGAAGTAGCTAGAGGCTCTGGCACCCCCATTCTCTTCTCTTACTCTCTTCTAGCAAATAAACAAAAATTAAATAATTTAATGAATAACCAGTGGTGGTGATGCATTCCTGTAATTCCAGCACTCAGGAGGTTGAGGCAGGAGGACTGCCACAGGTGAGGTCAGCCTGCGCTACAAGTCAGATTTTATCTCAAGGAAAGGAGAGGAGAGGAGGAAGGGAGGGGAGAGCCGGACATGGGCACAATAGCAGTCACCTGTCCCAGCATTGGGAGACAGAAGCAAGAGGGTCAGGAGTTCAAGGACTTCAAGGAGCCTGGGCTTACATAGCAAGCCTGTTTCAGTAAAACCTGAAAGAACTCTCACTAGATAGGCTTATGAGGATGAGAGATAGAAATCACCCTGCCCCCCAATAAATAAAAAGTTGTTTAAAAAAAAAGAGCCAGTCGTGGGAGCGCACACCTTTAATCCCAGTACTCAAGAGGCATAGGTGGGAGGATTGCCGTGAGTTCAAGGCCACCCTAAGACTACATAGTGTATATCAGGTCAGCATGGGCTAGAGTGAGACCCTACCTCGAAAAACCAAAAAAAAAAAAAAAAAAAAAAAAAAAGGGCGGGGTGGGCCTGGAGAGATGGTTAGTGGTTAAGGCGTTTGCTTGCAAAGCCAAAGAACCCAGGTTCGATTCCCCAGGACCCACATAAGCCAGATGCACAAAGTGTCACAGGCATCTGGAGTTTGTTTGCAGAGGCTAAAGGCTCTGGTGCACGCATGCTCTCTCTCTCTCTCTCTCTCTCTGCCTCTTTCTCTCAGATAAATAAAATAAAACTGAAAGAGGAGCAGTCTCCTGGGGACCTCTGGAAACAAAGGGCTCACAGTTGTATCACAGCACAGTGCCATGGATGAATGAAGTCCATTGAAAACTCTGAATGAACAATGGCTGGAAAACAGGTCTGATGAAAGATAAACTTTACAGATTCAAGAAGTGGAGGCAGCTCCACATAACCAACCCAAGGAGCCCCACCCTGCACTTAGAATCCTAGCACCTTGGAGGAGCCTGAGTTCAAGTCCACTCTAGGCTACATAGTGAGACCCTATCTCAAACAAAAAAGAAACCTACCCAGACACATTGCCCTCAAACTACCAAGAACCAAGAGACACCGGGAATGCACCCGGAGAAAAACCTGCACACACTGATGCGAATTCTCCACAGCAACCACGGAGGCAAGGAGGAAGTGGCCATTAAAGTGAGAAAAAGTAGCTGTCGGCAGAGAATTCTGTGTCCAGAGCTGTGTGTGGTGGCTTATACTCTTAACCTCAGCATTTAGGAGGCTGAGGCAAGAGGATGCCGTGAGGTCAAGGCAAGCCTGGGCTAGAGTGAGACCATACCTCTAAAAATAAAAAATGGTTGGGGAAGCCGGGAGTGGTGGCACACGCCTTTAGTCCCAGCTCTCAGGAGGCAGAGGTAGGAGGATCGCCATGAGTTCAAGGCCACCCTGAGACTACATAGGGAATTCCAGGTCAGCCTGGGCTAGAGTGAGACCCTGCCTCCTGCCTCAAAAAAACAAACAAACAAACAAACAAACAAACAAAAAAAGTTGGGGGGGGGGCTGGAGAGATGGCTTAGCAGTTAAGGCACTTGCCTGCAAAGCCTAAGGACCCAGGTTTGATTCCCCAGGACCCATGTAAAGCCAGACACACAGAATGGCACGTGCACTTGCAGTTTGTTTGCAACGGCAACACACCTTGTGCCCATGCTATTTTTCAAAGAAACAAAATATTCCTTAAAAAAGTTAGCCGGGTATGGTAGCGTTTGCCTTTAATCCCAGCACTTGGGAGGCAGAGGTAGGAGGATCGCCATGAGTTCGAGGCCACCCTGAGACTACATAGTGAATTCCAGGTCAGCCTGAGCTAGAGTGACACCCTACCTTGAAAAACAAAAACAACAACAACAAAAAAATTGAGTGTGGTGGTGGCTCACTCCTATAATCCCAAAGCTCTGGAGGCTGAGGTAAGAGGATCATCACAGGTTCCAGGTCAGCTAGAGTGAAACTCTGTTTCAAAAAAAAAAAAAGTTAACAAAGATGTAATCAAAATATGACAATACTAAAAATGCTCAAAAAACTAAAAAAGCAAAGGAGCAAAACAGTGCCCGAGAAGCCGAGCATATCAATTTACACAGTGTCTTGGTGGATTGAGGGTTGTAGAGTATTAAAAGAGCTTCCAAGAAGAGAGAGTTCTCCAGCAAGGGTGTCCCTCACAGCGTGTCTCCATGCTGACAGTGCTGCACGAATTCTGTTGCACGTGGGCGTGGCCCTGGACTCTGCAGCGTTGTGGTCGTGTCCAGGGTGCGGTGTTCTGATAGAGGCAAAGGCTGAGCTGGGCTTCTGGAAAAGAGCTGACACTACTGAGACTGCGAGGGGATCTGATGGGACTGGCTGACAAGTTCAGTCAGACTTGCAGACTTCTGCCTTTGAGTGCTGGAAAGAGCAAGTGAAAATCAGCCGAGATGCAGGAAAACTACTGCCAACAATGGGAGGCTCCAACCCCCGTCCCCCCTCCCCAGACTCAGTACCTTGCCAGCCCTTTCGGGGGCACAAGGAACATTAATTACCAAGACACCAATCCAAGAGCATAAACACACCTTAACAAACTTGAAATAATATTGAGACCATACCCAGTATGTTTCTGACCAGGTTGGGGTTAAACTAGCAATCAGTAACGTACTAGGAAATCTGAAAGGTGGAAATTAAGCAGTAATTAGGAATGCTTTAAATGGAAGAGACTGGAACTTGTGGCATGTTAAAGTGCGTGGGCGCAATAGAGCAGTGCTCGGGGAAACTACTGCAGAGCGCTTCCTTAGGAAGACAGGTCTCAGATCAGTGGTCAGCTGGGAAGGGGCATACAATAAACCCATTCCTGGCAGGGAAAAAAACAGTGAGTCTGAAAGCGAAGCTGAAAATAAATGAAGCCACGGCTGGTTCTTTGCAAAATTTCATTAATGCTAAGCCTCGAGCGAGACTGACCGGAAGCATCCGGAACATTCCCGTCTCATTTGATCTCAGTCGTCCTGTCATGCATCTGTGAGTGTTTCTGTACTTAGACCAAATCCCTTGAAAATTGTTTTTCTTGGGAAAAAAAAAATCTAGAAAAGCACACTGTCCCCTTTTGATGAGTCCTGGACTCAGCCCAGTGACGGTATCAGGTGCCACATGACGTTCCTCGTCGTCCTTGGAGAGGGAGAGCTGGGAAGGCTTCAGGGTGAGTGCTGCTGCCTGGGCCTGTCGGCGCCTCAGCTCCCAGCACACCTGTCTGCACAAATGGGCAAAAAGGGTTCACCCAAAAAGACCTTGAACATTTCTTATGCAAGATGGCACTTACCTAAAGGAACTAAACTGGAAGATTACTTTGATAAGAAGTGAGAGGCAGATATGAGTAAAACATCACTTTAAAAATATTTTAAAAAAATGTTTTTTATTTGCAGGCAGAGGGAGACAGAAAAGAGAGAAAATAGGCATGCTAGGGCCTCTAGCCACTGCAAATGAATTCCATATGCATGTGCTACATTGTACATCTGGGTACTGGGGATTCGAACCCAGGCTGTCAGGTTTTACAGGCAAGCACCTTAACCGCTGAGTCAAATCTCCAGCCCTAAGACATCACTTTTTTTTTTTTTAAAGGGAATAAGTGCTTATTCTGGAGCCAAATGTGAGTGTCCATGGATAATATTTTTTAGTTATTTGAGAGAGAGAGGTAGGGAGAATGGATGTGGCAAAATGCTGCAGCAAAAAAAAAAAAAAAAAAAAAAAAAAAAGTCCAGGCACATGTGCCACTTTGTGCATCTGGTTTTATGTGAGTACTGGGGAATCAAACCTGGACTGGCAGGCTTTGCAAACAAGCACCTTTAACCACTGAGCCCTCTCCTCAGTTCAAACTCATCTTTTTTTTTTTTTGAGATAGGGTCTCACTCTATCCCAGGCTGACCTGGAATTCACTCTAGTCTCAGGGTGGCCTTGAACTCACAGTGATCCTCTGGCCTCTGCCTCCTGAGTGCTGGGATTAAAGGTGTGTACCACCTTGGAGGCCCTGGCATGCCCATTCTCTCCACTCTGTAGTCCAGGCTGTCCTCAAACTCATGGTGACCCTTCTACCTCTGCCTTCAAGTAGGATTAAAGGTATGTGCCACCACATCCAGCTATTTATTTATTTTTAGTGAGAGAGAGAATGGTCTCTTGCCTTTGCAAACAAACTAGAAATTCATGTGCTCCTTGTACATCTGGATACAGGGGAAATGAACCCCAGGCCAGCAGGCTTTGCAAGCAAGCACCTTTTAATGCTAAGCCATCTCCCCAGGTCCCTTCATCCTAGTGTTTCACTGTTGTTCTTTGTTTTTGAGGTAGAGTCTCTCTCTAGCCCAGCTTGACCTGGATCTCATTCTATAGTTCCATACTGTCCTTGAACTCACAGTGATCTTCCTACCTCTGCCTCCTGAGTGCTGGGACTAAAGGCGTGCGCCACCACACCCGGCCTTCATTGTTCTTATGACATGTCCATGGGCTTCATGGCTTTAGAACACCAAGAGTTCAGCACTGGGGAGTTCTGTTGCTTATGTACTTGGCTGGTCCTTGAGACAGACCCCAGAACTCGCATGTAGAACTCGCCACAGCTCCCGGGGTACACTTCCTGTGTTATACCTGGCAGCTCAGCTCTCTACGCCCGCGCTCACCTGTGGATGCTAAAACAGTCCCTTCCTGCTTGTTACCTGCACTTGCTGCACATTTTTTTTTTTTTTTTTTTTTGAGGTAGGGTCTTGCTCTAGTCCCGGCTGACCTGGAATTCACTATGTAGTCTCAGGGTGGCCTTGAACTCACAGTGATCCTCCTATCTCTGCCTCCTGAGTGCTGGGATTAATTAAAGGCATGTGCACCACGGCCAGCTCGTGCGTATTTTGCTAGACATTTCCTGGAGGCCTGTCTGAAGCACCCCTCAATGGGCACCATTCCCTGCAGCTGTGGGTAGGCCTGATGTTGAGGGGAGTCCCCATCTCCACAAAAGACCCTGACCACCTGGACATCAGGCCTCTTGAGGGCTTCTGAAATGTCACCACATGGAGCACAGGTCTGAAGCAGCAGGTTGGCATGCAAACCTAAAATTACTGCTGGAAACAGAGGTAAAGGCAATGGCTGAAGAAGAATAATTGTGTTGTTAGATGTCACAGAAAAAAATCTGTGAAAGAATAATGAAATCTTTCTCCTTTTGTTCAAGGACACAGTTAAACAGAGATGAAACTGCAGGGCCAGACTGGTCAGGTGAGCCAGCATGTGCAGGGAGGTGGCTGACGTGCACACCCCAAAATCTGCAGGCTGGAGAGGCAGGTCTGGCTTTGCAGGTGGACATTCCCCCCCGCCCCCCCCCCGTGGAAGACGTGCCAGCCTCAGGCACACTCCCCCTGTACCTGCCAACAGCTTCTGACCCAGATGGCTTCCAGTGCAGAGGGTGTTACCTGAACACCAGGTGTACATGTGCGTTGTTTGCACATGTGTGTTACCTGAACACCAGGTGTACATGTGCGTTGTTTGCACACGTGTGTTACCTGAACACCAGGTGTACATGTGCGTTGTTTGCACACGTGTGTTACCTGAACACCAGGTATACATGTGCGTGTTTTCACACATCCAACCTGAACACCAGGTAGATGCAGTTCTATCCATATACTTCAACTTATAATAATTTATTTATTTATTTTTTTTATGTTTTTGGTTTTTCGAGGTAGGGTCTCACTCTAGCCCAGGCTGACCTGGAATTCACTATGGAGTCTCAGGGTGGCCTTGAACTCACGGCAGTCCTTCTACCTCTGCCTCCCGAGTGCTGGGATTAAAGGCGTGCGCCAACACGCCTGGCATAATAATTTATTTTTAATATTTTTATTGATTTGCAGTGAGAGAGAGAATGGGTGCACCAGAGCCTCCAGCTGCTATAAATGAATTCCAGATGCATGTGCCACTTTGTGCATCTGACTTATGTGGGGACTGGGGAATCAAACCAGAGTTGTTAGGCTTTGCAAGCAAGCACCTTCACTGCTGAGCCATCTCTCCAGCCCAATAATTTCTTTTTAAAAACATTTTTAAAAAGATTCTATTTTTATTTATTTATTAGAGAGAGGGAGAGAGAGAGAGAATGGGCATGCCAGGGCCTCTAGCCACTGCAAACGAACTCCAGATGCATGTGCCACCATGTGCATCTGGCTTACATGGGACCTGGAGAATCAAACCTGGGTCCTTAGGCTTCACAGGCATGTGCCTTAACTGCTAAGCCGTCTCCCCAGCCCAACATTTTTTTTTTTTTTTTCTAATTTGTGAGCAGAGAGGGAGAATGGGCATCCAGGCCTTCTTCACACTGCAAATGAACTCCATGTGTGTGCACCACTTTGTGCATCTTGCTTTTTTATGTGGCTACTGGGGAATCAAACCCTGGCAGGCAGGCCTTGCAAATAAGCACCTTTAACCATTGAGCAGTCTCCCCATCCTCCCAATTTATAATTTCAATTTACTAGCTGGGCTTGGTGTCTGAGGTGGGAAGATTACATGTTTAAGGCCTGCCTGGGCTGAATAGTAAGACTGTCTCAAAGTACAAAAAGAAACAGGTTCTCTAAAAAAAAAAATTATTTATTTGCAAGCAGAGCGAGAAAGAGAATGGGTGCAACATTTTGTGCATCTGGTTTTACGTAGGTACTGGGGAATCAAACTCAGGTTGTTAGGTTTTGTAGGCAACCACCTTAACTACTGAACCATCTCTTTAGACCCAAGAAAGTTTATTTATTTTTGAGCTGAGAATGTTGCTCACTGGGAGAGCATTTGTCTACCATACAAAATGCCCTGGGTTCTTTTCTTTAAATTTTTATTTATTTATTTGACAGAGAAGGAGAGAGAGAGAATGGTTGCACCAGGGCCTCCAGCCACTGCAACTGAACCCCAGACATGTGCGCCCCCTTGTGCATCTGGCTAATGTGGGTCCTGGGGAATTGAACCTGGGACCTTTGCCCTTGCAGGCCAATGTCTTAACCACTAAGCCATCCCTCCAGCCCAATCTTTTTTATTTTTTAGAGAAAGAGAGAAGCATATACAAATAATTTTTTTCTTTCAAGGTAAGATCTCACTCTAGCTAGGCTGACCTGGACTCACTCTGTAGTTCTAGGCTGGCCTCGAACCCATGGCAATCCTCCCAAGTGCTGGGATTAAAGGTGTGTGCTACCACACCTGGCCCACACAAGTAATTTTTAAAAGCCCATTAAAAACAGAGCTACTGCCAGGCATGGTAGTTCAGGTAGGAGGATAGTTTTAAGTTTGAGGCCAGCCTGAGACTACATAGTGAACTCCAGGTCCACGTGGGCTAGAATGGGATCCCACCTGGGGGGGAGGGTAACAAAACAAAGAGCGCAAACTTGATTCCAGCACTGGGGAGGTGGAGTAGGGTCAGTTCAAGGTCATCCTTGTCTACAGCATGAGTTCAAGACTACCCTGGGCTACAGAAGACCCTGTCATATGTAAAAACCCAAGTAACTGTTTTGTAGCCATCATGTGAAGTAAACAGGCTGCTTTAGGAGGAGGTGTTGTTTTGGGGGACAGATGGCAGAGAGGTTTCATTGGAGACCTGGAGACCCAGAGGCTGTGTGGCCGTCAGTCCTTTCCTGGGCTCTGGGGTCTTTTCTCTGAGTGTCAGGCATGGGGTGCACACAGTAACCCTGTTCTGGGGAGGCCTTAGCTCAGGACACACGAAGGCTATGCAGATAGGTGTGACCTAACCAAAGGGAGACCCCAGAGCTGGCGGTCACCTTCTAACAGAGATGCTCCACCTGATCCTTGGGGACGGCAGCGGCCGTTCAACACGTGGAAGCCCACCGAGGCAGAGGCCGGCCAGGGAGCTGAGACATACATCCCAGTGGCCCATGAAGGCTCCAGTGTCCTGGAGGCAGGAAAGGACTAGTTGGAGTGACCTTCCTGGCCACATAGATCAATCAAAATGACTTTAATGGAAAGAGTAGGGGATGACCTATATTAGTCATAACCTTGCTATTCAACATTTTTTGTCTTTTTTTCTTTCTCCCCCTGTTGCAGTCAGGTTCGCATTGCTGGTAGAAATCACCAAACCAAGAGTAGCTTGGTGGTGGTGGTGGGGGGGGGAAGAGGTTTATTTAGGCTTACAGGCTCAAGGAGAAGCTCCACAATAGCAGGGGAAAGTGATGGCATGAGCAGAGGGTGGACATCACCCCCTGGCCAACATAAGGTGGACAATAGCAACAGGAGAGTGTGCCAAACACCGGCAAGGGGACACTGGCTATAACACCCATAAGCCTGCCCCCAACAATATACTCCCTCCAGGAGGCATTAATTTTCAAATCTCCATCAGCTGGGAACCTAGCATTCAGAACACCTAAGTTTATGGGCATACCTGAATCAACCCACCACACCCCCCTTACTCTTTCCTTCCTCAAGAGGGTCTTATGTGACTCAGATCATCCTTGAACTACCTATACAGCTGAGGATGACCTTGAACTCATGACTCTCTGGCCTCAATCTTCTGAGTGTTGCAATTACAGCAGTGGTGTGGTAATTACTGATATGGTGAGCCACCATATCTCGCTTTAGTATTCAATTTAAATAAAATTTACTATTCAGTTTAAAACGAGTGTCAATCCTATAGGATCACCTTATCAAGCTCTTTCTCCATCAGACACGCCTCCTCATGTTCCTGTGCATTTAGTCACCATCATTGCTAGTGCTTTGGAATATACAATACTCTGGAAGTTTAGCAAGTATATTTTGTTTCTTCAGGGCAGAACTCCCCACAAGATGTTTATAGTTGCTGAGGAAGGTCAAGGGAGATACCAGCAGCTCTGACCTACCCAGTTTTCATTGAGGTCCCCAGAGAAGTTTAATGGCAAGAAAAAATGATCAGGACCACAGACCCCAGATTTGGTGAGCAGCGGAGTTCAGTGAAATACAGTCCTTAAAGTAGGATACAGATGGATGCGATGACTGAATTAAATGTGCCTCATGTTACTACATGGGCAGTGGGGCACCAAACATACCCAGCGGCTAGTGCTGTGGGCCTGGTGGCCAGCCTGGGCCAGGGGCACCACTGTGGTACAACTGGCCACATGCCAGGAAGTATACCCAACCTGTCACCAGAAAGATAATCTTGCTTTTACAATGCAGACCAGTAAGCCAACTTCATATAATTGTTAGAGAAACATCAATGCCATGTATGAAACTGTCAAAAAAAAAAAAAAAATCCATGCCGTTAGCTTTGTAAGCTCCCAGTAGGGATTTCCAGCAATGGTTAAGAAGTGCCTACTGAACTATTTTGGGAGAAAATGACAGATGCCTCAGATGTTCCCAAATACCTCAGCATAAAGAGGTGAGGTAAAGACATAGAGCGAGGTTGACACAATATAAGTATTGAGGCCAGCTGACACAGAAGCACCACTGTATCTCTCTGTGTACACCAAGTGACATTAGCAAGAAATGGAAAAGTACATAACAGCTAGTTTTAAAAAATATTTTTATTTATTTATTTGAGAGACAGAGAGGAAGAGGCAGACACAGAGAGTAAGCATGGACCTCCTACCGCTTCAGACAAACTCCAGATGCATGCGCCACTTTGTGCATCTAGCTTTATGTGGATGGCTGGGGAATCGAACCTGGGCCAGCTTTGAAAACAAGTGCATTTAACCACTGAGCCATTTCCCAGATCAAAGGCTAATTTTGTTCGTTTTGAGGTAGGGTCTCCCTCTAGCCCAGGCTGACCTGGAACTCACTCTGTAGTCCTAGGCTGGCTTCAGACTTACAGTGATCCTCCAACTTCTGCCTCTTGAGTGCTGGGGTTAAAGGTGTGTGCCCCCGTGCCCCAGCCCTCAAAAGTTATTTTTAAAAGAAAAGAAAAAAAAAAAAAAAAACGAAGCTCTCCTGGCCATGTTATTTCGTACAAGTGAGAGACGTCTTTGCACCTGCGAGGTAAGGACTGGCAGCCTGGCCACCATCCTGCAAGACTACTGTTCTCAGACTACTTCTTGTTCTCTTTCTTTTTTCAAGGTAGGGTCTCAGTCTAGCACAGGCTGATCTGGAACTCACTCTGTAGTCCTAGGCTGGCCTTTGAACTCATGGTGATCCTCCTACCTCCGCTTCCTTGGTGCTGGGATGAAGAAGGTGTGCCACCATTCCTGGCTCGGTTACTTCTTACAGAAGCTAACCTAGCCAGCAAGCGGCCAGCCACAGCCCAGAGCTTGGGCTGCACGCACCTGAACTGTGGATAGCTGGGGAAAGGGGCTCTCACTCCAGGTGGCACTCAAGTTATGAAAAGTTCCCAGGTGTTTAAAGACCTTTCAGAAAAAAGAAACAAAAAGACAAAGATGACAGAAAATGGGAACTGACCCACTGTGTCACAGTGTGGGTCACCAATCATTTAGGTGTCAGATTTTAGCATCTGATTCTTTGAACAGTTTTTCCGGCCCTGCCTGCCAAGAATCCTTGTTCCTAGGGATTGCAGCCACTTTCTGCAAGCCACAAGCAATGTTCAACAAAACTGGGACAGATCCCCAAACCATGATCTTCTTTTCACATCCGTGCTGGGCTGAGTGAGGGACCAGGGTAGACTTAGGTCTAACTGGACGTCATGACTCTTTCTTAGAAAGACTGAGAATCCCTTCTGCAGTCATGGACAGCAAGGGCTTCCTCAGGATGCAATGGTTTGTGGGGCCCATGTTGCACATTTATTACCAGATTAACCCAAACCCAACTCTCTCCCACTCTGCCCTGGAGGCGAACACTAACAGGAGCACCCGATCTGGTCGTCCAGTGTTTACTGGCCACCGGATGAGGAGGATATAAGGAATTTGTGGTTTAATCACAGGCTCCCCAGGAAAACAACTCAAGTTTACCTTATTTTGAGACCCCTGCTGGTGTGTGAGAATGCATGTACCCCGTCCCTCCCAAGGAGCTGACTCTCAGTGGGCAGCTGGTGGGACAGCCCAGCGAGCACTGAACAAATGCTCCTCCTGAGGTCCTGGGAGCGGTCAGCTGAAACTCTGCTTCACAGTCTGACTTTTAAAATCAAATACTCAGCCGGGCGTGGTGGCGCACGCCTTTAATCCCAGCACTCGGGAGGCAGAGGTAGGAGGATTGCCGTGAGTTCGAGGCCACCCTGAGACTCCATAGTGAATTCCAGGTCAGCCTGGGCTAGAGTGAGACCCTACCTCGAAAAACCAAAAAAAAAAAAAAATAAAATAAAAAAAAATTAAAAAAAATAAAATAAAATACTCAGACAATAAAAAAATCCCAAAGTTAACATATCTAAAACAGATTGATACCTACTGGTGTTTTTAGCAGAATCACTTCCCAGAGCTTATGTTTCTGGGCTCTACTGTTGATTTAAAAAAAAAAAAAAAAGCCCAGCATGGTGGTGCACATCTTCCATCCAGCACTCAGGATGCAGAGGTAGGAGGTTCACTGTGAGTTTGAAGTCAGCCTGGCACTGCAGTGAGCTCCAGGTCAACCTGGGCTAGAGTGAGACCCTGCCTCAGGAAAACAAAACAAACAACCAAACCAAAACAGTGGTAGCCATTTTTTAAATAAAAGTTAATGAAGCTTACCAGTTCCATTCCATGACTAAAAAGTCACAGGGGAAGGGCATACAGAAGGCAGACATGTTTTCACCTTTCTGACTTGAATGATATTGTATTTCAGCTCTAAAGAGAGACTATATTAGGGCATTTTAAAATGGAAGAATGGCCTTTGTAGTTGTACGTGATAATTACACTTACTATACCTCATGTGGATTAAAAACAGGTCAACGTGACAACTCTAACAACACATTTAAACACTCAGGAAAGGGAATTTTTTTTCTATGTAGTCCAGGCTGGTTTTGAACATAGGTTCTTCCTGCTTTCTCAACTTCCTGAGTTCTGGGGTTATAGATATGTACTACTACACTTGGCAAAACTTAACTTGGTGTGTATGTTGCTGGGGATTGAACTCAGGGACTTGTACATGCAAAGCAAAACAATCTACCACTGAACTATATGCCTGACCCAGAATTTCTTACTAAGTAGTATCCTTTGAAATGAATTTGAGGTAGTGGGTCTTCTTTAAATGCACACAAAACAATGAAAGAGGCAGTGATACACTTATACTGGATTTCAGGAAAAACACAGTGTTCTTCAGCAAGAGGACCAGACAGATCAGCAGATAGGAGGCCAAGGGCAGCTGTGGCTGGGGGGACGTGGCAGCCAACATGTGGCTGGTTGACCGAAGGCCCTCAACAGCTGCTGTGCTGCCCTTGGTGCCAAGCCTTGCCGTCCACAGAGCAGGACAGTGTGCAATGCACGAGAAACGCCATTTCCTTTATTTTTGGATGTTAGCGAGTCCTGTGGGCCTAGCATTTCTGGTGAGGATCATGGACACAGTGTAGAAAGGGAGGCAGGATGGGATAAGTAACGCACTGGCTGTCAGTGACACAGTCCTTCAATATTGGTCACACATAGAACCAACACGACGAGAAAAACACACTCAACGTTCACAAATGGCATTGCCTGTGATTAAAAAACTTAAGCTTCACTGAGTGCAAGATCCTATCATGTCACACTGGCTGTATGCTAATGTGCATGGGCTGTGTACAGCACAAGCCATGGTCTAACGGAACGTGAAGGGGAGAATGTGGGGCGGGAATCTTTGCATACATGGGACATCCACAGGTGCTGTCCGTTGAGTTGGGTTTGCTGTGTGGCTGCTGGGCCCTGTCTGCCACTGTGCACTGTTGTTTCCCCACAAAGATCTACTTCTGCCGAGTAGAAAAAGATGGTCGTAAAAACTTCAGAGTCTTCAAGCTCCAGCAACTGCATCTCAGAAACCCCATCAACCTGAAATATGGGGAGAGCGGTCAGCAAGCTGCGCTGTTGTCAATGTGAAGGAAGCCGCGGCTCTGAGCCCTGCCGGACCGCATCCGCGTCACTTCTGCTGCTAGGGATCTGCTAGAGTGGGGCAGAAGAGCACACACCTGCAATTCCAGCACCTGGGAAGCCGAGGCAGGAGGATTGCTATGAGTTCAAAGCCAGGTTTTTATAGAGAGGTCCTGTATCAGTCTCCCACCCAAAGCCCACTGTGGTAAGCACAAAAAGTGGGAACTTTTACAAAT
Organism: Dipus sagitta; assembly: GCA_036346955.1. Lineage (NCBI taxonomy): Eukaryota > Metazoa > Chordata > Mammalia > Rodentia > Dipodidae > Dipus > Dipus sagitta. The sequence goes on from CM070773.1 coordinate 173,325,630, forward strand.
TCAGTGGAGAACTTGCTGGCTTTGAGATGCGTCTTCTGTCTTCACAGCCAGGTCTGTCAAAGCCCCCTGCTCTGCCATTGCTCCCCAACATTTGGGTGACGTTCCTGCAAACATCCATCCTGTTGGCCAGAGCCGTGGCTGCCCCTGGTGGGCCCCTTCCCTCTCCCGCTGCAGCTCATGCCCTCCCCTTATGCCCCCACGCGGCCTCCAGCACCCACCTGCGTCCCTGGGGTGGTTAGCAGCCACACTCCTGAGCGTTCGGGGCCTGTGTGCGCCGAGGTGACCGCAGCTGCCTCAGGGCGGCGTCTCCATACTGGATGCCAGAGCCCATTCTCTCAGGGTCCAGCTCACCTGAGGACCAAACACATCTTTATAGAGAACATCTGTGATTCAGTGCTCCCCAAACATGGTAAGTAAAAAAAAAAAAAAAGAAAAAAGAAAAATCCAAACACAGAGCATCGTGCATCTATGCCACTATCTTGAAGAAAGGAGGAAATATATCTCTTTGTACAAATGCCATTACACATCCCTACTCCCATGGCTATGGCTGACTTCAAGGAGTTTTGGATGTATGAATTTGGTAAAAATAAATGAGTTTAGAATTAAACTGCAGCTGGGTTGTTGATGGCTTAGTGGTTAAGCGCTTGCCTGTGAAGCCTAAGGACCCTGGTTCTAGGCTCAATTTCCCCAGGACCCACGTTATCCAGATGCACAAGGGGGTCTGCAGTTCGTTTGCAGTGGCTGGAGGCCCTGGCACGTCCATTCTTTGTCTCTCTCTCTGTCTCTCTTGTCTGTCGCTCTCAAATAAATAAAATAAACAAAAAATATTTTAAAAAAAGAATTAAACTGCAGCAATAACACTGTTCCCTTAAAAACCCAGCTCTGCTGGATGTGGTGGTGCACACCTTTCCTGGCACTGGGAGGTTAAGGTTGAAAGAAAGCTGTGAGTTTTGAGGCCAGTCTGGACTACAGAGTGAGTTCCAAGTTATCCTGGGCTAAAGTGAGACCCTGCTTCAAAAAACAAAGCAAACACCCAAAACTCCAAATAGAACCCAAAAACAGCTTTGTACCGGGCGTGGTGGCACACACTTTTAATCTCAGCACTCAAGAGGCAGAGGTAGGAGGCTCGCTTTGAGTTTGAGGCCACCCTGAGATTACATAGTGAATTCCAGGTCAGCCTGGGCTACAGTGAGACCCTACCTCGAAAACAACAAGAAAAAATAAGCTTTGCTGGATGGGAACTCAGGCAGCTGCCACTTGCCCCACAAGCTCTAGCCCACTCCTGACCAGCAGCCCTTCCTGTGGAAGTTTGTTTCACACCTCAAGCACCCTTGAAGCACAAGCTTTTTACTGCAGCACTGTTTATGTCTGACAACAGGGGTCGCTGCTGAGCTACGGGGCAAAGCTAGTGAGAAGGCGGCCAGGGAAGGAAGGCACTCACCTGATTCGATCTTGTTAAGTATCTTCCTTGCGCACTGCACAAAAGCCTCTTCCACATTCTCCCCAGTTAGGGCACTTGTTTCCAGGAACATCAGCTCTGAAAGGGACATCAACGGAGACACCAGGCCATGTTTAGAAGATGAGAGTAATTTTCAACCTAACAAGCCACTTAAGATTCTCCGAGAATAGCAGGCAAAACAGTTTACTCGTTAAGCCCTTCTCTTTCTTATTTGTTTTGAGGTAGGGTCTCACTGTAACCCAGGCTGACCTGGGACTCACTCTGTGGTCCCAAACTGGCCTTAAACTCACAGTGATCCTTCTACCTCTACTGGGATTAAAGGATTGCACCACCAGGCCCATCTCAAGCCCTTCTGTTTCTATAAACACATCAATATACGTCAGTGCAACATTTTTGTTTGTTGAAACAGGCTGGCCTTAAACTCCTGATCCTCTTGCCTTCACCTCTCAAGTGCTAGGACTGTAGCCATGCATTGCTACATCCAGCTATGTTAATGTGCTTTTTAAAAAGCCATCTGCTAGCTGGGTATGGTGGCACACACCTTTAATCCCAGCAGTCTGAAGGCAGAGGTAGGAGGATGGCCGTGTGTTCAAGGCCAACCTGAGACTACATAGTGAATTCCAGGTCAGCCTGGGCTAGAGTGAGACTTACCTCGAAAAACCAAAAATAATAATAAATAAATAAAATAAAATAAAATAAAAATAAAAACCAAAAAGCCATCTGCTGATGTTCACAGCAGTAAATGAGAGACCCTGTCTCAAGGTGGAGGGTGAGGACAGACACTGAGGTTATCCTCTGACCTACACACGGGTGACATGGTGTATGTACTCATATAGTTGTGAGGTGTTCAGCCCTGTCTTATGCTGGTCTCTGATGTGACAAGATGGGATAAGCAACAGGTTTCCATGTGCCAGAGATAACCAGGGGGGAGACTGGCTGGCCAAAATGGTGACTTACAGCCTCAGTTTCTTGTCTAGGTGATGAGTATGTCACGTAGACATTCGGCACATGGCTCCCACTCTAGAGTACTTAGCATGGACAGTCCTGTATGGATGGACGTCCCCTCAGCCCCGGCACCAGGGCCAACTCCGCAGAGGCCCGCGCTTCCTCCTGTGGTGCCACATCCTCGTGGCCTCATCCCTCCTACCAGAGGGTGCCCTCCTTCCCACCGTGCCAGGCTTTTATGTGGGTCCTAGGGATCGAACTTGGGTCCTCATGCTTGTGAGGCAAGTACTTTACCCACAGCTCTCTCAATAGTCCTCTCCAGTAGATGTTTTACTTATTTATTTGGTCTTGAGGGAGGGCCTTGCTCTAGTGCAGGCTGACCTGGAACTCACTCTGTGGTCCCATGCTGGTCTCAAACTCACAGCGGTCCTTCTACCTCTGCCTCCTGAGGGTTAGGGCTAAAAGCATGCACCACCATGCCCAGCCAACAGATGCTTTGAACCCAGAGAAACATTACTGTGCCCTGTGAGGAGCTGTAAGAGGAAGTCACTTGCCATTCTCCTGTGCGAACCTGGAGGCTTCGAGGAAGGTGACTTCGCGCTCGGTGTCCAGGTCCTTCTTGTTCCCGCAGAGGATGATGACGATGCTCTGGCTCGCCAGCATTCTCGCATCTGTTAACCAATTAGTAAGCGCATTGTAGGTTTCTCGGCTGCGTAACATAAGATTGTGGAAATAATACATGTATTTTATAAAACTAGCAACTCTTTCCCGTCATCCTCACCGCACACATTGCTCATCAACATGTCAGTGAGGGCAATGGCACCTCAAAGGGAACGTGGGAGCCCGAATGTTCTGCAATGTGTTGGGCCTGTAGGGTGTGATTCATTTCTGTTTTAGCCAAATCATATAGTGGCCAGACATTTTGGGTTCAGAAGGAAAATGGCACTTTTCATTCTACAAATATACCTAAGCTTGATAGAGCATGAGGTCAGAGCTGAGCTCTGCCACTCAGAACCAGTGCTGACCGCTGTCACATACTGAGCCCTGGCCATGTAGGTGCCTTGCTCCATGGGCATTGGACACACTCCTGAAGGGACTCGGATGGAGACTGCTATCACCTGAAGCTCAGAGACAATGGCATTCAAAGCCACCTAGAGGCCCTGGCAAAGCAGGACTACTTGTGGCTGGGTTGGGCACAGGTGATGTCACACGTTGGCAGGTCCAGCAGCAGGGACTGAGGGGAGCCCGACTGGGAACTGTCACCTGCTCTTGAAGAGGGCGGCAGCTATGTGCTGTCCTTTCCTGAAGGGCCCCTCAACAGAACCCTTTGGACCAAGTGTTACCAGGATGTGCTGCAGACTCTGCGGTCGTATGCTGATGGGATGTCCTCGTGGACATGAGTGAGCTGTGACCTGCACTGCAGTCCTGTGGCCATGAGCCCCGTCGGATCATCCCAGGAGGGAGCTTACGCTTAGACTCAACCAAGTTGCCATGTGCAGCCAACAGCTGCAGTATGCATGCTTTGTATGAACATAAAGCTCTCACAGCCTCCTGAGGATTCCGACAGCACCAGAAAGTGAAGTTCTGCAGAGACCACACAAGCCCTAGCTGGAGCTGGGCTCTGAGCCCAGGCATCTGTGCCTCGGGTTGGCATCCTCAGCTTCTCGAGTCACTTCTGAGAGCTCAGGGCCGCACACCTTGAGGAATCATACATCCAGCAGGGTGGCAGAAGGCACCTCACACGCATGCTTCCCAACGTGGCTGTGCCACATGCCTAAAGACCTCTTACATCCCCAAGAAAGGGCCAAGGGACCTCCTGGGTGTAGCCACACTGCCCATCTAGACATGAAACATGCTACATTTTGGGTATTGGGGGCACAGAGTACCAAGTGCCCTTGTGCAGTGGGAAGCTGGCATTACCTGGTGATGTCATAGACAAGGAGTGCCCCGGCTGCACCTCTGTAGTAGCTTCTTGTCACAGACCTGAAAGAATGACATGGGTTTACTTTCAACCACCAAAGAGCCTTTACTATGTCCCCTAAGAGCCCATGTTTTCTGTGTGAAGCATATTGCAAGGACAGACACAATTGCAAAAGAGAGATCTGAACCACATGGGAGGCTATAGTGTTAGAATATGTATCATAGGAGCCAAGGTGTGTGTGTGTGTGTGTGTGTGTGTGTGTGTGTGTGCAGGACAAACAGGATGCTCTCTCCAAAGTGGGGCAGCTCTGGATGGATGGCACCTTTGAGACGGTACAGAAGATTCCTTGTGCATCTGGCTTACATGGGTCCTGGACAATCAAACCAGGGTTCTTAGGTTTTGCAGGAAAACACCTTAACTGCTAAGCCATCTCTCCACCCTTCACCCCCCCCTTTTTTTTCGAGGTAGGGTCTCATTCTAGCCTAGGCTGACCTGGAGCTCATTATGTAGCCCTAGGCTGGTTTCAAATTCAGGGCAATCCTCCTACCTCAGCCTCCCAAATGCTGGGTCTAAAGGCATGTACCACAGCACCAGGCTAATTCCAGCCTAAGAGCACAGCCATAGCTGGGCATGGTGCCTCACACCTGTAATCCTATGAGACTGAGACAGGATTATGGGTTCAAGACCAACCTGGGCTACATAGACTCTGTCTGAAAATGCCAAAGGAAGTAGGAAGAGGGGCAGGAGAAGGAAGAGGAGGAAAGAATGAAGAGGAGGAAGAAGAACAAGAACCAGGAATAAAAGAGAAACATCATGGTCACGTGACCCTGGGCACGTGGGGCACACCCTCCCAATGGTGACCTGCCTCCCTCTAAGGCTCTTCAGCTACCCCAGTGCTGGGCCTGTCCCCTCCTCTGCTGGAACCCAGTCAGCACCGTCTTAGCAGTGAGACCTTCCTGAGCTGTGTGCAGTCCACACACAGTAAGCGAATCTAGTTAAATGTATGACACTCAAATTTCAAGCATTCTTACTCAGAGGAAAACCTACCTGAATCGCTCCTGTCCGGCTGTGTCCCATATCTGTAACTTTACATATTTACCACCAACATTTATTATCTTTGAGCCAAATTCTACTCCTATGGTATGATTTGAGTCATCTTTGACTAGAAAAGAAAGAGAACAAGACATTACATTTAGAACAGGCAGCTACCAGGATCGCAGGTCCCCCTTCCTCTCTCCCGAGGTAGGGTCTCACTCTGGCCCAGGCTGACCTGGAATTCATTACGTAGTCTCAGGCTGGCCTCAAACTCACAGTGACCCCTACCTCTGCCTCCCGAGTGCTGGGATTAAAGGCGTGCACCACCACTCAGGCTCACAGTTAAAATGGCAACAGCAACATCAAGGGCTGTGTCCGTGGAAATGTATGTGCTTCGGCCGCTCACTTCTCCAACAGTTGGCTGGTGAGAAGCACTCACTTCCAAGTGAAATGCACAGTCCCTGCACTCAGGAGGGAATAAAGCTTTCCCCCTAAATCCCAGCACACAGTGAAGGGAAGAGGCTGTCCCAAGCCTGAGACATGTGGCTGTCCACATGCATAGAATGTGCTGGGCAGCAGGCTGGAAACCAAGTTCATAGCCACGTGAGGACAGATGGTCACTCCAAGGAAATGAGCAAAAAGGAGAGTGCTGAAGCCAGCCAGATCATCTGGGATATTTGGGGTTTCTCTGGAGACTTGGGGGACTCCGTTTTCATCTTTGCTATGTATATTACAGGCACCGAGTGTTTATAAGTACTAGTCTTTTATGGCAAAATTTTAAATGAGGGCTGGAGAGATGGCTCAGCAGTTAAGGTGCTTGCCTGCAAAGCCTAACGACCAAGGTCCGATTCCCCAGAACCCAACTAAGACAGATGCACAAGGTGTTGCACGTGTCTGGATTTTGTTTCCAGTGGCTGTAGGCCCTAACACACCTATTCTCTCTCTCTCTGCCTTTTCCTCTCTCAAATAAATAATTTTTAAAAGTTTGAATGAGTTTTTTGGAAAAATGAGGCCCATCTCTCCTAACCCTGACAGAAAGGCTGGGGTTAAAGATTCTTGCTCGCAAAACCTGCCAGCCCAGAGTTCAATCCTCTGGAACCCATGTAAAGCCAGATGCCAAGTGGCACATGCATCTGGAGTTCATTTGCAGGGACAAGAGTTTTTTTTAATTTTTATTTATTTATTTGAGAGTGGCAGACAGAGAGAGAAAGAGGCAGATAGAGAGAGGGAGAGAGAATGGGCATGCCAGGGCCTCCAGCCACTGCAAATGAACTCCAGACGCGTGCGCCCCCTTGTGCATCTGGCTAACGTGGGTCCTGGGGAGTCGAGCCTCGAACCGGGGTCCTTAGGCTTCACAGGCAAGCGCTTAACCGCTAAGCCATCTCTCCAGCCCCCAAAAGTATTTTTAAGCTATTATTTTTTTCCCTGAAAAAAAAACAACTCAATTTTCTGTTAAAAACATCTGTGCCCAGAGCCCTCACAAGCACAAAAGAATGAAGAGCCATCTGACGTCACTTACATTTTTTTTCAATGAACTGATGAAGCAAGCATGACTTGCCAGTTCCTGCATTTCCAATAACCAAGAACTTAAACAAGAAATCTGAAAGACAAAGAAAAACGATGAAAATAACTTTAAAATGGCAGCTATGAATTTACTTCTAGATTGCGTTCATAAAATGTAATGAAATCTTAGTTGCTAATATAACAAAAGAAAAGAAATAACTGAATCTGGGGCAGGAGAGACGGTGCAGCAGTTAAAGGCGCTTGCTTGCAAATCCTGGCAGCCCAGGTTTGATTCCCCAGTACCCACATAAAGCCAGATGCACAACGTGGCACATGCCTCTGGAGTTCATTTACAGTGGCAAGAGATCTTGGGCTCTCTCTCTCTCCCTCCCTCCCTCCCTGTCTCTTTCTTTGTCCAAATCAATACTTAAAAAAATAACTAAATCTTTTGTTAAGTGTAAGGTTGGTGTGTGTGTGCATACTTACCTTTTCACATTTAAGTAATTTCTGATATGCAAATTCAGTTTTTCCAAACTGCTCTTGGGAAAACTTCTTTTGAAGTTAGTTGCAACGTTGAAAATAATTTTACAATGAATCAAACTTGTAACTGCTAGCCACTCTTTATACCCCATTGCAAGCAGAATTAACCCAGAGCTTTCAAGAGCTTGCTGTATCAAAGAGCAGGCTTGGCAGCCTCAGAAGCCTGCCTCACTCCTCACAGGGATGAGCTCTTGCCCTTGCAGATCTGAGGGACTGCTTCTCCCCCAGTAACTCTTGGACAGCTCAGGCCAAGGTCAGGCTGTATGAGTGATAATTTATCTGACTGAATGCAGAGGGTGACTTTCTTCATTGTCTACCTGGACATAGAATCACAATGGAAACACCTGTGGGTGTTTACAGAGAAGCTTTACCAAGGAGGACCCACCCTGAATGTGGGCACCACCATCCCATGGGCTGGGGTCCTGCAGAGAAAAAAATGGAGAGAGCTGAGCGCCAGAATTCATTTCTCTGCTTTCTGACTGGATGCAAGGTGACCAGCCCCTCATGCTCCAGCCACTAGCCTTCCCCACATGATAAGACTGTAACCTTGAACTGTAATCCACAGTAAATGCGTGTGTGTGTGTGTGTGTGCGTGCGTGCACACACACATGCATGCATGGGAACATCAATGGCTCTTGTTTCTGTAAATGAACACCAGACCCATGCTTCACTTTTTGTGTTTCAGCTTATGTGGGTGGCTTTTGAGTTGAACCCGGGCAGGCAGACTTTGCAAGCAAGCACCTTGAACGGCTGAGCCATCCTCCCAGCCCCTAAATGACTTTCTCTGAGATGTTTTGTGAGCAGTGAGGAGAGTGACTAATACAGCACACTCGTGTCTTCACACATAGGCATCCGCTGAAATCTGGATGCTCTTTCCACAAGACTGGAGTAAAAGGCTTACAAGGTGGACTCTGTTAAGTAATGTGACTCAGCATCAGGAATCATAAATTGTTATTCATAACTCAATTGCTTTTACTTTTTCTTCCCTCCTCCTCCCTCCTTTCCTTCCTTTTTTAATTTTTTTTGTTTATTTTTATTTACTTATTTGAGAGAGACAGACAGAGAGAAGGAGGGAGGGAGGGGGAGAGAGAGAATGGGCGTGCCAGGGCTTCCACCACTGCAAACGAACTCCAGATGCGTGTGCCCCCTTGTGCATCTGGCTAACGTGGGTCCTGGGGAATCGAGCCTCGAACTGCGATCCTTAGGCTTCACAGGCAAGCGCTTAACCACTAAGCCATCTCTCCAGCTCCCTTCCTTTTTTCTTTTGTCAGGGTTTCACATAATCCAGGCTGGTCTCAAATTCACCATGTAGCTGAGATTCTACCTTGCCAGTGCTGGGATTACAGGTGTGCCCCCCCCCCCCAGCGATTCAATTGACTTTTCTTTAGCACCCCAACTCCCTCTTTCTCTGACAAGACTGCTAAGCATATCCTCACCTTGGCCATGACCCTCCTGGCACCTAGGCTCTGTAGTCCTGGATCCCTTCCCATCACATCTCTTTCAGGTAAGGCCAAGTGCTCTCTGCCCCTGGCCACCTTTCTTCTCCTACTTAAACTGGGACAGTCACTGGCACTTGGCCTGGCCCTGTTACCAGTTTCTAAGAACTAAGATCATCATTCAAAGGTGAAGACTATTCAGCCTTTCACCATGTCCAACGGTTATAGCCAGTTACACTCAAAGAACAGAGGTGGCAGTATTTCAAAACTAAAATACTGTATTTCTTACTGAATGTTTATTATTTTATTTATTATTATTATTTGGTTTTTCAAGGTAGGGTTTCGCTCTAGGCCAGGCTGACCTGGAATTCACTATGGAGTCTCAGGGTGGCCTTGAATTCACAGCGATCCTCCTACCTCTGCCTCCCAAGTGCTGGGAATAAAGGTGTGTGCCACCATGCCCAGCTGAATGTTCATTTTATTTTTTTAAATAAAAAACCATATCCATGTTCAGAGCAGCAACATTCCTAGTAGCTAAAGGAGAAAGCAACCCCAGTGTCCATCAGTAGATGAACAGATAGTGTGGTATATCCATATGATGGAGCAATATTTGGTCTTAAAGGGGAAATAATTTCTGATACCTGCTATTGAAGGAGAAACAGGAGGAAGATAGCTTTTTAAAACTATTTCATGTATTTGAGAGAGAAAGAGAGAGAATGGGTACGCCAGGGCCTCTAGCCACTGCAAATGAACTTCAGACACATGTGCCACATCTTGTGCATCTGGCTTTATGTGGGTACCAGGAAACTGAACTCCCATCCTTTGGCTTTGCAGACAAGTGCCTTATCCACTAAGCCATCTCTCCAGCCCTAAGATATCTATTTTAAAATATATATTTGCAAGGGGAGAGAGAGAATGAATGAGTGTGCCAGGGCTTCTAGCAGCTGCATATCCACTTTGTGCATCTGGCTTTACATGGGTACTGGGGAATCAAACCCAGGTTGTCAGGTTTTGCAAGTAAGTGCTTTTAACCACTGAGTCATCTCTCCAGCCCTTAGATTTTTACATGCAATTGGTCAGGGACAGAAACCCAAAGAGGACATGAGGAAATGCCACTCTGCCAGTCCTGAGAACTCAGTCTGATCCCGTCTCATCCAAGATGGCTGCCAGCCACACACTCCCCAGCCCAGCCTCTGACTCCATGAACCAATCAGGTCTCTCCTTCCATACCTGAGTCTGATAACAAGGCTCAGCTCCATTGGATGCTTGATCCACATAAAGGAGGTTAACCCCGTGGTCCAGCCCTTTTCCCTTCTGTGGTCTCACCTGAGATGCTGTGAAAGTCTGTGGCTCTTTCCCGCTGGCCCTCTTCCCGTGCCTTGCTTTGGTCTACTTCCTCACCTGTTACATGTATGCTTTTTCTCTGACCTCTTGAGTCCTCACCATTTCTCCATCCCCTCTGGTGTCTTGTGTGAAGGGGGTTTCTTTGGTTCATACACTTTGCTTTCCACGTGTGGGTGTAGGTGCCTCCTGAAGGGCCCTTTTACCCCAGGGGATTTCTCTGTGAGGAGTCTGTTTCCCCTCTCCATGCCCAGCTAAGGCAGAGAAGTCTCCTCTGACTTTAGTCTTTCAACATACCTCCTCCAGGTTCCTAATTCCCTCAACAATGAGCCTTATAATTCATAATTTATTCCTAAATAAACTCAGTAATCCATAATTTACATTTCTTGGGGCCCTTTTTAAATTTTATTTATTTATTTAGGTTTTCTGAGGTAGGGTCTTGCGCTAGCTCAGGCTGACCTGGAATTCACTAGGTAGTCTCAGAGTGGCCTCAAATTCACAGCAATCCTACATCTCCCTCCTAAGTGCTGGGTTGAAAGGCATGTGCCACCACACCTGGCTCCCCCCCCCCCTGCTTTTTTTTTTTTTTTTAGGTAGGGTCTTGAACTAGCACAGGCTGGTCTGGAATTCACTATGTAGTCTTAGGCTGGCCTGGAACTCACAGCAACCCACCTACCTGCCTGTGCCTCCCAAATGCTGGGATTAAAGGCATGCACCACCATGCCTACCTTCTGAGTCCATTTTATCAATTCTTTGGTAAATTAGGATAAGGACCCAAAAGTTAGGGTTCATAGGTCCTGCCAAACCCCCAAATCCCACATCACTACAGCAGATGAACCTTGAGGACATTGTGCTAAGTGACATATGACAGTCATAAGGGGACAAATATTGATGATTTCACTTATGTAATGTCCCTAGAATAGACTGAAAATAGGGTCGGGATTGTCAGAGTGTGGGGGCAGGAGCAGAGAGTTACCATTTCATGGGAATGAAAATTAGTTTGGGAAGATGAAATTTCCAGAGAAAGGTGGTGGTGATGCTTACAGTAAGAAATGTGGTGGGCATGGTGGCGCACACCTTTAATCCCAGCACTCGGGAGGCAGAGGTAGGAGGATTGCCATGAGTTTGAGGCCACCCTGAGACTACATAGTGAATTCCAGGTCATCGTGGGCTAGAGTGAGACCCTACCTAAAAAAACCAAAAAGAAAAGAGAGTGATAGAAATGTGAATGTACTTAATGCCACTGAAATGTACATATACAATTTTATATATCACAATACCAAGAAATAAAGCAAGCCAAACCTAATAATTCCCAGTGAATAGCTTTTATAACCCAAGAAACTGAAGATGGGATGGTTAATAAGATTACCACGCTCAAGGGAATTAAAATTTCTCAATCTTGTTCAGTGTGCTGTTCCATTAAGAAATGAAATTATAAAAGCTGTAAGCAAGACAAAAAGTGGACCAAATATCGGTCTCTCGTTGTTCTAAACGGAGACAGACAGGAAGAATGAATGACTGAATGAACTGGCTGGCAATGTGCAGCAGAGGGAAGGCTCACAAGAGAACACTGCGCCTGACACAGCTTTAGGACCCCACCGCTCCTGCACACAGAAACCCAGGGAAACAAGCTTTCAAATTCCTGACCCTGGACCCTGCCCCCATGCAGCTGGGTGTGGACTTTGCACAGCTCCAGAGCTAACCACAGGTGGCATCATCGCTGCCTCCTGGGGCCAAAGGGCGGCAGGTAAACGACTGCACCTTGATGGTAACAGGCGAGAAGGGTGTGCAGTCTCCACACAGAAAAACACTGAGCCTCCCCAACAAATGCCTCATACTCTGAACTTTGAAGCTCAAAATGGTACGAACAACAGCTAGCCATTTTGTTTGAAAACCATTTTGGGTCAGATATCTGAGAATGTGGAGCTTTTAGGAAGGAACAAAACCCCTACGATGCCTGGACAGAGGTGCAGCAGTGGTGGCCGAGCCTCGTGAGGAGCTCTTATCTCAGACTGTCACCATGCTGACGGCCAGGAGCACCCGTGGGGGAGGGCAGAAAGCCACCTGAGTCCCCGGGGCTGGGCCGGGAGTGCAAGGGCAGCTGGAAAAATCCACTCGTGAGCTCAGGCACACTGTGAGCTTCTGGTACCTGCCTCTCAGGAGAATGGAGACATTGTCCTTTGAAAATTAAGTATGGTCTGGTACCATGATGACTGTGGACACGAAACTCCATGTCGGGGCACTAACAGTAAAGTTACCCTACAAAATGGTGTTATTTGGATGCCTGGAGTGTACATACCTGGCCTGAGACACAGTCCTCTGACGACAAGCTCACAACCTAAAGCTACAAGCACAGCAACGACCCACTCAGGACACTGTAAAGTGACATACGGAGGCCCCAAGAGTAGCTGAGTTCATAGAGAATAGCATGGGGTTGCCAGGAGCTGTGGGAGTGACCGTCCTTCTGCACCTGCCCAAGGGCAGCCTGGCAAGGTGCCTTCAGGATGACCAATGCCACGAAAACGGAGTGAAAAATGAAGAGGGCACAGGAGGCTTTAATCCCAGCGCTTAGGAGGCTGAAGGAGAAGGAATGCTGTGAGTTCTGGGACTACAGAAGTGAGTGCCAGGTCAGACCTGGGCCAGAGTGAGCCCCTAACTTGCAAAAAAACAAAATAATAAATTCAAGGAGCCATCTTACAATATTGTTTGGTCACAATAAAGGATAACTTTGGACTATGAAAAGTTAGTGCACACAGATAGAGAAGTGTAAAGTGGGCAGAAACAGCCTGGCGCCATCAGGAAGCAGGGAAGACGTGCTGAGGAAACTGGAAGTCCCCAGTGCAGGGGTGAGCAGGGGATGCTGTGGTCACCTGCCTGTCGAGGACTCCCTGCTCCTTGGGACTTCAGGAAGGAAGATGGTAGATCTGACACCAAGTGCGACACATGTGGCCTCTTTTTGCAAGTTCTAAAATATGCTTGACTAGTTAAAAAAATGATGGGGGCTGGGGAGATGGCTCAGCAGTTGAAGGCACTTGCTGTGTAGCCTAACAATCTGGGTTCAATTCCCCAGTACCCATGTAAAGCCAGAGACACAAAGTGAGGCATGTACCTGGAGTTCGTTTGAAGTGGCAGGAGCTCATGGCGTGCCCATACTTACTTTCTCTCTCTCAAATAAATAAATAAATAAATAAAAATTTAAACATGGACAAGAAACCCTCAGATAAGCTGGAAAGAGAGAAAAAAAAAAAAAAGAACAGAAAACAAGAAAATTAGCCTGCTGGGCGTGGTGGCGCACGCCTTTTACCCCAGCACTTGGGAGGCACAGGCAGGAGGATCACCATGAGTTCGAGGCCACCCTGAGACTACATAGTGAGTTTCAGGTCAGCCTGGGCTACAGTGAAAGCCTACCTTGGAAAAAAAAATTAAATAGTGAAGCTAAGTCCTACAGTATCAATAATTACGTGAAACACAACATGCATACTCGGTTCAATGTCAAACTCAGCAGGCTGGATTTAAGAACACAACCCAAGCACGTGCTGCCAAGAAATAACTCTAGGCAATAATGTGGCAGCCAGGTTCTCATTGCTGGCAGAAAATATCCAACCAAACCAGGCATGGTGGCGCACACCTTTAATTCCAGCACCCAGAAGGCAGAGGTAGGAAGATTTCTGTGAGTTTGAGGCCACCCTGAGACTACATAGAGAATTCCAGGTTAGCCTGGGCTACAGCAAGACCCTACCTTGAAAAAAACAACCAACAAACAAAATGACCAAGAGCAGCTTGTGGGGAAAAAGGGTTTATTTTGGCTTATAGACTCGAGGGGAAGCTCCACGATGACAGGGAAAATGATGGCTTGAGCAGAGGGTGGACATCACCCCCTGGCCAACATAAGATGGCCAATAGCAACAGGACAGTGCCAAACACTGGCAAGGGGAGACTTGCTATAACACCCATAAGCCCACCCCCAACAATACACTGCCTCCAGGAGGTGTTAATTCCCAATTGCCATCAGCTGGGAACCTAGCATTCAGAACACCTGAGTTTATGGGAGACACCTGATCACACCCCCACACCTAGTGATACAGGCGAAACGATGGTAACAGAAAGCAGAACCAGCTACTCTGACCCCAGACAAGATGGAATTCGGAGCAAAGAGAATGAGGGAGGTCTCTGCTCGAAGAGGCCAATGTGCCTGGCAGCCGGCCGAGGTTGTTCCTTGCTCCTGCCTCTGCCTCCCGAGTGCAGGGGTTCAAGGCGTGCGCCACCACGCCTGGTTTGCACCATAGATGTTTGAGGAGTTTCGTAAATATTTATGAGATGGGTGGCAGAAGGTGACCCTTTCCCACTCCCAAATCATGGTAGACCAGATCACCCACTAGGGACATGTGTCAAAATCATGATGCATGTGACAGTACGATGACGTCAGATCTTTGGAGGACGCAGACCCTGTGTCAGTGCGCACTGCGGAGCTGGGGAAAAGCCTCGGTGACTGACTGCAGCTTCAAGGACGTTTCACAAGGGGCATTCTGACAGCAGGAGACCCTGCTACCAAGATGAGGCAGATTTCCTTGACTGCCTCAGATCTGACGTCCACCTTAGCCAGTAAGACGGAGGAGCCCTGACAGAAGCGGAAGGACAGGCAGACACATCTGTAATGGCTGCTACAGCTCCTCCTTTATGTGAACCGCTGGCTCTGTGCTGGTCTTGTTTATGAAACTAAACATGGCGTTCCTGCGTGACTGGCACTGTGTCTCAGGGCATTTGTCCTAGAAAAATGAGGATGGGGGTCTCGTAGCCTGCAGAATGTTGAAGGCAGCCTTGCTCACACTGCCTTTAACTGGAAACACTAAGAGGCTCCACCCAGGGGTGCTGAGCTTGGAGCGCCACACCAAGGAAGTCCACCCGGCAGCAAGGCAGAACCCCCTAGTCCTCCAGTGACCAGGACTCTCTGGACAGGTACAGAGTGACAAAGCTAACCCCCAAATCACAACTTCAAGTCCGTTCATGTAACACTTTTTTTTTTGTTTTGTTTTGTTTTGTTTTTCGAGGTAGTCTCGCTCTAGCCCAGGCTGACCTGGACTTCACTATGTAGTTTCAGGGATTAAAGATGTGCGCCACCACGCCTGGCCTCATTTATGTAACATTCTTGAAATAACAAAATTATATTAAGGTGGTGCACGCCACTTTCATGCACGCCACTTTCAGGGTGGCCTTGAACTCATGGCGATCCTCCTACCTCTGCCTCCCAAATGCTGGGATTAAAGGCGTGCGCCACCTTAATATAATTTTGTTATTTCAAGAATGTTACATAAATGAGGCCAGGCGTGGTGGCGCACATCTTTAATCCCTGAAACTACATAGTGAAGTCCAGGTCAGCCTGGGCTAGAGCGAGACCCTACCTTGGGAAACCAAAACAACAACAACAACAACAACAACAACACACACACACACACACACACACACACACACACACACAAAATTATAGAATGTGACTGAGGGTCATGGGGTACTAGAGCTCAGAACAGGGAGGGGTAGACAGCAGGTACGTGTCCATGAACTGCAGCAGGGCTTGGGAACAGCAGCCTTTTGGTCAGCATCTATGCTTTAGCAGTGACATTGTACCATAGCTGTCAAGATCTTCTCATATGGGGAAACATGAAAGCTGGATTTCTCCAAGTCTATGTGCATCTACTGTGACCTCAAAGCAGAAAGGCGGGCTGGAGAGATAGCTTAGTGGTTAAGGTGCCTGAGAAGCCTAAGGATCCAGGCTCCATTCCCAAAAACCCACATAAGCCAGATGCACAAGGTGGCGCACGCTTCTGGAGTTCATTTGCAGTGGCTGGAGGCCCTAGTGTGCCCATTCTTTCTCTCTCAAATGAATAAATTAAAAAAAAGAAAGAAAAAAAAATCACAGACCTGGGTGTGGTGGTGCATGCCTTTAATCCCAGCATTCAGAAGGCAGAGGTAGGAGGATTGCTGTGAGTTCAAGGCCACCCTGACACTACATAGTGAGTTCCAGGTCAGCCTGGGCTACAGTGAGATCCTACCTCAAAAAACAAAACAGCACAACAAAAAACCCAAAACAACAATAAAACCAGAAAGGCCGGTAACAGAGGTAGAACAGGGAGGGGTGCTGTGTTCTCAAGCAACCAAGTCCAGTTCCCCAGCTGAAGGATGCTGTCCCAGGACACAGCGCGAGGGGGGCGGTGAAGTGGAGCCAGGCCACCTTGGTGACCTCCATCTGCAGGCACATGTTTGGTGAGCCCCAAGACGGCCGACGCCTGCCACTCCCTGAAGGTGTCAAGGCCAGTGGGGAGCGGTTTGAAGGCACAGCAGCCACTCTGGGGGTGCGTGATGAGCACTTCCTCCCAAGCACCGGGATTTGAGTTCCCGGCAATGACAGCCTCAAGCTTCATGTCCCTCAGCAGAGTGGGACCGTCCGCACTGTGGTCATGGTTTCACTTCATTCTCTGTGATCTCTCTCCTTTCCCTGCGGGCTGGCGGCCGACACTGCAGATGACTGTATACAGTGCCTGACACCTGAGCAGGTCCACAAGGCAGGGGAGCAGCACGTTATAGGGACGAAAGGAGGAAAACCTCCTAGGCTGCGTATGGTAACTGTGGACAAGTGAAGTAACTGTGTCACTTGAGTTAGATTTGGTGTTAATACAAGGGCTCAGAATCACACACAAACTTTAAAGTTTTGTATGTGCATTTGTGTGTGTGTGTGCACGTGCACGTGTGTTTGGACTTTCCAGAGTCTCTTGCCACTGCAAACAAAATGTTCAGCTTTAGGCTGGAGGGATGGCTCAGCAGTTAAGGTGCTTGCCTGTAAAGTCTAAGGACCCAGTTTCAGTTCCCCAGAACCCACGTAAGCCAGATGCACATAGTAGCACATTTGTCTGGAGTTCGTTTGCAGTGGCTGGAGGCTCTGACGTGCCCATTCTCTCCTTTATCTGTCTCTCTCTCTCTCTCAAATAAATAAACAAAAATATTTAAAAAGAAACTGAAACATATCCAGCTTTATGTGGGTACTAGGGAATTCTGGGTCAGCAGACTTTGCAAGCAAGTGTCTTTAACTTCTGAATTGTCCCCAGCCCCATGCACAAACTTTTCTATTCAATTTATGGTTCTCTTCAGGCAATGGTTTCCTCGGGAGGAATTAGCACAAAGGCAGGGAAAGTCAGTATCCCAAAATAGGCACTCCAAAAACGGGTATACTGTACTGACGTACTTTTAACTTTCCATATGAGAAATGTCTGATGAGATGACGTGAAAGCTATTAAGTAATCAGCAATCAGTGGGCCGACAGCAGCCACCCTGGGGCAGAGGCACAAGAGATGGGAAAGGCACAGGGAGGACAGGGGACACGATGCTCAACCCCGTCACCGCCTCCCCAGGCCCCAGCAGAGCAGCAGGAGTGGCCACCCTGCAGGACTTCGAGGTGAGGTGTGTGCCAGGTAAGTGAGAACCACCAAACAGCACGTGCCCTTTGCTCAGCGGTGGCCAGCGACACCCAGTCCTGTGCAGCAGACAGGTGGCTCTGCTGCGTGGCTGCCGCCCCGCTGCCTTAGTCTGCCCCGTTCTTATCCTCAGACCGGCCTCGCCCTGCAGCGTCCTGCGATCCAGCTGGTCTTCCTGCGCTCAGTCTGGAACACGCTGTTGGGCACAAACTGATCTGAAACTGGGACGTCCTGTCCTCAAGATGAGAGAACGCCATGAGGGGGTCACTGCCACCTGTAATCAGTACCCCAAACACCAGACTACCCCCTCCCGAAAACCAGATGGAGGGAAACACTGCCCTACTCCTCCCAGGACACTGCTCACTGGAGCTGGGGAGATGGTTCAGTCGGTAAAGCATTTTGCACACAAATGTGAGTTTGGATTTCCAACACCCGTGTAAATGCCAGGCAGGTGGTGGCCCAGCCCAGCACTTGGGACGCAGAGACAGGATCCCCCAGGCCAGCTGGCTAGCTGAATCAGCAAGCACTGGGTTCAAGTGACAAACTCTGCCTCAGTCAGTAACGCAGAGAGCGATCAAGGAAGAAACCCGATGTCAACCTCTGGCCTTCCTTTGCACATGCACACACAATACACATATACACACACAAAACACATATACACACAAAAAAACATATACACACAAAACACATATACACACACAAAACACATACACACACAATACACATATATACACACAATACACATATATACACACAAAACACATATATACACACAAAACACATATACACACACAAAACACTCATACACACACAGAAGAAAAAAGGGAAACAATAAGAAAAAATACTTTCCTGGCTGGGTAGATGACTCAGTGTTTTTTTTTTTTTTTTCGAGGTAGGGTCTCACTCTAGCCCAGGCTGACCTGGAATTCACTATGGAGTCTCAGGGTGGCCTCGAACTCACGGCAATCCTCCTACCTCTGCCTTCCGAGTGCTGGGATTAAAGGCATGCATTACCATACCCAGAAATTTTTTTTTCTAAAAAAGAAACCATGGGGCTGTGGAAATGACTTAGCAGTTAAGGCATTTGCCTGGGAAGCCTAAGGAACTCGGTTTGATTCCCCAGGACCCATGTAAGCCAGATGCGCAGGGGGTGCATGCGTCTGGAGTTTGTTTGCAGTGGCTGGAGGTTCTGGCATGCCCATTCTCTCTTTCTCTCTGCCTCTTCCTCTCTCTCAAAAAAATAAAATATTTTTTAAAAAGAAACCATGGCACACCCATCTCTTTCTACATATGTTTTTTGAGGTAGGGCCTCACTTTATTTTTAAATTATTTATTTATCTGAGAGAGAAAGGGAAAGAGGCACACACACACACACACACACACACACAGAGAGAGAGAGAGAGAGAGAGAGAGAGAGAGAG
Organism: Dipus sagitta; assembly: GCA_036346955.1. NCBI lineage: Eukaryota > Metazoa > Chordata > Mammalia > Rodentia > Dipodidae > Dipus > Dipus sagitta. The sequence goes on from CM070773.1 coordinate 173,344,694, forward strand.
AGAAGGAGAGAATGGGCACACCAGGGCTACAAGCAACTGCAAATGAACTACAGATGCTGCACCATCTTGTGCAGCTGGCTTACAAGGGTACTGGGGAATTGAACTGGGTCCTTAGGCTTTGCAGGCAAGCACCTTAAACTCTGAGCTATCTCTCCAGCCCTGGGGTCTCACTTTAGACCAGGCTGACTGGAACTTACTCTGTGGTCTGAGACTGGCCTGGAACTCACAGCAATTCTCCTACCTCTCCTTCCTGAGTGCTGGGAATAAAGGTGTGCAACATCACACTCCACTAATAAATTAAAAAAAAAATAATAAGCCGGGCATGGTGGTGCACCCCTTTAATCCCAGCACTCGGAAGGCAGAGGTAGGAGTATTGCCCAGAGTTCAAGGCCAGCCTGAGACTACATAGTGAATTCCAGGTCAGCCTGAGCTAGAGTAAGACTCTACCTTGGAACACAAAAAACAAAAAGAAAAAAAAAAATAAATTTTTTACTTCTCCAAGGAAGGGAAAGTAGGTTCTTGAGATGTGTGCAGGTCACAAGCAACTTCAAAACAGCCTCTCAACACATCTCTCAGATACTGCCCGGGAGTTCTGGAACGCAAATTCTACATCCCCTTCCTAGGTTCTCCCTTATAAAGGTTTTGCTACTAAGATTCCCACGGGCCACAGTAGGATGTAAGGCCTTGGACTGCAAGGCTCCCCCAAATGTCTCTAGCAGAAGGGGTCCAGGGTAGGTGGCATTAGGCTTTGCTGAGAATGGAGTCATTTGGGGGATTCCTTGTTTTCTTTCTTGGGTTTTGTGATACAAAGGCCATGAGAAGGGATGCTGAAGGTTCCAGGAGGAATCCATTTGAAATTCTGAGTGGGCTGAAAACACCTGTAAGCCAATGTAGTGGGGCTCTCCGAAAGCAGTCCTCCCAGGGACCAATTTAAAGGCCTCTGGGGATGGCAGTGTTCTCGCAGTGGGGCAAAACCCTGATGGCAGTGAGCTGAAGAATGAAGTGAGACTGTGTGGACGAAAGTACTGGTGGCTGTTCCGAGATGCCAGGCGGCAAGAGGGTCATTAGAGTGGAGGGCCAGGGAAAAGGAAGAAGACGATGGAGGGAGCGCCCAAGACCTTGGGGATAGCCTGGCAGAGGGCAGGGTCATCTTGGACGGTAGACTGTCTTGTGAGACAACAGGAAAAGGGCAGGTGAGTATACTGGTGTGAAAAGGGGGGGGGGCTACCTCCCTGGGGTGCCTTCTCCCCCTACCGGTGAGAGTCCACAGAGGAGAAGGATGAAGTGATGGGTTGAGATGTGTGGAGGTGTGAGACAGCTGATGTGCAGGAAGAGGAAGAGGAAGGCGTGATGGGGGAGGGGGTGTGGTCACCATCTCCACGTACAAAACTCTGCTCTCTGTCCTACAGGAGCAGGCCTGGCAGAAGACTGGGCTGGGACTTTGTAAAGCATGTGTCCTAGAAGGACAGAGGAGACAGCAGGGGAGTCTGTTGAGGAGCCAGAAGCTCTGCTGTTAGAACCCATGTGGTCACTATGAATGACAGAGATAGGACAGAAGTCACCCAGAGGGCCACCCAAGGGGCAAAGGAGATGAGAAGGTGACCAGAGGAGCCACTGGGGAGCTGAGAGGCTGAAGTGCTGAGCATCTGCAGAGATGCTACGAGCACAGGGTCAGTGGGGAGTTGGGGACAGAGCTGGGTGCAGGGCAGGCAGCCTTGCTGATGATGGCTAGCCTCAAGGTCACAGGGTCACAGCAGCTGCAAGGGGCTGGCAGGGCACTGCAAGGAGAGGGTACGAGAAGTCGGCTGCCAGCACAGGACACAGCGAGCCAGACAGCCTTGATTAGAAAAGTTGTCCTCAAGGGGAACAAGTTACAGCTGCGTTAAAAGAGGAGACTGCTGAGTTTGATTTATTTTTATTTTACTTTGGTTTTTCGAGGTAGGGTCTCACTCTAGCCCAGGCTGACCTGGAATTTATATGTAGTCTCAGGGTGACCTCGAACTCATAGTGATCCTCCTACCTCTGCCTCCCGAGTGCTAGGATTAAAGGTGTGCACCACCATGCCGGGCAGTTTGATTTAATTTTATGGAAGGATGAAGCCTGACAATGCAAAGACATAAGGGTAAGTAGTTCACCTAGATGTTGTGCAGAATATGCCCACTAGAGGAGAGACAGCGGACAAGAGGAAGTGAGGAAGACAACTGAATAGCTAACTGGTCTACCTAGAAGTGACCAGCCAGCTCGTGTTCTCTCTGCTAACTCTTCTTCACCATGGAGGACTGTACCCTCAGACTCTGAGGTGACCAGCCAGCTCGTGTTCTCTCTGCTAACTCTTCTTCACCATGGAGGACTGTACCCTCAGACTCTGAGGTGACCAGCCAGCTCGTGTTCTCACTGCCAACCCTTCCTCTCCATGGAGGACTGTACCCTCAGACTCTGAGCCAAAATAAACCCTCCCATCTTAAGTCACTTTTTCTTAGATATTTGGTCACAACAGTGAGGAAAGTAACTAATGTATAATGATATTTTAAGTTGTCATTGGGGGCTTGGCTGTAGCTCAGTGAGTAGAGTGCTTGCCTAGCATGCTCAAAGCTCTAAATTCAATCCCCGGGCCTGCATAAACTAGGCAGGGGCCCACATGTGTCACCCTAGCACTCTGGAGGTAGAGGCAGGAGGGTTAGAAGTTCAAGGACATCCTTGGCTAACTATCGAATTGGGAGACCAGCCTGGACTACAGGACATTCTGTCCCCATTTGTTTTATTTGGTACTAGCTATTGTCAGCATTCTTGGTTGCCCACCAGAACCTGACGGCAAGACCCTATTGTTGAAGACACCACATGCTTGGGTTGCAGGACACTGAGCAATCAAGTGGGAACTGAGCTGGACGCTCCTTCTTGCTGGTTGCTGTCAGAGCGCTGGAAAGTGCCAGGTAGGCTGCTGGGCGAGAAAAGTCAATAGTCTTACCCAGCAGTGGAGCCTGTGAGCTACACAACTGACCTGATAGACACGATATGCAATAGCGGCATGACTATTTGTTAGGGTAATCAACTACTCTCCGATTGGATTTGTGGTCTGTTTGTCCCATAGGAGGGAATTCATGCCTCACACTGAAAAACCTAGTCAAAAGCTCTCTCTACTTGCAAATAAATAAAATATTTTTTTAAAGTTACTAAGTGGCTGGAGAGATGGCTTAGCAGTTAAAGCATTTGCCTGAAAAGCATAAGGACCCAGGTTTGATTCCCCAGAACCATATATAAGCCAGATGCACAAGGTGGTGCATGCATCTGGAGTTCATTTACAGTGGCTAGAGGCCCTGGTATGCCCATTCTCTTTCAATAAATAAATAAACATTTTTTAAAATGTTAAAAAATAATTAAAACAGGGCTAGAGAGATGGCTTTGGGGTTAGGCACTTGCCTGCAATGCCAAAGGACCCAGGTTCAATTCACCAGTACCCATGTAAAGCCAGATGCACAAGGTGGCGCGTGCATCTAGTGTTTATTTGCACTGGCTGGAGGCCCTGGCATGCCCATTCTCTATCTGCCTCTTTCTCTGTCTCCCTCTCAAATAAATAAATAAGTATTTTTAAAAAAATTATTAAAATAATAGTAAGAAGGCCAGGTGTGGTAGTGCATGCCTTTAATCCTAGCACTCAGGAGGCAGAGGTAGGAGGATTGCTGTGAGTTCAAGTCCACCCTGAGACTACATAGTGAATTCCAGGTCAGCCTGGGCTAGCGTGAAACCCTACCTCAAAAAACCAAAAAATAAAAACTAAAATATATATATATAAGAAATAATAATAATCTGGGGCTAGAGAGATGGCTTAGCGGTTTAAGGCGCTTGCCTGTGAAGCCTAAGGACCCAGGTTCAATTCCCTAGTACCCATGTAAAGCCAGATGCAAAGTGGTGTATGCATCTGGAGTTTGTTTGCAAGGCTAGAGGCCTTGGTGTACACAATCTCTCTCTTCTTGCAAAAAATTTTTAAAAAATTGAACCAGGCATGGTGGCACATGCCTTTAATCCCATCACTCAGGTGGCAGAAGTAGGAGGAATGCATGAGTTTGAGGCCAGCCTAAGACTAAATATTGAATTTCAGGTCAGCCTGGACAAGAGTGAAACTCTACCTCAAAAAAAATTGAAAAAAATATTTATAAAAAAAAGAAGAAGAAGAGGGCTGGAGAGACTGCTTAGCAGTTAAGACACTTGCTTGCGAAGCCTAAGGACCCAGGTTTGCTTCTCCATGTCCCATGTAAGCCAGATGCACATGGTGGTGCATGAATCTGGAGTCTGTAGTGGCTAGAATCCCTGGCATGCCCATTCTCTCTCTCTCTCCCCCCACCGCCTGTCTCTAATAAATAAATTAAAAAAGAAGAAATCCGTTGGACTTGGTGGTACATGTCTTTAATCCCAGCACTAAGGAGACTGAGGTAGGAGGATCACCATGAGTTCTAGCACAGCCTGGGCTACAAAGATAGTTCTAGGAGACCCGGAACTATCCAGGAGAGCCACTTAGTGCATCTGGCTTTACATGGGTACTGGGGGATTGAACCCAGGTCAGTAGACTTTACAAGAAAGTGCCTTCTGCCTCTGAGTCATCTCTCCAGCCTTCACTGGATTCTTGCTCTGCTATTCTTTATTCTTTGCCCTGAAATTCCTCTGTCCCACCTCAAAGCTCACTGTTGGCATCAGAGCACTGTCCAGGCTTTTTATGTGGGGTCTGGGGATTGAACTGGTACTTCAGCTTGAGTGCTGAGCGTTTCACCTATTGAGCCATCTCCCTGTCTCTTCTCTGATTTTTAAGCAGAGACGATACAAGGAATTATAGCAGAAAGAGAGACAGAGATAGAGACAGAGAGAGAGGGAGGGGAAGGGAGGAAGAAAAAGAAACAACAACAACAACAAAAAATAAATAAAATTTGCTGGGTGGGTGTGGTGGCACTCGCCTTTAATCCCAGCACTTGGGAGGCAGAGGTAGGAGGATCACTGTGAGCTCAAGGCCACCCTGAGAGTACATAGTGAATTCAGGTCAGCCTGGGCCTAGGGTGAGACCTTATCTCCTAAAAGGGAAAACAACAACATTCACTAGTAATTACGAAGCTGGGCATCTGAATGCAAGGGATCCTATATTGAGGCCACAGGAGGATATGTCTCCACTGGGGCTCTAGGCTGCTATTCTGGACATGGATGCCCCTAGAGGTTCCTGGATAGGTCCCTAAGGCCCGCCTGTCACTCTGTCTCACTCTGTCACTTCTGTTGCTGCCCAGCCTCCACCACAGTTTTTCAGGTGCAAAGTTCAGCTGCAGAGCCCAGTCCTCCCACACTCTGCTCGGAGGCCTGATGGGGCCCTGGCTTCAGATTTGAGTCCTCAGCGGGGATACATACCTCCCCTACTTTCAGGCTCTGTGAGGAGCCCATGTGACCTCGTGCCAGGCAATGCAGTGTAATGCAATCTACAGGGCAGATTTGATTAGAGCTGCATTTACGCTGGTACAATGTAATGTCGAACTTCTTCCATAAGGAAAACGATAAAAGCATGCCTCCAAGTCAAGTTTTCTACTGATTTTCGCCTTTTATAAGCAAGTGCCTTAACCGCCGAGCCACCTCCCCAGCCCTGGCCTTTTGTTTCATGTTTTCTAACAGACACAAAGACCATCACCTCTCAAATGGATTCATATCGAAGCCAATTTCTGCTGACTATATTTAGAACTGCTCAGAGCACCGGGACAGAAGGTCACCTGGCTGTCCCCTGTTCCCCAAAAGAGCTTACCCTCTAGACTGGAAAGATTTGCTTTGGTCACAAGAGTTGACTGACTACGGAGTAGCTATGCACTGACATGCGTTTATTTTGTGAGCTTTCCCGTGGTAATTGGAGTAGGTGGGTGAACCCAAAGACAACGGAGTCGATACATGCCTACAAGTATCTCCAGCTGTGACAAACGAGAGGGGGTCTTTGTTCTTAAGCCTCCAAGTGCTTTCCTGCATCATTAAAAATTATATTTCAAAAGAAAGTGATAAACCTTTCTCTAAAATAGAACTCACATTCATAATTGATTAGCACTTCATGAATAGCATCCCTTCTCCCATCTAAATATCATTCATTCCTTAAGACTTAAATGGCAAGCACACACAGCCTAGGAGAAGTAGTCACAAGACTCCAGCCACCAAGTGCTGCCAGGAATCCGTTCTGTGGGGGGGGGGGGGGGGCCTGGCTGCAGTACAGCTGTAGGCACTGATTTGTGAGGGGTCATAACGGCGTCATCAAGCGATTATTGTGCTGACCCAGTCTTTCCTTTCTCAGTGTTAACTATCTTTGGAATGCTTTTTAAAATTTTTTTTTTTAAGGTAAGGTCTCACTCTAGTATAGGCTGACCTGGATGGAATTGACTATGTAGTCTCAGGGTGGCCTTGAACTCAAGAGTGATCTTCCTACCTCTGCCTCCCAAGTGCTGGGATTAAAGACATGCACCACCATGCCCAGCAGATACCTTTTATTTTATCTACTCTTTAAATAACAGTGCTGGGCTGCAGAGATGGCATAGCGGTTAAGGTGCTTGCCTGCAAAGCCAAAGGACCCAGGCTCAATTCCCTAGGACCCACGTAAGCCAGATGCACAAGGTGGCACATTTGTTTGGAGTTTGTCTGCAGAGGCTGAAGGCTCTGGCACTCCCATCCTCTCTCTCTTTCTCTCTCAAATAAATAAATAAAAATAAAAGCAAATTTAAAAATAAGTAACTTTCCTGTATGTTGTTTTAGATTATTTATTTACTTCTTTTACTGTATGATACTCTTTTTTAAAAAAATTTTTATTTTTATTTATTTATTTGAGAGTGGCAGACAGAGAGAGAAGGAGGCAGTGACAGAAAGAGAATGGGCGCGCCAGGGCCTCCAGTCACTGCAAACAAACTCCAGATGTGTGTGCCCCCTTGTGCATCTGGCTAACGTGGGTCCTAGGAAATCAAGCCTCAACTGGGGTCCTTAGGCTTCATAGGCAAGCGCTTAACCGCTAAGCCATCTCTCCAGCCCTGGTACTCTTTTTTTAACTTGTCTGTTTGCATGCACACAGAGAGGGGAAAGGAACGAATATGGGCGTGCCAGGGCCTCTTGTTGCTGCTGCTGCAAGTGAACTCCAAATACGTGTGCCACTTTGGACATCTGCCTTTCCCCCCCGCCCCCCGAGGTAGGGTCTCACTCTAGCGCAGGCTGACCTGGAATTCACTATGTAGTCTCAGGGTGGCCTTGAACTCATGGTGATCTTCCTATCTCTGCCTCCCGAGTGCTAGGATTAAAGGTGTGTGCCACCACGCCTGGTTTGTGCATCTGGTTTTAGATGGGCACTACTAGCTCAGTCTGACTAAGCTCTCCCAGTAGTGTTTGAGAAAAGAAATTTCAGAAAAATCTTTCTTCTCATTCCAAAGAAACATTCAGAGCAGCTGGGCATGCTGGTGGACACCTTCAATCCCAGTAGTTATGAGGCTGAGGCAGGAGAATTGCCCTGAGTTTGAGGGCTCTAGGCCAGCAAGGACTACAGAGTAGGAGATTCTGTCTCATAAACAAAACCAAACCACAAGAAAAAAAAAAAAGTTTTAGAGCAAAGATCACATGATGCCTGATTACACGTGGTGAAGAGATTCTGTGATAATCCTGAGTCTTTTGTCAGTGCTACTAGGAAGGCCAGTTTAGCTGACCTGCAAGCTCTGGGATTCTCTTGGTTCCGCCTCCCACTGCTGTAGGTGTGCTGGGCTACACAGCCGTGGCGCAGGCCAGGGCTGGGCAGCACTCCGCCCGCCGGAGCGAGGTGTTGGATTAAATTCAGACTCAGTTAAAAAGTAAAAAAAAAGCCGGGCGTGGTGGCGCACGCCTTTAATCCCAGCACTCGGGAGGCAGAGGTAGGAGGATCACTGAGAGTTCGAGGCCACCCTGAGACTACAGAGTGAATTCCAGGTCAGCCTGAGCTAGAGTGAGACCCTACCTCGAAAAACCAAAAAAAAAAAAAAGCCTCAGCTGGGTGCGGTGGCACTCTGGAAACAGTGAAAGAGAATCATCACACTGGGGGACACAGAATGAGTTCCAGGTCAGCCTGGGTTAGTGTGAAACTCTGGCTCCTTAGAAACAAAGAAAAGAGGGGGGAACAGGCATGTCCCAACAGAAGGCAGAGTCAGGAGAATTGTCACAAGTTTGAGGCCAGCCTAGGCTACATAGCAAGGCTCTATCTCAAAATTAATTAACTAATTAATGGTATATTTTGGAAAATGCCCTGAAATGAAGGAGGCAGGATACACACACACACACTCACACACACTTCTTCTTCTTCTTCTTCTTCTTTTTTAAGTTTTTCAAGGCAAGGTCTCATTCTAGCTCAGGCTGACCTGGAATTCACTATGGAGTCTCAGGGTGGCCTTGAATTCACAGTGATCCTCCTACCTTTGCCTCCCGAGTGCTGGGATTAAAGGCGTGCGCCACCACACCTGGCGCTTCATTTATTTTTCATGTACTGGAGACTGAACCCAGAGTCTCATGCACAATAGGCAACTGTTCCATCACTGATGTATATAGCAAGTGCCACAACCTTGATGATCAAGATTTAATCAGTGATGGGCTGGAGAGATGGCTCAGCAGTTAATGCGCCTGCTGGCAAAGCCAAAGGACCCAGGTTCAATTCCCCAGCACCCATGTAAGCCAGATGCACTAGGTGGCACATGTGTCTGGAGTTTGTTTGCAATGGTTAGAAGCCCTGGAACAAACAAATAAATAAAAATAAAATATGCAAAGATTTAATCAGTGCCAGGCATCGTGGCGTACGCCCTTAGTCCCAGCACTTGGGAAGCAGAGGTAGGAGGATCCCTGTGAGTCTGATGCCAGCCTGGGACTACAGAGTGAGTTCCACGTCAGCCTGGGCTACAGTAAGATCCTATCTCGTAAAAAAAAATAAAATAAAAACATCAAAAAGCCAGGCGTGGCGGCGCATGCCTTTAATTCCAGCACTTGGAGGCCACGGTAGGAAGACTGCTATGAGTTCGAGGCCACCCTGAGTCTAAGTCCAGGTTAGCCTGGGCTAGAGTGAAACCCTACTTCGAAAAAAAAAATCAAAAACATAATTTTTTTTTTTTTCGGTTTTTCGAGGTAGGGTCTCACTCTAGTCCAAGCTGACCTGGAATTCATTATGGAGTCTCAGGGTGGCCTCGAACTCACAGTGATCCTCATACCTCTGCCTCCCAAGTGCTGGGATTAAAGGTGTGCACCACCACGCCCGGCTTAAAAAAAATTTTTTTTAAAAGATTTAATCAGTGGCCTATGATCAATAAAACCTTAACTGTTCCTGAGGAGACACAGGTACCAAAGCGGTGCCCACCTTTCAGTGCTGCCACTTCCGAGAGATGAAGTACGAGGCTGTCTCCCAAGCTCTTCATTCCTGCCACACTGGCCAGGACCCCATGCGGTTCTCTACCCCTCCCTAGTGTTCCTCACTAGGGTAAAGGAAGTGTGGGCTGAGGAGTGAGCACTTAGAAACAAAGAAATACAGAAGTTGGGATGGAGAGATGGCTCAGTGGTTAAGGTGCTTACCTGCAAAGCCAAAGGATCCAGGTTTGATTCCCCAGTACCCATGTGAAGCCAAGATGCACAAAGTGGCACATGCATCTGGAGTTTTTTGTGGCAGCTGGAGGCCCTGGCCTGCCCGCCCTCTCCCTCTTTCTTTTTCTGCTTGCAAATAAATAACATATTGAAAGAAATGCAGAATTGGAAACAGCAAGGAAATATATTCTTTAGGGTGTGCATGTGTGTGTGTACATGCATACCGCAGCACAGGTATGGAGGTCAGCCTCCCATTGTCATTGACACTCTGGGGGGACAGGCACATGTGCCACTTTGCATCCAGTTTTACATGGGAGCTAGGGAACGGAACTTGGGCAGGCAGGCTTTGCAAGCAATCACTTTTAATGGCTGAGCCGTCTCCCCAGCTGTAGGGACAGTATTTTGCTGGTGACATTCTCAACTGTGGTTCTGGACAAGCAACTCGACCGCATGGAGCCAGGTGCAGGCTACCTGTTGCTCGGACAACATGGGTCCTGAGGAAGCCAGAGGCTCTCTGGAGGACGTCCCTAAACTTGTAGAGCAGGACTTCATACCCCAATGCCACAGAAGGCCGTGCCATCATCAGCAGACGACAGGGGACCAGACTGCTGCAGGACACCCTTTCCAGGATCCCACCTTCTCAAAGTTCAAACCTCCATGGCCCCCTGCTGCCACCCCACCCTGCCTGGGTGGTGGTGTCCAGGCCACACCCTCCCAGGAGGGCCAGGGCTGTCTGCCTGACCATCCCTAACCCATCTGCATTCCTCACACATTTGCCCATACCAGCTGCTTCAGAATTGCTGTGTGGCTTTTAATTATTTACTCATTAGGGTTACAACTGGAATGCGTACAAACTCCATGGGCCCAGGGAGGGCTCCAAAGTACTTCCTCAGGGCTTGGAGCTTCCTGGCAGGACACTGGCCCCCTGCTGGGTAGGAAGCATGTGGCAGAGGGGGTGACCTGGTTGAGGTCCATAGTCTCACATGGGAGCCACACCCTAGGTCTGACACATGCTTCGCCAATCTCAATGGAAGGCTGCACACATCTGTAACAGTGACTGGGGACTGGCAGACACGAAAGAACCCTGATGCAGAGCACCGGGTGTTTATTGTGACCATGCAGAGAGGAGAAGCACGCAAGCACATTCATTGGGAAAGCTTTTGTTTATCTTAAAAAAATAAAATAAATAAATCAGCCTAGCACATCCAGGCGGTGCTGCAGGGGAAACAAAGATGGGACAGACAGGGCTCAGTGTCCGAGGCTTATGGTCATGAAAGGGAGATGTGTTTATAAATAGCCTCACTGCAATCCAGAACAGGAGGGAAGGGAAGGAGGCCAGAGGTCTCCAGAAGATGGGTTCATCCATCTAAAACTCATTGTAATACCAATGCCAAGGAAGGAATCGCAAACCAGGAGAGGCCCAAGGGAACCTCAAACGCAGGTCCTGATTGATCCCTCATCCGTGCTGGGGATGGATGCTGGAAGCCGGGAGGGGAAGAGAATAAACGTCAAATTGGCTCCCCAACCCTTGAGCTACTCAAATAACCCAGAAAGGAAAACATAAATATGGAAGCTAGGGTCAAGGCAAGAGGAAACTTGGAGGAGTGGATCACGTCAGCGTAGTGGACATGTCCAGCCTGGGGCACCGGCTGGCCTGAGCCCTCGGCCCTGCGCCCTGGCATCCCTAGATCCTCCGAATCCCAGACCGGCTCCAGACACCCCAGGATTCTTGAGATACCAGTCGGATCACGACTCCCCAGGATCCAAGCCTGACTCCCCAACACGCCGAGACTCCAGAGAACCGGTCCTTGAGACCCTGGCCTCCGCCGCCCCACGTCCCCGGACCCCGAGGTCCCCCATGCCCGCGGTGGCGCGCCCTACCGTAGGTCTCGGACATGGCAGTCTGCGCCATCCTGTCGCCGCAGCCGCACCGGGTCCGTCGGTCTGTCCGGGCCGCGCTGGGGAGAACAGAGCAGCGAGCGCCGGGCGCGGGCCCAAGGCGAGCCGGCCACCGGCTGCGGCCCAGCGGGACTCTGCTCCGCGCACGCGCGGTCGCCCAGGAGGAGCCCGGCTAGGGAGGGGCGGGGCTATGGGGCGGGGCCACGGCGCAGGGGGCGGGGCCTGGGCTGTGATGGACAGGGTGAGGCGCCTGCGCCCATCACGACCTCCAAGCCGGCGCCGAGACGCTGCCGCCGCCCTTCCCGGGAGCATCCTTCGCCCTGGCTTTGGCGTGCACCCCACGGTGCGTGGCGGAGGTGGACAGGAGGCCGCCCCAGGGCCGCGTCCCCCGAGCTTGGGTCCCAGGCGGAGGCCAAAGCTGGACCTGCGCCCTGTTTTAGGGGGCTGTGTGTGGGGACGGGTGGCTTCGGTGGGTGTCTAGGTCCGGGGTCCGGGTGTTTGGCTTGGGGAACTACGCGGGGCAGAATGTCTTCCCATGGAAAGCTGGGCGCGGGGACGTTTACTCCTGGGCTGGGAATTATCCGAGCAGACCCAGGCCTAAAAACCCCACTAGACCCTTGGCCTAGCTCCCCAGAGGCCTGGGCTGTGGAACAGGCCACTGCTTCTGTTCTCCCTCCCCCTCCCCCCAGGTCATTGAGCTCCATTTGGCGCAGTTTGTCACCAGACCTTCCTCTCCTCCTGCCCCAGTGCTGCTTGGACCCACATTTCATTCTTGTGTCTGATCCTAATGAAACATGATAGAGACAGAATATGGGAGACGTGGCAAAAAAAAAGAAAAAAACACCTTCTCACCCTAAAGTCTGGTTGAAGTCTCTTGTCAGCTCAAGTGACAAAATTTGCCGCCAAGGTTACCTACATATGCCTGGTGTGGTGTGACAGGTGGAGGCAGGAGGATTGCCTGGAGTTTAAGGACCCTTGAGCTACATACCCTTGTACATACTTTAAATTTAAGTGTGGATGTTGAGAGAAGAGACCACAAACTGTTTTTCTTTTCCTTCTTTCTTTCTTTTTTCTCTGTCTCTCTTTGCTTGTAAATAAATAAATAGATAACTAATATTTTAAAATACTTATTTATAAAGAAAATTTTTAAAAAATACTGCCCAGTACTCAGGGTGCTGAGTTAGGAGGATCACTATGAGTTCTAGGTCAGCATGTGCAAGAGTGAGTCCCTAACTCAAAAATCAACAGCAATCATATTTTTTAAAAAGCAGGGACTAGAAAGATGGCTCAACAGTTGAAAAAAAGAATTTAATTTCTTTTAAAGGCAAAATAATATTCAATATGTTGTATGCATTTCAAGACCAACTCCCTCCACCTTTTTTTTTTTTTTTGAGACAAGGTCTTACATACCCCAGGCTTCCCTCAAATTCACTACATGGCTCCCAAGTGTTGAAATTATAGATGTGCACCACCACACCCGGCTTCAACTGTTAAAAGGGCTTAATATCTCTTAAGACATTTAATTTAGGTTAATGGTCCAGGAGTGTTTTAGATAGATATAGATATATTTATATGCATATATATTTCAACAAGTGTAAAAACCTTCAAAAACAAATCCCAGCACTCACACTGCTTTACATACGAAGGTTTGTTTTAAATTTATATAGAGAGGTATTTCAAATAAGAATGTTAAAGTAAATTTGGGTATGGTGGCTCATGCATTTAATCCCACCACAGGCTGAGGTAGGAAGACTGCTATGAGTTCTAGGCTACCCTGGGTTACAAAGTGAGTTCCAGGTCAGCCTGGGGCTAGAGTGAGACCCTGCTTCAAAATGCAAAAAAAAAAAAAAAAAAAAAAAACCTTTAAAAAATAATAATAAAATTAAAGAATGTTAAAATAGTAGTGAACCATGCTTGAAAACCAAAAGTGTATGTGACCTCTGAGTTCAGCTTGGCTCCTTTCCCAGCTGTAAACTCGCAATTTTCTGAGAATCTCACAAACAAGATTCAACCTTCTTTACAATCAAAGTATGTCTCAACTTTTTTGTGACCTAATATAGTGAAGATCTTTTGGTCTTTATGACCCCTCCCCCCTTTTTTTGAGGTAGGGTCTCACTCTAGCCTAGGCTGACTTATGTTTTTATTTTAGCCTGTAGTTCTATCTTGTGTACCTCAGAAACCACCCTATGAAGCCGGTGGCGCACGCCTTTAATCCCAGCACTTGGGAGGCAGAGGTAGGAGGATTGCTGTGAGTTCGAGGCCACCCTGAAATTACATAGTGAATTCCAGGTCAACCTGAACTAGAGTGAGACCCTACCTTGGAAAACCAAAAAATAAAAAATAAAAATAAATAAAATTAAGTTAGAAATTGTACATACTTTAAATTTAAGTGTGGATGTTGAGAGAAGAGACCACAAACTGTTTTTCTTTTCCTTCTTTCTTTCTTTTTTCTTTTTCTTCGTTTAGTTTTTTGAGGTAGGATCTCAGTCTAGCCCAGGCTGACCTGGAATGCACTATGGAGTTTCAGGATGGCCTCGAACTCATGGCACTTTTCCTACCTCTGCCTCCTGGGTTGGGATTAAAGGTGTGTACCACCACACCCGGCTTCAAACTGTTTTAACAATACTTATATATGTGATTTTTGTCACTTATAAAGTTATATTGCTCAAAAGATGTAACTTAAACCAGGTTCAAAGTTTAGACATAAGTTAACAATTAAGTCAAGTTTAAAGAGCAAATAAACAAAAATACCTGGTTTACCTGTGTCCCTTATCTTACAGAAATTCCTTTTGTAAGGGGAATGGTACAAGGGCTTGTGAGGTGTGAGGTTCAGGCTCAGGAACAAGAAAGGAGTGCTAATATGGTTTAACTCAAAGGCCACGTACACTCTGGCCCTAAACGAGCTTAACCCAATTGTTGGGAAATCTTCACTGGTCTTGTCAATCGCGCTGAAGTTTCTTGACTCTTAGCCAGTGGGAAAGGTAACCAGATCCTGGTGCAAGGCCTTCTTTCCAGTCCCCTGAACTTTCCTGTTTCTCATTTCCACCTCACAAATTTAATCTCTTAGCCAGGTGTGGTGGCTCATGCCTATAATCTCAGCACTCTAGAAGCTGAGGCAGGAGGATTGCTGTGTGTTCAAGGCCAGCCTGAGCTACATGGTGAGTTCCAGAACAACCGGGGCTGCAGAATAAGACCTTGTCTGGGAAAGAAAAAAACAAAACAAGCCTTCTCAAAAAATAAAAATACTGGGGCTGGAGAGATGGCTCAGCTGTTAAAGGCACTTGCCTGCAAAATCTAACAACCAGAGTTCGATTCCCCAGGACCCATGTAAAGCCAGAGGCACAAAGTGGTGCATACATCTGGAGTTCGTTTGTAGTGGCTGGAGGCCTTGGCACACCCATTCTCTTTTTCTCTGTCTCTCTTTGCTTGTAAATAAATAAATAGATAACTAATATTTTAAAATACTTATTTATAAAGAAAATTTTTAAAAAATACTGCCCAGTACTCAGGGTGCTGAGTTAGGAGGATCACTATGAGTTCTAGGTCAGCATGTGCAAGAGTGAGTCCCTAACTCAAAAATCAACAGCAATCATATTTTTTAAAAAGCAGGGACTAGAAAGATGGCTCAACAGTTGAAAAAAAGAATTTAATTTCTTTTAAAGGCAAAATAATATTCAATATGTTGTATGCATTTCAAGACCAACTCCCTCCACCTTTTTTTTTTTTCAAGGTAGGGTCTAGCTCTAGCCCAGGCTGACCTGGAATTCACTATGTAGTCTCAGGGTACACAGCAATCCTACCTCTGCATCCCGAGTGCTGGGATTAAAGGCATATGCCACCATGCCCAGCTAACCACCTTTTTTTTTTTTTTTTTTTTTTTTTTTTTTTTTTTTGAGACAAGGTCTTACATACCCCAGGCTTCCCTCAAATTCACTACATGGCTCCCAAGTGTTGAAATTATAGATGTGCACCACCACACTTGGTTTAGCTAAGTTTTTTGTTTGTTTGGTTGGTTTTTTGAGGTAGGGTCTCATTCTGGTCCAGGCTGACCTGGAATTAACTCTGTAGTCTCAGGGTGGCATTGAACTCATGGCGATCCTCCTACCTCTGCCTCCCGAGTGCTGGGATTAAAGGCGTGTGCCACCATGCCCGGCTTAGCTAATTTTTTAAAATGTAATTTATTTATTTATTTGCAAGCAGAGAGAGAGAGAGGAGAGATACAGACAGACAGACAGAGAGGATGGGTGTGCCAGGGCTTCCAGCTGTTGCAAACAAACTCCAGATGCTTGTGTCACTCTGTGCATCTGGCTTTATGTGGGTTCTGGGGACTTGATCTTGGGTCATTAGGCTTTGCAGGCAAGTACCTTAACTACTAGGCCATCTCTCCAGCCTTGGTTTAGCTAATTCTTTTATTTATTTATGGCTTTTGTGAGGTAAGGTGCTGGGATTAAAGGCATGTGCCACCATGTCTGGCTTGGTTTAGCTAATTCTTTTAAATGAATTTAAGCAATAAGAAAAGAATGTTTTGGGGCTGGGGAGATGGATCAGTGGTTAAAGGCACTTGCTTGCAAAGCCTGTCTGCCCAGGTTTGATGCCCCTGTACCCATGTAAACCCAGATGAACAAAGTGACACATGAATCTATAATTTATTTGTAGATGCAAGAGGTCTCTCTCTCTTTCTCTGTCTGTGTGTCAGGGCCCGTTCCTGATCATGCTCAGTTAAGGATTTCGTTCCTGGGGTCTATTCATACTTATGTGTGGGTGGGCCCACTCCTGATCATGCTTAGTTAAGCAGTATGTTCTGGGCTGGTTAGATTTTTTGTTTACTTAGTTTTTTTTTTTTTCTAAGGCAGTGCCTTAGTCTAGTCCAGGAGGATCTGAACTCACTCTGTAGTCCCAGGCTGGCCTCAAATCCATGGCAGTCCTCCTACCTCATCCTCTTGAGTGCTGGGACTAGAAGCGGGCATTGCCACTACCTGCTGTTGTTTCGTTCTTTAGAGATAGGATCTCCTGTAGTCCAGGCAGGCCTTGAACTCATCCATGTTAGCAGAGGATAATCTTGAACTCTTTTTTAAATGATTTTTTAAGTTTTATTTTTATTTATTTATTAAAGACAGAGAGGGAGAGAGAGATTGAGAATGGGTGCACCAGGGTCTCTAGCCACTACAAATGAACTCCAGACATGTACGCCACCATGTGCATCTGGCTTATGTGGGACCTGGAGAATCAAACTTGCATCCTTAGGCTTCACAGGCATGCACCTTAACCTCTAAGCCATCTCTCCAGCCCAACCTTGTACTCTTGATCCTCCTGCCTCTCAAGATCTAGAATTACAGGCATGTACCACCATGCCAGCTAAGGTCATAATTTAAGGAGGAAAGATTGCACTGTGAGTTTTTAGCTGAAAACAAAGGAAAGGACACTTTGAAAGTTCATTAATGCAAAAGTTTTCCTCTGAAGGTGCTGACCTCCCTCAGTGGCTAAGATTTTCCATTGTATTTTCAGACACAAAGATAGCTTGGCCTATTTTGTTTCTGATGAGTCAGCTGCTATTTTGTTTTGTTCTGAGGTAGGGTCTCTCTATTCAGGCTGACCTGAAATTCACTATGTAGTCTCAGGCTGGCCTCAAACTTACAGTGATTCTGGGATTGACGGCATGAGCCATCATGCCCAGCTATCTCTGCTTTCTATGATTTTATCTTTTTCTCTTGTTTTTGGCAATTTGATTGTGGTGTGCCTCCAAGTACTGTTCCTGTCCTTCAGTTTTGTTAGGCTTCTTTGGTCTGCAAATTTATAGTTTGTTATTATCTGTGTATGTATGTGGTATGTGTTGTGTACGTGGGTGCGTGCATGTGAGCACGTACATGTGTGTGTGCACGTGCGTGTGTGTGGAGGCCAGAGGATAACCCCAGGTATCACCCTCTACTACATTGTCCGCAGGTCTCTTACTGGCCTGGAGTTCACCAATTAGGCTAATTCCACAAACTTCTCAGGAATGGAGCTAAGCCCTTCCTCAGACTTGCTATCTATTGTCCAACCTGTTATCAGGTGGATATGTGACCCCTCAAGTCCCCAGAGGAGCTCTGACTTCTCTATCATTGCCCTTGGCATTCTAGAGAGATCCTCATGCAGGTCATCTCCCTGTAGTCCATGGTGACACATGGGACCAGTGGATTTTAAAGCTGTTCACAGTTCATGACTGAGAAGACAGGACAGACTTGATCTCTCTGGCATACCAAAAGTGAAGACCCAAGACTGGGAGATGGCTTAGCGGTTAAAGCACTTGCCTGCAAAGCCAAAGGACTCAGGTTCAATTCCCCAGGACACATGTAAAGCCAGATGCACAAGGTGGTGCATGCATCTAGAGTTTGTTTGCAGTGGCTGAAGGCCCTGGCATGCCCATAGTCATTCATTCATTCTCTCTCACACTCTTTCTCATCTGCCTTTCAAACAAATAAATAAATAAATATAAAAAATATTTTTTAGGGCTGGAGAGATGGCTTAGCGGTTAAGCGCTTGCCTGTGAAGCCTAAGGACCCTGGTTCGAGGCTCGGTTCTCCAGGACCCACGTTAGCCAGATGCACAAGTGGGCGCACACATCTGGAGTTCGTTTGCAGTGGCTGGAAGCCCTGGCGCACCCATTCTCTCTCTCTCCCTCTATCTGACTCTCTCTTTCTCTGTCACTCTCAAATAAATAAATAAAAATGAACAAAAAAATTAAAAAAAAAATTAAAAAAAAATTTTTTTAAAAAGTGAGTACCCTCGTGTCAGAAATACAGATAAGGGCCAGGCCTGGTGGCGCAGGCCTTTAATGCCAGCACTCGGGAGGCAGAGTAGGAGGATCACTGTGAGTTCAAGGTCAGCCTGAGACCCTACCTCGAAAAACCAGAAAGAAAAAAAAAAAAAAAAAAAAGAAGGAACAAATTCACTCAGGGATTGTTAAACCTAGTATCTTTGAGTTATTTTCTGGTGGCGTGGTGCCCCCTGGTGGCCCATAGATATATAGTGTTCTGAAGTCTGGTCCAGGCCTTGCTTGGGAGGCAGAGCTGGCCTGTGAACTCGTGTGGCCCCAGCCCACGGAGTATCTTGTCTACTGAGGGAGGGCGCAGCTTATGAAAGTGCTGTAGGTTGAATAGTGACCGCCCCCAAGACATGGCCTTATCTAGAAAAAGGGTCATTACAAATGCAATTAAGAAGGGGGGAGCCAGGCATGATGGCGCTCACTTTTAATCCCAGCACTCAGGAGGCAGAGGTAGGAGGATCACTGAGAGTTTGAGGCCACCCTGACAAGAGTGAATTCCAGGTCAGCCTGAGATAGCGTGAGACCCTATCTCGGAACCCCCCCCCAAAAAAAGAAGGGGGGCACATATTCCTCAATGTGGTCCCAAGTAAGGAGAGGACGCCCAGGGAGGGAACCCCTTAACCACAGGACAGATGCTGGAGCGATTCTTCTACAAGCAGAATATGAGGATTTCTAGTGGACCCAGGAGCCTGGGGAGGAGCCTGAGCCGGACAGTGCCTCACAACCTCACAGTTGCAGAAGGAGCCAGCCAGGCCCACACTTTCATTGTAGACTTCCAGCCTAGCAGTGAAAGTACATGCTATTTTTGAAGCTTCCTTGCTATGGAATGAGAGAGAGAAAGGAGAGGAGAGGAGAGGAGAGGAGAGGAGAGGAGAGGAGAGGAGAGGAGAGGAGAGGAGAGGAGAGGAGAGGAGAAGAGGGCATGATGGCGCACACCTTTAATCCCAGCACTCTAGAAGCAGAGGTAGGAAGATTGCTATGAATTCGAGGCCACCCTGAGACTACATAGTGAATTCCAGGTCAGCTTGGGCTAGTGTGAGATCTTACCTTAAAAAACAAAAACAAAAACAAAAAGACAAAAACAAACAAACAAGCAAAAAGAGAGAGAGAGAGGAGAGGAGAGAATATGCACTCCAGGGCCTCTTGCCACTGCAAAGAAACTCTTTGTGCATCTGATTTTACATGGTTACTGGGGAATTGAACTCAGGCTTCAGGCTTTTCAAGCACGTGCCTTTAACTGCTGAACCATCTCTCCAGGCCCCCTCCATGTTTTCTGCTTCATCTTTTCATTATGTATTGCTGAAAATTTCAGCTCAAAATGCATCAGTTTGAACCAGCCAATATGATTCTAGTTTCCAAGGGTGAGGGGAGAAAAGTAGCTCCACTGGGGGGCCCCTGTCAGGGGTTCTCAGGAATGTCAACCAGGGCAGTGGTGATCTGGAGTGATCTGGAGGCTGGACAGAGACTAGTGACACTCATGTGTCCTTACAATAGGGCAGCTAGAGGTCCTTAATGCAACTAGGGATGGAAGTGACATAGACATGGCACTGTACCTTTTTTGATCTGGTCCCTGAAATCATAGGTGTCACTGTTGCCTTGATCTACTTATTAGGAATGTTGTTTTTTATCTGGGCATGGTGGTACATGCCTTTAATCCCAGTACTTGGGAGGCAGAGATAGGAGGATCGCTGTGAGTTTGAGGCCAGCCTGGAATTACAGAGTGAGTTCCAGGTCAGCCTGGGCTAGAGTGAGACCTTACCTTGAAGAAATAAAAGAGAAAAATTGCTTTTTTTTTTGGTTTTTCGAGGTAGGGTCTCACTCTGGCCCAAGCTGACCTGGAATTCACTATGTAGTCTCAGGGTGGCCTCGAACTCATGGCGATCCTCCTACCTCTGCCTCCCGAGTGCTGGGATTAAAGGCGTGCACCACCATGCCCAGCAGGAATGCAGGGTTTAAAAGTGTGAATTGATGTGTGCCCAGAACAGTCTGGTTCATATGTGTGGTTCAAGGGTTATTGCTGATTACACCCCCTATTTGCTCATAGAAGAAATATTGGTTTATTAGATAAAAAAATTATATGAAGTTAGCCAGGTATGGTGGCACACGCCTTTAATCCCAGCACTCAGGAGGCAGAGGTAGGAGGATCGCCATGAGTTTGAGGCCACCCTGAGACTGCATAGTGAATTCCAGGTCAGTCTGCGCTACAGTGAGACCCTACCTCGAAAAAACAAAAAAAAATTCTATGAAGTGAAAAGACTTCATATCGGTTTTGTTATAGCTTAATCTGCTCTCTCACATGTTAAGCAGGAACAGTTCTCATCAATGTTATGAAGTATGGGAACAATTACAAGAACAAGCTTCGAACTTGCTAGAAGAAAGTGACTGGGGACATCCCAGGTGGTTTATTATTGTTACTACACTTTTCTTGGGCCTATTGGCCTGTGACATATGTGCTCTGTTAGGTATTTAGGTATCAGCTAACACTTTTTTTTTAAAGTTTTTAAATTTTTATTTATTTTATTTATTTGAGAGAGAGAGAAAAGGAGGCAGATATATATAGAGAGAAAGAATGGGCATGCCAAGTCCTCAGCTTTGCAAATAAACTCCAGATGTATGTGCCACCCTGTGCATCTGGCTTACATGGGTCCTGGAGAATCGAGCCTGGGGTCCTTTGTAGGCAAGTGCCTTAACCACTTTTCATAATTCTGAACTGAGCTATGTGCGTGTGCGTGTGTTAGGTATTTAGTACTCCTCTTCTCCCAGAATGCCAGGAGGCTTACCAGTACTTTTCCAACACTGGACTTTCTTTTTTTATTATTAACAACTTCCATGATTGTAACAATATCCCATGGTAATGTCCTCCCTCCCCCACTTTCCCCTTTGAGACTCCACTCTCCGTCATATCCCCCCCCCCAATCAGTCTCTCTTTTATTTTGATGTCATGATCTTTTCCTCCTATTATGATGGTCTTGTGTAGGTAGTGTCAGGCACTGGGAGGTCATGGATATCCAGGCCATTTTAACACGGGATATTTTTCATGGTAGGCTTGGTCTAGCCTAGGCTTTATTTTTAAAGTTTAGAGAGACTTTATTAGGTTAAGAGAAGGAAAGAAGAGTGATTTTTTTAGAGAGAGAGAGAGAGAGAGAGAGGCAGATGGGGGAGAGGAAGAGAATGGGTGCACCAAGGCCTCCAGCCTCTACAAATGAACTCCAGATGCATGCACCACCTTGTACATCTGGCTAATGTGGGTACTGGGAAATTGAACCTGGGTCCTTTGGCTTTGTAGGCCAGTGCCTTAACCACTAAGCCAGAACAGCATGAGGGACTAGTGTACAGACCGACAGCTTTGCGATGGACATCCACTTCAGTGGTGTCCGGGTGGCTCCTGGTATCTGGCCACAGGAAATACACTTGGCATGAGTTCTCAGGGCGTGTCTTCAGTGGCCATACAGCCTGCTTGTGCTGGGTATTTACCCAGAAGTGGAATTCTCAGGTCAGAGTGCAGTTGTGCTTAGCTTTAGTAGATAATATCAGTTTTCTAGAAGGAAAAAAAAGAAGGAAATTTACACTCCAGCCAGGAGGTGGCACAGTGCCTGTCGCTGTAAACCTTCACGAACATTTGGCGTTTTCATTCCTCTAAGTCGAGTCATCCTGCTATTTTAATTATTTATTTATTTTAATGTTTTTATTGACAGCTTCCATAATTATAGACAATTAACCATGATAATTGCCTCCCCTCCTCCACTTTCCCCTTCACAAATCCATCCTCTATCATATCCCCTCCCCCTCTCAATCAGTCTCTCTTTAGTTTTGATGTCATCATCTTTTCCTTGTATTATGAGTGTCTTGTATAGGTAGTGCCAGGCACCGTGAGGTCATGGACATCCAGGCCATTTTGTGTCTAGATTTTTTTTTTTTTTTTTTTTGAGGCTGGGACCAATATATCCCAGGCTGGCCTTGAACTCACTATGTAGCCAAGAATGCCCTTGAGTTCCTGATCTTGCTGCATATTAGGATTATAGGCATGTGTCACTATGCCAAGCTCTGTTGGCTTTTGTATTTATCTATTTATCATCCATCTATCTATCTATCTATCTATCTTATTGTTGTTGTTGTTTTGAGGTAGGATCTTGCTCTCTAGCCCAGGCTAAACTAGAATTCACTATGTAGTCTTGGGTGGCCTTGAACACATGGCGATCCTCCTACCTCTGCCTCCCAAGTGCTGGATTCAGGGCATGCACCACTATGACCGGTATTTATTATTTTTTAAAATGTTTTATTTATTTATGAGAGAGAGAGAGAAGCAGAGAAAGATGGTGGTGATAGACATGCCAGGGCCTCCAACACATGCACTACTTTGTGCATCTTTCCATGGGTACTGGGGAATTTAATCTAGGTCATTGGGCTTTAAAAAGTTTTTTTACCTTTTAAAATTTTTGTTTATTTATATATTTATTTGAGAGCAATGGAGAGAGAGAGAGAGAGAGAAAGGGCATGCCAGGGCTTCCAGCCACTGCAAAACAAACTCCAGATGCATGTGCCACCTTGTGTATCTGGCTTACATGGGTCCTGGGGAATTGAGCCTCAAACCAGGGC
The DNA here is from genome assembly GCA_036346955.1 of Dipus sagitta. Classification (NCBI taxonomy): domain Eukaryota; kingdom Metazoa; phylum Chordata; class Mammalia; order Rodentia; family Dipodidae; genus Dipus; species Dipus sagitta. The sequence continues at coordinate 173,367,561 of CM070773.1, forward strand.
CCTTAGGCTTCACAGGCAAGCACTTAACCGCTAAGCCATCTCTCTAGTCTAAGTCCTTAGGACTTGTAGGCAGGTGCCTTAACCATTAAGCCAACCCTTCAGGCCAATTTTTTTATTTTTATTTTTTGAGGTGGGTCTCACTCTAGCCCAGGCTGGCCTTGAACTCATAGTTTCCTCTTACCTCTGCCTCCCTAGTGCTGGGATTAAAGGTATATGCCTCTATGCCCAGCCTCTTTTGTATTTATTTTAACAGGCTAATCTGATATCATATATAACATTATTATTATTATTTTCATCTTATTTACACATGTAACTATATATTATTTTGAGAGAGAGAGGAAGGCCAAGGCCTTCAGTGGCTGTGAACAAACTGCAGATGTGTGTGCCCCCTTGTTGTGCATGTGAGACATTGAACACTCACATCACTGTGCCTCTGGCTACATGGGACCTGGAGATTTGAACATGAGTTCTTAGACTTTGCAGGCAAGTGCCTTAACTACTAAACCATCTCTCTAGCCCTGTAACTATATATAGATACGTATTTATATGTTTATTTAAAATGTCTTTAAATTTTTTTTTATTTATTTGTGAGAGAGAGAAAATGAGAGAGAGACGGAGAGAGAGAGAGAGAGAGAATGAGAATGGGTATGCCAGAGCCTCTAGCCACTGCAAAGAAACTCTAGACACATGAGCCACCTTGTGCGTATGGCTTATGTGGGTATTGGGGAAATGAACATGGATCCTTAGGCTTCACAGGCAAGTGCCTTAACTGCTAAGCCATCTCTCCAGTCCTAAAATGTCTTTTTCTGATCTATAGATATTCTTTTTTTAAATTTTTTTGTTTATTTTTATTTAGTTATTTGAGAGTAACAGACAGACAGAGAGAGAAAGAGGCAGAGAGAGAGAGAGAATGGGCTCACTAGTGCCTCCAGCCACTGCAAACGAACTCCAGATACATGCGCCACCTTGTGCATCTGGCTTACATGGGTCCTGGGGAATTGAGCCTCGAACCTGGGTTTTTGGGCTTCACAGGCAAGTGCTTAACCACTAAGCCATCTCTCCAGCCCTTTTTTTAAAAAATATTTTTTTATTTTTATTTATTTATTTGACAGAGAGAGAGGGAGAGAAGGAGGGAGAAAATGGGCACACCAAGGCCTACAGCCACTGTAAACAAACTCCAGACGCATGTGCCCCCTTGTGCATCTGGCTAACATGGGTCCTGGGGAATCAAACCTGGGTCCTTAGGCTTTGCAGACAAGTGCCTTAATCACTAAGCCATCTCTCCAGCTTCCCCCCTTTTTGTTGAGGTAACCCAAGCTGACCTGAAATTCACTATGTAGTCTCAGGCTGGACTCAAAGTCATGGCGATCCTCCTACCTCCACCTCCTGAGTGCTGGGATTAAAGGAGTGCACCACCGTGCTCAGCGGTTGCCTGGGTTATTCTTAAGCCTCCTTCCTCCAGAAGCAAGTCACAGTGTAAAGAACAAGGCTTTGCAGGCAGATTGAGCAGCTCACAATCTGGCCGTGGCGGTTTGAGTGTGGAGCATCCCCAACCTCTCACGTGTTTTGAATGCTTGGTCCCCAGCTGGTGGCAGTTTGGGAGGTGGAGCCTTGCTGGAGGAGGTGTGTTGCTGGGGCTGGGCTTTGGGATGTTATAGCTAGTTCCCCCTTGCCAGAGCTCACTCTCTGGCTGCTTTCTGACAGCAGTTGTGGCAATAAGTGACACCAGCCTCTGCTCTGCCATCCTTTCCCTGCTGTGATAAGCTTCCCCTGGAGACTTTAAGCCAGGACCAACCCTTCCCATCAGTTGTTTTAATAAAGAGGCAGATAGAGAGAGAGAATGGGCATGCCAGGGCCTCCAGCCACTGCAAACGAACTCCAGACGCATGCGCCCCCTTGTGCATCTGGCTAACATGGGATTCCGGGGAATCGAGCCTTGAACGGGGGTCCTTAGGCTTCACAGACAAGTGCTTAACCACTAAGCCATCTCTCCAGCCCCATCAGTTGCTTTTTGTTGGGTGTTTTGTTCCAGCAATATGAAGGCAGCTACAACACTGGCCCTAGACTGATCAGCCGTTGTCTTGCAGCTGTGAGTTCACCTACGCACCACACCATGTCTCTGGTCTCCCTGTGTCACAGACAGATCTACATCCCAAGGAGTGAGAAGGAAATGGAAGGCAGGGCCAGAGGGTTTTCACATCTGATAGCCCTTTATGTGGAAAAGCCGAGATAACTCAGAGCTAGTCTCCAGTACAAACCCAAAGCCTTTGATACAAGGGAGCATTGGACCAGAGTGACTCTGCTCAGTGGGAAGTCACCTGATGCCCCCTTTCCTGTCATTGATTCCTGAAGGCCCCTCAGTTCCCACCTGGCTTCTGTGACTCCCTGTTTGGCTTTTTGGGCTCTTGACTGCAGGACAGCGAGCTATCTCAGTGTTCATCAATATCAGGCTTTTTGGGGTGCTGATCTTCCTTCTTCCCTTCCTCCCTCCCCCTCCCTCCCTCTCCATTCCCTCCCTCCTTTCCTTCCTTCCTTCCTTCCTTTGTCCCTTCTTTTCTTCCTCCCTCCCTCCTTTCCTTCCCTCCCTCCTTCTTTCCTTCCCTTCCCTTCCTCCCTCCTTCCATCCCTCCCTTTCCTTCCTTCCCTTCCTTCCTTCCTCCCTCCCTCCCTCCCCCCTTCCTTCCTTTTTTTCATTTGCTTCAAAGTTCTGGATGGACTTGTGAAGACAAGCATTGAGGACATAGAAGAACCATGACCCACTGGAAACCCCTCTGGTCCAGCAGAGCTCAGAAGTGGGGCTCATTTGAAGAAGACAAGTGTCAGAGTGGCCTTGTGTTTATTCTGTCTGCAGCAGCAGGTGTTGACTTTGAAGCTCAGTTATGGTACAGGCCCTGTCCCATGAGCATCTCTGGCAGGAAGTTTGTTATAAGTCCTACACCTTTTCAGTTAGGGCATTCTCTCTCTCCCCCCTCTCTTTCTCTGTTGGCGAATGAACCCAGGGCCTCATGCGTGCTAGGCAAATGCTTTACCCCTGAGCTAACTGCCGTACATCCCAGTTTTCTTTTCCCTCCCTTCCTCCTTCCCTTTCTTCCTCCTTCTCTTCCCCCTTCCCTTCCTATACAAAGTCTCACTTTGTAGCCCAGGTTGGCCTTGAACTCAACATGATCTTCCTGGTTCAGTCTAGATGGGATATTTGGTGCAAGTCATGGCTCTGCAAATCATCTGGCTAGCGGAGGTGAGAACATCAGAGGCTGGCAGTGCTGGGCAGTTGGGCTCTGAGGGCAGAAGCTAGAGTACCGGGCACTGGGGACACCAGCTCAGAGCGGGCTCAGGGCAGGAACAGTCACGTGACTACTGAAGGCTCTGAGAGCACAAAGTAGCAGGAGGAAGATGTCTAGCATGGCCTCTGTCAACCAGCCTTGGTGGAGCCACAACAAATCCCCTTCTAGCTGCTCTCCAGAGTCTTGAAGGAGTGAGTCTTGAGGGGTGTGGGACCACAGTGACCTTGCCTTGTTTCTGATCTGAACTGTTGTGATCTTGTTAGAACATCAGACTTGCTGAACACTAGGTCTGCAGAGATCTGGGTCTGGTGTTTGAGGATTTGACTTTGACAGTGGCACACCAGGGAGCTTTCAATAAAGCAGATTCCGTCATGCTGGGTAAACACAGCAGGGCTCAGTGTGTACGGGGACAGGGTGACTTGCCCCTCCTCTGCCCTTTGTGCTTTGTTAATGTGTCCCTGGCACACTGAGCTCCAGTCTGTGCCAGCTTAGCTTGGCACTTACCTATGGCCCTTGCATAACGCTGGATATCACCAGAGCCAGGATCCTTCCCTGGAAGGCAGGTGAGATGCCTGACCTGCCAGGGCCCTGGATTTCAGTTTTAATTACTCCCTTGGCTGCCTCATAAACTGCTCTCTTTGGCTGGAGTGGAGACAGGGTACCAGGGTGGCTTTGGTGTCCAGCACACTGCATCAGCTGCTGCCTTGACACCGGCAACCACTCTGTGTCTTCTGTTTCCTCCTTGGCGCTTCAGAGAGGCCTGTTTGGGGAAGAGCAAGTCCCTGGAGGCCAGCCGAGGGGTGTCGTACCCTGAGCTCACTGCCTCGGGTCCGGCAGGCAGCGCAGAGTCCTTTGCAGGAGAGAACAGAGTGGGAAACACGACCTCTCGGTGGTGGCTCTGGGACCTGGAGAAAGACTCGGGTGTCTCTGCACTCCTGCCAGCATTCGTTCTTGTCCTTGAAAGGGCCAAATTCCCTTTTAAAAACCTGAAAGGTAACTTACGGTGAAACTGCCCACTGCCTGGCTCATGCTTCCGGGGCAGAGACAGGAGTCCCCCGTGGGGAGGAGCATGGCTGGACTTCTCCTGGTGAGGCTGGACACAGCAGCCTCCAGCTGACTTTCATGTATCTCCCCTCCCCCCGGTTTTGGTTCTCAGGGAAGCACAGATAAAGAGCAGGTACCAGACAGCCTCGCTTCGCTCCAGACAATGCCGGTCACATGTCCCGTGTTGGGCGGTTGGCACCACGGGATCTATCGCCCACAAGCCTTTTGGGCACCATCCCTGCCCTACTGCTTCCCAGGCACGCTGTTACTGCTGAAGTAACAGCATCACCTCAGGGTTGTTGTGAGGAACAAAGCACGAGACCCAACAAGGCATGCTGTGACACTTAAGTGATAATAATAATTATTTTTGTGTGCATATGTATGTGATATGTATGTGTGTGCACATGCAGGTGAGGCCAGAGATTGATTACACACACACACACACACACACACACACACACACACACAATTTGTTGTTTGTTTTTGAGGTAGAGTCTCACTCTAGCCCAGGCTGACCTGGAATTCACTACGTAGTCTCAGGCTGGCCTCTAACTCACAGTGATCCTCCTACCTCTGCCTCCCAAGTGTTGGGATTAAAGGTGTGTGCCACCATGCCTGCTTTACTTTATATTTCAAAAAATTTTTGCACGTGTTGTGGAGCAGTGGTATGTGCACCAGGGTGTGCATGTGGGTGCTGGAGAGTCAACGTGGGCTGGAAGGCTTTGCAAACAAGCATCTTTAACCACTGAGTCATCTCCTCAGTCCCCACCTTATCTTCTTATTGTTTATGGTTTTTTACATTTTATTTACCTATTTTATTTATTTATTTGAGACAGAGAGAGGGAGACATATAGAGAGTGAGAATGGGTGCGCCAGGGCCTCCAACCACTACAAATGAACTCCAGACGCATGCGCCACCATGTGCATCTGGCTTATGTGGGATCTGGAGAGTTGAACCTGGGTCCTTAGGCTTCGCAGGCAAGTGCTTTAACCACTAAGCCATCTCTCCAGCCCCTGTGTTTTGTTTTGTTTTGTTTTGTTTTGTTTTGTTTTGTTTTTTAAAGGTAGGGTCTCACTGTAGCCCAGGCCGACCTGGAACTCACTCCATAGACCCAGGCTGGCCTCAAATTCACAGTGATCCTCCTACTTCAGCCTCCCAAGTGCTGGGATTAAATGTGTGTGCCACCATGCCTGGCCCCACCTTATTTTTTGAGACAAGCTTTCTCACTGAATCTGGAGTTGTGCTAGACTAGATTCTGCTACACTAGCTAGCCAGCAAGAATTGCATCGTTCCTGCTCACTCTCTGTCCTTTAAAAAGAAGTATATTAAATATTAAAAAAAAAACTCCAGACGCACGCTCCACCATGTGTGTCTGGCTGTTGCAGTCGGGTTTGCACTGCTGGCAGAAATCACCCAACCAAGAGCAGCTTGTGGGCAAAAAGGTTTATTTTGGCTTGCAGACTCCAGGAGAAGTTTCATAATGGCAGGGGAAAATGATGGTATGAGCAGAGGGTGGACATCACCCCCTGGCCAACATCAGGTGGACAACAGGAACAGGAGAGTGTGCCAAACTCTGGGATGGGGAAACTGGCTATAACACCCATAAGCCCGCCCCCAACAATACACTTCCTCCAGGAGGCGTTAATTCCCAAATCTCCATCAGCTGGGAACCTAGCATTCAGAACACCCAAGTTTATGGGGGACACCTGAATCAAACTACCACACTGACTTATGTTGGTACTGGGGAATCAAACATGGGTCCTTGGGCCTCACAGGCAAGCGCCTTAACCACTAAGTTTATTCTTCAGCACTCCCCCCACCCCACCCACTGCCCTTTTCTTTTGGTTTTTTAAGGTAGAGTCTGGCTCTAGCCCAGACTGACCTGGAATTCACTATGTAGTCTCAGGGTGCCTTCAAACTCTCAACGATCCTACCTCTGCCTCCTGAGTGCTGGGAATAAGGCGTGCACCACCATATCTGGCCTTATTTGTTTTAACTTAGACTTTATTCTAGAGAAGGAAGGAGAAAAGAAGGTAAAGGCAGCCCATGCCACGTGAGAAGGCAGGAGAGGGTGGGGAACCCACGGGGGAGCAGGGTCTCCCCACCCCATCTCAGTCCAGCTGGCCTGCGACGAGGGGGTTTACCAGGGCAGGGACCTGGAGGTTCAGGAGAGACGAACAGGCAGAAGCAAACTTAAATGTTAGTAACATTTCTATGTGTTCACGTGTGGTTTCACTGTTCTCACCCGGGTCAAGGATTAACCTCACAGTTTGCCTCTGCGCTTTGCGCTTTGACCTCAGGCTGTTGACTCCGCCTGGTCCGAGGTCATTTGCATTACCGGCGCAGCTCTGTCCCTCCAGGGAGTCTGTGGCTTTGAGCTGCCCCTCCTTCCTCTTGCACCTCCCAAATCGAGTGTTCCAAGCATGACGCAGACGGGCCCCACAATGTTTTTGTGAAGCCAGGGATCGATGGTCCCGACAGCAGCCAGCAGAGGGCGCAAGCCAGCCGCTCCTCCGGACAGCGGTGCTGGGGCTGGGTGACCGCGACCTGGGCACGGCCAGCAGAAGCTCCGTGGCAGACAGCGGCCTGCGACAGGTGCCTCTTGGGTGAACTCTCCCTGGGAGGTGCGAACAAATGTCTACTCACCTCAGATAGGGCACCCACGGCAGACTGAAGTAATGACCCCAAGCATTTACTGGGTTCACTTAAAGGACCGTGGTTGACCCCCAAACAGAAACTTCACTAAAAGTCTCACCCCAGCAGGAACTCACAGAGGAAACTTCAACAGACCCCATTATTTAAAAATATATATATATATATATATATATATATATATATATATATATATACACACACATATGTATTGGTTTTTCAAGGTATGGTCTCACTCTAGCCCAGGCTGATCTGGAATTCACTATGTAGTCGCAGGCTGGCCTCGAACTCACAGCGTTCCTCCTTACCCCTGCCTCCCGAGGGCTGGGATTACAGGCGTGCCCCATCCCATCCAGGCATTGTTTTTATAGGGATCCCACCCTGCCTCCTGGCCTTACTGACAGCCCCAATGATCGCAGCCCATGTGGAGTCAGGACAGAATGGCCTAGTCGGGGGGGTCCCAACTGTTTGTACCCTTTCCTCTCCTACTTCCTGTTCTCTCCCGTGTTCATGAGGCTCTCCTGCAGCCTGGGCTAGGGTGGTCCAGAGGGAAGTGCAAGGAGCCACGGAGCTTTCAGATGTATCTAAGTCCTCACTTGGTGTCTAGAGTGTCACTCCAAGCAAGCCCTCAGCATCCCACCAGGCCCTGCTCTGCCTCAGGCTGAGGGATATCAGCAGGAACGAAACCCTGAAGGTTGGTTGCCATGAGCTAACCACCCGAATACTGTCTTCCTCACCCCAGGCGCCCACCTGAAAGTTATGTTCAGGTCACTGTAGGGGCCTGGGAGCCTTGGTGTGTGTGTGTGTGTGTGTGTGTGTGTGAGAGAGAGAGAGAGAGAGAGAGAGAGAGAGAGAGGACCCTGCCTATTCCAAGGAGGGTAAGACTCCATGCCAGGAATGCATCTATGGGTTGATGGTGCCTCCGGCTTGCTGGTCGGGTCCAGAAGCGTCCCTCCCTCAGACTCTGTGCAATGTCCTGTGACTGGAGGGAGGACTGACACTTTCTGACCCCCGGGCTCTGCCTCTGAGTGCCTGGGTCTCTTAGTGGAGGGACAAGACCATGCAAACAGGTGACCAAGTTGCCCTAGTTTTAGTTCTAAAAGTCCTGGGTCCTGAGAAGCCTGTCACCTTGGCCGTGAGGAGGGTGGCTGCTTCTGGAGATGTGGCCCTTGAGGGGTTCAGGCTGGACCCCTGAGAGAACCCTGTGCAGCTGGGCTGTGATGGGAACCGTTGGAAGGGAAGAGCCAGCTGCCTCCTCCCCGGCATTGACACCGTTGTCATTCAGGCTGATTTAGTCCTTTGAATACCTGGAGCCAACCTGTCAATTACTATTAGGGCTTCCAGAGTGGACTCATTCCAAACTGGTATTGGGGTTCTGTCTGGGGACTCTTCCCCAACTCCTGGTCCTCAGAGCAGGCGCTGGAGCTAGGCCTGGCTCAGGACAGGAGGCCCCCCGCCCCCCCACACACAGAGCCTCTCTGCACACCACCACCTCCTCATAGAAGAAGCCAGGCTTTCCTTCAGCCTTTGAAAGTTCAAAGGAACCTACTTCCGGGAAGATCAGCGGGGAGGGTGCCCGGGTCTGAGAAGGCTGATCTCTTGCCCTCTGGCCCCATCCTGTCGTTGCTTTTCAGAGCTGGCGTCCCCAACTCTAAGAAGGTCCCACCCCTTCCAGATCACCTCTGTTCTGTGTGGGGACCAGGTCTCCCCGCTAGCTCTGTACTGTAGCCAGCCCAGGAGTCGGGCTCCAGGTTTGAGGACCTAAAGGTGGCGCTGTCCTGAAACCTTTCCTGTTGCTGACTGGCTTCTCAGGCTGCACTCAGGGCCACGTGCTGGCAGCACTTCTGACCATGAGGTCACAGCGTCTCCAGCAGGAACCCTGTGTGGGGTTTGCTCTCCCATGACAATAGCCTCCACCTTCAGAAATGGTCCCCATGCTCTAGAGGCTCTGAGGGCGTAGGGACTGGCCCCAACGTTAGTCCTACCCTCCAAAGCACATGGCCTTGCTGGCTCCGTCCTCTCTGGGCCCTCAGCCTCCCAACCTGGGCACAGCCAGCACCTGTCCACAGGACTCATGAGGAGCGAGTGGGCATTTGGCAAGACTCCCGGCGCTGGTGACAAGATGAAGTTATCCCCCACTAATGAAATAAGTCTGGTAGGCTGGATGCCGTGTTCCAAGCAGTAGAGCTCCCAGCAGGCGTTGCTGATCTGGACACCAGCCTGGCCAGCGCGGACGGAGATGCACACACGCGTTTTGCTGCCGGGCAGCTGCGGAGTGGATGGCAGAGACGAGGGAGGATTCTTATGGCGCAACTCTCAGGAGATTGACGTAAGAGAACCTGCCTATTTTTAATTTTAAAATTTATTTACAAGGAGACGGGGAGGGGAAGTATGGGCATGCCAGGGCCTCTTTCCACTGCAAATTAACTCTGTAAATCAATTCCAGATGCATGCACCACTTAGTGTATCTGGCTTTAAGTGGGTACTGGGGTTACAAACCTGGACCATCAGGCTTTGGAAGCAAGCACCTTTAATCGCTGAGCCATTTCTCCAGCCCGAGTTATAAATTTTAAAAATGGATGAAGTTTTTGGTCCATAAATCATACTTCCATAGAATGGTTTATAAAAATTAGAATCTTGAAAAACCCATAAAGCTTTACATTTGGGATTTGTGAACTGTATTATGGATGTGAGACCTCAATAAAATAAAAATCAAAGCCGGGCGTGGTGGTGCATGCCTTTAATCCCAGCACTCAGGAGGCAGAGGTGGGAGGATCGCCATGAGTTCAAGGCCACACTGAGACTACATAGTGAATTCCAGGTCAGCCTGGACCAGAGTGAAACCCCACCTCTGAAAACCAAAAAATAAAATAAAATAAAAATCAAGAGCCAGTCATGGTGGCTCATGCCTTTAATCCCCTTTAATTCCAGCATTTGGACACAGAGGTAAAAGGATAACCCTGAGTTCGAGAACACCCTGAGACAACATAGTGAATTCCAGGTCAGCCTGAACTAAAAAAAAAAAAAAAAAAAAAAAAAAAAACAGGCCAGTTGTTTAAACCAGGCATGGTTGGTGCACACCTTTAAGCCCAGTACTTGGGAGGCAGAGGTAGGAGGATCGCTGTGAGTTTGAGGCCACCCTGAGACTACATAGTGAATTCCAGGTCAGCCAGGGCTAGACCAAAAGCCCACTTCAAAAAACCAATATATATATATATATACATAAAGTAATAAATCAAGTAAAATATCTAGACTACAGTGCCACATGTGTAGTAAGGGGACTGCATATGTGTGCATGCAACTGTAAACATTTGCACAACTTGAATGTGTACTCATGGTGAGTGGTGTGTGAAGTTACAGATGTGAACGTGTTCACACCTGTGTGAGTGGGAGCACACATGTGACTGTGCGTGCATGTATGTGCCTCCTGGGCAGCAGTAAGAATGTCCCGTCTGGTGCCCTGTTTCCTAAAGTGGGAGAGCGGGCACACTCACTTGTCTATTCCCTTCCTTCCCTCCCTCCCAGACACAGGAGCAGGGCCCACCGTCCGCCACTGACTGTGGCTGCTGCCCTGTTTTCTGACGGAGGTGCAGACATTCTGATGATGATGATGATGATGAGGTCATTACGCCCTCTCTGTGTGCGCATATGGCATCTGTCACACGGAGGCCTCTCTGCAGGGAGGTAAGCATTGCATGGCCAGAGGAAGCAGCTGGTCTGTCTCTGGGGACAGGACATCTTGGACTGTGGTTTGGGGGTTGTGTAGTATTTATTTACGCTTTCTCTGGGGACTCCCTCTCTGCTTCATGTGTGTTTTTTTTAATATTTTATTTTTATTTGAGAGCATGAAAGAGAGAAAGAGAGAGAGGGAGGCAGGGGAGGGAGAGAATGGGCACACCAGGGCTCCCAGCCACTGCAAACAAACTCTAGATGCGTGCACCACCTTGTGCATCTGGCTTACATGGGTCATGGGGAATCGAACTGAAGTTCTTTGGCTTTGTAGGTAAGTGCCTTAAGTGCTAAGCCGTCTCTCCAGCCCTCATGTTTATTTAGGGCCGGAGAGATGGCTCAGCAGTTAAAAGTGCTTTCTTGCAAAGCCTGGTGGCCCTGGTTGGATTCCCCAGTACCCACAGAAAGCCAGATGCTCATTTGTCTGGAGTTTGCTTGCAGTGGCAGGATATATATATATATATATATATATATATATATATATATATATATATATATATATAGAGAGAGAGAGAGAGAGAGAGAGAGAGAGAGAGAGAGGGTATGCCTGAGCCCCCTGTACTGGAGAATTGAACCTGGGCCTGCAGTCTTTGCAGACACTTGCCTTTAATTGCTGTGCCCAGCACATTTCATGTGGTTTTAATGTGCCCTGACTGGAGCTTTTCCTGCCCACCCACATTGGTCTTAGGGAAGAGCACGGGTGAGTTGGGGCAATGCCATGAAAGACTCAGGCTGCTGCCCTGCTGGGACCAGGATGTGTCCTCAGTTGACTTAAGCACACGTTGCCCGGGGTTGGTGACCTTTTGAAGTAGAGAGACTTCGTGTTACAGGGACGAGGGACAAGTTCTGCTGCTTCCTGATGACTTGGTTTCTTTGAAGAATATGTTGCTCAAGGAGAACACTGGGGAAACACCAAGTCCATGTGAGATGCAGTTTTTTTTTCTAGCCTTCAAGGCTCCATCCGAGATTCCAGTGTCAGATCTATATTTGCATGGCCTGTCCATTGCTGTATGACAGATTATGTCACAACGCAGTGGCTAAAAGTTACTATGGACACCGATGCCATTCACAGTGTTTGTGGGTCAAGCATGTGTGGGCAGTGCAGCTGGGTGGTCTGACTTGGGGTCTCCTCAGCTGCAGTGGGGCTGTTGGTGGTGACAGCTTGTCTGCAGGCTGGCCCGGGGCTAGAGGAGCTGCTCTGGGGGGCCCTCGCTGGGTTGCAGGTAGCCTTTGCAGAAAGCTTGGTTCTCTGGGGGACCGTCTCCACAGGGCTGCTGGTGGCTGTCAGGGAACAGGAAGACCTGCTGTCCTAGAGAATATGGCAGAAGCTAGAGTACCTATGGTGTGAGACGCGATCACACACGGTGACCCTGACCAACCCTGCACCAGTGTGAGACGCGATCACACACGGCGACCCTGACCAACCCTGCACCAGTGTGGGCTTCCACAGGGGCTGGGGACCCAGGCCCTGGTCACCTCCAGCCCTTCTACCCCTGGCTGTCTCCTAGGTTCCTGTTTATGAGCTCAGCAGCTGGCCAGCGGCGGCCCTGGAGGCAATATGAGGTAGCTGATCAGCACTTCCAAACCACGGCCTTGAGCAGAACTGGAGGCAGCATCCCAGCCAGAGGTCAGGGGTCTAGAAACTGCCTTGAGTTTTCCATGAATTTGCACAATGACCCTGGGAAAGCCCTCAAGGTGCCAGACCTCAGGTGAGAGGAGGAAGCCAGGTGGGCCACAGGGAGCATTCGAGCTTGGTCTCAGGGAAACAGCCCTGGGCAGGGTGGTTCCAGGAACCAGCAGCTCCCTCCTCTGCACCGCGGATCCTCTGATTAAAGTTGGTGGCTTCCCTCTCCACACAGTTGGAAATTAAACACTAGGGTTATTATGACAGACAACAGAGTACGGTTTCATTTTTGTTTTTTTCTCGAGGTAGGTTTTCACTCTAGCCCAGACTGACCTGGAACTCACTATGTAGTGTCAGGGCTGCCTGGAACTCACAGCGATCCTCCTATCTCTGCCTCCCAAGTGCTGGGATTAAAGGCGTGCGCCACCACACCCGGCTCAAAGCTTCATTTTTGCTGTGACTGGTTTTTAGCTCTGTTGTTATGGTGGGGAGCTGAAACTGGTGAAATTGACCTGGATGGGGCCACTGGGCCTGGGCAGGTCCTTTCAGAGCCCCATCAGGTAGGTGCACCTGCTCAGTGCCCATGGGTCTGTCAGTGATGTTATGTCAGCCATAGACTTTTCTCCAGTGGCAGAGAGGCTTGTGCGAATTCACACACAGTAGTATAGGCCTTTTGTGCCCTGTGTGGGCACACAGAACCCAGTGGGCCAGGGTCCAGCTTCCATTCGAGGTGTGCTCATGTGAACAGGTCTCATACTTTACAGCTGAACTTTGAACTGCAGCAGCCAAGACCTGGACAGCCTCTGCCATCATTTTGTCCCCGCAGTGCAGGGAGCAGCCAAGGTGGATCTGGGCTCGTCTGTACCAGCTCAGGACTCACAGGGCCAGGACAGGGTCTAGCGAGAAAGGGGCATATCTGTACAAACTGGGCCTAGCCACTGGGTTAGGCCCAGGAGGGCAGAAGTGGGCAACCAGCTCACCATACAGTTTGGTACCTGCTTGGGCTGAGGTGAGGGGTGCCTTTAATTGCCTATATTTATGTCTACGTTGTTTAATAAACTGCTAGCATTTTGTGCTACTGTGTGAATTCATTTCTACTCACCTTTTTTTTTTTCTTCTTTTCTTGGTTTCTCAAGGTAGGGTCTCACTCCAGCCCAGGCTGACCTGGAATTCACTATGTAGTCTCAAGGAAGTGTTGAACTCATGGTGATCCTCCTGCCTCAGTGACCTCAACGCAGTGGCTAAAAGTTACTATGGACACTCCTGCCTCAGCCTGCCGAGTGCTGGCATTAAAAGCGTGCACCACCATGCCCGGCTTCTGCTCACTTTCTTATGTTGTTACTTTACAAAACCACGAGTTCATGAACTGCTTTCCTGTGTGTTGGGAGATGGGGGGACCAGCTCGAATCCCATGTTCACAGACAACACCGTGGGCCTTCTGTGTGTTCACACCTTTGCTCCAGATGGGCCACCAACAGGGTTCCCAGATATCTATCCTTTCCCTCGGGACGCTGCTGGCACAAAGGGATGGCAGTGCCTGGGCTGACAGGACAGCAGGCAGATGGAGTGGAGGTGGCCCCGTGCCCAGGGGAGCAGACGGAGCAGGAGGGTGCGGTGGGGGGGGACCCTGTCCCCAGGAGCTCTTCAGCCTGTTGTGGGATAGACAAGGGGCCAGCACAGCCTGTGGAGAGCAAGGGAGCCTCCAGGGTCCTGTTTGAAAGTCTCGCTGGTGAACCTGGAGCTGTGGTTGGTTAAACTCAGGCCCCAGACTTAGTGTCATTGTTGGTTAGCTCAGCCCCCATTCAGAACCCATAAATGGCTCCAATGTGCATCTTGAGGTGGACTTTCCCTATCCGGCCTTCTCATGGGCAGGGACTTTTCATACTATCTTCTCTTTCCTCCTCTTAAACTAATTCAGTCTCTCTAAACTTTACCCTCTAGTCTGTGGATTTTAATTCTTCGAATTCATTAAGACAAGAATCTAGAGATACCCCTAAATTATTGGTGCATTGGTATTCATTGGTGAGGAACCCCAAAATTCCAATTTTACCCCCTCTTGCCTCCTTGGGCAAGATCTATGCCTTCTTCGCTTCTCTTAAGTTCTAACTATAATCTAATAAAACTTGTAAACTTAAAATAAACAGAAAGAAGTTCTCAGGCGGGAGCTCCAGGCACAGGTGAGGGTGGGAGGGTTTCCCTTAGGTGCCTGTGGCTGCCGAGACAGAGCCTGGTGAGCGAGACGAAGAGCAGGGACCAGTCTACACAGCCCTCCCCCCTCCCGGGGCCTCTCTGCTGGGGGCCTGCTCAGGGGAACACAAGGAATCCAGATACACACGAGCCGTCCCTGCACAGCGGCTTCTGTGTCAAGAGGGTGAGCCGCCCTGTGGGTCACCTGGAGGGGTCCCCAGACATTGTCCGTCAGGCTTGGAGATCCACCTAGGGAGAGAATGCAGGTGCTTGCATACCTGCCTTGGCCCTGATGTCCTTGGGACCAAGATGGAGGACGTCGTGGTGGCTCCAGGAAGGACAGGACTCAAGTGTCCATCCCAAGCTACAGACAGAGCCTGCTTGAGGTCAGTGCCCATAAGCAGAAAACCTTCGCTGGAGGGCAGAGGGGCCTACAGGGCTGTTGGTCAGCTTCTGACCAGCCATGGTGGGTTCTGGTCTCACCAGGGACAGCTGTAATATCTGGCGTGGGCTCAACTGTGCCCCCAGAATCCGCACACTGAAGTCTCAGCCACAGGACTCAAGGTGTGACTGCTTGGAAACAGGAACTTTGTGGAGGTGGGAAGAAGCTGAACATCAGCAGAGGGCGATGATTGGCCCCAAAGCTTCCCTGCCCTTGGCTATAGGTGCAGATAGGACACCACGGTGACCCCAGTGACCAGAGCTCAGAGTGAACATCCCCTCAAACTGGACAATCCAAGGAGGCTCTGCAGAGGCCATAAGTGGCTGGACTTCTTATAACGGTTCCATATTTCAAGGATTCTTTTTTGGAGAAAAGTCATCCATTGCTCTGAGAGACAATTGAACATCAGGTTAGCTGGGACTGGCTGGCTTTCTCACCCAGATCTCAGCAGCCCTACTTGTATGGTTAAGTTGAGACTCCTTGATTTGTTCCAGGGAGGGTGCAGAAGCGCCAGGAGAACCCGAAAGCAGGCTGGGGCACCATCACGGCAGGAGTCAAAGAGCCAGGCTGTGCCTTAGAGCCACAGGCGGCATGCTGGTCCCAACCCTGAAGGAGCCAGGGTCACCCAGCTGTGGAGAGGCCACACTCACCAGCTCACCTCCCCCAACACACATACAAGTCAGCCCATGATTTCCCCCGTGCCTGCTCCAGAGGACCCAGCTGTCATCCACGCTGATCTCCTGACATCCCCGCACGATAATGGCGCCCAAACACCATGTGACAAGTCTGTGGCACGGACAACTCGGTGATGACACAGGAGCTCCAGCTCCCAGGTGGGAAATGACTGCTGCCTGAGCTGTCATCAGGACTGACTGCCATTGGGGACTGACTTAATGTATAAAACATGAGGGCTTGGAGGTACGCAAGCTTGAAGAAAATTAGTGGTCCTCTGTAGGACAAAGATCCCGCCTGGCTGATCCAGTTTGAAAATAGCTACCCTGGCTATACGTGCTGGCGGGGAAGGCTGGGAACCTGGTGGCAGTGAACTGAAGAGCAGCCAGAGGTGAGCCGGCTGACATCTGTGACAGGGAGGAGCCCTCAGCTACGGCAGGTGAGTCTGTCAAGAGGACGCAGCCAGGCAGGGAGGCTGGGAGCCATCAGCAGATGGGGGGGGGGGTGAATTTCCTCCCAGGAGCCCCACTTCCTGCCAAGAAGTCGCCATGGAGGGTACGGAGAACCTGGAATGTTATAGGTGCCCAGTGAACCCTTGCGCTGAGGTGAGTTCGCAAAGCTGGTGTCTTGGGTGGCAGTTGCATTCCGGGCTGTCCCTGGATCTTTGTGCAAGTTGCCAAGGGAGACTTCAGTGCAAGGCTGAGGCTGACCTAGCTTCTCTTTGTCCCCTCACCCTGTCACTGTCCCCACCAGCCCTAGGCCGGTGCAGTCAGCTGCCCCCGCCCCCCCACCACCGCCTCCCTCCAGTGGCCTCTCACAGGTCTCCGCTCCAGGGACAGGAAAGCCTGGGTGGGGGTTACCCTGAGAGTCCCTCCTCTCCTCACCCTGCCTTTTGGCTGAGCAGACCCCTCCTTGTGTGCTAGTGTGTTTGATCCTGGTCCCTCCTTTCCTAAAGTGCTTTTGAAGTCTCTGAGTCGGTGGGGCTTTTGTGCCTGGACCAGCCACGCAATACCAGTTCCCGTGTGGAAATGGGCCCCTGTGAGTCAGTCCTCTAAGAGCACAAGGCAAGACCTGGGTGGCTTTTTATTTATTTATTTTTAAAGATTTATTTATTTATTTTTATTTATTAGAGAGAGAGAGAGAGAGAAAGAGAGAGAGAAAGAAATAGAGAGACTGGCCACTGCAAATGAACTCCAGACGCATGTGCCACCATGTGCACCTGGCTTACGTGGGACCTGGAGAATCGAACTTGGGTCCTTAGGCTTCGCAGGCATGCGCCTTAACCACTAAGCCATCTCTCCAGCCCTACTTATTTATTTTTAAAAAGATACTTATTTATTAGAGACAGAGAAAGGGAGAGAGAGAGAGAGAATGGGCACACCAGGGCCCTAGCCACTACACAAACTCCAGATGTGTGTGCCACCACGTGCATCTGGCTTACATGGGACCTGGAGAATTGAACCTGGGTCCTTGGGCTTCACAGGCATGTGCCTTTACTGCTAAGTCATCTCTCCAGCCCCTGGGTGGCTTTTAAACTCCAGGATGGAAGTGCCCAGTTTCCAACCTGCAGGGTCTGAGGAGGCACAGGGGGTCCCAGAGAAACCGAGAGAATTGGGGTGACTTCTCACACACATAGAAGTGGGATTTGAGGACTTTGGGTTCTGCAGGGGAAAACCCTGATAGTATGGTCTCTAGGCTCCTCCCCTCTGCCCCTGGGCCCAGTGCTGGTGGGTTGCTCAGTTCCTGCAGGGCCAGCATCATCCTTCAAGGGAGCTGATCACCATGGCAACCAGCATCATGGCAGGACTGATGGCTTCATAGGTCATTCCTGCCGGGCATGAGTTCGAGGCCACCGGAAACTAAATAGTGAATTCTAGGTCAGCCTAGGCTAGAGTGAAACCTTACCTCGAAAAAACAAAACAAGAGGGGCCGGAGAGATGGCTTAGCGGTTGAGGCATTTGTCAGCAAAGCCAAAGGACCCAGGTTCAACTCCCCAGGACCCATGTAAGCCAGATGCACAAGGTGGTGCATGAGTCTGGAGTTTTTTTGCAGTGGCTGGAGGCCCTGGTGTGCCCATTCTCTCTTCTCTCTCTCTCTATGCCTCTTTCTCTCAAAAAAATAAATAAATAATTTAAAAAAATGAATCTTAATGGTTGTCCCATTCACTCAAGTCTTTTTTTCTGCCTCTTTTTGGTTTTTCGAGGTAGGGTCTCACTCTAGCCCAGGCTGACCTGGAATTCACTATGCAGTCTCAGGGTGGCTTTGAACTCACAGCGATCCTTCTACCTCTGTCTCCTGAGTACTGGTACTAAAGGTGTGTGCCACTATGTTTGGCTCTAGATCTTTTAGAAAATATCTTATTTATTAACTTATTTATTTATTTGTGTGTGTATGAGAGGGAGAGAGAGAAAGCAGTCTGCAAATAAACTATAGACCTATGCACCTTGGTGCTTAGGCTTTGCAGGCCTTAATCGCTGAGCCATCTCTCCAGCCCTCACTCTAGGTCTTAAGAAATAAAACTAAAACTGTTATACCAGAAACTGGACCAGCTGCAGCCACCCTTCCCCAGTAGTGGTCCTCACAGTGGCCCTGTTTGCACAACTCATGCTTGTTTCAGAATGTGCACTCCTAAGAGGTGTGCATCTGGAAATAACCAGACATGACACCGATTTGGGCTTTAAACTTCCTTTAAATGATTCTCTATTGTACATATGTTTCTTCAAGTTCCTTGTTAAAAAATAGTGAACAAGCCAGGCGTGGTGGTGCACACCTTTAATCCCAGCACTCGGGAGGCAGAGACAGGAGGATCGCCGTGAGTTCAAGGCCACCCTGAGACTACATAGTGAATTCCAGGTCAGCCTGGGCTAGAGTGAGACCCTACCTCGGGAAAAAAAAAAAAAGTGAACAAAAATACAGCATAAAAATTCACCTGCCTGAGCCGGGCGTGGTGGTGCACGCCTTTAATCCCAGCACTCAGGAGGCAGAGGTAGGAGGATCGTTGAGAGTTCGAGGCCACCCTGAGACTACAGAGTGAATTCCAGGTCAGCCTGAGCTAGAGTGAGACCCTACCTCGAAAAACCAAAAAAAAAAAAAAATAAAAAATAAATAAATAAATAAATAAATAAATTCACCTGCCCAATTGCCGAACGGGCCATGTGTTTTGTCAGCCATAGGACACTGCAGTGCAATAGGCCTGGACCCACATCCTCTGTGACTGGGTGTCGATTCCTTTCTCATTGCTGGGACAAAACACCCAACCATAAGCTGCTTATGGGAGGAAAAGATTTATTTCTGCTTACAGTTTTGAGAGAATGTGTCCATCAGGAAAAAGCAAAAACAACAACAATAAAAGCTGAGAAAGCCCAGCAGGCAGGAAGCTGAGAGAGTGAGGCTGGACATATGACCTCGAGGCCCACCCTATTGACACTTTCTCCAGGAGGAGGCTCCAAAACCTTCCCATTTTTTTTTTTTTTTTTTCTTGAGATAGGGTTTCACTCTATCCCAGGCTGACTGGAATTCACTATGTAGTTCTAGGCTGGCCTAGAACTCACAGTGATCCTCCTACCTCTGCCTTCCAACTGCTGGGATTAAAGGCGTGCGCCGTCAAGCTCAGTCCATACAGTCTTTTTAAAATTTATTTTATTTTTTTAAGGTTTATTTATTTATTATAGAGAGAGGGAGACAAACAGACAGAGACAGAGACAGAGACAGAGAGAATGGGCGCGCCAGGGCCTCCAGCCACTGCAAACAAACTCCAGACTCATGTACCACCTTGTGCATCTGGCTTATGTGGGTCCTGGGGAATCGAACCATGGTCCTTTGGCTTTGAAGGCAAATGCCTTAACCACTAAGCCATCCCTCCAGCCCTTTTTAAAAATTTTAAAATATTTATTTAGTTAGAAGAGTGCCAGGGCCTCCTGCCATTGCAAATGAACTCCAGATGCATGTGCCACTTTGTGTGTCTGGCTTTACATATGGGTACTGGGGAATTGAGTCTGGGCCATCAGGCTTTACAAACAGGCACCTTTAACCACTGAGCAATCTCTCTGGCCCAACCTTCTCAACCAATACCACCCATTGGGTGTTAAGTACTCAAATGATGAGTCTATTGGGAAAACTTCAAACCACCACAGACTGAAGGTACAACCTGAGGAACGCCTGCCTTGCCCCTTTATCAGACGTGTGGTTTGCACATATCTTCCCCGGCTTCGTGGGCTGTCGTTCCCTGTCATTTGTTTCACACAAGTTTTGAGTTGGTCTGTTTTTCGCTCTGTGCTTTTGGTGTCATGTTCGGGAAATCCCAGCCAAATGCAAAGCGAGCTTCTAAGCAGCAGCTCTTCCCTCGTTTCCGCTGCCCTCGTGCCATGCCCGTGCTGACCCCAGTAGAAAGGCCGGCTGTGACTCCTGGTGACTGAGCCAGCTGGCAAGTGCTCCTCACACTGCTCAGCTGCTGGTCATTCTTCAGGGAGTCCCCTGGAGGCCAGCAAAGGGGTGGGGGGGGGACTCAGCTTCTGCCGGTCACCTGATGCTGCTCTTCCATTTCCTTCCTGGTCTCTGACGGACAACACAGAGCCTCACAGTGTTTGGGAACAGACATGTAGGGTGTAAAGATCGGGGATGGGGGGGGCAACAGTTGAGGTGGCTCCCATCCCACTCGGCACCCCACTTTTAGAACAACATAACACAGACCATGTGGGCGCTGCTTTTGAAAGCTGCCACTTGGGTAGCAATCTGTGTGTTCTATTATATAGTTTGATGTCTTGTTAGAAAGATTTCAAAATTAGCATCAACATTCGAGAAGAAATAAAATCCTTCCATATGCTGCTGAGCTTGGGTGGCACCAAAATGGGAGAGCTGAGCTCCCCAAAGACGAATTGAGCCCCAGCACCGTCCACCCCCTCCAACGCTGCCTCCGCTCTGGCCTCATTTCTGTCCCCTGCTCTTCTCTGCCACCCACACCACACTGTCCCCGAGGTCTGCCTGGAGCTGCCCTCCTGAACGCATCCTCACCGGTCCAGGGCAGGTCATCAGTGCCAAAGCTATCTGCTTCATCCCTCCGACTCTTGTCCACTGTCTCTTGTCTTGAGTGGCTCTGATGGGAGCACGCCCTCTTTGCTGGGGAGTCAGGCTAGGGCTTTTTTCTCCCTGAGCCTGTAAACAAGGGACACTGGCCTAGCATCAGGGCTTCTACAAGAGCCCTCGAGCCGTAGGGCAGAGAGCTCAAGTCAAGGCGGGCATGAGCTTTAAGGACCACCTTGATGGAAGAGCTCTGTTCCTAGCTTGCTTAGAAAATCTTTGCAATGGATTTGTCAGTGAGTAAACAGACACAGGTCTCTGGGCCTGGATAGGAACAGTCTTAGACAGGGACCTTCTTGTTTGTTTTGACTCTTTTTGCTGAACCTTCTCTGGTGTGTCATGCAAATAGTCATGTCTTTCTTGTTTATGGGATCCTAGTGTTGAGCAGAGGGTTCCTACACATAACTTGTCAGCAGGACTTTACCACTATCTGACCCCGATGAGCCATCGTGGAAAACCACAAACTGGTCCCAGCTGGGTAAGAACTCGGGCCACCCCGCTCTCCCAGTTAGCCGTTAGTGCTGCTGAACACAGATGCTACTCTCTGGCTTTTTTATTGTGTGTGTGTGTGGTGGGGGGTACCTAGAGACAAGAAAAATGCAGTGAATTTAATACTTATCTTGTGTGTAATGTCAACAGACTACAGTGTGTGCTGGGGGAGCCACAAGCCTCAAGCCCACGGTCAGACCCTCCCCATGCTCAGAGCTCTGCCGGGGCTGAGACTGCAATGTCTACAACAGGCCCCAAGCGAGCTCCCCGCACCAGCGGGCTTGGGTGGACCAGTTCATGTGTTTGTTCACTCACCAGCCTGGGACTGCAGAGAGTTGGCCAACCCTATGTAGCTTGTGTGAACGCATTTCAATGAGACTGGCATTTAAAGTAGCAGAATTTGGGTGGTGCAGACAATCCCTCAGCTCCATACTGTGGTGGCTTCATGCAGCCAGTTGAAGACCTTGGGAGAAAAAAGCCAGCGTCGTGGAGGAGTTAGGAATTTCCTGGCTGATATCTGGGCATTTGGACTCAACATGTGCTCTTCCTGGGTGGCCAGGCTGCCAGCTGTCCTGAGATAGCCAAACATCCTTATACATGTCAGCTAGGTCTTAATTAATTCTCTGTTGCTGTCTTTCTAAGTATGTGTAAAAGATATAACACCATAATAACACTGCAGTACACATGATCGTAATTATCATATTACATATATACACATGCACACAAATGCTACGAGCTATGCACGTCTGATTTAAACTGTAGCTCTTTAGCCTCCGTGAAGGGCAGCCAAGCCAAACTAAATTTTTGATTCTTTCTCAGGTATCTGGCCCAGGGCTTGGCACTTAAGAAACTCACAGTAAATTATAAATCCTCCCTCCAGGTGCTAAGGGTGAGAGGCATAGGAGGTCCTGCCCTCAGAGTCATTCCACAAGTTCTGAAAACCTCAATGAACCAAGACTGTGGGCCAGGCCCCTTTCAGAAGCCCAGAGCCTGGGCCAGAATCCCCGCTGTGGCCTGCCTGCACAGAGCGGCCCGACACTGAGGGTTGGTGGCTGGCCCAAGCGTCCTCTTCTCCCCTTGCTGACTCTTGCCTGGGATCAAGCAGCTCTCGCTTCCTGTTTTAATTGGCTTCCATCTGCTCATTATCTGTGCAGTTTTCTGGAGAAAGAGCAGAAAGCCGATTTCTTCTCCAGGCAGCTCCAAGGCTTAGCCCCCTCTGCGCTCTAGCTGTCTTCAATACTGGCTCCTAACGCCTGGTCCCTCTTGCCTTTGAGTGAGGTACAGAGGCTTGGCTGGTGCTGGGAATATGGTGTAAGACCAGGCTGAATATGTGGCATGGGTCGGGGGGATGCAGGATGCAGGGCATGGGATAAAGGGGTGTGGGTGTATGTGGAGTGTAGAGTGTGGAGTGTGGGGTGAGCAAGGAGGGGGAGGGATGTCCAGTTCTGGGTGACCTATGTCTGGGGGGGTTCTGGCCAGTGGGAAGAGGAACACTGAGGAGCGGCAGGCAGCAAGAGGCGTGCCAAGGGGCATTGAGGAGGATGGGAGTATCATGGGCAGCTGAGGACCACTGATGAGTCCTGGGGGGCACCAGGAGCACCCTGGGAGTGATTGCCCAAAGGAAGAAGGCTGAGGCAGCCTGGGGCCAGGCCCGGAGGAGGGGTCATGGGATTCCATTCGTGTCGCAATGAGAGGGAGCCTTGGGGACACAGACGGCTACCTTCTCTCTTCATGCTCTAACACTGAACCTGGCGACGGAAGTCTCCATGTGAACCCCTGCTCCCCCTCACTCAGGGATTACTGGGAGGCCATCCTTGGGGTGTGGCACCCTCTTCCTTCCCCACTCACTGAGTTAGGAAGGTGATCAGAGTGCAGGCTCTGAGAACGGGGCCAGTGCTGTAGGTGAGGGCAGGAGGGCCCAGGCTGGGCTGGCACCTGCTGCTGCTGTCTTGAAATCCTTCCTAAGTTTTGGGCCAGAGGTGCCTGTGGTCACTTTGCCGCTCTCTTGCTGCTGTCAGCAGATATGGCCGCGCCTCACCTTAGACCTGCAGGTGACTTTGGTCAAACTCAGCCCTCGGGCATCCTTTCCTCTCCCGAGACTGCAGCTGTGTGTTATTTACTGACAAGCTTGAGCCCCACGGTGGCTCCTGATTCACGTAGGTGCTGGTTAGATATGTGTAGAACGAACGAATTCATGTCAAAGACGACACGCTGCTCGAGATCTGAGGGAGAACGCGGAGTTACAGAAATGTACTTCTGAGGCGTTAAGAGGGAAACGCTGAATGACAAAGGATGGCGGTAACACCACTTAGCATCTGCTTCCTGGTAATCGCTGGGACAATTTACTAATCTGTGTATGCCGAGAAGAGAAAATGGTCTTCGGCGGATATTCCTGGCCTGGGGCCAGACATCTCATTAGTGCTCACGAGCCCATCATCTTTGCATAAACACGAAAAAGCTTCGCGAGCCACAGGCTTTCCGCTGGGAAAAGGATGGGGATCCCCTTTCAGGTCAAGTTCTACTTCACACGCAACCTGGAAAACCCACTGGAAACACTGCCTGCAGAATGTTATCCCCACGGCTGGGGCTAGAGACAGCCCCGTGGCTGTCTGCGGATGGGAGCGAGGGCCCGGATGGGACAGACCTGCTGCAGGTCTGCTGGGTGTTTGGTAATAGGTTGACTCAGACCCTTCCCAGGAGTGGAATTCCCTCCCAGCTTCCTCCCGTCAGGGCGTGCAGGCCCATCCTGCCAAGACCAGTGCCCAGAACCAGCCAGCACAGCTTTCCAGCTCTCAGCGGCCTCTAGTGGCTGGGTCGCCAGCGCTTCATGGGCCTGTGTTTACCGCCGCGAGCAGTCATCGCTATTCCACAAGAGATGAAGAGAATGAGGTCCAGATGGGATGAGTCCACCCAGAACATATATTTGTCAGGGGTGGAACCAGGGTTGTTATTGCTATTGTTTTTTTCAAGATAAGGTCTCTCTCTAGCCCAGGCTGACCTGGAATTCACTATGCAGTCTCAGGGTGGCCTCGAACACATGGCAATCCTCCTACCTCTGCCTCCTGAGTGCTGGGATTAAAGGCGTGTGCCCATCTCATTAGTACTGTTTTGGTGCAAGGTCTCGGACCTTGAACTAGAGATTGTCCTGCCTCAGCCTCCTCGAGCTGAGATCCTGGGCGCCTTTCAGGGCCCTGGGTTGCCACTGCTGGCAAGTTGTCACTGCACGTGGCACTAGCCAACGTCCACAGAGCTCCTGAAGCTCGGCATTTCCAGAACTAGGCTCGTGCTCCGCCCCACATCAGAGACTCCTCTTTTCACTCGCCAAAGGCCATCTGTCCTGTCGTGCACATTAGAGCAGCTCCAAAACTTAGGTTGTTCCCCAGTCTCTCGAACAGATGAGCACATTCAGCAACTCACTCCCACAGCTCTTGCCTCCACGCAGCCTCCAGCCTTGCCGTCCTGCCCAGGCCCGCACACCTGTCAAGCGCTCTCACGACCATCTCGCTGACAAGTCCCCCACGCTGGTGCCCGGGGCTGGCCTGCTGGCTCCAGAGCCGCTTTCCTCGGGGCTGGGGTGCTTCAGATGCGCTGTTTACCATGCTGTCTCCCCACTTTCTCCAATCCTTTCCCACCTTCAACACAACAAACAGAAAAAGAAAAGGCAGTGAGTGAGTTCCAGAAACCTGGAGTGGCCGAGGGAGGGGCCATGTGCTCCAAGCCCTCTTGGAGCTTTCAGAGGTTATGACAATGCCTCCCCCACCCGCTCCCCACTGGGTTTGATTTTACCTCTTTATCTCCTTAAAATGTTAATGCACTGCAGACTGCAACCTCCCCATCCCCTTCTGGGAGTCTCTTCCTGCTCCATTGCTCCCAAAAGGCCCATTTAAATCTTGGCTTCACCATTACCAATGTTTCGGACTGAATAGTTTAAGTAACCTCCAAAGTGGTTTGAGTTAACATTGTCTTTTGTTTCAAGATTTCATGCTTGTTTTTTTTTCCGGTTAGGACCCCAGTCCAAACCCCACATTTCGGATTGCACATCTCAGCTTTGGCCTCTGGCCAGTGAGCTCACACATAATATTTGCCTTGGCTCCTGACCCAGCTGGGGACTTGGGCTGGAAGACTACAGGGGAAGCAGAGTCCAGTATGGGCCCTTGCCAAACATGTGGCCGGCCGGCCCGGGGCGCCGGCAGCTCCCTCAGGGACACCCAGCGAAGCCTGCTGGCCCCGCGTATGGCCTGGTTTCCATCTCCGCGTCTTTGCTGTCAGCTCAGCTCTGATAGCGCTGGCTGTTGGTTAGAATGGTCTGAGCAGACGAGAGGCAGGACAAGGAGGTGACAAGTCCCTCGCCTTCTCGGAGCAGATGCCATGGTCACACCTGCTCCAGGGTTTTTTGCCGTGACCCACTTATGTGGTCTAGTGCGTCACTAACTGACACGAGCTGCCCTCCCACATCGCATCGGTTTGATGTCCACATTTGTCTAGATGACCCCTGTGCTGCAGAAACCTGGTATTGGGTCACACCCTGCCTATTCTGGGGGAGTGGGGTGAAGATTCTGCAGGCTCGGGCTATAGGTCTCAGCTTGGGAGCCCATAGTTCCTGTTGGGCATAGGAACTTGGGGATTTGGGATTTGGGCAGTTCCAGGTCTGGAGGTCAGCTACAGACACTGCATTTGGTCTGGACTATAATACCATTCCCCAGCTGCATTTTGAAGTCTTTTTTAAAAAAATATTTTTATGTACTTACTTGCAAGCAGAGAGAAATAGGAGATAGACAGAGAGAATGAGTGTACCAGGGCCTCCAGCCACTGCGAACAAGGTCCAGATGCATGTGCCACCTTGTGCATCTGGCTTTACTTGGGTACTGGGGAATCGAACCTATGTTGTTAGGCTTTGCAGGCAAGCGCCTTAACCACTGAGCCATCTCTCCAGCCCTCCAGTTGCATTTGAATTCTGTGAGCTGCTATGGGTTCCAACTGATGCTAATGGCAACTTCCTATGTGAAAATGTGCTGCAACTTGTTCTTCTGGTTCAGGGAGGTGCTGGCAGAGCTGTTCAGGCTGAGGATTTGGGTCAGGAGAGTTCAACAACAGTCACTCTCAGAATGCCTAAGGGACCCGTGGGGCTGAGCCCCCTGGACCCTCATTTAGAAATGAATTCCATTCGGGTCCAGGAGGACCAGAGGACACACGTGTGGTGTGAGTCCACCACAAGTCCCGTGCTGCCCTGCGCAAGTCTCGGTGATCTTCACAGTGTCCCAGACAGCGTGTGTGTCCCAAAGCCCTTCCACAGAGCTCTCTGGAAACGCAGTGTGGTGAATCTGAGGGAGGGGCTCCGGCTCTGACCCTGTTAGCGCTGTGTGGCTGCACCTTGCACAGCCATATCCTTTGTTGTTGTTGTTGTTGTTTGTTTGTTTGTTTTTGGTTTTTCGAGGTAGGGTTTCACTCTAGTCCAGGCTGACCTGGAATTCACTATGTAGTCTCAGGGTGGCCTCGAACTCACGGTGATCCTGCTACCTCTGCCTCCCGAGTGTTGGGATTAAAGGCGTGTGCCACCACGCCTGGCTGAGCTGTCGGCTGAGCTGTGTCTTCTTTTAATTTTAATTTTATTTACTTGAGAGAGAGAGAGAGAGTGGGGGGGGGGTGAGAGAGAATGGGCGCACCAGGGCCTCCAGCCACTGCAAATGAACTCCAGGCATATGCACCACCTTGTGCATCTGGCTTACGTGGGTCCTGGGGAACCGAAACTGGGTCCTTAGGCTTCGCAGGCAAGTGCCTCAACCACAAAGCCATATCTCCAGTCCCTGAGCTGTGTCTTTTGATGTGGCTCATGGTGAGCCTAGAGCTGTGGCTTTCCAGGAAGCCTGGTCACCAAGGTGTCCGTGGTGGGAGGAGGGAGAGTAGCGCTTTTGCTTGGATCTGCAGAAGAACCCCTGTGCATCAGGGCTCTCATCAGCTGTCCTTGGATCTGCAGAAGAACCCCTGAGCATCAGGGCTCTCATCAGTCATTCCTTGGATCTGCAGAAGAACCCCTGAGCATCAGGGCTGTCATCAGCTTTCCTGGGAAAGGTGTGTGCTTACATGAGCATTTAAAAGTTCAGGCTAGGAGTGATTAAGACCCACCCAGTTCTTGGGTTCTGGGGCTGAGCGCCAGGCTCACAGGGATAGCTGGCTTGTGTTTCTCTCACAGGTGTCCGTGCTGTGAAAGTCAACTTGCTTGCAGGCAGTAAACGAATCTTCTAAGGGAGGGAAGAGTGGGCTGAACATGACTGCTGGCCACAAAGCACCGTATGGTTTATCATCTCTCATGCTGAATTACCAAGCCTTGCGGCTCTTGCCCAGGAAGGAGACTGGACATGACAGAGGCCACTAGTGTTCATGACTGTGGTGAACATGGGGGGTGACTTAACATACCTTTCTCTGACCTTGTGCCCCATCTGGCCCAGCAGAGGTTTGACTGTCCATGGGGAGCACTTTTTGGTATGCCTCACTGCAGGAAGTGGGCCAGGCTTGTGCAAGGCCAGCCTGGGTTCTGCTGGGACAGCCATCCGGACTGGCTGCTGCTCCTCCCTCTCCCTCCACACCTGTCTCCCCTCCTCAGAAGCTATGCCGGTGAGGACAGCAAAAGAAGACAGTGGGTGGCATGTGGTGACTCCTAAATGGGCCTACTTGCCTTCTGTTTGTTCTATACCTATTGCCATCCTGTCACCTCTCCATCTCACAGAGGAGAAAAGAGGCTGTGATGAGGCCAAGTAATTTGTCAAGGTCCAGCAGGGTGGAAGGGGCAGGGCAAACCCACAGCTAAGCCTTTTTAAAAAAAATTAAATTTATTTATTTATTTGAAAGAGCGAAAGATAAAGAGGAGGAGGAGGAGAGAGAGAGAATGGGCGCACCAGGCCTCTAGCCACTGCAAACGAACTCCAGACACATGTGCCACTTTGTGCATCTGGCTTATGTGGGTCCTGCGGAATTGAACCTGGGTCCTCTGGCTTTGCAGGCAAACACCTTAACCACTAAGCAATCTCTTCAGCCCTTTTTTTTTTCATTTTTTTTGAAAAAAATTGATTTATTTATTTGAGAGAGTGAGAAATAAAGAGGGGGAGAGAGAGAGAGAACACAGCTAAGCTTTCTTGACGAGTTGTTGATGGCATGCTTGGTACCAAGTGCCTCGGTGATGCTCCAGGGTCCCATGGAGGGGTCTTCCTTCCCTGACAGGAGCACTGTCCCTCCAGTCTGCTCCTGGCTTCTTCCTGGATCATCACTGACGTTCAGCACTCTCCCCTTAGCAGTGCTGCAAGCCAGAGGGGGCCCTGTCCTCCAGGATGGGACAAACCACAGGCCTGGCAGTGCCCTCTCCTGGCTCCATCTTCCTCCGCCTGTGCAGAATGCTGATGCTGCAGGGAGACCTGGTTGTGAAGCCACTTTAAGGTCCTCAAGGAAGGCTGCTAACTTAGGACCAGACTTTATCTCATTTAGGAGCTCAGGCTGACCTGGAATTCACTATGTAGTCTCAGGGTGGCCTCGAACTCACAGTGATCCTTCTACCTCTGTCTCCTGCATGCTGGGATTAAAGTCGCGCATCACCATGCCTGGCATAACATGAATGCTTTTCAAAGTGAATTACACAGTCCCACTGTTTTCACTTTGTGTGCTTCCCGGTTGTCATCTATTTGCATAAATATGGTTCATTTGATCATCCTCATTTGATACCTGCCCTGTCATCCTGGGGTCTTGTTTATGCCACTGAGAACCCCACCCCCAGAAATCCAGAATAAGAACAAACTCCAGCTCTCAGCGCTTCATCTTCCTTTCCCGCTTCCGTACAAATCCTGGCAGATGTATGCGATGAAAAGCTTTGCAGGGTGGAGGCCAATGTGAGGGACCTTAAGACCTTGAGGCTGCTATGAATTTGAACTTGAGCTGATGTACGCTGGATGTGTCGTTAGGGTAACAGTCATACTGAGTCAGGAAGACAACACAAAACCGAGAACACAAAAATATTTCATTCACAATTTTTAGAGCACAGATGGGAAATGAGATGTAGGTCAAAGGATACAAAGTTGCAGCCACGTAGGAAAAGTCTAGAGACTCAACAAACAGCCAGAGGCCTGCAGTTGATAGGGCTATTTCATAAACTAGACATTGGCAGAGAGAGTTTCACCACACGTGCATGAGACGACAGCATGCTGACTCACCTGACCTCATTCATCATCCACTGCTCATGTGCATAGCAAAATGAATACCTCAAACCAGTAGGCTCTATTACATATATACCAACCAGTTTTTTTGAGGTAGGCTGACCTGGAATTCATTATATAGTCTTGGGCTGGTCTTGAACTCTCAGCAATCCTCCTACCTCAGCCTCCTGAGTGCTGGGATTAAAGGCATGCACCACTATGCCTGGCCAAAACCAGTTTTTAATATTGGTTATTTGTTGAAATGGTACTATTGTGGATACATTGGGCTAAATAAAATATTACTAAAATTAACGTTGCCTATTTTATGTGGATATTGGATATTTTTAAATTAAATATGTGACATTATAACTAGCTCAGACTGCATTAACAAACATAAATTGCAAAAGCACAATTTTGGACAGGGAAGCTGGTTATAAAATGATAAATGAGGGGCTGGGGAGATGGCTCAGTGGTTAAAGGCACTTGCCCACAAAGCCTGTCAGCTTGGGTTCAATTGCCCTGCCACCCACGGAAAGCCAGACACAAGAAGTGGCACAAGTATCTGGCATCTAGTTTGCAGTGGCAAGAGACCTTGTGGTGTGCATACATACTCACATGTGTGCAAATAAATAAGTTTAAAAATCATAAATAAATCATGAAACCACCACCTATTGGAAATTTAAATAGCAGAATAATTGTATTATAGTAGCACACACACAAAGCACGTATACAAGATTAAATAGCAGAATTATTGTATTATAGTAGCACGCACACAAAGCACATATACAAGATTAAAACAGAACTGCAGATTATTTGTCTTTTCTTCCATGCTTGCTTGACCCCTGAGCCCTTTCCGCTCCAAATTCCTCTTGGCATGCCCTGGGTGAGGGCCGGAGTCCCACTGGGAAGTACTGATTTGCACGTCTGCCTTCTCCTGGTGGGGTTTAGGGATAGCCCAACCGGGAGGGGAAATGTCTTAAAAATAGGTAAATTCTGGGTGACCACTGTGGCCTAAAGTGTGAGGTCAGGAAAGGGCAGAGCCAGGAGACGCTCCCCACCACCCGCTCATACTTACTGGATGTCGCCAAGTGAAATGACATCAGCGCTCAGAACGCAGCGAGTGCCGAGTACCGGCTGAGTGCCGATCCTGTCACCGCAGGCACGTCCCAGATCTGCTGACCACTTCCTACCCGGCTCTACCAAGATCCCAATTTGTCACTGGATGGCCACAGGCGTCTCCAGGTGTCATGGCCACCGCACAGAGCTGAACCTTAAAATAGGGTCTTGAGATCTTCAGAGGGGGAACAAGTCTGCTGTGAGGAGCCAGAGGGCATCCTGGCCAAGGGCCTGCCATGCATCCAGAGCCCAGGCAGGATTTGGACAAGGCTGTTTGGTGCTCACTCACCGTTGAGCAACCTTTGGCAGGCTTTTGGGTTCTTCTTGCCCTACGTCACCTCCTGGAAACATTTCTTTAAAAATATATATGGGGCTGGAGAGATGGCTTAGCGGTTAAGCGCTTTCCTGTGAAGCCTAAGGACCCCAGTTCGAGGCTCAATTCCCCAGGACCCACATTAGCCAGATGCACAAGGGGGCGCACACATCTGGAGTTCGTTTACAGAGGCTGGAAGCTCTGGCGTGCCCATTCTCTCTCTCTCTCTCTCTGCCTCCTTCTCTCTGTCGTTCTCAAATAAACAAACAAACAAACAAACAATATATATATATGACTTTAGCAGATCAATTTCATTTTAAAAAGCATGTTTCCTTGATAGTCAGCAGAGATTCCTGCCTATGGGAAGGTCTCTAGGTGTCAGGCTGTGTCCTTGCCCACCCACCTGCCTCCGAAGGGACACTGACCTAGGGCCACCTCCTGCCCCCTCTGGTGTCTTTCACCTCCGAGAGTCTCTGTGCGGCCTTCTTTCTCTTCCTCTTTTTTATTTATTTATTTTCTTTTTAATAGCACTTGTGTTTATGCAGCCACCCATTATCTACCTCTGACTTAACGTAAACAGGAAAAGGGACGGAGAGGTTCCTGTGGAAAAGCTGTTACAACTTGTATTCCGTGCACGAGAACACAAGGAGTCGTGTAGAAACAAGAGTCTGAAGCAAGAGCTCTAGAACTGAATGTCGTGATATTTGCAAACAAGTCACAGATACTTCAGAAGTTGGGCACACCATAAACACTGTGGACAAAGACAGCCCTGGCATGGGCACCCACTGCCTGGGAGCAAGGACCAAACAGAAACTGCCCTTTGACCTCTCTGCCTGCTGACCCTAAGACCTTCTCTCCCAGCCCCCAGCTCAGGCAGGCATAGGATGACATTTGGGCAGACGTGATGCAGGTGGCCTCTCAGTTACATACTTGGAAGAACCAGGCTGGCTGTTCATCCCCCTCTTTTGATTCCCCAGTACTCACATAAAGCCAGATGCACAAAGTGGCACATGTACCTGGAGTTTCATTTGCCCTGGCTAGAGGCCCTGCATTGCCTATTATTTCTCTCTCTGTCTCTATTTGCAAATAAATATTTTTAAAAATGCTCACTGAGGGCTGGAGAGATGGCTTAGTGGTTGTTTGTCGGCAGAGCCAAAAGGCCCAGGTTTGATTCCCTGGGACCCACATAAGTTAGTCGCACAAGGTGGCACATGCATCTGGAGTTTGTTTACAGCAGCTGAAGGCCCAGGCATGCCCATTCCCTCTCTGTCTGTTTCTTTCTCTCTCTCAAATAAAATAAAATAAAATTTAAAAAATGCTCACTAAAGGCCTACCATGTTCTAGGCGCTCCGCTCTGCAAGGCCAGTGCTGTATGGGTGTCACACTGCATCAGGGGAACAGACAGCAAGCAGCATGAGGGGGAAAGACCTGTACTGTGGCCACACCGATGCCACTGTCCCAGGAGCGAAGGCTGAGGTGGGAAGCAGCGCGGCCAAGGGAGCTTCTTCCGGAGCTGACCCGCACCGTGGCCAGTGCTGGAGCCACACAGGGACAAGAGAAAATGTCCTGGAGCACTAAAGATCTTGCTGAAGCCGAGGGACCTGGAGGAAGCTGTGTGTCAAGGCAATAGGATGCTCAGAGCAGGGGCCGAAGGGCAGAGGCCAGCGTGGTGTGTGGGTTAGGTGGGGTCAGGCTGCGCAGGCTCCGAGCTGGAGTTTAGACATTAACCACAGTATGAAGTCACTGGGGAGTTTTAAACAGAAGGACATGGCTTGATTTGCATATTAAGAAGATCACCCAGCTGCTGTGTGAAGAATGCTTTTTAAAGGCACAAAAATAGAAGTAGGCAGAGCAGTTAGGAGGGAATAGCAGCTATCCTGGTAGCAAGTAATAACTGTTATCATCCCCATTTCATGGACGCCAGAGAAGACAGGGTTTGTGCAAGCGCATGCAGCAGGTAGCCGCTGTGTTTTTAAATTTTGTTTATTTTTATTTATTTATTTGAGAGCAAGAGAGAGAGAGAGAGAGAGAGAGAGAGAATGGGTGCACCAGGGCTTCCAGCCACTGCAAATGAACTCCAGATACATGTGCCACCTTGTGCATCTGGCTTACGTGGGTACTGGGGAATCAAGACTCAAACCAGGGTCCTTAGGCTTCGCACACAAGTGCTTAACCGCTAAGCCATCTCTCCAGCCCAGCCGCTGTGTTTTTATTTGCAAAGTGATTTAGTGATTTCAGTGTGGAAAGCCTGTTCACCTGTCACTTCACTGAAACTTCATGGCAACCCCAGCATGAATTAGGACAGGTGAGGCTCCAAGATGTGAGTCCCTTGGCAAGCTTAGGACATGTTGGAAGTCAGAGCCTGGTTTGACCCCAGGCCTTCTGACCCACCTGAGCTCTTCTCACTTCCTGGTCCCACTGGGCAGCGTTTTCCAGTCAGCAGCAGTGGGCAGAGAGGCCAAACCAGGTAACCGACTCCCAGAGTCCTGCTGGCGAAGAGCGAGAGTGCCAGGCTCTGGCTGGAACTGTGCCAGGACGTTGGAGAACACAAAAAAATAAGACATGCCTCAGCTCCCAGGTGCCTCAAATCTAGTTGAAAAAAATTGGAAAACCTTCCACCAATAACTTTTTAAAAATTTATTTTAGCCAGGCTTGGTGGTGCATGCCTTTAATCCCAGCACGCGGGAGGCAGAGGTAGGAGGATTGCCATGAGTTCGAGGCCACCCTGAGACTACATAGTGAATTCCAGGTCAGCCTGAGCCAGAGTGAGACCCTACCTCGAAAAACCAAAAAAAAAAAAAAAAAAAAAAAAAAAAAAAAAAACAACCCAAAAACTTATTTTATTCTATTTTTATAATTAACAACTTCCATAACTATAAACAATATCCCATGGTAATTCCCTCCCTCCTCTCACTGTCCCCTTTGAAACTCCACTCTCCATCCTATCCCCTCCCCCTCTCAATCAGTTTCTCTTTTATTTTGATGTCATCATCTTTTCCTCCTATTATGATGGTCTTGTGTAGGTAGTGTCAGGCACTGTGGGGTCATGGATATCCAGGCCATTTTGTGTCTGGGAGGAGCACGTTGTAAGGAGTCCTATCCTTCCTTTGGCTCTTACATTCTTTTTGCAACCTCTTCTGCAAAGGACTCTGTGGAAGGTGTGATTGAGATATTTCAGTGCTGAGCACTCCTGTCACTTCTTCTCAGCATTGTGATGCCTTCTGAGTCATCCCAAGGTCACTGTCATCTGAAAAGAGAAAGTTCTCTAAAGAAAAAGTGAGAGTAGCATTAATATATGGGTATGAACATTAAGAGAAGTGCTTACTGGGCAGTTTGGTGAGCTTAATATATACATTTAGCCAGACAGCAGCAGACATTACACCCCTAGGACTCATGACTACCCCTGTTGTAGGTTTTCAGTGTCAGGGATGTATTTCCTCCCATGGAGCAGGCCTCCAGTCCAATTAGAGGGTTGTTGGTTTCCCCCATAACAGATGTGCTACTATTGTACCCATTGGCTCATTTGGCCTGGCTGGCAAAATATAAGGCTTGCAGTGTCTACTGTTGGGTATCTTTCTGGTGATTTCTCTCTCTCCCATTGAGCTGCATACAGTGTGGCTTTTTCTAGCTTTCTGTCAGCTGGTCTACATGGAGGAGGTTATCAGCTCAGTTCCAGCAGGATTTCTCAGTGGCCTTGCAGCTCAAGTATGTGGAGTCTTCAGCAATAGGGTCTTACCATCTATTCCTGGTGGGAAACCAAGGGCCTCAGCAATGGTCTATAATGTTTTGGGGGCATCAGGGACCTTCCTGGCCAACAACTCACTGGAAGGGATCCCATCCCTGGCACTGAAAATTTTCTAGTAACAATCTATGGCTCCTGAGTATTCCATTGTCTAAAAAAGTAGGTTTCCATATGTTTTATTTATATCCTCTTAGATTTTGATTAGCCCTCCCTCCACCTTTCCTTTATCAATCTCTTCCCCTGACCTCCCTTAGGCCTTTTCACCCCCATTAATCTGTTCTTCTACTTACATGTATACAATAGCATCCTATTAAGTCCCCCGCTTCCTTTCTATCCCCTTTCTAGCTTACTGGCCTCTGCTATTGAGTTTTCTTCCTACTCACACAGAAGTCCAGTCATTTGTAGCTAGGATCCACATATGAGAGAGAACATGCTACGTTTGGCTTTCTGGGCCTGGGTTACTTCACTTACTATAATCCTTCCCAGATCCATCCATTTTCCTGCAAATTTCATAACTTCATTTTTCTTTACCGCTGAGCAGGACTCCATTGTATAAATGTGCCACATCTTCATTATCCACTCATCAGTTGAGGGACATCTAGGCTGGTTCCATTTCCCAGCTATTGTGAATTGATGGCAATAAACATGGTTGAGCAAGTATCTGTAAGGTAGTGAGACAAGTCCTTAGGATATATGCCTAGGAGTGCTATAGCTGGGTCATATGGTAGATCAATTTTTAGCTGTCTCAGGAACCTCCACACTGATTTCCACAATGGCTGGACCAGATTGCATTCCCACCAACAGTGTAGAAGGGTTCCTCTTTTTCCGCATCCTCAAAAGCAAGCATTGTTTGTCATAGCAAACAGAAACTGTCATCACTATAGGACAATGGTGAAAAGATTGTGGCCAGTCCCCACAGAGGAGTATTATGTAGATGTTTAAAGGAACACGACTGCTCTGGGTGTACTGTCATGGGATGGTCACATTATTTTCAAGTTGCATGGTTTTGTGACGTAAGAAAAAAATGTACTTGATATACTAGTGTTTGGAATAGAGAAAAATATATGTCTGTTGATGTACATATGTATATGTATTCTAATTTATGTATGTTATATATCTCATTCATACATCTCTAACATATCTGCTTGTAGGCATGTAGGGTGTCTCTAGATTTATATAGTAAGCTGGCAGCCTGGGTTGCCTCTAGAAAGAGGGATAAGGATGATTTTTATTGTTTATCTTTTGTACTCTTGAATTTTGTACCACGTACATGTATTATCTATTCAAAAAGAAATAGTTTAAGCCAGGTGTGGTGGCGCACGCCTTTAATCCCAGCACTCAGGAGGCAGAGGTAGGAGGATCACTGTGAATTGAGGCCACCCTAAGACTACATAGTGAATTCCAGGTCACTCTAGTCTAGAGTCAGACCCTACCTTAAAAAAATTAAACCCAAAAATAGTTTTTGAAATTCAATTTGATGGTTTTCAAAAAAGAAAAGAAAAGAATGCCCTACAAATTCAAAGGCATATCCAACTTCAGGCAGAACTTAGGTCCTTTCTTTGTGGCAAAGGGGGCTGAATCCCACTTTGAAGGAATTTTCATTTGTACCTTGATGGTCCCCCAGGGCAGTTCCTGGCCAGCTAACAAGGTCAGTCTCATTGTGTGAGTGACATTGGACCAAAGTAGTCCTTTCTCCCAGGTTCCTGCTGCTGCCAAGTGCACCACCCCCAAACTCAGTGTCTCGCACAATCACCACTTTGTTGTTCTCAACAATTCTGAATCTCAGGAATTCGAAAGGAGCAGAGTGGGGCTGACTGGGCTCTGACTCAGCATGTCTGGGCTTAGCTAAGCACTCCGCTGGCCTGGTGCTGGGCCCTGGGCCCTCCGACTGCCGCGTGGCTGTACTTCAGGCTAGGGAATGCCAAGGCTGGACTAAGTCGGTTGCTACTGGGCATGCTCATGGATGTCACATGTCCTTGAGTGGTGCCTCTGTCAAGAGCAACTGCGTCCTGTGGCAAAGGGATGAGACCCTTTATCACAGGATTGAAGGCTGTTGCAGTCAGGTTTTAGGGGAAAAGGGGTTTGTTTTGGCTTACAGACTCGAGGGGAAGCTCCACGATGGCAGAGGAAAACAATGGCATGAGCAGAGGGTGGACATCACCCCCTGGCCAACATAAGATGGACCACAGCAACAGGAGGGTGTGCCCAACACTGGCAAAGGGAAACTGGCTATCACACCCATAAGCCCGCCCCCAACAATACACTGCCTCCAGGAGGCTTTAATTTCCAATTGACATCAGCTGGGGAGACTAGCGTTCAGGACACCTAAGTTTACGGGGGACACCTGAATTAAACCACCACGAGGGCCAAGACCTATACAAGCCTGGGAGCTCTGGCCTGTCCTGGCCAGCTTGGGCCTAACCCTGAAGCCAGGCTGTGACCTGTGCCCCAGACTCAGGAGGGAAGTCAGGAAGTTGTCCCTGTTCTACCTCTGTTCTCGTTCTGGGAATGTCGCCTTCCCTTCCCGGGCACTCTTCACAGTCACCACGAGGACATTGAGCAACACAGTTCCCACAGTGCGTGGGGCCTCTAAGTTCCTTGAACTCCGTGGTATGTGATGTCCTCTTGTCAGGCCAGAACAGAACGCGCTTCCTGCAAACAGCTCTTTTCATTTCTGTCAGCACAGCGGTTATGACTTCCTGCCATGTGGCCTATAAACCTCCGGGTCTGGGCCAAGTGTGGAGAAGGAGTGAATGAGGGAGGTCACAAGCAAGAGTGAGGGATGGACTCCCAGCTTTCAGATGAAGTTGGGGAAGGCTCTGCTTGCCTCCCCACCAGTGTGTGCTGTGACCATCCATCAGCAGGTGAGGCCCTTGTCACTGTGAAGTCAGCTCCACTCAGGCTGGCTGGCTTTCTTTCTTTAAAAATATTTTACTCATTTATTTGAGAGAAAGAGGAAGATAGAGAGACAGGGAGAGAATGGGCATGCCAGGGCCTCTAGCCTTTGCAAAGAACTCCAGATACATGTTCCACCTTGTACATCTGGCTTACACGGGGGCTGGGGAATCACACCTGAGTCCTTGGGCTTCGCAGGCAAGTATCTTATCCTTTAAAAAAAATTATTTAGTTATTTGAGAGAGAGAGAGAAAGCGGCAGATAGAGAAAGAGAAAATGGCTGTGCCAGGGCCTTCAGGGGCTGCAAACGAACTCCAGAAGCATGAGCCGCCATGTGCATCTGGCTTGCTTATGTGGGTCCCACTCAGGCTTTCTTTATCCACCATCCCCAGCCCTGACGTCCAAGCAGTGGGTTTCCGAATGGAGCTAAGATGTCCCAGGAGTGGCCTCAGGCTGGAGTGGAGGGGCCTGTCACACAGGACGCATCCCATGATGTCCAGCTTCACTGGGTACTTGTGCATCTGCAGGGCAATCATACACACCCATACACACCCATACACACCCATACACACACATACACACCCACACACACACACACCAAAGAGCATCACACACTGGTCACCTTGCAAATGCAGTGGAACAAGACCACGATGCTGTGACTGACATCTGACCTGCCAAGGCTGTCCGTGGCATCCTCCGCAAGGAGCGCAGAGGGGCCCACGTGCCCGGCGGGGTCCTGGAAGTCCCTCTCCTTGGCTGCAGTGTAGCTGTGTCATGTCTGGCCTAGGTCAGCTGGGCAGGCTGGAGGCCCAAGTGGGTAGAGGGATGTCACTGCTGGCAGAAAAATCACGGGCAAGTGGGGGTGTTGGGGTCAGCAAACAGGGAGACTGCAGGCCTGCAAACTGTCGACAGGGCCAGTCTGTGTTGGCACATTGCAGATCTCCATCAGGCCGGGTCAGGGTCCCCCGGCGCAACTCCTGACTTGCCCTGGATGCTCACTGGTCCCTCTGTGGGTCCTGTCCGGCACCCATGCTGGGGTCTGCTCGGCTGGCTGATTCCTGCACTCACTGAGCAGACTGAGGGCAATCGTTAGCATCCTCCCACGGGGGGCTCAGAGCATCCCTTGTGGCCATCAACACTGGATGCGCCTCTGCTTCCTTCTCCTGACACTTGCTGTTCTCACAGTGTACGTCAGACCACAAAGGTTTCCTGTCTGAGATTCTCTGCTGGCCAATAAAACCCCACCCCACCCCTTGCTAGAATCTGGAGGTCTGCCTGCCTCCTCCTTTGCCTGAGCGCGTCTGTCGCAGCTCTGAGACTCTGGTCTATTCTGCGCACACAAGCCTGGGCCTATGGAAAGACCGTGCACTTCCCACAGCCTCCCCAGAGAAGGCTCCCTGGCATCCCGACAGGAAGTCATTACTTTTCTTCCTGCTGCCAAATGCCTCCCACTCCCCTCTGTGGCCATCGCCGTCTACAAATACAGCCGTCATTTTTATGGAGCACCCTCCCAGACAAGGGGACCCCTCAGTCTTGTCTGGTGGGCCATGAGCCCAGCAGAGTGCCGGGCCCCACTACACTTGCTGAGGTGGCAGGGAGGGAACTGGCCAGGTTTTGTTTCAGAAGTCACCTCAGGAGCTGGTCCTACTGCTCAGAGAACAATGCCTGCATCCTGGGACGCCAGGGGCTGCTCAAGGCTGGGGCACCTGGCTCCACCCTCAAGCAGAAGCAGAATCCTGGGAGTACCTAGGTAGAGGTGTATGCCTCCACAGCACGGGGGGGGGGGGGGGGGGCTAGTCCTTATTGTGGGCCAGCAGCATGCAAGAGTGGCTGTGGTCTCCTGTCCCCCTTTCTTCCTATCCACTGAGCGCCTCCATGTGGGTGACTCCAAGATGGTCAGAATGCCTCAGAGTAGAGAAAGGAAGAGCGGGGCAAGTCTACCATTGCCTGCCACTCTTTTCCACAAGCTTTAGAGTAACTCTTCATTTTCTTCATACTTTAAAAAATGTTTTTATTTATTTGATGGGCTGGAGAGATGGCTTAGTGGTTAAGGCGCATGCCTGCGAAGCCTAAGGACCCTGGTTCAATTCTCCAGGTCCCACATAAGCCAGATGTACATGGTGGTGCATGCATCTGGAGTTTGTTTGCAGTGGCTGGAGGCCCTGGCATGCCCATTCTCTCTCTCTCTCTCTCTCTCTCTCTGTCTCTAATAAATAAACAAATAAAAACAAAAAAATTTAAAAAAATGTTTTTATTTATTTGAGAGAGATAGGCAGAGAGAGGAAGATGGTAAAAAGATAGATAGATAGATAGATAGATAGATAGATAATAATAAAGAAAACAAAGACATGCCAGGGCCTCTTGTTGCTGCAAAGTCCAGACACATGTGCCACTTTACAATCTGACTACAAGGGCTCTTGGGAACCAAACCCAGGTTGACGGGCTTTGCAAGCAAGTACCTTTAACTGATGAGCCATCTCCCTGGTTCCATACTTTTTTTTGTTTATTTTTATTTATTTATTTGAGAGCAACAGACAGAGAGAGAAAGAGGCAGAGAGAGAGAGAGAGAGAGAGAGAGAGAGAGAGAGAGAGAGAGAGAGAATGAGCGCACCAGGGCCTCCAGCCACTGCAAATGAACTCCAGATGTGTGCGCCCCCTTGTGCATCTGGCTAACATGGGTCCTGGGGAATCAAGCCTTGAACCGGGGCCCTTAGGCTTCACAGGCAAGCGTTTAACTGCTAAGCCATCTCTCCAGCCCATAGTTGTTTTTTTTTTTTTTTTTTTTGTTGTTATTTTTTGAGGTAGGGTGTCATTGTAACCTAAACTGACCTGGAACTCTATAGTTCCAGGCTGGCCTTGAACTCATGGTGATCCTCCTACTTCTGTCTCCTGAGTGCTGGGATTCAAGACATGCACCTCCATGCCTGGCTTACACATACTTTGAAAAAGTTTTATTTATTTTAAAGATATTTTATGTATTTATTTGAGAGGGAAATAAAGGAAGAGAGAGAGAGAGAGAGGTGCACCAGAGCCTTTAGCTGTGCAAAGAAACTCCAGATACGTGGGCTGCTTTGTGCAATCTGGCTTTATGTGTATACTGGGGAATTGAACCCAGGTCATTAAGATTTATAGACAAACACCTTAACTGTTGAGCCATTTCTCCAGCACCCCAGAATTTTTTATTTCTTTTCTTTTTTTTTTTTTTTGTTTTTTCCAGTTAGGGTCTCACTCTAGCCCAGGCTGGCCTCGAATTCACTATGTAATCTCAAGGTGGCTTTGAACTCACGTGATCCTCCTACCTCTGCCTCCCAAGTGCTGGGATTCAAGGCGTGCGCCACCACACCCAGCTCTCCCCACTTCTCTTAAGCACAGAGGCCTCTCCACCCAGTAGGATGGGAGAGCAGCACTTCTCTTCTTCTCCCTACCTCCCCGTCTCCTAGAGGCTGCACTTGCCCCTTCTTGGGGATCCAGAAAACCCAGATTCCATCTCACCAGTCATAGCTACCTGTGTCTCTGTCCAGAGCCTCTTACCCCAGCCCCGCTTGGGACTCCTGGGTCCTAGAGCCCAGTTACAAAGGGCAGGTTTGCTGGCCTAAGGACGTGGAGCCAGCTCCTGACGCAAGCAGACAGGTTTCTCCCCGCCACGTCCTGCCATGAACAGCAGGTCTCTGAATGGCTAAAACAGTGCATGAGAAAAGTAAACAGTGGTTTTAAGTTGGATTGAAAACACACAATACCATATGCATTATTTTTTGCAGCACCAGCCATGGTTTTCTATTTGGATAATTTTTTTTTTCTGCAAAAGCTAATCTTTTTTTTCAGAGGGGGTGGGTTTGAGGTCTTGCTGTAGCCCAGGCTGACCTGGATTCACTATGTAGTCTCAGGCTGGCCTCGAACTCACTGTGATCCTCCCACCTCTGTCTCCCCGGGGCTG
Source organism: Dipus sagitta (assembly GCA_036346955.1). Taxonomy (NCBI): domain Eukaryota; kingdom Metazoa; phylum Chordata; class Mammalia; order Rodentia; family Dipodidae; genus Dipus; species Dipus sagitta. The sequence goes on from CM070773.1 coordinate 173,408,935, forward strand.
GGATTAAAGACGTGCACTACCATGCCTGGCGCAAAAGCTAATCTTAAAGGGAGTGACATTTCCAGAATTCACAGCAGCCAGCGGGGTCTGGTGGGCATTCAAGGGTGTGGACCTCTGTGAGCTGGCAGGACAGCTTTCCTGAGCTGGCTCCTCTTGACTGAGAAGTGGGTATGAGGTCTGTCCCTCAGGCTACTCAGCGGAGTTGAGAGTGGGTGCCTGGTCTGCAAGCCCAAGGGACCAGAGAGCAGGCGGCAGAGGAGCAACACTGGGGAAAAGGGGACTGTGGAGCTAAAGGTGGAAGAGGCTGACCTTGTATGCTGCAGACAGCCAGTGAAGGCTTTTACAAGCAAGCAACTTCAACGGCTGAGCCATCTCCCCAGCCCCTTATCAGAAGCTTTTGAATAGAGTGCGATCTGGCATGTTGGCTTGGCAAGGGCAGCTCTCCCAGGCCCAGGCAGGAACTCTGACTAAAATCAAAATGGAGCCCCCCATGCCAAAGTTCCACGTTACTGAACAGAGAGTGAGCTGTGGTCTGCGCTTCCAAGAAACCAGGAGAAATGAAAGACAATAGCCAACTCTCACAGGCCAGCCAGTTCCAGTTGGCAAGTTCCTCTGCCTGCCGCTTACGTCCACCTGGCAACCTGAAGTAACCTGATGCCTTCCGTTCAGTTTTCTATTGTTCAGTCTCCGAGCACCGCCGTAGAAGGAATGTAACTTTGAAACGAACACTCTGCTTTTTGTCCATTGTTTTTTGGCTTACCTTTTTAGCTCCATTCTGGCTAAAAAACCAACTTGCCAGGTCGTGGTGACATACATGTGTAATCCTAGCACTTGGGAGGTACAAGCATCAGGATCAGGAGTTCAGGGTCTTCCCAGAAGATCTTATCTAAATAGAATAAGTAAATAAACATACAAACAAACTGGCTTGGGAGATTTGGCTTGGAGGTTAAAGGCACTTGCTTATGAAGTCTGCTGGCTAGGGTTCAATTCCCCAGCACTCATAGAAAGCCAGATGCAAAGTGGACGTGGATCTGTGATCCCCACATGCCAGGACAACGGAAGGGCAGAGTCAGGAGCACCCAGGCTCAGGAGCCAGCTCATCTGACGTTCATCTGCAGCACCAAGAAACCCTGTCTCAACGAAGATGTCCCCAGGATGTCCCCTGACCTCCGCACTTACGCCGTGGCACACACACACTCCCCTCCCCTCAACACACACAAATAACTATTTTTTAAACAATGCATTAACTAATTAAGTTTAAAAACCTGTTTTCTCTAGGGTCATCAGAACCTTATTCAACTCTTCAGCCACACCTTTTTGTAGTACATATCCTCTCACAGGTCACCCTGAAGGCCACAGCCGGACCCTACAGAGGAGCAGGTGTTGAGCTGAAGCCACTCAGTAGGGCCCTGGTACTCTGGGACAGGGACACAAAAGCTGAGGTTCAGGGCGTGTGCAGGAGGAGGGTGCCACCTCACACTCTCAGCTCAGGGGAAGGAGTCCAAAGAGCTTCCAGGTCATTTGGGGAGAAAGGGGTAACCACAAATCGTTGCTATTTGAATCTGTGACCATAGTATGTATAGATTTTCTATTTAGTTTGTGTACTTCTCTTTGGAGTGCTCTATAGCTTTCTGGGTAGTTTTGTATATCTTGGGTCTTAGACCACAGTAGGAGGGAAGCAGAGTAGGCCATTGACACCCCCTAACCCAGGCCCAAACGCCATAGCCGTCTTTGAACTGTTCTATACCACACAGGTGGAGGCAATCTTCTCTATCTAACTGAAAGGTGATCTGTCAAGACCGAATTACAAGATTAGCTTACATTTGAAAATCAAGGTAATTCAAAGAAGAAAAACCATACAATTATTTTAAAAGAAACAAAGGTTTTTTGTTTGTTTGTTTGTTTGGTTGGTTGGTTCTTTTGAGGTAGGGTCTCACTCTAGCCCAGGCTGACCTGGAATTCACTATGCAGTCTCAGGCTGGCCTCCAATTTGCAGCGATCCTCCCACCTCTGCCTCCTGAGTCCTGGGATTAAGTCGTGTGCCACCATCCTTGGCTGAGAAACAAAGTTATTTAAAAAATGTATTTTAAAATATATTTATTTATTTGTTAGAGAGAGAGAGAGAGATGCAGACAGACAGTGAGAGAGAACGGGCATGCCAGGGTCTCTAGCCACTGCAAACGAACTCTAGACACATATGCCACCTTGTGCATCTGGCTTTATGTGGGTACGGTACTGGGAATTGAGTTCAGGACAGCAAGCTTTGTAAGCAAGCACCTTTAATCACTGAACCATCCCCCAGTCCCTAGAAACAAAGTTTTTAAAAATAAAATGTCAATATTTGCTGTTAATTTATAAAAGGAACTCAAGCTAGCTGTAGAATGGAACTTTATCTGATTAAAGGCACAGCAAACATCATGTTCAATGGCAGAAATGTTTTCCCCTTTGAGGCTAAGAATGAGACAGATTTGGGAACTGTTTGCTTTTCTATTAAACCCTATCTAGAAGTCCAGGGAGGTCCAGCCAGTGAACAAAACATATAAAGAAACATAGAAAGGAAATGTGTAACAGTCACTACGAGATAATTCCCAAGTGACAGACAATATGTAGAAGATCCAGATGAATCTCTACACAAATTACTGGAATTAATTCAAGGCTTCCAGGTACGAGGTCAAGATTCAAAGACAGGGAACTCCATAAAACAGCTTCCACGGGCTGGAGCGATGGCTTAGTGATTAAAGCACTTGCCTGTGAAGCCTAAGGACCCAGGTTCCACTCTCCAGGTCCCACGTAAGCCAGACGCACAAGGTTACACAAGCGCAAGGTGGCACATGCATCTGGAGTTCGATTACAGTGGCTAGAGGTCCTGGCGCGCCAATTCTCTCTCACACACACACTCTCTCTCTCTCAAAAAAAAAAAAAAAAAAAAAAAAAATCCAGCTTCCACAGGTTGTTTGTGATGAGGTGAGACTTTGTGGTGGTACAGGGGTTTTAAGTCATTTGTATTCCATTCAGAAGGGGAAGAAATAAGTAACCTAATAAAAAATTTTAAAAAATAGCCATGGATTATTAGGGCAGAGTTCTTGTGGAAACTGCGCCAAAAATCAACATATTTCCTCTAGAGCATTGGAGGAAATAGATGACAAACTACTTCATGAAGGCAGAGCAGGAGAGGATTTCATGCTGTTTAGAGGGTCTAACTCCAGTCCCAGTTGGAGAGTCTTATGACCCTACCAATACATGCTCTGTTCTTAATCTTTCTCTATCTTCGAATTAATACTGACTTAATCTTCTTAACAATTACTCTGCAAACAAAAAAAAGGTACCACAAAGTAGAATTTTCAAACTGGGAACAGGAAAATGTTCAAAAACCTCTTTATAGGACTGGAAAGATGGCTTCGTGGTTAAGTGCTTGTCTGTGAAGTCTAAGGACCCCAGTTTGAGGCTCGATTCCCCAGAACTCACGTTAACTAGATGCACAAGGGAGCGCACATGTCTGGAGTTCATTTCCAGTGGCTGGAGGCCTGGAGTGCCCATTCTCACTCTCTCTCTCCCTCACTCTCTCTCGGTCTGTCGCTCTCAAATAAATAAATAAAAATTTTAAAAAAAGCCTCTTTACAGAAACCATTAGCAATTAATTCCATAGTGTTAGTTAGTTATAGTTCACCAAGAATAAAAATTAAAACATATATATACATTAAGTATTCCAAGAATAAAAATTAAAAAATATATATACATTAAGTATTCCAAGAATAAAAATTAAAAAATATATATACATTAAGTATTCCAAGAATGAAAATTAAATATATATATATATATATAATATATATAAAGCATTCCAAGTATAAAAGTTTAAAAATATATATACATTAAGTATTCCAAAAATAAAAATTAAAAATATATATATACATTAAGTATTCTTGGTGAACTATAACTAACTAACACTATGGAATTAATTGCTAATGGTTTCTGTAAAGAGGTTTTTCAAAAGTTTCTAACACTATGGAATTAATTGCTAATAGTTTCTGTAAAGAGGTTTTTCAAAAGTTTTACTTATTTATTTGAGAGTGACAGACCAAGAGAGAGAGAGAAGCCGGGCATGGTGGTCACGCCTTTAATCCCAGCACGCGGGAGGCAGAGGTAGGAGGATCGCCGTGAGTTTGAGGCCACTCTGAGACTCCATAGTGAATTCCAGGTCAGCCTGGGCTAGAGTGAGACCTTACCTCGAAAAACCAAAAAAAAAAAAAAAAAAAAAAAAAAGAGAGAGAGAGAGAGAGAGAAAGAGAGTGAGAGAATGGGCGCACCAGGGTTTCCAGCCACTGCAAACAAGCTCCAGACTCATGTGCCACCTTGTACATCTGGCTAATGTGGGTCCTGGAGAGTCGAACCTGGGTCCTTTGGCTTCGCAGGCAAGCACCTTAACTGCTAAGCCATCTCTTCAGCCCTTATTGTATATTTTTTGTTTCATGCTAATGAAATTGTTATAAAGTAGGTAGGGTTTCGCTCTAGCCCAGGCTGATCTAGAATTCATTATGCAGTGTCAGGCTGGCTTCAAACTCACAGCAATCCTCCTAGCTCTGCCTCCCAAGCGCTGGGATTAAAGGTGTGTAACACACGCACGCACGCACACACACACACACACACATTTTGTTTGTTCGTTTTGTTTTTTTGAGGTAGGGCCTCACTCTAGCTCAGGCGGACCTAGAATTCACTATGTAGTCTCAGGGTGGCCTTGAACTCTCAGCAATCCTCCTACCTCTGCCACCCGAGTGCTGAGATTAAAGGCGTGCGCCACCACGCCCGGCAGCATCACTTATTTTTTTATTGATGACTTCCATAATTATAGACAATAAACCATGATAATTCCCCCTCCCTCACTTTGCCCTTCACAACTCCATTCTCCATCATATTCCCCCCCGCCCCAATCAGCCTCTGTTATTTTGACGTCATCATCTTTTCCTCCTATTATGATGGTCTTGTGTAGGTAGTGTCAGGCACTATGAGGTCATGGATATCCAGGCCATTTTGTGTCTGGAAGACTGCACTATAAGCAGTCCTATCCTTCCTTTGGCTCTTACATTCTTTCTGCCACCTCTTCTACAATGGACCCTGAGCCTTGGAGGGTGTGATAGAGATGTTTCAGTGCTGAGCACTCCTCTGTCACTTCTTCTCAGCACTATGGTGCCTTTTGAGTCATCCCAGTGGTTACTGCCATCTGAAAAGAGAAGTTTCTCTAACCAAATTGAGAATAAAATTAATGTATGGGTATGAACATTAAGAAAAGTGTTTACAGGGTTGTTTGGTGAGCATAATATATGCATTTAGCCAAATAGCAATAGGCCTTTCTCCTCTAGGCCTCATGACCTGCCCTGTCCTAGGTTTTCGGTATTATATACCAGACATGTATTACTCCTGTGGAGCAGGCCTCCAGTCCAATTTGTGAGCAGCTGTTTTCCCCCAAAACAGACATGCCACTATTGGACTCGTTCGGTCATTTGGCCCGGCTGGCCAGACTTAAGGCTTGCAGTGTCCATTGTTTACTGCTGGTGACTTCCTTCTCCTATGGAGCTGCATGCAGTGTAGCTTTTCCCAGCTTTTTTGTTTGTTTGGTTGTTTGTTTTTGTTTTTCAAGGTAGGGTCTCACTGTAGCCGAGGCTGACCTGGAATTCACTCTAGTCTCAGGGTGGCCTCGAACTCCTACCTCTGCCTCCCAAGTGCAGGGATTAAAAGTGTGTGCCACTACGCCTGGCTGCTTTTTCCATCTTTCTGTCAGCTGGTCGAGAGGGAGGAGGTGTTCAGCTCAGCTCCAGCTTGATTTCTCAGTGATCTTGCAGCCCAAGCATGTGGAGTCTTCAGCAATGTACATTTTTTAAAAGAATAAGTGCAATAGTGGCATCTTTATCATGGGGGATAACCAACAACGCAGATTGGATTTGACCCTGCTACATGGGAGGGAATTCGTGCCTGATACTGAAAGCCTCGTCCAAAGCCCCTGGTTGGGAAGCCCTAGGGGAATGCCACTCCTGTTGCTTGGCTACCAAATTGCCCTCTAAATACTTATGTCTATGCCCACCTATTAGTGCGGCTCTCACTTTTGAGTAGGGGCTGAGAGGGCTGATTGGATGAGACTGCATCAGACGCTGAACTCCAAACATTTGCACCACTTTGTGAATCTGGCTTTACATGGGTACTGGGGGAATTGAGCCAGCCAGACCATCAGGTTTTGCAAGCAAGCACCTTTAACCACTGAGCAATTTCTCCAGCCTGCCAATTCCCTTCTTTATTTTCCCAGTTTTGAGCTGTGAATTCATGTTTTGCTTCTGGGCACAGAGGAAGGGGAGGCTCAGGAGAGCTCGTGAGTATTCTGGTACACATTTAGAGTTGCAGCCAGTGGCACGTGTCACTTGTGCACAATGTTTGAAATCCCCAGCTGTAGAAACACCCAGTCCCCCTTCTCACATAGAGATAACGAGGGGGAAAGAGCCAGGTAGCTTTATTTTCAAGTAGCCAGTCTGAAGAGGGGACCCAAAGAGGGATTCAAAAAGATGTCACAGTGCCTGGATCCAGCTTCAGCAGACCCACAATTCAGCGTCTGATGCAGTCTCAGCCAATCAGCTCTCTCGGCCGACTCAGGTGTGTGGCTCTCTTCCTCAGTCAGTCCCCTCAGTGCAGACCGGATCAGCTCTGTCTCAGACTCACACCGAGCCTGAGGGTAAAGCCCACCACAATAAGATTATAAATCAATCTTTACCAGGTATAGATCTTTATCATCTCTCCTGAACCTCCAGATCCCTGTTCCGGATGGCGGAGGTAGAGGGGGGCCCTGACCCCTACTTCCACATGGGCTCTCTACTCCCTCCTGCCCCAGAGCCAAAATCTAATTGGTCATCTCAAACAGAGGTGAAGGCATTGATTGGTCCATGAAGCATCTTGAACCCCCAACAAGATTATATAGATGGGAACTTAAAAAACAAACAAGGGGGCTGGAGAGATGGCTTAGTGGTTAAGCACTTGCCTGTGAAGCCTAAGGACCCCGGTTCGAGGCTCAACTCCCCAGGACCCATGTTAGCCAGATGCACAAGGGGGCGCACGCGTCTGGAGTTCGTATGCAATGGCTGGAGGCCCTGGCGCGCCCATTCTCTCTCTCTCTCTCTGCCTCTTTCTCTCTGTTGTTCTCAAATAAATAAATAAATAAATATTAAATAAATAAATATTAAAAACAAACAAACAAGGGGCTGGAGAGATGGTTCAGCACTTAAAGCGTTTGCCTGCAAAGACTAATGATCTGAGTTTGATACCCCAGTACCCACATAAAGCCAGATACACAAAGTGACGCATTTACAGTGGCTGGAAGCCTTGGCGTGCCCATTCTTTCTGTCTGTCTCTCTTCTCTCTATTTCTTTCTGCTTATAAATAAATAAAAATATTTTAAAAGACAAATAAATAATACTGAGTCTATTGTATATCCAGAAGATACATGTATATTTTTTTGAGACGGTCACTCTATGTTGCCCATAATGGCCCTGAAGTCCTGGGCTGCAGCCATTCTCCTGCCTCAGCCTGCCAAGTGTTAGGGTCATAGATGTGCCACCATTCCCAGCAAAAAAATTTATAATCTCGACCTTTATTATGCACAGAAAAGCAAATTCAGTGGCCCGGAGATGAAAGATGAAGATGAAGGAGCGAGGCTCAGAAAGCGCAGCGTGGGCGAACGGCTCCATGCGGCGGAGGAGAACTCAGCACAAACAAAGGGAAAGATGGACAAATTGGGTTATATTAAAATGTATAGCTTCTATCCACCCAGACCCACAGTGGGGAGGATGAAAAGATGTCTGCCTCGTGTCACAAAGGACACAAAGAGCTCCCACAGCTGGGTGTGAGAGGGACAGACACCCCAAGGAGACTGCAAAAGACCCGGAGCAGACACTTTGCAAATGAGCATCTCACTAGCAGCCATTAGGAAATTCAAATCAGAGCCTCAGCGAGACACCTCACCACCACGGAACGGGGCCCATGAAAAGGGCAGACAGACCCCGTTGGGAAGGTCACAGCAGCAGGACTCGCAGTCTGCTAGCGGGGCTTCCACGGCTCAACCCCACCCACCTCCATGGCTTGCCAGGAATCAAGATGCACTCACCCTACAGGCTGGTGTGTTCTGTTTCCAGGCCTGTCTGCCCTTCCTCGCAGGCAGGCGCAACAGAAAGCTTCCCACTGATCAAACCCAGGCAGCGCCCGAATGTCCCTCTGTGGGTAGAACAGACAGAGGAACCAGGTTAGACTTGTGTGACGGTCCGAAGTGCTGTGAACATACTGCAGCTCGCAGTCAACAGGAGGAGCAAAACGCACCAGTGACAAGTGACATTCTATAGGGTTTCAGCCACAGAAAGACGGGAGCTGCCCAGAGTTGTAGAAGTGAGCTTGGGGGCACTGTGGGGCAAGAGGGGCTCTGGGCAGTGTGCAGGGAGGACTCCTTCATGCATTGCTCCCTGGGCACATTTGGCTGGTGACACAGTGTATGTGCACTGTGGAATTGTACCTGCCTGCACCCTTCTGGCTGGGCATGTTGCCAGCCATGTGTTGAAAAGCTTATTAAATTAAAAAAAAAAAAGGAATAAGTGGAGTTTGGGGTTGGTAACTGTTCCTGCATGTCTGTGGGGGCTAGCATGTTTATTACAGAACATGTAGCATGCAAACACACATGTAAATATACACAAACATGCACTCACACGCAAGCAATCATACACACACACATGCACACTCCACTCTGAGACAAGACCATTAAAATTATGGTGTTCATAGTTTTATTTTTATTTTTTTATTTTTATTTTATTTATTTATTATTATTATTATTATTTTTTTTTTTTGGTTTTTCGAGGTAGGGTCTCACTCTAGCCCAGGCTGACCTGGAATTCACTATGGAGTCTCAGGGTGGCCTCGAACTCACGGCAATCCTCCTACCTCTGCCTCCCGAGTGCTGGGATTAAAGGCGTGCGCCACCACGCCCGGCTAGTTTTATTTATTTATTATTATTATTATTGTTTTTGGTTTTCTGAGGTAGGGTCTCACTGTAGCCCAGGATGACCTGGAATTCACTATGGAGTCTCAGGGTGGCCTTGAATTCATGGCGATCCTCCTACCTCTGCCTCCCAAGTGCTGGGATTAAAGGTATGCACCACCACGCCCGGCTCCATGTGTATAGTTTTAACATCTTTCTACTTTCCGTACCACACACACACACACACACACACACACACACAGAACAATGGCAGTGTGAATAATGATCTTACTTAAAAATACAATCAAGGACTGGGAAGATTGCTCAGTGGTTAAAGGCACTTGCTTGTGAGGCCTGCGGCCCAGGTTTGATTCCCTATCAGCCATGTACAGCCAGATACAAAATGATGCATATGACTAGCATTCGTTTGCAGTTGCAAGAGACCCTGGTACACATGTGTGTGTGCACACATGTGCGTGCACGCACACACACACAAATAAATTTTAAAAACATACTTGAAGCCGGGTGTGGTGGTACACACCTTTAATCCAAGCACTCAGGAGGCAGAGGTAGGAGGATCACCATGAGTTCAAGGCCAGCCTGAGACTACATAGTGAATTCCAGGTCAGCCTGGGCTAGAGTGAGACCCTGTCTCAAAAAACAATAACAAGCAAAAAAACTTTTCTTGGCAGTGCTTATTGTATTATGGTTTGATTGAAAACAAAAATACAGTTGAATGTCTAAATTTGTAGAGGTCAGGTCATAGCATAAGAGGCCCCAGAGCCACTCTGTTAACAGCCTCACCAGCTGCATGAAGCACCTTGGGTCTTACTTCCAGGCTGACAGCTCCAGGGTTCCCCACAGGCCTTCCTGGTGCTGCTCTTTCTCCGCTGTCCTCATAGGATCAGCTGCCTGCCCAGCCCTGGTCCAGCCTGGGAAGGAAAACGGCAGGGCAGCAGAGCACACCGTGTGGAATGAGGGCGTGCGTGGCTCGGAGCCCAGGGCTAGCTCTCCTCTGTCTTCTGCCTCCGTCCAAGCACCCTGAGAGCTCCTCTCTATCCCCGGCAGTGGCTCAGGTTTCACTGGCACCGTCTCACCTTTTCTCTCAATCCATTCATTGTGGGGTCTGAAGGGTCTGGTTGGAGCCTGGGAGCCTGAGAACCGGAGGATCCTGCTGGGCCCCAGAGGTAGGCATCCTCTTTGATAGCTTAGTTCGCAGCTGATAGCAAACCCACATTCCTTCCAGGTGAGATAGCAGGTTCCACACAGTAAGAACAGTTTGTAGAGAATTATGCTGCAATGCTTCTGAAATGAAATGACTGATGCTTGAAGGAATGCAGGAGTGGGAGGATGGAGTGGACTGCCCCAGCGCAGACCCAGGGCACATGGACATATGTGTACACGTTTATTTTATTTTATTTTATTTTATTTTATTTTATTTTATTTTATTTTATTTTTGAAGCAGGGTCTCATCTTAGCACACGTTGACCTGGAACTCACCCTGTAGTCCCTGGCTGGCCTCAAACTTACGGTAATCCTACTAACTCAGCCTGCTGGGATTGAACGTGTGTACCACCAAGCCTGGCTGGGGTAAATTAAAAAAAAAAAATAGAAGACAAGGACTGGAGAGATGGCTTAGCAGTTAAGGTGCTTGCCTGGGAAGCCTAATGACCCAGGTTCAATTCCCCAGTACCCATGTAAGCCAGATGCACAAGGTGGCACATGAGTCTGGAGTTTGTTTGTTGTGGCTAGGGGCCCTGATGTGCCCATTCTCTCTCTCTCTCTCTCAAATAAATAAAATAAAAAATAAAAAAGGGAGACAAAGCGCTGAGGAGATGGCTCAGTGGTTAAAGATTCTTGCTTGCAAAGCCTGTTGAGTCAGGTTTGAGTATCCAGCACCCACGTAAAGCCAGATATTAAAAGTAGTGTGTGTTTCCAATGACAAAAGACCCTGGCAGAGCCGGGCGTGGTGGCACACGCCTTTAATTCCAGCACTTGGGAGGCAGAGGTAGGAGGATCGCCATGAGTTCGAGGCCACCCTGAGTCTCCATAGTGAATTCCAGGTCAGCCTGGGCTAGAGTGAGACCCTACCTCAAAAAAAAAAAAAAAAAAAAAAAAAAGACCCTGGCATACCCATAAGCACAAACTCACACATGCACACACACACTCATGCAAATAAATAAAATATTTTTTAAAAAATTAAATAGATAGGGGACAAAGTCATTAGAAGGAGCTAAAAATGCCCTCATCCCTCCCCTTGCTCTGATGCCCCTGAGGCAACCAACATACTCCCACTGCTCCCTGGCCACACAGTGCCCCTCTGCTGTGGTCACTTGTGTGCCACGTTGCATCTGCTTACCTTCCCACAAGACTGCGCTCTGAGGACACTAATCCCCAAATTTGCAAAATTCACACTCAGTGCTACAAATATTTGCTGAATAAATTAATGTTTATTGAATGTCTTAGGGGCAGAGGCTACTGCTTTTCCAACGACTCCTCAAGGCTCAGCTACAACATCAACCTGAAGTTGAGTCTGGAAAAGATGGAGGAGAGAGGGGCAGGTGGGGCTGCGAGGGGGAGGGCCAGTGCCCGCTGTGGACTCAGACTCCAGGCAGAGGGCAAGGCAGCCGGTGCCCTGCTTCCTCCCCCACCGCTGGTTGGTCATGGGAGTTCCCCTCACTCTTACTCAGCGCCAGAGAAGACCTGTTCACAGTCTCAGCATCCTCTTTCCCTCCAAGTACTCACTGCAGGTGTGAACATATGCAGCCATGTGGCAGGTGTCCTCCAGGGAGGTGTCATGTCACTCTTGTCTAGTCTCTCATGATTCTCAGGGGTGTACATGGCACATGGCCTGGTGCCCTCGGACATTCCCACCTGATGCTGGAGGGAGGAGTACGAGAAGGGGGCTACAGGACAGACATGAAGGAACGGTCGGTTAGCTTTCTTTATGTGACTGACTGTATCCCTTGTCCTGCTGGTGGTGCACACAGGCCAACTATGTGAACCTCAGCATCGGTGTAACAGGAGGGTCTGTGAGAACACCACGGGCTCTCCCTGCCCTTGCACCCTGCATGGTCCTCTGTTGACCTGCTCTGAGCTGAGCAGCTGCCCATGCAGGTGACTTACACGACCCGCCTCCCTCAGATGGTCACAGGAGGTGGAGGGTCCGGCACTTCTGCTCATCATCACAGTGCTGGGCAGAACTCCCACTGTCATGGTTGAAGGCTGCAGAGGTGGGGACGAAATTTCCACAGGGGAGGGGTCCTGGGTGCAGACTCTGGGCCGCCCACCACACCAGCAACTCTGGAAGAACATCTTAAAACACAAGGGTCGAGCCGGGTGTGGTGGCGCACGCCTTTAATTGCAGCACTTGGGAGGCAGAGGTAGGATGATCACCGTGAGTTCGTGAGTTCAAAGCCACCCTGAGTGAATTCCAGGTCAGCTTGGGCTAGAGTGAAACCCTACCTGGAAAAACCAACAAACAAAAAAACCAAAAAACAAACACAAGTGTCTCCTGTGCACGGCCAGCAGGTAGAAGACACCTGCCACTGAACTCATACTTCTTGGGAACAGGGGACACCACCATGGCATTCCATGTGTAGGATCCATTGTGGGGTCAAGGGGGCAAAGGTAGTAATGGGGGTCCAGAACTTTCCCTGAGGTGCCCATAGTGGAAGGAGTGAGGTGGGACAGCCAAGCTCAGGATTGGGGGTTCTGAGAGTCACAGGATTCTCCCTCTTTCCTGGGACTGTTCCTGGGGAGGGCTGTCAGGGCTTCTGCCTGGCCTGGGTGTGTGTGGCTGTTGGCACATGTGGGGTCTTGTAGGTGAGCCCCTGGGAACTGGCTGTCCTGGGCGGGTCAGGGAGAAGTAGCTTCTAACCACAGGATAGCCAGGCGTGGTGATGCACGCCTTGAATCCCAACACTTGGGAGACAGAGGTAGAAGGATCGCTGTGAGTTTGAGGCCAGCCTGGGATTACAGTCTGAGCTAGAGTGAGACCCTACCTCAAAACAAAACAAAACACAACAAAAACCACAGGAAATCCAAGACCTAGCTACTACGTGAGATGGCTCTTGGATGATGCCTCTGTGAACTGAGCGAACTTTACTTCAGATCCTAAATCAGAGATTTTCCATCTACACTACCCATTCTCTCATCGATTCTCAGCACGCAGCAATCTGTGGTGGAGACCCCATGAGACCACGAGGAGGCTTGGGGTGGCGCCACTGCCAGTGTGGATAAGAACGTTCTCCATGCAAGAAATTCTGCGTTCAGCCTGGTGGAAGCCGCTCCGCTCTAGGTCCGGTGCGTGGAGGATGTTCCATGGTTTTGTGTCTCTCCTGGGTGCAGGATCCAGTCCCCAGAGAACCTGCAAGTTCTCTGGTTCAATGCTTAGGACACACCTTCCTGGGTGGCGGCGGGTCAGCAGGTCCCACAGGCCTTAGCAGCTCCAGAACGTTCACAGGGAGGTGTGAGGATTGTCCTGATGGACAGCGGCTGCTCCCCCAACTCCCAGTGCTCAGAAGGGCCATTTGTGACTTCTCTATAGGTCCGTCCCGTCCTTGTCTCCCAGGAAGGATGAGTTCGGCTGTCTCCATCATTTTGCACCAGCTCATTTGTGAAACAAATGTTACGAGGGAGTGGCAGCCTTCCTCTTTACAGGCAGAGGTTCAACCTACATCCAAACTGCAGCAGAGCTAGGGAAACCATGCACCCCCAGTCCACACACGGGGGGGCTGTAAAGAGGTGCATAGAGCAAGGCTCACTCAGGAATTTTTTATTATTATTATTATTTTATTTTTCGAGGCAGGGTCTCACTCTAGCTCAGGCTGACCTGGAATTCACTATGTGGCCTCAGGGTGGCCTCAAACTCACGGCGATCCTCCCTACCTCTGCCTCCCAAGTGTTGGGATTAAAAGCGTGCTCCACCACGCCCGGCTTTTTGTATTTTTTTTTTTTTTATGAGAGAGAGAATTGGTGCACCAGGCCTTCCAGCCACTGCAATCAAACTCCAGACTTGTGCACCATCTTGTGCGCATGTGCAACCTTGCACACTTGTGTCACCTTGAGCGTCTGGCTTACCTGGGATTTGGAGAGTTGAACATGGATCCTTAGACTTCACAGGCAAGTGCCTTAATCACTAAACCATCTCTCCAGCCCTCACTCAGGGCTTCGACACTGTTGGGGACAGCGCCGCCCCTCTGAGATTTGGCAGGTTGTCCTCACACCTCTCTCCTGCACCCCAGCTCCTCTCAGGGAGAAAGAAGGGCACTTGAATGTTGTCCATTAGCAACAGACTCTACTGTGAGTGACCAGCTGACTGTCTTGGGTTGGTCCACATCACAGGTATAATGGTCAAACCGGTCCCTTGACAAATGCATTGTCTGGAACACACAGATTTGAGGTATTGCTAGAGACAGGGACAATGTGATAGACAGCGAGACGTGAACATGTCTCAGGACAGCAGGGCAGAGGGGAAGATGCAGAGGAAAGCCATCAAGGGCCACAGGACACCACTCCGTGGGATTGGGTTGGCCTGGAATTGGTCCTCCTCAGCTGCTCACACCTTTTGGCTCCTGAAAGAGCTGTCAGACTTGCGGCCTTCAAGTCACTGTCCCCATCCTGGGCCCCAGAGTAAGGCAGAGCTCACAGGTCCCCCTGTTCTCCATGGTCCAGCCTCCAGAGTCCCCACCGGGGCCCTCACGGTCAGTCGCTCATTCTCACACCCTGGCCCAGCCACTTGGTCGTACACAAGTGCAGTTCCACACTGCACTCGTATAACTTCGCAAGTTGTCTTCACCTCCCCTGTGGTGGAGACGAGTCTAGGGTTTGAGAATGACCACACAGTCTGAGGTAGTTGGCAAGGCACTTTGCATGGGTTTTAAGGAGTCCAGGACAGCAAGCACACCGGCGGGAAGTCTGCCGGTGTTTCCATCTCCCAAGCTCTATCTGCTTGGCCTCACACTCTTAGTCAATTGGCTAAAATATAAAAATAACAGAGTTTCTGGGGAAACCTAGAAAGAAGGAAAGATCTAGGACCTTTTATCAAGTGCAGAAAGAGAAGCCTTCATTTCAAGGACTGACGACGCTTTTGGTCTCAAGGATTGTTAACTATTCTGGTCTCCAGGACCTTGACTCAGGAGGGGGCACTTCCCACAGAATGGCATCCTTCCAGAATTTAGTTTCTGTATATTTTTTAAAAGAAAAATTTTTTTTTATTGCCAACTTCCATAATAGTTTCTGCATCTTTTTAACTCTTTGACAGAAAAGACGGCACATCTCTCAATCTCCTCAAGTGTGACATATTCCTCGTGCTCCTCACATGTGACAGCCACCATCTTTCCTGCATTGGACTGTAACTTGCCCCGTGGTGTCTACGGGAAGGAACACCAGTGTGGCTTGAGCCACCACCACCCAGGCTCAGCGGTGTGTGGCCAGCTGTCCTTCGCCGTGAGCTGTCTGGGGGCATCTGTGTGTCAGAGCTCTTGTTTGCTTCATGAGCCAACTCCTCCAGCTCCCCTTGACAGTGTCATGGGCACAGCAACAATCTGTCATCAGAGCAAAGTGTGCAGGATCTGACGGTCACTCTAGGGCTCGGAGCGCAACCACCGAGGAATGCGCTGTGCACTGAGCAGAATCCACCGTCCCTGGGCACATTCATAGCTGGGGGCAACTTCCTGGGAACATCCACAGCCTGGGCATGCTTTCTGTCAGCTCCGAGTCGGTTAAACCAGAGCCAGGGAGAGGCCATTGAGCAAACCAGCACATATACAGACTCGTGGCACGTGGAGCTTGCTTTTCCTCGGCCAGCAGACCACTTTTCTGATCCAATGTCTGCTCTGATCCAGGGGCTGACCCTTCAAACACGCCGTGGGTAACATCACGCCTCCTCCATTCCCAGGTTCCCCAGAAGCTGGGTGTGGGAAGAACAAGTGGCTGTCCTGACAGAACAAACGGCCAGACCTGCCTCGCCTGACACCCGCAGCAAGCGCAAGATGGCTTAGCCAGCTGGGGGACCCTGAAGTGTGTGCTGCGACCCGCAGCCCCCTCCTCCTGCACCCTAGGCCCGTGGAAGCCGAAATAATGCTCTGACTCACAGCCATGGGATCTTCTAGGCTGACTCGAATCCCAGCATGGGTGCAATTGCTTCTTAGTCATTTAGAAGAAAGTCTTTTGATTCTTTTTTTCTAGTTTAAACAAGGCTTACCACATTTTGATGTCCCCAAACCAGATAAAATGCGTGTCCCATTTTCCATGTTTGTGAATGTCTTATTTGGAAAGGTCTAAGTTGCAAGGAACTGCTTCGGGAAGTTTCTCTCAGCTTAGAGGTTGCAGCAGTTATAGCTACAACTATCCCCTGCAATTAAAAAAACTTCATCAAGAGCTAGAGCTATGGCTTAGCGGTAAGGCATTTGCCTGCAATGCCAAAGGATCCTGGTTCAATTCTCTAGGGCCCACATAAGCCAAATGCACAAGGGGGCGCATGCATCTGGAGTTGGTTTGCAGTGTTGGAGGCCCTGGGGTGTGCTCGCTCTCTCTCCCTCCCTCTTTCTCTCTCTCAAATAAATAAAATATTTAAAAAGTTGACAACATTCTAAAAAAAAATTGCATCAAAATATACATAATGTAAAAGTCACCATTTCACCATCTCCAAGTGCCCGGTTCTGTGTCACAACACAGCACCCCGTCATCTACCCCCATGGCTTCCTCATGTCTCCACACCAAAACTCTGTCCCCTTTAAACGACGCCTCATGCCCTCCCACCAACCACCAACACCCCGATTCTACCTCCTCTCTGTGACTCTGGCTCCTCTAAAGACCTTACGTATGTGGAATCACACAGGCTTTCCTCCTGAGACCGCCCTTCTCAGCCAGAACAACGGCCGCGAGGTTCGCCCACGCCCGGGACAGCATGTCCCTCCTCAAGGCTGAGGAACAGTCCACCGTGTGGATGGTCACCTTGAGCTGACCCACTCACCCATCAGGGAATCACTTGGCTCGCTCTTCTCCCAGTATGAAGCCAGCTGTTTTCCATTAGCTTGGTTTCCTTTCAAATGAGAATTTTGCAACATTTTGTTCCATCAGTACTCAATGCATGTCAGAAAAATGACCTTTTTACATTTTGACTGTTTAGAAAAGCAAAATTCAAATGCCTCTAAACTCAGCAGTACATCGCGGAAGACAGTGGCTTTGGCTGAAATTGAGTAACTGGACGTGGTGGCATCTGACTTAGCTACTGAGTCTCTTTTGTTCCTGGTCCTCGTCTGCATTGTACCTTCTCTACACTGTGCAGTTGTTGGTGGTGACACCATGTATCACCACCTTTCCCATTCCACACTGCCGTCCACCTTCAGGCCACCTGGCTTGACCGCTCACATGCAGTGGTCCATGGCAGACACCACAGAGTACCTCCAAGGTTACAGACCCTCCCTCGCCCGCACTGGGCCATTGCATTGCCCTGAAATCCAAGGACTTTTGTGTTGGTATCTCTATGTTGGTTTCTTGAGTGCCCTCCATGGTTTATAAGCATTTAGCCCTTCAAAACCTAGCTCTGCCTGTCCACAAGTCAGGAACTGGGAAATCATGGGCTGAGTGACATTTCCAAAGGATTTCTGGAGTGGGGCATGGTGGCGCATGCCTTTAATCCCAGCACTTGGGAGGCAGAGGTAAGAGGATTGCCGTGAGTTCAAGGCCACCCTGAAAGTACATAGTGAAATTCAGGTCAGCATGGGCTAGAATGAGACCCTACCTTGAAAAGGAAAAAAAAAAAAAAAAAAAAAAAAAAAAAAAAAAAGATTTCTGGAGAAATCTCTGCAGAAGGGGAGAACACCTGTCCCCAATCCGGGGTTCATCTGAATCCCCACACACTTCACATGCTCCTATGTTTACTGAGTTTTTAAAAAAGGACATAGGGGCTGGAGACATGGCTCAGCAGTTAAAGGTGCTTGCTTGCAAAGCCTGATGGCCCCCATTTGATTCCCTGGTACCCATGCAAAGCCAGATGCACAAAGTGGCACATGCATCTGGTCTTTGTTTACAGTGGCAAGAGGCCCTGGCATACCCGTGTTCTCTCTTACTCTCTCTGTTTGCTATTTTCATCTCTTTATGTTTCAAATAAATAAATAATAAAAATACTTTTAAAAACTGAAAATTAAAACAGGCATATAGGCTGGGGAGATGGCTCAGCAGCTAAAGGCACTTGCTTGCAAAGCCTACCAGTCTGGATTCAATGCCTTAGTACCCATATAATGCCAGATACACAAAGTGTTGCACGCATCTGGAGTTTGTTTACAGCCTTGATGCATGCTTGCTTTTTTCTCTCTCAAATAAATAAAAATATTAAAAATAAAGCAAATCGGGCATGCTTTGTAAAAGAAACAATGCAGACCATTGCCTCAGTGGAGATGAGAAGCCATTAGTTTCTCCTAAAATCACCCCAGTAGTCCAGAGACCCTTCCCCTAGTAGGCCTGGGGACCTCGTTCAGAGATAGCCTGCCCCTCTCCGGCTTTGTCCTTACCCATGATCCTTCTGGGGGCAACATGGGTTCTGCCGGTGACCTGGAAGTCCAGAGAATAAATTCTACTGTTCTTTGTGGAGGGAACCCGGGCAGGGCAGCAGATGATGCAACCTGTATGCAGCGGCCTGCGCCTTCCTTCCCCTCAGAGGCCTGTGAGCTTTCTCATAGTCACAGTAGGGGGTGGTGTGAAGCAGCTAGAGGGGACCTAGTGCTGGGGACCTTAGGGATCGAGCTAGACTTTGGTGATAGAACCTCTTAGCCACCGCCTTCAGATGGGTGGGACAAACAATAACACCCCGTGCAGCGCTGAGAAGGTGAGCGAGGTAGGGTGCATGATTTCTGCCAGGGAGGGGCTGCTGTCAGCTCAGCTCAGGAACCCCGAGCCCAGTGCCACTTCCTAGAGGGGCTCAGCGCCACCCAGAGAAGGGCTTTGCACTTTCCTACACCCAGGAACTGAGCCTTCCTTAGAGAACAAACTGCATTCACCAATGTTTCATTGCTTTGCAAGTGTTGATTAAAACACAAGAGTTGCCAGGCGTGGGGGCACATGCCTTTAATCCCAGCACTTGGGGAGCAGAGGTAGGAGGATCACCATGAGTTCAAGGCTACCCTGAGACTACATAGTGAATTCCAGGTCAGCCTGAGCTAGAATGAGACCCTACCTCGAAAAACCAAAATAAATAAATAAATAAAATAAAAAATAAAACACAAGTGTCGGGCTGGAGAGATGGCTTAGCGGTTTAGGTACTTACCTGCAAAGCATAAGGACCCAGGTTCGATTCTCCAGGTCTCATGTAAGCCAGATGCACATGGTGGCACATGTGTCTAGAGTTTCTTTGCAGTGCCTAGAGGCCCTAGCATGCCATTCTCTGTCTCTCTCTCTCTCTCCAATAAATAATTATAAATCTTAAAAAAATAAATAAGATATAAGAGTCATACAGAGATACTTGTAACACAAAGTGCACAGGTGCACACCGAGAAGGTACACTGGAGTTCCAAAAATGGGGGGGAAATGCAGCCAAAGAAGAAAACACAGATCTTCTCTTACTCTGCCTGCATTCTCCCTCACATCCTCCCTCCCTCCCTCCTGTCCCACCCAAGGTAGCCCTGGAGTGCCCTCTGCTCTCTCTGAACTTTCTCCATGCAGGGTGCAGTTAAGCCTTTAATTGACCACCTCCATATGTATAGACAATACACCATGATCATGATTGTAATTACCTCCACTCTTCCTTTTCCTCCTACCCTATCCTCTCTCCACTGAACCCATCCTTTTTTCTAGCTAGGCCCTCTTGTATTTTGATGTCCTCATTTCCCCCCTCCTGTTACACTGGTCACGTGCAGGGAGCGTCAGCCACTGTGAGGTCATGAACGCCATGCCACGTTGCGTCTGGAAGGCAGTGTTCTACCACACTCCTCCCCTTCCTTTGGCTCTTGCATTCTCTCCACCACCTCTTCTGCAATGGTCCCTGAGCCTTGGAGGGTGAGATAGAGATGTCTCACCTAGTGCTGATTGCTCCACTGTCACTTCTTCTCAGCGCGTTGATGAGTTTTGAGTGTCCCCAGTGGTCACCGCGTTTCACCTACCTTGTTAATCATCTTAAAAATATTTTTATTTATTTATTTTGGAGAGAAAGAGAGTGAATGGGCATGCCAGGGCACCTTGTCACTGCAAACAAGCTCCAGATACATGTGCCACTTTGTGCATCTGGCTTTATGTGGATACCAAGGAACTGAACCCAGATTGTTGGACTTTGTAAGCAAGCACCTTTAACCACTGAGCAATCCTGGCCTTCCTTTAATCATTTTTAAATGTTTTATTTATTTGAGAGAGAGAGAGAAATAAAGATACACACACACACACACACACACACATATATATATATATAGAGAGAGAGAATGGGCATACCAGTACCTTTAGCCATTGCAAATGAACTCCAGACACGTGCCACCTTGTGCATCTGGCTTTAAGTGGGTCCTGGGTAATCAAATCTGGGTCCTTTGGCTTCGTCAGCAAGAGCCATAACTACTAAGCCATCTCTCCAGCCCCTCAATCATTTTTTAATGACAACTTCCATAATTATAGACAATAAACCATGATAATTCCCTCCCCAATTATTTTTTTTAAATATTTTATTTATTGTAAGGAGGGAGGGAGAGAGAGAGAATGGACACACCAGGGCCTCCAGCTACTGCAAACAACTCCAGATACATGTGCCACTTTCTGAATCTGGCTTTATGTGGGTACTGGGGAGTGGAACCCGAATGGTTATGCTTTGCAGGCAAGTGCCTTAACCGCTAAGCCATCTCTCCAGTCCCACATGAAGGCAAGTTTACTGGAAACAGGGTGCTGTGTCACATCAGCCCCACACTCCTCCCAGGGACCCACTGCATACAGGTGTGGGCGTCACTCCAGGGTGTTTGCACCGCGATGTGTATCTCAGAAACTGTCCCTGTTGTAAAGTGACGCAAGACTGTAATTGACACCAAATATCACAGGACTAAAGTCACAGCAGAACAGAACATGTGACATCAGTGAGGTCAGTCTCTGTGGGGACAAGTGGCTGTGAGTCACCCAGTCCTCTACGGGACACCTGCCCTGTGAGGTCATATACATGAATCTGCTCCTCTCTGCCAAGCCTAAGTCTCCACCTTCAATTCTTTTTTAAAAAAATAGTTTATTTATTTATTTGACAGAGAAAGAGGGAGGGGGAGAGAAAGAGAGAGAATGTGTGTGCCAGAGCCTCCAGCCACTGTAAACGAATTCTAGATGCATGTGCCACCCATGTGCTTCTGGCTAACGTGGGTCCTGGGGAATTGAACCTGGGTCCTTTGCCTTTGCAGGCAAACGCCTTAACCACTAAGCCATCCCTCCAGCCCCTCCACCTTCAATTCTTACCTGCCTGGGGGTGGGGTGGGGTGGGGTAGAAATACACCAAATCGTGATGAAGCAGAGACTTGTCCGTAAGGAAACTTTAGCCATGGGATTTGATGTCCTCTGTGAAAGCAGTCAAGTTCTAGAGGAAGCACTCAGTATGACTTCTTCACAGAGTCACAGAGCTGAAGGAACAGCAAGGAGCTTCCGCGGCAGCCTGTGGAGGAGGCTGGTGCTGCAGGGCGAACCAGCCACTTCTGCCCGAGACCACTGCCAGACCAGGCGACCTTGGCTTCACTCACTGAGACTGGGGCCAGAAGCCAAGGCCAGTACTATCCCGATGGGGAGCCCAAGAGGACACCTTGTACCTTGTTATGATTCTACCCCTTAGGAAGTTGCCAGTTGACCCCTGCGAAGATGCCTCCCTATGGTCCAGGGTGCAGGGAATCCGGAAATGAGATTCTGTCTCGAAGTTGCCCAGAGCCTGGGGCATCTGCCACATAGCTCCTTGCTGGTCAGTGTATCCTCATCGCAGATGTGTGAGCCCTTTCACAAGAACAGTGAGTGCTCCTGTGAAAATAACCACGTATGAGGCTGGAGGCATGGCTCAGCGGTTAAAGGAACTTTCTTGCAAAGCCTGATGGCCTGGGTTCAATCCTCCAGTAC
The DNA here is from genome assembly GCA_036346955.1 of Dipus sagitta. Lineage (NCBI taxonomy): Eukaryota > Metazoa > Chordata > Mammalia > Rodentia > Dipodidae > Dipus > Dipus sagitta. Next base: position 173,430,986 of record CM070773.1, read on the forward strand.
CCATGACACAAAGAGGCACATGCCTCTGGAGCTTGTAGTAGCAGGAGGCCCTGGCTCACCTATACTTACTCCTTCTCTGTCTGCCTCTTTCTCTCCCAATCTTTCTCAAGGAAATACATAAAAATATTTTAAAAGAAAATAACCAAATACACCAAAAAAAAAAAAAAAAAAAGAGCCGAAATGCCTGTCATCTTTAGATACTGGAGTTGACAAAGATTATGATGCCCGTGAGCGGTTTTGAATCAGGAATCTACAAAAAGCAACCCACTGTGTTTGAAAAGGAGCAAACAATTTCTGTAGGTGAAAGAATGTGTTCTACAAGTTAATTTCCCTTTGGTGAGGCTGGTAGTCACTACGAACATAACTAAAGAGATGTCTGTGTTTGGCAAAGTCTCACATGTTGGGGATTATAAGACCACCACTGCCTTATGAATACATTCTACCACAAAGCTTGCTTTACTGTTGAAAAAAAATCTTAATTTGTACTTGCTGAAAGAGCTTTTCGGCTGATAGTATTTCAAAGACCCATACCCAATTGTTACCCTTATTCAGGCATAAAAAGGAATAAAGTTTTCTAAACTCCTTTTGGCTAGGGCTGGTTTTCCTAAATCCTCTTAACTCAAAGTTATGCTTTTTGTTTTGTTTTTCAAGGTAGGGTCTCACTGTAGCTCAGGCTGACCTGGAATTCACTCTGTAGTCTCAGGATGGCCTCGAACTCATGGCAATCCTCCTACCTCTGCCTCCCATGTGCTGGGATTAAAGGCATGCGGTTTTTACCCGATATTGAGGTGTGGCGTTTCTCTGGGGTGCCCTGTGACTATTGCCAGGGTCTCCTGTACCCCCAGACCTTACCTGCAAGTGTGGTATTCTCATGACTCCAACACATGGATACACATGCACACACAAACAAATCTTAAAAAATATTAGAGGCTATGATATGACTCAGTGGTAGAATGCTTGCCTAGCATTTGCAAGACCCTGGATTCTATTCCCACAGTGAAAAGAGAAAAAAAAAAGGAAAGAAGGAAGGAAAGGAGAGAGGAAGGGAGGAAGGGATGAGAAAGGCAGAGAGAGAGACAGAAGAGATAGAGAGAGATAGGAGAGAGGAGAGGAGCAGAGAGGAAGAAAAGAGAAGAGAGAACTAGCTCAAATTGTATGACACAGCCCAATTTCAGGAAGTTTGATGTGAAAGGATCTATCTGAGTGTGGATATGATATGGTTGGTAAAGACCTATTCCTGGAACTGGGTGACTCATATTTCTACAGCTGCCAGTCACGGGGACATTTGAACTCCCCTGTCTTATGCAAGACCCCCCCCTCCACCCTCACCTCCTCTGCATGATCTTGACAAGAGGACAGCTGTGTCCAGTTGTGCTGGGGAAGACTGCCCTCCTGCCCTCTCTTCTTACCCACTCCTTTTGTTGCAGGAGGAGAGAGAGAGAGAGAGAGAGAAGATAAGTTGACTTGCTGAGGCCATCAGACCATCACAGGAAGTGGCTCCTCTGGCCTGGGTGAAAACGACCACCAGAGTTCACGGAGGCTTGCTGTCTACGACAGTGGCGGTTAGAACAGCACCTTCTGGCGCTGGAGTTGTGCTCTGGCCGCCAGCAGCTGTGGTTGCCGTATAGCTTCCTCAAGGTATCCATGAAGCGTCTAGAGCAGCTGGGCTGCTGTGGAGGCAGTCACACTGGCCACTTAGTTGATAGTCCTCTGCCTGAGGCAGCTCAGGGTAGAACAGATGTCACTGAGGGAGTTAAATTACCCAGGCCCTAGCAGCTTAGCTTAAAGGAAAAGTAAACATCAACCAGAGTGGCTTACTATAAAGGTCTATCATTAGCATGCTTTAACAGTATCTAACAATGCTGCGCTCTTATCTTAGCCCAACACTGTAGGGGAGAGCTTAGTCATCGGCTCTGTTTCAAACAAGCGTCAGTTTTTCACCATGGGGGCTCCCGTAGAGAAGCTCCCTTCTTTTCAGTTTCTCGAGTCCAGTTCTCTGCAGCTGGGACCAGCTCGATTCTATATATATATATATATATATATATATATATATATATATATATATTTGAGAGAGAGAGAGAAAGAAGCAGATACAGAGAGAATGGGTGTGCCAGGGCCTGTAGCCTCTGCAAACGAACTCCAGACGCATGAGCCACCTTGTGCCTCTGGCTTTACATGGGTACTGGGGAATCGAACCTAGGTCCTTTGGCTTTGCAGACAAGTGCCTTAACCATTGAGTCATCTCTCTTAGAACCCGCACCTGGCATCTCTGTGTCTTTCTTCCTCCACAGTTGTTTTTCCTCTGACCCTCCTCTTCTTCCTCCCTCTTCATTACACCCATCCCTCCCGGATGGTTGAGCTATCCTCCCAGTCTGAAGGTCACTCAGTGAACATCTCTGGTGTTCTTTGGCCATATTTCATGGTCAAAAGTTATAGGGATCAGAATTCAGGACTTTTAGGGGCATTGAGAAATATATAAGAATGAGTCAGACCTGAAGAAGACCACAGCCACCCAGAACACCTTCCCAAGCAGCCACATGTAGTCCTCCGGGGTGCGTTCTGAGAGCCATGGACCCACACTGGGGATAAGCTGTCTATCTCCAGGGACCTTCCCAGCCCCCAAGGACATTTCCATCTCAGACAAATGCACTGAGCTCTGAGTGGCTCAAACTTTTTGTTGTTGTTCTTTTGCTAGAGGGTCTCACAAAGCCTAGGCTGGCTACAAACTTCCTGCGTAGCTGAGGATGGCCTTGAATTTCTGATCCTCCTGCCTCCACTGCTGAGCATTAGGACTACAGGCATGTGCCACCACTCTCAGCTTTATGTGGTGTTGGGGTTCAAATGCACGGCTTTGTGGGTGCGAGGCAGGCACTCTACCAACTGTGGATCACAGGGTCAGCATAGTTTGAAATGTGGGCAGTGTGACTCCTGGGGAATCAAAGGGGATAAGTATTGGGTTCAGTGGGAATTCCTGAGACCAAGAAGTTTGAAAAGTTGGTGATCCTCCTTTTTTAAACTCATGGTCTGCTTCAATCCAGCAATTTACCCAGCTTAGCTTGGGTCTCCATGCCATCCTTCCTGGCAGTAGGACATGCCAATTCCATTCACGTTGTGCTGACTGACCAAGAAGCAGAGAAGATGGCCCACTGGCTCACTCCCAAAGGTTGAGCACAAAGGTTGTTTAGGGTTTAAAATAGTTTTTAGAATCACTGGGAAAGCCAAGTGGTCAGATCTGGGACTCTGCTTCAAGAAGTGACGTGGAGGCCTGTTACCCGAGTGTCCCTGCACCTCTGACCATAGAGCCACCGCGGTCTCTGCTTCAGTCTTGGGACCCTGAACCCTTTCACTCCCCGATGCCAGCCTCTCAGGGGAGGGGGGCTGCTTACAAGGAATTCCTTCCATCTGGGGCTTCATTCTGGGAGACATTGGCTAGCTTTCCCTTCCAAAGGGACGGCAGAGTGTGGCGTGGGAACCGGGAAGTCTCGCAGTCAGAGTGATGGGGGAGTGTCACTATGGGAGGGAGGTGATTCCTTCTGGTGAGACCCAGAATAGAGTCCGGGCTAGTCGACAATGACTTCTTCTCTCCTCACTTCCTTAACAACGCTCCCGCTCCCGAGGTCAGAGGAGAGTAAGGCGGCTCCTGCTCCAGCTGTACCCGCTCACATGCTCCCCTGGTGGCAGCTCAGCTGACCCACCCCCGCCTGTTCCTACAGTTGTTTTCCATCAGCTGGGACCCATGACCTGCTCCGTGTACAATGGCACAGGGGATGGCAGTCCACAAAGCTCCTGATTAATTGATGAAATTCGGATTAAACGACCAAACGCAGACATTGGAGCGGTGCCAGTGGAGGGGCCCTTGCAGCAAGCAGTTCTGCAACTGGCAAAAGGCGAGGCTCAGAAAGACTAGCTGTGGGCACCTTGCCCTGTACAGCTGCCAGCCGAAGGCCAGGATTATACAAGGGCACAGGGGTTTCTGCTGTTTAGAAATAGCCATTTACTGTAGATGTTTCTAGAAGCTCCTGCTATTGAGAACTACTACCAGGCTTGAGCCTGTTTGCTACAGTGGCAGCTGCTGGCACTAGTGGAGGAAGAGGTCACTTTGACACACTCAGCTACACCTTGCCAGTCCCCACGTGCTTAGTACCAAGTTCCTTGCAAAGATAGCAGTAGATAGATAGATGGTTAAACAGATAGGTAGGTGGATGCCGGGTAGGTGGATGGATAGATAGATGGTTGCTGGGTAGACAAATGGATCAATGATGACAGGTAGATAAATAGATAGATGGCTGGGCAAATGAATGCACCACAGACTGACTGATGATGGATAAATGATATTCACCTATGTATTCCTAGATGACATCTTACAGAGGGACTGCAGATAAGAGAAGGCTAGGCAGATAGAACAGCAGCTGACTGACAGACATGAGCGTGCACGCACGCACCACAGCCCCGGCTCTTGGGGGCCTCTCCCTCCTCTGGCTCCTTATTGGAGATGCTCAGAGAGACCACTTCACGTCCAGCAGGTCAGCAGTTGGGCCGTTCACAGAGCTCTGTGGCATTAACACAACCTTGCCCCATGCAAAAGCGAAGAGCTTGCCACTGCTTCTCATTCCCTGCTCTTTCTCACCTGAGCCCCAACCCCTGGTGACAGCCCCCTGCCTGCGTCTGGCAAACACCTTCCTGAAGACAAGCCGTGGTGTGCCGCCTGTGACCCATCTGGCCCATGCACAGTTCCGGCCGTGCCTCCAGAGCAGCCGCCATTGGCACTCCACCCCGCGGTGCCAGCCGCTGACCGGCAGGCGTGAGCGTGTGCCAGTGTGGAGAAGCACACTTCTCAGACGAAGCCCCTCATTGACATGGCTGGGAGGACACTGGGACACGCAGCAAGCTGGGAACAAGTGTCTGGAAGCTGGCGTAGAACTGACCAATGACCTTGTACACTACCAGGGGCGCTGGGACACCCCTGAGCTTCCTATTCTTCCGTTTCTATGCCTTTTTAAAAAATATTTTATTTATTTATTTGAGAGAGATAAAGAGATACAGAAATAGGCAGGTAGACAGAGAGAATGGGCGCACCAGGGCTACCAGCCACTGCAAACGAACTCCAGATGTTTGCGCCCCGTTGTGCATCTGGCTAACGTGGGTCCTGGGGAATCGAGCATTGAACCGGGGTCCTTAGGCTTCACAGGCAAGCGCTTAACAGCTAAACCATCTCTCCAGCCCTCTATGCCTTCTTATAACAGTTTTTATTTACTAGAGAGAGACAATGGGCATGCCAGGGCCTCCAGCCACTGCATGCTGCATGTGCCACCTTGTGCATCTGGCTTATGTGGGTTCTGGGGAGTTGAACCTGGGTCCTGAGGTTTCACAGGCAAGTGCTTTAACCACTAAGCCATCTCTCCAGCCACACTTTGTCCTATTTATTTTCAAATGTTTTATTTATTTATTAGAGAGGAGGGGAAGGAGAAAGAATGGGCACACCAGAGCCTCTAGCCACTGCAAATGAACCCCAAACACATGTGCTACCGTGTACATCTGGCTTATGTGGGTCCTAGGGAGTTGAACCTGGGTCCTTAGGCTCACAGGCAAGTATCTTAACCACTAAGCTGCATTTCCATCCGTGATTTTTGTTTTTTTGTTTGTTTGCTTGCTTGCTTGTTTTCTAAGTAGGGTCTCTCTCTAGCCCAGGCTGACCTGGAATTCACTATGCAGTCTCAGGGTGGCCTTGAACTCTCAGCAGTCCTCCTACCTCTGCCTCCTGAGTGCTGGGATTAAGGGTGTGTGTCACCACGCCCGGCCAGCCCTGATAGTTTTATTAATATGTGACTTTCAAGGATTCAGTTCATCCAAGTTGTTGAATTTATTGGCACAAACATGCTCATAGCATTTTCCTTCCATCTTCTGGGTGTTGACTGGATTGGTGTGAAGTCCCCTCTTTCACTCTTAATGTTTGTAACATTGTCTATTTTTCTTATCATCACTTTAAGCAGAAGTTGACCAATTTTGAATCAACATTTGGTTTCACAAGTTACTTTGTTTTCTATTTCCTCTCTTGCTCTCTCTTTCTCTTTCTCTTTCTTTCTTTCTTTTTTTTTTTTTTTTAGCAGTGTCTCATTCTAGCCCAGGCCTATCTGGAACTCACTCTGCAGCCTAAGCTGCCCTTGAACTCATGGTGATCTTCCCCAGCACTCCTGAGTGCTGAGATTAAAAGTGTGCACCACCGGGGCTGGAGAGATGGCTTAGCGGTTAAGGTGTTTGCCTGCAAAGCCAAAGGATACCGGTTTGATTCTTCAGGACCCACATAAGCCAGATGCACAAGGTGGCGCATGCATCTGGAGTTCGTGTGCAGTGGCTGGAGGCCCTGGAGCACCCATTCTCTCTCTCCCTGTCTGTCTGTCTTTCTCTCTCTGCCTCTTTCTCTCAAATAAATAAAGAAATAACTAAAATATATTTAAAAGTGTGCACCACCATAACTGGCTATTTCACCAGTCTCTCATAACTTCTTCTGTTTGCATTGGGCATAGTTTAAACCTTACAAAAAAAATCTTGGGCTGGAGAAATGGCTTAGTGGTTAAGGCATTTGTCTGCAAAGCCAAAAATCCCAGGTTTGACTCCCCAGGACCCACATAAGCCAGATGCACAAGGTGGCACATGCATCTGGAGTTTAACTGTAGTGGCTAGAGGCCCTAGTGTGCCCATTCTCTTTCTCTCTGTTTCTCTCAAATAAATAAATAAGTTTTAAAAGATCTTAAGATGCAGCATGGATTTGGACTTTTCCTTGAACGAGTATAATTATTTAAGTCTGTAAACTTTCTGGAACACTTTGCTTCCCACAATTTGTGAAATTGTTTTTATTGTCATGCTGTTAAAAATAATTTTAGAGAGCCAGGCATGGTGGCACACACCTTTAATCTCAGCACTTGGGAGGCAGAGGTAGGAGGATTGCCTTGAGTTCAAGGCTACCCTGAAACTCCATAGTGAATTCCAGGTCAGCCTGAGCTAGAGCAAAACCCTGCCTCGAAAAACCAAACTAATAATAATAGTAATAATAATAAAATAATAATAAAAATTTTAGAGCGGAGAATCTTAGCAGAAATTATTAATTGTATAATTAACACAAACGTCATCAATAGCCAGATACATGGAAATTGCCGGCAGCTTGAGATGGTGGGAGGGGAAGACAGTGTTGCTCTGGGATGTCCTGTGCTGGCCAGCATTGCCCAGCAGAACGACAGCGTGAGGAAGTATGGACGAACCCACCCTCCCTCCGGGTTAAGCCTGCAATATGAAAATCCCATAGTCAAAGAATGATGAGCTTCCGGAGTGGAGATTTAAGAAACCGACAAGTAAACCGCAGTCCTGTTCCTGTTCTTTTGCTGTTGAGACTCTGCAGCTATTTGCGTGGAGGTGAAGATCCGATGGCAACAATGTATCAGTGTCAGTGTTAACCCATACATCTGCTCAGCCCTAGTTTCCCCACCCAATGGGTCTGCTCCCTCCCTCCTGCAAAGCCTTGTCCTCACACCCTGCCACCAGCAGGGTCCCCTCCCACTCCCACACCTTCCTCTGAAGTTTGCCAGGATTTCTTTTTTAATTTTTGCTTGTTGCCGCTTTCTGTTATTGTTTCTCTTTTTTTAACTTTTTAAATTGACAATTTCCATAATTATAGACAATAATCCATGATAATTCCCTCCCTTCCCCCACTTTCCCCTTTACAAATTCACTCTCCATCATATCCCCTCCCCCTCTCAATTAGTCTGTCTTTTATTTTGATGTCATCATCTTTTCCTCCTATTAGGACGGTCTTGTGTAGGTAGTACCAGGCACTGCAAGGTCATGGATATCAAGGCCAATTTGTGTCTGGAAGATTGCATTGTAAGCAGTCCTACCTTTCCTTTGACTCTTACATTTTTTTCTGCCACCTCTTCTGCAATGGACGGTGAGCCTTGGAAGGTGTGATAGAGATGTTTCAGTGCAGAGCACTCCTCTGTCACTTCTCAGCAGTATGGTGCCTTAAAAAAATATATTTTCCTCTATTTGCAAGAAGAGAGAGAGAGAGAATGGGAACACTCCGGAGCCTCTTGCCACTGCAAACGAACTCCATACACATGGGCCACTTAGTACACTGGGCTTTACATGGGTACTAGGGAATTGAACCCAGATTGTCAGGCTTTACAAGCAAGCACCTTTTGTAATTTTTCTTTTCTTTTCTTTTCTTTTTTTCTTAAGTAGGGTCTTGCTCTAGCCCAGGCCGGCCTGGAATTCACTATGTAGTGTCAGGGTGGCCTTGAACTCACAGCAATCCTCCTACCTCTGCCTCCCAAGTGCTGGGATTAAAGGTGCGCACCACCACGCCCAGCCATTCATAGTTTGTAATGTGTGTGGTCATTCTCCAGATCACATTCGTCCTCTGTGCAGATAGATTGTTACTCATAAGTGCATGAGATGATATTCTCAAAGAGAATGTTCTCAATGAACTCCGTGCACAGGTCTGTGGGACTGAGAGCCTAAAGGACAGAAAACGGCTCCTCCAGCCCCAGATTAAGCTTGCTGTCTGTCCACTCTCTGTGGACTGGCCAGGTGGGTGAGGGCCTCTGACCTTTGCCAGGAAAACCAGCTTAGGTAACCTCTTGCTTCCTGGTTTGAACTGGCTCTTACAACTGGCTATGGTAGAGTGAGTTTGTTCAGTTCTTTTCTTTTTAATTATTTATATTATTTACTTATTTGTGAGAAGATGGAGAACAAGAATGGGCACACCGGAGCCCCTTGCCACTGCAAGAAAACTCAAGATGCATGCGCCGCTTAGTACATCTGGCTTTACATAGGTACTTGGGAATTCAGCCCTGACGGCAGGCTTTGCAGGCAAGGACCCCTAACTGCCCACCCATCTCCCCAGCCAGCTTGCTCAGTTCTGGGGTCACTTTTTCTGTCCTGTGTGGCTACAATGCTGCTCACCACGTTTCCTTAGCTTAGACAGTTCTGTCAGCTTCAAAGACAAGGACTGACTGGTATAAAATGGGAGAAAGAACCTAAACCTTATCAGTACAGGGAAATCCTTGACTTCTTGTGACCAGCCTGAGGGAGCCATCCCACAGGCGACACTGACCTCAGGCAAAGGGGCCAGAAGGGTGTCCTCAAGTCCAGGGTAGCAGGACAGTTTTCCTTCTGGCCAAAAGAATAAACAGCCACTGCCTCTTCCTGTGTGGATCTGACTCGAAGGTGAAGGCCCCTGAGTGTCCTGCACACAGGGTGGGAGTGGGAGCCAGGATGGGGGCCCGAAGCTCCCTCGGGTCTTTTATAAGGACAGTAACCCATGCGCCAGGCTCGGCTTTCATGAACCCCGCCTCTCAGCAGCTCCACTGCCTGGAGGAGCATTTCTACATGTGAGTTTTGGTGGAGGAAAGGGTGCGACCACCATCGAGGGAGCTGGAAAATGATTCAAAACTAGAAACGGGAGGAGTCTCTTCCAACTGGCTCAGCCTGACCACAGGGCTACCCTTCACCTTCTCTTACCCTTGGCCCTGGATCACCTCTATGGCTTTCAAATGCCTCAGAAACTTCCTGAAGGTGGGGACCAGGCATGTCTCTCCTTAAGACATGTCTCATGAGCTAAGAGCCAGAGAGGAGAGCTGGGACTAACATGGGGCACCCCCCCCCCAAACACACACCCTCTCCTGTCTAGATCTGCCTGCAGAAGGAAACTTTAATCCGAGGAGTAGTAAGTTCATGCTTCTCACCCAGTGCCTCTCTCCTCCCTGGCGAGAGCCCGCTGGCTCCAGGAGTGGGCAGTCCTGGTGTCCTGAGCTGTCCTGCTGGGCAGCCTTTCCATGGGAAGGACCCTGGCTTCGTTTCTTGCTGGGGAGGCTGGTGACGCGTACCACATTCCAATGTGGAGTTAACAGGTGCCTTTTGCCCTTGTCCTCGGCCACATCCTACAATTAAACCTGTAAGTGAAAAAGTCCAGACACTCGAGCCACCACAGAGACCACGTGCACTATAGGCTGACAGGCTTGCTCGAAAGGCACCTCTGCTCTATTGCAGTGACCGCCAGCTACCAAGACAGGAACCCAGTCCTTTCAACACTGCCCAGGCAGCAATGGCTCAGCCCCAAGAAGCGGCTCTCGCATATTGTCAGATACTACCAGTCCTGGGCTTTCATTTCTCTCAGCTGTCATGAAAGCCTAAGAGACCTTCCTGAGGACACCCGGAGCTTGGCCCCCGGCAGCAGTGGGCACGGCTCCAGGAACAAAGTGTGCAGGTGCTCAGATACCTTGTCCTTCACAGGGGTTGTGATTCGATTAGAGAGAGGACGCCCGTGTAAAGTATGTGTAGGGAAGAGCTGGCCAAGGCCCAGCGTGAGTCACAGGCTGCATGGGCTGGAGAAGTGCCAAGGCCAAGGAGAGCCAGGGATGGGGCGGGAGAGAGGCCAGAGCGGAGGACCCAGCCAGCTGCAAACCCCTTCCATGTTCTGGTACCTTCTCACAGAGAGCAGAGGGAGGCAACATTCTTTCTGTGCCTGTCCACCCCATCACCGGAGTCATCCCGACCTCTTGGCTTCAGTTTTTGATGAGACAACATTAAAGCATCTCTCTAGAAAAGGCTTAAAATATGTAACATTCCTGCCATCACTTATTTCCCTATAGCATTGTGTGTGTGTGTGTGTGAGAGAGAGAGAGAGAGAGAGAGATTTTTTTCAAGGGCCATGACTAAGACAAAATGAGGGAGACACCCATACCAGTTAGCTTCGCATCGCCGGGACAGAACCCCTGACCAGAAGCAGCTTATGGGAGGAGAAGGTTTATTTCGGGTTTAACAGTTTTGAACAAAATCTTCATCATGGTGGAGGAACGCAATCAGTTCACATCTTACATCTAAAGCAGAGAGAGAATAGCAAGAGCGAGCTGGCTCTAAGCACGCAGGAGGCTGGGCTCACTAACCCCAAGGTCTGCACTCAGAAGCACACCTCCTCCAGCAAGGCTCACCTCGCACATGCTCCACCAGCTGAGGACCAAGAAGGAAGCTTAATCACAATCACCCCAGGCTCTGGGGGTCTTGCAGTTACCTTCCAATTGCTGGCAGAGAACACCCAACCAAAAGCGGCTTGTGGGAGGAAAGGGTTTATTTTGGCTTACAGACTTGAGGGGAAGCTCTATGATGGAAGGGAAAACAGTGGCATGAACGGAGATGGTGGACATCACCTCCTGGCCAATATCAGGTGGACAATAGCAGCGGGAGAGTGTGCCAAACACTGGCAAGGGGAAGCTGGCTGCATCACCCATAGCCCTGCTCCCAGAAACACACCTCCAACAAGGTTCCAGTTCCCAAAATGCCATCAACTGGGGATTAAGCATTCACCTAAGTCTATGGGGGACACCTGCATCAAACCACCACAGGGGACATGCACATTCACAGCTCTACGACACCTTACAAGGACAGAAGATTTGGGTGATGTGATGCCCAGTCAGAGCCTGGCTTCCCACCTGGCCAGTCTTTCTCTGCCTGTCCACTCTATCAGCTTTGGGACCTTTAAAGGGGTGAAAAGGTATTCATCTTTGGAGACAGGCAAGTCAACCTTCAAAAAGATAATCAAGGGCTGGAGAGATGGCTTAGTGGTTAAGGTGCTTACCTGCAAAGCCTAAGGATCCAGGTTCAATTATTTTTTGTTTTTTTGAGGTAGGGTCTTGCTCTAGCCCAGGCTGATCTTGAATTCACTATGTAGTGTCAGAGTGGCCTTGAACTCATGGCGATCCTCCTACCTCTGCCACCCAGGTGCTGGGATTAAAGGTGTGCACCACCACGCCCGGCACAGGTTTGATTCTTTAGGTCCCACATAGGCCAGATAGATGTACAAGGTGGCATGAGTCTGGGGTTAATTTGCAGTGGCTAGTGCAGTGTAGGCCCTGGCATGCCAATTCTTTCTCTATCTTTCATAAATAAATAAGTGAATCAATATTAAAAAACAGAGGAGCAGCATAAATAGTAACCCTTTCCAAGGATGCTCCTCCAGTCTCTCTCTGCCTGTCCATCCCTTCCTTCCCCAATAGCCTTGGGCACCTAAGAATGTAGGGAACCAAGTCCCTCCACCAGCATCCCTAAGTACAGCTTTCTTCTGTGGTGCTCCAAAACCAGTCAGACCCTTTGTAGAAGTGTCTTTCTCCCTTGTCCGGCCGCACCCCGCCTCGTCAGGAGGGAACAGACAAGATGAGGCTGCCCTGCGCCACCAGTGCTCGTGGTCATTGTCACCCTCCTTATCAGCACCCAGGGAGACAGGCTGCTGCTCTGTACCTCCCGGCTGACACAGCCGTCGGCACAACTGTCTAAACAAACCTGGGAGGGCTCCGGAACGCTGCAGCCGTTTTTGTTGAAAATGAGCTGAGCTGCTGACTTTGCAGTAAAGTTGGTGGTTAAGACTACAGACAGCCAGGCAGGGCTGACGCATGCTGTTGCCGGGGCTCATGTGATGTCCTTGGACTGTCTTGATGATAATAGGTTGTTTTTTTTCCCCCCCTCCATTGTTCCTAACTTGGCTACCAAAGACCCAGCCATCTTGTCCCAAAGTTGTCACTTGCAGATGGATGAAGGCCTAGTGTCAGAGTAACATGACCTCCAGAAAATGAGACACATTCAAGCCACCACAAGACAGAGGGGGTCACAGCTCTGTGGTCCACAACAACACTCAGGAACTCAACTTCCTCAGCAACCTGTTTCCAGGCAGTGGGTTGGTGCAGATCATGAAGGGGAAATCGAGGCATGGAGAAAGATGTGTTCAACTCCCTCTGAAGGGGCCGCTCGGGGCCTCACAATGCTTTAGTACCCACTTCATAGCCTGCAATGGGGGAGCAGTTGGGGCTTGCAGCTGCAGACCTCAGAGGCCATTAGAGTTATCCCAGTCACAAGGACTGTCCCAGCACCCTAGGACGGTGGGAACAACGCAGGAGGTCCAGACATTAGGGACTGTAGATCATGACACAGGTTTCTCTAAGTCCTTTCTAGACCTTTAAAGGAGCTAAAAGGTATTCAACTTTGGAGACAGGAGAGGATCAACATAAATAGAAAGCCCTTCAAAAGGACGTTCCTCCGGATCGCCTCCTCTCACTCCACTCTTCCATCTGGATGGTCCACTGGCCCCATGGATTTGAGGCCAGCCGCCTCTCCGATTGTGCCCCTTTTGTTCCATTTGGACTTTGTCAGCACAAGGTTATCGCCTTTGCCATGTTCCCCACCCCACCATGTGCACGTCCAGGTCACAGAGCTCAGTGAGTTCCCCAAAGTCATGTGTCCCCTGTGCCCTCCAGTCCCACCTTCCTTGGCTTTGTGGCGGAGGCTCTTATTCCTGCCAGGGGCTCTGGGACCCAGAGGTTCTGGCTGGTATTTCTCTCAGAATCTCTGCCAGCCTTCCTAAGGCTAGAACTTGGGGTAAATGTGGGGGTTCGGGCTCAGACAGGAAGGAAGGTGGAGAGCAGGGGCTTACAGCCCTCCCTTGGCACCTGGCACTTTCGTTTCTTGTTTTCTCACAGCCCCAGCTGGGCCCAGCCCCACTTTCCATCGCTCCTGTTCTCATGAGGGACACATGAGGCTTCCTGCTGTTCTGGCTCTCAAGCCTTTCCAGTGTTTGGGTTGCTCCCTCTGGCCATCTGGTGAGTGGGGATGGTCTCCGATGCGGGAAGCTGCTCAGCCCGTGAGTCAGCCCCACTTTCCTCTGAGCTCAGGGCTGCTGGTGGCCCAGCACAGTGAGACTTGCAGGAGAGCAGCTCTTAGCTCATGGTGAACAGGGAAGCTGGTCCAGTGCAGAGTCCAGTCTTACTCCAGAGCCTTTGTTATATGTGGGGTGGGAGCTCTGGGATTTTCATTTTAATGAGAATGTTCTGTCAGCTCTATTTGAAGAAACACAAGTTTGGAATTATTGTACAATATTCTAGCAAAGAACAAAGACAAAAGCATGAAATATGACCTGTCCTTGGGTAGGGGAGATAGTTCAGTGAGTGGTTAAAGGCACTTGTTTGCAGAGCCTGTTGGTTGGCCTATGCTAGATGCAAAAAGCAGTGCATGTGTCTGGAGTTCATTTGCAGCAGCAAGAGGCCCTGGCATGCACATTTATGCATGCATGCATTTGCTCACGCAAATAAATAAATAACAAATAATAAAAAAGAAAACCTGTCATTTCTTGTGTTCTGATGCACTGCATCTGGGTGTTGCTGATGCTGGAGGATTTCTCCTGTCATCAGTCCTGAACATAGTGACACAGGACACATCTTCCTGCTCACCTGGCACATGTCAACCAGCCACATGTTCAGCCCTGCTATGAACTCTCATACCCTCACCAGACGAGAAGGGGCCACCCTGTGCCTTGGAGCCCTGACATCGTTCAACTGCAGTTCCTCAGGTCCTCCAGAGAGCCACAGAGAAGGCCCTGGCTGAGTCTCCCCTAGCTCCTCAACAGCTTTCTCAGAGGATGGATGTGACAATTACGTGTGTTAGATTCATAAGTGCTTGGAATGGTGCCTGGTTCCAAGAGAGGATTTGATGAGCATTATTACTCTCATTTTGCTAATGGAGAGATGGAGGCAGAAGCAGAATTAAGTCACTCCGTGAGCCCCGGCTCCTTTAGACCTGGATGAATGCCACTTTCTGGTTACGGAGCTGACATTTCAACCCATCAGAGTAAGGCCCCGTAATTGCATTTAATTACATATATCATTGAGTTCCTTTTGTCAGCTTCCCCTGTGCAACAACCAACTATGGCAGACACTTGTTAAATAAATGAAGGAGGCTTTGTTACAGAGAAAATGGCATGACTCAGGACTGGAGAGCCACAGCCTCCTAAGTTCTGAGCGGCGGAGAGTATGGTATGGCTAAGTGAACGTGGACACCGGGCAACAAGGCTCTCTCATGCTGAGGGAATGAGCTCTCACCATGCCCCCAGCATGGCATCTGCCAGCCCAGCTATGGAGTGCAGGGAGGACCAAGCAGGCGGGGACAAAAGAGCACGACCTCTTGGGCGTGGGACTGTGAGGTCCTCACGCAGAACAAGAGGACGCCTGAGGCTTCGGAGAGAATCAGCAGCATTCAGTGTGTGATGAGAATATGGAGAAACCAGAGATGAGGCTCCGGGATCCCTCGGCGCCTCCCCTTTTCCCTAAGTTGAGTCATTGGAAATGGAATTTCTCTTTCATTCTTAGTTATGGGTTTATTTTTCTTTGTTTTTTTTTTTTAATCTTTTTATTTATTTGAGAGAGACAGAGGAAGGGAATAAAAGAAAAAGAGAGGTGAGAAAGAGAATAGGTGTGCCAGGGCTTCTTGCCACTGCAAATGAACTCTAGATACATGTACCACTTTGTGATTCTAGATTTATATTTGTATCAGTCAGGGTTCTGTAGAGGAACAGAACCGATAGAATGAACTACATTAAAAGGGAATTTAGGGCTGGAGAGGTGGCTTAGCAGTTAAGCGCTTGCCTGTGAAGCCCAAGGACCCAGATTTGAGGCTTGATTCCCTAGGACCCACGTTAGCCAGTTGTTCAAGGGGGCACACACGTCTGGAGTTCGTTTGCAGTGGCTGAAAGCCCTGTCGTGCCCATTCTCTCTCTCTCCATCTATCTGCCTTTCTCGCTCTGTCTGTTGCTCTCAAATAAATAGATAATGAACAAAAAAAAAAAGATTTTTTTTTTAAAAAAGGAATTTATTGGATAAGTTTACAGCAGTCCAACAATAGCAGGTTGAGACTCAAGGAACCCGGTAGATGCCTCAGTAGTCCCAACCCAGCACTGAAGGTCTGGAGGCTTCCTGGCTCTTCAGTCCACGCTGGTCTTTAGTCTGCACTGGAAGGCAGCGAGCAGGTAGGAGGAGGGGATACTTTCCCTCCCAGAGCTTCCTTAGAAAAAGTCCCCCCACCCCAGAGGGGCCCACCCACTCTGGGGGAAGGGTTCACCCTGGGGGAAGTACTTCCTGGAAGCAACAGCAGAGACCCACTTCTGAGGAATTCCTAACTGTGGATGCCTAAACAGATCAAGTTGACACAAAACCTAGCCATCGCAATACTGGTACTGGAGAATTGAACTTGGGCTGTTGGGCTTTGCAAGCAACTGCCTTTAACTGCTAGGCCAACTCTCCAGCCTCATGGAGTCGTTTTAAGATGAAGACCATCTGGCTCATCACAGCAACCAAGCCTCTCTCTCTCTCTCTCTCTCTTTCTCTCTCTCTCTCTGCAAGCATCACACCTGTGGGCAGATTCAGATCACGAACACCAAAGAGCCTTGACTTGAAGCCACTGTCATGGCTGCAGCCCAGTTTCACCCTTCACACTGCTGGGGAGATGGCTTAGTGGTTAAGGTGCTTGCCTGCAAAGCCAAAGGACCCAGGTTTGATTCCCCAGGACCCACATAAGCCAGATACACAAAGTGGTGCATGCATCAGGAGTTCCTTTGCAGTGGCTAGAGGCCCTGGAGTGCCCATTCTCTCTCTCTCTTAAAACAATAAATTAAAAAGAAGAAGAAGGGCTGGAGAGATGGCTTAGCGGTTAAGTGCTTGCCTGTGAAGCCTAAGGAACCAGGTTCAAGGCTCCATTCCCCAGGACCCACGTTAGCCAGATGCACAAGGGGGGCGCATGCATCTGGAGTTCGTTTGCAGTGGCTGGAGGCCCTGGCGCGCCCATTCTCTCTCTCTCTCTCTCTCTCTCTCTGCCTCTTTCTCTGTCTGTCTGTCACTCTCAAATAAATAAATTAAAATGAACAAAAAATATTAAAAAAAAAAAGAAGAAGAAGAAGCTGAGCTCTTCTCCACTCTGCAGAAATCGAGACCCTTTCATGTAGACCTCAGAGGAAGGAGGCCTCTCACACTGCGCAGTCAGGGGCTTGCTGTCTTGCAGATGTCCAGGCTCAGGAAGGTGAATAACTGGTAATGCAGGATTAGAGAGGGTTTTGCAACTTGCAAAGCCGTGCATACATCTCACTTGTCACTGTGGATCGTATATACAGTCGTTAGCTTCTCTGCCTGCCTTGGATGATAAGCTCCTGAAGAGGGCTGTGTGCTTTGAATAGTAACTAATCCAACTCCCCCTCACGCTCAGCAGACGTTTTGGTGTGTGCACATGTATGTGTGCATGAGTGTGTGTGTGCGTGCCACAGCATACACGTGGAGATTTGAGTTTCCTCGGGGTGCTCATCCTCTCCTTTAGGCCCTCCTTTGTTTTGTTTTTGCTTGCTTTGTGTGTGCCAGTCTAACTGCCCCATGAGCTTCTAGATTCTCTTGGATTGCCATAGACACATTGGGATCACAGACACACATGCCACTTTGCATCCAGCTTTACATAGGTTCTGGGGAATTGAATTCAGGCTGGCAGGCTGGCAAGCAAGCACATTTAACACTGACCCACCGCCCCAGCTGTTTACCTCTTTTTAAAAACCAAACTAACAAACAAACATTTTTT
This sequence comes from Dipus sagitta, assembly GCA_036346955.1. Taxonomy (NCBI): domain Eukaryota; kingdom Metazoa; phylum Chordata; class Mammalia; order Rodentia; family Dipodidae; genus Dipus; species Dipus sagitta. Next base: position 173,448,410 of record CM070773.1, read on the forward strand.
TATTAATTTATAGACAATAAACCATAATAATTCACTTCCCTTCCCCACGTTCCCCTTCACAAATCCACTCTCCATCATATGCCCTCCCCTTCTCAATCAGTCTCTCTTTTATTTTGATGTCATCATCTTTTCCTCCTATTATGAGGCTCTTGTATATGTAGTACCAGGCACTGAGAGCTCATGGATATCCGGGCCATTTTGTGTCTGGAGGAGTGCATTGAAAGAGTCCTGCCCTTCCTTTGGCTCTCACATTCTTTCTGCCGCTTCTTCTGCAATGGACCCTGAGTGTTCATCTGCTTTTGAGACAGGGCCTCTCATTGTCCTGGATCTCAGTAATTAGACTACACTGGATGGCCAGCAAGCCCCAGGGATCTACCAGTCTCTGTGTCCCCAGTGTTTGCATTATGGACACATGCTACCACAACCAGCTTTTAAAAACTATTTACTTATTTGTACTGTGTGTGTTTTCTTTTCAAGACGTCTATGAAGCTGCTGTGACGCTATGGGCAAAATAACCCACCCTGCCCCCGTGTGGGGCAGGTAGAGACACCTGAGCGCCTGTTGGGGTTTCCACCTTTCTTCTTCCTCCTTCTCGGTTCCTCTCTTCTTGGTGAAATTCTTCCCCAAAGGTAGCTTGTGTTAAGAAGGACACAGGGTGAGCAAGTGACTTGAGTCTTTTAACCACAAAGCTTAAGCCCCCTTTTCTTCGTAGGATGTTGGTGCTGAAGAAGGGCCTTGCTGGCTGTCAGAGGTGGTAGGAGGAAAGACACTCTGGTGTCCATGGCCATCTGCAGCCAGGGCGGGCCAGGGAAGAGGCCAGAGGACAAGGCAGGGCATGTAGGTGGGCCACTTCTCGCAAGGTCAGAGCATAGCTCATGCTGGGGGCCCCCAGGACAACTCCGTAACTCAGTGGGAAATACTTAGGTGAGTGGGCAGGTACGCCTGCTAGAAATGCAGCTGTGAGCTAACCAGGCGATTCCCATAACTGGCAGTAGCTGGGATAGGGACTCCAAGGAGGAGTATCTGGAGTCCCAGTGTCATCCTTACTCGTTAACCCTGAGCCCAGATGCTGCTAGAAAAGCTGTCTTCCTTCCAGAACAAGAGCCTTTAGAGCCCCAGCCTTCTCCAGTTTGTTCCACAGCTCGGCTGCCTTCTGGGGTGCACATCTCCAGACCTTTGAACATACTCTTCTATCTATGGCCATACCACCGTGAATGCACCTGATTGTATCTGAATATATTCTTCGTCCTTCTGGAAGGTTCTCTGCCCTCCAGACCTCTTCCTGAGCCCTGGCATAGTATGGCTTCCCTCATCTCCCAGATTTCGAACTGGTTCCCTAGCCTCCCGGAGAAGCCTCAGCACACACCCTGTCGTTCTCCTCTTGGTCTTTCACTACAAATGATCCCCCCAAAATGAGGGAAGATTGAAATATTTCTAGGTAACAGACAGGGAAGGAACAGACAACAATCCCAGGAAACCGCCCCACCCTGCGCAGAAGAGAACCCTTCAGGTGAGTGAGGGAAATCTAGAAGAATCCCAGGCCCCGCTGCTCGGGAGCCGGCGCAGTGACAAAGCCATACGATACTCTGGCTTGTAACCCCACTTTCGTTTCCTGCATGACTGAGGACCAAGGCGTGAAGAGATTGCTAGTCTGCCTGTGGACACAGACATGATTTTGAAACATCAACAACAAAACGGGGCTGAAGCTGTATGGGTGCTGGGGTTTGTGTGTTTTGAAGTCAAGCCAGTATAAATTCAGATTACATTGTGATCACTTTAGGATGTGAACTGTAATCCCCATGGAAACCACAGAAATAGCTGCAGAATATATGTGTATAAAAACATGAAGGGGACTAAATTGCTTCAATATGAAAATCAACTTCATACCACAGGCCACTGTGACACAGGAAACAAGAGATCAGAAAAACTATAAGGCAAATAGAAAACAAACAGCAAAATATCAGAAGTCCATACTGCTTCAGCAGATTGCTTCCAATGTAAATGGATTAAATTCTGATCAAATGACAGATTGGCAAGAGGGGTAAGAGAAACAGGATCTGAGTGTGTGCTGTCTACAAGAGACTCACTGCATATAGGTCCAAAAGCACAAATAGATTTAAAGTGAAAAGATAGACAAAGATAATCCATGTAATTAAGAGACAGCAGAGTGGACAAAGTGGACGTTGAGGCTAGGAGATGGCTCAGCAGTTAAAGTCACTTTCTTGCAAAGCCTGCCAGCCCAGCTTCAATTCTCTAGTACCCACATAAAGCCAGATGCATAAAGTAGCTTATGCATCTGGAGTTTGTTTGCAATGCAAGAGTCTGGTGACCCCATACTCACTCCCTCTCCACCCCCAGGTCTCTCACACAAATAAATATATTAAACTATTTTTATTTTTTTCTTGAGGTAGGGTCTCACTCTAGCCTAGGCCAACCTGGACTTTATGATGTAGTCTCAGGGTGGCCTCAAACTCACAACAATCCTCTTACCTCTCCTGGGACTAAAGGCATGTGCCACCACACCCTGATTTATTTTTTTAATTTTTAAAATATTTTTATTTATTTATTTGAGAGAGAGAATGGGCATACCAGAGCTTCTTGCCAGATGAACTCCAGATGCATGTGTTACTTTGGGCAGCTGGCTTTATGGGGTACTGAAGAATTGAGCCTGAGCCTGCAGGCTTTGCAAGTAAGGGTCTTTAACCAATGAGTCATCTCCCACCAGCCTCCATTTTTTTTTTTTCATGGCAGGGTCTCACTCTAGCTCAGGCTGACCTGGGATTCACTATGTAGTCTCAGGCTGGCCTCAAACTCACAGCAATCCTCCTACCTCTGCCTCCTGAAATGTTGGGGTTAAAGGTGTATGCTACCACCCCATGTTCCAAAATATATATTTTTAAAGTGGACTTTAAGCCAAGCTAATTCTTAAGGCAAGCATTATGTTCAAGAAGATAATGAGGGACCGTGAGGACATTGTAAACTAGTATAAGGTTCACAATAGCAAGAAGACGTAGCAGTCATCTCATCAATGAGTCTAGTAAAGATCACTGAAGTAAGTGGAGTGAAACGGACAGGTGGGCACATGGATACTTCCAGACCAAAGTCTTCATCAGCAAGAGCAGGCAGGCAGTGAGTAAGTGAGGAGGCAGGACCTGAGCAGCACGACACTCAGCCAGCCCTGGCAACTGTGCTGAGTGCTCTGCCCAGCAAGTATACAGGGACCCTGTCCAAGAAAATCCAGAGTGGGTGACAGGTGGAACCTCAGTAGACACTAAGAGACAGATATCATACAGAGAAGCTGCTCTGATCCTATAAAGATGAAGCTAGAAACCAGTACAGAAATCAAACTGGACCATTCATACATTTATGGAAACCAGATGACACACTCCAACAGTTAGTAGACCCGAGAAGAAATGTAATGACACGTGAGAAGACTATTGACACAATGAGTCACTAGGAAAATACAAATCCATACTCACAACCAGACACTCCCTTTGGTATCTTGCACCAATTAGGATAGATATTATTTAAAAAGAAAAAAAAAAGCGGGCTGGAGAGTCGGTTCAGCTGTTAAAGGCACTTGCTTACAAAGCCTGATGGTCTAGATTTGGTTCTCCAGGACTCATGTAAAGCCAGATGCACAAAGTGGCACATGTGCCTGGAGTTTGTTTGCAGTGGAACTATGTGTGCCCATTCACATTCCCTATCTTTCTCCTTGCAAATAAATAAAAAAAATTATTCAAAAAAAAAGAAAGAAAGAAAAAAACAAAGAAAGAAAGAGGGGCTGGAGGGATGGCTTAGCGGTTAAGGCATTTGCCTGCAAAGCCAAAGGACCCAGGTTAGATTCCCCAGGACATACGTTAGCCAGATGCATAAGGGGGCACACATGTCTGGAGTTCATTTGCAGTGGCTGGAGGCCCTGGCGCACCCATTCTCTCTCTCTCCCTCTTTCTCTGTCAAATAAGTAAATAAATAAAAATAAAATACAAGAAAGAAAGAAAGAAAAGAAAAGCTGGGTGTGATGGCATGCCTTTAAGCCCCCTAGGCAGAGGTAGGAGGACGGCTGTGAGTTTGAGGCCAGCCTGGAACTACAGAGTGAGTTTCGGATCAGCCTGGGCTAGAGTGAGTTCCCTGCCTTGGAAGAAAGAAAGAAAAGAAGGAAGGAAGGAAGGAAGGAAGGAAAGAAGGAAGGAAGGAAGGAAGGAAGGAAAGGGAGGAAAGGGAGGAAGGAAAGGAGGAAGGGAAGGAAGAGGAAAAAACACGTTGTAGGCATGGCTTGGTGTTCCCAAAAGTCAAGGTCCTGTAGAGGTATTGGGTCTTCATAGGGTGGGCCTGGTGGGCAATGCTGGGTCACAGGTGCTTCGCTGGAAGGAATACGGCTCCTGGGAGGGGTTCTTCGGAAGCTCAAACCTGGTATCAGGTAACTGCTGATTTGAAGGTCACCCCAAATCTCTAATCAGCTGCTTCTCCTTTTCTTCAGATGGAAAGCAAAACGGAGTCTTCCCCACAGGTGTGACCTTGCTTTCAGGGCTGCGGGGAGTGAGACGCAGCTAGACCAGGGACATGATCTTGCAAGAGCCTCAGCAGCGGGGGCGGGAGGGGGGCCTTGAGGTGGCCTCACAGGATGGAAGGCGTCCCCATCTGTTTAAATGCCACCACACTGCTTGTTGCTGGGTCATCTTGGACAAAATGATTTTACTTCAACACGCTTCTTGAGAATTCTGCTTGAGAGCAAAACCACACACCTGTCACACGGCGGCCCTGCTTGTCTCCTCACTGGCAAGTTTCACTCGCTCAGGCCCCAGCAGCGCGTCAGACGGCTACGCGCTGAACTCATCCTGCGCTCAGCATGAAGCTAAGTACGTCACAATGAGACGCACAGATCCACACGGATGCAGACAGTGTCTGCGAAGCCATACTTATGCTAAGTAGAGCAGCGATCACTTTTATTGCTTCTAAAAGCACGCCATGGGGTTGAGGTTGGCTGATGTGGATGCTAACAGTCTCATGGTTTGGACATTATCTTCTGACTAGTCTCCACTGTCTGGGATGGAAATGCCCTGGAATGAGCCTTCCTGGATGGCAGGATACATGGCCCGGGGCGTGAGAAGACTTGAAGGCCATTCTGTACCTGGGCCTGTCAAGGGAACCCATGGACAAGACCCACTGCTTCCTTTTGCTCTCTGTGGAACACTGATGCGTCTGTAATGCACCCGCGGAGAAGTGGGGCCCTCCTTTGACTCCCCGCTCCTAACCACAGGGCAGCCCTTCACCCTCTCGCTTTGACACTGATGACTTGCCTCCAAGAGAAACAGGCTTCCCGGCTGCCTCAGAGGCCATGAGGGAAAGACGGGGTGCAGGGAGAAAAGGGGTTTCTCCCCCTCACAACTGGAGAAGGATCTGACCCCACATAACTAAAGAACACTGAAGCCAGGCCTGATTGTGAGGTACAGGCAGGAGGATTGAAAGCGTAAGACCTACCCGGACAACTTAGTGGGATCCCATCTCAAAAAGTAAGGAGCGGGGGCTAGAGAGATGGCTCAGCAATTAAGGCCTGTACTGGGTTCAATTCCCCAGTACGCATGTAAAGCCAGGTACACAAAATGGTGCATCTATCTGGAGTTGTTTGCAGTGTCAGGAGGTTCCGGTGTACCCATTCTCTCTCTTTCTCTGTCTCTGCTTGCAAATAAATAAAATATTAAAAAATAAAAGTAAAGAGAGGTGGACTTCCGGTTAAGATGGCGGCAGAATAGGAGACATGCCAAGGAATCCTGGTGGCGGGGGGTGGGGGGGAGAGAAGATAACACACAATATACTCTATTTCCAAAAAGTGAAGGATGTGAGGAGTTACTAGCGCAGGCGAGGCCCCTACCGAGAAGCAGCAGTGGGTCAGCCAGGAACAGGCTGCAGCCTGCGGCCCCTGGGCAAACTTCCTCGCCAGGCCCTCCTGAGCCAGTAAGAGCGGACAGCTGGGAAGGGATTCTCCTATTCACAGGGCCCTGCGAAATCAGAGTAGAGTGGTGAGGGTTTGCCTAGTGTCAGCAAAGCCCTGGGTTCAGTGCTTAGTCCTGCCAAAAAGAAAAACAGAGCCGGGCATGGTGGCGCACGCCTTTAATCCCAGCACTCGGGAGGCAAAGGTAGGAGGATCACCCTGAGTTTGAGGCCACCCTGAGACTACATAGTGAATTCCAGGTCAGCCTGGGCCCGAGTGAGACCCTACCTTGAAAAACAAAAACAAAAAGAGAGAGAGAGAGAAACAGAACACTGAATATAATTTGCATGTTAGGTTATTATGCAACCATGTAAGTTTTGTATATAACTCAGACTTCAAGGAATTGAAAGGGATTTTCAACTCCTTTCATTTCCATCCTTTAAATGACTAATGCTACCCTTTGTCTATATAAAGAGGAAAAAAGGATGAAAATTTCTACCAAGTATATCTCATCCTAAAAGTCATCCATAGACATATGTACTAGTCTTTTTTTTTTTTTTTTCTCCGAGGTAGGGTCTCGCTGTAGCCCAGGCTGACCTGGAATTCACTATGTAGTCTCAGGGTTGCCTGGAACTCAGGGCGATCCTCCTCCCTCTGCATCCTAAGTGCTGGGATTAAAGGCATGCATACCATGCCTGGCAGTCATTTTTTTTTTTTTTAATTTTTAAATTCTGTGTGTTGGGGGCTGGAGAGATGGCTTAGTGGTCAAGGGGCTTGCCTGCAAAGCCAACTGACCCAGGCTCAATTCCCCAAAACCCATATAAGCCAGATGCACAAGGTGGCACGTGCATCTAGAGTTTATTTGCAGTGGCTGGAGGCCCTGGAGCATCCATTCTCTCCCTCCCTCCCGCCCTCCCTCTCGTTCTCAAATAAGTAAATAAATAAAATGAATCCTGTGTGCTGGGAATATGTATTGGAGTGTGTGCGTTGGGGTTGCCTGCATGTGGGTGAATGTTTTGACTGAGGCTGGTGTGTATCACTGTCTGTTGGTATATGTGTCTGTATATGATGGTGTGTATGACTATGTGTGTTGAAGGGTGTGCCTGCATGTGTGTGGTGACTGCGTGTATGTGGATGGCTGTGAGAGTGGGGGAACTGAAGCCTCCCACCTGTTGCCTTCCAGGAAGAGAGCATCTCATGTGGACACACAGGTAGGTCCAGGTTCACATCTGTGCATTGGGCTTGAACATGAGGGGTGTGACATGAAAGCTCAGCCTGAGAATCTGCTTCCTGACCGCTAGAAGACTGCGAGGGATGATGGCTTCCTCATGGGAAGAGAGGGAATTGTAAATGTCCAAGCAAGGCTACAGTTTTCAAAATGGAGCTGTGTGTACTAAGCATGTGTAGGGCCCTGAGTTCAATCTCCAGCACTCAAAAAAACAAAAAACAAAAAAACAAAAAAACAAAAAAAACAGGGCTGGAGAGATGGCTTAGCCGTTAAGGCATTTGCCTGAGAAGACTAAGGACCCAGGTTTAATTCTCCAGGTCCCACATAAGCCAGATGCACCAGGTAGTGCATGCGTCTGGAGTTTGCAGTGGCTAGAGGCCCTGGCGTGCCCATTCTCGCTCCCTCTCCCTTTCTCTTTGTTTCAAATAAAAGTCAATTTAAAAAATGGAGCTGCGGGCTGAGAGATGGCTCAGTGGCTAAGAGCACTTGCCTCTTAAGCATGAGTGAAGTGAAGATGTGTAAGGAATCTTGGTCTCTTGGCTGGAGGACTCCCCAGAAACCCACATTAAAAGTTGGGCATGGCAACAGCAACCCCAGTCTACATGGAGGTGGGGGGGGGGCAGAGACGGGAGAATTGCTGAGGCTTGCTGACAGATAGTAGCTCTGGGTTGAGGGAGAGACCAAATCCCAAGAAAATATGCAAATGACAATAAGAGAAGGACATCTGGCCTCCAGGTGTGTGCAGTGTGCACATCTGCAAACATGTGCATACACCATACATCACACACACACACACACACACACACACACACACCACAAAATGGAGCTGCGCTAATCTGATGGTCCCTCGACATGTAAGATAATACCATCAAGTCCAGACCCAGGTGGTTCCCACTGCAGAAGCCTAGTCAGGAAAGCCACGTTCCCAAATCCTCCTTCACATGAGTTGTACCAGGAGTGGTGTAAGAGGACAGAGGTGTCCCCAGAGAGCTCTAAACTGTAACAGAATCTTTTATTTTTTATTTTATTTTATTTTATTTATTTGACAGAGAAAGAAGGGGAGAGAGAGAGAGAGAGAGAGAGAGAATGGGTGTGCCAGGGCCTCCAGCCACTGAAAACTCCAGATGCCTGCACCCCCTTGTGCCTCTGGCTAACGTGGGTCCTGGGGAATCGAACATGGGTCCTTTGGCTTTGCAGGCAAACGCCTTAACTGCTAAGCCATCCCTCCAGCCCCAGAGAATCTTTTAAATGAACAGGGGCTGCAGAATTCTGTGTTTCTGCCTCTCTTTCTTTCTTTCTTTCTTTCTTTCTTTCTTTCTTTCTTTCTTTCTTTCTCTCTCTCTCTCTCTCTCTCTCTCTCTCTCTCTCTCTCTCTCTCCCTCTCTCTTTCTTTCTTTCTTTCCCTTCCTTTTTACAGGACTGAGGATTGAACCCAGCATGTCATGTATGTTAGGCATGCACTCCATTGCTGAGCCACTCCCACTGCCCCTGATGTTAGCAAATTTGATTCTCCACATCTGAATCCCACCCCCAGGGTCCAATGACACATCATCTCCTACAGGCTTTGCAAACACAGGAAGCAGCTGGTGTCTTTCCTATTGTTGCTATAATGCTTCCCCTACACTGCACCCAGGCCCACTGAGAAAATATGATAAACCCATGCCACTGAACAGATCAATTCACATCTTTACCTCACACAGGGATTCCAGGAAGAATGCATTTAAATAGGACGTTCTCTGGTGCACTCACAGCAGTCTATTCACAAGGTGTCTGAGAACGACAGTCTCAGGAACTCACTTTGCCAGATGAAGGAGGTGCATGCTGGGCCCTCACTGTCTCTAAAAGACTGTGGGCTACCTGGACAGAATATGGCCCTGCTGTCCTTTTAAGATGTTACACAAAGGATAATAAACCTGCCCAAAAAGGAAGGGTGCCTCAGGACGCAGAGGGGCTGAAGCTCCAGTTTTCTCTGCTTCTGTAAGGAAGATGTGCTCGGTGTGGCATCATTTTCCCAAATCCTCTCACTGGTGCAATTCACGTTGTCTTTCTTCTTCACTCCTGTGGTCCAGGGGACAAAGACCTCCTTGTGCCGTTTTTTTGTTTTGTTTTGCTTTTCGTTTTTTTCAGATAGGGTCTCGCTCTAGCCCAGGCTGACCTGGAATTCACTCTGTAGTCTCAAACTGGCCTTGAACTCACAGTGATCCTCCTGCCTCTGCCTCCAGAGTGCTGGGATTAAAGGCGTGCACCACCACGCTGGGCCTCCTTGTATCTTTCTTTTTTTTTTTCTAAAAAAAAAAAACTTTTGAGTTGTCAAATTCCATAAACATAAACAATACGCCATAATCATATTCCCCTCCCACTCCCTGCCTTTTCCCCTCCCAAATCTCCCCTCCACGCTTTTCAATGAGCTTTTCTTGCATTTTGATGTCACTATTTTTTCTCTCCCACTATGCAGGTCTTGTGTAGGCAGTGTCAGCCACTGTGAGGTCATGAATATCAAGGCTACTTTGTGTTGGAAAGACAGGATTGTAGACACTTCTCCCCTTCCTTTAGCTCTTACATTCCTTCTACCACCTCTTCTGCAATGGTCCCTGAACCTTGGAGGGTATAACAGAATATCTTAGTGCTGAACACTCCACTATCACTTCTTCTCAGCACTTTGGTGAGTTTTGAGTCACTCCAGTGGTTACCACTATGTGAAAAGAGAAGCTTCTCTAATAAAAAATACAAGTAACATTAATATAGTGGCACAAACATAAGAATTTAGAGGGCAAGTTTGGTAGGCATACTCTATCCATTTAGCCAGACAACAGTAGTAATTTCCCCCTAGGGCTTATGAATTTCCGAGCCATAGGTTTTTGATAGGTTTTCAGTACCAGGCAGGAATTCCCTCTCATGGAGAAGGCCTCAAGTCCAATCCTAGAGCAGTTAGTTTCCCCCACAACAGACAAGTCACCATTGCACCTGTTGGTACATTTGACCTGGCTGGCCAGCTGTAGTTTGCAGGGTCTGCTGCTGGTTAACACAGTCTCCTTGTGTCTTGTCACAGTTCACCTGACCAGGCCTTTGAAAGTCTGAACTGAGCCTGAGCATCTGTAAGAAACCAGAGAAATGTGCTGGGCTAACCAGGATCCTCTAGAGGTAAAGATCCAATAGCATATATGTATACACTATGAAGGGAGATTTCTTGATTGCCTTACACAACATGCCTGCCTAGTTCAACAATGGCCTTTGGCGTGCCAGAGACGCAGAAAGCCTGACAATTACTCAGTCCAAGAAACCGAATGCCTCAGCAGTTCCCATCCGGTGCTGAAGGCCTGGAGGCTCCTTGGAGAGTGGCATGAGTGCAGGTTGGAAGGCGGAAGAAGCTGGAGTCTGACATCAGCAGAGGACCCAGCAGCTGCTGATACGCTCAGGCAAGAAAGGGCTTGCAGGTCTGCGCACACCACCTTCCTCCCACTCCCTTCCATCCTGGCACCAGCCCATTCAAGGTGCCACCCTCATTCATGGAGGGTCTCTCGCCACCTACAGTCATTGGTTCACACGTCAATCCTCTCATACATATGGGGTATGTGTGTGCATACGTGCGTATGGTGCGTGGATGTGTGTGTGCAGGTGTGCATAGCTGCAGAGGCCGGAGAAGATGGCGGGGTCATCTGCTGCTGCTTTTCCACCTCACTTCCCTGAGACAGAGTTTCTCACTGAACCTGGAACTTACTATTTTTTCAGTTAGACTAGCTGATCAGTGAGTCCCGGCGATCCTCCTGTCTCCACCCCCTTCAGTGCTGGGGTTACAGAGTGAATGGCCATGGCCAGCTTTTTACGTGAGTGCTGGGGATTGGAATCAGTGCCCCTTGCTTTCACAGCAAGTGCTCCCACCATTAGCCATCTCCCCAGCTCTAGACATCGTTTTTTTGCTGTTTTTTTTTTTTTTTTAGTTTTTTGAGGTAGGGTCTCACTCTAGCCCAGGCTGACCTGAAATTCACTATATAGTCTCAGGGTGGCCTCAAACTCACAGCGAACCTCCTACCTCTGCCTCCCGAGTGCTGGGATTAAAGGCGTGCGCCACCACGCCTGGCTTCTAGACATCTCTTAATCCTGTCAAGTTGATGACCAAGACCAACCATCACCAGTGCTTCCCAGGAAAGTAAACTTGGTTCAAGTAAGGAGATCAGTGCCTATATAAGGGCCAGGGAGGGAGGAGGCTCCACACCCTTCCGCTCAGACGCTCAGAAGAAAGAGACTTCTGAGCAAACCTGTAACTGGCCCTGAACCTGACTTGGGAATCACAAAGCTTTGGCCCTAGGGTTTCGTGTTGCTGAAGGAAACCCTTAAGAACTGTGGTTCTGTAAAAGGCTGGTTTCTCCTCAGGAGAGGGCTTGGAGGCTTGGTTTTGAAAAGTGAATGGGGAGGGGCTGATAGTCAACAGTGGGAAGCGCTATCTCTGGGCAAGTTGGAGCCAACCTTGCCAATCCCAGAGAAGAGAAAGAATTCTCTTTTCTTCCAGCTAATATGCGCCCATATAAACCGAGGGCTCGCTTTCTGACCCGTGTGGAGGCCACCTGACTTCTAGGACAGCTCTCAGGTGAGGGCCCCGTAGAGTGGCGCAGCGCTTCGCACCTGCACGGCCCCAGCTCCTGGCCAGAAATAAGACGATGCTCTTTGTGACTCTTGTCCAGGCTCCACTGACGGAGACGCAGCGTCATCAGGAATGGGTCCCGCTGACCTCCGCTATTGTCACCCACCATCCTTTACCCCTGAGAGGCCTCACTTCATTCGCCTTTCACCACCTTGGAGCAGTCTGGGAACTGCCCTCCTGCTTGCTGTACTCTTCCAAGCGGAAGAGCCCTGTGCACCGAGCAGGAAGTGGGCAGGGCTGTTGTCAGGGGCACGCAGAGACCGGAGCTCAGCTGAGCATGGGCAGGGCTCACAGGGACCCACCTTGCTGCATAGAATGATTTTTCAGCTTTACGTTTTCCTACCAGGGGGCTCTCCTTTTCTTACCACTGTCAAATTCACTTGCACACAGTGGACTCTAAAATAAAAGGCATACACACACAAAATGATTTTACAGATAGAAGCTGGAGAGCTTCCGGTGTCGTGAAACAGAGGGAACGGCCTAGCTCTCTCCAGGGGCATTTGGCTGAGAGCAGAGGCCTCTGCTCAACACGACTCAAGCACTAGTAATGGCAACGACAGACCTTTACGGTAAGCGCCCCCATTAATGTTTATTTTTCCTTTAAATAAACGAGGATGAGGCAACCCTTTGGGGAACTCTCCCTGTTCCCAAGTGTTTTTCTTATTTTTGTGTCTTGATAAAGCTTTACTGGCTTGCCTTTCAAAAAAAATAACAAACAAACAAACAAAAGACTGATTGAGAGGGGGAGGGGATATGATGGAGAGTGGAGTTTCAATGGGGAAAGTGAGGGGAGGGAGGGAATTACCATGGGATATTGTTTACAATTATGGAAGTTGTCAATAAAAAAATGAAAAAAAAAATCAGGTAGAGGCCTGGGGAGATGGCTCAGTGGTTGAGGTGCTTGCCTGCAAAGCCTAACAACCCAGGTTCGATTCTCCAGTACCCATATAAAGCCAGATACACAAAGTGGTACATGTGTCTGGAGTTCATTTGTAGTGGCTGGAGGTCCCGGCACACCCATTCTCTCTCTCTCTCTCTCTCCTTGCAAATAAATAAATGAAAATAAAAATTAGGGTGTTGGAAACCAGGGCATTTTGACTTTCTAATTAACAGCTGTTAGACCCTTCCTCTGTGCCCAGCTGCTTTGAGCAGAGGGCCATCCGGCCAGCAGCCAGCCCATCTGCCCTCCTGAGAGTCCAGCTGCTTTGAATCCTGCATGGACACCTTGAGAAAGCTGCACTCTGACCACGGTGCTGGCTATTGTAACACAAACCTGGCTGTAGAAGACGCTATTCCGGCTACGACTGTTTCATCAAAGAGCTTGCACCAAACCTTTCCGCCACTCTGGGCCTCAGTGCACCCAGTTGCCATTTGCACCCAAGCCAGAGGGGGAGCTCCTCCCCTGGAGGATCAGGAGAAGGCCATGACTGGTCCAAATACCCTTGTCCTGTCTGCTTTTGGGCTTCGTAAGCAGGTCACTGGGGAAGCGCCCTCCTGTGCTGCTCCTAGTGTTTCAGCTTTAGGCTGGGCTAGACTTGCCTCTCCAAGTGAATGAGCGGCAGGCAGCCTGGCCTTGCAGCCCAGGAGCCTCGTCGTCCCTCCAAGGTGGACAGGGCCGTGAGGCTCAGGATAAGTCCCATTGTGCTGAGAGGCTGTGAAAGTCTTCTCCCAGAGTGACAACTTCATTTCAGTCTTCTCAGTTTGATAAAAAGAAAAGAAAAAAATCACGAGACTTGCAGAGTTCTGGCAGGAGTGGCAGCTGTGGACAGCTCTTCAGACTGAAGTGTGATGGACACTGGATTCCTGTCAGTGACTGTCAGACATGGGAAGATCGCATCCGCTCTCCGCAGTCATCCTCACAACACAGTGTGTGGGATCACCCCACCAAGCAGGCAGCTCTGTAGATTCTCCAGTGGACACCAGTTGGTGGCCTCTGATCCACTTCAGTGCTGACCTGGATGGACCAGAACTCGGGAAAGCCCTTACATTCACTGCTTCCTGACAAAGGCATTTCGAGGACTACCACCAAAGAGGTGACAAGGGCTAGGCGAGGTATGAGGAAGAGACGGAGCTCCAAGGGGCACAGCTCCCTCCAGGACCCTCCACTGCTCCGCCCTCAGGAAGCTTCAGGAACCTGTCCTGTCAGTCTTCATGGAAGCTGCGTCAGGCAGGCGCCACTGGTAACACGCCGCCTCCCTTCCCAGAGCTGGGGTCGGGGTAGAGTCCAGTCATGGCTGGCTCCCTAGGCAACATGGAGGAGGGGTCCCCCGGACAGAACAAAAGATGCACCTCATACTCATCACATCTCACACCACCACGTGAGACAAGAAGTCAGGACCTCAGTACCTGGGATAGGCCACATGGATCGTGTGTAGGTGTGAGTATGGTGTGTGTATGTACATACTCATAAGTGCACACATGCATGTGTGTGTATGTAGACGCCAAAGTTGGAAGTCACTTTCTTCCTCAGTTGCTCTCTGACTTATTTTTTTTAATATTTTTAATTTATTTATTTGAGAGAGGCAAAGAGAGAGATAGAAGTAGACACAGAGAGTGAGTGAATATGGGCACAGCAGGGCCTCCTGCCACTGCAAACAAACCCCAGACGCATGTGCCACTTTGCGTATCTGGCTTTACGTCCAGTGTTGGGAATGGAAGCCAGGCCATCAAGCTTGGCAAGCAAGTGTCTTTAACCACAGAGAAATCTCTCCAGCCCCCTCCGACTTATTCTTTGAGACGGGGTCTCCCACTGAAACTGGAGCTCACTGACTAGGCCAGACTAGCTACCCAGCAATCCTGTCTCCTCTTCCTGTCTCCAGTCCCCAGCTTTCGGATTATAGACATGAACTGCCTCACCCAATATTTTAAATGGGTGCTGGGTATCTGAACTCAAAGTTATCTTCCCTGGCTCCTGTGGGATTTTTCTATGCATGTGTGTGTCTGTGTGTCTGTGGTGTGTGGCACCCTACATGCTTGCCTATGTTGAGGGGCCCTCATCTACAGGGGCCCAAGTGGAACATCAGGTATCCTACTCCACCACTCTTTGGCCTTGTCTTTGATTTGAGCTGGAGTCTCCTTACTGATTCCAGAACCTGAGGCACTCCGATGATTCCTGGGTCTCTGCTCCCCTGCGGGACCGGGATCACAGATGAGTATGGCCACACTCAACTGTTTACGTGAGCTTGGGAGATTCAAACTCTGGTGGTCTCAGGCCCCCTCAGGCCTTCATGCTTACATAGGGAATTCACTTAACCACTGAGCCATTTTTCCAGCCTGCCCATTTTTTAAAATTTATTTTTACTTTTTATTAACAACTTCCGTAATTATAAACAATATCCCATGGTAATTCCCTCCCCCCACTTGCCCCTTTGAAACTCCACTCTCCATCATTCCCTCCTCCTCTCAGTCTCCTCCCCCCACACACACACACACACAAAGTAGGGTTTCACTCTAGCCCAGGATGACCTGGAATTCACTATGTAGTCTCAGGGTAGCCTCAAACTCATGGTGATCTTCCTACCTCTGCCTCCTGAGTGCTGGGATTAAAGACGTGTGCCACCACGCCTGGCCATTTTTTTTTTTTTATTTCTGCCTTACAACCTTTCAATTTTTAAAAAATATATTATTTATTTATTTATTTGAGAGAGAGAAAGAGGGAGGGAGGAAGGGAGAGAGAGAGAATGGGCACACCAGGGCCTCCAGCCACTGCAAACGAACTCCAGATGCATGCGCCCCCTTGTGCATCTGGCTTACATGGGTCCTGGAGAGTCGAACCGGGATCCTTTGGTTTTGCAGGCAAACACCTTAATGCCGTAACCACTAAGCCATCTCTCCAGCCCAGTCTCCATTTTTTATTAGTACTTGGTAGTAACTAGAACCAAGCACAGTCAAATAGAATATTTGCATGTGTGCATGTGTGCCTGTGTGTATGTGTACACACATGTGCATGCACCTGCATGTGCTCACATGTACAGCCAAGCTACTTCAGCAGTGGATTCAGACACTTTCAGAGCATCTCGCAGGGCCTTTGGGCAAGGCTTTGCTGTTTGTGACCTGGCTTGCAGGCTAACCTCACAGTTATCACTTGGCTGCGTGAGTCTTAAGTGCTCATTGCTTCTCGAATCCTTCTTGCAGCTTTGCATCAGAAGGCTCTCACACAGTTCTGCTGACCTCCCCTCAGCCAGCCTTCTTTAGCTCACTACAAGGAGTACACTCCACGCAGCAGCCGTGCCCAGCGGGAGCTGAGCCCTGACCGTGTGCGCCTTGGGCTGCCGAGAGCTCTAGCTCAGGCAATTGGCCCACTGTGTGAGTCTTGATCAAGTTACTTCTTCGGCTCCCTCACCTATGGACTGGGGACTGAGAAGACCTCACCCCGCTGTTGAAGGGGTAAGAACAAAGAAGGGCCCAGGGAAAAGGCAGACTGAGCCCCAGAGCACCTACAGGGGCTGGCTGCCTCGCCTCCCCAGCTCATCAGAGCAGTGACGAGCCTGTGTTGGAAGGAAGCCAGGTGTAAACTGAGGCCTCCTACTTTTCCAGCGTCTCCTTTCCCTTGGACTGTCTGTCCTTACAGCCACTGTCAGTGTGCGTGGATTGAAACACTCAAAGGGAGCAACAAGTTAGGCCAGTGTGACCTCTGTGGGGCTGGGCAGGAAGGGGGCACTTTCCACCCTCGGTACCATTGGAGCTCGTGGGGTCCTTCAACCTGAGGATGAGAACTGCCAGCTTCTCTACCCAGGATTCTGGAACAGAACAGAACAGAACAGAACACGCCTGTTTTCAAATCTTGAAACAAAACCACAGGGAGCATTTATAACCCGAGAGTGGCCTGGCCTGGCCCTGCCCTGCCCTCAGAAAGCAAGAATGTCTTACGTCAGGGTCACTGAGCTGTGTTCTGGAGCCAGCAGTGTGAGTCATCAGCCCTGAGGTCATTTTGGCTCTAAGTCAAAGCAAACAGTGCTGAGCTGTGGATCAGGTGAGAAGTGAGGGGAACAAGAAAGACCTAAGCCGAGTGTGTGCAAGAGCCAGCTGCAGGGCAGGCTCGTCCCCTGCCTGGTCCCGGTCACCCATGCTGGCGTAAGGTCTTAGCTGTGCTGTGTCACGGGGACACTGAGGTTGGCAGTTTACTGACGGGCATGGAGGGCCGACACCCCAAGGATTTCCCTCACTCTGCTATTGCAGAACAATCCACAGATTTTAGCACCGCCCCACAAACCACCTCCCTGCATTTGTACTTGGCTTCGTCGTGGAAGCTTCCAGGCGCTTCTGAGGCTCTGGGGAGCTCGAGTGTTCCCCTGCATCCAGAGCTCCCATTGAGAGAATTCTCAGGGAAGTTGCCAGAGGACCTAAGGGACAGCAAAACAGAAGGTGGAGTCTGGCCTACAGAGTGACTCCTGCACCTTGAAGAAGCATTATGCTGGCTTCTCTCTTGACAGCTGATGTGAATTCTTGGGCTAGAACTCGTGCCCCTGACACAATATTCATAATATAAAGTTTCACCTCCTGCCCAGGGCTCATGGGATGTCAGATAGACATGGCTTTGGGACAGGCTTCTGGATCAGACGCCAGATCTGTGAATTCAGAAAGAACAAAGGGGGAAAAAGAAGAAGAAGAAAAAAAAATCCACACTTCCCAGCAATTCACAGAGCCGTCTCTCCAGGTCAAATTATGGAACATCTGTCTCTTGCTGTATTTTTCCCTTTCTCCCGCTGATACAGTTGGTAGCACACAGAGTGAACACTGGGCTGGGCACGAGGCCTTCTCCCCCGACCCCCCCACTGTTGTGGTCCACAGGTGGAAACTTCGCACTGCTGCTGTGTGGTCCTGACACCCAACACAGTCAAAAACAAATGGAAGCACAAGTGGCCCCATTACCACCCAATAAAACACCATGTGTGCTCACTGGCCTCCCGACTCCACACAAGCTGCCCGGGCGTTGGCTGCCAGCTAAGAAACTCGAACAAAGCTACACAGACTGCCAAGCCCTTCCTCAAGCGGACCGAAACCCGAGGATAAGCGTGCCCCTTGATCCAAGCTGTTCTCGCCATCTGGCAGGGCCTCGCTCGGCTCCGGGTCATTAAAATGTGCAAGTTTCACTGCTTATCGGGACCTTTGAGCTGAAGGCCCGATAGAGGCTGTGAAGTGGCACCGGGGAAACAATGGCATAGCTTCCTGACCCCCAGGGAGTCTCCTTTCTCAGGACGAGACTGAAGAGCACCCTGGACCAACTGCCTCAGGGACTTCTTTTTTTTCAGCTTATTTTATTTTTGTTAAACTTTTTATTGATGACCTCCGTATATACACACAATGTAGCCTGATCATAATGGCCTCCATTACCCACTGAGCCCCTTCTTCCCAACTAGCCCCCTTCTATTTTGATGGTTTTCTCTTTTTTTGCCCCCATAGTGTGCAGGTCTTTTGTAGGTAGCATAAGCCACCGTGAGGTCATGACTGTAACAGCCACTTTGTGTCTGAAAGACAGCATTCCAAAGCACTCCTCACCATCCCTTGGCTCTTACATTCTTTCCACCACTTCTGCAATGGTCCCTGAGCCCTAGAGGGTGTGATAGAGATGTCTTGGTGCTGAACACTCCACTGCCACTTCTTCTTTCTTTCTTTCTTTGTTTCTTTCTTTCTTTGTTTCTTTCTTTCTTTGTTTCTTTCTTTCTTTGTTTCTTTCTTTCTTTGTTTCTTTGTTTCTTTGTTTCTTTGTTTCTTTCTTTCTTTCTTTCTTTCTTTCTTTCTCTCTTTCTTTCTTTCTTCTTTTTCTTTGATGCAAGCCCAACAGACTGGCTTTTTTTTTTTTTTAATGAGAGAGAGAGAGAGAGAGCAAGAGACACACAGAGAGAATTGGCACGCCAGGGCCTTCAGCCACTGTAATCAAACTCCAGACACGTGCACCACCTTGTGCGCATGTGCGACTCTGCCTATATATCACTTGTGTGTTTGGCTTACGTGGGATCTGGAGAGTCGAACATGGGTCCTTAGGCTTTGCAGGCAAGTGCCTTAACCACTAAGCCATCTCTCCAGCCCTCCGCTGCCATTTCTTCTCAGAATTTTGATGAGTTTGAGTCTCTCCAGAAGTTATCTCTATCTAAAAAGAGAAGCTTCTTGGGCTGGAGAGATGGCTTAGCGGTTAAGGCACTTACCTGCAAAGCCAAAAGACCCAGGTGTGATTCCCTAGGACCCACGTAAGCCAGATGCACAAGGTGGTTCATATGTCTGGAGTTCGTTTGCAGTGGTTGGAGGCCCTGGCATGCCCATTCTCTCTATCTGCCTCTCTCTCTCTAACAAATAAAAGTTTTTTTTTTTTTTTTAAGAGAAGCATTTTAACCAAAAGTGACAGTACTATTAGTATATGGGCATAAACATAAATATTTAGAGGACAGTGTGGTGGGCTTAATATATCCATTTAGCCAAACAGCAGTAGTAGCTTCCCCCAAGGGCTATGACCCCAGCCATGGGCCTATATCTAGGTTTTCAGTCCCAGGCACGTGTTCCCTCCTGTGGAGCGGGCCTCCAGGCCAATCAGAGAGCAGTTGGTTTCCTCCATGGCAGACACACCACCATTGTCCCAGTTGGCACATCTTACCTGGCTGGCCAGCAATGTAGCTTGCAGGACACACTGCTAGTGAAGCCCGTTGATGACTTTCCCCCTCAGCAAGCTGCGTCACATTTTCCATCACTGTGACAGTTGGCCAAATAGGGGGAGATGTCTAGCTCTGCTCCAGCTTGATTTCTCAATGACCTGCAGCCCAAGCATGTGGTATATTTAGCAATTTGATCCTATTATCCCAGTTCTTGTGGGCAACCAAAAGCCTTGGCCTATATGGTTTTGGGGGCAGCAGGTACCTTCCTGACCAGCAATTCACTAGGCAGTACCCTGCCTCAGGGAGACCTGTGGGCAGTAACCCCACCACAGAGCCCACAAAACCAGGTGCTCAGGTGCCAGGCATTCCCTCAGGGAAAGCTGCAACCTCCAGGGAGCACGCCAGGTTCTAGAGTCCCAGAGAAACTTGTAAGCCTCACTGGAGCGGCCTGGGAAGGGACGCAAGCAGCACATGGCACCTTGTCACATGCCTGCGATTCAGTGAGCTTTCTACAGCGATGGTACTGCCTGGGCCCCTCCCTTGTGTACAGGATTCTCCTTGGTCGAGAGAGACAGTCAAGAGCCCAGCAGCAAAGCGGCATTGGAGGCTGTGTGCATAGTCAGTAAGGGTTAGCGAATCTCAGAATCAGGGATTCTGATCTTCTCCACTAGCCTCAACATTAGATGTGAACACAGAACATTGGAAAGGGGTACTTTTCCATGTTAGCAGATAAAACCATCACTTCCCCTCTAATTCAATAAAACCCACAGAACATAAAGTCCAAACAGATCATTTTACACTAATGGTTGCTGATCCCACATGCGGCCCAGTCACCTGGCACCTCCATCTCAGCCCCCTGCAAAGGGGCCGGAAGGACAATGACACTGAGACAAGCAAGGGTGGCTGAGGGAAGGGCATTCCGGACAGGTGCTTCCAGAAAAGCTCCCAACACTTGGGAGGCAGAGGTAGGAGGATAACCGTGAGTTCGAGGCCACCCTGAGACTACATAGTGAATTCCAGGTCAGCCTGAGCTAGAGTGAAACCCTACCTCGAAAAACCAAAAAAGAAGAAGGAGGAAGAGGGAAGGAAAGAAGGAGAGATTGGCCAGGTAATCAAAATACAAAAATAAACTTTCATAGCATAAGGAGCCTGAGAAGAGACCACTAAATTACATGTTTTTAGGACATGGGGCACAGTGAGCATGAGGATGGACCCTGGACATGTGAACACACAGAATGGATAGTGGGCATGGTGAGGCTGTGAGGAGGGCACTGGGGAGGCGAGGAAAACAGTCTTCATGGTAATAAGGGGTCGTTAGCTTTCTCTGTGTCAGAGGTCAGCATCACTTGTGAGTTGTGAGTGGGTATCTGCATCACTAACTTTTCTGTGCATCTAAAACAATTTTAAAGTAAAAGGTTTATTAAAATAAACGGGCAGAGCCAGGTGTGGTGGCCACCCTGAGACTACATAGTGAATTCCAGGTCAGCCTGGGCTAGAGTGAGACCCTACCTCGAGAAAGCAAAACAGGAAAAAGAACAAAACAGGAGGGTATGGTGCACACGCCTTTAATCCCAGCACATGGGAGGCAGGGGTAAGAGAATCGCTGTGAGTTTGAGCTCAGCCTGAGACTACATAGTGTATTCCAGGTCAGCCTGGACTAGAGTGACACCCTTCTTTGAAAAACAAGCAAACAAGAAAGGGGGCTGGAGAGATGGCTTAGTGGTTAAGGTGCTTGCCTGAGATGCCTAAGGACCCATGTTCAATTCTCCAGTACCCATGTAAGCCAGATGCACAAGGTAGCTCATACATGTTCATTTGCAATGGGTAGAGGCCCTGGCTTGCCCATTCTCTCTTCCTCTCTCTGCCTGTCAAATAAATAAATAAAATATCGAAAAAAAAAAAACAAAGGTCTTGTTGCCACATGAGATTAGAGTTGGGTAAAGGGATAAGGAAGTGTCTGAGGGGTTGGGGAGATGGCTCAGTGTTTAAAGGTGCTTGCTTGCAAAGTCTATCAGATGTGGCTCGATTCCCTAGCACCCATATAAAGCTATATGCACAAAGTGGAATATGCATCTGGAGTTCGTTTGCAGTGGCAAAAGGCCATGGTGAGCCCATACTCTCTCTCTTTCTCTCTCTTGCCTACATGCACAAATTAATAAAATAAAATATTTTATTTAAAAAAAGTAGATGTGTCTGAGGATGTCAAAGGTCAGAGTGAGTCAGGCCACAGCTTTTCCCAAACTTCCTTGAGGGACTCCATGGCTGAGTCCCTGAGCTACCAGACAGTGTAGCAGAAGAGGGTGGGGGCAAGGTCTCTCACCCAATAAAACCTCAGGTTTTACATCACAGCCTGGGTGTTCTGGACTGAAAATGACTCATAAAATCCCACGACCAAAGCCAATCCTGGGAGGTGAGGCAGGGACCCTCCGCTTCATGGAGAAACGACTGGGGGAGCAAGGCAGGGTCCCCACCACCCCATGGGGGAAATGGTGTCAACGCTGGCTTGGTTTCTTGGGATGACCCGGAGTCCTCCTCCTGCCCTCGGGCCTCCTCCTGGACAGCTGGGCTCACAATAGCAGACTGGACTCAGTTTACATCCTACTCCTTTTGATCCCCCCATAACCCCAGAATGGCAGAGCATAAACTGACGAAGCTCAAAAGGAGGTGAAATGAAGTAACTCGGGGCCCGGGAAAGCTGCCTGGAAGCCTGACCAGCCCAGCGCCGGCCTCACTGTGTTTCTTTAGGTCTCTCTTTGGAGGGCAGACCCAGCAGGCCAAGGCCTTCATGTGCCTGTGCCAGGCTAACAACACACGGGTGGCACTGACAGCGCACGGCTGGCTCCCGGGAGCAGACACAGTGCCAGCCCCGCCCCCCACCCCAGGAGGTGACACACCTTCCTGTTCCCTCTCAGGCCTCCACTACTGGACAGACCACAAGTCCTCGCCATCTGCCTTCCTGTGGGTTCTCAGAACTGTGACCAGAGTGCTGGGCTCTCCCGGGAGGTCAGCGGTTACTCTGGATCCAGCGAGGAGGTTTCCGTGGGAAGAGGTGGAGCCCCGCTACGTGGGGAGGCGCTCCACAGGCAGGACCCTGTGACTTCTCCTCGGTCCGAGGGTGATGTACGGCTGCCCATCTTCAGCTAGTCACTGGGGTACAGCAGCCAGCCCACGGGTCCCAAGGCCCAGTTGGTCTGGACACAAAGCCCAGTCTATCATGGACTCAGGTTACAGTCTCACAACCCTGTGTCAAGTTCTCCCCCAGCTGCTGTGCCCTCTCCAGTGCTAGCCCAGCTCGTCCCTTCTGACTCGCTGAAATCTCCTGCCTCCACTCTTATCTCACCTACTGAAGATGTCAGCAAGTGCTCTGTGCACAGCAGGAACCTTGTGGAGTGACCACACACCCGCAGGACGTCCTGATCCAACTTGCTCACCACCCCCCCCCCCCGTGACCATTTTGCTTCGCTGGACGCCTTGTTTCAATCATTCACATCCCCTAAAATTCATGCAGAGAACAATCTGGGAGTTGAGGGGGGATTAATGCCAAAATGATAGCATCCGTTCCAATCCCCCCCCCCCCATGCTATTTGTTAACAATCGCTTTAGGTCCCCTCTGCATTCATTGGCTGGCTTTCTTGTACAAAGCAAGCTTTCCCTCATGATTGGATGCTTTCCCGGCTCCCGTGGCGTGGGCCTGCTGCTGGAAGGGCAAGGTCGACAGTCAGGCATCTTCAGCCGATGCTATTCGCTGCAGCAAATCCAGAAAATGCAGGGCCCCTCCCCCTCTCCATTCTGCCCTCATGGAGATGAGAGCAGACACTGAAAGGCTTCCTTGCTCAGTGACACAGAGCTCGTAAATGGCAGAGCAGTAACTTAGGACCGGAGGCTGCCTCTGAACCCCAACCCCTCTGCTCACCTGCGTTTCTCTTAACGTTTCCAGACGTGGATTTGCAAGTTCAAATCCTCACAGTTCCTTGCAGACCTGGCTTAGCGTCACTGGGCCGTGTCTTCCGTGCCTGAGTTTGATTGACTTGATCTTCACCTTCTGCACCCCGAGCCTCCTCCACTTTACCAACAGGGAAGGCAGGAAGGAACCAGAGAGCCTGGCCCAAGTTCCCTTCCCCATCAGTGGCTTCCCATGTCTCAGCCGTCACTTTCCTGCAAACTACAAATGTCTCAAGTGATATCCAGAGAGCTAGAACTTCGAGGGACAGACCATCGTCTTCTCTCTTCCAGGCATCCTCCACCACAGTTACACCCCCGGTTTTTTGGGTTTCCCACCCCGCAGAGCCCCTCCTCCTTCCAGTTGTGCTTAATTTCTTTTTTCTTTTGGTCTTTTTGATTTTTCAAGGTAGGGTCTCACTCTAGCTCAGGCTGACCTGGAATTCACTATGTAGTCTCAGGGTGGCCTCGAACTCACGGCGATCCTCCTACCTCTGCCTCCCAAGCGCGCCACCATGCCCAGCTGGGTTAAGCAAAGTTTTGTTGGCTAGATATAGGTTGATTATTTAGAACATTGATGTTAAATCCTGTTTGTCAGTTTTGTCTTCATGTGTCATACATCCGGCTCCATACTACCTTTACCATCTGTTTTAGCTCATTTTATCTTTACAACCCCTTTGGATAGAGATGCTGAATCCTCATGTTACAGATGAGAAAAACCAAGGTTTAGAAGGTACAAAAAGTTTCCTGGTATGGTGGCATATGCCTTTAATCCCAGCACTGGGGAGACTGAGGTAGGAGCCTCACTGTGCATTTGAGGCTATCCTGGGGCCACAGACTGGCTTCCAGGTCAATGTGGGGTAGGGAGTGAGACCCTACCTCAGAAAGCAACAACAAAAAGTATAAAAAGTTACCCAAGTTAGAAAGTGGCAAAACCAACATTCCAGCCAGCTCCCCTGACCCACACCACACCTCCGCCACTCTTCTCCAGCGTCATTCCTCTGCTCCTTGGGATCTGGAGCAGTAGACAGGGTCTCTGGACCCAAAGCCTTCGCGTCTAACACGCATGAATGCTGAGAAACAGACCTCAGCTTTCAGTAGAGACTGAGAACTGAGGGGCAGGTTAATTTTCCTGCCAAAAATCACAAGAGCTGTTTACAAAAAATTTAAAACCACTGTCCGTGCATTAAGGAGTCACTGAAATGAAGAGAACTATAAAGGGCCCAAAAGTCTAAGGGGCAGAGCCCTAGGGAGCGAGCCACTGCCAGCCCTGGTGGTCCCTGGTTCTAGGGACCGAAGCCCCGCAGGACTCCTGAGGCCTTGTGAACTTCCCAGGAGCCAGAGCGGCAGCCTGGACGCCCTGCTCAGCCTCTGCTGTGTGGTGGGTGAGGCCAGGACTCCTCTGTGGTGCTTGGCTGGGGCGGTGCGGTTGTTGACAGCTTTTGCCTGGCAGCTGCCTCCCTGCCCTTCACTGAGGGTTTGGGCTTGTGCTCACCAGCACGTCCAAGTTACCGGCTTCTTCAGCGGCATTTGTGGGATAGCCAAGGCAATTGAAACAGCTAATTTAAAGAGCTCACCCCCATGTCATCTGCTGGGTCAGGAGTTCCCTAGCAGTTGGCCGTCTCCTCTCCACATTCTAGTCTTTCCAGTCCTCACTGTGTATGCTGCCAGGGCTTTCCCAGCCATTCATAACAGATGATGTCAGAGCTCCTCCTCACGTGTATAACCACTCAGCAGCATTTCCTCCAACACAGAGCAGGAGTGAGGGTTCTTTCCTAGGAAGCAGTATTAAGGCAAAAGGGAACGGGCTCCTGTTATTTTGAGCACAGTGCGTTTGTTGCCCCTGGTGCAGAGTCTGGTTGACATATATTTGCTATTTGTTGATTGGTTTGTTGGCTAGTTTTTGGTTTTTTTTTTTTTTTTTTTTTTTGAGATTGGGTCTCATTTTGTAGCCAGGCTGGCCTCAAACCCGAAGCATTTCTGCTGCCTCTAGTGCTGGGATTACAGGCATCTGCTACCATGTCTAGCCAAGATAACTGTTGAATGAATATTTTCTGTACTTGCCAACACCTATCTCCTCAATTTTAGTAAAGTTAGTGGGCACGAGATGTTTTATATGGCTTTGTTAGTAGGTAGGTTGCCCGTCGGTGTACGCTTTGTTGGTTAGCTGTGACTCTTCTATGGATTTCCAGAACAGAGATGGTTATGTGTGGTGGGCTGTGCCCTGTATGCTCGCCTGGGATGTGGGGGGTGGGGGTGGGGAATGACTCATCAATCGTGGCCTGAGAGGAAAGTCAACTGTTTGGCTCCATCACTCTTCCACCTAGTTTTGTTTTGAGCCAGCCTCTTTACTGATTCAGGAGCGTGCAGGGCTCCAGTGATTCTTGGGTCTCTGTCCCCCTGTGGGATTGCAGTTACAGGCACATGTGGCCGTGCCCAGCTGTTTATGTGAGATCTGGACATTCAAACTCTGGTAGTAGCCCCGCCCCCAGGCCCTCATGCTTGCACAGAAAATACACTTAACTGTCGGTCTGGTCCCTGAGATATGATCAGACATAGGCAGGGCCCTGGGTTAAAGCAAACCTAAGCTTTCTGACACTTAACCACTGAGCCATCTCTCCAGCCCAGAAAAGTTTGCACTAGGAAGCCAAGCAGTAGTGCTTAGCCGGCTTCTCTGACACAGTGGCTGTCACACTGAGAGGCAGACACGCCAGTGCAGCTCTTCAACCATTGTTTCTCCTCTGGAACAAAGCAGCTCCTGAGGTCGGCTTTGAGTTACCCTTTTTAATGGTCTTCATCCACACGTTCAGTTAGCCTACGATGGTTATTCATGGACACGGTTTCTGCCATTGGGAAAGAGCTCCTCCCCTTCCTGCCCCATCTGTCTCTCTTGCAGCTCGGTTGAGCTGTCTGTGAACACAAGGATCTTTTCATTCACACATCTTACTTTTCTTTCTCTTTTGTGGTTAGCACTTAGGAGTACTCAAGTAGGGAAGCGCTGCCTGAAGTAACGTAGGAGAATTCAACTGGAATTTCTGCACCAATGCTACCTGGTAGAGTGGACCAATACTTATTGCCAAGCCCCTGAACTCATTTGTTTGCCTCTGTTGTCTGTCAAGTCGTAGTAAGTTGTTCATTGGCAAGTAAGAGGTGATAAAACCTCAACAACAAGGCTTCCCTTATTCCAGCTACTTCTCATTTCTCTCCCTGGCCAGGCTCTTCACACTTCCCTTGGAGCCCCTGACCTTGTGTTGCTGCACCTCTGTGTCTTCTGGTCCTTCTACCTGGAATGCCCTGAGCCGCCTGCCCACCCTCCCTAGCACATGCTCAGTGTAGCTGAGGGCTCCCCTGCCAAAGCCGGTGCCATCTCTCCTTCCCCTCTTCCTAAGTGATGAGGGCCTGGGATTCCTCCCGCCTGGCTCTCAGGATATGAGCCGTCAGGGCTGGGGTTCATTCATTCTCTTCCTCTCCCCCACCCCATGTGTGTGCATCTGTATGTACTTTTAAGTGTGTGTATAGGGGCATTGTGGTGGTTTGATTCAGGTGTCCTCCATAAACTCAGGTGTTCTGAATGTTAGGTTCCCAGCTGATGGAGATTTGGGAATTAACGCCTCCTGGAGGCAGTGTATTGTTGGGGGCGGGCTTATGGGTGTTATAGCCAGTTTCCCCTTGCCAGTGTTTGGCACACTCTCCTGTTGTTATGGTCCACCTGATGTTGGCCAGGATGTGATGTCCACCCTCTGCTCATGCCATCGTTTTCCTCTGCCATCATGGAGCTTCCCCTTGAGACTGTAAGCCAAAATAAACTTTTTTTCCCCACAAACTGCTCGTCGGGTGATATCTGCCAGCGACATGGACCTGACTGCAGCAGTGTGCGTGTGCCCTGATGCACACGTGAAGGCCTAAGGACAGCCTCGGGGTGTTTGTCCTTCCTTCCGTCCTGCCTGACACGGGGGCGCTCTTGTTGTTATGTTGTTTTTCCCTGAGCTGCTGGGTTCTCCTGGCTCTGCCTCTCATCACCACAGGCACATTGGTATTACAGGTGCCACTTTGCCTCTGGCTTTACGTGGTTGCTGGCAAGTCAAACTAAGGTCAGCAGGCTTGCAAGACATCTCCCCAATCTTTTGTTGTTGGTGGTGGTGGTTTTTGTTTTTAAAATACAATTATTTGATAATATTTATTTATTTATTAATTCACAAGAAGAGAGAGAGAAAGGGGGGGAGAGAGAGTAGGGGCATGCCAGGGCCTCTAGCCACTGCAAACAA
Source organism: Dipus sagitta (assembly GCA_036346955.1). Taxonomy (NCBI): domain Eukaryota; kingdom Metazoa; phylum Chordata; class Mammalia; order Rodentia; family Dipodidae; genus Dipus; species Dipus sagitta. The sequence continues at coordinate 173,475,999 of CM070773.1, forward strand.
ACTCCAGCTGCGTCATGCAGCACCTTGTGCATGGTGGTGCAGAGCCACATCTCCAGTCTGTTTCTCGAGGTAGGGTCTCGCCCTAGCCAGGCTGACCTGGAATGCACTATGTAGTCTCAGGCTGGCCTCGACCACAGCAGTGATCCGCCCACCTCTGCCTCCCTAGTGCTGGGTTTAAGGAATAAACCACAGTGCCCACCAACAGACTGGGATTCTCTCCTTTGTTCCCAGCATCTATCACAGCACAGAGTAGTGGGGAACAGGTTTTTGTTTGATGAATGAAACCAGTCAAACTAGTTCACATTTTTCACTCCCAGTCTCTGACTGGGTCAGACCTCCTTCTGAGTAGTCATCAAAAAAAACGAGACTAGGCCAGGCGTGGTGGTTCACACCTTTAATCCCTGTACTCTGGAGGCAGAGGTAGAAGGATTGCAGTGAGTTCGAGGCCACCCTGAGACTACATAATGAATTCCAGGTCAGCCTGAGCTACAGTGAGACCCTGCTTCAAAAAAAACAAACAAAGCCGGGCATGGTGGCGCACGTCTTTAATCCCAGCACTTGGGAGGCGGAGGTAGGAAGATTGCTGTGAGTTCAAGGCCACCCTGAGCCTATATAGTGAATTCCAGGTCAGCCTGGGCTAGAGCAAGACCCTACCTCAAAACAACAACAACAAAAAACACACACACACACAGTTGTCAATAAATAAATAAATAATTACACATACACACACACACACACACACACACACACACAAGACTGGAGTGACCCTTTTGGTGAAGAAGCATCCAGAAAAGCCTCAGAAAGTAAGAGACAGATTACAAATGCAGCAAAGCGGGCCTGGGCATCTGTGGTGGTTTGAATGAAATAGATGGCCCCCAATATATTCAGTTGTTTGTTTGTAGTTTGCATCTGCAGCCACCTGGCTGGAGTCAGTGCCATTGTGTGGATCTTAAGGTGTGGTGGTGGGTTTCAGATTTCAATCTAAAGATATGCAAAGTGTGCCTAGCAGGAGTTCCTGAAGTGTGCTGTGGCTTTTGACCTTTAGGCTTGTGCTTCTCTCTCTCTGCTTGGTCCTGTGAAGGCAGGCCAGCTTCTTCTGCCATTATGAAACTTCCCCTGGATCTGTAAGCTTCAATAAATATCCCTTCCTCCATAACTGTGCTTGGTCTGGAAGTTCATCTCAGCGAACCTGAAGCTGTCTGATACAGCATCTATATTTCAAATCTTCGGGGATTTCATCCTTCTACCTGCCGTCTTCACTACAGTCTTGGGGCTCTGAAGTGCTCTCCACTCACACAAGGAAATGTGTCATCAAGTCCACCTACACTCTTAAGACATACTATGATCAAGACGGACCAAATCCTGCCTTTCCTGGGACTTTCTCTAGTCTAGGCTGACCTGGAACTCACTCTATAGCCCTCAGGCTGACCTTGAGCTCACAGGGATCCTCCTGTCCCTACCTCCTGAGTGCTGGGATTATAGGTGTGAAGCACCTCGATGTAACAATCCTTTCTGAAAGCAAATAATAAGTCTCAGGCATGCCCAGCAGGGAACCTGGAATTGGTCTCTCTGGATAAAATGATAAGTGTTGATAAGACTTTACTAACCTACAATGTCCCCTCAGATTAAAATGGCTAGAGCGGGCTGGAGAGATGGCTTAGTGGTTAAGCGCTTGCCTGTGAAGCCTAAGGACCCCGGTTCGAGGCTCGATTCCCCAGGACCCACGTTAGCCAGATGCACAAGGGGGCACACGCATCTGGAGTTCCGTTTGCAGTGGCCAGGAAGCCCTGGCGCACCCATTCCCTCTCTATCTGCCTCTTTCTCTGTGTCTGTCACTCTCAAATAAATAAATATATAAATGAAGAAAAAAATTAAAAAAAAAACAACAATAAAATGGCTATGTTGGAAGTATAACTCACCCTGAATAGGATAGGTATGGGTGATACTTGGTGTAGGTCGTCTGCTATTGAGACTCCCCATTAGACAGCATGAATGACATGAATGACTGCAGACAGACTGGAGGAAGAAAAGCTGAAAGGGAGGCGAAACTGACCCCATTTTGTGAAGCAATGCTATATCAAGAAACAAACACAGAGCAGGGCACGGCAATGCAGTGTCACTGAGAAGACCCAGGTTCTAACGTCTTTGGTTAGAATCACTGGTAATCTTTTTTAAAATTCTTTTAAATTTTTATTTATTTATTTATTTATTTATTTGCGAGAGAGGGAGGGAGACAGGAAGAGACAGATAGAGAGAATGGGCTCACCAGAGCCTCTAGCCACTACAAACGAACAAACCCCAGATGCATGTGCCCTCCCCTCCCCTTGTGCATCTGGCTTACATGGGTCCTAGAGAATCGAACCAGGGTCCTTAGGCTTCACAGGCAAATGCCCCAACCGCTAAGCCATATCTTCCCAGCCCCTTTTTTGTACAGATGAAAGTTCCCCAGTGTGGAACTACAGGGGTGAAGGCATCTTCTAGCCTGGTAAGGAGTCCCAGTAACTTCAGTCATTGGGAATAAAACTTCCAGGGAGTCTCAGCTGGAAAGGCGGTGAGGTTACAGACCATTAACCCCGTGTTTATGTCTGAAGATGCTGGGTGGCCCTTCACCTTTGGTCGTCCTCGGAACTCAGGATGCCGAGGGCAGCAGAGTGCCCATGGTTGCTGCGGGACTCTGACTCTTGGCTAGTTGGGGCCAAGCCCTTGGAGGCAGCATGTCAGGAACCGCACGCCACGGGAAGATGAATCTGCCGTTGAAAAACTAGAAAAGTAAGAGTCCATGAGTTCACTGGCAATGCAGTGTTTCCCAAACAGGTTTAATTACCACCTTGTCCACGGCAGGGTGACTGGTTCTGAATGAGTTTTTCTGTCCTTAATCAGTCAAGCATCCACCAAGTTGTAACAGCATGTAGGAGTGTGGGTAATTTTTAAATTTTGCACACTAGTTGCTATTGGCCCCAATGCTTGTGCCCCCCCCCCGACAAGTCAAATGTTGAATCCACACCCCAAAGTAATGGTATGGGGTAAGGCCTCTGGGAGGTCACGAGAGTGGTAACTCAAGAATGGAGTTTATATCCTCATAAAAGACCCCAAAGAGACACTTTCCCTTCTACCACCCACAGGCCTTGCCATCTTCCTGAATCCTACCTCACCCAGATAGCACAGCAGGGCACACGCTGGCACCCCCTTCCTGGGACTCTAAAGCTCCCAGCCCTGCACCCCTGCAGCCTCTAGTCCTTCGCAGTGGATTCTGCTGAGCACTGCGACTGGCTCGGCCCTGCTTGTGTCACACGTGGGTCTTTTGTTCACCATCCTCATCACCCCTACCCCCCTCCTGGCCTCTGCACGCCTGCATGCTGGTCACTCGGACCCTGGACCTTCTCACCCCGGTGGTTTTCACCTCAGATGCCCATCCTGGCCCCAGGGACTACTGGGAACTCAAGATATGTCACATAGCCTCCAGGGCCCCTCTGAAAGACAGCAACTCTCCGACCTTCACCACCAACCCTTGCCTGCCCATGCAGATCTGGGGGAACCACCATCAGCCCACGAGAGAAAAGCTGAGAAGTCAATTCTGGTCCTACAAGCACAGCTCAACATCTAGCCTAACCTCAGCAGAGCCATCAGAAAGCCTCTCAAGCAGCCATTTCTCTCATCTAGGCCTGACCCTGCTTAGAGTCCGAGATCAGACGAGATCGGGCGCGTTCAGGGTGGTATGGCCGTAGACTCAAGCAGACATTTCTTAGACATTCTTGTGACTCCTGCACCCAGCACACACACACCTGTACAGAGAGGTGACAGGGACAGGGACAGGGGCATGACTTCAGCAAAACCTCAGGTGTAGCCGGGTGTGGTGGCACACGCCTTTAATCCCAGCACTCGGGAGGCAGAGGTAGGAGGATCGTTGTGAGTTTGAAGCCACCCTGAGACTACATAGTGAATTCCAGGTCAGCCTGGGCTAGAATGAGACCCTACTTTGAAAAACAAAAAACAACAACAACAACAACAAAAAACCCTCAGGTGTGATTGGGCCCTGATCACACACCCAACAGTGGGCAACGATGCATTTGTTTATTGTGAGTTTAGAACTTCAGCGGTGGTACAGGCTTTGGTGATTTCATTATAGACCTTGTGATGCTGCTAAGTCAATCATCAAAAGGAAGAGTGAGAAAGAAGCAGTCTGCCAAGGAAACAAACTAAACAAGGAAAGAGCCTCTGGAACTCTTGTAATGGAAAGATAGTGTCATGAAAAAGCCGAGTAAAGACAGAGGGTCCAGGCGGTTCCGTAAATTATCTTATTGTTTCAGGGAAGGCCTCCTGCCTGCATGTTCCAGGAAAATGCATGAATGAGTCCCAAGGGATGTGGAGACCTGACCCTGTCACCATTTCCCAATAACCCACGCTGCCAAGCAGGCTTCTTCCTGTCCTTTACTGGAAGAGAGGCTGAGACAAGACGATCCTGAGTCCCGGGATGTCCCCTGCAGCTGTTGAGGAGGCCCATGGCCTGATGGGACAGCAAAGAAAAGAGGGTACAGTGGGACTCCTTGTGGGATAAAAGGGGCCACATAAGGCTAGGAAAGTCGCCTGCTGTGGGCTGTGGTCACCTGAGACAGAGGCAGTGGGAGACCTAGGGTAAGACGGTAAGGAGGGAGGGACGCATGGGCCACTCCATGGCACTGTAGCCCTGCACTGCTTGTCCTGGACAGCCGGGGCAGAGCAGGAGCTTGAGGCAGCACACAAGACAGGCATCCCACACTCACCACCGCTCCATCCTCCGCCCGCCCTTCACCCTGGAGCGCAGCCCTCAGACCCCAGGTTCGGGAGGACACCCAAGGCGGGCAGGCGCCTCGCTGCTCACAGGGCAGTAGCAGCACAGAGGCGGACAGACGAGCAGGCAGGACAAATGCTTGGTCACCAAGGACTTTGCAGAAGGGCACAGGGGCACACACTGGCGTCCCAGCATTCGGGAGGTCGAGGCAGGAGGACCAGAAGAAACATGTTTTCTTCACTCGAAAGCCAGAGGCTCAAAGCCTTATGTGAAGGGTGACCAGCAGGTTGCTCACTCTGACCCTGGAGGACAGCTGTCCTGGCATCCACCGGGCACTCCAGAGGTTGGTGGCTGTGACACAGGAGAGCACAACAGCCTCTTCGTTCTCCAAAAACCAGGGATTGCTTTGCATCAGCAGACTGGATGGTCACTACTATATGCAAACAAAACACATCTGGAGGATGAGAACGACTCCCAGGTGGGATAAACCTGTTAGATCCTTTGTTAGATTAAATCTGAAATTTTCCTGTATGGTGTGTGAGGGCCGTGGCTATGGCACGGATGACAAAGGTGTCAGGCTGGAAACTCAATAAAATCCTTGAGTTCTTTCTTTCCCTAAACTGTTGGTTCTTGTCTCAAGATTGTGAGCATCTTCATGACCAGACATGCCCCACTCTGTCCTCTTGTGACATAACCAGATCAATTCATTTGAAATACCATTCAAGGAACTTCGTTAGGTCCTGGATCTAACATCATTTTCTTCCATGCCTTTCACCTTGAAGCCCCCTCCCCAGATCCTCAGATTCAAAAGGACATAGCTGGATGGTCTAAAAATAGAATGGGAGCTTTGTAGAGAGACACTTATTTTCTTTCTTTTTTTTTCTTAAGAGAGGGAAAGGGAGAAAGAGAATTGGTGCACCAGGGCCTCAGCCACACTGCAATCAAATTCCAGATGCTTGCACCACCTAGTGGGCATGTGTGACCTTGTGCTTGCCTCACCTTCGTGTGTCTGGCTTACATGGGATCTGGAGAGTCAAATATGGGTCCTGGCTTCCCAGGCAAGCACTCTAACCACTAAACAATCTCTCCAGCCCTAGAGAGACTTTTGTAGAAAGTAGAGATTACTAGTGTGAGGGATAGCAATGTTCAGGACAGTTAGGAACACAGAGGCAATGATAAAACTCCCTCAAGTCATTATCCATGGAAATTAACCCAGCTGGATGCCCACCAGGAAGACAGGATAAGAGGAAAAGTCCAGAAAGTTAGCACAAGTCTGAAATATTAAAGAGAAAAGGAAGGGAGGCAAAAGGGAAGAGGAAGAAAAACAAAGAATAAGAAATAAGGGGCAGGCTGGAGAGATGGTTCAGTGGTTAAAGGTCCTTGCTTGCCAAAGCCTGCTGAAAAGGGTTCAATTCCCCAGTACCCATGTAAAACCAGAAGCGCAACGTGGCACATGTGTCTCAAGTTCTTTTTCAGTGCCAGGAGGCCCTGGTGTGCTTATTTATTCTCTCTTTCTCTCTAGTTAAAAAAATATTTTTTTTAAGAAACAAAATAAGTGACTGGGGAGATGGCTCACTGACTAAAGGCTCTACATGCCTGGGTTTAATTCCCCAGTACCCACATAAAGCCAGATGCAAAGAGTAGTACATGTGCCTGGAGTTTGTTTATAGCTAGAATTTTTTAAAAAGAAAAAGAGAATAAGAAAGAGACTTACAAGCCGGGCGTGGTGGCACACACCTTTAATCCCAGCACTCGGGAGGCAGAGGTAGGAGGATCGCTGTGAGTTCGAGGCCACCCTGAGACTCCATAGTGAATTCCAGGTCAGCCTGGGCTAGTGAGACCCTACCTCGAAAAAAAAAAAAAAAGAAAGAAAGAAAGAGACTTACAGAATGGAAAGATTGCTCAGCAATTAAGTCACTTGCCTGCAAAACCTAATGACCAGGGTTCTATTCCTCAGTACCCATGTGCTGTGGTACACTCATTCTTGCTTTCTATCTGCCTCTTTTTCTTTCTTTCTCTCTTACTCATTAATAAATAAATTTTAAAAAAATAAAAAGAAGAAGCTGGGTGTGGTGGTGCATGCCTTTAATCCCAGCACTCAGAAGGCGGAGGTAGGAGGATCACCCTGAGACTACATAGTGAATTCCAGGTCAGCCTGAACTAGAGGAAGACCCTGCCTGTAAAAAAAAACAAAATAAAAATAAATAAAATAAAATAAATTTTAAAGAGACTTACAAGAAGAATTCAACCTGCCTGGGAGGCTGAGGAGCACAGCTCTGTCATGGACCTGAGTGCACCTGACCTACAGCAATGCCATCACCCTGGGGTCCACACACCCACATAGTGTGACAAAATAGATCAAAGGTTGGAAAATCATGTCCCACTAGCCAAATCAACCCGCCTTTTATTTTTCGTACAACCCACCAGCTAAAAATGTTTTTACATCTTCAAGTTGTGTGCGTATGGCTCAGTAGTACAACGTGTGCTTAGTGTGCACAAAGCCAGGGGTTTGATGCCCAGCACCAAAAGATAAATAACTAAAGAAACAAAATGCAGCCTTTTGCAGAAGAAGTTGGCTGATTCTCAGACAGGAACTTGCTACTCAGTGCATGCCTTGATAGGTTCCAGGAAAACAAAACCAGTGCAGAAGGCCATGGGCCAGAGCTGGAGGTGTGGACGCAGTGTGAAGCCGGGGCGCCCTCCACCTCCTTAAGGACTGCCTGCCGCCATCGCTAACCACAGGAGTTGTATCTTTGGCTTTTGTATGGCCAAATGTTATTTAAAGAGAAAACATAGCTACAGAAAAATAGAATCTTGGAATTCAGTACCCGCCTCTAATATATTTCTCCTTTAAAGAAAATTGCAAGGGAGGCTGGAGAGATGACTTAGCAGCTAAGGTGCTTGCCTGTGAAGCCTAAGGACCCAGGTTTGATTCCCCAGGACCCACATGAGCCAGATGTACATGGTGGTGCATGCATCTGGAGTTTGTTTGCAGTGGCTAGAGGCTCTGGTGTGCCCATTCTCTGTTCTCTCTCTCTCTCTCTAATAAATTTAAAAAAATTTAAAAAGAAAATTGCAAGGTATGGTGGCACACACTGTATTCACAGCATTTAGGAGGCTGAGGCAGGAGGATTGTAAGGATAACCAGAGCTATGTAGGAAGACCTTGTCATACCAAAATCAAAAGGAAAACTAAGTCATTCTTTAATCACTTAGCTAATAGCTGAGACCCTTTCAGATGTTAAATAAAGGTGAAAGATGTCCTGTCTTTTGAGCCTGCACTGGGGTGTGGGCTGAGTCCACTGGCGTCCCCTCATTCACTGGACTGCTTCGTAGCAGCCCATCCACCAGTGAGGGATCCTTGAGTCAGAGACTTGTGCTGTATGTGAGCACTACCTGGTGACCGCTGACTCAGTGTCTCAGGCTCCTGCTGTTACCAATCAGCTGTCTGGGTTCCTTCTGCTCTACCCACATGGAAATAATGAGTAGGCAAAGAAAAGCTCTTCCAGTAATGGTAATCCCTGGTCCTTGAGTGCCCAGGACCTAGGGGCTGGACTGGCAGACCCAGGGGTTTACAGTGCCAAGCTCTCAGAACTGGGGGCTTTTGCTTCAGGCTTTAGAAGCCAGAGATGTAAGGCTCTAGGAAGTGGGGTTAGATGTTTACTGCTCTAGGCTTTGATCATCAGTGGTCCTAGTGCCTGACAGCTCTCGTGATCCCAGGCTTCCAGCACCAATAGCAGCAATAGCAGCAGGCAGCAACAAATGCTAGGGTTATGCCCCTCCCTTAGGTTGTATTAAAGGGAGAGTCCTGCCCTTGGCCCTGGCTGAGCAGAGCCACTGGGAGACTTGGTGAATCCAGGCCACCTGAACACAGACAAGTAGGCTCACAGAGGCCATCCCGTGTCCCACTTTGTAGCCAACCGCTGGGCTCCAGTTTATCCACCTTGGATAAACTTACCTATCTGTAAGCACATTGATCATAGGGAACTTTGTGTGGCTCAAACTTTCAAAGGACTTTAAAATATTTTGCAGCAAGAGGGATCAAACTCGGGGTTTTATTGCATGCTAGGCAAATGCTTTCTACCTTTTGAGTTACAGCCTAGCTGTCAAAGTGGTTTTTAAAAATATTTATTTAGGAGCCAGGCATGGTGGAACAAGCCTTTAATCCTAGCACTCAGGAGGTAGGGGTAGTAGAATCACCATGAATGCAAGATCACCATGAAATTAGTGAGTTACAGGTCAGCCTAATATATATATATATTTTTAATAATATATATATTTATTAAAAAACATAAATATATATATTTAGGGCTGGAGAGATGGCTCAGCAGTTGAGGCACTTGCCTACAGAGCCTTAACCAGGTTCCAGTAGTTACATATAGCCACATGCAGGGCTGGAGAAATGGCTTAGTGGTTAAGGCACTTGCCTGCAAAGCCAAAGGACCCAGGTTTGATTCCCCAGGACCCACATAAAGCTAGATACACAGGGTAGTGCATGCATCTGGAGTTTGTTTTCAATGGATCTCTCTCATTAACTAAAAATGTATTTATTTATTTGAGAGAGAAAGAGAGAGAGAGAGAGAGTGTGTGTGTGTGTGTGTGTGTGTATATGTGGGTACACCAGGGCCTCCTGCCACTGCAAACCAACTCCATATATATAGGATGCTACTTTGTGCATCTGGCTTGACATGGGTACTGGGAAATTGAACCTAGGCAGGCTGCCTTTGCAAGTACCTGCCTTTAACATCTGAGCCATCTCCCAAACCCCCATAGTTTTTTGTTGTTGTTGTTTATTCATTTTTTGGTTTTGAGGTAAGGTCTTATTCTAGTCCAGCTTAACCTGGAATTCACTATGCAGACTCAGGCTGGTCTTGAACTCATGGAGATTCTCCTATCTCTTCTGCCTGAGTGCTAGGACTAAAAGCCTGTGCCATCATGCCTGGTTCCCAAAAGTATTTTTGTTTGTTTGGTTGCTTGGTTTGGTTTTTCAAGGCAGAGTCTCACTCTAGCTGAGGCTGACCTGAAATTCACTATGTAGTCTCAGGGTGGCCTCGAACTCACAGAGATCCTCCTACCTCTGCCTCCTGATAGCTGGGATTAAAGGTGTGCCCCACCACGCCCAGCTCCAAAGGTATTTTTAATGAATACCTTTGATCTGCCTCCTCAGTGGCCTCTGGTTGTGGGACAAAGACAAAGAGGTCTGGGCAGAATACCTCCAAAGGTGTCCAGAAGGAAGCCATTTTCTGGCTCCTTTTCCTGTATTCCAAGGCCTGCCCCGTGCCAGCACACACACACGGGCATCATTTCCTTTGACTGTCTCAGTGACTTGTAGATAATTACAATGAGATAGAATTTCCTGTCCCTTTCAGTCTGCGTAGTTGGGCTTCTGTCCTTAGTACCCTCAGATCTGTCTGTTTTGAGACATCACGAGCTACCTAGGCCAACTGGACCCTGCGCTCACCCAAACCCAGCCAGCTCGTACCGGTACCAGACCAAGTCTGGCTGATTGCTGCGTGACAGGCCAATTGAACCAAAAGACAAGGCGTTGGCCTGGGGCAATGGCTCAGTGGGTAAACTTGCTTTGCAAGCCTGATAACCCAAGTTCAGATTCCCCCAAACCCATGTAAAGCCAAATGCATATGTCTGTTCTACCACTGGGTGCCTATGGCAAGAGGGAAGTGTGTGAGCCCGCTAACCTGGTGGGCACAGCTGCAAACCAGAGAGACTCAAGTAAGGTCTTGAGGGAGGGCCAACACGAGGCTGTCCTCTGACCACATGCACGCCATTACATGGACATGCCTGCGTTCACACACAAGAACACACACACACAGAGAGAGAGAGAGACAGACAGACAGACAGACAGAGAGAGAGACCAGGCATTGAAACAAAACAAAACAACAAAAAAAAGTGGCTTCATTCAAACTCTGGCTGAAGTAGAATATGGTGCATTTCTGTTCAGAGTTCATGGAGACAGAAAACTGACCGAGGCATGGTTTACATAGGGCATTCCCACACTGCTGGACACCTTCTCACAGCACATAGGAGGCCATCTGATCCTAATTATCTAGTCACGGGGTGAACTCCAGCGCTGCAAGTCTCAAGAACAAGAGATCATTTTTGCCGCAGCCACTCTTTTTTTTTTTTTTTTTTTGAGGTAGGGTCTCACTCTAGCCCAGGCTGACCTGGAATTCACTATGTAGTCTCAGGGTGGCCTCGAACTCACAGCAATCCTCCTACCTCTGCCTCCCGAGTGCTGGGACTAAAGGTGTGCGCCCCCACGCCCGGCTGCCCAGCCACTCTTACCACCCCACGTGCAACTCCTGACGTGTGACACAATGGACGCTTGGGAGCAGGTGGCTGCCCCGAGACCCTCTTGTTAACTTCCAAACTGAGAATAGTGAAAGAAAGCAAACTTCACTCAATTATTGTGACAGACAAGGGTCAGTGACGCTGTACAGGGGCTCAGGAAGGACAGCTGACCTCAAGGCGCTCCGTCGTGAGCTGCGTCTGGGGCTGGGAAGATCTAAGCCTAACCCTGCTGTCTATGTCCCTGCCCGAGGCGGCCTAGGTCCTGACCCTCATCCCTGTAGTGTTGCCTTATATGGAGAAGGGACTTTGTAAAGGTGGCTGAGTCAAGAACTTTAAAACAGGGATTGCTGGGATCATCCAGATGACTCTAAATGCCATCTGTGAAAGGAAGCCACCATGGTGGAAGAGAAAGAGGGGACCATCAGAGGAGGAGCCTGCAGTGGTGTGACCAAGAACAGACGGAGGCCACCAGAGACAGACAGAAGTGGAGAAGACGCTTCTGGGACCCTTCCAGCATGCACACCTTTATCCCAGATGGCTGGCCTTGGGAGGAAACACAGCACTCTTACTTGCTCCTCGCTGTTGGCACAGAGACACACATTGGCCAAAACCTTATTTAAATAAATAAATAAATATATATATATATATATATATATATATATATATATATATATAATTTATTTGAGAGAGAGAAAGAGGGAGAGAGAGAGAACGGGTGTGTCAGGGCCTCCAGCCACTGCAAATGAACTCCAGATGCATGCGCCCCCTTGTGCATCTGGCTTACGTGGTCCCTGGAGAGTCAAACCAGGATCCTTTGGCTTTGCAAGCAAACGCCTTAACCACTAAGCCATCTCTCCAGCCCCCAAAACCTTGTTTTTTGACTATGAATCCTGGAGGTCTATTCTATAAAAAACACCACTCTCACTTCCTGTGTCACACACTCCCAGCTTCTTTGGCTGCATCCTCCTGGACTGCTAATCAATTCACCTGAGGATCACCTACCATCGCTCCTGTCTGTTCTTGTCACAACACCCTGCCCTATCTACTCGATGCATTTGGTTCTGAGCTCCTGTGGACCCCGTAATGACTTCTGTGGCCTGTTTAAACCATCTCTACTGCTAGATGAGAAGGTGATGGGCAGAGATGGAAACTTACTGACGGATGGCATTGTCTGTGCCACCACACGGGCTCATGTGTTGTCATGTTTTAATGTCTAAGTAAAACTAATTCTGTGGCTGGGTGTGGTGGTGCAAGCCTTTGATCCCAGTACTCGGGAGGCAGAGGTAGGAAGAGCGCTGTGAGTTCGAAGCCACCCTGAGACTCCATAGTAAATTCCAGGTCAGCCTGGGCTAGAGCAAGATCCTACCTCAAACAACCAAAAAAGAAAAAAGTTCTTTGCAGCCATTCTGCATAAGCGTTCATTCTTCATCCTGATTCCTCCATCAGGCGCCATCTCTCTCCGTGGGGTCTTTCTCCACCTCCCTCCCTCACTACTCATGCTGGTGTGCGAGTGGTCAAATTTTAGGGTTCGCCTTTTCCTTTCCCATCCACAGTCTTTCTGGGCAATGTTGGTCATTCCTATATGCCGTTGGCCTCTTGGCATACACCCTGCCCTCCTCCAAACTCCCACCTGCCCAGTGGAATTATATAGATGATCTACATACACTTTGAACCCAACATGTCAAATGCAATTTTCTTCTCTCCTCCCATGCCTATTAATATGCTTATTAATCTGAACAAGTAGTGCCCCTAGGTAGGATTCTGGAAGCCAAAGTAGGACATGAGGAAGGGCAGAATAGGGCTGGGCAGGAGCTGGAGGTCTGCAAACCAAGGGCATCTGGTACAATGCCCACAGGGAAGCGCTGATAAATTTCTCTGGAAGGCCTCAGCAGAGAAGTGCAGAGTGAGGCACAGCCCCGAAGCAGGTCACGGGCAGGGCCTTGGCGGGGTGTTCGGTGGGGGGCACATGAGAAGAGGCCACAGAAGCAGATGTCCAAGTCTCCTCGGGAGCATGGATGTCTCTGTGGACAAGCTGCTCCTGCATCTCCTTTTCTTCTGCTCCGCTGTGGAACCAAAAGCTTTGGACTCCTTGGTCTTGCCTTACCTTGAACCTATTAGTTAAGTGGGTTCCGTTGAAAGAACACCCCCATGTTCTCCTTCCCAACCCATCACTTCCAAGGAAGGCCTCCTCCACAGCTTTCCACATATCAATCACACGCAACACGGGCACCAAAACTCAAATGTCACTAGAAATGCTGGTGACCTTCTATTGCTCCTAGAATGAAGTCTGCATGCCTAAGAAAGCCACTCGCGGCCCTTCCCCCATGCCATCCTCGTCTCGGGCCAGCCCAGTCTGATGCAGACCCTCTACTGACTGTGTTTCAGTCCCATGCAGGCAGGCCCTCGAGGTGCCACGCCATTTGACACCGGGAGTGTTGCATACACTCTTCACCTTTGAGAGAATGACCCAGGGCCAGCCGAGACCCCGTACGCGTGGATCTCGGAAGCGTCAGCACGGGGACATTCGTGCTTTTGCCACATCCGGCACACAGCCGAAGGACAAGGCTCACCCAGCACGGCCCCCTGAGCCCTTGACGCTTTCCTCAGGGCCACAGCCACCCCTCTGCGTTCAGGAGCTTGGCTCTAGGACCCCCTGCCTTGCCTGTGGATACTAAGACGTAGGGATGCTCACAGCCTTGTATAAAATGACAGTGTTTGCTTATAATCTATGCCTACCCTCCCCCATGCCAGAAATCACCTCGACCTGCCTCCCAGACAGCGCTTGAGAATAGCTGCTATACTCTTTAGGGAATAATGACGAGAAAAAGGTCTATACAAAACCATTTTTTTTTTGGGGGGGGGGGACTTTCCATCCATAGTTGGCTGGATCTGCCAGTGTTGAATCTGCTTCAATACTTGTAAAGTGCTCAGAATGATGCGGGAGGGGGCTTGGCAGGAGACTGTGAGTCCATAGATTCCAACTGACAACAGGCTTCAACCCTGACCCCTCGGCCCAGACGGTTTTCTAAAACTGGGATACTAGGGATGAATATAAGCAGACTCCTTCAGTGGGTCATCTTCCTAAGTAATGGCATGTTTTCTATGCTTATGGCCTATTTCAACAACAATCAAGAATAATTAGCTTTATTGCTAAAATTCTCTGTTCAGTCCTAGAAATAAAATTAATCCTCAAGCATAGTTTGAATTAATTCATTATCTAGATATTTTGCATATTTTTGTGTTGAGTGTCATGAAGTCATTGCGGTTTGACCATTTCTGGCCCTACAAAATGAGCATTTCATAAGGCTCAACCCAGGATCTTCAGCCGCGGATGGAATTCCTGCCTCTGTCGGGGGTGGGGAGACACCATTTGCAGAGTGGAGTGCTGAAGCTGTCTTTCCTCTAGGGAAACGCCATAATAGATGGTCCAATTATGCAGATTAGAGATGAGAGAAACCCAACGCTGAAATTGCTCTGCTCAGTCAAATACTGAGGCTCTGTTTAGCTTTCCTGTGTTTCACATTAAAGAATTACACTGCCTGTGGTGGTGGTGGGGGTGTGAGTGAGGCAAGAAGCCAGGCCTGAGGGAGGTTGGGCCCTGAAGCACCCCGGAGGCTGAAGAGGGAGGCAAGCCCGGATTGCACTGTCCCACATTTGTTCCAAAGCTAAAGGTGCCGGGACATCTCTGCACTGGGCAAGTAGGCAGGCAGTGAGCCTTATCTACTGGAGCCCTTGGGGTCAGGACAGGAGGACGGGAGGGCTTTAGAGATAGAGTGCAGCATTCACACCCAAGTATAGGGCCAGGCAGGATGCCACCCACAGAGTAGCCACCAGGAGAGGCTTGCCCCCAGCCCCACCCCCACTAGCCCATCTCCAAGAGGAGATACCTCTTGATTCTATTCGATGAAAAAGAAATGGGCTGAGTCTCTGATGGAGAGCAGAGGCTCAGGAGGGACTGAGGGAGAGATGTGAACCTGAGAAAGACCAGGACAGGTGTGAGGGGGAGCCAGCTGGATGCAGGACCCTTGAGGAGTAGTCAAAGACGAGGGGGAAAGTATCCTGTGGCCCTGGGGGCCTTGGGAGAATCCCTCAAGTCCTAGCCAGGCTTCTGGTGAGTGAACTCTGCTCCAGACCTGAGGCATAGGGGGTGGACAGGAGCCCTGTTTGAGACTGATCCCGGGGGTCTCACCACAGTGCAGTGGGTGGGAGGGCTTGAGGGGCTCCAAGGCCATATGTGGGGCCTCAAGAACACACATGGGACCTCAAAGTCATGTGCGCAGTTCTGTGCTATCTCTGGAGCCCAAAGGCCAGGAGAGTGAAGGTGCTGATGAGCCAACAGTCAGCTGTGACAAGTGTATCTATTACGCCTGGACCAGGCACTCGTAGACGCCCCTATCCGGCTACATGGCTTCCTAGTCCCTTCCCCACTGGGGTCAAAAGGAGAAGAGGTGGGCTGGAGAGATGGCTTAAGGGTTAAGGTGCATGCCTGTGAAGCCTAAAGACACAGGTTGGATTCTCCAGGTCCCAGGTAAGCCAGATACACATGGTGGCACATGCGTCTGGAGTTCGTTTGCAGTGGCTAGAGGCCCTAGCATGCCCATTCTCTCTCTATCTGTCTCTCTCTCTCCCTCTCTCTGTCTCTAATAATAAATAAAAATAAATCTTTAAAAAAAAAAAAAGGAGAGGAGGCAATGGAATTCTTCCCTCTCCTTTTCCACCCTCATCTTAGGACAGGATGAGGGAGTCACCTCATCCCTAAGGCATAGGGCACTTGGGGATCTCACAGGATAGGATCTGGCCTTGTGTGACTCATCACCCTCTGAGGACAGAGTCCAATGTATACTGACTCCTCATGAGCTCTTGGAGTAATAGCAGAGACCACACACATACCATGCTCAGAGCACACACAAACAGAGCACACACAGGGCACCCCCCCCCCAACATTCACACACCATACAGTCACTTACCACAGGTGGGGGGTATCAGAAGAGGCAGTTAGATTAATTAGGCAGGATCAGGGCAGCCCTTAAAGGGAGGGGCCTTAGGACACCACCCTATCTCAGCCTGCCCCACCTGCTCTGATCCTGGGATTTAGTTTATCCATCCCACCCAATTAGACCTCTCTTATGTGCACCCCCTGCCCATACACATACACACTCAAACATCATGCCCAGAGCACACACTCACACACACCCCTACACACTCACACATCATTCCCATTGCACACGCACTCGTACATCAAGCACTAACACAGCACGCCCACCCACCCTCACAGTCTACTCATAGAGTGCATACATGCATATACGATCCCCTCTACTTGAAGGAATTCTGGGACTGTGTCCATAGTGGGAATCTCTGCTGCCTGGGCCCCCGCTTGGGCCTCCCGAGAGAGCTGACATTAAAGAGGAAGGCTGCTCCCTTGACCAGGTCGCCTGCGTAGGAGAGGAATCAAGCTTTCTGTGGAAACAAGCTTCCTTTTGTAACTTGTCTCTGTAATATTTTTCTGTAATTATTGTCATTTCATTCTACAAACAGCCTCTTAAGACAGCCAGCCATTTGATGGGTCCCACTCTCCTCTGCCTGGCCCTCCTCAGAAAGTTGCCTTGAGATCCCGAGAGCAGATTCTGCACCCGGAGATGAGTGGCCAGGTCCCAGTGAGCTCAACACTGCCTGTACCCCACTGTGCTGTACCCCTTCCACCTCTTCCCAACTGGCCTCTTCCCGGGGCACCCAGGTTGGGCCGCAGATTCTCACGGTCGCATGTCTGGGTCATTTTCTGGTGACCTGGTGTCTCGATGGCTCCACATGCACCTGGCCTGCCCATGCACACAGAAAAGGCTTGCATCCTTCCCGCTCACTCCCTGTCCTTTTTCTGTTTCTTCCTTTTTTTGTTTTGTTTGGTTTGGTTTTCCGAGGTAGGGTCTCACTCTAGTCTAGGCTGTCCCAGAATTCACTCGGTAGTCTCAGGCTGGACTCGAACTCACAGCCGTCCTTCTACCCTTGCCTCCTGAGTGCTGGGACTATGGCGTGCACCGTCTTTATCATTCATCTTCTGTTCCCCTGCTTTTTTGGTGTCACGTTCATTTGCCCTTTAGAGTTGGTCATCTACCTAGGGACTCAGCTCTTCGTTGGACCCCATCCAAGGGCAGGGATAAAATTTCTTGGAACACACAATTTTATCAAGCAATCATTTTCAGAAGGTGGCATAGAGCCCAGTGGCTGGCAGCAAGACCCTAGGATAAAGCACTAGGCTCTCTAATGTGGCTTGTGGAGGGCAAACACAGGACCATGCCCCAGCCTTGCTAAGTTGGAACCCCTTGGCATGGAGAAGCACTAAATGCAATTCTATAGCACATAGGACTTATGATAAAATCTTTACACCACCGGGTATGATGGTGCACACCTTTAATCCCAGCACTCGGGAGGTAGAGGTAGAAGGATCACCATGAGTTCAAGGCCACCCTGAGACTACATAGTAAATTCCAGGTCAGCCTGAGCTATAGTGAGACCCTACCTTGAAAAAACAACAACAAAATAATCTTTACACCCCCCCCCCCCAGGGCTGGGGAAATGGCTTAGCAGTTAAGGAGCTTGCCTGTAAAGCCAAAAGACCTAGGTCCAATTCCCCAGGACCCTTGTAAGTCAGATGCACAAGGTGGCACATGTATCTGGAATTCGTTTGCAGCAGCTGAAGGCCCTGGCGAGCCCATTCTCTCTCTCTCAAATAAATATAAATAAATAAATAAAATCTTTAGATCCCCAGTAAAGCAGAAGTTGAGGAAGGTAGCCCAGAGAAAGCCTCCAGTGATCTTCCGAGAACCTTAACATGCCAGCTAGACCCTACGATGTGGTTAGGAAGGGAAAGATGAGAGGAGCACCTAGCTTGCCCAAGGTCAAGAAGTTTGTTAATCTCAGAGTTCACATCAAACTCAAATTCTGATGAGCTAGATAATCTATGGCGACCACAGACCTAGGACAGCTGACAGCCAGCAAGGAAACAAGGGCTGTGACTCAGCATTCCCAAGAACCTGAATTCTGCCAGCCATCTGGATGCTCAAGAAGACAGACCCTGGAGAGCCCAGAAAGAAACACCTGGGAATGGTGCAGTGCTCCCTCGCCCTTCTAACTCACTGAGGCCCAGCGCCAAGAGACCGAGTGACTGTCTGCAGGACAGTGGTATGTGGCCAGCCTGGGTCTACAGAGTGAGTTCCAGGTTATCCTGAGCTAGAGTGAGACCCTACCTCAAAAAAAAAATAGGGCTGTACAAATGGCTTAGTGGTTAAGGTGTTTGCCTGCAAAGCCTAAGGACCCAGGTTCAATTCCCCAGTACCCATGTAAACCAGATATACAAGGTAGCACATGCATCTGGAGTTTGTTTGCAGTGGCTAGAGACCCTGGCATGCCCATTCTCTTTCTATCTGCCTCTCTTTTTTTCTCTCAAATAAATAAATAACATATTTTTTAAAATCTAAAAATCTTTTAAAAATCCAAATAGGAGAGGTGAGTGAGAAGAGGGTTACACAAAACCATGGATTCCGTCAGTGCCTCCGCCTTGGCCTTTGCATCTGTCACCCTGCCCGCTGTCTCCATTAGCCCTCCTGCTTTTACCACCTTCTGACTCCGCCGTGGGCTCAGCTCACTTCTGGTTCACGTTCCCTCTCTGACCCTCCACCATCAGAGACCTGCTGTCCTTCTCCAAAGCTTTGCTGAAGGGTCATGTCTTCTGCTTGCATCCCACCATCCTCTTTGCCTGGTGGGTTTCTGATCTTCATCTGTATATTTCAGTCACCTTAGTGGGATTCTGGGCTGAGAACAGAGTTCCTGCCTCTGTGTTTAAGTGGAGATTTGCAGAAGTGTGAGTCAAAATCCCAACCACATTCCAGAGAGAGAGGCCACCCCTGTCCTCACAATGGATGAAAGAACAAGCAGGGACACCCCACCCTGGGCTTCAGGGCAGACAAGGTGATACTCCTCTCTCTGGGTTAGTGGATGCTGATGGTAACAACCTCAAGTGGGTATCATTGTTAATCTTCATTGTCAACTTGATTGGATTTAGAATCACCCTAGAAACAGACCTTGAGGTTTGTCCACAAGGATGTTTCCAGAAAGGTTTCACTGAGGAGGAATCTTGAACGTGGGTGAGTGGCACCATCCCCTGGGCTGAGGTCCTCCAACCAAGTGAAAGGAAGAAGCAAGCTAAACGCCAACATTTATCTCTCTCTGCTTCCTGACCTGCAGTGCAGTGTGACCAGTGTCTCATGTTCCTGCTGTCATGCTGTCCCGGCCATAATGTCCCTGACATGGTGGTCAGGACACTCAACCTATGAGCCAAAATAAGCCCTTCCTCCTTTCAGCCACTTTGGTCAGGTATTTTGTCACAACAACGAGAAAAGTACTTAATACGCCTTGGGAGGAGAAGTAGGGTCGCCATCACATGGCGGTCACAGAGGTGTCTACTGGCACATATTTGTTAGCTGCAATGTGGGGTCCAAGACTCTCAGAGTCAGCCTCAGAGAGAACAGTGTCCACCCTACGTCCCCAGTGGGAGCACTTTCCAGACAGGGTGCTTCCCTGGGTCTTCCTCCACACATGCCCACAAACACCTTCAGCTATGACAAGATCCCAGTGCAGGTAGAGAGGGACATACAAGGGGCTGGAGAGATGGCTTAGCGGTTAAGGTGCTTGCCTGCAAAGCCCATGGACCCAGGTTTGATTCCCCAGGACCCACATCAGCCAGATGTCCAAGGTAGTGCATGCATCTGGAGTTTGTTTGCAGTGGCCAAAGGCCTTGGTGTGCCCAATCTCTCTCCGTTTCTATCTGCCTCTTTCTCTCCAGCAAATAAAATAAGTAAATTAATTTTTTAAAAAAGCGCAGAACAGGGCAGCCACAGATTCTCCTCACTGTGACAGTACACACTTTATCCATGCCCCCCCCCCGCCCCAGTCCTTGTTAAAGGGAGCAAGGAGCATTTATTTTCTTACCAGACTCTGTGAAGAGAGCTCCCATCTCCCTCCACCTGCCTGGCTTTTGTCGGCACATAGCAGTGAGCGGCCCACCAGTGGGTGACAGGTGCAGGGTGCATGGGACAGAGCACCTGTTTCTCAGGAGACAAGACCCATAGAACCACCGGGGTTGTCCTCACACACCTGCACAGATTGCCATCGTCCATTTCATTAAAGAAAGTAATGAAATGATTTACATAAATTTGCATGCATATCCCTTTCGTTTGCTTAACTTTTATACTGAAGATGCCAAAAAAAAAATTTTTTTTTTACAAAAACAAATCTGACTTGCCATGATTACATTCAAAGTGAGCAGACCCAGAGCCCAAAGCAGCATGCGGCGCCCCGCTCCCCTCCTGCCCCTCCCTGCCCCCACCTCGTTTCCTTCCACGCAGACCAGTGGTACCCATTGTTTATTTTGATAACTAGAATGCAAGTAGAATAGCATAATACGTATCTTCGTGGCCTGGATCCTTTTACTCAACATTGTACTTGGGACTCTTATCCATGGCTGCATGTTTTAAAACTATAAAGCAGTAGATCAAATTGGGTTTCAGCATTCAATTCAAATGCCACTTAGAACAACCATTTGTTCCATTTTTCTTAAAAGCCACGAGCAGGAGCTCCCAATGATTGGTATTTCAAACACAGTCATGTAATGGATCTAAGATTCTTGCCTTTTGCAAAACACATGGCAAGGTGCCTGATTTGTCAGGTTACTGCAGCCTGCTGGATTCTCCAGGTGTCTGAATTTTTGTCTGAAGCTTGTCAGCTCAGTTTCCATAAGCCCCCAGAGAGCCCTTGCTGGAGGCAAAGCCTCCCCACAAGGCAGCACCCCTGGTCACCCTAGAACAGCTTAGTGAATGATGGTGACATTGGCCAATCAGAGCGCGGCTTTCTTCATGAACCTGATGGGGCCATGGGGCCTCCCTGGAGAAACAGCCGGAACTGAGCCTGAGGAAACAGATCGCACTTGCTCGTGCAGAGACCACACCGGCATAATCACGAGGCCACTAAAACTAATGAAAGTTGTATTTAGCTAATGAAATAGCCTGTAGCCAGATCAAATAGCAATGAAATTCATTAACTTCTAATCTCGGAAAGGAGAACTCCAAATTGAATTTCATAAGCCAATGTTTTTAGAAACAAAGCAAAATCAAACGAGCAGTGAAAAGAAATGAGATGTCTGAGACTTGCCAGCAGGCTGTCACTATGCCTTCCAGTTGCCCTTGAGTCCCGCACGCACTGTGCCTGACCACTGCACACTGTCGTGGTCCCCCCCCCCCCCTGCCAAGGGACCCCACGGATGCTAGAAAAGCCTTTGCTGAGGAGGGGGGTGCTGGAGTAGTGATGGGGTGGCTCTCAGGCGGTGTTCAAGGAAAGAGCAGTGTCCACACGACGGAGAGCACTGGGGACAGCTTAGGGAGCAACTCCCACACCCCCAGCCCCGCTGTGTCAAGGTCCCAAGGAGGCCTGAAGGAGGATATTCCCTCCAGAACTTGTCGCTGTTCCCCGAGGCTCTACTCACTTTATACCAAGTCAGTGCGCCCTCGCGGCAGAGAAGCCAGCTTGCAGCTTCCTTCATGAAACAGGAATGCTGGTCAGGAGGAGCAGCAGAAGACATGGGAGCACCAGGACCCTGATGACAGGTGACAGAACGTAGTCTCCCTACGGCCCACCACACCGGGCCAGCCACTGTACGCACCACCTTGCACGGAGGGGCTCTGAGCCCAGCTGCTGGTTTTCTGAAGGCAGGAGTGGCCAGTGAGTCACTCTAAGGTGCAGCCTGTCATCAGGAAGGGGTGTGGGACAGCTGAGCAAGAATCAAAAGAGGGGGCTGGAGGGATGGCTTAGCGGTTAAGGCGTTTGCCTGCAAAGCCAAAGGATCCCGGTTCGATTCTGTAGGACCCACCTAAGCCAGATGCACAAGGGGGAGCATGCATCTGGAGTTCATTTGCAGTGGCTGATGGCCCTGGCGTGCCCATTATCTCTCTCTCTCTCTCTCTCTCTCCCCCCCCCTCTTTCTCTCTCAAATAAATAAATAAAATATAATAAATAAAAGAGGGCTGGAGAGATTGCTTAGTGGTTAAGGCACTTGCCTGTAAAGCCAAAGGACCCAGGTTTGAGTCCCCAGGACCCACTACAGTTTGGGTTCGGTACCTCCTGGCTCCAGTCTATTTACATGTGAAATACAGACTTGATTTGGTTGATCATCTTGTGAAACTGAATAACAGAATTTGCTATGAGCAAGTGGTTCAGGTTCTTGGGACTATTCTGAGAGAGGGAACACCATGTTCCTTTTTCTGTTTAATTTAAATAAGCATCTCACTTTAGAAGACTTTACAATAAAGAGCAAGGAGAGTACACAGCTTCCACAACTCTCACCGGCCTACGTTTCTTCCTTACCACACCAGGCCCCATGGTCACAGTGAAGAACAGCCTGGTCACGTCACTGCCACCAGGTCCATGTCGTGTTGGACTTCATTAGCTCCTCTACGTCCTCCCCATATCCCAGTCCCCAGCCCATTCTGAGATCATCTCTCTGTAGCCTCCTCTGGTCTGTGACAGTCTCTCATACTTTCTTTGTTTTGGGGTGACCTCAACATTTCGAAGGGTCCTGGGAATGTGTTTTAAGGAATGCATTTCAATTTGTGGTTGCCTGGTTTTTCTCAGGGTGAGATTTGAACCATGGGTTTGGTGAGACCACGTAAGCAAGTGCCCCTCATCACATGCTGCAACGCAGGCTCTTCCAGCTGACTAACCCTAGCCCCGGACAGTAACCACAAGGAGTTGGCAGGCTTCTCCCCCCGGAAGCTGCTGCTCTTGCTGGGAGGGTGGAGATCCAGGGCTGGGAATCAGACTTCTTCCTGTGCCTCAGTGGGACCCTGCTGCAGGACATCTGCTGTCCCTGAGCCCCTGGGGGGGCACTTTTGTTCAGAATATTTCTCTACACACCTCATTCCTGTGTCCGTGATGACTGCTAACAACTGCCAGAGAACTGGATTCAGAGGGAGCCAATTCCTCCACGGGACGGTGTCTAGCTGACCTGTGATGGGTATGTAATGTGAAGAAGTGTACCCACACGGGGTCCCTGGGGGCCCAGGGTGTTAGTTGCTACATGAAGGCAGAGCCTGACCCCCCTTAGGGAAGGGTGAGGCCAGCCTCCTGCTCCAAGCATGGGAGAGTGGGGCCCTGCTGAAGCCTGCATGGTCTCTTCGTGATTCATGACTGAGGCTGGATGGACCACATGTGAGAGGACTGCGCTGACAGCAAGCACCTTGAGACTTGGGCCAGATGGCACTAACCCCTGCCAGAGGACACAGCTGGACCTCCCTCTGGACACCCGTGCTCCCTGTAACCCACAGTGTTTCTGTCAGATGAAATTCTGCCACAGTGCCTCTTACATCATGACACGATCCCTCTTGACAGAGTGCCTCTGCTCCGGGCACAGCAGCTCAGCGTTTCTGTGAATGGCTGCTCCAACCAGAGCCAACTGCTCTTGGAAGCTTGCATGCAGCACTCGGGAGGCAGAAGTAGGAGAATCACCATGAGTTCGAGGCCACCTTGAGACTACATAACGAATTCCAGGTCAGCCTGGCCTAGAGCGAAACTCTACCTCAAAAAAAAAAGAAGAGGAAGAGGAAGAAGAAGAAGAAGAAGAGGAGGAGGAGGAGGAGGAGGAGGAGGAAGAGGAGGAGGAGGAAGAGGAAGAAGAAGAAGAGGAAGAAACAGAAGAAGAAAGAAAAATAGAATCATGCCTGGATGGAATGAATGAGCAACAAACACTGATTGAATTGTACCCAAAGCTGGGGAGATTGCTCAGTGGTTAAAGCCTGCTAGCCCAGGTTTGATTCCCCAGTACCCTTGCAAAGCCAGGTGCATAAAGTGGTACATGCATTTAGAATCCATTTGCAGTCCTAGTGTGTCCATCTTCTCTCTCTCTCTCTCAAATAAATAAATTAATTAAAAAGATAAAGGTGCTTGCTTTACTTGAACACAAATTGCTGTTGGATGTCATAGTTTTACTGTTGAGATTTTTGTCGTTGATGACTGATAGCTTCTCATCAGGCTCAGCAGACTAACTGAAGACAGCTCAAAGGTGCGCAATCACAGTTTATTTTAGTTTTAAACCAATAACAATATAGCTCCATGTCTCAAGGGAGGCAATGTCTCCTCATGTTGGGGGAAAGTGACTTCTGAGTTTTCTTCTATTTAGAAATTTTACACTTTCCCACTGCAATGCATCATGCATCTAAACTTGTAACTGCAACGACGACTTAATATATTACATTTTACATGAGCCAAAAATAAAAACGAGTCTCATACTCTGAAAATGATGAATAAATTAGTCAGAATTTTAAAAAGACTTAGAAAAAAAAGTTTTGAAACAAAAATCTCATGTAGCCAAGGTTAGACTTGAACTCTACTAGTTTCTTTCTTATTGCTGAGACAGATTACCTGACCAAAGCTATCAGTTTCAGGGAAGAAGGTTATTTTTCAGTTTACAGCTCCTGGTTTCCATGCATCGTGGTGGGGAAGACGAGGCAGGAACAGGAAGCTTGTGCCGTGCTGTCAGATCAGCAGGGAGGAAGTGGCGAATGGTGAAGGCTGCGGCTCAACCCTCTGTCCTGTTCATAAACAAGGTGAGTCTCCCCACCTCAACTAACCCAAGCAAGGTAATCCCTCACAGGCATGGCCACGGGCGAGTCTAATCTAGACAGTCCCTCCCAGGTGATTCCAGGGCCAGGTAAGGTGACAATCCATAGGCAGCATCACAGACTCACCACGTAGCCAAGTCTCCTCTCTACACTTCTCAAATGCTGGGACTGTACCACCATGCCCTGCTTTTTAAAAAAAATTTGAGAAAATAAAAAGTGCTAAGTTAAAAATGTCCAACTTCTGGCTTAGAGCGAGACCCTACCTCAAAAAAACCAAAAAGAGGGCTGGAGAAAATGGCTTAGCAGTTAAGGTGTTTGCCTGCAAAGCCAAATAACCCAGTTCGATTCCCCAGGACCCATGTAAGCCAGATGCATAAGGAGGCACACACATCTGGAGTTCATTTGCAGTGGCTGGAGGTCCTGGTGTGCCCATTCTCTCTCACTCTCTCTCAAATAAATAAATAAAATATATTTTTAAAAAACCAAAAAAAAAAAGTGATCAACTTTACTATTGCACAACTAAGTTTTGACAATCAACTGTGATGCCCGCTCCCTAGTCTAATTTATGATTATGGTGATAGCATTTGTGCTTGGCTGTTGGGTGAAAGTAAGGCTTACACCCCATAATCTCCAGGTGAAAACTTGCTCTCTTGCTCCTTCTCCTGAGGCTGGCAGTGAAGTCCCTTTGAACCTCAGCTGGGTTTTCTAGGTCTTGACCACATGCAGCTGTCTGCTGGCCACAGCCAGGCTCTGGGACACCCACATAGTCACAGCCCCTTCATCCGTGTCCTGTTAGTCATTTCCAGCTTCTTCCCAGTGCCTCCCAGCAGTAGAGGTGGTCCAAGTCAGGACAAGCACCCTGTGTGAACAGAGCCGCCCGAGTCTTTGCACCCAGAGGAAGGATGGTCCACAGCCTAGGAACACCACTAGGCCAAGACCCATGTCAGAAAAGTTGTCAGAGGAAACAACAGTCATGGTGACCATGACACCAGTGGGCACTTGTGCAGCACTTACTGTGGGTAGGCAATGCGCCAACAGCCCAAAAAATCTCCCAGCTGGGAAGGAGAGAGTGCTCCTTCCCCCAAAGGGAAACAGCCAAGAACTTACCAAAAGGGCCAGGAGCCAGCGATACACAGCGGGCACAGGGCCGAGGGAGGAGGTCACACACGTGGTTTGAGATTTGCGTGGATCAAACATCCACTTAGTTGGAGCCTCATCATCAGACTCAGGGTATGTAAGAGAGATCTGATTGGCTGGTGGACTCGAGAGGCTGACTCAGGAAGGCTCAGCCCACAGGTGAGCTAAGCCCCAGCAGGACCTTGTCACTGGAGTTGATGCTTACAGCCATTTTGGATGAGACTGGATTAGATGTGGGTCCTGCCAGGGCACGCAAGGTGGCATCTCCTTGGACCTCTGTCCCTGGCTGACTACTTATTTAATTTTTTTAAAACATTTTTTATTATTTATTTGAGAGAGAGAAAGAAAGGCAGAGAGAGTGAGAGAGAGAGAGAATGGGCACTCCAGGGCCTTCAGCCACTGCAAATGAACTCCAGATGTGTGCCCCTTGTGGGCCATTGCACGCTTGCATCGCTGTGCATCTGGCTTACATGGGACCTGGAGATTCAAACATGAGTTCTTAGGCTTTATAGGCAAGCGCCATAAATGCTAAACCATCTCCCCAGCCCTGACTACTTATTTTAAAAACTACCTTGCTCCTAGCTGTATCATTATGCCAAGACAACAGCTCTAACTGGACATAAGAAATTTTTCTTTCTTCCCTCACTCCCTCCAACTCCACTAACTCTTTTGTTTTAAATATTTTTATTTATTTATTTATTTATTTACAAGCACACAGAGAAAGAGAGAGACAGAGAAAGAGACAATGGGTGCACCAGGGCCTCTAGCTACTGCAAATGAACTCCAGACGCATGTACCACTTTGTGCATCTGGCATTAACTGGGTACTGGGGAATCAAACCTGGGTCATTAGGTTTTACAGGCAAGCACTTAACCACTGAGCCATCTCTTCAGCCCCGCTCCCCAACTAATTCTTTTGAGACAAAGTCTTACTCTCTAGCCCAAGAAGGCCTGGAAAATAAATTTCTTTACAGGTTGTATGTCCAAAAGCTAAACTCTGGTTTTAGACTCTCATGAGCAAGCATCATTGTGATGAACTGTGTTAAGTGAAGTGAGTGATCCCGAGCATGCATCCACTGCGTCCTCAGGCAATGACAGGATGCTGGGCAGCTACTAGATTAGAATGCTCCTTCATGGAGGGAGGAGGGAGGCTTAAGAAACTCTCAAGAAAGTCATAAGACTCAGTAAACAATTATTGGGGAAGAGCCACCTGCTAGGTCAGGGAGTTCTGGGCACGCAGTTTCCATGAATTGTCACTCATGCTGGGTGGGCTTTGAGGTGATGCAGCTGCCATCTAGTCACCCACACCCCGTAAGTGACCCCTCACTCTGCTCTGTAAGTAACCTCAATAAACTCACTGGCTCCCCAAGATAAGGGCGAACAGAAGTTGGATCACATCTCCCCAAGAAAAAATCACGCAGCCCCTGATTTGCCAAGATTTCCTCACAGGAAGCCTGACTTAGTACTCACTCCTGTCACAATAACAGCTGAGCCTCGGGGCACACATAAAGCAGCAGGCCCCCCCTCCCCCCAGCCAGCACCTCACTCTCGTTCTGCCTGACTAGGTCACAGGCCCAGTCCAGGGACCTCTGACGACAGTGAGTGCGGCGACTGGCCAACAGCTCTCGGCTGTTAACCTGTCTGAACCTGTCTGCTTTCCTTGTGCAATTGTGAAGAAGGAGCTTCTGGGCCTCACTCAGTTTCCCTCACTCACAGCACAGTCCGGTCCCCTGCAGCCGCACCCTTCGTTCTCAGAGCCACTGGGGCAGATTTGGTCCTAAAAACCTCTGGGTGGGCACCGCACCCACCAGCCCAAATATGTCCCCTTCTTTGCAGCCCTAGGCGACTCCTTCAGCCCTCAGCTCGCCACGTTTTGACGTGGCTGTAGAACACAGGCCAGCGGCAGATACGGGGTGCCTGGCTGTTGAGCCCAGTCAGCTCTTTGGAGATGGGCCTGGTCAGTCCCATGGGAACACGCCATACAGGCGCCAGCCGTTCCTCTCCTTGAAGGATGTCAGCATGCGGGTCACTGTAGCTCTGCTTTCTCCTCAAGTGACCCACTGCTTGTGTGTCTTTGTCTCTGGTTCAGATTTATTTTTGCATCCTGTTTCATGGGCAGCCCACAGACAGTAACCGGGGGAGGTGCGACAATGCAGGTGTCAGTCAATCTCCCAGTAGGAAAGAAACTACATGCCTCGGGGCCATTTAAGACATTGCAGTGGCAGCTATCGGAAAATGCAGACCAGGATTAAGGAGCCCAGTAGGCCCTGGGAAAGCCTTGGGCCGCAGCAGGAAGCAAGGATTTCTTATCAGGCCAGGCCCAATGTGGAGCTCAGAGCCCCTGTGCAGAGGTGCTGCCAACACCATCAGACCCTCCGGAGAGAGCAGCTGCCAGGCACCTAGCTTCCCTTGCCCCTTCCCAGCTCCCTGGAGCCCATGGGACCAGCCAGGGGAGAGCTGGTCTCCCATAACTGAGAGGGAAGAGGTTGGCCTTAGGCCACACAAAAGGGTCAGAAAGGGTAGACTGGAAATGAGGGACAAAGAGAAACCTAGCCCTGCATGAAGTAGCAAGAGGGCAGGTTGGGGGTGAGGGGAGCTACTCACACTGTATCTCTTCATTACAATGTCTGTGGCTAACCAGCTCAGCCTTCAGTTCTTTTGCCCAATTTAAGATATAAATCACAAAAAAGCAACTGATTTCACCCAAGGGAGGCTTTAGGTTCTAGCATAAGGGAAGACAGCCCAGTGGACATGGTCTTTATTCCAGAACTGATGGAATTTAGTAGTGCCAGGCTAGAGAGATGGCTCAGTGGCTAAAGGCAGTTGCTTGCAAAGCTTGATGGTCCAGGTTCAATTCCCCAGTACCTATGTAAAGCCAGATGTACAAAGTGGCCTATGCGGCTGAAGTTTTTCAGGGCTTATTTTTTTCAGGGCCTTCTCCCCCTCTCTCTTCTCTCTCTCTCAAATAAATAAATATATTTAAAAAAAAAATTTAGAAGTCCCTACAATGGGAGGTGCATGGCCAGCTGGAGAGCACTCAGGAATGCTCCTGTATATGTATGTATGTATTTGAGAGAGAGAATGGGCATGCTAAGCCAGGCTTCTCTCTGATGCAAATGGACTCTAGATTGATGTGCCACTTCGTGTGCCCAGCTTTACATGAAAGCCGGGGAAAATGAGCCCAGGCCACCAGGCTTGCCAGGCTTTGCAAGCAAATGCCCTTAATTGCTGCGCCATCTCCCCAGCCCAGGACTGGGCTTTCTAGACAAGACCACAGACCATGCCACTGTGCTCTACATTTCCTTCTTCTTCCTAAAGCAACGTTTTCCTTTGGCCCGTCAATGAGTTACGAAAGGGAATGTGGCAGCCTGAGCTCCATCTCCTCCACACAGAATGGTCTTCAGAGAGTCCCTTATCAGTCACCCCAGAACAGAGCCTCCTGGGTTACCAAAACCCCAGGTCTGGAGCAACCACTTAAGTCCTGATGTGGTTCCTGGGGCAGGTTCCCCACACACTGTGTGCCTCATTTTCTTCAGTCATGCAATAGGGGCAACCATAGGCCTCTCAGACCTGTTTCCAGAGACCATTCTCCTCTCCAGTGATGTCACCCTGCAGGTGTTAGTGCAGGCCCTCTGTGATGCCCACTGAGTCCGACGACTCAAAGTCTCCGGTTTGATGTGTCATTGTTACTCTTGTAGTTAACCCCACGGCTGGGTCCCTGGAATCTTCCCCATTGTCTGAGACAGAACTAGGCTCGATTTCCCAGCCATGTTATCCGTCCATAATGAGATGCAGGTTTTTGCAGGATACATGTACCCAGACAGTCATATTTACACCCTCAGTCTCCTCCACAAACTTCCTGCTCCCTTCAAAGCTTGCAACCTCCACATACCCAGAATGCGCTGCTGTGACTGCTCTAGGGGAGATGACAACAAACACCTCAGACAAGCATCACCTTTACCTCTTCAGAGAGCAGCAAGGCTCGATCCGGTGGACTCTTCTCCCTTATGCTAGAGTGGAAGACCCTGGTAAAGCCTCCTTTGGGTAAAACCATTTGCCTCTTTGTGATTAATATAAGTTGAGGGAAAAAACCATGGCTGAGCTGGTAGTGCTGAGAGCTGAGTCAGGAAGAGCTGGGCTGATTGGTGACATGTCAGGCCCCTATGGATTGACACCTGGGCTC
Source organism: Dipus sagitta (assembly GCA_036346955.1). Taxonomy (NCBI): domain Eukaryota; kingdom Metazoa; phylum Chordata; class Mammalia; order Rodentia; family Dipodidae; genus Dipus; species Dipus sagitta. The sequence goes on from CM070773.1 coordinate 173,506,055, forward strand.
TATTCAGTCTGGCCATTGTGATCAGGTAGGTTAAAACAGATAAAATCAAGGGATGTAAAACATAAACATACAGAGATGCTGCACACATAGATGAAAAGTAAATAAACTGAATTTTAGACAGCAACTTTCCTGCATGCATATGCCCTGATCATTGACTAGCATCCCAGATGAGAGGGCACCTCTTGATCCACCCCCAGGCCCTGGCCCAGTGCCTGCCACATTCTCCCCACACCCTGAGCAGCCCTAAGAGCAGCTCAGCCCTACAGCCCTCAGGGAGGGAAGTCTGGGATGGCAACTCACGGGGCAGAAGCGCCCACTGACCCTCACTCAGACTTAGCACAGAGGCCCCGGGGCCTACTGATTCCCGACAATAGTCAGGAAAAGCCATGGGAAGATGGATAAGGGATTCGAACTTTGGTGGTCAGCTATATTCCCCAAGTGTCTATCACATGCCCACCTTGGATGTCTTGGGAAAGAACATCTGCTTTGTGGGTCTTCTATAAGCGCGAGCAGGCCAGTTGCCTTGTGAAGGTGGAAGACAGGCCAGCCGCCTAACTCCAGTGGCGAGGGGTGTTGGCCGGGTCAGCAAGATAGAATTCTGACGATGCATCCTGGAGTTTCCCCAGATCCAAACTGGTTCCAAATGTCTTGTTGCTTCCTGAAGCCTAAGTACAATGACACTGTAAAGTCTGACATTCAGCAGGAAGTGGGACGCGATGCTGGAGTGTGTCTGAGTCCAAACAGACAGATCCCGCTGACACCACAGCTCATCATTCCGAGAAGCCTTCCCCAGCCAGGCGCAGCAAGAAGAGTAGCCGAGCTTCTCCGCAGTGAGCCTGGCTCTCCATGGCCAGGGAGGTCCCGCCATGCAAGGGGCAAGCCTCTGTTCTCAGGATGTGGGGGCCGTTTCCATTCTGCACCACATGCATTCAAGTGAAGCCCTCTCTCTCTCTCTGCCATTTTCTAGTCATTGGCTGAACTTGGAAAAGTGACTCTGGTGTATATAATCAATATTTACCCCTAAGCCTTTGGTACTCCCTACCAAAGGTAAGTGACACAGTGAGGATGAGTCCTCAATTGCTACCAGCCTGGAACATTCATCCATAGCACAATGGTCCCCAATACATCAGGGGGAACAGAGACAGTTAGCTTGATATTCATAAAGGAAGTACCCATGTGGAGAGAGAAAGACAGATAGAGACAGAGATAAAGACAGGGAGAGACAGAGGGACAGAAGACAGTAAGACTGAGATTTAAAAAAAAAAAAAGAGAAATCCACAGATAGAGAGACAAAGAGACAGAAACATAAAGGGGGAAACGGGGAAGGGAGGGGAATGGGAGAAAGAGGAGATGAGAGGAAGAAGAGGAAGATGGGAGGGAAGGAGAGGAGAAGAGAAGGAAGAAAAGAGGAGAGGAGGAGAGGCTAGCTCTAGCCTTGCCCAGGCTCCCAGAACTCCGTGAAGTCTCTGTTGAAGCAGTGGCTGGTCCTGGGTGGTTGCATGCTAACACAAGCAGGACCAAGCCTGACCCACACGCTGGCCAGCTCTGGTCTCTGATCTCCCAGTGTCGGGCTGCTTTTCATGACCACTGTTAGCAAACATGAGGGGTTTTCTCACAGAGGCCTCCTCCTGCTTCTCCTCTCTGTCACTCTCCCACTTGTCCTTTGTGGGAGGACATCTTCAGTGAGAAAACTCATGACCTCTGACCCATGTCCCTCTGACCTCCAACAGCTCTGACAGGGTCCTAAACTGCTAAAGACATTTAGGCCCCAACTAAGCCTCTGGTGCACAAATCAGGAGGGGCTAGGCTTTCTCCTACAGTTAAACCCAAACCAATTTCCAAGAGAACAATTCCAGTACAAAACTGTTACATGTTTTTATTTATTTGTGAAGAGAGAGAGAGAGAGAAAGTATGGGCGCACCAGAGCCTCTTGCCACTGCAAACGAACTCCAGACACAGTGTGTCACTTTGTGCATCTGGCTTTATGTGAGTACCAGGGATATGAACCCAAGGCTTTGCAAGTAAGCACCTTTAACCACTGAGCAATCTCCCTAGCTCCAGCTGTTACATGTTTTAATCTCAATGGTTACAAAGTCATAGACTATGGATTCCCACCAAATGGCTCTGTGTTTACTCCTTGCCTCTGTCATTGCTGGCATCCTGTTTGTTTGGCCTATGGTCCCTCTGGTCCTGAGCATCATGACTTCCGCCCTTATGACCTTCTCAAAAGTCTCTGAGGACTAGCGAGATGGCTTAATGGTTATGGTGCTTGCCAGCAAAGCCAAAGGACCCTGGTTCAATTCCCCAGAATTCACATAAAGCCAGATGCACAAGGTGGCTCATGCATCTGGACTTTGTTTGCAGTGGCTGGGGACCCTGGCACACCCTTTCTCTCTATATCTGCCTCTCTCTCTCATAAATAACTAATTTTTTTTAAGTCTCTGAGAGTCAAGTTTAGCCAGATTAACCTCAGCAGTGGCAGAGACATGGAGACCTCGCTGGTGCCCAGATCTCTGTAAAGGAGTCGACTCACCTGCTGGCTGTGCACCTGCTGTGGACCCCCAAGTACCACAGAATATTTCACTTCCTGTGGTCAGTCTCCCCACAGCAACAGGGCGGGGCAGGGTGGGGCAGCCAGGCTGCTGCTGGAAAGCCCGGTCTTGAGTATTTGGTCAGTCCTCATGAAATCAGAGTTCACCGACATCCTCTCAGGTCAGAAAGCTTTCAAGGTGGGGCAGGAAACGTTGCCTCATGGCTGCCAGCAAAACCCGCTCCATCCTGCTCTGGGCGCACTGGTTTGTTCGTGGGTTTTTCTGACGTGACGCCTCGAGGAAAAGGCAAAGCTTCATGGACTTTGCCGGCGTAGAGTTCAAAACCCCTCACAGAGGCAGCCTAGGCTTGAGATTCCTCATAACATTGGAAAGGGATGAGAATGGGATTAGATAAAGTGTTAGACATGAGCCAGGCACGACGATGCACGCCTTTAGTCACAGCACTTGGGAGGCAGAGGCAGGAGGATCACCGTGAGTTCGAGGACAGCCTGCGACTCCATAGTGAATTCCAGGTCAGCCTGGGCTAGAGCAAGACCCTACCTCAGAAATAAATAAATAAATAAAAAATAAATAAATAGACTGTGAGGCAATGTCCACTGTAGGGCCTTGGGGACCTTAGCGCTATGTAGAAAGTGGGTCCGTGGGGAGCTGTGTGATAAAGTCACTTCATGAACACTGAATGAAAACTGCTTTGAACCAAACTGTCTTCTCTGGGACACCCCTACAAAATGTACAGGGGAGAGGGGAAGGCCAACCGCTTACCTAGAGGCCTACCAGCAACTCCAAGGCAGGAGTGGCAGCTAAGACCCTGGCTCTCTTCCCCTAAGACTGCTGCCCATCTCCCTCTCCTAGATCGTCACTGCGCCTCGGACCTCAGGGACCGCCCTTGCTGCCTACATAAAGCGCTAAGTCTGGGACATAAACTTTTCACAGCCAAGAAGTTCTTACACCCTGAAGAAAGCACTTGCGGCATGGAAGGTTATAAGGCAGGCTTTTCCCCGTGTCAGTGTTCACCTTTAAACGCCACCGTAAAGAAATGTGTGCGTGTTCCTGGCAGACAGGGCACAGCCGCCTCAAGGGTAAGCGCACCGCGTGGGCCTCTGCCTACAGACTGTCTGTGTGCCAAGTGTGGGCAGCTGGCCTGCTCCAGCCCTTTGAGGAGTCTTCCAGTCTAGAAGAGTCTGGGCACCTTGTAACTAGCACTCCCAGCTTCTGGAAAGTCAAGTGGCTGCTGGGGCAGAAGCAGCTCTGGGACACAGTACTTTGGGGAGGAATTGGGAGGCAGTTTGGGAGGTGGCTTCAGATTCTTGACTTGGGTGTTGGAGTTCTAGCTCCAATGGCTGCTAACAATGACCTCATTTGTCTTAGTCCGTTTTCTCTTGATGAAACAAGATACTTAAGGCTGGTACGTCGTGAAGAAAAGAGGTTTATTGTACACACAGCTTTGGAGGTCCAGGGCATGGTGTTAGCACCTGCTTGACTTAAGAGAGGGCATCCCAGCTGCTCTCCATAAGAGGGTGGCATTGTGGTGGGATTACAATTCTATGACAAGAAGCTAGAAGGGTGCAGGGGCCAGTATCATTTTTCTATGTCAACCCACCACGGTCCAGAGAGATCTGCATAAATCCCTTCACACACACACACACACACACACGATGCACGCACGCATGCATGCACGCACGCACGCACGCACGCACGCACACACCATGATGCTTTACTGATTTTCAATTTTGTTTTGCTCTCACTAACTAGGGGTGTCACAACAGAAAATTTCCCTTTACATAAATTCATGGAGAAAGACCGACGGAGAGGAAGACAGAAACTGGTGCCAAGTGCTACCAGGGCCCTCTGCACAGTACAAGCAGCAGTGGACACCCCAGGAGTTACATGGGTAGCGAAGTCTGGGTTGAGCAGAAGAGAGGCCCCCTAAGCACCAACTCCTGAGCCTGGATCCTGTGCCTATGCGGGTCCCACAGTTAAGAGGTCACAAGGCAGATGGAACTGAAACTGTGTTCAAATGACGTTGAGATGGACAACATCCTGGAGCAAGAGCCATAGTGGAAAGAGTCCTTCGTGGGGAAGAACTGGGTGGAAACATCAGTGTCACGTGTTCTGTGTAAGAATGGTGTGATCGGCCATCACCGGCCATGAGCCACAGGATACGGTGGCTCCAGAAGTTGCAGAAGAAAAACGATTCCCCCAGAGCTTCACAACGTAACTCCGCTTTGCTGAGCTCTTGGTTTTAGCCCACTGAGGCCCTGTCAGTTCCCTTACCTCCAAAACTGGAGGGTAAAGGGCCTTTGTTGTTTTAAAACTGCTAGGTTTGCAATGTAGTTGTTACAATTGCAATAAGAAACTCATAGAGTTGGTCAGGGAGGCCCCTGGTGGCCCCAAACAATACAGAGTTGTCAAGGCTCTTGACCCACCAGAACTAGATGGTAAAGACCCCATTGCGGAATATGCCACTTGGTTGAACTGCAGGACACTAAGAAATCAAGCTGGAACTGAGCTGGAGGCTTCCTTGCTGTTGAGTAGTTATCATGGTGCTGAAAAACACTATGCAGCCAGTTGGGAGGAAAAAGTTACCAACAGTCTTAACCAGCAGTGGACCCTGAAAACTCCACAGCTAGCCAGTCAGGCACAACTGTGCCAAATGGTACAATGGTGGCATGTCTGTTATGGGAGAAACCAACTGCTCTTGGATTGAATTTGAGGCCAGCTCCACGGGAGGGAATTCATGGTTGGTACTGAAAACCTAAACAAAAGTCTATGGGGGAGGAAGACATAGCCCTAGTTGGTATGTGTGTGGGGGAGCTACTATTGTTGTTTGGGTAAATGGATATATTTGGCCCACCAAATTGCCCTCTAAGTATTTAATGCCCATATATTAATGTTATTCTCAAGTTTGGTTAAAGAGGAAAAAAAGGAGGAGGAGGAGGAGAAAGAGAAGAGAGGAAAAGAAAAAGGGCTGGGGAGATGGGTCAACAGTTTAAAGGGGCTTGCTTGCAAAGCCCACTGGTCTGGGTTTAATGCCCAATTCCCATGTAAAGCCAGATAGATGCACAAAGTGGTGAATGCATCTGGAGTTCATTTGCAGTGGTAGGAGGTCCTGGCACGCCCGTACTTACTTTTTCTCCTCTCTCTCTCTCTTTAAAAATGAAACATAAAAATATTTTTTACAAAAAGAGTAACATGTGATGTCCCAGAGGAGTGCTCTGAGGTAGACAGAATGCCCCACTTCAAGCCTACCACTCTTCGTATGGAGAAATCTCAGGCGAGTCACATGCGTCACTCATAACATAAGTTGTGTCTGTACCAGATTCAGCTTTATTATTGGGGTTTCACACTTGCAGACACTGGGAATCTGAGGCTAGGTGACTGTGGAAATGTGAGAACATGCTTATTCAGAGCCACAACCTCTTGCACAACAGGAGCCAAGGAGCAGCCCAGCAGAGAGGCTGGGGATGCAGGTCATGACCTCACACACCACGCCTGTCTCCGGATTCTCAAACCGCTTTGGGGCACAGAATTCACACTGTGTTACCTCTCCACGTGCAAGCTGAATGGTCACTTTTCAGAGGGGTGGCCTGTCCCACCTCAGGCCAACATAAGCAGCGCAAGGTCCACTCTGCAAAGCTGGCCCCCGGCAAACCCCATAGCTTCCTACAGAATGCTCAGTCTTTATAAAAGGTAACTGAAGGGATAGAGGGATGGTTTAGTGGTTAAGGTGCTTGCCTGCACAGCCTCGGACTCGATTCGATTCCCCAGTGCCCTCATAAGCCAGGTGCACATACTGGCGCATGTGTCTGGAGTTTGTTTGCAGTGGCTGGAGGCCCTGGTGTTCCCGTTCTCTCTCTCTCCCTCCCTCCCTCCCTCCTTTTCTCATAACATGCCAGTCATCTTTCTGCTTTGGGTCCTTTGTATGGCCTTTCCTTTTAGGGACTTTCCAGATGTTCCTCATTGCCTCACCTCCTTCAGGCCATAGCCATCTTGGGAAGCACTGCTGAGCTCCCCCACCCCAAGGACAGGAACTCTGTCTGCATGCCCTGGTGGGGGGACTGGGGCCCAGGTCCCTCTGGGCTGGGGTTTGCAGCTGAGAAACTGGCCTGCTGTGGAGCCCATGGCCACGTGTGGAACGGGTGGCAGTTTGCTTTCTGCACAGTATTCCCAACCATTCTGGCAATGCCCAGAAGGCGTTCACAAAGCTGTAGCCTTCTGCAATGCGGGGGCACTGAGGGGGAGGGTGCATTTGCTACCAGGTGACGATGATAGTTCATACTGATCGTCAGTCAACTTGGTTGGACTGAGAAATGCCAGTGAGACTAGTGAAGCATGTCTCTTGGTTTCCGGAGGGGATTAACTGAGAGGGAAGACCCACCCTGAGTGTAAGTCCCAGAGAAGAGAAAGCCTGCTAGCACGCATATGCGCTCTCTCTCTCCCTCCCCCCCCCCCACCCGCTCCCTGGCCACTGAGGTAAACAGCTCGGTTCCACCAGACCTCTTCACCACATTCTACCACACATTGAACTCAGAAATAATGGAACCAGCTGACCTCGAACTGTAACTCTGAAACTGAGCCAGACTATATCCTCCTCGTTCAAGGTGTTTGCGTATTGTGTCACAGCCACCAAAGTCTAACTAACACAGTGGCTTTGAGGCTGGAGGCAGGATGACTTCGGGCCACTCAAAAAGGTTACCTCCCTGGAGCCAGCCACATCCCCTGGAGTCCCAGCATGAAGGCATCACATGATAGGAGGAATCTTCCAGAATCAGCACACTGTGCTACTGTCCCGGGACACAGGTGCCCTGTGCTTCAGCGATACGACTAGGGACTCATGCTTCTGTCCCCTTCCCCCATGCCTGATAGATTCCTGACACCTATCTGTTATACTCAGGAATCATCCCTGGGGAGAAAGGGAGGCTGTTCACACTTGAGGCTCTAGGGCCTTGGTTCCACCCTGGCTCACCCCACACTGAACCCCCATGAAACCTAGACTCTGACACAAGGGGGACCATCACCAACCTGTCCAGAAGACACAGAGAGCACCGGCTGTCAGACCAACCTGAGCCCACGTGACCCCTGCACTGAAAAAGTATGATGTCAGAAACATTCCCCAAACACCAGCCTGTTCCCCAAACTCTGCCAAACCAAGGCATGGCTGAGCTTCCATTCCTACTGGCAGAACAGACAAGAGCCACTATGTCCACAGGTCAAAATTTATTTCATACCATTTCATTCATAGCATTTTCAAGTACAAGAATTCTGTCTGACATCATTGACACGTGGAAACAGAAAAGCACAACTTGGTAAGGCACCTATGGAGGAGCCGGGCTCCCCTTTTGGCTTGAGACTGCTGGGTAGCCACGCACACGTCTGCTGAGCAGAGAACCGGGTTGTAAAGGTTTGTTTGTACACACGTGCTAAGAAGAGGTGACAGTTTTTGAAGCCTGGTACAGTGTGTTTTTTAGGTAAATTGACCCAACAAGCATTCCAACTTGTGGCCTGTGGACCACATATGTCCCAGGACAACTATGAATGCAGAGCAACACGTCTGTAGATGACAATGGTATGTCGCAATGTTGAAAGGTTGGACACCCTGGTATGGAGTGTGGGAGTTACACAAAAGAGGCATCTCTACACACACGTCTCACAGGACCAGCTCACACCAAGCTGTACATTCAGCCACTTTTCAGCTTTAAAGAGAACCAAGGTTACATTTCAATCAAGCACATGCTTTTTAACATTTCTTAGCTGAAATCCCTATTTTCACAGAGAAATAAAAATAAAGAAAACCACAAGTACAGTCGTACCTTATGATTCAAAAAAAAATGTAACAACGTATTAAAAACTTGCAGATTAAGTGTCAACCCACTAGATGTGTGGCTCAAACAGTCCACGTATGTCAAGTCTTAGAGGGAAGCTTCCAGAACTTGGTCACATGGCATCTTCCACACCATCTCTCCAGTGGCCCAGAGACAGTGTGTGAAGCCTGACAGCTCTGGTATAAAACGTCTTTCAAGTTTGCAATCTGTCTTAAAAGCTAATTTGCTTATTCTTCATTACATTTGCTTTATTATAGCATTTAAAATTAAATAACTCCCCCATATCCCCCCACCACCCCACCTCCACACTCAGGGCACACACAGCCCAGTCTGGGAGGCTAGCTTTCCAGACAGCTGGGCACAGCAGGATGAGTGCAGTAACTAGGTCTGTTACAAGCATTTCCACAAACGAAGCAGTGTTATTCGTTGAAGCTGTCAGGAAACCGTGGCTGACATCAATTGCAGTGTGCTGAAAAGTCAATCACCAACAGTCCATGTATTTTAGAGGTTCAGTGATTAACCTTCATTAGACAAAGAAATTCTGAGGCCCAGTGTCTAGCAGGAGTAGAAGCCCCGACCTGAAATAAAGCCTCATCTTTTACTTTTTTTCTATAGAAAAACACAAAGGAGATTTTTTTAATATAAAAAAATGATAACATAAAACCACAGAGAGAGAAGATTCTGTTACTGACTGGCCACATGGAGGTGTCCCTGGCTGGTGACTGCTTCACCCACAGAAAACTGAATGCTATGGTTCAGTATCTGCCCCTGTGATGTCCTGGAAGAGACACTGTACCAGGAAAGGGCTCCCCTGACACGTGACTGTCCTCAGAACAGTCAGCCTTAAGAGCCCCACCTTAAAGGACATGCCACGACATAATCTTCCAACTGCCCCAGTGAGAAGGTGCTGAACAGGCTTGGTCCTGCATGCATTTGGTCCCCAACACAGGGCCCTGAAAGCACTGAAATCAATGGACATTCATTCCACTTTTTAAGATGGTCTTTAAAACGTGTCAATTAAGATATAATTAACACAAAAAGATGTCCATTCAGAGAAGGTAAAAAAGAAGAAGTCATACCATCCTGACATGTTCTGTGGCCATGCTTTTCTGTCTGAAAGCCTGACCAGCAGCAAACCTGCCGTCTACGTGTGTGTGTGTGTGTGTGTGTGTGTGTGTGTGTGTGTGTGTCTATAGAAAATGACATTTCAACCTACTTTATGGGGCTTGTGCCCCACAAGTGTCTGCTACAGCCTTGCGAGGTGTCTACAAATGGACAACGGAATATGGAAGCTTTAAAGCACCAGACAGGGGCTCCTTCTGTTCCCCTCACCAGAACACAGGTGGCCTGGTGACAAGAACACAGGTGGCCTGGTGACAAGCCAGCCCAAAAAGCAAATAGCACTAATCTCAACATGAGTCACTCACTAAAGAAAATTCGAGATGTGCAGCCCGCGCTTGCCTCCTGCACTATCTTCCTACAGTGTCCACACAACTGATCACAGGGTGAAAAGGCCCAGTAAGCAAGTGTGCTCTTCAGTCAACACGGCACTAGCAGCCAGCGGGATGTTTTGGTCGTTTTAAAATCTTAGCAAATGAGTCTGAGTAAACGACAGAACTGAAGGATATGAGGTCTTGTAGGCAGAGAAGCCTCTCGTTGTTGTGTCAGAGACTTCTGCTCTTAGAAAAGCAGGCATGGTTTGTGTGGTTTCAAAGCTGGGGGCTTGTTCTCCACGTGCCTGGTGCGCGCATGTCGTGCACAGGACACCCACTAGCCCTTAGCGGAGAATCACCACGCTCCCCCTTGTCCTGTACAACGCAGCAAAATGTCATCCCGACATCCAGCTTTGAAGAGCCCTTCCTGCATGAGATATAAATTAATCCAGAGGTCTGCAGCTCTACGTTTCCAGAGTTTTGGAAAGAAAAAAAAAAATCTTAACTTACATCCAAACGTCTTTAATTCATCTTGCATACGAATCTCGACCCTACGCTCACACACGGGAAACTAAGGAAGGAAGAGGGCGCTTGCCGAAGGCTCCTCCGACAAGCACCGGCAGCACATGTCCCGCGGTCACGGCCACGTGCGAGTGTCACGCCAGACAACAGTACTTCCTCCACCACGACTTGGACAGGTCTCGCACCTTGTCTGGGGTCCTGCTCTTACACTTCTTTGGCTGTTGCTGAGAGTCCGAGTGCTGGATACCAGCAACAATGGCGGCGTCAAACACCTCCTTGAGGTTTTTCTGAGTCAAGGCTGAGCACTCGATGTAGGAGGCGGCTTTGACCTCCTCGGCGCAGAGCTTTGCGGCCTCCTCGGGCACCGGCTTCTCCTTGCACTTGTCCAGCTCAATGAGCACTTTGACGTCTTCTCTGAGATCCGACTGTGTCCCGACAAGGATGATGGGAGCCTTGGGGCAGTGGCACCGGATCTCCGGCACCCATTTCTCACTGACGTTCTGGAAAGAGGTGGGGCTCACCACACTGAAACACAGCAGGAAGATGTCTGCGTTGGTGTAGCAGAGGGGCCGCAGCTTGTCAAACTCATCCTGCAATCAACCACACGGCCATTATGCGCACGTCGGCTCTTACCAGCAAGAAGACCACCTTAAAAAATGCCCCGTGCGACCTGAACGGCACTTTAGGGGTCTGGTAACAGTTTGCTTTATTTGGCCTTCAGCCCATAGTAACTTAGACTCACTCCCAACTCTCAGAACTTGGCTACTCTGAAAGTCAGAGCACCCTGGTGGTTCCCAAGACACCATCCCGACCCAGTAAGACCCCATCTATTCACCCAGCTCCTCTCTGAGGTCCAGCCCTACCCTGCCAACCACAGCTGTGAAGGACACAACCCCTTCCCCTGCCTCAACACAGAGCTAGGTCAACCAGACACAAGACAGACCTCAACTGGAACTGGAACTGGGGAGCCTTCTAGGCCACTAGTAAACTGCAATTCAAAGAACAAATGCCCCTCACTGAGGTCCAGATAGATAGTCTTGTTCTGGCTGCCGCTTCTCTTTTTCCTTCCTTCCTTTTCACTACCTCATTGCTCGTTCCTTCATTTCTGACAACAGCCAAAGCTTTCTCACACAGTATTTCAGGCAGGTAACAAAACCAGGGAATCAACACACCTGGCCTGAAGTGCAAAGAACTGGACCAGGCTCAACGAGAGTAGAGTGTGCCATCCTGAATCCTCCACTACCACGCACATCAAGCACAGCACGGCAGGCACGAACCAGGCTTCGCCACATCAGCATCTCCTCCCATCTAACCTCCTACAGCGCCCTGTAGCACGACGTCTCACCCACTCAGCTCTGTCCCAGGAAAGCGTTCACAACCATTCACTCCTGTCTGAAATGTGTCTGTGGACACCACTGGCCTCTAGCATCCGCTACTGATAACCTCCAAAGGCACAAAAAAAAGTTAAAATACTGTCAATGTTTTTCATTGCTTGATTGGCAGGCTCTGATTAGTTAGAATCTATTTACAAGAATATGGTTCTTGAGATGGCTTAACAGTGAAGGTGCTTGCCTGGTGAAGCCTAAAGGCCCAGGTTCGATTCTCCAGGTCCCAAATAAGCCAGATGCACCCGATGGCTCATGCTTCTGGAGAGTGTTTGCAGTGGCTAGATGCTCTGGCGCATCCATTCTCACTTTTTATCTCCCTTCCCCCTCCCTGTCTGTCTCAAATAAATAAAAATAAATCTTAAAAAAATAAAAAAAGAATATGGTTCTCCAACCATGGCCTCTTTTTCAGCCTTATTTGAATATCCTTTCTACTTCTAAGACTCTGTTTCTACTGTGGGTCAATAACCAGATGATCACACAAGCTGACCGCTAATGGGTTGCAGGGAGAGCCCAGCAGCACAGGGCATCCCATGCACTGCCCCTCGTGAGGCCCCTATAAACGGAAGCTGAAAAAGGAAAAAATAGGGCTGGAGAGATGGCTTAGTGGTTAAGCGCTTGCCTGTGAAGCCTAAGGACCCTGGTTCGAGGCTCAATTCCCAAGGACCCACGTTAGTCAGATGCACAAGGGGGTGCACGCATCTGGAGTTCGTTTACAGTGGCTGGAGGCCCTGGCACACCCATTCTCTCTGCCTCTTTCTCTGTCTGTCACTTTCAAATAAATAAATAAAAATAAATAAAATTTTAAAAAAGGAAACACAGAAACCCAACCAGGCAACCATGCTGGCTCTGCAGACTTTTCCATGAGTCACGCTCTCTGTGCTGGGGCCTTGAGCCGGAAGCACAGAACTGATCGGTTTCCCGCTGTCCTGGGGAACAGCACCTGCTCAAGTAGGCAACCACCCTGACCATGTCCTGCGGCCTACTGTGGCCCCGTGAAGGGTCTTCTTTTTCTTTTTTGGTTTTTGGAAGTAGGGTTTCACTGTAGTCCAGGCTGACCTGGAATTCACTATGTAGTCTCAGGGTGGCCTCGAACTCACAGCAATCCTCCTACCTTTGCCTCCCAAGTGCTGCTGGGATTAGAGGCGTGCGCCACCACACCTGGCCCAGACCTTTTTCTTGCATCTCTGGCTAAGGGGCTTGGGAGGCAAGGCCCAAACATCCCCCTGCACAGTGTGGGCCAGAAACCTTAGACGTGCTACAGAAATGTAGCACACCTTTAAGGAAGGGGTTCCAAGGTCAAGTGAGCACAGGCTCTCACCAGGCCTGCAGTGTGGATGCCACAGAGAATGCCCAGGGTAGGATGGGCACAGACAGAACCAGAATGTGGCATTTCTGATTAATAATAATCAGGTTAGACACTGATTATTATTGCTTGTAAAGATCTTTTTTCCAAGTACCTCATGGGTCAAAAGTCTGATGAGGGGCTAAGAAGATGGCTCAGTCAGTAAAGTACTCGCCACACAAAGCAGGAGGGCCTGAATTTAGATCCCCAGCACCCACATTAAAGCTGGGCATGGGGCTGGAGAGATGGCTCAGCAGTTAAAAGCACTTGCTTGTAAGCTTGATAGCCTGGGTTCAATTCCCCAAGACCCACGTAAAGCCAGATGCACAAAGTAGCACATGCATCTGGAGTTTGTTTGCAGTGGCAGGAGGCCCTGGTGCTCTCTCTCTCTCTCTCACTCTCTCTCTCCCTCTTATAAAATAAATAAATAAAATAAAAAGCCAGTCACGGAAGTATGCACCTTTAATTTCAGCACTAGGGAGATGGGGCTGGGAGGATCCCTGATACTTGCTAGCTAGCTAGTCTAGCTAAATTGGTAGGGTCTCCGTTCAGAGAGAGAACTGGTCTCAAAAAATAAGGTGAGGCTGGGTGTGATGGCACACACCTTTATTCCTAGCACTCAGAAGGAAGGCAGAGGTAGGAGGATCACCTTAAATCCGAGGCCACCCTGAGACACATAGTGAATTCCAGATCAGCCTGAACCCTACTTCAAAAAACTAAAACAATAACAAATAAAAAAAAATAAGGTGAGGACAGCTATACATGGTGGCTCCTACCTTTAATCTCAGCACTTGGGAAGCTGAAATAGAGTAACTGCTGTGAGTTCAAGACCAGTGAGTCAGCAACCCTCCTGCCTCTGCCTCCCAAGTGCTGAATCTGTGCCACCACGCCCTGCTCCTTTCGTTTTTCTTGTTTTTTCTTGAGACAGGGTCTCACTATGTAGCCCAGACCTCCTTGAGCTCACTCTAGCCCAGGTAGCCCTGGACCTTCCAATCCTCCTGCCTCAGGTCTCAGCCTCCTAAGTACTGAGATTTCAGACATGTGCCACCACACCCAGCTTGCTCCCTGACAAAGGAAAAGCCCAACTCTTGCCTGGCAATGCTGAGTCACTATTCCCAAGTTTTCCTAGTAAAAAGTTGCTTCCCTTTCAATGCTTAGGCTCTTCCTTCGAGCTACACTATCTTCCTCACAAGCTCCTGGGAACCAATGTGTCTTCCCCAGATGTGCAGCACGCAGCCCACGACTGCCTCCTCCCCAGATGTGCAGCACGCAGCCCACGACTGCCTCCTCCCCAGATGTGCAGCACGCAGCCCATGACTGCCTCCTGCCCAGGGGACAAGGCGGCAGGTAGAGACACCGGAGGGGTGGCATGACAGACATGGCAGCAGCTGCTCATGCAGTCCACAACAGCTGGGTCTTGGAGCTCCTCACATTTCCTGCCTTCTCTCTGTTCCTCAAGGTACCTACAGCCACTGGCTGGTCCTCTGCCCATACTCCACCGGTGAGAAAAGCC